>OY728152.1:1904447714-1905891634 GCA_963277665.1 Viscum album | reverse complement strand
CAAAAAAGAAAAATCACGGAGACACCTACCTCGGTGGTGTACGAATGCAATAAAACCTCCCGATAGAAGAGATTTAAGCCCCACTGACCCTTAACACACCCAAGATCCTAAGAAAAACATGACCCACACAAAAAACCTATCCATTAGGGTTTGACCATGGGAGGAAAAACCAATGGGAAACCAATGAATAGATAAAAGAGAAGAGAAAGGAAATAATATTTCTAAACCCCCTAAAATCTTACCTTGGAATTAATGGAGGAGTACTATAGGGGAAATATATTCAAGGGTAAATCCCTAGGGGATACCTTCCTGTTCCCAAGTTGACCATGGAGGACATTTTGGACGCACAGTTTAACAAATTGTGCGCTAAACGTGCAGTAGCCAATACCCAAGAAGAAACCAACCGCACGACCAACCAGTATAGTTTGTACAACCCTGCACAAACTATGTGGTTGTGTCTAGACACCTCCTAGACCTAATTCATGGGTACCTATTCTAAACCTAATGGTTTCTACAAGTTGCATGGTTCCCATGCACAAGATGAAAATGCCATCTGAACATCCTAAATTCAATAATTTCGACCGGGGATCAACCCGAAACTCAATGGGAATGATCCAAGAACAACAAAATAATAAAATAAAGAATAATATGAGTTCAGGGTGTGAACATTCTCCTCACTAATGACACATTATTACCCCATAAAAATCAATAAGAAAAATGGTAAAAAAAATTTAAATCCATTTTCAATCGGACTGAGAAAAATCATGAACTTCGGGGTGACCATTCACTCAAAATGTCACACCCTACCGATTATAATGAAAGTACAACTAGATAATGAGGGGAGAACACAAGAGGATTCTCCCCAACCACAAGAACTCAACTAATTCAAAAAAATTAAACCCAACAACACCACCAAGATGCAAATGGAAATGCTTCTACAGGGTGAATCAGTAAACTGGGATGTTAGAAACTACCTCAAATTATTTATACTGACCAAACAACACCCTCAATGCAACTAGGAACTAAGAAAATAATACAAATTCGTCACATTAACTGAATGGCACCATCATCATTATTGGGAACTCTCGACCTAGACCGTAAGTATCCCATAAAAGTCAATAATTCTTAACATAATGGTTGTCTGTAGAAGATAACCAAACTAAAATGTTAAATGTTACCACCATTAATCAATTCCACAAGACTCAAATATCTCCAAATGAGAATTGTTGAAAATGAAAGTGACATAAAGGATAAACACATGCAAGGAAGAATAAACAATTCAAAAATCCAAATTCATATGGACTCAATTACTCAGATTACGATAGGACAAGTTCATTACAATTTTACAATGAAATATTGAACTTCCAATATAAAAAAATATATAATAGCATGTAAAAAATGATCAAGATAAAATTAAATATCTCCACCCCAATATGGTAAGAAAAACTAAGTTAATGTTGTTAACACCCTCGACGACTCCTGACGGTGCACGAGATTCACTCTGAGACTTCTAGTTGGATCCCTGATGGTTGAACCATCCAAAAACTCATAATATGGTGGTGACATATTGTGATCAAGACCTATTATTTATGAAATGCTTCCTGAAAAACTTCTATTGATCACCCAAAAAGGCTTCAATGATAGAACATATTTTGTAAGATATAACAATATGGATTCAAATTCCTGGACCGACCACACTAACAGCACTCACAAAAATTGTCTGTCGAACAAGAATCTAGAAACAATAGAAATTAATCCTTAGATACCTGTTCCCATAGCATGAAATTATCTCAAGATGGGTAACCATCATGAAAAATAAGAGATACTAGGTTTTCAACCACCTGTACTTCGAGAACTAACTCAGCCATGAATTCTTCATCGACCAACTTCTCGAAATGAAGTTCTTTATAAGAGAGGACCCACTCCTTGATCATTAGATGAAGACATTTGGGTAAAAGAGAAACCTATGATACATCCTTCAATCCCACCTCTGAAGAGTAAGAAAACAACTTTATGAAGTGATAAACATTGTCTTTCACGGTCCACTGGCTCTGTTGAACATCCTGTAGATCTTCCATCTTCCCCTACTTCAACTCCTGAGCTAAAAACCTTTAGAAGAAAGTGTTCCTAAATCATTCCCCCAATATACCAACTTTCATCGATTCTAGGGAAAATAACTCACATTAATCTAAATCTATACCTTCAAACGAACCCAGAATAACATGCACTCTAACTGCTTCAGGAGTTCCCTAATCCATAGATACATGATTGACCTCTTTAATCCACATCGTTACCTCTAACAGACATCGATCACCATGAAGTAAAGACAAAATCATAGGAGAAAAAGAAATTTGGCATGAAACATTGAAATTTTTTTGGACTTTTCTAGGTTGCATATACTGAACATCCCAAGAAACACAAAAACAAAATCACCATAAAACAAAAACACAACTAAAAAGAACATCTTGAGGCAATGCAACCAGCTTAGAGGCCAAAGGCATACAAGCACAATAAAAAATCCTTTTTCAAAAACCCCTCTTTTTATATTAATATCCAAAAACAACTCATTTAAGCATTAATTTCCAAGCACAAAATCCCCTTTTTTAGAAAATGAAACACCCATTATAAATAAAAAACCATTTTCTAAATTCATTTTCCACTATCAGAATCACTTTAGAAAAACAAGGCCAAGACCATGATTTCAATCACCCACCCATGAAATCCCATGAACCGTCACATTTATGACCATACATTTTCTTCTCCATGTGTCAGCCCATACTTTCTTCTCATAACCATGCATATGTGAATATTCATAGAGAGTACTAAGGGTCTCACCCAAGCCACTTCCTTATCAATCCTAAACATAGTAAAAATTTTCAAGCAAAAAAAAGGCCTTCAAAGCACATTTTACAAATTCAAAAAAAAATTAAGATATCATTTTAATTTAAAAAACTATTTCCAGTCTCAAATCACATATACATAGACCAAGATAAAAATGAAACCTGACTCATAATAAACCACAGAAAGGAGGAACCCATGTATATGCCTAACATGAAAACATGGCAGTGGTACATTCTCTAATTAAGCATAAAAACAACGAGGATCCTAAACTGTGAACTCAGAATACAAATGGTTCAATACACCATGTGAGGTCACAACATGACACTTACTTACCAACATTCTCACTCCCCAATAAAAAACCCAGACAAACTACTCAAATCTCAAACTACTCATGACAACTCAGGTCTTGTGATGAGTGGTGATGATCCGGAACCAACCCTTAACCAACCTCATAAGCCCTGAAAATCCTATTCTCTAACTACTAGACACCCCAAATAATAAGGGCCTAATGTGATACCATTATTTCACGAGCCTGCCTGAGATGTCATATGAACCAACACTCAACCTGGGCTGTGGTAGGGCCTGAAGGACGTTCCCAATCCCTGTGGGATCACAACTATTGTCGGATGTCAAAATAATACATGAGGGAATGTTTTAGCCCAAAATACAAGGATCAATAAAATAAAAAGAACGCACAAAAGAACTACAAAATGAATCTCAAATAAAAAAATGAACGGATTCATCTATTTGAAACAACTAAGAAAAATAGAAACTAAATAAAATGTTGAGAACAAAAATAAAAACGGGACCACGCTACTATGATCTCCATGCGACCTCATGGTCACCATCCATCATTAGACCGAACAGATCCAATGACAAGCATGTATACCTAGAAACCTAAGAAAGTAATTAAACGTGCAAAAAATCTTGAGTCTACCGACACTAAGTGGCACAAGTATGGCATGAGCTATAATTCTATGTATGCAGACATGAAATAGTCCATAAGTTTCCTTTCCAAAATAGTCCACTAATTATTTTTTGAAAACACAGTTATAAAAATAGATTTTTCTCATTTTAATAAAACAACATTGTTTTTCTCTTCAAAACAACGCACACTGCATTTCTGTTTTCCAAATATATTTCAACATCAGTTAATGAAAAAAAATCAAACAATACTATTTATATAATGAAATTAAAAAATTATGAAATTGGAAATAAAATATAATAGAAACTAAGCAATAGAATAAGGATAATAGCCATGGGTGATCCTAAAGATCCCTAGAGAGATGTCAGCAAATAATTAGTTCGGAACCACCTATCGTCATATGGTGAAGCCCCTATGCCTATAACCAACTGGCCGCCCTCAACTGACCAATGTATTATTGCAAACCACCTAGCCTCTTAGTGATCCAAGGGGTACCAGACCATTTAATCAGGGATGGGAAGCTACCATCACTTGATCTTCTAAAATACACCAAAGAAACCATGGTAAATGCACACTATATAATTAAGATGTCCTCACACTCATGATGCATCTTAACTATCATCACCGTACTTTTGGACCCCAAACACGAACACCGCCTATACAATAACCCATGTGGAGAGATACCCAGGTTTCATTCCCACAAAATATATATTTACATATCACATCATAGAAGGTGCCAAATGGGACATTATATCATATAAACATTCAAATCATTTCATAAAACACCTTAATTTTCCAACTGGTCCTTACACTTCTAAAACCAAACACATTTACAATTTCACATAAACATAATTTTCCAAAGTAAGGACAAAACATCACTTAGAAATGAACCATGAAAAATACGTAGTTGAGTTTCAAATCCAACTTAATTTCAAAACTATGTTGAAAATACACAACACACTTAAAGATGCCAAAGGGGTTACCATACCATTTTGAACTTTTACATATTTTCCAAATGAAAAAAGAAAAATAATTTTAAGTATAACATTTAAAACCACCTTTGATCCATTTTAGATAATGATACATTTTGATAATGAAAAAGTATTTGAAAGAGGAAGAGTTGGAATATGGTTAAAGGTTGTAAATTCTGGGTTTTAAATTTAATCAAGGACAGTATCATTGTTTCCCACCCATGTGTGAACCCGATGCACACATGTATTTTCCAACATTAAATGGTATCCTGAAAGTTTTCTATAACCAATTTTTAAGGGAACACTACATATTCTTCCAACAAAAACAATAAACCATAAAAAAGTGTTGTGCCTTAAGAAATTACCAATTTGGCCACACAACATCATATTAAAATCCACAAATGTTATTACCACATAAAAATTCTAATTACTTCTCAATACACCCAATTAAATTTTAAATGACAACATGTCATTTTATCAATCACCTAAAATTGAACATTTACTTAGACATATTTCAAGAATCACTTGAAACCCTATTTTTAACCAAATCGATGAATTCTAAAACATCATAATAAGATTTGGAAGGATTAATTAGCATATAAATCATGATAAAAATTATTTAAAAGGATATCATCAGCAATATAATGCATAGAAAAAGAAAATTTTAGAGACAGCTACCTTAGTGGTGTGTGAATGCAGTGAAACATCTGAAGAGAAGAGATCTAAGCACCATAGACCCTTATCACACCCTAGATCCAAAGAAAACATGACCCACACACAAACCCAAGCGATTAAGGTTCCTACATGGGAGTAAACCCAAAAGAAAATCCAATGAATAGAAAGAGGAGGAGAGAAAGGAGAAGAAATTGGCCCAAACCACTAAAATCATACCTTGGAATCAAAGTAGGAGCACCATGGATGAATGAGATCCAAGGGAGAAGACCTAGGGAGATCCCTTTGTGTGACAAAGTAGAACAATGATAGGGAATCCAGATTTTGTTATAAAATGGGGTATGGGTAGAATAGATAATTAAACTTTTGAAAATTTCTAGGCATATCCCACAGTTTTGTCATCTGGTTTAAAAAATAGCGCACCACCCATGTAGTAGCCACTACCCAAGTAAGAACCGAACACCCAACCAAAATGCATGGTTTGTGAGAGCATGTAAAAACTGTGAGGTAGATTTTGGAAGCCTCCTAGAACTACTACATAGGTTCCTGGGATGAACTGCACAATTTCTACTAACCTTTCAGTTCTCATACATAAGATGAAAACGAGACCCAAACATCCACAATTCAATTTTTTTATCGTGTCTTAATATAATCCTCTACGGGGAAGATCCAAGACCAATCAAACAAAAATATAAAGAAATATGTGAGGTTAGGGTGATACAACTCATGATAGATAATAATAGTCCATCCATGATTTATATGGATCCACTTGATATTGATTATACTCACTTCCCTACATCATCCCTCTATAGGGCCATCATAATATTGGGGCACCCACTAAGGCCCCCTAAGTCATGTCATTGTCCAAATACCTTAAATGGTATCATTTATCTCATTCTTACCTCTTATATTAAGCATTCTACTAAAAGTGAAAAAATATCCCTTGACATGAACATGATCACCTCATGGTCTAATAAAAATTATAGGATATACCATCCCATAATTCTACTATAGATATGGAATAAATTTCAAATCACTTTCCTAGAAAAGATAGGATTGTCACATTAAACCCAATCTTTCCATGATCCTTCATAGGTTAAAACCATATTTGTATAAACTCACTAGTGGGGGAGGAATACTTTATACTCTCTCAAATCAACTATCCCAATAGATATAAAGCATCCAGATGTTACCCATGTCTTATAACTATTTTATCCATCCCAATATACCACACTCTCTTAAATAGAGGATTCTAAGGGAACTTATAATAAGTCCCAATATAATTAAATTATAACTATTATAACCCTATAGGATTCATGTTCCTAATTGAGTATATTTACAACCAATTCCTTGTTAATCAATAGTTGAGTCATAATGGTAGTGTTCAAGGTTCTATCATGGCCCTTGAAACTAATGTTTTATCTATAGATGTTAGAAAATAATTCATTTAATTAAATTAAAATCACTCTTTTATGATGATACCAAACATCATAAGATACATAATCACAAAACATATACTTTAGGGAGATGTTCTTGGGCAGAATTCCATAAACATGGAGTTATAATCCTCATGCAACTTTTTTTTTCATGATCCAATATCACATCCAAATTACCCAAATAGTATTGAAAAGATTATATATTATTGGTTGTCAATGTAAAATTTGAAAGACTATGTATGATTAGTGTGATGGGTGATAGAGTGAGATTCCACCCATTTAAATAAATGAATGAAGGGTATTAATATCTATAGGTAATGTAGAGTGATGTTTCTTCCATTCAAAATACAAAGGAAGAATGGTTTTTCCACTGGAAAATTAGTTTAGAATAGCTGAATTCTTGGTAAGTATCCCCAATATCAGAGTATTATTGAGTTGGAACTCACTTTACAGTAATATTTTTATTCCTATGGGAATACTATCTAAAACATATTTATAAAGGAAGAGTGAAGAATGTTAATATGGTTTCTAGAGTAATTTATTTATTCTAATATTTGGATAGCTTATAATGTTATTCAATGGAGTTATATGATGGATCATGTTAAAGGATTAAAGTATTGAGATCTAGAGAAACATAGAGTATTCTTATATATTTTATATGTGTTGTATTATGTATTAATGAACACATGGATGATGGATCATGTTGGTTGAGTTATAATATAAAAGATTACGGTAGTGAGGTTTCATGTAAATACATTAAATAGAGTGTTTAATATTGTTCACACACTTATGAAATTTATGAATAGGTTTAAGAGTTATTTCAAAATACCCAGAGGTGTTTCAAACATGTTTATGGTTTTCTTGAAGTGATAAAATGACCCTAGAGTGATTTTAAGATAATCTGAAAAATGTACAATTCCTCTTGTAAGGGTATTTGGCTATGTAGATCCCTGTAAGGGGGTAATCACACAAATGGATTTATGTAAGAGAATAACTAAACTAATCAAAACAATTAGGGGATTCACACTATGTAAGGTGATCTAATAACTACATATGTAGATCTATGTAAGGGGATCCACACTGGATCTCAACATAATATGATCCTAAACAATATATGTGGATCTATGTAAAGGGATTCACATATAAAGTCATCAATGTAAGGGGACCTACAATAGAGTAGAGATATACAAAAGTTGGTAATGAGATAAAGATATATGTAATGGGATATAGAGCTGAATATCAATACAAGGGGATCTAAAGATAATGATTTATCTAGGTGAATTTAACCTTATATACAGGATAAAAATAATATGTTTCCTAAAATTTTATAATCTAAATAAAAACAAATTTGGGATGATGATTTCATTGATATTTAGTGTTCTAAAAAACCAAAACAAAAAATGGATGTGTGATTCAAGCATAAAAATTTAGAGGAGTCAATCTTAATCCCATGAGAAGGAAGATCAATGCTTTGAAATTAAATAAGATGAAAAATCAAGATTTAAATTAAATATTCTGAAATATGAAGAAAAAAATCAAATGGATCTTGAGAAATACTCAAATAATTTAATTATCAGAAAAAAATAGTTGTGATTCAAGATACTTTCCTAAGTAAACACTGATTAAGGATGACTTAAATTAAAATAATTAAAAGTGAGCAAAAATATGGATAATTCAATTATAAATATATGAGAAATGAAGAATAAATTTGATGATTTTAAAAATTCTATATTATGTTTCAAACATAAAAAATGATTTATGATATAGGATACAATGATGGTGATGAATTATAGATAAATATAGTTCAAAAAATACAAATGATATATAATTATTAAGAGATGTGTGGAAATAGGGTTATTTATGTTGTGAACAGAATGATAATGAACTAATCCACACAAAAATAAATATATTATATATGAATATTACTTGTGGAGTCTTTTTTCTACTGATGTGGTAGAGATTTTTTTTGATATAAAGATTATAGAATTTTTTTGTATAAATAACTTTGTAATCATTTGGTCGACATAAAAATATAAATTTAGAAGAAAATAAAATGAATATTTTTATAAAAATGTAATAGATAAGTGATTGATCCTGAAAAAAATAAATATATTTAGATCACTGTCACCTATAGAAAATTTGAGAAAAATAAAATATCAAGATAGTGGTAACTGTATGGGATTATGATTTTTTATATTAAAAATATAGATAATTTGTTTACTGGTGACCTATATATAAAAAAGAGAAAAAAATAAGGAGATGTAGTGTGTGTGTGTGTGTGTGAATGGATATATTGACACTATTGTGAATAAAATAGAACTCCCAAGAAACATGAATGGGGAGTTTCCCATCCTGTACTGAATTATATTAACCATCAGAGTATTAATGTGAAGGGAATAAAAAGAATAGACTGAATTTCATTCTTCTATACATATCTAATCAACGTAGTTAGAAGAAGAATAAATAAGATGAGTTAAGAAAGACCCACAAGAAATATTTATAAAGATAACTTATTAACAGTAATGAAATATAAAGAATATTGATGAAATATTGGATTTTAGGATCACATTTTTAATATGAGTTGAAAAAATCAAGTGAGAATATTTTGAAGAAGTTTTGTGAAACTGGTCTCGAAAGAGAGATCAAGTTACATGAATTGTAATTAATGAATAGAAGGTAGTATAAGACTCTACAATCTAGAAGTATATTTGATCATTTGATAATGTGACATCTTGTTCATATTCTTGATCAACCTCAAATGGATTGAATGGAACACCTGTACATACATTGTAAGAATATATAGAAGTAGTTTTACCCTAGATATGTAAGGAGATCACAATTAAACTATATAACTAATGAAACCCAAGATACACACAAATAAAATGAAAAATAAATTTTATTATTTAAATAATAAATCACACAAATAGATACATAACATAAGTACTAAATGGTTTAGTGTCTAGGAGATTAGCTACATAAATATCTTATTTTACAACTCTTGTGAAAATTTATCCCAAATTCCACCCCTCTTGAAGATTGTATATAAATATCTCATGAAAGGAATAATTCACTAAAATATATATAAGAAAATATGAATAATATAAAATAAAAAATATACATCGATTTCATTAAATAAAACAATTTAAATCATAAAAACATGGTCTTGGAAGAGATCTTTCATTAATAAGAATGGGATTTATTCTTACCAATGTTATACTTTAATTTTGAGGGAATTTTTATTAAGGATGTGTATATTCATAATTAGAAAAAAATTCATAGATAATAAGAGGAAATACCAAATAAAATAGGGGGAATTTTTAGATTAAATAATTATTGGAAAATTATATTGAACTAAGAAATACTATGAAATGAATCAGAAATTGAGTCGATAAAACCCTTACCTTGGATTCCTGATTATTTGATCACACCCCAAACTCAACTATATTAAACATAACTATAATAATAACTTATTTTAGAAAATTATTCCAATATATAACCTTTTATAAACATTATTTAAAATTACTCTCTACATATATATGATTTGATTATTATTTATTTTCAATATCGGGTGTGAGTAATCCTGATCGTTTTGATAAGTTTTATAATTAGCAATGTTGTACATCATTATTATCGCAATTTTCATCATTACTTGATAATAAAGGGTGTTGGAATTGATGTTTGAGGATTTATTATAAAGGTATATTTTTCATTCTATGAGTATTTTAGTTCTAATTATAATAGATAAAATTGTCAACAAACGTAATCTATTTCTCATTCATAATTTTATTAAAGATATAATGTGATAAAAACATAACAAAGAAATATAACAATAAAGAAACAAGAAAATGAGAGCTATGGAGGTTTAAAATAGTGCATCCCAAGAGTTTTCGCTCTTTCTAGATTATCCCCCTAGATGGATAATGAACCCAAATTAGATGAAAGTAATATTCTAGTTCTAGAGGACTCTATAAAAGAAAGATGGTCATCAACGTTTTCTCCTCCCTCCAGGTGTGCAAAACTTCTGTGGATTCACTAACGTAATTTCTGCATCTTCTAATGACATATAATATCGACCAGTGATTAGTGATAGTGTCGATCATATAGTCATGAATACTGATAGAATCTATTTTCATAGCTGCCAAAACAATGTTCCATTGTTTATATAACTAAAGACCGGTGAGAAGGGCCATTTCCTTGGCTAGTAGAGACATCCCAGTGCCAAAGTGAGTAGTGAAAGAAAAGGTAATCGAGCCTCTCAAATCTCGGACCACACCACCACCCTTAATATGATTTAGTAAACATTAACCATAATTTTTATGCTTTAAACTTGTGGGATGTAGTTTCCAGTGAACCCTGTGACCAGGATTAGACATGGAAGTAGCAACAATCACCACCTAGTGTAGTTTGAGTTAAAGATTTGGAAAAAACATGTTTTGGTGATATTTAACAAATAAATGGTTATATATTAACTACTAAGTTAAAAATTTATAGTACTAATAAATAACCAAAAAATCATAATTACTTATTAATCATTATAAATAATTTTCCAATTCCATACTTGATATAAATTTATAGCTTTTTTATAATGGTTTTTTAACCAACACGACAAGAATTGCAACAATCTATGTGTGAGTATGACTATAGAATATATATTTTTGGTATAAAATCACTATAAAAATATTATAATGAAATTATTTATATTTTTTTGAAGTGATGAATCATAACTGGGAATATTTATAAGAACATTAAAAATTTAAATAATTTTTCACTTAGAAATAAACCACTTTTCCATGTAGTAAACTATTTTTATGTAGTTAGTTTTACAATGATGTATTATTGTTAATATTAATTATATAACATCTAAATATTATTTATATAATATAAATAATGATGTACTATCATATATATTCTACAAAACCATTTATAGAATCATCCATGAAATGGAGGTGATAAAAAATAAAACATGTCATTATTAGAGGAGGAAGTACACACACTCAAATGAGAAAAAATTGATTTTTTGGACTAGATGATAGGGGAATAAGTAATTTTTATACCATTAATATAATAACATATTAGTATAATATTTAATATAATTCCATTATTTATATATATATATTTTAATGGTTTTGGGTGAGGGTGGATGATAAGGAAAAAGAAATGAATTTAAAGGGTGTGTAACACTTTGAAAATTTGGATCTTATATTGATGTAACCTTTAGAAATAATAGAACTAAGGAACATTATTGATGATATAGGCTTAAAAATTTGACAAGGATATATAAGAATTGTATTTTTATTTTTTACGGTAATTTTGATCTATCACTGTGTATTGAATAGGGTGGAAGTGATATCCTTTTTAAGTAAAAATGAGGGACAAATCTTTAGAAAAGAATATTGGTAAGGGGTATGAATGAAATACCATGAGTGTTCAGTAAGTTAGGTGAGGATATGTTTTTAATACATGTAAGTTTGACCTCAAAACCTAAAAATGTATTCTATAATGTATAAATTTCCAATTTATTTTGTAAAATTTGAGTCATATTGGATTACTCATTTTAACACATATTAATATTGATCAAATATTAGTCACGGTTATTATTTTATCAAAAAAATATAATATAACCCTCCTTGAAATATTTCAACATCATTATTATGAATTTTAACTCCAATAATTCTAATTCAATTTCTATATATTTTAAAATAAACTTTGAAATTAAACCATATAATATTTGGAAAAACTATTTTTTTTGAAAAAAATTTATTTTAAACTATTATGTGTTCTTAATATTATTTATTATTGATTACCAATTCAATGAGTTTTAATTAATTTGTGTATATGTTTAAAAATCATATTATAGTATTAATTTAAAATAGATCCATTTAATTTTTAAATTAATTTTTTTTTAAATCATAATTATTTTAAAAAATAACCAATTTTTCATGGTAACTAATATTTACCTTGGTAACTTAATTTTATATCTCAAAATGTTATTCAATAGATTGCTTAATTTTATTATTTTGATTAAAAATATAAAATTATTTTATATGATTCTATTTCTAAAATAATTAAAAATTAATTACAATATAATCATGCATATATTAAAAAATAATTTTAAGAAACATGTATCTTCTAATAATAAAATGACCTTTATTTTATTATAACCTTTTTATATAATTAAAATAAAGTGGTTACTTCAAGTGATATCAACTAATTTAAAAAAATTAATAAAATGATAATATTTTCTAATTTTATTAAGGTATAATAGTTTTTCATTTTATTTTAGAGATTTGTTAAAGACAAGATACTAATATGGTGTTTAATTAAGTAAAAATATTTACTAACAATCGTGGGTTGTTGCATTCTACACCCATTAAAAATAATCTCATTTTCAAAATTTTGTTATTTATATGAAATAAAGTGAGGGTAATTATTTCTCATTATATCCTCAAGTTCCCATATCGCTTCCTAAAACATAATTCATCCATATAACTTTGAAAATATGAGTGTCCTTGTTCGGAATAACCCTATCTCTTCAATCTATAACTTTCACTAGTATTTCCTCATATGGGATATCATGTTCCAATTTCATGGATTTGGATTTCAACACATGTTATAGTTTTGTTATATACATACTCAAAATTGATACATGGGGCACATCATGAAATTAATAGAGGTATGGAGGGAGTTTGAAGTGATAAACTACTAACTCGACATGATTAAAGATCTTGATGGGACTGATATAGCTAGAGATTAACTTCCCCTTCTTCCTAAATCTCAAAACCCACTTCAATAAAGTTATCAAAAGGAAAAACTTATCACAAAATTAAAACTCTAGATCTCATAGACAATTATCCAAAATCTATTTTATCAAAATTTTGTTGCTTTAATATTTTTTAAATGGTTTTAATCTCCTCCATAGTTTGTTGGAAAAAGTTAAGAACCATCAACTTCCACTCTCCAACTTCATGCCAGAATGTTGGTTCCCTACATATCTTACCATAAAGAGTCTCACGTGTTGGGATCTGAATAATATAATGAAAAATATTATTATATAAGTACTCTAATAGGGGAACGATTTGATACCAACATCATCGGAAATCCATCAAACAATATCTCATTATATTCTATAGAGTTATAATAGTTATTCTAGATTGAAAAAGTATATGAGGATGATATGGAGTGATAAAACTCAAATATGTCACCATTTGTTTTCAAATACTTCAATGGAATAATATGGTAATCCTTGGATCTCAATTAGATACATTGGGTAGTGGAAATCCATGTTGCTTCATCCCTTCCCTTATGTATATCTTGGATAGTTGGTTAATGAATAAATATATCTTATGGAAATAAAATAAACTAACTTCATAAATAATTTTTCTTAAACGCAAATATAAATATGGGATTTAGGCATTTTGGGGATACCTATGATGAAATCCATGGTTTTGGTTTTTTGTTTTTTATACTGTTATGGGTAATGGTTGGAACATACCCTTAATCTTTTTTCATACATCCAAAACATATTTGAATACCATGATTGAAGATATATATTCTCCAATTTTTCTCGTTATGTTTTCCTACTAGATTTTTTTAGATCTCAATACATATTCATACATCAAAACTATATTGAGAAGTATGAGCTATGTGCATTACCCAAATGTTGCTTCTTCAATTCCATTTTTTATTGGATACATATCGAAGTTTAAAAACATAAATTTTTATCCATATCAAAGTTAGATCTAAAATATTCACTACCATTTGTAGCACTACATATATTTTTTTGGATTATTAAATATTCATGTGGAGGGAAGGATGACCAGTTAGTTGGGAAAGATATTATTTATCTCATCAAATTATGAATTCAAGATTCGTCCTCTATAAATCCATGAGTATCATGTTGTTTTGAATCTTTTTTATGGATATAGTATCCTGTCCATTCTTTATAATATCATCAACCACCTAATTTTCAATCCCCATGTGGTAATGTAGTTAGAAATCATAAAATTTTATCAATTAAAACCATATAATTTAGTGTATATTCAGTTCCTTCCATGTGAATATATATTTCAAGCTATTGTTATCAGTATATATTTCACACTTTTCACTCTGTAGATAATTTCACAACATTATTGATGAAAATATCACTTTCACCAACTCCAAATAATGCATCAGGTAGTTTTTCTCGTAGGCCTTTAATTACAGTAATAAATAAGAAATCAACTTATCATTAAGCATAAGGATGCAACTTGGGTCCTTTTTCAAAGAAGTTCTATATATTAAAAACCCTTCCTTATAATTGGGTAATATATGTAACTTGGGTCCTTTTTCAAAGAAGTTATATATATTAAAAACCCTTCCTTATAATTGGGTAATATATGTACAGGAGTGGTGACCAACCTCTTTCTTGGTTCCTTAAAACATTACTCACATTAAACTCTCAAAAGTAAATTCACACCCACTCATGACAACATGATTGGTGTATTTTATAGTTGTGATAAATTTATCACAAAGCACCATTAATATCATGATAACCATGGAAAAATATACATCGTGTTACATTTTTTAGTCTTGGTCATTTGTCTATAACTTCTATCTTTAGTAAATATACTGATATATCATTTCTTGGGATTACATGAGCTTATAATGATACATTATATAGCCAAAATTTTCACTTTCTAAAAATTTAATATAGTTTATATTTTCTTAAGGTGTTCTACATAATCTATTAATGATCTTTAGGATCATGATTTCTTTTATAATATATGAGAATATCACTAATAAAGGAAATAAGGATTTTTTCAAGGTAATCCATAAAGTCTATGTTGATCAAATCTAGAAATACAGTATGAAAATGTTTAGTCCAAATAGAACCATTATAAATTCATAGTTTATATATATATAAAACCATAATTTTCAAATATAAATGTAACATATTATTTGATGAATATTCAATACAACAAGTCACATTCCCTACCATAATCGTATAGGTCAAGAATCATTGTCAACATGGATACCTAATCAATAGGTTCATATGTGTATTACATTATCTCCCATTAAGTTCTTAATAACTATCACCCTTCTTATACATATCAAACAAAATTTATTCTAACATGAGGAAATCAAACATAAGAAAGGGTGAGCTCTGATTCTCAGTATAGGTATACATGGGAGTTACCAATGATAACATAAACATAACATGATTATAAGTGTATGAGTGTATGATAATCACATTTTAAAACCATACCCCACTTTAATAAATCGTAATCATGATTTTTCACATAATTATTGGTTAATTATAAGACATGAATCATAAAGTTATCAAAGAACATGATCCATGGGAGCATAACATTGGAATGGGACATAGATTTGTGGAATGAAAATAAGTATAGAAAACCATTTAATTAGAATCAAGGAAAACTTTTAGGACTATCATATTGGATTGTGTTAACACACATTACCACAATAGTAATCAAGATTCACACCCATGAAAATTATAGTGGAAAATTCTATACAGAACTGGATTCACTCCCCATTATAGTCTTATTCATCACATGATATATATATTCTTACCCAATGCATTATATGGATATATAATTATAGGCCCACCCATAACATAATAAAAATCATACATATGTGTACTACATTATTATAAAACATTCATCATAACATAACCATTAAAAAAATGGTTTCATTAAAATTTCATCATGGCATAACTCGTGAAAAAGAAACGGGTTCTATAGTCATTACTTCAATTCATTGTAGCATAACCCATTTAACGAATTGGGGTTCATAATAATAAAATATCATAAGAAACAACCAGTATTGTATCATTGGATCATATTTCTAATAAATATTATAAAATAACAATGGCTTTCGTCTTAGATGAAAAAATATTTTTATAGAGCACTTTGAATATTTCTTGAGGAAAATACCCAATTCACATTCAAATAACTTATTTAAAATATAAATATTTTCCAAATATTAAATAAAAAATATTATTTAAATATAAATTTATAAAATTGTGAAGTAATCCTTAAATCATTAATCATACATGAAGGCGAGAAATTTTTTTCATGTTTTATTTGTAAAAAAAATATTCCAATCACATTTTTTGAAAGAAGTCAAAGGTACCACATTACAAAAATGAAAGGAAGAGTCATTTTATGCAATTTTTTCAAAAATAAAATCATGATAAAAATTAATTTAAACATTTAGTTGATAATATTAGAAACATTCATGGAAATGTTTTTAGGAAACATGATTATTGAAGAAAAAAGTTTTTCGACGGAACCAAGAGATAAAGTCAGTTTTCCTTAAAAATGTTCTTTCAATATTTTGAGTAACTAAAGAAATGAAAACATGTATTCTAAATAAATAACTATAGGTTAATAAAATTCATAGGATTCTCGATAGATATATCATAATATTTCATCATCAGAATCTTATTCATAATCAATACTGATAAACAATGAGATTGTAACATAAAACCCTCACCTTGGGTCCAAATTACTTTAAATGTGTTCAAAAATCTTGTATAATAAATATATATTTATTATAAATATATTATATAATAATATTATTATATACATATATATTATTTATGATTTAGATATAACCCTTTAGCACCTGTTTATTAAGAATTCGTTATTAAAATCATTTCTCTGAGTGATAACTACTTCGTTTTTCTGGTATGTTATCATTTAGTATGATAAAATTTGTTCACATTTACCTAATTTATAGATTTTTAAATAATTATTTAGTTTGAAAATTTATTTAATATATAATTCTTTAGAGTTTAAAAGTAGTGATAGAAAAATAAATTACACTTTTCATAGAGACAGTATGTCATGCATACACACCCACATTGTTTTCACCTTTCAAAGGATGGAACAAAAGAAGGGTAAATAATAATTAAAATTTAAATAATAATTGATATGTCATATAAATAATATATATTCATAAATTTTAACCTTATTAAAATTCATGTAAAATGTAAATTAAAAACTAAATACATTGATTCATGGAGGTGGTGGTCCACACGTACACACGAGTGACGTTATCTTTTTCCAATGAATTGGATGGTGAGAAGTTAGAACTGATATAATAATTTAAGAAGTGTTATAACTTTATAAATATCATTTTTAAATAATAAACTTTTCATAATATTCATTAATAAAATATTGTGATGAAAAATGGATTGTATTGCTATTTGGAGATGGTAAGACTTACGTACACACGAGTGACAATTTCACTTCCAATTTGATGTGAAAGAGGGTAGATATAGGTGGTATCATAATCATAATAACATTTTATTATATTTAATATAATTAATTTATTATTTTTTGATAAATACAATATATTTATAGTAGTTAAAATAAGACTTAAAAATAAATTGATTAGTTAATTTGATTACCTATTCTTTGAAGGAACTCCTTCAAATCCCCTATTAAGGTTCTTAGGGTTGGTATTTTGTAAATAATATCCCCTATGAAATGTGGAAAATTATTTTGAGAATATATTTTTTCTGTGTTTCGATGATATAGAATTATCAAATTGGTACAAAGAATATAAAAGAGGGTGCCCTTTTAAATGTGAGGGGAGGGGTACTTTGGGAATTTCTAAAATATAAAAATATAAAAATTTCATCCTATAGAATAATAAATAAAATAATCCATAAATTTAAATATAAGTTATTATGTGGTTGAAATACTATCAAATAATAATTTTTTAATAGGTTTAAGTGGTGTTTTAAACCTTATCTTTTGGTTTAACCCCTTAGTTAACCTATTTTAACCTTAACAGTATTAACATCTATTTAATTATTAAATGGTTGAGAATGTTCTCATAAATAAAAAATGAATCATAAATGGACCATAGGTGATATTTTAAACAATATTCTATTCAATTGGTTGAATATAGTATTTTCATGACTTTTAAATCATTTAATAAATTATTATTTATTATAAAATATTTTCATTTTGAACTATAAATTTAATTTGACATTTAAAACAACATGATATCAAAAGAATTATAATATATTGCATTAAAACATATTTAAAAGTAATTATTTTTCTAAAAATTCATAAAAAACAATAATTATTTCAAATTATATTACATTTAATATTTTTGAAATAATTTATTTTATTTTTCTATAAATTGATGAAAATATTTTGTTAGAGTCTCATTAGAATTTAGGGTAATTAAATCATTAATATAAATTATAAATAATTAACCATCATGATAAATTTAATTATTCTAAAAATAACAATTAATATTCATTGAAAACATTCTTTTGTCCTTATGTGAGCACATTAGATGTATTTCAAAGCATGAGAGTAACATTTTTTCTTTTTTTCACTACTTAATATATTATATAGGTAACATTCATTGAATAATCTCCCATAAAAAATAAATATTGATCCTAAGTTGATAAGGTTCAAAATAATTTTATTAAATAAGATTTAACATGAAAAAGGGTGTCCATATCACCGAATTTTAACCTAGGTTAATCTGATTTACCCTTCTATCGTGGCGATGAATATTTACTTTTTTTAATATTAATTATGACCAAAAGATAAGTTGAGATTATTAAATAATATTAATTGTACTCATTCCAAATATGAAATAAATTTTACTGAATTCAATCAGTATATGTATTATATATTCATTTCAAAATTATTCCCCAAATAATGATGAAAAATGGTGTTCTCAAAAGAAATTTCTTATAAGTCTGAAATTATTTTTATACAATGATTTATAATGTTAATTAATATATAATTAATTAGACTATTTTTAACCAAAGGAAACATATATTATTTTATTATTAAATTTAATATATTATGGAGATTTTTCAATGAAATTAAATGACACTTTTACAAAAAAAACATTATTTTTACTATTCACTGAAAAATAAATATTTTTAAACAAATCATGAAATTTCAATCTATTTAATTTGTAAATACTGATTTAAAAAATTAATTTGGTTTTTTCAAATACATTTTCTATAAATTGAGGGAAAAAATGAGATTAATATAAGTTCATAAAACAATTCAGACCCACTTTTTAGAAAAATACTATTTTTAAACATATAATTGGATTTATTATTCTCTCATTCATAGGAAAAAAATTATTCGAAGGGCATATCTTAAGATGGGGGTAATTGAGTACCCAATGATTTTTTTTGAAATAGGTTTAAATAAAATCACCAAATTTAGTAAAATAGACCAATTAAATAAAATATCATATTGATATAGGTTTTTATCTTTAAAAAGTTTTATCAAAGATAGATTAAGTCTCAGATAAAATGATTATAAAAAAATAATTTAACTTTTGAAATAAATTTACATAATCAAAACCTTATATAAACACTAATTAAGACTAACTATCAAAGTAGTGGTTTTGTTTACAGCTTGAAGAAGATTCAGTTTTAAATCATTGAAATAAAAATAAATAATACTAAACTAATAGTGGGAAGAATAAAGGCAGTTCATTTTAAAGTCGAGACTTAATCATATCCACTTGGAAATAACTTGATTCCAAGTGGATTAATGAAATAATATTTTGATCCACAACCTAGATTAGGTATAAAAAACAATTATATCTATGTCACATTGGGACCTCCTCCCCAAAAATATGGGAAGTAAAATAAGCCCATTCCCTATATGGACGACTTCCACAACACTCTGGGAAAATATGAGTCTATAAAGTTTTAGATTATATCTAGTATCATCCATTTATAACTTAAGAAAAATTGTGCATATTTAAATATAGAGTAAAACACACACTTCTTGTAATATGAATAAACAAAATAGAAAGATAAAATAAGGGTGTAGAAAATATAGTATTTCTATGTATGATAAGCTCTTAAGCTTAAGAATCCTTTAATATAGTTTGAACTGAATCTAGAAGTGAGGTTCTGAAATTCGTAGTGAAATAGTGTAATTTTAATTCTATATGTTCTAACATTGGGAACTAATTGAATATTCTGTAAGTTCCACTCTTAATCTTCCATGATTAAAAATGATGAATCATGTAATCTCTCAATAAGTGAATCTATATTGGTGGATTTGAATATCTATGTGTAAGTATACTATGTGTCTTATTTTCTCTTTTTTTTCACGAGGGTGTCTGCTACTTCATTCATCAGTAGCAGGCATAAAGAATCATTCATATTTCTCATCCTCTCACTAGATAACTGAAAAATGAATTTAAGGAATCTATTTTATATTTTAATAATAATACATTATATAATCATTATCATTAAATATGATAAAATAGTCATTATCAATAATAAATTAAAAATAATGAAACATTGTCGTTGTGACTCCTTTGAATGGTGAGACAATCTCTAGTGTAGATTCATCCTAATGGTGACTTATGTTCTCAGTGAGATATTCCCAATGTGAGTTTGGATGATGGTAGGTCACCTCAATGGTGACTCATCTCAGTAGTAGGTTATTTTAATTGTTAGAAAAATTTTAATTTAAGTGGTAGTTAATCTTCAATGGTGACTCTTTTCTAGATGTTGGTCTTTTTTACATAACCAAATTTCCTTAGTTCATCTCTGACGATAGGTTTTTCCATACTTTTTTAAATTTTTGGTTTAACAGTGATCTATCCTTAGGTGGTGAGTCGTTCCCATGATTTTAAAAAAATACATTCTTATGGTGATATATCCCTAGTGGGGGATTATCTTCAATGGTAGTACATATCTAGCGGTGATTCATGTTTAATGGTGAATCATTCCCATACTTAAATAAAATTTCACTAAAATGCCTTATATTGTAAAATTATATCATAAAAGAAACACTCATTAATATCATATGAAACATAATTTTGTTACCACTAAAATGAGGGATCCAACAATCTCCCCTTTTTAATGATAAAAAATCAATGCATTTTATAAACATGGTGTCACATGAAGGAAATAAACATATATTAAAATGAATAACAGTATGGTATTGAAGGAAAACTACTATATAAGTAGCTTCCATATAGTCTTATCTACCTTTTAGGATTATTAAAAAGTAATAATAAGATAATAATGTAATGGTAATATAATATAAATAACTAGAGAATTTACTCTAAATTCAGCCAAAACATACACAACAAAAACTGATCCAAAAAAGATCCTCGTCTATGAAAAAAATGGCCAAATTCAATGCTCCTCAGGTTTGGTTGAACGTAAAACTGGGGATTTCCATTCGATTTATCTGAACATGATGGATCAGGATTTGAACCAGAAGTTAAAGTAGAAATAGATATAGGGACATCAGATAAAGAAGGAGTCCCTCCAATAGTGATTGGCCAGAGGTGGTGCACTACTTCTCTGGGATTCATGTTGAAAGGCTGGAAATAAGCTGGAAAGGGTGCATTAGGATATCTAGTTATACCTTTTCCGAAGAACTATGTAGTAGTTACTAAAAGAGTCACAATAGTTGTAACATGAACAGAATTCAGATCCCTAACAGAAGTTTTGGAAACATAAATAAATAGTTTCATAAGATTTATGAAATGCATAATGTTTTTTCAACCTCTCTTCATAGCACTAAATAAATCCATATTTTTCCCTATAAAAATATTTTATAGTCAAGTCATTGACTTTAACTAATTTACTTATTCTTTAATGGATTTATTGACCCGTGAAATTCATATAATTTCAGCTAGGAACCTAGAATGAGAATTCATCTCATGCATAGTTTATATCTGATAAAGATAATACTTAATAGCTTTGGTAATGGATTCTCGTTCATAATTCAAGTATTTTATATAATCAGTTATCATCATTTGTAAATAGCCACTGTTATGTTCAAATTTCTTTAAAATAATTGGAGGAATGGCTGGAAAACCTCCAGACACAATATATAGATCTTATCTTAAATTTATCCTTGTCATCTCAATGTCAAAAAGAGCAACATGAAGTGATCTTACTGAAGAGGCTATAAAAGTAAAATTATCCACCCTATCCAAAATATCATCCATATACTCAGAAAACTAAGTGTTCATATCCTCCACTACAGATCTTAGAGATTCCAATTCACTTTCTAAACATATTCTTTCCACTTCCACTTCTCTAATATGAAGCATCTTCTTGGGCTGGTTGTGCTGAATCACAAGCCCAAAGAGAGTTATCATATGCTTGTCAGTCATCTTTGTAAAAAATTATTGACTTTTAAATAATAATCCAAAATCTAAAATATCCTTTTCCTTGAAGGATTCTAAGTAACATCTAGTGACTACATCCACTATTATTGATGCCACAAACGAATCCACTACAATCTTAGACCTGGTATTCTCAACAGAATAAAATATTTCTAACTAACCTAAAACATTTATTTGATCAAACAAGGATCCCTTAGGATATGTTTCCTCTTGAATATTAGGTCCACCATTCTTTGGTGTACTATTATATTTATCATAAAAATTAACCCATTACTCAAACATTGGATCTATCCAACATGTATAGGACATATCACAAGTCTCAATAACTATAGGCTATATCGATGCAGACATAACCATAGCTGGTACAACACTCATCTACACATATTGTCTCTAATAAACATGTGTCTACTTAAGAATAGTGGGCACTGATTTTATATTCTCAACCATTTACTATTCAAAAATATTTTTCTCATCAACTATATGTACAATATTTACATGATCTGTGAGATCTCCACTAATATTAGAGTCAACTACATGACTTTATAGATTGGGGGATTCCTCCCCCTCAACTGATTCTTCCATCACTTCATTAGCAGCTATATCCACTTCTCCAACATGGCTGGGTCACTCTTCTTATCTATAAATATATAAATGGGGAGAAGAGATAAGAGCTTAAGGAAAATCAACATCCACATCTCTAACTCAGCCACTCAGACCATCAAAATCTCCAACACTATCATCCCATATCAATCTATATTTTTATTTCCATTTCAATAATTATATCCATTCACTTATTCTTCTCCTTCATATTCTTCTTCTTCTTCTTCACTAATCCTATTTTCATCATAGAATCTGGTAGAAATTTTAAAATTTTCTTTTCTATATATTTTATTTTCTTCCTCCTCACTTCATTATTTTATGAGTTTCTCTCTAATAAGAAGATACATAGGTAGAATATGATCACCAAAATACATAGCATGAGTGTTATGAGGTAGATCTTTTTCACTGGATTCATCTATAGAAAAATTGTTTTTCTCATTACCAGAGGAATAATTCTCTCATCAGAATACTCAAGAAATTTATCTATCCCCAACCTATTTTCCAAAAGATTCTTTGGCCTAAATGGATGGCCTACAGCATTGAAATAATCATATATAATTTCACCATCATCAACCCATTACTTCTTCTAAATATTCAAACTAATTTTAATTCTCTTCCGATTTTTTCTTATGATATAAAAACCTCCATAGTTCACTATTCTTCACCTTAATCATCTAGACCATCAGATTCTAGAATAACCAAAATAATCATTGGGTAGATTATGTAATTTGATCTTGAATAAAGATTACACATATTCTCATGTGAATCATTATATATATTCTAAATTTGATCATCTATCCTATTTTCATAATTTATAAAATATTAAAATCATGATACCTTATATTAGAAAAATCAACATTCCATGGCCAAAGAATTTTTTGGGAAAACAATAAAGCATCTTACACTCACCATTATGTTTTATAAGAATAAGGATTCTCAAAATTCAACCTCCTGTTATCTCATCCAAAGCATCTTTATGCACAAAAGTCTCACTAGAATCTTGAATAGTCCCTTGAGAATCATTCATTACTCTTTTATGAGAAACTATCAAACATTTAACCCACTACTTCAATAAAAATACAACATTATTGACATAATCCTAAATCTAACCCAATCTTCATTATCCTCGAAATGGTACTTAAAAAATGATAAAATTATTGAACCAACCTATGATCAAAAGGTCTCTCTTTATTAAGGATCCATTAAAGCCATCACTAATCCTAAAAAAAATTCTTCACTAATTAATTTCTTAATATAAACCACTCAACATAAATTTCTTATTGCGTATAAAAACCATCATTTCAATCTTTAGATTCATTAGTTAAAAAATAATGGAACAAATTAATTCACCTCTTTTCTTATTAAAATAATGAGACTCATTTAGATCTGAATCTAATGCTCACTTCACTCTAACCATGGTGAAATATTTTAATGGTTTGGATGAAGAAAAATGATGGTCGATAGTCAATATATAATGAGTCACTATATAGACCAAGATAAGAGGTGTGAGATAAGTGGGAATTGACATTATAAAAATTACTCATTTAAAACATTTGGAAATTTTTGGGATTCATAAAATTAAAATGAAAACATAGCATAAATTTTGGATTAAATAAATAATTATATAAATTAATACATAAACTATAAAATTTAAACAGCAATAGAAGAAAAAAAATTAAAAATAGAAAATGAAGAAATATTTTCAAATGGTGAGTAACTCCAATGTTGAGAAACACCAATGGTGAGAAAACACAATAGTTGGAAAACTCAATGGTGATCAAACTCAATAGTATGAAAACTAAATGGTGAGAAAAATAAAATTAGAAAAATATAAATGGGGAGACAAGAAAATCAAACTTGACCAAAATTAAACATGCTTAATTCATGTTTGATGTTGTTCATTCCCAAAAAATTTAAATGCCTCGTGAAAATATCAATAAGATAGTTTCTGGTACCATTGTATCCAAGGTTTATATAACCCATTTTAAAATGATCTAAAAAAATTGATGTCTTGCATCAATGTGTTTTGTTCTAGGTTGAGAAATGAGGTTCTCAGAAATTTTTAGAGCAACTGTATTATCAAAGTTTATAGGTACATCTTTTAATTGATATCCATAGTATAGTAATGTTTTTTTCATCCCAAAATTCTATGAACAATTGATACCTACATCTATATATTCAGATTCACTGATATACAATATTGCATAATTTTGCTTCTTTCCCAAAATATGACATGTTTTATTTTTTCTTTCCAACTTACATCCACCAAAATCTTAATCATAATAGATTACTAAGTCAAATTATTTTCCTCTTGTATATAAAAAACATAAATTGGTTTTATACATTAGGTATTTGAAAATTCTTTTTATAGAAAAAAGTGTAACTCTTTTGGATTTACTGAAAAATGATCACACATACAGAAATTAAACATATTGTATGATCGACTAGAAATTTTATAGATAAGACATCAAATCATACGTCTGTAACTGGTTTGATCAACTAGTTTCCCAGCTTCATCCAGATCCAACTTACTATTGGTACTCGTAG
The DNA here is from genome assembly GCA_963277665.1 of Viscum album. NCBI lineage: Eukaryota > Viridiplantae > Streptophyta > Magnoliopsida > Santalales > Viscaceae > Viscum > Viscum album. Next base: position 1,905,865,481 of record OY728152.1, on the reverse strand, counting down.
GATTATCACTACTCATCATTATATCCAATTAAAAACAATTTAAATGTATTATGGATATTTAATTTGATATAAATTATTTCCATATTTATTTTGGAAAATTTTAAATCCAAGAAAAAATATTTATTCACCCATTAAACTCATTTCAAATTCGTTTTTCATCATTTTTTAAACATTAGTACATAAAAAATTTTAGAAGATCCCAAAATAATATCATCTACCTAAATTTTGACAAATAAAATAACAATTGAAATTATTTTCATAAATATGTTAGGATCAACTATATCTTTTGAAAATCCTTTTGAAATATAAAAAGAGATGATCCTATCATACCAAGCACTAGAAACTTATTTTATACCATATAAATCTATAGATAAATTGAAAACAAGATTTTGAAAATAAGGATTTTCAAATCTATGTCGTTGTTTGACAAAATCATCCACAACCATATACCCATTTAAGAATGAAATTTTTAAATCCATTTGATATAGTTTAAAATCAATACATTCTATATATGTATGTAGTATTATAATATATTTAATCTAGGATACAACTGAAAAGGTCTCTTTATAGTATATACCCTCTTCCTAACTATACACTTAAGAAACTAGTGTATCTTTATTCCTCACTATTATGCCTAATTAGTCAACATTGTTTCTAACCACCCATTCAGTGCTTATAGTAATTGTTTCCTTGGTTTTTTCAACAAGTTCACAAAAAATATTTCTTTCAAATTGATTTAGATATTATTGTGTATCCATTACACATAATTTATGTACTTCGGTTTAATATGTGACAAGACTAGTTGATGTTCAACCGGGTTTTTTAGAAAATATCTAGTTTGTGTACCTCAATCTATGTCTCTAAAAATATAATCTAAATGATGGTATCTAAGATTCCACAAAACTTTATAAAAATAAGGGTTGGTTACTTCAAGGTCCTCTATAGGTTTAGGTTTAGGATGTTCCTAAGAACTGGATGGCTTTTATTCTTGTTTTATAAAAGAATCATAAGGTTTATTATTTACATTAAAAGTAGATAAATCATCCATATGTTTTTATTAATAGTTCATAGGATCATGTGGATCTATCTTATAAAAGTTTACATGAAAATAATCTTTCATATCCTTGGTTATTTTGTTAATAAAACTGAATGATTTATTAGAACTTGAATAATCCAGATAATTATTTCAAAATTGTGGAGGGAAATTTTACAAATTAATGAAAAGTGTTATGAATAATGTCCTTGAAACCAAAAACTCTACAATAATTAAACTTAGGATTTATACTATTCCAAAGTTCATAGGGGGTTTTCATTAAGAGATGACTAATTAAAACTCTAATAATTATACAACAGGTTGTATTTATAGTCTCTTCTCAAAATTAAACTCATGAGTAATATTCATTAATCGTTGTATATTCTATCTCTTGAAGTGTTATATTACTTATATTTACAAATAAATTGTGTCACGGGGTCCTGGTAGAAGAGAAATTTTGAATATAGCCATTTTTTGAGCTAAATGATTAAATGTATTCATTTTCAGACTCACAACCATTGTCACTTCATAAGATCTTAATTCTAAGTAAACATAAGGTTTATATATATTTATAATTCTTGGTAAAGTAATAAAAAGCTTCATATTTTGGATATAAAATGAATACCCATGTATAACTATAAAATCCATCAACAAGTATGTAGACCTAGTGCTTCCCATTTAAAAACAAAACTATAGATTGTCCAAAAAAGTCTATGTAAACCATCTGAAGAGGATGAGAAGTTTAGGATTTTTTATTTCATTTAAAATAAATATTGTGTAGTTTACCTTTTTGATCCAGGTTATGAACTTTCTCATTTGGTAATTTATGTTTGGGTAGATCCCTGACTAACCCTTTTCCAGTAATATTTCTAAGTGATTTAATGATACAGTGGCCAAGTATACTATACCAAAGACAAGATTCTATATTAAAGGAACTTAAGAAAGTAAAATTGTGTTAATTCATTGAATCAAGATTAATAGAATAAACATTTTAATTTATCAAAGTAGAAAATACAAAAGAATTTTTAGAATTAAAAACATTATAATCATTATTTTTAAATTTTAAATGAAAACCATCATTACACAATTATAAAATTATTTAAAAATTATAATCTAAACCATAATCAAAAGTAATTTATAAATTAAAACTGAATTAGTGTTAATGATTTGGCCTTGTACAATGATGTTTATTTTAGCATTATCACCAAATGTGGAATTTCCAAAATCAACATTTATTTGATTTGTGAAGCTTGATTAATGTCTTGTCGTATGTCTGGAATAACCATTGTCCAACTACCATAGATTTCTATAGGACCTCTTTAAGTAGATTATCTACAAAAAAATTTATACAAAAAATGAATTTGGTACCCAAATTTTATTTGGTTTAGATATGTTAGTAATTATGCATTTATGACCCAAATTTTCTTGATGGGTTTCCTATAATTATACTACAAACTCATTGAAATAAAAAATTTATTTGTTCCATTTGAAAAATTACTAGCAGTAGAATTTCAATCATTGTAATAACAAAAAAAAATGTTCTCTTAAATAATATTTTGGGTCCATGTGGATAACATATACTAGTAATATACTTTTGCTCAATTTTTTTCCTCTAATATGAGTTAGAGTTTCCCTTCCATTTTTTAAATCTCTCTAAGTGTTTCTATAGTTTCTCATTTGAAAATTTTATTTAATTATTTTCTTTTATTAATTAAGGATTCATCACGTTATCTACAGTATGATTAGATTGAGTATTAGTAGATAAATCATGTTGTTTCTTCATAAAATTTCATTTACCTTTTAGTTCATTAATAGTATCTTCAAGTATATTAAAATTCCCAAACATTTATTCTATATATATTTCATCAAAATTTTAATTTTTAGAATTTTCATAAATAATTATATGGAATGTATATGGTACCTTAGAAAAAAAATTTAATGAGGTTAGCTCTATCATATTTCACTTCACAAGGTGAGTCAGAGTCACTAGAGAAACCCTTAGAGGCCCTCCATGTGACTCTCATTACTTTATTCTAATTTTTTTATTTATCCTAAAACTTCTTCTTGTATTTCAAATTAGTACAGTCATCATTAAAATTACTTTTCCTCTTACATTCATAACATGTAATCTCATTTGAGTTTCCATCCGTTTTCCTATCCTTTTTCTAATTTTATTTACTATCATACCTTCTTTTCTGGCATAGTTTCCGGAATAATTTATTCTTATTATAGAACTTATGAAATCATCTAATAGATGATCAATTTTATAATCATGATTCACTAGTGACTCCTCATCACAGGATCTCTTAGCTTGGAATTTCTATTTTTATTTGAGTTTAGATGTAGTAGGCTTGAATTATATTTATTTTCTATTAGGATTATAAATTTATTCTCATTTTACATTATTATCTACTTCATACATCATTAAATTTATAATAAATTCCATGAAAGGTAGTTTTCTAATGTCATTGGATTCTATAATTGACATGGAAATCCCTCTTCATCTCTCTGGAAAACATATATGTAATCTTATAATACAATATTTTTCAACCACAATATTCCCCAATGATCTCATTCTACTGACTACTTTATTTAACAAAAGATACATATTATAAATTAACACATTGGGTTTCATTTTAACATTATCATACATAATTTTATTAATATTCAATACCATTTCTTTAACAATTTTGTTTCCCTCATGTGAAGCAGATAATGTATCCAAACTTTCATATGCAGTTTTACTATCAGATATCCAATTGAATTATTCATGTCCTAAGGAACAGTAAAGGGTATTCATATATTTTCATTTATTAGTATACCAATGTTTGGTAGCATAATCCCTATTAATTCTATTATTCTTAGGTAAATTATAGTTATCATATATATCAAACAAAATTTTTGAATCTCATACATTCAATATACATTTTTCATCTTTATTTTCCACTAAAAATAGTTATTACCATTAAAGAAAGGAGGCTTGTTGGTAGTAGAACATTATTCATTATTATCCATTTAAATAATTAACTTTATAACTAATATAAATTTATGATATTTAAAACATAAAAAATAATAGTTGATAATATTTTAAAAATAATTTGAAACCAAATGTTGGTCTGAAGGATTATCTCAAGAGGTGTTGAATTGATTACCCAATAAAATTTCTGTCAAAACCTGTTTAAATAAAATCCCCAAATTAATTATGAAATTCCAATTAACTAAACTATCATACAAATATTGGTTCTGATTATTTAAAATATTTATCAATGATTAATTAATTATCAGTTAAAAAAATATGAAAAACTGCATTAACTTTTTATATCAATTAACTTAATAAAAACCTTGTATAAACAATAATTAATAATATAAAAGTAGTTTTTTACTTATATTTTAATGTAGATTTAGTTTTTAATATTTGAAACGAAACCAAAAAAAACAAAACAAATAGTAGAAAGAATAGAAGTGGTTCGGTATCAAGTCGATACTTAATTCTTCCTACATGGAAATCACCTGATTCCAAGAATATTATATAAAATAATATTTTTATCAACATCATAGGTCAGATATATATCAAAAATAATTCTATGTCACATAATGCCATATCTCATAAATCCTTGGGAATTAAAAAAACACAATCCACATAGGAACCTCTTTTGGTTATAGTATAGGAGGTAGTGTGCATTTTTAAAAATAGATTAAAACACACACTACTCATAATGTAAATAAAATAAATAGAAATACGAAATAAGGTTTTAGAAATGATAGTGTTTCTCAGTTTTATAAGCTGTAAATCTTGTGAATCTTGGAATGTAGCTTGAACTAAAGCTCAAGTTGAGTTTTTGAAAGTCACAATGAAACAGTGTCATGAACTCTGTCTATTCTAACTATAGGAAAAAACTGAATGATTTATAATCTCCAATTATCCTCTATCATTAGTAAATAGGATACATAATTTATGATATGACTAAGTGGATCTATTTTGGTCTATGTGAATATCTTTGTGTATGTTTACTTTGTGTCTTATTTTTTTCATGAGCGAGTCTACTATATCTTTTATCAAACATATACACGAATAATCTCCTGGATCTTATACTCCTCATACTGGAGTAGGGTATTTTGAAACACAACCAAACAGTCATTCAAGCAGTAATTCATCTTCAATAGTGACTCTTATTTATTGGTAGGTCTTTCTAACATATCCAAATTTCCATAGGTTTTCTCTAATGGTAGGTGCTTTCTATAGTTTTATAAATTTATGGTTCAGTAGTGAGTCATCCTCTGATGGTGCTTCATTTGGATATTTTTGAAAAATACATTCGGACAGTGATACATACATGGAGATGATTCATCTTCAATAATGAGTCATATCTAGAAGTGGCTCATGTTCAATGGTAAGTCTTTCCAAAACATTTCCAAAATGTCATGAAACTACGTTATATTTTAAAATTCTATTATAAAACTTAAAACTCATTAATATGAAAAGAAAAATTATTTATTGATCATTAATGCAAGGGTTCCAGCAAGAATATTTGATGATAAAGCATTTTATTGAACTTAAATATGAATTTTATTAAAATCATTCTCAAATAATAATTAATTCAATTTTTTAAGATAAAAACACATTACATCCAAAAAGAAAACATTTTCAAAAAAAAATTAATTTCCACTGATTTTTTTATTTATAATCAATTTTTTAACCAATAAATATATTTTATACATATGTAAAACAAATAATTTTCATAATTTAGTTTTTTCTATTCATTACCACCAATTTTATGGTTAGGTTATAATGGTATACTATATTACAGTTCATTTAGACTTAAGGTTATTTGTACAGAAATCTATTCAAATGGATAAATTTACTTAAAAAATATATCATAAAATCTAAAAGTGTTTCATTTTATCCTACTTTAAATGAATTTCATCCTCCAAATTACATTACACTTATATAAATAGATGATGATATCTCTACCTCATCACATATTTGGGTTCCTATACAGCTTTTTTGAATATCTGATTCCTCCATAGAACATTAACCATGTGATTATCCGAAATCCTTAGTAATATATCACTATGATCCAATATTTATACTATTTATTCTCTATTGTAAAGATAATACTCTAATTGTATGACCTCTGAGTTTAATACATGTGATTGATCAGTTATTTACTTCCTTAATAGATAAATGGAACACATCATGAACTGGAGAGAGGTTCAATGGAAGCATTAAGTGACAAGTTGTAATATCTAATAGATCATGATTATTGAAAGGTCCAGTACACTTATGGATAATAATTCCATTATTTCTTTGTCCCATAACCTTATCCCATAGAGAAACTCAAAGAAAAAATTTCTCACCATCTTTATATTCTAGATCACAATCATTTTTTTCAATTTAATTTTTCTATCACCTCTGAGATGTCCCTTATGTATTATTAAATTGAACTAAATTTATCTTCCAATTCCTCATTTATCTTAGGTCTCAATATCTTTATTTCTCAAACATCATCCTAGAATGTATGAGTTATACACTACTTTTTAAAGATGCCTTCATAAGGATCCATATAAATACTTGAGTGAAATCTATTATTTTAAGAATGCTCGACCAGAGGAAAGTGTTAATCCAAAAAACCATTGAAATCCATTGAACACAGTCTTAATATATCTACAATGGTTTTAATGGTTATGTCAGAATAAATTTCTTCCTGAGGATTGTAATGCAGGTTCTAGGTGAAACAGAAGCACCAGATAGGGTATAGCAAACTCAGATTTTTTTTATAATTGATGATTAATCATATATATATATAAATTATAAATTTCATGACCAAAAAAATTGAAATAATTATTAATTTATGAGTGAATTTTGACAACATTGTGTAGAATAATCGCACATTATTTAAGATTAATTTTAAAAAATAAACAGTTACCTTGATATTAATTATTTCATAATTGATAAATTTGATAATGTCTCTATATCATACCATTATTTAGTTTTATGATTAAATATTAGATCCCCTATAGTGGCAATGGACAAATGATTTTTAAACCTCTGATCATCACCATAGGTATCTTCTGATGCTGTAATGGTGATTCTGACACATATCTTTTGACTTTGATCGTCCTAAGAATCTCTACAAGTAAGGATTATGTTAAAACTTTCTAGATAGGTGAGTGGGGGTAGTGGTGGATCATTCTCCATTATTCATAGCATTATAAGAGAGGGATATCTCTAGATATTTGAGATAATTATCTCTAAATGTTTATGTACAAAACCAAACATAATGGAAACCTTTAAAAAATAATATAATTGGATTTATAGACTTCAAGGGTTAGAAAATAATAATTTCACATGCACCGTTATTATTTTTCTTAATTAATGTGGAATCCATGTCTATATTAATAATATTATTATAATTTATTGACATGAAAAAACTCATGAATTAATATAAATATTATTTTATGAAAATAATATTCAATATATATTATTTCTCAATAGACCATTAATTTCTATTCTCCATTCCTCCAAAATATTTATTGGGCCTTGAATAATGAATATATATTTAATAAATAAATATTATATCATTATTCTCCAAAATATAATTAAATATTATATTCACTAAGAATAATATTTATATATGTATATAATATTAAGCTAAAAAAATATATTCTATTGAATAAATTGTGATGGGATATGTGTGATAAATAAAAAATGAATAATTACTAAACCACATGTAGGAATAATATTTATTCATATTTCTAAATAATAAATATTATTATTATGTAACTAAATTTCAAAATAAACTTAGATTGTGACCCTATATGAATATTTCATTGTGGAAAAAGGTGATGCATCCCAAATTCCATGGTTAACATCTATAAACATGCTAATAAACATGTAGACAAAGAAGTTAATGTAAAAATGACATAAAACCTCATATATATTCTTACTATATAATATAATTTCTTTATTGTGATATCTATAATCTGGAAGGTTGTATACTGATGCCATAAACCTATGTGATTGACGTATATTTCTTTGAAATTTAAAAAATGGAACTTTCCTATAGAACAACATGGACATTGATTTATTTAACATGATACATTTCAATCAAACTTACTAAGATATCAACTTTTATTAAATAACAGAAGGTAAAAATCCTTTCTCGTACTATTTATTAGTGAAATACTATTGTGGACGTACCCATTACATCCTTCTTAACCATGAACATATTTCATCAAAGTTATCATCCATAAATAAAATTATGGAACTCAAAATTTCCATTAATAATAATATTAAAGTATAAAGATCAATATAGAAGTTCATAAATATGAACATCCAATGACACATCAAAATGTGGATTTCCTACTGGCGGGTCTCATTTTAATAATTTCCTACAATGAAAATTACCATGAGAGTACATTGTGAGAAGGATCCTCAATGTCCTATGAGTTTCCAACCCTAATATCCTAAATAATTTTTGCCCATAAAATGAATTCATCCAATTATAGAACATATATTTTATGTATACTATCATTGAAATTATGCATTCTCATCATATACGGGAGCCGATATGACCTCTCAGTATGATAGCTACTCTTAGAATATTAGCACATACTAGAACACACATGATAACAATCATGATATAAAAAAGAATCTTTTAAAAAAATTAATAGTGGCTATCCTAAAGTACAAAGAAGGTGGCTCTAGGGTTTGAGCTATAACAAAATCCCACTTGCAATAGATCCAACTATTGAAAAACTTTAGTATTCTAGCTCTCACAAGATACTCATGCTTCTAATAAGATAATGATTTAATCAAGGGGTTTAACTTGTTTTCATTCATGAATACTCTGATTACTACAAATTTAACCCTTTTAGAAAACCCCATAAAGTGGTGATATTTCAAAATATGTGCTTTTTATGTTGTTATAACCATTTCTCTTTTTTAAGAGCCATCATAGTATTATTATCATCATTTAATGTGGTATGGTTTTTAATACATTGTACTAAATAAATATTCTAGACAACATTTTATATCCAAATGGATTATTTGGCTAAATCAAAATCCATTATATACTTGGGATCCATTATATAATTGGAGACAAATATATGTTTTGAACTATTCCAACATACAACTCCTCTATTGGTCCTTAAAAATATATTGACTTTGACTTTATATCGTAATGATCTATTTGGAAATTAGCTTCATTATAGCCTCGGGTGACTAGCTCCACATCTCCTTCAGACACAAGGAACTTATCCTCCGTTATTCTCAAATACATATGGATAGCCTTAGAAATAAACAAATGTTGTTATCTGAGATCATCATGATATATTAATTCCATGATCAATTCATAGAAATCATAAATTCTAGTATAGGACATGGAATACATGGTTGATCTTATCACTGAATTATATGATATCTTACTCATTCTATCTTTCTCCTATTATTTATGAGAACATATTTTCCTTGAAATATGTATACAATATGAAACTAGAACTAATCCCCTATTGGATTATTCTATACTAAATATCATTGGTATATGTTTAATGTATGTACCTTGATGTAATATAAGAACCCTCATAGTTCTATCACAAATGATCTTAATCCCTAGATTTTAGGCTACTTCACATATGTACATAATTGAAAAACACTTTTTAAACTAGTCTATTACATAATGTAAGATTGGTATGACATTTAAAATAAGTAATATGTCATCAGCATAAAATTGTTTAATGATGACTACATTCCCACTAAACATGTATAAACACATGGCTCACATTCATTATTATTTAAAACATGTTCTTTTATATATCCATCGAACCAAATGTTCCATGACCTGGATGATTGATTCAAACCATAAATCGATATTTGAAAATTTCATATCTTTTTGGAATCACCTGGAGTCAAAAACCCTTCTAGTCATATCATATATAAATCTTCATGATTTTTCACATTAAACAAATATATTTTCAAATCCATATTCCAAATTTCATATCTATGCTAAGATTTTATATCAAGTGGAATTATAATGGATTTAAATTGGGGAACTATTGAAATGTTTTTACCATAGTAAAAACCATGATGTTTTTTAATCCCTTTTAGTAAAAATCCTTTATTTATAGTTACGCACTTTAGCTTCCATTTACAAAATTCTCTTGAATACCCATTTTCACCTAACATGCTTCACATTCACTAGTGGATTGCACAGATCCCGAACATAGTTTTGATACATGGAATAAATTTCAAAATTCATTTATTATTTACAACGCGAATCTTATAATCTCTCTACTATTTCGTTCTAGGAGAGAGATTCATTATTTTCCACCAATAATGAGCCACCATCTTAGGTAAATATAAAACCATATATCCCTAGTTCTCTTACCTCTCTGGTTCTCTTATATTATACTTGTGTTTTGGAATAGCTTCTTACATGGGGACCTATGGAATCTATTCCTATACCAACATATGTTTATCTTGAGCATCAACCTCAATGAAATCAATCATTCCCTCCAATATCCTTCTTGAGGATGTGATCCCTCTCAATAATGACTACTTTTATAGTGAGAGTCACTTTCTTGTGTGAAGGGTTGTATAGGTTGTATTCTTTTTTTCTCTTATGATAAACTATAAAGATAAAAAATTTTCCTCGAGTTGCAAGTTTGTTTCCTGAGAAGGCCTTAACAAATACCTCCCAACTCCAAACATGTCTATACAATATACCAGGTTTCTTTACACTCTATAAATCGAAGGTAATTCCATTTTCCACCTAAGTTGGTACTCGATTTAGTGTGTGTGTTATATTTTGTAATGTATATCCAAAAGAGAATAATGTATGATTTGTATGACTCATCATCTACCTTATCATGTATAGAATGGTAAGGTTCCTACTTTCACTAACACTATTCCATTGTGATGTGTATGGTGGAGTGAGTTGAGAAATAATTGAAAACTCTTGTAAGAGGTTGATAAACTCTTGGTTAAGTTATTCCCCACCTTAATCTAATTAAAGATTTTTTATGTTATTTGAAATTAGATTCTATATTATATTCCAGAAATATTTGAATATTTAAAATTACTCATACTTATACCTAATCATGTATATATATCCATATCAACTCAAGTTATCAGTAAAATTTATGGAGTAAGAATAACCTCCTCTATCTTATACCAGAAATTGTCCATAAATATCAATGGGTGCCAATCCTAAAGTTTTTCTGTCCCTTTTGCAAAGTCCCCCAACTGGTGGTTTGGTTGTTTTTTCTTATAAACAATAAAGAAACGTTTTAAGTGTTTTTATCTCAAAATAGTCTCAATAGAAATCTTGATAGAGCATTGTAAACCACTTCTCATTTACATAACCATTATGGTGATGTAATATATGGGAGTTAATGATTCAAGTGAACATAGTTCAGTATTGTTTTCCAAATCTTTGTTTTCATAATTTATAATATAATGATCATTATTTAAATGTTCCATAATATAATATTTGATATCATTATAAAATAAAAAACTTTTATTTACAAATATAAAAAACCATATATATCTAGGTAGGATATAGAAATTATTTTCTTGGTAAAATTTAGTACATAATAACAATATTTTAAACCTAATATCTTTCATCGTGGAAATGAAAAGTGGTAATCTTGAGTGGATAGAGTATTCATCCTCTCACCATTGGTTGGTATCAAATACAACTCTCTTATGGAGATCTTTCAGAATCAACTTGGTTCCTTCATTTGGATATTGATACGTGTCCCAAAATATGTTTCTAATATTAAATGTGTAGATATAAAGAAAATATCATTAAAAAATAACCTTTACATTCCCCTTATTTCTAGGTGTAGTTCCACTTCCAGTGGTATTCCATTCCATATTCAGAACATACGCATTCCTGTTGCTTTACCTACATTAAAATATTCTTCTTATTGTATGGATAGTGCTTGTGAGATTTATACTTGTTTTTAGTATTTTTTCACCTTTTCAATGTTTTCCATTTTATTTTTCACCATAAGGGCCATGAGTTTTTCACACCCAATTCATTTTTGACATAGTGAATCAATGTAATAAGTTCTTAAAGTCAATTTTCATTATTGTTTATGTTATAATAAATGATAAAAATATAAAAAGACTTTGGTGGTGTGGAATGTATGAGATCTTTGTGCATCTAATCTGATAATTTAATCCCCAATATATCTAAGAGTATAAGGTATCCATCATGATAGACTACATGAGGCCTAGATGGCACTGAATCTCTAAGAATGGTTATAAATAGTCAATTGGATATATCACATCTCTTTTCTCTCTCCTTATCTTGATAAAGGTCTGTAATGTAAGATATCATGCTATACATATCAATATCCTCATGTTTCTCTAATGTCTTATTGGTTATGGATTATAGAATGAAACATTGGACATATGTGGAATCATAAAAAAAAATTCATAGTGAGAAAACTCTTCATCACTATCGATTTTTTAGAAGCATTAGTAATGGATTCTTCCAACACATATAATTTACATTAATGTCATAGGATAATGCATAAGCACTATTTCCATTCTTGTAAGTTAGTGTTATTGAGAAGGTAATCTTTATCAAGTATAGATAGTAGTGAAGTGTTTTAATTCATAATTATTATCATTTCTATAAATAAGAAGAAAATAATTAATTTATTTATCTGATAAATATAGGTAATAAGTAAATATAATATTTATTAATCTCCTGTTATTTTACAAAAACCAAAAAAAAATCACAATTGACTTCATAATATCCTATTTCCTATACATTATTATGGAAAAGATATATATTCCCCTTTTCATCACCCTAGAATTTGTTGGTATGTCAATTTGAAGAGATTTAGGTAGGCGTTAAAATGTTTACTGCATTGAATCATAGTTCATTGATCGTTTTAGAAGACTCCCAAATCAAGAAATACTTAAATTGTATTTCCTCAACCTTTTCTTATAAGCTTCAAAAATTCTCTCTCTGATAGTTAGTCCTTGATGTAAACTATGTTAATTCAACCTAAGAATCAAGTTATAATTCCCTAATAATTGAAAGCACTCGGACTTAGGTTTCTCGTGAACTTTGAACTATTGATTGATTTTAAATTAAGTAGTAGAATATTATACAAAATTTATATATATAATTTCTGGATTTTTATCCTTATGCATAAGTTATCCATTTTATCTTTATTACATTATTGATAATATTAAGTGGAATTACTTAAGTGACTAACATGGTATTAGATAATGTTTACACATAATCCAATTTATTTTAGTTCAATCTTTCATTCTTATTAATTCATTAATTCATGTGGTTAAGAAAAAACATACATAATGAAATAACTATGAACCTTGATAAAAATAAAATAATAAATTAATATGATCATGATCTCTCACTAATGGTTCAATTATCTAACAGATTGTAAACTAACAATGAACTCAAGGGAAAAAACCTTGAACTTTTTTATGGTTCATATTGAAACTTTCACTTGTCCTCCAATTTATCTATCTTGGATTGTTTTGGTCCTCTCTCTAACAATGAACCACCTCCACTACCTTGGGAACTCCATTCATTACATATGATTTACTCACACACTGGTGAGGAGAACCAAAGGATTGTTAAGGGGTTTACATATATGAAACAATGGACTCATAGGCCTTATATAATGAAAGAAGGGATGGCATGTTGGATATCAATTCAAATTAATAATAGTTTAAATGGAAACCAATAACATATAAATGTCTAGTATATGCACATGATCAACCACATGCAGGTAATTAATTATACATTTAATAAAATGGAATTCCATTTTAATCATTCTTATTTAACATAAATCATGATCAAATAAATTAATTATATTCATTAATTAAGAAATTATTATATCTTAATTCTAATCTAGAAATTACTGAGATTCTCATACATCATAATTTTAAACATATAAAATAAATATATATAAAATTAACTATGTACCAAACATGTACATTAGAGGAAACACAGTGACTACCCATCTGAACTACCTAGCATAAATTATATTCATATATTATTTACTCACGTGGAATGTCGAATACCTGACTTATCACAAAATTCTATGGTGTGTAAATAGTCAATAAATGACACATAAAACATATGGTGTTTATGTAGCACGTTATGTATCAATAGACATATATTATTAATTATATTATAACTTATACATGATATACAGTTTTGAATAATATGAAAAAATTAATTATAAATTATATATATATATAACCCATCACATGTTCTGTACATATTCAAATAAAGGACACATGGAACCCATGTTGATATGGTTTATAATTATAATAAATTAATTTTTAATTATGGGTAATTTGGTATTATATATGACATATACAATCTAGCTAAATAGAATGTATATTTCTCATTATCTATTTTTGACACACACCTGGGGACTCAGTGTGTAATAATGCCATGAAAAATAATGGAGTACATTGAATGTACATGGGCTACACAAAGTATTGTATCAAAGTTACATAGCCACCAGTCATATAGGCCATTTACGAGAATACACTACCCATATTTTAATAAGGTATTTCATGTATTATACAAATATTACACACCATGTAGTCTAGATAATCTTTCACCTGCCTAGCCTAGTCAACATGTGGTGTCTTCAAATACACACCACATTTCATAAATTCACACCGATCATATTAATTCCAAATTAATTATTGGTTCAATAAACATGAGTAAACGACTTGTACTGATGGACTGTACAATGTATACTCTTACTATACCTATCTAGAATTCACATCACCTCTAGATGATCTCTTAAAATGTTATCTCTTCATAAAATTATTAAATTTTTTATTATATTTCTGAGAATAAAGAAGAAGGAAATAATATCTCATGATTAATATTATATAAATATTAATCTAGAATTGAAAACTAATGATAAATGAAAAAATATATAATCTGTGTTTAAATAATTATAAATGATTATGGGGATATTGTGATACTACATGAATATTTTGATCTTAGCGAATTTGATGGATGGGTAATGAAAAACTCAACATTTTATTGTAATTGATGATTAATCTAATATGTACATCAATGATAAAAATCATGAACAATAGAATTGAATCAAATATTAATTTATGATTGAAAATGAGAACCAAATTGAAATATCATCAAAAATTATCTATAATTTATTTAAACAATTAAATAATTACCTAATTATGGATTATTTACTCATTTGTGAATTTGAAAATGTCTCTAAGTAATACCTTCAGAGCATTTTAGGATTAAAGTTTAGATTCATTCTAGTGGTGATCTTCTTGTTCTACATGATCCTCTGAACATCACCGCAAGCATATCTAGGTGCTAACATGGTAGATCTTAATGATTTCATTGTTCATGTTTGATCACCTCGAGAATCTCTTCAAGGAAGGTTTCTCTTTGATCTCTATATACATGAGAGTGTTGGAGGGGGAGGATAAATATCCATTACTGAGTTTATTCATTTAGAGGAGATCCTTTAGCATTCAAGATAATTTTCTCTAACAGTAATAAAGCACAACCAGATGAAATGTAAACGATTATGGAAATAATATAATTCTGTTTATATTCTAATAAGGTTAGAAAATAATAATTTCACATGTGGCCAAATTATTTTTCTTAATTTCTATGGAACCTCGCGTCTATAATAATATTATTATTATTATTATTTATTGTTATCTACATAACTCATGAATTAAATTAAATATTATTTTATTGAAATAATAATCAATATACATTATTTATCGATGGACAATTAAAATAATTTCACCATTCCTCTGTGATATTTATTATAACATGAAGAATTAATATTTATTTAATAAATAAATATCACTTCATTATTCACCAATAAATAAATAAATGTTATATTCATATAAAAGAAAATAAATATTTTTCTCACAAAGTATATTCTCTTGAATAGCTAGTGATGATATATGTGTGATCAGGAAAAAAAGAATAATTATTAAATCACATGGGGTAATAATATTTATTCAACCTATTAAATGATAAATAATATTATAATTTATCTGATGTTCTGGACACACTTAGTATTGTAACCATCTAGGCCACTTTCTCCGTGAAAATAAGTGAAGCAACCCAAAGTATAGGGTTTTCATCTAGAAAAGTGTCAAGGAACCCATCGAGAAAGAAGTTAATGCTACGTTGACATAAGACCTCGCAATAATGCTTCCTGTGTTATATAATCCATTTATTATGATATTTATAATCAAGTAGGTTTCATGCTAGTTCTATCAACCTATACACTCAGTGTATATTTATTTAACATTCTGAAAACTGATATTTACTACAAAATACCACAATTATTGATTTGGTTAGGCAATATCATTTTCATCCATGAGTATAATATGTCAACTTCTCTTAATTAAAATAAGCGGAAAATACTTTCTCAAATTTTTTATAAATGAAATATTACTTATGGCACACCCAACATAACCCAATTCACCAAGAAAAAATGTAATCACAATTTTCATCAATAAAAAAATTACATGACTCATAATATCCGTTAATAATAGTATTAAATTATAATGACCAATACAGACATCTGTAAATAGGAACATCCAATGACACATCTAAATGTGGATTTCTAACTGGCGGGTATCTTTCTCCTAATTTTATACATTGGAAATTCCAAAGGGTGTAAACTATGAGAAGGTTCCCCAATGTCCTATGAGTATCTACCCCAGATATCTTATATTATTTGGGACCCTAAAATTATTTCATCTAACTATATAATATATATTTTAATAATACTTTCATAAGACTTCCCGGTTCTCATCATACTGGGGAACATTTATGACCTTTCAGGGCAACAACTAATCTTAGTACATTCTCACATACTATGTTATGTAGAAGAGAAATTATGATGTGATAAGGAGTTTATTAATATTCAAAAAAGTGAATACATGTTTTTATAATGTACACAAAATTTGGTTCAAGGGTACCAACTCAAACTCGTAAAAGGTTCTGAAAATTGACTTTGTATCTAGAGACTATGGAAGACTTCACCAGAACATCAAGGTAAACCATGGATCCTGATCATAAATAATATAATTTGGTACTCAATTCGACCTTATGAACTTTTATTATAAATATGGTCATGCTAATAAAGAAAAGTGTCTTCAATGATATCAATTAATTGTTCTGACTTTGTAAGTCAATTGACTATGAACCAAATAGCATTATGAGAATTAGATGTTTTGGGGAGTGCGATGAAAAAATAAATGCTGGAATTTCTATTTACATTCTTGTATAGGAAATGATAGTAAAATACCCTTATAATTTTTTCTATCAGACATAAATAGCTGACATACCAAACACTGATATACAAACTCAAAAATATCTATCTTCACGTTTTCCAACTCAAAATACTCATTCATGTATCTATAAATATTTTTACTTCCAGTCTGAATAGTTAATAATGAACTATGTGCCTCATACAATAGATCCTTTAGATATGGTATAGATGGAACATGTGTGTGATTTCTAAATATCTTCATGCCATCACAATAAACGCTAAACTCATGAACATTTCTATTTTCCTTATGTAGTTCCACATCTTCCTTTTGTGCCTCCTTAACCCTCAAATGGGTATATACTTAAGTAAGCTGTGATTTTCTCCTTCTATCAGAATTTATATATCCTCCATTTTCAAAACTATATATACTGTATTTTTTATCCTCATCATAGATAATATTGCATGATCCATTAGACTCTGATCATCTTCAACCATGTTCACTTTTCTATAGTGGTAATGTTTTCAGTTGTCATAATATTAGATCTATTTAACCATCAGATTTGGAGAATATTATTCTATTTCAATGTAAATATATACATCAAGGGTTTTTGATCAACATATATATCACACCATTCACCATAGGGATAATACCTCCATGTATTTATTGAAATAATTAACACATATAACTCAAAATCATGGGTTGGGTATTTTTTCTCATGAACCTTCAATCATCATAGTGCATAATATATAACCATATCGTTCTACCTGAGAAAAAATAAGTACCTTCTTCAATTCATCAATATATAATAAAAATCATTCTCCATTTTAGGGTAATCTAATCACAAGTTCATTGGATAAACTACTCTTTAGATCCTTTGAATTTTCCTCACAATTACCTATCCAAAGGATCTTGGATCACTTACATGTTAACATGGTGATTGGATTAGATAATCATGATAAATTCTACAGTTTTTTATAATATCTAGTAAGACCGAGAAAAATATTGATCTCTGTAACAGTGGTTATTCTAGGCCACTATTCGATAACATCCATCTTGATGGATCTAATTATATACCCATAATTGAATTATATAACCCCAAAATGCAACTTTTTATAACCAAAATTTATACTTTGTCAAATTTTCATACATATTATTCAACTATAGGGTCCTCAATACAATCCTCAAGTGATCATCATATTATTACATGATCTCTGAATGTAAAATAATATTTCATATAGATAATACCCCAAACTAATTAAAGTAATCTATAAAGAATCTATTCAGTGAATCTGTGAATATAGAAGGGGAATTAGTAATCCCAAATGGAATCAATATAAATTCATATATTCAATACCTTTTTCAGAAATCTATCTTGGGCATGTCCGCCATGACGCCTGATTGATTATATCTAGAATGTAGGTCAATATTTGAAATGAATTTAGATATAAACCATTGATCAAACAATTCGTTAATATAAGGTATATGATACTTCTTCTTAATAGTGATATTGTTGTGTTACTGATAATCAATATTGAGTCATGTTGATCCATATTTCTTCTTAAAAAAGAATAGGGTCACCCCAAGATAACACACTTGGCTGAATAAATCCCTTATTAGGGTTGTCTTATTATTTCTTATTTAATTTCATCAAATCAATTAGGTTCATTCTATATAGAGTGTATGAAATAGGTGTAGCACCATATATGTTTTATAATTAGAGCTCTACTTCATAATTCAGAAAAATACATGAAAGATATTCTGAAAACATGTCAGCAAACTCCCACATAATTGTCATATCATTGATACTGAGTTTCTCTCCATCCAATTGAGATCAACACCACTCTCCATTAAGAATTAATAACAATAAAATGGATGTGATTTCCCTTATAAGTTCATATTTATCATTACAATGATAAGAAATCAAAGAATGGTTTGTAATATCAAAAATGACCTCTCATTATTAGCAATTGATATTGGATTTATATAAGGAAATTAAATCCATGCCTTAGATAATTTAAAATTAAAACTTAGAGAGAATAATAATATTTTTAGGATGTAAATTATCACAAAATCAAATCAAATAAGAATTGAATACTTGAGATTCAATCATCATTTCATTATGGATTTTCACTACCACTTTAATATTAACTTGTTGAGGTGGTATTATGATACCCATAAATAATTCTTCATATATAAAAAGTTGTTCAATCCATAATAAAATAAGAAATTAGTAGTTATAAAGTGGATAGTAATTTCTCCTTTTACCGCTTCATTATCTACATTAGAAATATTGATTGTATGATTTTTTCCTTTTCTTTATTCGTAAGATTATATTGGCGTTGATCATATTTATTAACCTTCATATTTGAGAACTAATTACCATAATTCATATACACCTTTTATTTAAAATATTTTAGTGTGGGTGGTTTATTTTTTGGATCTTTATCTCTATTCTTATAATTAAATAACCACTTCCTATCAATTCCACATTCAACATATTAATAACCATGCTTTCCACACATAAAATAATTACTAGTCCCTCTTAAGAAAATTTCATTCATGTTTCCTTCCACATGTCGAGCATAAAGGGAATATCATATTATTTTATTTATGGTTAATAGAATTCTATTTGAATTATATCTCTATTTATCTTATCAAATCCATGGGATTTATAGTTAACTCCAATCTATATTTCCATCGTGAAGTCACATTAAACACATTATTCATATATACAATTGTCTATTATGGTAAAATCAATTCATAGACTTGGTTTTAATCCCTTTAAGAATCTTTCAACCTTACATTTAGTTTGGATTATAATAATAGAAGCGTACCTCGCAAGTCTCCAAAAATTTCCCTCATATGTACCAATAATTTAATCTTCCTTCTACTTTATCTTACTGAGTTCATTATCCATTTTCAAAGGAAGAATTACAGAAAATTACTTATTAAAAAAATTATCTATTAAAATAATCACACTCTAGGGATTATTTTTTCTCATTGCTATATGTTCATGATAATATTCTACTATTTATTTCTTTATCATTTGATAATATTGATATTTAAAATAAATTTAACATGTTCCAAACATTAGAGAATAGAAAAACATCTTTTCAATGGTACTAATTTATCTATTAGTAACTAATGAATCAGTGTTCCCACTAAAATAAGGTAGATGTTTCATCATGAAGGAGTCAATAAAATGTTAATCCCTCCTTTTCTCATTTGGAATCTCAACATGATTCATAGTTTGAGAATGTTGTGTAGGTATAGAAAAAATATTTTTCATTCCATCATCCATAAAATTTGGTTACTTGTGATGGAAATTATTTCATTTTATCACATTCATCATTAACATGATTCCTTTGTGTTTACAAATTAGATAAAACCTAAAAAGAAAGTGGGAGTTACAATAATCATATTGGAAAACCACAAAATCATTAAATATCATTTATTGGATCTCCAAATCAAGACACTATAGGTTTATCCTAGTTCATTCATGTTCACCATTTATTAAAATCATTTATAATTGTTCATAATGAAAATTTGAGTTATCTATGCATATCTCATGTGAGTATCAAAATAGGTTCACAGTAAGAGAACACTCACCATAAACTAGTCAAATGGACGAGATATACAAGACCATCTATTTTTTCAGTTACTACCCTTAGATTAATCTGTGCCAATACCACATGAATTTATAGTGTATATCCTATGATTCTTTTCTAGGAAAACCAAACTTGTTTATTTATCATAACATTGTATTTTATTCTTAAATTAGAATTATCCTAAGGGATATCACTAAAGTTGTATCTTCTTTGTTTCCAAAGGTAACTAGACCTTGATCTGATACCAACTATAGTGACCCATATATTTCATACAAAAAGATTACATATTATTAGAATAATATTCAATACACCACATTAAAATCCACACCAGAATTGTATAAGCCATGTATCTTTCGAAACATAGATACATAAACAACCGGTTCATAAGTTTACTACATCATCTCCAATTATATTTTTCAAAACTATAACCCTACATAGACATATCATACATAACACCTTCCTTTATAAATTTGAAAAAAATAAGTATAATAAAGGGTTATCTTTGATGCTCAATAAGGGTAAACAAGGGAGATATAAATGATCACTTAAAGATAACATGAGCACAATGGGTTGAGAATATCAGCATAAAATTTGAAAACCACAAAATGCATATCATTAGTCACAATCATGATTCATAGAATAATTATTTTAATACCATACTACTTGAATAATAATGTAATCAAAGAACATTATACATGAGAGCATAACATTGCCAGAAGACATAGATTTGTTGAATACACATAAGCATCGAAAGTCATTTACGTGGTAGACAAGGATTATAATTAAGACTATAATGGTGGGTTGGGTTTACTCCCAAACCATCATAGTAGACAATAATAACTCCCAAGACCATCATAACAGATATACTCTCATACTAAACTAGGTTTACTCCCCATTATATCCTTATTTATCTCGTCATATATCCATATTTACTCGATGCATTGGAGGGATATATAATTTCAAGTATACCCATAAAATAATTAAAATAACACATATGTGTTTCAAAAGATCATAAAATATTAATCATATCATAACCTATGTAAAATAAATGGGTTTCCTAAACATTTACCCATGGCCTAACATGTGAAAAAAACAGGTTTTATAAAAATTACATTAATTAATCATAGCACAACCCATGGAATGAAAATAATTTCACAATAATATTTAATATATATAAATAAACATAATTGTATAATTGGATCATATCCTCATTAAATATGTTTAAATATCAAATTATGTCATATTATATGGAAAAATATTTGAAAATATCATGTCAAACATTTCTTGAGAAAATACCCTTTTCACATTCAAATCACTTATTTAAAATCTAAAATGATTCCAAATATTAACAAAAACTTTTTCTTTGAATATAAATTAGGAAATTTTAAAATGAATCATGAAATAATTTAGTACTAAAGATTATGGGAAATTTCATTCATACAATATTTATTAAACTAAATATTTCTTTCATATTTTTGATAAAAAGACAAGAATACATCATTCAGAAAATGACAAGAAGACTTATTTTAACAATTTTTTTAAAAATTAAATCATGGGAATGAAAGACATTTAGAAAATAATTTTATAATATTGATAAAATATTGAAAACATATTTATAAAATATGTATATAGAAGAAAAAGTTTTTTCGATCAAATAGAGAAATAAAGTCAGTTATTCTTAAAAATGTTATTTCAGTGTCTTAAGTAATTAGAGAGAGAAATATTAAATTAGAACATGTTATATTAATAAATAACCCTAGAATATGAATATTAATTAGCTTATTTAGATATATATCAGAATATTTCATTATTGGAAACATAATCATAAATAGTCCTGATTAACAATGATATTTTAACATAAAACCCTTACCTCATGTCTGACTACCTTCATACGTTTTAAAACCACCTGCATAATAAATATGGATTTATGACACATATATTTTGTAAACATACTAATATATATATATATATAATACAAAATATTATTTAAATATAACCTTTTATCACTAGTTTATTAATAATTATTTATTAAAATCCATGTTTTGAGTTATAACTGGTTCGTTTTCATGTATGTTTTGGTTCAATAGACTTTCTACTTATACTTTGATCATGGTTGAATCATCTAAAAATTTGTTAACATGATATAAATGTATAATATTATATATATACCTATAAATATAGAGTCTTCTAAAAAAGTATATATTGAAAAATGAATTACACCATTCTTATTGATGGCATGTCATATATATGCATAAAGTTCCTTTTTCCAAATTGAAAATGTTGGAAACTAGGAAGGTAAATAATAATTCTCATTTAAATAATAAATTTTATACAATATAAATCATATATATTCATCTAATACATCCTTATTATCTTTCATTTCAAATTGTAATGAAAAAACACACATTACTTCGTTGATAAGGTAGTCCACACATACAGACGGGTGACGTTATCATTTTCCACCTATTTTGAAGGTAAGAGGGTAGATATGATATTATCATTATATAATATTTATTATGTTTTAAATATTTAATTTTAAAATTAAACCCATCAATAAAATACAGTGATGAAAAATGAGTTGTACCACTACATGCAGATGGCAAGTCGTATGTGTGTACAAGAGAAACTTTTACTTTCTATTTGATTGGAAAGAGGGTGCATAATTGAGGTTTCACAATAATAATAGAATTTAATTATATTTATGGTAGTTAATTTCTTATTTTATGAAAAATATCATATATTTTTATGGGTTAAAATAAGATATAAAAAATAAATTGATCAATTAATTTGATTACCTCTTCTTGGAAATAAATCTTTTATATATCCTATTACGGATATTAGGGTTTTTCTATTGGTAAAAACATATAAAGTGTGAATTAGTGTTTTTATAATATATATTTTTAGGTTTTTTTCCACATATAAAGATCAATTTCGTGTAAATAAGTGAACGGAGGGATGCCCTTTTACTAGTGAGGGTAGGGGTACTTTTTGAATTTTAGAAATGATTAAAATTTAAAAAGTTAATTATGTAGAAAAATGATTCAAAATTGAAATATATTAGAATATTAGGTATTATTTTGATGAAATCCCATAAGAAAACTAAATTTGGATAGTTGTAAATGGTTTTTTAAACATTATATTTTGGTTTGACCCCTTAGTTTGTCTATTTTTTCATTTACTGTGGCAAAAACTATTTCAATATCAAAGGGTTTTGAATTTTACCATAAATATAAAAATGAATCATATGTGTAACATGTTTGATATTTTAGACCATATTCCATTAAATTTTCATAAGATTATATTTTTATGAATTTTATATCATTTAACGAAATCTTATTTATTATAAAATTTCACTAATATAATTTTCATAACTATTCATCTAATTTGACCTTGAAAACAACCCAAGAGACTATAATTTAAAATATATTCCATTAAAATATATTTATAATTTATTATTTTTCTACAATATTCATGAATAAAAATAATTATTTGGAATTATATTACTTTTTATATTTTTAAAAACCTTTATTTTCTTTTCATATTGCTATAATAAATATTATGTTGGTGTTGTGTAAGCATTAAAGGTAATTATATAATTACTAAAAATTATAAATAAATAACAATAAATATAATAATTTAATTATATTAAAAAGTAATATTATAATTCATTCGGAGTTTTATTGTGTCATTATGTGAACACATATGTATTATTTAAAAACAAAGGAGTTTCATTTTGTCTTTTTCATTACTTAACATATTATATTTTTCACATTCATAAAAACATGGACCATAAAAAAAATACATATCAAGACTAAGTCGATAAGACTAAAAATATATTAATGAAACAATATCTAGTATGGAAAATGGTGACCTCATCACTTAATTTAAATTTTGGTTAACTTGATTTACCCTTTTACCATTGTGATGAATTTTCACCATTTTCACTATTCATTATGGACAGAGATTAAGTTTACCTTATTTAATAATATAAATTGTTAGTATTAAAAATATGGAATAAATTTTACCAGATTCAATATCTATAAGTGGTGTTAATTTATTTTATAAGTGTCCCATATAGCACGACAAAAGCATTTTTTTGAAAAGAAATGGATTTTAATTCTAAAAGTATTTTTATATCAAGATCCAATATAATGTTTATTCACATGTAATTAATTATATTATTTTTAACTAATAAGATAATATATTGTTTCTTGATCAAATTCAAAATATTATGGTTTTTTTAATTATAATAAATTGCAGGTTGATAAAAATTTGTATTTCTCGGTATTCTCTAAAAATCCATATTTTCAAAAATGATCAAAAAATTTAACCTATGTTAAAATTGATAAGATGTTTTAAAAAGCAATTTTATTTTTATCAAATTAATTTTATTACCTTGTAAAAAATAAATCTTTAAATAACTATAAAAAACATGATGAAACTGCATTTTAGTAAAATATAGTTTGTAAGAATATAACTGGATTTATTCTTATCCCATTCATATGAGAAGAAATATTAAATGATAAAACATTTAATTAGAATTATAATATATAAATTTTAATAAAATAATTCACTAATTGTTGTTAATTTAATTTATTATGATAAAAATACATTGTTACCATAAAAATATTATTTCAGAAACACATTTATTTTACTTTAAAATGATTTTTATTTTAATTTCTAATAAATTTGTAACCAATGAATTTATTTTATACATGATCAAAACAAATAATATTCCATATGTATTTAATCCTATTCATACCCTCCAATAAAATGGTTCAGTTATAATGATATGTTATTTTACAATTCATTTAGACTCGAGGTTGCGCGTATTGAAATATATCAATGAAATTAAATTTATTTAAAAATAAATATATTATAAACTATCAGGTTGTTACACCATTCCTTGTTTAGAAATTAGTTTTGTAAATATTCTCCCTTCTAACCCTTAACTTAAGACATCTAAGTTGATGTTCAATATTTTGGAAGTATTGAGTTTCTCAGAGGTAATTGAAGATATCGTTGATAAAGGGTAGAAGATACTTGTTTTTTATTATGATTATTTTGAACTCATGATATTCAATAAAATAACACATTTATACATCCCAATTTTTAACAAATATTATGTTTTATCCCTATGGAGATCAAATAGGGAAAACAAAACCGATATGCAAATATCCCTTTAGCTACTACTTTATTTACTCTAATTTAATAGGGGACCTTACATATGGACCCTTTGAGATTGGTATAGATCCATTTATGAGTTAAATAGAAAACTAATCCTCAATATCAAGAGTAAAACTATTTAATTCATCTAGAAATACATCAATGTATTCCCATACAATATCCATATCATCAATTTTGTTATCCAGTCTGATAATTTGACCTTGAAATTCATTACACCCATTGTTAATCTGATTTATTTTAGTTACATCTATTAATAAAACTGAAAAGGATTGATCTTGAGTGATTAATAATTAAAAACAATGGGGTATTAACATAATAAATAACATAAAAGTTATTATACCTTAAATTCTTTTACCCTTTTTCATCCCCATATTATCTTATAATTATTTTAGCTAAACCTATATTAATCATTGGTTACTTTATGTTCGGTAATATTATACTACATAACTTAATCCCTCAATGTAACTTGGAATGTAATCCTTCATATTGGTTTCTAAATATCATATGACCAACTAAATAATATTCCTCAATAGTTTCAATACAGGTTTTCAGTCTATCCTCTTTCTCAAGCACCAAGTTATGATTGAGTAAATGCCCAACATGGATTTTTTAGGGTTATTATCCCTCAGTACATCTATGTTACAGCCTGCATCTACTTTTAGTATCCAAACATTGATTTATTTCTAGAAAAACCTCATACAAAATTATTTAAAAATATTTTAGGATATCATCCTATAACTATACTCATCTAGTGGGGATTCACTAAGGTTCTCTATCAGTAACACCAATGGTAACTAAAATAATCTCTAAAATATAAATAAACCCTACTCTAATACCAACTAATGTGACCCAAGATAAAAACAACATAAATAATAAATTAATTTAATTATTTAAATAATACATCACACTAAAAAATTCACAACTTCAGGACCAAAAGATTTAGTATCATAGATATTATCTATATAAATATAGTATTTTTTTTAATACTTTCAAACATTTCACCTTAACCATGTTCCCCTAGAACGTTTTCTTGACATATCATATGATATAATCATATTCATTACATGGGGATTACAAACATAATAAATGGGTGAAATTATATTCTTATAAAGGGAAAAATATATTATTTTATATTAGATCCTGAACATAGAGGATCACATGAGGAAGATGATAAATATCTTATTAATAGATCTTAAGACCATAGTGGATAATCATGAAACATGTTACTGAAATATAATATCATCAAAATTTAATTAAGGTGGAATAAAATTTTTTACATGGCTCAAATTACATCTAAATAATCATAAAACAAGTTATCATGAAATAAAAGTTATGAATAATTTAAAAATAATGTGTAATCATTGAAAACAAATAATTTTTTAGAGATGAAATGAATCTTTAAAATGTGTAATAACTTGATAAATAAATTGAAAAAGTTTCATAGCATGATAAATTACTTGGATATGTGTAACAACCATATGAATATGAAAACCATTGTGAGAGGAATAATTATTCCCATTCCTTTTTTAAAATACTCATTATTTACATGCTTGAAACTGTGAGAAAACTCATTATGCCAATGACACCATGAAAAAAATAATTATTTCCCCACCAGAACATCTCATGATATATTAATTTAAACCAATTCATTAGTGGGTGATATTTTACCTCATCCATCATATTCTATTCAAATATGTGGCACATAAAGTCAATCACAATCATATAACAACGAACCCATAGAAAAAATAATAGGTTTCACATCCTTTTAAAAAAACTACATAACATAAAATTAAGAAATAATAGTATATCAAAGATATCATCATCCAAAATTAATCATATTATAATAAAAATAATTTGGTCACAAAATGTCACTTCAAGAGAGATAAATCAAAGGGAAATATAATAGAAAATAAAACAATTATCACAAATCTTTCCAAACATTGTTAAAAAGGATAAATTGAAAATTACTTTCAAAATTTTTTAAGAATTTGAGGAGAATAAATTTGAAAAAAATTTATAAAGTTCACTAGATAAAATATCATTAAAAAGAGAGATAAATTAGTATAATAAATTAGGAGTGGTAAATAATGAAATGAAATTTCATTATTATGGTTTTAAAGTTTTATTAATGAAAAAACACATAAATTAAACTTCATAAAATTTTCATTTTGTAAAATATGTGAAGGAAAATATGAATAATATAAAATCAAAACAATACATGGATTTCATTAAATAAAAAACATTATTTAGGAAAAAATACATGTAAGAGAAGATACATTGGTATGAATGGGAGAAATTCTCACCAATTTAATAATTTTATTTTGGAACACATTTTATAAAACAAGTATCTATTTATGATGGGAAGTAATTTTACCAGATAAAAATATTAGATCCCATATGAAATAGGGGGAGTTTTTGGATCATGTAAATCATGTAATAGTATATTCTAGTAAGAAAGACTGTGACCAAATGATTCAGAAATTTAGTCAGTGAAACTATTTCCTTGGATTCCCTCTTTGTGGATCACACCCTAAGATCTTGTATAAAAACATTTATCGATAAATAACCTATTTTAGGACCTTATTCATATCAATAAAATTTTAAAAAACATAATATATAATTATTCTCTATATGTACATTAGTTAGTTATTATATATTTTTAATATTTGGTGTGAATAATATTGATTATTTTAGAGTAGTTTTAGAATTAGCAGTATTGTTCTTCAATATTATTCAAAATATCATCATTAATAGATAAAAAAAGGTATGTTAAATTATGTTTTAGGATTTTTTATAATGTTATACATTCATTCTATGATATTTTATTTTATGGTTATTGTAAATGAAACTAGCGACACACATGTTTCGGTGATTTTTAACAAATGAATGGTGGTAACTAAATAAATGAGTTAAATGTTTATTTTTATAAACCAGACCAACAAAAAATAATTATCTACTTATTAATATCTATTATTATGTTTCTAATTCCATAAAGTATATAAATTTATTTCATTTTTCTTTTTTGTGGTTAAACTGACCCAATAAGAATATAGAATAATATTATGTGATTATGGATATAGAAGGCATGATTTTTTATAATATCACAATAAAAAAATATAATGAAAATATTTATATTTTTTAAGGTTATTAATCATCATTTAATTTATTTATAAGATTATGGTAAATGAAAATAATTTTTCAATTGAAAATAAATTGTTTTCTTCTTAGTATATTCGTTTTAGGTGGTTAGTTTTAAAATGATCTCTCATAACTAATATGATTTATAAAATGCCTAAATTATATTTATATAATATAAATCATGACATAAATAACATATATATTCTAAAAAACTATTTATATAACTATATTTCAATATTGTGTTATGAAATACAAAACACTTCATTTATAGAGGTGGTAGTCCACACATGCAAATAAGCAATATTTTTTCTTGATTTAATTGGAGTTTAATAGATAATATTTATACCATAAATATAATAAAATTTTATTATATTATATATAATTATTTCATTACATACAAATTTTTAGAACTTTTTTTGAAGGGGGTGGAAGAGAACTATGGATAAAATAGTTAAAATGGCATGTAATACTTTGATAATTTAGATAATCGCCTAAAGTATCCTTAAAAAATGATGGTCTTGGGGAATATTTTGAGGTTATAGGTCTCCAAACGTGTATATGAGATATATAATAATTAAATTGGGAGTTTTTGCTTGATAATTTATAAGAGGGGGTGTTTCCTGAAAAGGGTGGAAGTGAGATCCATTTATATTTGAAAAATTTAGACAAATCATGGGAGAAGAATGTTTAGAAAGTGGTCAGAATAAAATTGCAAAAGATTTAGGAGAGTGTTGTGGGGAAATGTTAGTGAGAAATTTATGTATGACTTTCAAAACTATAATTATATTCTATAATTTTTATGTTTCAAATGGATTTATAAAAACTTGTGTAACATTAGATTATCCATTTTAACACTTATTAATCTTGATTAAATATTAACCATGATTATTATTTAATCAATAAAAATATAAGATGATCATGAATAACAAGTATTGATGTAATGAATTTTAATTTGGACTTAATTAAATATAATTAAATTTATAAATATTAGAAAATTAACTTTTAAATTAAAATCTGCAATTTTTTATAAAACTATTTTTGTATAAAAAATTAAGTTTAATTATTAAGTGTTCTTAATTTTATTTATTATTGATTAAGAATTAAATGAGTTTTAATTAATTTTTATAATTTTTTAAACATAATATTATATACTTAATTTTAAATAGTTCAATTTAATTTAAGAAATATATAATATTTATAAACATTTCATTTTTTAAAAGAATATTGTTTAACCCTAGTAGCTAATATTTACCTAAGTAAATTCATTTTATGCCAAAAAATGGAATTGAATCATTTACTTAATTTCATAAAGATGATTGAAAAATATACATATAATTTTATCTGATTCAATTTCTAAATTAGGAATAAACTTACTTTAATATAAGCACACATAATTCATAAAAACAACATGACCCAGACATATTTTAGTGCATGGGGCCACTTGTAACCAAAATCAACAAGGGGGTCCCCTCGATCCCTCTCTACTGATCATATAAAAACCTAAAACATCTCCCCAAAATTTATCTATAATTAAACATTGTATCTTGAGATACAAATTCCCTAAAAAATAGATCTAAATCCTGGTTCTAAAAAATTCCCCTACCTAAAGACTAAATATTCAAATTCTCCCTAAATATCACAACATGTAAAGGCATCGGACTTTACATTCATTATATTAAGATTTTTATTTTATTATTTATCACTAATTAATGTTTTATTATGATTATTCCATTTATCTATAAAAAAAGCCTTTTATTATATTAATATAATGTTTTTATTTTCTTTAATATTGACTTTTATTAAATTTTCTCCAACTTAAATAATGGCCAATTTTTTTAATTCCATTATATCCATTAGTGTTCTATGGTCAATATGTCACTATATAATGATTAATATCAGGTGATCCTCAAATTTATTATCTATTTTGGAAGTCCATCATTCCATCCATATCACATATGACTCTTAGATAGTTTAGTAGGAAACTCTACCAAAATATATCATATAGATAATCTGAATTCTATTTGTTTGGAATTTTATCTTATATGGTTTCCTTGATTGTTTTTACCTAATTCATATTCAAAATATAAGAAACTAAATCTTGGGAACCCATAACATTCTTTCTATGCAGAAGATAACTGATAGGAACCCTGCTTTGCCCTGAACATACCCACTTGGGTGATAAAGATCCTGAAAAGTGTTGTATTTACATGGAATATAACAATTGATATTTTAAAGTGATTTAAATCTCACCACAAAATCTCATGTATTTACTTTACATAAATTAAGGATTTGATTTTTTATAGTCTCCATTTCTTTAAAAAAATCAATATTTTATAACCATATTTTTGTAAAATACTTTACATAACAAATAGCCTGTGTTAGTAACCCAAATTTAAAACATCCATATTTTCACATATCTAAATAAATAATATTAATAAGATATATAATTAACTTTTAAAAATGTTTTAAAATCATATAAAATAAAAAATCTTCAACAGAGTAACATCAAAGTATATTTAACCAATTCCCACTTTTTTGGAGAGATTTTAATCTCACATACTTGTGAGTAGTTTGACTCGAAGTCCCTCTAAGAATGGATATTTACCAAAGAGTGACTCTAAATTAATTATAATTCTAACATATAATCTATATAAACTATATTTAACTTCTTAATTCAATCTCATAAACTAATGCAATCCAATTTCAAGATAGAATAAAACTAAATAAATTATCTTAATTTCCATATAACTCCATATGTGATTGTAAGATAATTTTATAATGTAGAATAATTATTTTAAAGTTAAATAATAAATAAATTATTATTATAAATAATTTATATGTATCGATAAAATAGTTAATAAATAAAATTAATTGGAAAAAATTTAACAAAAGGGGAACATTTATAAATAATTCATAAATAAGGAAAATTATAAACACATTATTACATTGGAATAATCTTATGGACATCCCATAATAGAATTATATGAAGATATTTATAATTTATTACAATATAAACTCTTATATATTATAAATTTACCTAGTATTTAATATGAACATTTTCACCTTATAAAGTACATCATATTTATGAAGAAAATTATAATCACATAAATAATTCATATTTTATATAAATACTTTATAAAAAGTAATAATCGCATATTTTCAAAATAATTCCATTTAATGTAAAACATTTTAATTATCATTTATAAAAAATATGTATAAATTGGTATTATTACATTATTTTTTTACTTTATTTAATAATGTATAAATACTTTATAAATTTATCATTTGAATATATGTTAAGACTATATCAAATATAAAAGAAATATTATGTATGGTTTAAATTCCCCCTTGATGAAAATTATGGTTTTGGATAATTTTAAAAAATATTGATTTTTTATAATTATAAAAATTGTTAATTATATTTATAATTATCTAAAAACCATGATCGTTTTGGTATAGTATATAATGTAGTGGTCAATGAAATGAAAACTCTTTTCTGTATTATTTCATTATCAACTAAAATAATTTTTTAGGTGCCCCCAATAATATTGGATCCCATATGAAAATGGAAAACATGTTTTTTAGAATTCCATGTTATCTTGGATGATTGGTCATACCATAAACCGAAATCATTTTTGAATTTGTTATCAAAATACTATTGTTTAGTGGAATCAACCATATTCTAGTGTTATTACAGAATTATATTACATAAAATCTATAACAATATCCACCAGAACTAAGCTCATTTAAATAATGGATTGTCAATATCTACAATAACATTTTTTTCCCCATGGTGGCGATCATAAATGCATGGTCATCAGAGGAACATATTTTGGTGACATAGATAAATTATATGATTTTTTCAAGATACTTTTCTATAACTATTTATGAAAAAATATGATTTTCTATATAAAATTTTCTTGACCACATCATTTTTAGCTCACTATTTTTATTATGGTATGGAAATTTATATGAACCATGGTCGGTTTTAGATAGCAACACACTATAGTTTAAGAAATAATAATTTTTTAAGTGTTTCCATTCATTTAAATAATCAATCCAAATGAATATTAATAGACTTGGATATATTTTATTGTCTATATTTTAGTTTACATTTTAATTAGTATATATATATATAATTTTTAAGGGTGAAATCCTTCGTCTGATATCTTTTTAGGGTTTGGTTGATGTATCTTTATCTTCAAAATTAATGTTATTTTAGATAAATGTTTGAAAAAACTAGTGTAATGTATTTTTTTGGGGATACTATAATAATAGAAGGATTATATAGAGTCTATAAATAAAGGATTATAATTCTTAAAGAATATGTGCATAACAAATTTAATGAAATGATTTTGTTGGATAAGTATACAATTTTAAAAAATGATGAATAATTGGGGAAAACCATCATGTATGAATCCCATATTATTGTATAGATGATTTAAATAGATCATTATTTAAAAGGGAGAGATGATAATTATAATCCTTGAGTTTTTGAAACTACTTGAGATATATCAACTAATAAAATAATAGGCCATGTGGATTCTAGTAATCAGATAATAAATTCAATTAGTATTTTGTGTGTTAAATCTACTTTGATTTATTAAAATATTCCAAATAATAATTGCTAGGTATTAAAATACCCAATTTGGGTTCTAAAAATGAAATGAAAAATGAATCAGTTAATAATAAATATGGTATGATGAATATTGATCCCTCTCGATGATCAACAAGTTATTAGAACAAATTTTACTTACAATAAAAATATAGATAAATATTGAGAGATTATCAAGAAAAAAAGATATTTTATATGCATAAAAATATTCAACAAAATGTAATAAACTATGGTGAGAGATTTTTAATTATTTCTCGATTGGATATATTTTAAATTTTACTTTCATAATGACTTCACAATAGATTCAAACATTAACATATAGATGTGAAGAGTGAATTACTAAATAATATCATTTCAAATATTGTTTATATAAAACAAATAATAGGATTTGAGGATGAAATAAATAATAATTATATGTTTTACCTTATGAATGGTTTATATTGACTAAAGAAATCATCTCATAAATTTTATAATAAATTTTGATTTTTTCTATTATATAATCACTTAGAGAAAGATAGGGTTGATCATAATTTTCCCAATAATCAATTTACAAATGTTTATTTATTATTTATATATTTATAGAATATATAATCATTTGATCATAAATTTATTTTGTTAGTAATAAATTTTCTAAATTTATTTCCCATTAGTTTCAGAAGATCCTCAAGATTGAACTCAGATAATTTCTTGGTTTAGATAAATTTAAATGAAATATTGGAATATTTCAAAATTAATATATGTATTCAATGGATCTTGTTAAGGGCATTAGTTTGGACATAATAAAAAGTTCAAAAAAATCATGGACTAATATTTTAAGAAAAGATCATAAATAGAAAGAAATAATAGTTGATCATAAAAATTATCAAGTCATTATTGATTTCCTTCTGTACTTAATTTTCAGTGAATATATATTATTTTAATTATTTTTATGTATAAAATATTTAGGTCCTATTTTGAATGATTAAAACATGACTATAGTAAATATAATTATCAATTAGATAAAGGCTATAATAATAAATTTTTTATTTTATCCATCTAAACCTTGATTTTATTTATTAAGTTACATTGACTCTAAATTTAGAGGATATAAGAATAATAGAAATAGCAGTAATGGAATGTCTCAATTTGTTGCAAAGATCCTGTTTTGATAGAGTTTAAAAATAATCACTTAGTTTCTTAGTATAATTAATATGCTGAGTGGGTTTTTGGTATAAGATATTATGCACATAATCTATGAATGTGATAGACTTTGAGTGACATTAATATATTTTTTAACAAGATTCTCATCATCTATGATAGTTTATCTTAAATTTTTATTTCAAATAACCTCTTATAGAGTACCCGAACTAAACATATTGAATTCATACATAAATTTATCATTGATTATGTTTAAAATGGATAAATTATTCTCTAAATCATTAAAATATGGATTTGTTTGTCAGAAACATTTACAATGCCCTCAAAAGAAAGAAATTTTGATACCACTAAAGTGAATTTTGGAATGATGGAGACTTAATTAGAATTTGTTTCATGACATGAAATGGAAATATGTAAAAAATTTGATATAAATTAAAATGTTTTGAAATTTTATAGTATCGGCCTATAGATCTGTATGAATTAGGTTTCAATGAGTTGATAATGATATAATGCCAGATGTGTTAAAATTCAATATAGTAAAATTTGAGGGGCACTGTATCCATTAGAACATAGATAAGTGGTAGTTGGTGATGTTTTATGTATAAAAATTTTGAAACTATGAATTAATTAAAGGTAATATATTTAAAATAGAATGAAATCAATATATTTTTTTATCACAAAATTTATTAACTACAAAACATTTGATAGATGAAATCACTGAAAAAAATAATGTGTTTTCATAACCCCAGACATAATAGATCATTTTCACTAGATTATGAGAGTTTATATATAGAATCATATCAAGAATATTGTATAATATGATAACATGGTTAGTTTATTAATAATGATACTGGATAGAGTAGTAATTCATAATACATTAACAAAATTTCACTGTACATGGTGTCAATTCATGGATCATTATAATGAATTCACTATCTAGTAACCACTCACAACTAAATAAATTAATATCTCAATCAAATTAAAATTTTATTAAATCTCTATGATAATAAATTTAAAAGTTAAATTTATATTTATTTTTGAAACATTTATAAAAAAATCAAAAAATTATTCTAATTTCATTTTTTGAACAACAATTATTTTTCCCTTATCATTCTCAGTTCAGTAATCTAATGTTTTTTCGAGTTAAAATATAGATGGTGGTTATAGTTTCTTTATGTTATTCTGATTTATTCATTTTTATTTTTCATGGTACCATGAAATAAAATATAAATTTTGAATCATCAAGTCAAATAGAATCTATAAAGGGAATATATATCTATATCGAACATAAAATTTAAAGAGAAAAAAGTAATTTTTTGTCTACGAATTGATTATTCATGGTATTTATTTCTTTAAGACCATTTAATTATCCCGAATCATATATATATTTTTGGAGAAAGATAATGAAAATTTGGATTATACGAAGATCATTTTTTGTTATATACTTGATCAATAATGGTTAAGTGAATCAAAATTTCATTTCATAGAGATTATACAGTTCTATAACTAGGATGAAATTTTCAACTATAATGATAGGCAACATATCTTTGATAGGGAGGTGTAATAGTTTGATACTGACATTGACATACACGATAATGTAGATCATGAAATAATAACTTCTTGATTGAATGTATTGGATAGAAATATTATTTCTTTGGAGATCATAAACACGTTCAAAATATAACACATTCAAAATTATAGTGTTTATTTAAAGGTATTTCACATGGAAATACATTTTTTCATGAAGTTATATAGAAAGTGATGAATGTAAAACAATATTAAATAGAGTAGTATATTACAAGTAAATAATAAACATGGATTAATTGAGAATATAATATAATTAATATTTGTTCCATGATTTAGAGATTATAATGATGTAAAATTTAAATATGTATATCTACTTAATTTGAAGGTATATAATAACAAATTTAAATCAATTATAATGATTCTAAGGATTATTAATTCACAACCTCTAGAAATATAAGGTAAAAATGTACATTGTTCTAAATAATGATCGTTTTAATATTTATTTAAATATTATATGTTCGTGTAGATAAGAAGATAGGGGAGACTATAAAAGAAGAGTGATGTATAGGTTTTATTCAATATGGGTTGATGAAAATTTCATAGAATTCATTGACACTAAACTATATTAATAAAATTTCCATCCTATTCATATAATTCAATACGAAGGACACTCCAAACCACTTGTATGAGAAAATAGACTAGGGCTACCTCATAGTTAAGCACATAGGATAGTATTCATCCCATTAATAACTCTGAAAGAGAAAGACATAAGTAAGAAGAAGAGGAGAGAACCTAATGTTCATGAAATATCCATCTGAAAGTTATACATTAGAATGAATTTATATGAATTTAAGGCTACATATAAAGAAGTGATTTGATAATAAAAAGTAAAAAGAGATATATATTTTTCAATGTGAGGATTTTTTATAATTTATATATATATATAATATTTTTAATATAATTGGTTTCAATGTAGAAAAAGTTTACAAATAAGTTTCTCTAATAATGATATTTATTCTTAAATTGATAATTTTACCAATGAAAAATATAATGTTACAGAGAAAAATTCTACAATTTCAACATTAAACAAAGAATGTAATATAATTCAAATGTTTAAATTTTATCAAATACTGATAATTTTGTAATAACCTATGTTAGTAAAATATTATAAAAATGATGAATTGTTTTACAAATATGCCTAGAAAGACCCCAAATCTTCTCAATATAAAATTATAAAATTGGATCATTTTTTAAAATATATTAAATCATATGATATCTATTTAATATAAATTATTGAGAAAAAAGTAAAAAGTCACTAAAGTGGAGAAGAATAAAAAGTACCAAAATATTTTAAAATTTACATGAGTTATTATGGGAAGATATGTGTAATGGGGATGAAATTTCATATCATAAAGAACAATAATATTGTGAATCTCATAGAGGATGAAACAGATATTCTTGTGTATTAATATCATATTTCGAGAAATTATATTATACTTACTGTAACATCCTAGGTAAATAATGAATGAAACATTTTCATATTTATTAATATTTGGGAATTAAATATTAATTTTACTTTAAAGGGGTTGCTATGTTCGATAGCATACTCGATACGCAACAAAGAGTTTCTTTGAAATCTTACGTTGCACACTAGTAATAAAATACTATTATTTTAAATGGTAGTTAACACGTAGCCATTGTATTGGTGGGAATGAATAGAAATAACTAAAATATGATTATATATGTTTTTTAAATGTTTATTCATTTATCCAATAAAATATAAAGGCTTAAAATACGAAAATAATTCAATTTTAGGCATATATACTCTAACATTCACAAAAGGTCAACTTATCACCTTTTGATGGCGAACCTTCTATAAATATAGTTTTGGTCACTCTTATACATTATATTGGAACAAATAAAATTCTTCTTTAGAATCTGGACATCAAAATTTACTTTGTGTAAATTTTTGGTATTTTTCCGATAAAGTTCATTTTTTAATGAATAGTGAAAAATGTTGTATTTTAATTCAAAAACTCTTTTTAATCTAATTTTCTTATATGATTAGATTATAATTTGATTGGTTTTAAAGTGCAATTAGAATATATTTTTACCATTTAATCCAATTTTAGTCGTTGGAATTAATTTCACTTTGAAATCAGACTTAAACTAGTGTCAATCTTTTGATACTTTTTGTTTTATAAAAACACGCTATTTGTTTTGATAGCGGGAATTAATTATTAAATAAATTAATGCAACCTTTATGTTTTAAATTTCAAAAATCCGACATACATGGTTGTCATGAAGAAGTAAAATGTTGTTCAATGGGATTAAAATAATTTTTTGGTGAATAGTAACTATTAGGTTTTTAATCGCGATTAGAGGTAATTAGTGTAATTTAAGGTAAAAATAATGTTTTAATAATTTGAAATGACCTAGACACATGTCCTACCCTTATTGGACGTGTCATGTCCGACCAATACAACCCATGGGTCTATTTTGGGGACCCCATGGAGCCACTTGGGTAAGATAATGACATTAATGGCTTTTATTTAAAGTTAAAATTAAAATGTCCCAAACATGAAATATTTTAATAAAACAAATATTAATTGGGGTTATAAAATTCATATTTTTAACTATAAATATTCATTAGAAAGATAAAAATATTTCCAACATCATGATATTTTTTTAATAATTTTTATACATTAAAAAATTAAATTATTTATGACACCATGATGATGCAGAGATTACCTCATTATTTAACGATTTAAATAAAATAAAAAGATAATTTAAATTCTAATACCTTCACTTGTCAAAGACCTATTGGATGAGTATATTTCTAACCCTTATCACCTTATCCTAGAATTATATCAATGTGGGAACTTTAAAATATGAAAATCATTTTATAATAAAGTAAACTCTTATAACATTCTAAGAGTGCCCCTCCTCTCCTCTTATAAAAGGCCCCCACCTCTACCACCTTACCCACACTTCAGAAGCCTTTGGCTCGGCCAAACCCTATCCATTCTGTCTCTCCACATCCCTATCTTACTATAACGACCCATACTTTACATACATTTTTAATACTTCAAAATTGAAGCACCCTTATTACAACATATGACAAAACCACAAAGGACCGTATAGGTATAGTGTCTTTAGAAACTGGGAAACATAAACAACTGGTTCATAAATATTCTACAGTGTCTCCCATTTATTTCATCATATCTAGGGTCCCTTTTAGCATATTCTACTTAATATCCATCTTCCTGACCTAGGGAAAAGAAAACATAAAAGGGTGAGGTCAAATGCTCAACAAGGGAAAATAAAGGAAATAAAAATCATATCATATCTTTTTGAAAATCATAACCCGCAAAAGAGATCATAATATCTTAACATGGAATAAATCATAGAAGTGAAAATGAGATCCCCATAATCATAACATGAAACTTGAAACTTTGTGGCATGCACACATAATCATGGAACATCATTTCTTGTTAGTCATGACTCATTGCCAAGACTATCTTAGTGGACAGAGTCCCTTTCTGAACTGAGTCACCCTCATTCCAGTCCTGTTTAACTGAACCGGTATAACCTACCGTTCCATTCATGTCTATCTCATGAGATATAAAATCTTTACCAAATTAATTATAGGGAGATATAGGTCCCACCCATCTTATAATTAATCCTTTCTTATGTGTGCCACATAATCATAAACCATACATCATAGCGTAACCCATGTAATAAAAATGGAATTCTTAAACAACATGGCATCATAAAACAATTCATATAAGATAAATGAATTCATAAAAAATTTTCCATCACAACATAATCAAATCCATGTAATAATAGGGATAAAAACAGAACCCTTTTATTATCTTAGATGGAAAATAATTTTGATAAAATACTTGAACTCCATTCTTGAGGAAAATATCCTTTCTACTTCAAAAATATTTTTCCTTTCATAACATGTCATACGACTTTAAAATAAAAGAATATGATTAAAAATAAACTTGAAAAATTTTAAAGTAAGCTTCTTGGAAATAATGTTTTAAAAATCCATTCATGTCGTATAAGTTAAAAAAAACATTCTTCTCATACTTTTGTCGGAAAAGTCAAAAAAGTACCTCGTACGAAAAATGACAAAAGATTCCTTTCATATCCTTTACTAAAAATTTAACGAAGGGTAAAATTGAATATAAAATATTTTATAAGGATATAAATATTACGTATTGAGGAAACATGGATGTGGATGATAAAATACACCCCAGTAAATGCCAAAGTATAAACAATCTCGGATAAAAATGAGATTGTGATATTTCCCTTACCTTAGGTCCGATTTGCTTTGTACGTGTCCGAAGATCATGTATAATGGTTTAAATAATGTTATTGACTTATTCCAGAATCATACATATTGATATGATATCATATATGGTCATATTCTTAGCTTCTTGTTAGTAATATTTCATTGTTACTTGTTACTCGGGTCCTTATTGCCTTTTGTTCTTATGCGTGTTTTGCTGAATAAATTCTTATTCTTATTTTAAGGTTATAGATACCTTATATCCAGAATGGTATTAGTGTAACATATATCATATTTATTCATTCAATTCATTTATATAATTACTATGTAATGATGATCATGTAGAACGAATCGCATCACATCGTGGAGACGGTATTCCTTACGTACGCACGAGTGATGATATCGTTCCTATGATCATGGAACTATATTGGAGTATATATATATTATTTCAGTATCAATATTACTTTATAATAATCATAAATAGTTACTCATTACACCATTATACACAACCTTGTAAGGTGATGGTGGAAAATAGATTACACCATGGCGTGGAGACGGTATTCCGTATGTACGCACGCGCGGTGATTTCATTTTTACGTAGGATGGATAGAAGGTGAATTAGGGTTGTTTCATATTTATAATAACATATAAGTATTTAAGTAATACTGATGTTATTACTTTATCATGAAACAACTAAAGAAGAAGAAGTTGAAGAAGAAAGAAATTGAAATGATCGGTAATGGATATTACCTCTTCTTTGGAACGCCTCTTTGAATCCTCCACTTAGGGAACTAAGATTGGTCTTTGAAGAAGACCAAGACCTCTAGGATTATTCTAGGGATGTGTAGAGGAGAAAATGGCAGGGTTTTTCCGAGCTTGAGTGCTGAAATTGGTGTGAGGAGGAGGGGGAGGAGGTGCCCTTTTA
This sequence comes from Viscum album, assembly GCA_963277665.1. Taxonomy (NCBI): domain Eukaryota; kingdom Viridiplantae; phylum Streptophyta; class Magnoliopsida; order Santalales; family Viscaceae; genus Viscum; species Viscum album. The sequence goes on along the minus strand of OY728152.1, from coordinate 1,905,823,717 downwards.
TAAGGGAGGAGAGGGGCACCTTAGGAATATCTCAAAATATTATTTTATATTAAAGTAAAAATCGGTTTATAATGGTTCTAAAGGGTCTTATTTAGAATCTAAAGTGGGGATGGGTTGAAATAATATCAACCAATAGGATTTAGACAAGTTTAGGGTATTATTTTAACCTTATCAATTAGATTTAACTCTAAGTTAAATAATTTAACTTTTACCGTGTCTTTTTGTTTTCTTTCACTATATGGTTAATAAACATACTATAACATGCCAAACGAACCCCAAATTTTTTATTATTAATATATATATCCTTATCTAAGTCATTTGGTCGAACCTTAGATTTTTAGGAATAAAATTACAATTAATAATATAATATTTGATTTAAAAACTATTTTGTGTCAATTTTGACACTATTTGATATATGATTTTTGTGAAAGTCATAACAGAATTATATGTTCAAAAAAAGTTGATTCAATCAACACTAATATATCATAGTAACCTATAATTTTAGTGTAATTCATAAAAAGTCTCAAATTACATTTATTTTGGTGTTTATAACATCAATTATGTCAATATTTCATTAATAAGATAATTACTGCATCATCATTGTGTCATAATTAAATTAAATTATTTAATGTCTAAAAATTACAAATAAAATACCATTATGTAGGAAATCGTTTTAGCTTTCTAATGAATATTTATAGTTGAATTTATCTTATGTATAACCCCATATTAAAAATGATTTACTTATTAAACTTTGATTTTAACTATTTTAACCCTTCTTTAAATAAATTAATAATAAATGTCCTAATCTGACCCAAGTGGGCCTAAATGGACATATTTTATTCCTAAGTTTGTTTTTGGTCGAATTAAACTTATCCAATAGAATTAGGATATGTGTTAGGGTAATAGTAATATCATATTTACCCTTAGTTACCCTATTTACTATTAACCACGGTAAAAAAAATAAAAAGTTACTATTCACCAAAAAATTATTTTTATCTCATTGAACCACATTTTACTTACTTATATCAACCGTGTCTGTCGGATTTTAGAAATTCCATTCAAAGAAGCGGTAAAATTAAGTTTTATACAAAATTCAGTTTTTAACCTACCACTTAGTGGTTTCACTATTCATCATAAATTGAAAGTTTTCAGAAAAATACCAAAATTTCACCCTAGGCTAATTTCGGTATTCCGAATCCAAAAATGAAGTCCATTTTGAAAAATAAAATTTATAAAATTTCAAAAAGTGGATATTACTATTCAAAACGGCTAGTTTTAATAATATTTTAATAGCATATCGTTGTTTAGTGAAACTCGGTATTACGTACGATGCAAGCTATCGAGGAAGGTCGTGATTGCGTGTAAAGTAAGCCAAGCAAGTGTGTAGTGAAAGATTCCTTTGATGATATATAAAAACAAAATATTACTCATAAAAATCTCAGGTGTTACATTCTACCCCCCTTAAAAAGAATTTCGCCCTCGAAATTCATCACTTTGTAACAAACAGATGAGGATACCTCTCCCTCATCATATCCTCAAGCTCCCAAGTAGCTTCTTCTAATTGGTGGTTCCTCCATAAAACTTTCACCAGGCGAGTGGTCTTGTTTCGTAGGACTTTTTCGCTACGATCCAGAATCTCTATCGGCTGTTCTTCATAAGAAAGATCTTGCTCCAGCGGTACAACTTCTGAGCTGAGTACATGTGAAGGATCTGGTATGTACTTTCTCAGGAGAGATACATGGAACACATCGTGAACTTGAGAGAGATTCGGTGGAAGCGCCAATCGGTAAGCTACCTTCCCAACACGATCCAGTATTTCGAAAGGACCGATATATCTAGGGCTCAACTTCCCCTTCTTTCCAAATCTCATAACCCTCTTCTAGGGAGATATTCGTAAGAACACTTTATCACCCACTTCAAACTCTAGGTCTTTTCTTCGGTTGTCGGCATAACTTTTCTGTCTACTCTAAGCTTCTCTTATGTGTTGTTGAATAGATCTGACCTTTTCTGCCATTTCATCAATGAGATCAGGTCCTAATAGCTTTCTTTCCCCAACTTCATCCCAGCAAGTTGGAGTCCTGCATTTCTTTCCATAGAGAGCTTCATAAGGAGCCATCTGAATACTAGAGTGAAAGCTATTATTATAAGAAAATTCCACCAAAGGTAGGTGTTGATCCCAACCCCCTTTGAAATCCATAGAGCAAGCTCTCAACATATCTTCTAGGGTTTGAATTGTTCTTTCAGACTGACCGTCTGTCTGGGGATGATAAGCAGTGCTGAAACTCAACTCTGTATCCAGAGTATGCTGAAGACTTCGCCAGAACTTCGAGGTAAATCTCGGATCCCAACCAGATATAATAGAAAGTGGTACTCCATGAAATCTTACCACTTCCTTTAGATATATCCTGGCAAGCTGATCTAGAGAGAAATCCTCTCTAATAGCAATGAAGTGTGCAGACTTTGTAAGACGATCAACTATGACCCAAATAGCATTATTGCCTTTGGATGTTTTAGGAAGTCCTGTGACAAAGTCCATAGTGATGTTTTCCCATTTCCATTCGGGTATGGGTAATGGTTGTAACATCCCCTTAGACTTCTGCCTCTCAGCTTTAACTTGTTGACAAACCAAGCATCGAGAGACATATTTAGCAACATCTCTTTTCATGCCATCCCACCAGAAGTACTCCTTTAGGTCCCTATACATCTTCATGCTTCCAGGATGAATAGAGAATGATGAACTATGAGCCTCATCCAGCAGCTCCTTATTTAATTCGGGGATGGGAGGAACACAAACCCGATTCCTGAACTTTATTATCCCATCACAATCAAGGTTGAATTCAGTAACATTTCTCACCTTCTTTTGTAACTCGACATCTTCTTTCTGTGCCTCTTTAATCTTCACATGTATAGATGGTTGAACATTTATTTGAGAAAGATAAGATTTTTCCCCTTCCATTATAATTCCAAGATCCATCCTTTGTAAATCCATAAATATTGGATCTTTTGTGATCCTCATCATGGATAAACTAGCATGGTCTTGTCGACTTAATGCATCTGCCACCTTGTTTGCTTTCTTAGGGTGGTGATGGATTGAGCAGTCGTAATCCTTAATCAGCTCCAACCATCTTCTTTGACGCATATTCAACTCCTTTTGTGTGAGAATATACTTTAAACTTTTATGATCAGTATAAATATCACACCTTTCACCATAAATGTAATGCCTCCAAATATTTAATGCAAAGATTACCGTAGCCAACTCCAAATCATGTGTTGGGTAATTTTGCTCATGGATTTTCAACTATCGTGAGGCATAAGCTATCACCATATCATTTTGCATAAGAACACACCCCAATCCCTTCTTGGATGCATCACTATAGATCACAAACCTTTCTCCACTACAAGGCAGTGTGGGCACAGGTGCACTGGATAACCTTCTTTTCAACTCCTTGAAATTCTCTTCACATTCCTCTGTCCAAACAAACTTAACTCCTTTCTGAGTCAACTTGGTGAGTGGATTAGATAATCGTGAAAAATCTTTTACAAAAGGTCGATAATATCCAGCCAAACCAAGAAAACTTCGGATCTCAGTTACTGTTGTTGGTCTTGACCATCTTTCGATAACCTCTTTTTTTTTGCTGGATCCACAGATATCCCCTCTTTTGAGATTATGTGACCCAAAAATGCAACTTTTTGAAGCCAAAATTCACACTTGGTAAATTTGGCATAAAGCTTCTCCTTTCTCAGGGTCTTCAATATAATTCTCAAGTGATCTTCATGCTCTTCCTTGCTCTTTGAATAGACAATAATATCGTCTATAAAGACTACCACAAATTGATCAAGATAGTCTCTAAAGACTCTATTCATTAGATCCATGAAGATAGCAAGGGCATTAGTAAGACTAAATGGCATCACTATAAATTCATAGTGTCCATACCTTGTACGGAAAGCCGTCTTTGGTATATCCTCCCTTTTGACCCTTAATTGATGATACCTTGAACGAAGATCAATCTTGGAAAAGTATTGAGCTCCACATAGATGGTCAAATAAGTCATCAATGCGTGGGAGAGGATATTTGTTCTTGATAGTGATCTTGTTAAGTTCTCGATAATCAATGCAGAGTCTCATTGATCCATATTTCTTATTAACAAATAGAACAGGTGCTCCCTAAGGTGATGCACTAGGGCGTTTGAATCCCTTATCAAGATTCTCTTGGAGTTTCTTCTTCAATTCCTGCAACTCAATTGGGGCCATTCTATAAGGTGTCTTTGAAATTGGCAAAGCACCTGGTACGAGTTCTATTGAAAACTCAACTTCACGATTTGGTGGAAGACCCAGTAATTCCTCCACAAAGACATCATCAAAATCACGTACAATGGGCATATTCTTAATCGTGAGTTTCTCACCAACCATTTGAGATAAATAACCTTCATTTAGTGGAATCAATACCCATAAGATGGAAGAAATTTCCACTGGAAGGTTATGTTCATCCTTGCATTGATAGACGATCGTAGATTGATCTGGAATATGAAATGTGACTTCCCTTCTTTGGAAATTGATATGAGCTCCATGTAGAGAAAGCCAATCCATGCCAAGAATCACATCAAATTCCACTAAAGGAAGGATCACAAGATTTGCAGGAAGCACTTTCCCAAAAACATCGATCAGAGAAGATTTATAAACTTTTGATGCGACTGTTGTGCCATTAGGTGTTGTCACAACTAACTCAACATCTAATTGTTGAGGTAATATGGTGATACCCTTAGAAAATTTTTCATAAATAAAAGAGTGGGTGGATCCAGAATCAAATAAAACATTTGCTACTTTAGAGTGGATGGTAAGTGTACCTTTCACCACTTCGTTATCGTACTCCACATCGCTGATAGAAATTGCATGTGACTTTCCTTTGTCTTTAGCCTTAAGCTTTTGTTGACGTCGACCATCATCATCAACCCTTGGATTTGGGCATTGATTGGCATAATGCCCCATATCCTTGCACTTGAAACATTGAAGTGTAGTAGGTTCATTCTGTGTATCCCTTCCTTTTTTTGCGTCATTAGACATCTTCTTCCCATTATCACGGCATTCAAATTCCCGATGACCTTCCTTTCCACATTTAAAACATTTACTTGTCCCTTTAAGACAACTCCCTCCATGTTTCTTTCCACACTTTGAGCATAAGGGAAAGCTCATATTCTTTTCAGTGTGCTCTTTAGATTTTCCTTTGAATTCCATCTTCCTCTTCTTATCAAACCCATGTGACTGATGGGTTACTCCAATCTCCATCTCGACTTTGAGAGCACATCGAACGATTTCCTCATAGCTATTGAAGTCCCTTATGGCTAACGCCCTTCGAAGACTTCGTTTTAAGCCACTAATGAATCGATCGATCTTACTCTCAGGTTGGATAATAATACCAGAAGCGTACCTTGAAAGTCTTGTAAAATTTGCTTCATAGGTACCAACAGATTCATCATCCCTTTGCTTCAGTTCAAGAAACTCTTTCTCCATCTTTGTTCGGAGAATACGAGGGAAGTACTTATTGAAAAATAAGTTCTTGAACTCGTCCCATTCCATATACTCAATTTCATCCCTTTGCCTCATATTCTTAATAAGATTCCACCATTGATCAGCATCTCCATCCAAACGATACACTGCTAGGATGACTTTATCATGTTCAGAACATTGAAGAACTAAAAATATCTTTTCAGTAGTACTAATCCATTGTTCAGCAACTAATGGATCAGTAGACCCGCTGAAAGAAGGTGGACGCTGCCTCATGAAGGATTCAACAGAATGTTGCTCCTTCCTTTGCTCGTTTGGAATTCCTGCATGATTCATAGCTTGAGAAAGTTGTGTGAGAATGGCTACAAGATTTTTCATTCCACCTCCCATATCGTTTGGTTGCTCAGGGGGACAATCATTACATTTCCCACGCATTCCGCATTAACACGGTTCCTTCGGGTTCCAGGCATTGACTAAAACCAAGAAGAATAGTGTGAGAAGCACTAATTATAATAGGAAAACCACATAATCAAGGATAAAATTTCACACTAAAGGTCTTATCCTAGGGTATTCATGTCCATTTATAAAACACTAAGATTGTGTTCTATGCTTAGACTTATCCTTATGGTTCTTACTAAGGCTTTCACATCCTAGTTTCCAAAGGATGACTATACCTTTCCTCTGATACCAACTATAACGACCCATACTTTACATACATTGTTAATACTTCAAAATTGAAGCACCCTTATTACAACATATGACAAAACCAAAAAGGACCGTATAGGTATATTGTCTTTAGAAACTGGGAAACATAAACAACTGGTTCATAAATCTTCTATAGTGTCTCCCATTTATTTCATCATATCTAGGGTCCCTTTTAGCATATTCTACTTAATATCCATCTTCCTGAACTGGGGAAAAGAAAACATAAAAGAGTGAGCTCAAATGCTCAGCAATGGAAAATAAAGGAAATAAAAGTCATATCATATCTTTTTGAAAATCATAACGTGCAAAAGAGATCATAATATCTTAACATGGAATAAATCATAGAAGTGAAAATGAGATCCCCATAATCATAACATGAAACTTGAAACTTTGTGTCATGCACACATAATCATGGAACATCATTTCTTGTTAGTCATGACTCATTTCCAAGACTATCTTAGTGGACAGAGTCCCTTTCTGAACCGAGTCACCCTCGTTCCAGTCCTGTTTCACTGAACCGGTATAACCTACCGTTCCAGACATGTCTATCTCATGAGATATAAAATCTTTACCCAATGCATTGGAGGGAGATATAGGTCCCACCCATCTTATAATGAATCCTTTCTTATGTGTTCCACATAATCATAAACCATACATCATAGCGTAACCCATGTAATAAAAATGGAATTCTTAAACAAAATGGCATCATAAAACAATTCATATAAGATAAAGGAATTCATAAAAATATTTCCATCACAACATAATCAAATCCATGTAATAATAGGGATAAAAACAGAACCCTTTTATTATCTTAGATGGAAAATAATTTTGATAAAATACTTGAACTCCATTCTTGAGGAAAATATCATTTCTACTTCAAAAACATTTTTCCTTTCATAACATGTCATATGACTTTAAAATAAAATAAGTTGATTAAAAATAAACTTGCAAACTTGTAAAGGAAGCTTCTTGGAAATAATGTTTTAAAAATCCATTCATGCCGTATAAGTTAAAAAAACATTCTTCTCGTACTTTTGTCAGAAAAGTCAAAAAAGTACCTCGTACGAAAAATGACAAAAGATTCCTTTCATATCCTTTACTAAAAATTTACCACAGGGTAAAATTGAATATAAACTATTGTATAAGGATATAAATATTACATATTGAGGAAACATGGATGTGGATGATAAAATACACCCCAGTAAATGCCAAAGTATAAACAATCTCGGATAAAAATGAGATTGTGATATTTCCCTTACCTTAGGTCCGATTTGCTTTGTATGTGTCCGAAGCTCCTGTATAATGGTTTAAATAATGTTATTGAATTATTCCATAATCATACATATTGATATGATATCATATATGGTCATATTCTTAGCTTCTTGTTAGTAATATTTCATTGTTACTTGTTACTCGGGTCCTTATTGCCTTTTGTTCTTATGCGTGTTTTGCCGAATAAATTCTTATTCTTATTTTAAGGTTATAGATACCTTATATCCAGAATGGTATTAGTGTAACATATATAATATTTATTCATTCAATTCATTTATATAATTACTATGTAATGATGATCATGTAGAACGAGTCACATCACATCGTGGAGACGGTATTCCGTACGTACGCACGAGTGATGATATTGTTCCTATGATCGTGGAACTGTATTGGAGTATATATATATTATTTCAGTATCAAAATTACTTTATAATAATCATAAATATTTACTCATTACACCATTATACCCATCCTTGTAAGGTGATGGTGGAAAATAGATTACACTACGGCGTGGAGACGGTATTTCGTACCTACGCACGCGCGGTGATTTCATTTTTCCGTAGGATGGATTGAAGGTGAATTAGGGTTGTTTAATATTTATAATAACATATCAGTATATAAGTAATACTGATGTTATTACTTTATCATGAAACAACTAAAGAAGAAGAAGTTGAAGAAGAAAGAAATTAAAAAGATCGGTAATGGATATTACCTCTTCTTTGGAACGCCTCTTTGAATCATCCACTTAGGGAACTAAGATTGGTCTTTGAAGAAGACCAGGACCTCTAGGATTATTCTAGGGAAGTGGAGAGGAGAAAATGGCAGGGTTTGGCCGAGCTTGAGTGCTCAAATTGGTGTGAGGAGGAGGGGGAGGAGGTTCCCTTTTATAAGGGAGGAGAGGGGCACCTTAGGAATATCTCAAAATATTATTTTATATTAAAGTCAAAATCAGTTTATAATGGTTCCAAAGGGTATTATTTAGAAGCTAAAGTGGGGATGGGTCGCAATACTATCAACCAATAGGATTTAGACAAGTTTAGGGTATTATTTTAACCTTATCAATTAGATTTAACTCTAAGTTAAATAATTTAACTTTTACCGTGTCTTTTTGTTTTCTTTCACTATATGGTTAATACACTTACTATAACATGCCAAACGAACCCCAAATTGTTTATTATTAAAATATATATCCTTATCTAAGTCATTTGGCCGAACCTTATATTTTTAGGAATAATATAACAATTAATAATATAATATTTTATTTAAAAACTATTTTGTGTCAATTTTGACACTATTTGATATATGATTTTTGTAAAAGTCATAACAGAATTATATGTTCTAAACAAGTTGATTAAATCAACACTAATATATCATAGTAACCTAGAAAATTATTGGAATTCATAAAAAGTCTCAAATTACATTTATTTTGTTGTTTATCACATCAATTATGTCAATATTTCATTAATAAGATAATTACTGCATCATCATTGTGTCATAAATAAATTAAATTGTTTAATATCTAAAAATTACAAATAAAATCCCATTATGTAGTAAATCTTTTTATCTTTCTAATGAATATTTATAGTCTAATTTATCTTATGTATGACCCCATATTAAAAATGATTTACTTATTAAACTTTGAGTTTAACTATTTTAACCCTTCTTTAAATAAATTAATAATAAATGTCCTAATCTAACCCAAGTGGGCCTAAATGGTCATATTTTATTCCTAAGTTTGTTTTTGGTCGAATTAAACTTATACAATAGAATTAGGACATGTGTTAGGGTAATAGTAATATCATATTTACCCTTAGTTACCCTATTTACTATTAACCGCGGTAAAAAAAAATAAAAAGTTACTATTCACCAAAAAAAAATTTATCTCATTGAACCACATTTTACTTACTGATATCAACCGTGTCTATCGGATTTTCAAAATTCCATTCACAGAAGTGGTAAAATTAAGTTTTATACAAAATTCAGTTTTTAACCTACCACTTAGTGGTTTCACTATTCATCAAAAATTGAAAGTTTTCAGAAAAATACCAAAATTTCACCCTAGGCTAATTTCAGTATTCCGAATCCAAAAATGAAGTCCATTTTGAAAAATAAAATTTATAAAATTTCAAAAAGTGGTTATTACTATTCATAACGGCTAGTTTTAATAATATTTTAATAGCATATCGTTGTTTAGTGAAACTCGGTATTGCGTACGACGCAGGCTATCGAAGAAGGTCATGATTGCGTGTAAAGTAAGCCAAGCAAGTGTGCAGTGAAAGATTCCATTGATGATATATAAAAACAAAATATTACTCATAAAAATCTCGGGTGTTACACTTACTCCTAGAAGCCTCACTTTGGGCATAAGTCTTCCCAACGAAGCTTTTGAGCTCAAATCTAAGAGAGTTACCCGATTTTAATGTAATGTATTCACTTGTGTTCTTTTTTTTATTTTGCTTCTCCAACCCCCTAAACTCTTTTTATTCATTTCTTTTGTAAAAAATATAGTATATTCAATATACTAGGATGTGGTTATAAGAATAATTCCAGCTACACTTACACACACCTACATCTAATGGTTAAAGAACATATTGTTTCCGTGGATGGCTAATTTCTGCCTCACGAAACGATGATTGTTCAATATTTTACCAACACCTTAAAAGGTGTCCATTAAGATGTCACTATATTTATATATGATATATAATATTTTTATTTTTTACTTAAGCTTCTGTATTTTTTTATTTGTGGAATACCTTTATGGTTTCCATTGTGGGTAAACACGATAATTTCATTTTAGGAAGTGCGGACTACCACCCCTCAAAGTGATTTAATTCGTTAATAGAATACGTGGGAGGTATAAAGGATAGATTTAATGATATTATATATGATAATATACTGGAATTATAATATACCTTTTTATCATTATGATTTCACTCAATTAAAGTATGAAATAGAAATGAAAGTAGCGTTCATGCGTACGTACGGCTTACCGTCTCCATCAACGGTGCATCTCATTTCTTATCCCCAAATGTAATGTACTATTATAAGTAGATATATATAATGGATATATATGATGTATGTTACATATAAATGATGAATATAATTCTGGAATTAAAATATACATATCTCTCATTTAGTTTTAATTCCATTAATATGACATAGAAATGAAACTAGCGTTCATGCGTACGTACGGCGTACCGTCTCCATGAACGGTGCATTTCATTTCTTACCTTTAAATGATTATGTAATATTATAAATACATGTATATTCTGGATATATATGATATATATGATATCAAAATCATGAATATCTTTCTGGATATAATGAACCTCTGACCACACGAACAACATGTAATTGTAAGAAGTCCACTTTCGACTTATGGACCGAATATCGACAAAACAAACATTAGTAACATAAATGATTACATAATGCTTATAACATGGAAATAATTGATATAAAACGAATAGTAAGCTTGAAAATGTTCTTAAGCAAGTAGAAATTAATACTAGTTTATTATTCAGGAGATTAAAGAGCAATCAAGTCACGTCGGACACGAGGTAAGGGAACTTCTTAACCCAATTTCCATTCTTTGGGTTAATCTCATAATTTCAAATTATGTCATGATATTATTATGTACTATCTTGTATTTATACTTTCTTTATATGTGAATATAGTGAATACACATAATAGATCTATTTTATTTAAAAAATGCTCTTTGTAAGGGACTTCGTCTCAATCTCCTTTCATTGAGGCATATTTTGTTTTATACAAAACTTTCTTTATACGGTGTATAAACCCCTTTGACTTTTACTTTTATAAAAAAGGAATATTTTTCTATGAAACATTTTACTAAACGACAAAAAGGAATGTTTTTTAACCTAAGCGGTGACAACGACCTGTTCCGCCGCCGCGAGTATTATTTGGTCTTTGGCTTCCTCAATAAGCCATAATGTTTTTAAAATGAAATAAATACCATATACTCTTTTTTGTATTTTGGTATTGAAAATGGGTTTTTTAATGGATTTTTTAAGTCAATATATTTAAGTGATATATTGTGATCAAAGTGTGGAAATGTTTTATTTCCATTATATTTTTTTATGTATTATGATTTTATAATGGTACTTGGACATTTGACGGGTGGTTACGTGATAAACCATATGACGGGTGGTGCTGTGAAAACCAGGACGGGTGGTTACGTTATAACCTCCAATGCATTGGGTGTGTAAGTTGACCATATGGCTATTCCATTTAAGTATGTGTAGAATTAGACCGTATGGTTATTCCATTTAAGTATGTTTATGTCCCAAGTTACCTTTATATGTTATGTGATCTTTATATGGGTTTTATGGTAACCTTTTGGTTGCAAAAGGGTAATTAATGATATTTTATTCATTGAAGAGTTTTTACTACTTCATAAAGGTGAAAATTATTATTTTGATAAAGTATACATGGTTTACTTGTTGTTTTGAAAAACTAACAGTTTTCATTCATTGTGTATCCCTTACTGAGATTTTTATGCTCACCCTAAGTTTTATTGAAATGTTTTTCCCAGGACTTAATGTGGAATAGGGTCAAGGATGGGATCAAGGGAAAGTCATGCTATCTAAAACATAGAACTATACATATTTATTTTTAAGAGTTTTTATTTTATGGAAACTTAGTAGAAGTGTCTACTTTGTAATCATTTGAGATGTAATAGTTATGATCTAATTCTCTAAAAATCTAAACCTGAAAAGATCCTCAATGGGAATTATTCATTTAATTCAATATTGAGTAATTTTTAAGGCCGGGGCCTTATAGTTGGTATCAGAGGTTGATTTAGACAACATTAGGAGTTATAAAATTGTTAAATTATAAATTAATTTATGGTACGATTGAAATGATATAGAATTTAAAGATAACCATGTTGCTTTGCCTAAGATATTTCTGTGTTCAGAATGGTTTTCCGTAGAGGAAAAAAAGCAGCTATGTTGGGACGACATCAGGATGAAGAAAACCTACCAAATCAGCAACCTGAGATGGTCGAAATCGGAACTAAACAGTTTGTTGCAGTGATGGCACAGTTGACTCAGGATATTAACAGTGCATTTCATTTCTTATCCCCAAATGTAATGTACTATTATAAGTACATATATATAATGGATATATATGATTTATGTTACATATAAATGATGAATATAATTCTGGAATTAAAATATACATATCTCCCATTTAGTTTTAATTCCATTAATATGACATAGAAATGAAAGTAGCGTTCATGCGTACGTACGGCTTACCGTCTCCATGAACGGTGCATTTCATTTCTTAACTCTAAATGATTATGTAATATTATAAATAGATGTATATTATGGATATATATGATATATATGATACCCAAATCATGAATATCATTCTGGATATAATGAACCTTTGACCTCACGAACAACATGTAATTGTAAGAAGTCCACTTTCGACTTAAGGACCAAATATCAACAAAACAAACATTATTAACATAAATGATTAATTAATTTTTATAACATGGAAATAATTGATATAAAAGGAATATTAAGCTTGAAAAAGTTTCTTAAGCATGTAGAAATTAACACCAGTTTATTATTCAGGAAATTAAAGAGCAATCGAGTCACATCGGGCACGAGGTAAGGGAATTTCTTAACCCAATTTCCATTCTTTGGGTTAATCTCCTAATTTCAAATTATGTCATGATATTATTATGTACTATCTGGTATTTATACTTTATTTATGTTTAAATATAGTGAATAGACATAATAGATCTTTTTATTTAAAAATTGATCTTTGTAAGGGAGTTTGTCCCAATCTTTTTTCATTGAGGCATATTTTGTTTTATACGCAACTCTATTTCATACGGTGTATAAACCCCTTTGCCTTTTACTTTTATAAAAAAGGAATATTTTTCTACGAAGCGTTTTAATAAATGACTAAAAGGAATTTTTTTTTAATGTACGCGGTGACAACGAAATTTTCCGCCGCCGCGAGTATTATTTGGTCTTTGGCTTCCTCAAAAAGCCATAATGTTTTTAAAATGAAATAAATACCATATACCCTTTTATGTATTTTGGTATTGAAAATGGTTTTTATAATGGATTTTTTATGTTAATATATTTATGTGATATATTGTGATCAAAGTGTGGAAATGTTTTCTTTCCATTATATTTTTTTTATGTCTTATGATTTTATAATGGTACTTGGACATTTGACGTGTGGTTACGTGATAAACCATATAACGGGTGGTGCCGTGAAAACCAGGACGGGTGGTTACGTTATAACCTCCAATGCATTGGGTGTGGAAGTCAGCCGTATGGCTATTCCATTTAAGTATGTGTGGAAGTAGACCGTATGTTTATTCCATTTAAGTATGTTTATGTCCCAAGTTAACTTTATATGTTATGTGATCTTTATATGGGTTTTATGGTAAACTTTTGGTTACAATAGTGTAAGTAATGATATTTTATTCATTGAAGAGTTTTTACTACTTCATAAAGGTGAAAAGTATTACTTTGATAAAGTATACATGGTTTACTTGTTGTTTTGAAAAAACTAATAGTTTTCATTCATTGTGTATCCCTTACTGAGTTTTTTATGCTCACCCCAAGTTTTTTTGAAATTTTTTTCACAGGAATTAATGTGGAATAGGGTCAAAGATGAGATCAATGGAAAGTCATGCTATCTAAAACATTGAACTATAAATGTTTCTTTTTAAGATTTTTTATTTTATGGAAACTTAGTAGAAGTGTCTACTTTGTAATATTTTGAGATGTAATAGTTATGATCTAATTCTCTAAAAATCTAAACCTGAAAATATCCTCAATGGGAATTATTCATTTAATTCAATATTAAGTAATGTTTAAGGCTGGGTCCTTATACTTACACCATTATTTTTCCAATAACTATACAAGTTTTAAAAGAAAAAATTAGTACACCTTCAGTAACACCTAATAAATGTCTTAAAATAAAAATATACTAGAGAGGTTTTACTCTCAAATTTTTGAAAACTTAAAAGATAGATCAAATAAATTTATATTATTTATCCATGGAGTCTATAATGGAAAGTGACATTTAGAGAAATTATTTAGAGTACAATAATAATTATTTAAATAACAAAAATAAAAAATTGAGAATGATACTATAGTTGTTATGGAAAAAATATAATTCTAATGATCAACAAAAATATTCTAATAATTTCATTTTAAAAATACAATGTTAAATATTTTTAATATACTTTATGTATTCTCATATAGATGTATTTGTTTCATATTAAAATAATTTCTTTATATAATCTCTGATGACTAATTAATCCATTATTGTTTATAATTTAAATAGATGGTAGAACTATATTATCTCCAAATTATTATCATGTAGTATGAGTTTCATTTAAGTGATTTGGTATTAATATATATATTTTAGTTTTTATTAAATTATTTCTATTTACTATGGTATTTTATTTGAATTTAGAATTATTATTTATGTTACAACTATGATTTATTTAGTTTTTTCATGTATATAATTAAGTTATTTGTGGGACCATGACCTAATAAATCTTTGTTTTGATTAGAAAAATATTCATCAATTATATTTTTTTTATATTTTTTTCTTAATTAACCTGATATTTAGGTAAGTAGTACAAACGTTTTTGAATGCACATGTTCCATATTTAAAAGTAGTTTCATATACAATATATGTAATTTTAATCCTTAGAATAGAATCATATGAGCTCATTACATATTCCACTACACTCTAATTTTGTTCCTCTTGGATTGAATTTTTCTAAATTATATTATATCTATTTTAATATTTATTAAATTAATATATCAATATTAGTTATTTTTTACTTTTATGTTTAAATACATATGATCAATAGAAACTCTATAGGTTTTATTATTTTTTGAATTCTAAAAAAAAGATATACAATCACTAAAAAAATAGATTGATATGTTAATGCATCATTGAGATTTAACCCAATATAATGTTTGTTGGATGGCCTATGAATTAATTTTTTTAATATTGTTAGTTAAGGCAGAATAATGTTGGTACTAGGAAATTAGGATTTAATTTTGATAGAAAACATAATATAACAATACTATAAATATGATACTAACAATTAAATATCACAAATGGTTTATTTTATATTCATTTAGAATTATGTCACTCAGTTAGCATTTTATTATGAATAACTATAAGAAAATATTTCCATATAAATTGTGTATTTATATAATAAAGTATCAAAATATTGAACCACTAATTCTCTAATTTTACCTAAAAATAATAAGGATGATATTAGAATGCTTTATTATAGCTCAATACAGAGTGTATTAAACAAATTTCATTGTATCAATTTCTAATACAAAGGGTGATTTTATTTATTACCATATTTCCTTTTTATCATAATAGTGTTAGAAATCCAATATGTTATTGTTCATGGATTTAAAAATCATGATTCAAGATAACCCAACAACAAGAATATAAATATATATAAATCATTATTTCAATTCCATTTTTATTATTTAAAAATAATCAATTTTTGAAATAAGATATCTAAATTATTTGGAGGGATATATTAATAAAATTAAGATGAAGGATACAATATTTCTGATAATTTTGTTACATTAATTTACTCACACACTTATATATTTTTGATTGAATTTTAATGAAGCATTGATTATGTTGAATGTTTGATATATCATTGATATACTTTTTCAATTTTGGGTCACTAAATTTTCAAAATTATTTCTTTACTATTCTACTTATCTTAAAATTGAATAATGGTTTATGATTATTCTATAACAAATTAGAGTTTATAAAATTTGTTATACTAATATAAAAGGTACCTCTATATTCAATTCCACTGATGTAAAAATAATAGTAATACCATATTCTTCCTCCATTAGAATAGGTATTCTATAAATTGTTTTGACTCCCTTTAAGAAAATAGGATACACTACTATAATCCACATCACTTGAGAATTTAAAGATACTATGAGTACTGATTTTGGAATTTGTTTTTGAACAATAATAAAATATTTTTTCTTTATATTTATGTTATATTTTGTTTAATTTTATATCAATTAATTCACCACTGTTATTTAACTATGATTATATATTGTTAATCAATGGTTTGATTCCATCACTGTGTTGGAGTTGTCATAGTTTTGGTAAGATAGTTAGAGTTACCATTAGGGACAATAAAGAGATAAAAACATCCGGGTTTTCTTCATTGTGAAATGGATTTTGGAAAAAATTATTTTATATGTTACAATTGAGTGATTTTATTTTGGGATGTCTCTATCTAAATTGAGTGTAAAAAACATAATAGTTCAAATATTTGTTTGAAATAGAAATTGTTTTAGATATCATTTATCCTGGTTTTATCTCATAGTTTTTATGTATGTCAAGGAAAACACATCATGGTATTTAGTCTGTGTCATTGTTTTTTTTAACAACACAGAATGGGAAATAAAATTACTAGAGAAAGTTAATGACTTTTAGATTATGGTTTTTGAATATTTTTTATTATACTTGACTGACCCAAACAATGACATGTTTTAGAGGACCACACAGGGATTTAGGCCTGCTAAATTTAAAAATGAATGAAATAATTTATAATTTCACTCATTTGAATCTATTATTTCATTAGTTAGATTAAATAGAATATATATCACCTTTGGTAATTTTTTAGTTCCTTTAGTTAAAACATGGGTTCCTAAATTTATAATATCAAACCCTCAAGATCTATGGTACTATACTTCTTAATTTCCTCCATATATCTATTTTCATTTCTTATCCATTGTATAAGGAAAATGGATAATGTATTATTATTATAGAGGATCAATATAAGGATAATAGGATTTAAATGTGCAGGAATATCATTTAAAATTCATGGAATATTGATCATTTTAATGCATCATTCTATGATGTAATGGTTGGAGATTCCATTTTAAATTAGTGATTAAAAAATTATCAATTAATTTTATATTATTAATTTGTATCTATCAACAATTTTATTTCATTACACACATATATATATATTTGATATTGACATAATTTATATATTTTAAGTTAATATTAGGACTTAAATTAGGATAGTATTTTAATATATGTGATATTGAATTTAAATTTATCATATTTTACGTATCATATGTTATTATGGTAAGAGGATCTAGTAAGAAGAATGTTGTAGAATAATTTAAAGGAGATAATTAATGTAATGTTTTTCTAGTTCGATTGGAATGGTTGTAATGTGAGGTTGGTGTGGATATATTTTTTATTTTCCTTCATACAGTGTTAATAAATGATCATAAGAATTATTTAATTAAATAAAAGAAAAATGGGATGGGATGTGTGTTAAAAAATTTCAAAATGAATTGTTGAATATGTTAATTAATATGAAAATTTATTTTTGTGATAAACTGGTAAATTAAGGTGTAGAGTGAGAATTTATGTGTTTAATAAATTATAATAGTATTAGATAGTGAATTATTTATAACTATTTAAATATTGGAAATTAATGGGTTAGAATATTCGTTATGAAATGAGTTGATATGATGCTATATTAAATCGTTTAATGTGTTAAAAATGATTTAATGAATGAAATATAATAACAAGTGAAATAATCTTGAAAATTATGTTTTAGATGATTTTTGTGGTAGAACTATTGAACAAGTTTTTCTGATAGAGGTAGTGATGATGGTTTTATGCTAGTGAAAATATATTGAGAGTATTTATTGGTAAAGGTATCCTGAAAATATGTGAACCTTAGGATTTTATTTGATTATATATATATATATATATATAGCATTTTATATGATGTTATTTAATATTCAGTACCACCTAAGTAATATAATCTAACTAGTTCCAATATGAGGTGCTGGATATTGGTGAACCACCAACATTAAGGATAGAGGTGAAATATGTAGCTAAAATATCACATTCTACCTCCATTTCATCCAATAATTGTGTGGTTATGTGGATGTGGTAACAGGTATGGTATTAGGTGTTCCTAGTTCTGGTATGGTGTTATGATATATTTTACTTCTATATAGTTGAAATACTTGTTCTTGGAAAGTGTTTGTTGTATGAGAATTATGTGTGTAGATTTGAAAATGAATGGGAGAATAATGAATTATATATTTATGATGATTGTGTGATTATAAAAATAGGGAAGTGAATTTGGCCTAACTCCCTTATTATGTTTTTATAATATACAATGTCTATAGTGTATATTGAGTAAGCGAGTATGACTATAAAGAGATCAGTAACCGATTGACTTGGTCTGGGACGAGATTCAATTTCATTATATATTCACTATATATTTAGTATGAGATTACATTGACACAGGAGTTTATTGGAAGGAACCTATATATTATAATTGTATTCTCACCATGATTTCTATATTATTAATTTTTTAGATTTACAGGATGATTTTATGGATCTCCATTACTAATGTTTGATGTGGGGATTACTATATGTATGAGGAATCATTTTTCCTTAGGACATATTTTTTATATTCTAACATCGTAGGTGTTATATTCTTTTATTTTTTATGAAATAACATGAAATATTATATTTTTTATGGTATATTGGGTTTTATTTCTTCTATGGTTCCATTATTTATTGTCAATTTTCATTAAATCTCTTTGTAATAATGTACATAATGCATCCAACTTTTCATGATATATTCCCTAAAATATCATCCCCAACACTTGACTTACTAACCCAAATTGTGTTATATTAGATTCTTTACATGATATGAACTATTATAATATGGGATTCTAAATCACTATTGTTGGGATCTTGAGTCAAGTTTATTGTTTATTCACGGAATATTTTTTATGATTATTCCCCATTTGTTTGCGAGTTATAGGAAGAATCCAACTAAGTATACTATAAAATGCATACTTACTTATATATACCTTTTTAGCATATTTGTAGGATGGTTTCAGAGATAATATAAGATGTTACTTGTTCATGTTATTGGTAGATGGTAGATATTATGTTCCGAACATATTATAATGAGGAGTATTTTATTTTTTTCAATAATAATTAAAATCAATATATGACGAATTTAGATGAAAGTATTGAAGTCATGGTTGAAAATATTGTAGACCTAATTGAATACTATTTGGATACATCTTGGAGTTCATATTAATTTTTTAATTTTTATTTTTATCTTTCATTATATTTAATATTGGAGATATATTTATATATTGGAAATGATAATTAAGGCAGAAAACTATGTTTCTACCATGAATGTTTGGTAAATGTTGTTGC
Source organism: Viscum album (assembly GCA_963277665.1). Lineage (NCBI taxonomy): Eukaryota > Viridiplantae > Streptophyta > Magnoliopsida > Santalales > Viscaceae > Viscum > Viscum album. The sequence goes on along the minus strand of OY728152.1, from coordinate 1,905,803,956 downwards.
TATTTTAGACTAAAGGAAGTATATTTTATTTTTTTAGGATTTTAGAGATGATATTATATTACATAAAAGGAATGTTATTAATTTATTAATGGTTAATGATGTAAAATTTACTACAAGTATATAATGAGTTTGAGAGGAATCTAATTAGAGGAGTTTAACATCATTGAATGTTCACATATATATTAAATAACTAAGGATACTAAATATTCCATGTTGTTTAAGCATTAAATAATGTTATTGGATGGTATCACTTGATTCTTTAAGATGAATGATTTAGAATAATTTCATAGAGTATAATGATTTCAAAATATAATATCCTTATAAAGAAAGATGTGAAATGGGATATGAAATATAGGTGATATATTATCTGATAATTAATTATCTCATCATCATTATTATTATTTGATGAGTGGGAAGAAAAAAATAGACAGTGAAGATTCATTGATATACTCATAATGAGTTTTATATACTATTTATTCTTTGGGAATTGTACAAGATAGTGTTATAGAAGTCTAATTTTTTTATAAATTATTCTGAGTTGTTTTTAGATGAGACAGAGTGAATATATATGTTTTAAATATTTCTAATTTGATCTGATAACATATAGGATATTTTTTAGTTTATTGAAAATTATAAAATGGAAACCAATTATATCTCATTAAATAATAGTGACAAAGTATCGATTTCACACTATTGAAAATATGATCAAGTTATTATATGTTAGTTTAAATCTGATGTTTCAAAGGATACATAACTTCTTATTGATTATTTATAATATATCCTAGATCATAAATATTAGTAATTCTGAGTTAATAGTGATATATAATATAAACATAGAGAATAAGTATAAATAAGTTATTGAAACATAATATTACCTTCAAAATTCCAATTCATAAGGAGATAAATTCTAGTGATAAAAAAGATTAACTTTTTGATATGTAATAGTATTTCAAATATTATAAGGGATATATAACAAGTATTTTGGCTCCAATAATAGTATTATGAGGTTTATTATGTGTAACTTGATGTTATCAAATGATGCATCAGTTTAATTTGAACTTCATGCATGATTAATTATGTTTTCTCAAGGAATATATAATTTAAATAATGAAAATTCTATGTTATTATTTATGTATTTAATATCATGTTTATAATATATTATATCCCTGATTGTAGTTGATATTTGTTCTGAGATTTTAAAAAGAATATGTCACCATGAGATGGATATTTTCATCATAATATTATATACGTATTTGATCATGTATATGAAGAAAGAAGATACATGGTTTTTGAATTTTAAATATATAAAGGTGGTGGGTTTTTTGAAAAAATAAATTAGAATATTTGAGAAGTTATTTTCATGAAATTTTAATATATTAAACTATAAATATTTAGAATCCATTTATGAATATTGAAGACTAGAGGTTTTTATAATTTTTATTCGAAAAAATTATAAAGTTGAATATTGTGTTTTTGAAAATTATGGAGGTTCTATATTTTTATTATTGAATAACTATCCTTCTAAAAGATGATGAATCTATAAATAGAATATGGGATAAATAAAATAAATGGAGAGAGATATTATCATCTATACAATCTATTAATGAATATTATTGTATTCAAAAATGAAAAAATGAACATTTGAAGAGAGTCCAACCTAATAATTATAAATATCATTAGTTCCAGAGAATATAGAGAATAGAAAAAAATTAGAAAGGCTAATTTAAAATACCTTCTTCTAATTATAATCAATATTGAGGTAAGATCATATTATAAATGATTATTATATGGATCATTGCTAAAGTTGAAGTAAAAACATGTGTATTCATGGTTACTAAAAATCTATTGACCATTTCGAATTTGATAAATGTATGATGTGTATAATATTTAATTTTATTTTATTCTTATAATAAAAGTCCTTTGTTGAGAAAGATTATTTTTTCTTTTGATGTTGGAGCATTTAAAATTGTAGAAGAATATTTTTTTTCAACAATGGAGTTTGGAAAAACTTTTTTAAATTTAATGGATCATATATAAAGAATCCTTTGAGAGATGAGTATTTATTTGGAAATAGTTCTCATGGAAAAGGATGATAACTTCTATTTGTATTCCCCCTAAAGAAGTTATTTATTAATTTATTACTGGACTGGACCTGAATAAAATATTGATTTAGTCACCCATATTATCGATGAACCTTATAAATACTATTTGGTGTCACCGTTTTTTATTTACTAATTTACTTTGGGTATACATTTTTGGTTATCATTAAATAGATTCATTCATCCTAATGGGTTCATAGGTTCAAATGTTTTAAAAATAAAAACATTTGATTAAATATGAAATACACTAAATCACACTTATTAATTATGTTTCATGATCTAATGGGTTCCAAAAGTTGTTTCATAGTGGAAGATTTTGCCTTTGATTAGATATATTGTTTCCCATCATTTAAAAAACTATCACATATGAGGTAAATATTTGAATAATTTTTTGAGTACCCTATAAAATAAAATATAGTGGTTAATTCAAAAACTATGATGAATAACAAGTGAGAAGCTAAAAAATGAGATGGATAAATTTTTTATAAAGGATAAAGAGTTTTCACCACTATTTAAAGGAAATAAAAGTAGATACATTACATTCGTGTCTATTTAAAATTATCTTCTTGAATATTCAAATTCATTTTTTGAAGATTATTTTCCTAATAAATCAAATTGTGGTGTTTATTCTAAATATATGAATTATTTTAATGATTACCCATTAAATCTATCAAATTTATATTTTATCTCTTCAAGGGTTTACAAGATGAGAAAAAATAGTTGGAGTTGGATACAAATACCTTAAAAATACATTGACTTAGATGTTTCTAATGTGTAATAAACTTATCAAGGAATTTAAAGATTAAATGAATAAAAGATGGTTATATAAAAAATTATTCTCATAATAAATAATAATTTAATATTTTATAGATGAGTGAGATTAGAGGGAGAAATATATGAGTTGAGGACATATGCATTTGATGAAATACATAAAGCTATCATTGGATTCAAGAAAGTTGTAAGATTCAAGAAGATCATATTGAGAAGTTAAATAGGGAACAAGAAGAAAAATTTATTCCATTTGAGGATAAGGAAGGTTCTATTAATATAAATTAACTATATCCTGATGAAAAACTATGAAATATAGAAGTAACACATGATGATTTTTTCCATGATAGATAGAGAAACACTATTTATATTAGTGTTCTTAAGGATAATATTTCTACTAAATGACCATATATTATTAGTAATAAGGGAAGGAAAACATTCGATGATAAATCCATTGTAGACTCAAATGAAAATATAAAACCTTCTCAAGAAAATATGGTTTTTAATGATGTTGTTTCAATGCATATTGTATGTTACAAACTGAGTTTAAGAAATATATATGTGGAGAAAAATTTATAGAAAACCAACACTTCATTAATAATGGATGTGATAAAGAGAAGAAATTTTGATTCCATAAAAATATCACAATATATATATATATATATATGTTTGATAAAAAAAATTAAATGTATCCAAATAATTTTTAGAAGTAAAATATCACGATTTTATTATGACTATTGTTTTTTTGAAAAACATATATAGAGTTTCATTTATTGTTTGAATAATATACCAATAATTGGAAGATAAAAAAGTATTATATTAATGGGAATCAAAGATAAAATGAAAAGTAATTCTTCAAAACTAAGTAAAAGCATAAAAAAGTAGGTGAAACTATACATCAAAAATAGATTTCAATATCTAATTAATTTATTTATAAATTAAAAAACAGGGTCATTGTGATGATAAATACAAATTCATAGTTTCAGATCATTATATATTTAATGTTTAAGTGAAAAGACCATGATTGATGGAACAAAATAGAAATTACTTTAACGTGATTTTTAAGAAAATTCTAAGTGTTAAACAAAACAACCAAAATAAGGTTGAGAAATATTTTTTACCCAAAATAGTATGAATCTATTTAGTAAAAAAAGGACACATCATAGATAATTTAAAAAAATTAACGAAAATCAATGATGAAAGAGACATGATAGAAAAATAAACCAGAGAATCAATACATGAAAAAATAGTATTTTGTGGAATACACCAATGATTATGAATTTAAATTTATTTAGAAGTTACCTTAAGGGGGAAAAATAATTTTTTTAAATAAATGAGTGTGAGGTACTATTAGGTTGGACATATTGCTAAATAATTAATGGCACTCATGCAATTAAAAGTTGATATATTAAAGAAAATAAATCAATACATAATAATTTTATAATATATTATTTATAATATGAAAGTAAAAATTCCTAAAAAATACATATCTGAAATAATTAAGAATACCATGCTTCTGAAAGAGGTTCAGGTCTATAAAATAAAATAATAAAAAATAAATATGTCTTACAATATTGGATCTGAATTAAAAAGAGTTTTTTAGTTTGGAATTACCCCTTAACATTGTTTCCCTCACTAAATATTTATAGAGATCCCACTTTACCTTCATATTTACTCGTATTTGTGTATTTTTATATAATTGAAGGTGATATATATAGGGGAGAACTAGATGTGTGTTTTGGTAATTACACAGCAAATTAGAAGGTCCATTGTTGATTGCTATGATAGGTATTAACTATTAAATCCTCTGAAAATTTCAAGTGCTATAATTAGAATAATATATACACCTTGATAAAGAATATGATGAATTATAACATTATAGAAGATTATATTTGAGAATATTTCTAGATAAAAATCATTCATGTGAGGCTAGAAATATGAAATGTGATATAATAAATCATTTATAATGTGTGTTTGTCATAATTTACAATCCGTATATAAAAAACTAATTCTAATATTTAGGTGGAAGATATTGATTATTCAATGACATGATATGGGGAAATATTTTATAACATATGTGCTTGTTTAGCTTATTTATAAGATTTTAATTGGTTATTCCTGTTTTATACATATATAATTTCTCAAGTAGGATTTTTTTTATTAATTTATAACCCACATGTTATATCATTTGTTTTATTTATAGTTAATAAGTTGGAGGAAAGAATAAAATATTGACAATAGTTTAAAGTGGAAATTAAATTATTTATTGAAAAAAAATACAAATGTTTAGATTTAAGTAACTAATAAATTTTGATGAAGAAAATTATATTTTTTTCAATAATAAGAAAATTGAATATATAATGTGTTCAATTAAAAAAATATAAGTAATGGTTGAAGACATTAAAGAATCTATTGAGATCTATTGATATATCACATGGAGTTTTTATAGATCATATGTGTTTATAATTTCTGAAATTTCCATTATTTATGGATATCCATACATATTTTAGGAAATAAAATTGAGTAAAGGTATTATTTTGTAACTAAGGATGTTTGGTTGATATTTATATGAGAAATGATTCCAAGAAGAATATTTTATATTAATTTATAATGGACTTGAGCTTATATTGAATAAATGAATTATGATAATCTTATTAATGATTGATTAAGTCAGTTTCTACTATAGAAGATTAATGAATTTGAGAAGAAGATAATTACTGTATTTTCAAATAAAGGAAGGTTCACATCTATATGAGATTATTTTAGATGAAAAATATTTCAGTTTATTTATCTATTCAATGTGATTTTTAGTTGACCTCTATTGTTACATGTAAATTAAGAATTATAATCAGTTTTATAGAGTATGATGGATAAAGAATATAAACTCTCTATAAAGAAAGATGTGAAGATGGATATGAATGAGAGGTGATGTATTATCTGAAAATTATTTGAAGTACTATTATTAAATTTATTTTGTGAGTATGAATCCCAATTTTTTAAAAAATAGAGATTCAATTATATAAAAAATGGATTCGTATATTCAAAATTTTCATTGGTAATTATGATAAAGAGTGTTATATAATCCAGATTTATTTCTGATTTTTTTTCAATTATTTTGTGATTATATATAGAGTTTCTATAGTTATTTTGAAGATGTCAAAGTTAATTTGAGAAAATATGTAATATCATTGATTTTTAGGAAATTTGAAAAGCTGTATATAAGATCTCTTAGAATAAAATAATACAATATTATTGAGATACCAATATGATATATGTGATTGACTCTAATATTAAAAAGGATCTATATCAACTTATTGATGGTATGAAATATCCACTAGATCATATTTAAGAGTAATTTTGAATTCACAATTTTACATATGAATAACTTATAGAATATGTTAGAAAACTTTATTGATATATAAGACTAACTTCAATGATCCTTAATATATAAATGATTAAATCAGGTGATATATAAGATTAACATATTAACTTGTAAGAGAAATTCCAAGATTACTTAGGATATTTCAGATGAATTTTTAAATAACTAAGCATTATCTATGGATACACAAGAGTAACCGGATGTTTTTAAGTGATATTTAAGATATATTAAAAGTTATCATAAGATTAAATAAGTTTTCTCATAAAAACATAATATTAATTGTGACACTATTTTTTATGATTCAGTGTATAAATATTATGTTGTTGTGTGATTAATGTCATGATTCAAGAAAATATTGGTTTTGAGATACTAAAATGAATATTAGAACATGATATAGATCTTTTTGCACAATATTATATTTTCATGTGAGCATTCATACAAGGAAATAAGATGTGGTTTTTTTGGATATTAAAATACATAAATAAGCTCTGAGTTTTTAAATAATCAAATAAAAATATATGGGAGTATCTTTGCATGATATTTATATATATGAATATATGAATATATTGAATCCATGTATAAAGATTAAAGACTATAGGATTTAAATATTATTATATGAGTAGTTTAAAATTTTGAAGATAATGTTGCTATAATTCAAGAAGTTTCTATATTTTAATTATGGAAACATTATCCTCATGATTGATGATGAGTCTATAAAGGGATGATGAGAAGAAAAAGAAAATGAGGGATAGATATAGATATGAGAAATATATATTGAAGAATATTATTTCTAAAAAACAATATGAAGAAGTAGAAATTATTAGTTTCTTAACTGATAGTTATGAATATCCTATGATTTATTGAAGAAGAAAAAAAGAGAAAGAGAGGGATGATTTATGTATAGTCACTACTACCAATTATCATTTGTGTCAAGGTGATTCATTATTATCTCTAGTTATCAGACATCTTAAATATAAATAGGAAGAAAGAAATCTCATATTTCATTATTACTACACAGACATAGATTATTATTAATTTGAGAAGAGGTTGAAATGCATATTGTTATAAAATATTAAATTTTATCAGTTAATTTCCTTTGTTGAGGAAAAATATGATAACATTAATGATTGATTATCCAGAAGTGTATAAGAAGATATTGTTAATGAAATAGGTCAAGAATACCTATTGTACACCATAGGGATATAATCAGTGGTCTATTTGATGTAAGATTTTTTTGTCACACATTATTTCACTACTAGCCTATAATAGAATCAATTTGAATCAGGTCTGGAAAAAAATGGTATCAATGTGAGGTTTTCATTTTATATGGAGTTCTGAGTAATAACTGGTAAGGATTTCATTGGTTTGGTTGTCAAATGATATTATTCAATATTTTCATATGATTTTGGTTAGGAAGACCAACTAATATAGAGAAGGTCCCCTATGATATGACTTAAGGATCCAAAAATTCTAAATTATATGATTAAGGTTTGTACTAATTAAAAGGTATAGATTTATGTATGGTGAACATATCATCCTAGATTATGTATATATTTGAAATTTGGAAGGATATCTAACGGATTTGATGAATTTAAATTTAAATATTTATAATTCATCCAATATTCAAGAATTGTGATTTTTTCATATCCATATAGATATATAATATGTAAAATGACCTCATATATTTCCTCCTAGATGTAGATAGTAAGATTCTAAAGAAATTAATTGATATAACATTTAAGTTATGGATAATTCATTAAGGATGTCCATTCAAGAGTTTTAGGGGTAGAAGATTTCAATTTATGGGATATTTTTTTTAAAATAAGATATTTATTATGAAGGTGGGGATATTATTAGTATTGATTTGGGCTTAGATAAAGCATTGTATTCCTTAAAAAACATTTGTTTTGATGTGTGTCTTAAAATATGGATTATAAATATATATGAACTTAAAAATACAACGTCCAAGAATTGTATGTTTAAGAGACAAGTGTGTGAAGTGTTTTTTCTTTAATAATCAATGTGGTGTGACAATGTTAAATCATCACCATCTTAAAAGGTAATTTGAGCATGTGGAAGTTCACGGTAAAGTTCATGGAACTTCAACACTATTATTTTTATCTCTTATGAGAAAAGTATGTGAGAGTAAAATATTTAGAGGGATTTTTTTATTTTAGATATTCAATATCAATTCATCCCATTAACATTTACTACTTATACAATGGTGGTCCTGAAATCCAAAGTAACTAATAAGACCTTAGTATAGATGGATTCACATAAGTAGGAGTGAAACCATAACTCTTAATGATTTGGGGATATCAAGTGAGGTACATTTCTTTCTAGTGTTATCTTGGTTTCACCTTGTAAGGAGCCCATCCATTCCCATATTTTCTCTATTCTCATGGGAAATCATGGTGTATTGTTTTTATATATGATAGTATATGTGCCCAAAATTTCTCATTAGTCATTGTGGTGCTTAAAACATTACAATCAACCCTAAAAGCTATACATATTTACACAAAAATAGTTACCTTATCAACCTTATTAGTATTCAAGTCATTATTGTTTTAGATCATTGATCCAAGATAGATTTGGGATTGTTCAGTAAAAAAATCATATCACTTAAATGCCTCTATCTAAGTGTATATGAGGTTGTGGCTAGAATTGGGGGCATCGAGGGTGAGGCGTGCCACAAAAGATAGCTACAGGTGCTGGATATTCCAAAACTAATAGTATTAAATATCGTGCAATTCACTATATAATTATATTATTACATGAATTATATATTTATAAACACAAAATATTCACACTCTTTTATTTCACTTACCTTGTTCAGAGCATTATGACATTAGGAGGATAGTATTATTATACCATTGGTGTTGTCCATACTAGTTAGGGACTATTTTAGTTTGATGGAGGTGTCTTTAATATGTGAATATATTAAAGGGTGATATTAGTTGGTTGGTGAATTTTTATTAATATATTTGGCAATATGATTTTATTTTCAGGGTACACTAGTTTTACATTATTGAAATATTCGATTTCTATTTTTATAGATGTGTCATTTCATTAATGGGGAAAGTGAACATGTAATGTTTTTTGGTGATTGTATTTATCATATTGATTAATATTTTTTTGAGAAATTTCTTCTATAGATGGTTGGATTGAAATTGATTTTTTTGAAAGTGATGATGTAGGAGTTTTAGAGAGCTATGTAAGGGTTCATGGATGTCTTCTATAAATTGTTTGGTAAATATAACTGTCAACATGAAACCAATCTTGGGATATTGTTCTAACTTAATTTTTCTCCTATCATTATTTCACAAAATATGATAGAACAATTTGAATTCCCACCATCCCAAAAATATATTAATGATTTATTTTTTATGGGTTACCATGTAACTGTATGTGTCACTTTAGATATCTATTTTATTTTTTACTTCAAAGTTAGATGGCAGTTGTGCCATTGTAAAGATAATATATGATTAAACCTGGTTAAGATCAATATCCATTATCTACTCCCAATAACTGATGACTTGATTGGTCAATTAGAGGGAAAGATCTATTTCTTATAAATTGATCTACGATCATGATATTATCATATATGGGTGATGGAGCATGAAAATTAAAATACCAATTTTAGATATTATTATGGGGATTTTTATTTTTTAGTTATTACATTAAAAGATATGAATACACTAGAAATATTCAAAGGATTACAAAATTTGATGATCCATGTGGTTTTAGACTGGTTCATGGTAGTGTTTATTGGCAATATCATAGAATATTTAAAGTTAACTGATAAACATTTTGAGCATTTGAGTACTATCTTAGTGAGAATTTATTAACTTTCATTGAATAAAAAGTAATCAAAGTTCAGGATCAAGATATTAGATGATTTTTTAAACATTTTATGTCTAAAAGAGGTGAAATTATTAATATTTTTGTGGATTTAGGTAGATGTTTCTTGTGTGAAACATGAGTAAGTAATATAGATGTATTATATTATTTTTTAAGAGGTTAAAACTATAGTTCTTTTCCAAATTTCTCTTATATCCTTGATATTATGATTTCATTAACTAAGAAGTATTGATCTTTTATATGGATGAGTTACTTTTATGATGCATTAAAGTACTTTTGGGTGAAGCTTACCAGTACCCCTATCCATTATTTTACTAATTAAAGAGTTATGTTCAAGGTTTATTTTAATAATTCCTATATTGTTCTAGGTGTTTTCTTGTAAAATATTTAAAAGTGATTTCTTATGTGTATAATAATTTTTTCCCTATGAACATAACTATACCTCCCAAAATCATGATATTACAGTTTCCATGTTTACCTTGAAGATGTGGTATAATTTCATTATTGAAAATAATTTTGGGATCTTTATAGATTATAAAATCATGTGTTATATCATCACATAGTGGGATTTGAGTTTAAAATATTGTAAATGGGTGGAGTTGCTCTAAGATTATGACATCATGGTTTTAAATACTCCATAGAAAATTAATGTATTAATAGATGTGCTATATAGAACTATGTATGAAAATAGTTCTTCTTAGGTTATAAAGGAGTGGATGATGATTAGGAGCTTGTATTCATTTATCTAGACATATAATAGGTTATTTGGTACAGTCTTCATATATCAGATGATAGTATTCCCTCTTTTGTTTTAGTGGGTCGAGAAATCTCATCTTGGTGATCCTAAGATAGTGGTATTTAGAGATAATATTATTCAGGGATACTCTCTTAATGTATTTTTAGGGGATGATGAACATCATGTGTTAGTTTGAGATAATTTTTTCATACAACAGTTGATTCTAGAAGAGGTTTTATGTAATTTCCAGAGATAACCTCTATAAATATATCTTATAATATTTAGATATATCATGATTTTAAGGAGAATATTTGGTGTCTTGGTGTAAATATCCAAGTAGTGGTGTTTTTATATTTATATCTTAATTAATAATGCTTAAATTTGAGAATTAGGTTGTAAAAGGTTCATTGTAGACATTATATATTCCATGAATCGAATTGGCGAATATATACATGGATTTCGTGATGATATATTCTCAATAATTAGGGAGATATACTATTATTTAGTTCATTTAAATTGTCAATAAATAATATCTTGTCTCAAAAAAAATTAAATAATTTTGTGTAGCAGATGTTTCATCAAACGTTTAAATGGAATATGTTATGAGGATTTATTTATTTATAAGGATGATCAGGATAGATTAAAATTTTCATTTTACTTCATGAGTTTGGAAGTCTTAGAAACACCCTTTAAAAATTCAATTATACCCTAGCATAAAATTTTATCCCCAAGTAAATAGAAAGATGGAGTGTATGATCAGACCATTATAGGACATATATCATTTATGTGCCCCGAATTTTAGAGGTTCTATAATTAATAAATTCTAATTGGAAATTTATTCTCATAATAAAATCTATCACACTTCCATTATAATAAAATAATTTGAGGCATTATATAATTGTCCATGTCTGTCACCATTGTACTAGACTACAGTTAGAGAAAATGTGATAATCATAACAGATTTGGTATAGAGTACAATCAAGATAGTGCTGAAAATTCAAGAACCTAAAAAAGGACACTCTAAATCATTATAAATCTCATGTAGATCAAAATATTATAGCATTATAGTTTGAATTCAATGATCATTTATTCTAAAATTTTTATCCTCAGTGTTTCTATATGGTTTTAGTAGAGGTAGAAAACCATCTTCATAATTTGTTATAATATTCATGGTATTAAATTAAATTAGATAAGTGGGGTATTAGATGTAATATACAACTTTAATAGGGTTGGTTTGGGATATCTTATATGTTTTATAAATTTGGGGTTATCTTCATGTTAACTTCCTTTTAATTTAATGGCATGAGTGTTTCCAATGATTAAGCCAAGGCACACCTACATGTCTGAAACATGGTTTTTGTGAACTGGCATTATTATTAACCCACATTCCCACTTTCTAATGGTAGGAATATTTTCACAATTTCAATGGTTATGTCTTTCCCTTGATCAAAATAGGGTGATGGAATGTTTATTTTCCATACATGGATTTCTCTTTGGAACTTGTCAAATAGTTTGGGTCTCCCTCATAAAGTTAAGTCATGTTTGTGGAACTCATTCCTAATTACATATCTTGGTGGATTCCACTAATTTTAACTAATTTTTTCTATACAATCTAATTTTTTCAATATAACACAGCAACCTTTAGTCAGGAGAGTAGTCATGTTGGGTATCATTGGCTATGTCGGTATGTTGGGCACATTGGCCAACTATATTCTTACTCTTGGTAGGGAATATAATGGAGTCATATTGGGAACAAAACCCGAGGAATCCTATTTCTATCACAAGTTATATAATGATTAAGTAATATATCTCTTCTAGGATTTTTTCAAAGGCATCCCATGTTCTTCATACTATAGATGACATAATGAGATCGTATCTTCTAAGTCATTCACCTCACGAATCTCATGTTTTTATAAGGTATGTGTTTGGGGTCATGTCACAAATTCTAGGTCATGTGGAGATGGATTATAAAGTAAGGTTAGGATAGATCATAGCATGTTTTTAACATCTTTTGGAGGAGAAATGTGATTGATTAGAACACCCCAAAGAGATGAATAAATAAAGTTAATCCTTGGGAGGGAACACAAATTTTTTTACCAATGTATTAGATTGGAACACCCTATTAATCCATATATAAGAGGTTTTTCCCATAAATGGAAGATGTCACATTGTGAATTTTTACCGATAGATAGATCAAAATTCCATATGGAGGTTTGTCTAGGTGGTTTATAAAACAATGGGAATATGTCACACCATGAAGGTTGATAAGAACACCCCTTATGAGGGATAGGATGTTATGATCACCGCTAACCACTATGTCTATGTGAGTCATACTCAATGTTAGAAACAATAAGAAGATGTAGTTATGATGATCACAAAATCAACTTTATCCACTGATGGATGGATGTTTGGGTGCCGCTAGGAGAAACAATGATGTGGATGGGGATTATGTGTGGAAGCAGCCCGCAGAGGATCTCATTCCATGTGGGTCATACATAGATCATATTGGGCTTGTTTCATACGGTATGTAGGGATTATACATGAATATTTACCTGGTGTTGGGGTGTTTTCCAACAGAGTGGAGAAGGCTTCATCCCATGATGACCCTTCATGGGGAATCCCGTGTTCATCGTATAGGGTAAGGCTAATGTTTTATATAATGTGTGGTGGATGTTGTCATGAAGTTTTGCGTCATTTCACTAGGATATTGAACTATTCATTTTTTCATCATGTATCTTAGATGTGGGTGGACTCACTACTCACCCTCCGTACCTATAGGGATTATGTTACCAATGATCATGTGCCACTAGGAATCATATGTATTTACCACTACCATTTTATAATGACGAGAGGAGTGTCAAATCATGAGGTCTTTGTTAGCATGCATATGATAAGAGTCAACATGCATTAGCATACCCATGTTAATAAGTAAGAGTTAGGTAGGAATATTGGGCTGCACTATAACTAGACTGGGCCATAGGAATTGGTGCAATAGGTCACATATGATCTTGAAGTGCAGCTGAACCGATCCGAGATTGGTTTGTGGGATTAGGGAACTCAACCTTTGTAAAGAGGTGTCAGGGGAACAGAGGCAGCCTGAAGAGGTCCAAGAATGAGGTTTTGTGAAGCTTAATTCTATGTAGATATATGTGTTGTGAGTATTAGTTGATTCAATATATCGGGGGCTTTGAAAATGAGTTGGATTCGTGAAACGGTGTGACCCTACCTCAATATGAAGCCTCAGCTCGTGAGAAGAGTTTTTTTTTCAATGGATGAATGCTTCGTGAGTCTTCCAGAGCCTATGAGGTCCTTATTACATCATGAAAGGTGTAGTATGTTGTGAATAGAATCTCCATATGGGGTGGAGTCTTGTAATAACACATAGAATGCAGTTTCTCAAAGCCTAGGTACCTTGGATTATCCATTTTTTGGTTGGTTTTCAATGATTAGGAGGTTCATGAATTGGGAACCATTTTTAAGCTAAAAGGTTAGATAATGATTCCAAAGGTATTAGAATGATTGGTTTGTTTAATGGAAATTGGTTTCATGAATATTAGATTCCTTTCATGATGAAATTTTGATTATCATGAATGGTTTTTTGGCTCTCTTGAACTTTTGAAGACACCATTTATTGTTCATGCATTCACAATGTTCTCCATGACGATGAATGTCACTATGTAGAGATGTATTTTTAATGCTACACATTTTTGTGGAGGGGTACCAGGGACAGGGTTCTTAGAGACCATCATCCATTCTTGAAGTTCCGTGGATTCATGAAACAAGACTCCTTAGAGTTATTTTTTGGCCCTTTCTGAACTCGGATTCATTCTTAACTGGTTATTCCTCTACTATTCCCATGGAATGTGTATTTTGTTCAAAACAAATCCCCCCCTCTCAGAATGTAGGACAATGGGGAAATGGAGGGTAAAATTATGAATGAGAATCACTAAAAATTGGAAATCCACACCCTTCTCAATGAACATCCATGATGCTCCCTCGCGATGCTTATTCATGATGGTTTCTAGCACGCATGCCATCATGAAGCTTGGTCTGGTCATACTACTATGAATAGTAAAGGGGTATCAAAGGCACCGAGCCATAATAAAAATATTTTTTTTCTATTTTTGTTAATCTCTTCCTTTCCACGAATGTACTCCATGAACACATCTTCAATGAACCAGAATTCTGGACCTTTTCTCTGTGAATAGTACTTAGCAAACCAAAAACCATAAAATGCATCTTTGTGAAGTGTTTTTTGAAAACCAAACACATAAAATACGTAATTCTTGAATCTAATGGAATCTTATGGAGTCAATTCCAATATTTTTGGAGGGAAGGTATGGTTGAAAACATCATGATTTGGGAATGTGTCTGAAGCACCAAAAACCATGAATCATTGATTGAACTACTAATAGAGGCTCAGAAAAAATATCCTCCGTGAAATAGGATGTCTCTATATGTCTTTAGACTTAGTGATGGATTTTTTGTTCTAGTGGTGAACATGGATGTTCTATCATACTGGTTCATATGCATACTGGGGAAGTACCTGTGGCATAGATCAATTGTAGGCCATATCTAGAAGGACCATTCACCATGTATAGTAGTCTATCACTACAACCACAACAAAAATATTTATGGAGATAATCTAGAAAAAGAGTAATCCCAACCAAAATAATATTAAATCATCAAAAAGGGTCTAGGGGATCCTCTCAAAGGATTAAATGAAAACTGGGATTTACACCAGGGTAATAACATCAAAGATAAATGAGCTGGGGCCCACTGTGAATGTGTTCTATGTGCTGAATATGAGGCAGAGATAAAGAGAGTAGGAATTTATGAAGTATCATGGGATTCATAGTTCATGGTTTACCACACATAGTAGAACATGCCTAATCTATTGAAAATATGGTCACCAGGGACTAATTCATTTCATTTGAATCATAGGGAGGTTTGAATCAGCCTCTGGGACCTTCACCAAATCATCGGGATCTCGAACCTAGGGGTGATGTATGATGAATTTCTCTATGCGCAAAATGAATGGGGGATCAAAAGAAAACACTGAAATTTGTGATGGCACTGATGGATCTAGTACCGGACACCAATAAATAGTTTCTAGGGATGAAAGATGTTTCCTTAAAGTACGGGTCTTTATATTTTTTGAATGAACTAGCAGAAAGGCCAGTTGAATGAGAGGAGCTAGTAGGGATGTTTCTAACATGGCCTCGCACATGTATCAGTGGATATCAATGTAATAGGAAGAGACCCTACTAGATGATTTTGGATGTGAGCTAGTGTAATATTTGAGGATACAGTTCTAGGACCGAGGATCATCATGTGGTCAGGATAGTAGGGTTCATCGTAGTGCTCATTTTTTGGTAGGATTCCCCCAATGATAGATGTGAATATGGGGGTATGTCCAAGCACCTTCATAATGGAAGAGATGATTGTGACGAGGATATGTGTCAACCACATTGTCCCAATACTAGTAAAATTATACAAGGTATATTGGTATATCAGTGAAGGGAAGATGCCACTACGTGTGTGTGAGTATTTTCATTATTTGTAAAACTAGGTGGCCTCACTCATATGAGTTTTTGAGTACTCAAATCCAATTTCCCCTCCCACAACAATGTTATATCTGGTGATCTTGAATATCATGGGAAGTCTCCAAATCAAGTTGGGTCTCATAGAAGTGTTGGAGTAGGTCTGGTTAGAAGAGTAATTCATATTTCATCTATTCCAATTGTAAATGGGTGTGGCGATTGATGATGGCATAGGGACTATGGAATAGAGACCATACCTTCTGGCCTTTTAATGTGGGATACAGGCAGAAGGATTCAACTTCAATCCAATATTTGAACCATACAATCCACACTAATTTGTGAGATAGTTGAACTATCAGTGGAGGATTAAAATTATGGTGTACTAAGAGGTGCGTCATGAGTATCACCCTTCATGATAAGGCATATTAGAATATGTTTACATTCTAACATGGGAAGATGAGGAACAATTTTCCACCCCTAATTCTATATATGGTCTTGTACATGAGTATATATAGATTTGGTAAAGGACAAATCCTTGGGTCATGATGAGGCTGCAGACCATACATACTAATAAAGAGGTTTTCCTTCGACTGTGGATCTAGGGCTGAGTGAATGTCGATTCATGCCATGGTGGAAGTGATAGTCCAGTGGGAAGGGCAGTAGTAGTGGGTCCAGCAGTTCGTAGTGATATACCAGTAGGATTTGGATGGAGAGGAGAAACACAAATCCCAAAAAACCTAGTTAGGTAGTCATGGGAAGAAGTCAGGCCTTCTAGGGTGATCCTTATGGGGAACATTCATGGGTCAGGGAAATGAGTTTATTTCTTAAATGTTTCCAACGATGTCATGTTTCCAAATTCCTAGGAGGCCAAGGGACATAACAAGTGGATCACTATTCCTTATAGGGTTTGGCAGTATCCCATCACTGATTGGATGTTCCTCACTGGACTGGGCCATGAAAAGGTAGGTTTCTATTCTTCTCATACTGATGTGATGAAATATTTTGTAGAGCTAGAGTAAATAATTTACACCCAAGGTAACGTGCTTCCGTTGACCAATCATGTGAAGACATTTTTAGGAATCTATTCCCCTTTATACACACTTATGACATGTGTGCCTTTCTATGTTGTAGATGATGTATAATAAAAGACTCTTTGGGAGTTATGCCTATAATATCATATTAGGGGATATGGGTTATACTTTCGACTAGGTAAACTCACTTATCTACTCAGTCTTTCAAAAACCAGAAAATCCTCAAGCTCATTTCCACATCCTCCCACTACTTATATAGGAATATGCGAGCACTAACGAAGAATAATTTGGGGAAAAGCATCATGTGAAGGGAGATGGGACCTCAACCCATAAAGAGGTGAGTGTGGGGACCTTATCGACGTTGTGACCATGGGCGGTGAACCAATAATGTCTGCAACTAATGCAGGGATTCATGAGAATCAGGAGGTGATAGTGGATGTTTCTCTCCTAGTAGAGATGGAAATCGAGGTCATGGTGGCCAAGACAACCATAGAGGTTCCGTAGGAAGGGACTTTGGAGACCATTCCTTAAAAAGAGGAGGTCGAGGTGGTTCCCACGAAAAGGTTGGCTGAAGGAGATGTAATGGTATATACTATCAAAGAGATTCCACCAGAGTCAGTTGATGGAACTAAAGTTATAGTGGAAGGGGTGGTGACTCTTCTGAAGGATGGAGTATTTCAAAATTCTACATTGGATGTACCTACACTAGAATTGCTACTGGTGGAAGCTATGGAAGATGTGGCTGAAGATTCACCACTAATATGGGTGTCCCAGTAAGTTGGGACTATGAAATCATCCTTGGTGATGATGATATATATAGTGGGAGCCTATGCTATTTGTAGAGAGGATAGAAAGGAAGCATTCCCATAGATAGTTCTCAATCCCCTCATGGTTGAATACCTACACTTAGAAGATCTTTCCAACACTATATTAGTGGTATTTCCACTATACTTTCCATCAGCACCCAAAGATTTTGAAGATTCCATCCTAGAGGTCTCCATGGATAATTGATTTATCCATCACATAGAATGGACGAATATATGGAACTTCATCACTCACATATATATAGTTGAACATAAATAATGGGTGGTACCTAGTCACTATTGGTTCGTCATTCTACACACTAGTGGGTTGAACACCAGTACTCTCTATGTGCTAGACCGAGGCTTCCTCATTGAGCAGGAATGTGTAGAATGGTTGGAGCTCGACCTGTCCTAGAGGAAAAATAAGTCTGAGGGTTCCCAAGTTCTTAAGAATGATGATGAAGTGTTTTTACACTAATAAGGGATAGTTTATGATAAATAGATAGTTCCAGCTACATGAAATGAAATTATTAATGATTTAAAGGCCCAAATGAAGGCAATAAAGGCCAAGGCGGTGAAAGAAGCATCCATAGTGGATAAGTACCCAAATAAGTATAACTATAATTGTGCCAGAGACGAGGATGTCTGCTTTAGGGCTGATGAGGGGAAGGAATGCTTGGTAGCACATAATCTAGTCATCAAGGCCAGTTAGTGGAGGTTGTCCATGATTGAGCATTCAATTTCCAAGGTAGAGTCATATAGTCACATTTTGAAACGAAGAGTCCCAATATGTGGTTGATCCTTTAAAATGTTGGTTATTTAACTTTTCATTCTCAAACAGATTTCCTTGTTTTATTTTCATACATTGATCAAATTTCTTGGACAACCAACAATATATCCCTAAGCTCAAGTGGGTCATGACTGGTGTGAGAAACAACATACAACCATGTGATTTCTCTTCATATGAGAGTGTTAGTCAATCATCCAGAACTTGGGGTCTTTTTTTGTTGATTATCCAGCAAGAGTTTTCGTTATGGGATAGGCTATGGATGGAGAATGAGGCTCTCAAAATAGCATAATTGCTTCTCCAATGTGCTCTGATGCACAAATGGGATAACTCTAAGGGTGTTGGATTCTACCCTAGCAAAAAGGAATGGGGAATGAGAATCAAGATGCCCAAAACATGGAATGTAAGGAGGGTGGAATCAAGATGGAGGACAATTATTTACCCTGTTAGAATGAAAGCATTCATATAACTTAGACTGGGATGGGGACAAATAAATGAGGGTCGGCCGCTGAACATATTTGAATCACAGAACCTATCTCATAATTTCCTTCAAAGTCTTCTTGGGAGTTGGACCAAGATGGTAGGTGAGCCTTTGTTAAGCCCCATGCCATTAGGGTTTCTCTTTAAATGTCAAGGAGGATGAGGATACAGATAAGGGGCATGTAAAGAATGGTAATGAGATGATGGAATGTTCAAATGGATTCCAAAACACTTAAAATTACACCACGATGGCTTAGAACACATTGGTGTAGGGGTATCTTTTTGAAAAAAATTCAAAATTATCTTCTAGGGGATATTTTTCTCAGATGTTGAAGGACCATCAAAGAATATGATCAATGTAACACCTTTAGACATTTTGAATAATTAGTTTTCAAATTTATTTAATGTTTTTAATATTTTTTATTTAATGCAACACTAAATAGATTATTTTATATTAAACCACTATGTTTGGATTGAGTTATTAACAAAATGAAGCTAATATTTCATTATACGCAACATGAATTTTATATTTCCCTATAAGGAACCCAGAGGATAGCTTTTGTTACACGTAATAATGACTTTCATCAATGTCTTGTGTAACACGCAAGACTGAATAATTAAAATAATATATTATTAAAATATTATTCAATATAAAATAGTGGTTAAATTTGATGTTATAAAAATGGTTAACTAAATTATGAAATTCTATGGTTAACACGGATGAAAAATGAAATCATAGGTTACAATTTAATAGGAAATGAATATGAAAACTGATTAAATATAAAATAAAATATTATTATTTTTATGCATATAGAGTTATTTTAACCTAATAAATTAAATTAATTAAAATTATTGAGTTATATATATTTTATATATATATGAATTAAATAAATGATTTTTTATATTCATATAATGGATTTTATTGGCATAAGATAAAAACAAACCCAATTTTTTTGCAGAAAATAACATATTTTTTATAAGACATTTTCACCGCATTTTAATGATCAACCTATATTAAATCCAATTTTTGGAACTTTTACTGAATATATATGTCTAAATAAATTTCAAATTTCAAATATAATCATATCAATTAGGTAAGGTTACATTTTTTATTTTTTTCTACGATGATTCATTTTTTAGTGAATAATGAAAAATAATAAAATTTAATTCAAAAAAACATCTAATTTCTTTATAAGGATTAATTATATTTAAAATTGGTTCTAAATTTTAGTTAATCCATAATTTTATAATTTAATCCAATTTAGGAAATTATACTCAATTTCAATTGGAAATTGACGATAAATACATAGAAAAATTTTAAAGGTTTTACTTTAAAACCCCGCTTTGTCGTCCCGTCTATCTGATTAAATTTAAATTAATTTCTGACACTTATATGATTGTAATTTGGAAAAATTGATTTCATTATTGTAATAAAGATAATTTATAATTTATAATAAGAACAAATTAAATTTTTACCAAAATTATTTTAGAAATTAATTAAAATTAATTACAATAATTAAAAGAAATTAAGCCTAACAAGGGACTAAACCATAAACGTAAGGGCCTAAATGACATGTCCACTTGCCCAAAACCAATAGTATGGACATATTTCATCCATAAACCTTACTTTATTGATTTTTTTTGGTTTTTTATTGTTCTTTTGGGTAAAAATGTGGGTACAACTATCTTTTTTTCCAATATTCCTTGTGTTACCCTCCCTTCCCAATTAAAGGACACAAACTCACCCTCTTCATTACACCACCCAATACTATTATGTTTATAAAATATATACCTTGTAAAATCCGAAAAATCTCTCCCTTCATACTTAAATCATACCATTGGGATGAAAGAAATCCAATGAATCCCTTTGATGAAAACCAAAAGGAGTTACCCAAAGAAGATGTAACATCCCTCCAGAAGCTCCATTATTTAATTTTCCATTCTCCATTCCCTCAACTCTTTTTATTACATACTTTTATAACAACGCCATTATCCTAAATATAATATTATTTTTTTATGATAAGGGTTAAAACTACACTTATACACACTTCTATAAAATTGGTAATAAAGATATTGTTTATCTGTACGGTGATCTACCACCTCACGAAATGACGATTGTTCATTTTTCCTTTACCACCTCTCATGGTGGCCATTATGATGGAAAATATATTAATATATTATATTTATAATTTTTTCATGCTTCTGAAATTTTAATTTATAAAATAGCTCTTTCCTTTTCATCTCTTTTAAATAAAATTATTTTTTTTGAGAAAGTGTGGACTACCACCCCTTAAAGTGATGTGATTCATTCACACACTACATGGAATGTATTAAGGATGTGTTTAGTGATATTATATGATATTTATGAAATAATAATTTTAATGTAATGTTATTATATACATATATAAATATATTTCATTTTCTTTATTTCTTTTAATATGACAATAAAATTGACACAATGTTCATGCGTACATACGGTATACTGTCTCCATGAATGGTGTATTCCATTTTCATACTTCTCTATTATATAGATTTAAAAAATAATTATATAATTAATATAAAACATATTTATATCATGGTTTATGTTCTATAAATCATGATATATGTAAAAGGATAAAAGATACAACAAATTAAGACACATGTGAAAAACAAAGAGAATATCACCCAAAGTGAAACCTTAACATAGAAATGTTAATAAGAGGGTAATAAAATGCCATAATAAAAACATATAAGGTATTATATATAATAATATGGTTCTTTTATAGATGTATAATAAATTTATATTTATTATTTTTGAGGTTTGAATGGGTACAATAAGATTCAAGACACAAATTAAGGGAATTTTATCTCACATTTTATTTCCATGAGATACATGCTTTATTCACCACACAATCCTTTTGTGTGGTGTGTTAATTCCTATTGATGAATTATATGATTATTATGCTTAAATTTATGGGTATTTGCATATCCATTTTATGATATTTCATTTATGGGATTTATTTTTCAAATGTTACCAAATCAGTAATGTAAGTTTGTCTCAATTTTCCTTATTTAAGACACATGCGATGTTATACACCTATATTTTTTCATGAGGTGTATATAATGACTTTGAAATATTATGTGAGGAATATAAATATTTTAATAATATTTTAAGCATCAGTTAATGTTATTTTCTTAAATGGGTATTATGATTAATAGTTACTAAGTGGTAAGATTTTATTGAACCAATCTCATCACTTTTTTTGATAGTTTATGTTTATGCTACATTTGATGAAATATTTGATTTGTCTCTTGATAACACCAATAAATTTTATTATAAACTATTTATTCATGAAATATTCATGTGTTGGTGTCATTTTTACACTTTTTTAACTTAAGATACCTAGGAAATTAATTTTATGAAAACCCAACTTTGCCTCTCTCTTCGGTTGAAAATCAGTTCTCTTTAAAACCAAATTTTCCAAATATAGTATCAAGATTTAGTTAATTCTTTATGTATTTTCATATAAATGGTCATCAAAATTTTTAAATTTTTCTTCTATAATTTCTCATGTAACATATGTTTCAAAATGTATTCAAGTTTCTTTTATAAATTTTCATGGAAAAGGGTTTTCAAAATTTTTTCATGGCACTTTTATATGTTTTCAAGGAAAACAATTTTCAAAATGTTTTCAAGTTTAATTTATAATTTTTCTAAGAAAAATCATTTCTAAAATTTCACAAGCTTATTTTATATGGTTTCAATGTTCCCTCAAATAAAAAGGATTTTAAATTTTTTTTATTCTTATTTAATAATTTTTCATGAAAAATGTTTTCAAAATGATTTTGAGAATTCGTTCTAAGTTTCCAAATTATTTTCAATGAAAAGGGACTAAAAAAAGTTTTTCATATCATTATTTTTTTTTCAAGTTTATTTTCAATAAAATATTTTTCAAAATGTTAAGTGTCTTAAAGATCATTTTTCAAAGATGAAATAATATTTTTCCCAGGAAATGTTTTCAAAATATATTTCTAAGATTATTTTCCATCTAATATGAAATCCCTAAATTCTACTAATGCCTTTCTAAGAAATTATACAAATTTTCTATTATATTCATTTCCTTAATGGTTTATTATTTATTATCATGATGTTTATGATAACATTTTTACCTTTCATGGGTTATATGTTTATGAAACTCATTCATCTTGCATGAGTTATATTTTTATGAAACCAATTTCACTTCAATGGGTTATTCCATGATAAATGATTATGAAACCTACATCCTTTCACAGGTTATTCTAGGATTAAGACATTATATAACCTATATATTTTTATAGGTTATGATATTATTACATTTTTATGATATATTTTTCATTTCATGGATTATGATATGATTTTTATAATACCTATCTATTTTTATGGGTCATGATATGATGAATGTTTTGTTATCTTGTGGCATGCATATGAATGATTTTATTAATATATGGGTGGGACTATATATTTATATCCAATTAATTGGGTTAATATTTATATCTTATTACGAAATTATTTGAATCATGCCGACGGGCTTGATCTACTATGGGGAGATGGGGAAACTAGATCCCTTACATGTAAAGGACTGTGACTAGGGATGGTGGTGTGTCCCGACCAATAGGTACGGTTCCCATGAAGGGCATTGATTATTTTTATAAATGATTCTATACTTATAGAGAATTATATCACATATCTATATGTGAATCAATTCCATGTCTTATTCATATAATATACTTTCAGGGATTATTTTCTTTATTTCATTGTGATTAATGTCTTATGAAATTTCATGATTTATTTCATTATTTATGTTTATTATTTTTGATATGAATGGTATGATGATATAATTTTATGATCCAATATTCATACCATATACTCATATTTATGCTTATATGTCTCCCTTGTTTACCCTTACTGGGTATCTAAGCTCACCCCTTTTTATGTTTCCTTACCCAAGTTCTGAAGATATGTTTTATGTTTCATGTGTATAATAAGGGATATTATCTTAAAGAAACTATTGTTTTATAATGTATATCTCTTATTTACTAGTGTTTATGTTTCCATTTTTCCAATGGAACTAGACTAATACGTTCTTTGGGTGTCAGTTTGTTTAATGTTTATATAATCCATAGAAGTAATGTAATGTATATGTATGTTAATAATGGGTTGTTATAGTTGGAATTAGAGAAAAGAAATAGGTAACCTTTTAAAACTTGGATGATAAAACTTTACTACGATCCCTGAGTTTATTTCTAAGTATATTTCTAGGGATGTCTCTAAGGATAATATAAGGATGGGTTAATGTTTAGGAAAGTGCCCTTAGATTTTGGTAAAGGGTAGAGTGAGTGGTTTACAAGAAATAAATCCATGTTTGGATACTATAAGTGGATGTGGCTCTAAAACAGATCTACCTAGAGGCAAAAACTCTGATATGGTGTGTCGGTCCAGAATCAGCATAACCTGGTATACAACAACGGGGCTTACTGCGCACCTAGTTCGACACTCCCAGGGGATATTCTTCAGGAATTTACAAACCCTTTATGATGCATCATGAAGTATTTAAATAAAGTATTAATTTGAATAACCTTTGATAAATCAATGTTTTAATATATTAAAAATGTATGTTTCAGGATTTAGACATCCTATAAGTCATTCTTGTTCATGATTATGTGGTTTTATTCTATGATATGTGTTTCTCAGCCTGTACATTCTAGTTTTAGTCAATTTATAGAAATAAAAGGAACATAGTTAACATTGAATTTTTTATATGTTTAAAGTATGGTCATTATAAAAATTGATTTCCCAAGTGTAAATATCATAATAAGAATCAAGAATATGGTACAATTATTTGGAATACATCTGAAGATAAAGAGACCTCAAATGACATGTGAAATTTATGTGATGTTCTTATAGTATATTTTACATTAATCATAAAAACCACAAATATATTAAGGTTTAAAAACCTTAAAATATGATTCATATTTCATATTCTAGGAAAGAGTTATTAGGGAATAATTTGATGAAACCTGAGTAATTGTTTAAGAATAAATCTGGATGAATTAAGTATTAATGTTTTCGAATTCAAATACTATGTTATTTGGATCATGAAATATATATGTATTTTTATTTTATGTTATCATTAAAGATTGAAAAGGACATATTTAATGGTAATGAATACAAATAAATGTGATATTTTTATTAGGAGAACGTAACACATAATTAATGCATGATGTTCAGATAATGATGTTTCAAGAATGATATATTAGATATGAATATGTAAATTAGAAGGTACATATTACTTGAGAACTAATTATTAAAAAAGTGGTCTATGTCATAAAGTATGAATTTTACAACATATTAGATTTAAATAATTTTTCTAGAAATAATTGGAATTTGGAAGCATGCATGTTTTCCAAAAGGATTTATGGGAATTCAGGTTATTACTATGTTTTAGGGGAATATTCGATGAGGGTATTCACATGTTTGGAATGGGAAAACCCAGTTGTGCTTCAAGATATTTTTGTAATCATTGTTAATCTGATTTCATGATTTTATTTCTAAATTTATGGATTTTCATCTTTCATAAGGATTATAAGGTTAACCATTCATGAAATTATTAAGTTAAACATAAGAGTAAGTATTTATGTATTGATATTGTATTGAAAACCATGGTTAAAAGTCTATTTAGTGATTAAAGTTATTTAATGTATTTCCATCATATTTATTTTGGATATTATTTTAGTGTGGTTTTGGAAAAGGAAACTATGTATTTCATGTGACAACCCATCAAGTCCGATAAGGCCACTGTTCATCAACCCATGACTGAATGATGATAAGGATTTCATGCCTACCATTGGCATATGCAATGTCCTGGTTAAGGTATAACAATAGTTTATGAGTAAATATTATGATGAAATAGTAGTGTTAATTTTTATAATTACATATTAATGTATTAACAATATTGATTTTGAAGGATAACTGAAGACAAATAGTTATAGTTTTCTTTCATTTACAGGCCAAAAGATATAGTAAGTGTCTTTTAGTGCTTCCAGAATCAAAGTTAATTTCTAGACATCCATTTATTGAAGTAATTGAAAAATTTCAAATAGATCAAAGCACAACCAAAGATTGAAATTTTGTATATAAAAATATATCAACTAAGCATATTTACTTGGTCAATAAAAGAATTAATAAAATATAGTATAATTATCAGCACACATGTGTTGTCCTAATAACTATTTTTTTTTAACCGATGGCCTTATAAATAATCATAGGTTTATGACATTCAAGCCCTCAACATTTCATTGATCATTAATTTTTTTTGGATTGATGACCTCAATCACTTCCTATAAATATTTAATCTTTTACTCCATGTCTAATCTTCACTCCTAACCTATGTTCTTCTATGTGTAAATATAGTTATATCTTAATTTGGCTACCCATTATGGTTCCAGTATTACCTTTTTAAGGGAATTTTTAGTATTCATTTTTAGGATATGGGTTTATATGAATGAAACTTTCAGGTATTAAAAATTTGATAACCCAGATGAATTTGGAGTTTGAAATTTACTAAGGGGGTAGAATGTAACACCCTGGGATTTTGTGAATTATTTTTTTCACATTAATTGAATCTTTTTGATATTTTTCATTTCACAAATCATTGAAAATAGATTATTTTATATTAAAGAACTATGTTTGGAATGATTTATACAAAAACCATGTTAATCATGCACTACACACCACATAAAATTTAACTTTCTCTACAAATAACACCAAGCATAGCTTGTGTTATATGTAACAATGACTTTCCTCGATGGCTTGTGTGACATGAAAGACCGAATAATAATAATGATATATTATTAAAATAATATTTAATATAACCTACCAATAAAATTAGTACTTATGAAAAGGTTTCATTAAATTATGAAAATATATGGTTTAGTCAAATATAAAATTAATTCATTGGTTACAAATGAATTATAAATGAATTTGAAAACCGATTGAATATAATTGAAAATATTATTATTATTATTTCTATAAAGTTGGTTTACCATAATAAATTATATTAATTACAATTATTGAGTGATATTAATGTGATATATATATATTATATATTAAATTATATATTTTTTATATTCATCCAATATATTTTTTAATCTTAAGATAAAAACAAACCGAATTTTATGCATATAATGCGATATTTTATTAAGACATTTTATAATATTTTAATAGGTATCCAATTTTAAATCACATTATTGGAACTTTTATGGAATATATATATATAAATAATCTTCATATTATAAATATAAACATAAAAATTAGGTTTCAATAATTTTTTGGTATTTTTTTATGATGTTTAATTTTGTAATGAATAGTGAAAAAAAATTAAATTTATTTCAAAAATGTTTTTTCATCTAATTTATTTATAAGATTAGATTATATTTTAATTTTTTCATAAATTTTATTTTATCATATTTATATCAATTAAATAATTTTAGTTAATTTTACTGAATTTAACTTTGAAATTGGCTATAAAACACATTAATCTTTAGGAGGGTTTTACATTAAAAACCCGCTTTAACGTCATCTCTGTGCGATTATATTTAAATTAATTTTTTCCAATTATATTACTGGAGTATAAAAAAAAGGATTCCATATTTTGAATCATAATAATTTCTATTTTCTAATAAAGTCAAATTAGTTTTTGACCAAAAATATTTTTGAAAGTATATAAAAATAATTACCTCGATTAAGGTAAAAGTATGCTTAACATTGGACTAAACCTTAATCTTAAGGGCATAAATGACCAATAAACATTTTCAACATAAATTTAATGGCCATATTTATACCATAAACCTTCCATTATAGATTTTTTGTATGATTTTTTTAGGTAAAAATGTGTGTAAACCTAACTTTTTTTTCCGAAATGCCTAGTGTGTCCCCTCCCATCCCTATATAAGGCCACTACCTCTCCTTGTTCCCCACACCTCTCAAACATCTTAGGATAGACCAATATCTTCCCAATAAAATTCCCGAAATCACTCCATTCCTCCTTGAACCCTCCCTTTTGGATGAAAGAAATCTGAGGAAGCCCTTTAGTGAAAATCAAAGGGAGTTACCCAAAGAAGAGGTAACATCCCTCCTCAAACGCATTTCTTTTATTTTCCATTCCCCACTCCCTCAACTCTTATTATTACATTATTTTATAAAAACCCTTGCATCCTTAATATACATGCATTTCTTTAATCAAATTTCTTTACCTACACTTACACACACATTAATCTAATGGGTAACGAACATATTGTTTATGTGTGTGATGAAATATCTCATCACAAAACTAGAATTTTTCATTTTCCTTTACCACCACTCATAGTGGAAATTATGATGGACATGGGATCTATATATGATATATATATATATATGATATTTATAATGTCTTCATTTTTCTTAAGTTTTTATTTATAATATTGTTTGATGCTTTCCATCTTGTGTAAATATGATAATTTTGACTGAGGGAGTTTGAACTACCACCCCATCAATGTGATGTGATTTGTTTTCACACTACATGGAATGTATTAATGATATATTTAGTGAAATTATATGATATATATGACACAATAATTATAATGTAATTTTATTATATACATATATATACATGTCACTTTCATTCTTTCTTTTAATAAGAAAATAAAATGGAAACAATGTTCATTCGTACGTATGGCCTACTATCTCCATTAACAGTGTATTCCATTTTCATAATTATGCATTCTATAGATTATTATAATAAAAATATAATTAATATACATGATAATTATATCATGGTTTACATTATATAAATCATTATATAATTACAAGGACCAATGATACAACAGATTAAGACACATGCGCAAAACAAAGCAAATATTACCCGAAGAAAAACCATAACAAGGAAATGTTAATAAAAAGGTAATATAGTCATAATAAAACATTATATTGAATTATATAAAATAATTTGGTTATGTGATAGATTTATAATAATATTTTATTTAATATATAGGAGGTATGAACGAGTACGATGAGAGTCAAGACACAAGGTAAGGTAATTTATTCTGACATTTTATTTCTGTGAGATACATAATTTATTCAACACCCATTATTTTTTTGTGGTGTGTATACTACACATAGATATATTATTTTATTATTATACTTAAATATATGGTCATTTATATATCCATTTTTATATATTTCTTTTGATGGGTGTATGTTTCAAAAATTTACCAAATCGGTAAAGTAATTTTGTCTCAACTTACCTTCTTTGGGACACATGTCATATTATGAACATATATTTTTTCATTATGTGTATATAATGAAATTTAAATGTTATAGCATGAGTCTCCTATTTCTTCGGATATTTTAAGCTTTTTTTAATTTAATTTTCTTAAATGGGTAGTATTGGTCAATGTTACAAACTGGTAACCGTTTATTGAAACAATCTCATAGCTTTTCGAGATTGTTTATTTTCATGCTTCCTTTAATGAAATGTTATGAATAATCAATCAAGATAACTAAATAATTGTATTTAATTATTGTTATTAATGATATATCAATTTATTGGTTCTATTTTTACATTCTTTATTACATAATATAGTTAAGAAAGTTTTTTTTAAGAAATCTAGACATTAACTCTCTATTCATTCAGAAATCCATGCTCTTTCAAACCATGTTTTATAAAAATATTTTAAAGATTAATTTATATTTATTTTATTTTATTTTCAATAAAATGGCTTTCATAAAATTTTCATGTCACTTTTATATGTTTTCAAGGAAAATGGTTTTCAAAATGTTTTCAAGTTTCTTTTATAAATTTTCAAGGAAAATTGGTCAAAATGTTTTCTATTTTTTATAAGTTTTCAATGAAAATGGTTTTAAAAATATTTCCATGATTATTTAATAATTTTTCATGAAATTGTTGTTTCAAAACATTTTCATTCTTAGCTTATAATTTTTAATTTTATCTCAAATAAAATGGTTTTAAAAATGTATTGATGTGTATTTTATAAGTTTTTAAGAAAATAGTTTTTAAAATTATATTAATACTTCTTTCTAGGTTTACAAAGTATTTTAAAATAAAAATGTTTTTTCAAATTCTTTTCCAAGATTTCTTTTTAAGTTATTCAGTTTATTTCCAAGAAAGTGGTTTTCAAAATTATTTTTTTAAGATAATTTTTCAAAGAATAAATGATATTTTTCTCAAAAAATGTTTTCAAAATAGCTTTCCATTATTATTTTTATCATATGATGACATCTATTGATATTAATAATGCCTTTCTAAGAAAATATCCAAAGCTTCCCCTCATATTATTTCTCTGAAAAGATTATATTTTTTTGTACTTATGTTTATGAAAACACATTTTCCTTTCTTGAGTTATATGTTAATGAAACCAGTTCCTATTGTATATGTTATAAGCTTATGAAACCCATTTCACTTCAATGGTTTATGCAATGATAAATTCTTTTGAAACCTACTTCCATTCATTGGTTATTATAGGATGAAACCATTATGAAACCTATATATTTTCCATAGGTTATGATATGATTAAATGTTTATGATATCATTTTAATTTCATTGATTATGATAGGATATTTATAATACCCATCTATTTTTATGGGTTATGATATAATGAATGTTTTATTGTCTTGTTGCACATGTATAAATTATTTTATTTTGTGATGGGAGGGACCTATATCTCCTTTTAATGCATTAGGAAAATATTTTTATCTCATGAGATAATGATATGAATTAAGTTGATTGGCATTCAACACTATGGGAAGATGGGGAAACCTGATCCCTTACTAGGAAAGGACTACAACTGGGGATGGTGGTCTATCTCACCCAATAGGTGCAGTCACTAGGAAGTTGGAAGATGTGGAAACTGAATCTACTATCATAATATGCAAAAACCCAATCCCATACAAGGAAAGGATTGAACTTGGGGATGATGGTGTGTCCCGCCTAGTATGTGTGGTTACCATGAATTTCCTTGATATGTTCTAGCAATGAGTATGGACTTATAAGGAATGATATCACATGTCTATATATGCCATAATTCCATATCATATTCCTATTATATTCATTTTTGGATTATGTTATTTACTTCCATATGATTCATGTCTTATAAACTGACAATAATTATGTCATTATTCTTGTTTATGATCTTTGATCTGCTAGGTATGATTTTCTAATCATATGATCACGTTCTATGACCCCAATGATCTTGTTTATGTTTACATGTCTCCATTTTTACCATTATTGGGAATATGATATCACCCCATTTTAGTTTTCCTTCCCCTTGTTATGAAGATGTGTATTATGTATGACGTGTCTTAGAAGGGTTCTAGTCAGGAAGAACCAAGTTGAAGATAATGTAGCTCGCTTATGTACTAGTGTTTTTGTTTCCGGTTTCCAAAGGCACTAAACTAATATGGTATTTGGGAATCTATTTGTTTAATGAATAAGTATTCCAAAAAATTAGTGAAATTTCTATATATGTTAATAATAGGTGGTTATAAACAATGTGGTAGATAACCATCACCAAAATAGAAGACCTTCTTAGTGAAGGCATGTGATTTCTTGTAGTTTTATGTCATGAAATGAGGATGGTAAACATATAGTTCATTATCTTATGCTAACAATGTTGTACAGATAGTTTAGCATCATAAATTGACGTCAATGTATCAGACAGTTTAATTTCATGTGGTATGGACGTATCCAAGGGTTTAAGGTCATATGGCTTGGACCATAACAAAACATTAATGTCAGGTTACATAGAATATGGAAAATAGTTTAATGTCCTGAAATGCAGGCTGTAAGAGGTGTTTGCTACAATAATACGTGTGTAGTATAAAAGAGTAAAAAACTAATGAGAATGGGACAAAGAGGCCCTATAACACACAAGTATCGGGGAGAAACATCACATAGTTTATGGAATTAATGCTTGTACCAGGAAAAAGAAAACAATTAGTTTAATTTCATACTTCTTGGACTGATGCTAAACCTATAGGAACCTATATAGTAGAGAGGGATTTAATACCTATTGTGAACAGATCCAAAGGTTCTCATTCACCCCAAATGTGGTTATAGGGAAAACGAGTTTATGAATATGTGGTTGGGCCCAAAGAAGAAAATTCTAGGAGTTTCTACCTATCCTATAAGGATGGGAATCAATCCACACATAAATTTAAAGCACAACATGGTAAGATACCGACGCTGGTAGGAGTGATCCTCTCAAGAGAAGGAATATGAGTCACCTAATGATTTTCAAAGGTCATCCCATGTTTGAGTAATGGGTTAAATATCATCTCTTAGAGGCATCCCAGTTTAATAAGGGGTTAGACTATAGTTCAACATTGTGAGTTGGAGATGTAATAAGTGACACAAATAATTTATGGTCATAATGCTTGGAATTCCATAAAACAATTTAATGTCGTTTTTCTTATACCAGAGGATATAAGTTTTATTTCATATATTTTGGACTATAAGGGATCTTATTTTAAGGTCATAGAGTTTGGACCATGGGATACAACCTTCTCAAATGGACAGATTTAGTCTGGTGGTTTGAAAATCCCAACATAAATGATGACCAAGGAATTCCAACACCACAAAAAAGCATAAAGAGTAAACTCACACATAGTTTATGGTTGTGATGTGTAGTCCATGGGATCTTAGTTTAAGGTCATATATTTTGGATTGAGAACATAGTTTAATGTTATGTTATCAGGATGTGGGATTCTATTTTTTGGTCAAAGAGTTTGGACAACAATTTTAGTCTCTCAACTAAAAGGGATATGTATGGTGTGACAGGAATAACCTGATTTGAATAAGGACCAAGGAGGCTCATACTGTATAACACATTCCTGGGGAGACTAATGTAGAGTTTTATGTCATGATACTAGGACTCTGTCTCTCAGTTTAAGGTCATGGAGTTCGGACCTGGTTCTGCCCTTTATATGAAGTACTACTTGAGAATATGGTTTTGGTGGGAGGAGTGATACACTCTCTATCCTAGGCGATTAAAGAGTATGTTCCATTGGAATAAACCTTACGAACGATGTAATGTATTTACCACTTGGGATACAAATTTTATGGATTCTTGTTAGGTTTCATCAATGTTCTTAGATCCAGTACCATGTGACCCTATACAAATTAATGAATCAAAACTTATTGTTGAATGATCTTTCTAAATTTTTCGAGTTCCTTTCTATATTGTACAATGCTTGGATCTTTTTCTATTTTAGGGATTCTAACTCATATTAATGGGTTTCTATCATTATATATAGCGTTTATTGTTCATAGAAATATTTTTTAGTGATGGAAACTCCATCTTAATGGGTATAACTACCTATTTTCCTTAAACAAAGGAATATGGAGTCTCCTGGGTTGAATTTAATGTCAGTATCTGATTGGCCCAAAGGGAATTGGGGATATTTTTCAGACAAATATTCTTGATTTACCCCCACTATATTTTGAAGAATGTTAGAGAGGTTCTTATTAAACTCCTCAATATATCCATTAGCTTGTGTGTGACAGCGAGAAGTATGGTTGGACTGAATATTTTACTTCTAATACAATCTCTTCAGCTTAGTATCTCAGAAGATCATTCATTTTTTATAATAATGGAGTGAGGAACTATGAATATATGGATGATGAGGGAGTCCATGAATTAGATCATTTATTGGGAATTGAATTCCTTAATATGAATTGATTATTCCTGCTTGTAGGATAAATCCATCATAGTCGAAATAAACATATATTGGAAAGAAATTGTTGGAGGATATGGACCCACAACATTAATTCCCCATATTTAAAATGGCCAAAAATATATGGTGGAGTGGAGGGGATCCATTGGTCGATACATAATGTTGGCATGGATCTGACATTCATCGTACCTCTAAGAAAATGTGATGCATTCATGGACCATGGTGGGCCATAAATAACCCAATCTACAAATATAGTAAGGGAGATTTAAGCCTACCTAATGGGAACAAAAAGACCAAGTATGAACATCCTACATATCCTAGGGTATTTTGTCACCTTGGATGCAACATTGAATAATTCCATCAAACACACATTTGTGGAGGGTTTATTTATGGTTAGGCCCATACCAGAGGGTGGGCTTCACTACACATTGATGGATTCGATCATGCTCTGATTAACATGAGAGAATAATTCCATGATGGAGATACATTATAAAGGTTTTTTTATAGGAGGTTTCTTCTACTATGGTGGGACATTGGGGTCCTAATCTAGAAGCAGTGGTAGTTAGTTGGTTTATGTAATGGTTTTTATCATCATCCAAAATGATGAAAGATATGACTCTCCAATGATCCATGTAAATGAAAAAATAAATAAAGTTAGCCACATCAAGAGAAGGGAAAAGATTGGTCAAGGTGTATACACAACCATTCTACCACCAAGGGTCATGAGTCACTTCTAGGTGAGAAGGGAACTGGTCCATCGGATGATGTGTGTGATCCAGCTGGGGCTTGAGCTCTGGAATTCTAAAGATATAAACCCATTTATCTTCATGATAACTAGTTTGGAGTATTTATTCACGTGAAAGTAGGGGGAATCAATCTAGAGGTCCATATTCAGACCATTAATTAGAGCTTGATACTCCTCCTTATTGGTGAAGCCTTCTGACAATAGTAATGACTATAGAATAAAATCATGTGTCAGGGTGATGAAGACGATCACTAATCCTACAATGTTGATCACGGGATTGTTGAACCATCTAGAAGTTGGGATCCCAAAGTATCTATAAAAATGAATATTCTAGCATATCATATCCTGGTCTACTGAGCGGATGGTCTCATCTAGGAAATCGACATCTAAAGTTAATTCATGAGGGACCAAATGGATGGATAAAAAAAATACCAATGTATTTCCCTTGAATACATTCTGCAGAACAAACCTGATGTTGAAATACTGAAGGATCTCTACCCATCATGTCAATTGTCCCATAAGAATGGGTTTGTTCAGGATATACTTTAGAAGATCCATGTGGGACACCAACCATATATTTTCATTCTTTAGATAAGTCCTTAACTTCTTCATTGAAAAAACTAGTGTGAGGATTCTCTTATCGATAGGGTTGTACCTTGTCACCATGTTGAGGAGAATTTGACCGAGATAATACAAATCATGCTTTATATCTTAATTGTTCTTATGTCCAATATGGTCATCAATTGACTATTCCAAGGTGGTAACATAGATTCCCCAAAGCTTCCTAGACATGGGTGGCATCAGAATCATAGGTTGTAGTAGGTAAGTCTTAATTTATTTAAAAGTTGTCTAAAAATATGCATCCCACTGGTATTTCGTTCCTTTATTCATGATCATGGATAAAATATTACGCTTTACAACAAGATTCATGATGAATTGTTATATGTAGTCTAAGTGGCCTTGATGGCCCTAAAGCTCCCATATATTGTTTGTTGGAGGAATATGGATGATTGCCTTGATCATCTCCTTGTTGAGCTCAATGCCTCTGTATCTGATGATGATGTTTAGAAACTTCCTAGAGGAAACCTGAAATCGACACCTCAAGGGGTTCCTATTCAAATGTCAATAGAGAAGGAATCTAACCACTTTATAAAGGTCTCTATGATAGTCTTGACATCAGTGGGGCATGACAACAAAGTTATCCACGTATAATTTCACAAGAATCCAAAAAATTGGGTTAAATATGAGTTTTATGGCTCACTGATAAGTATCTCCTACATTCTTCGTGGTGAAGGGAATCACCTGATAGGAAAATGTCACTTGTGGATCTTTTATAATGGTAGAATCCTCATCTTTAGTGTCCATCTAGATCTGATTATACATATAATATCAATCAATGACGAAGAGATAAAAAAACCTAACCATGGAATTAATCAAAAATTATCCACTATAAGGGGAAAATCATCCTTTGGATAATGATGATTTAAGTCTTCTATGTCAACATAATCTATGATATGCTCATTCTTATACCTGACTAGAATAATGTTGGCTATCCATTTGGGGTTCTGAACTTCCCTCATGATGTTTTCTTTGACAATATTATCAACTTCGGCCTTGAACAAGGCACTATAAGAGGGGTAAATTTTTTCGGGAGGATGCTTGAATCTGTAATAAATCACTAGGAGACCAAGATGGTGGATGATGACATGAGTGTCTATTCCTATAATCTCATCATAAATATAGGTGAACACATCATGAATTTTCATCATGAAGGCCACATAGTGATGATTCACCATTGGAGGAATGGATGCACTAATCAATGTTAGACATTGATCTTCATTAGTGACAAGGTTCACCTAAATAAAATAATAAATACCAGTGGAGACACCATCTTTGAATGTGGGAGGGGCATATTCTAGATCCTCTTCACCATCTGAGGTAGAAAAATCAATGCGAGGAGGTTCATCTAGTCCAACTAATTCTAGGGGAGATGTGGTTCCTACATGAGTGGATATGGAACCCTCATTAAGGGGTCCTTCTCTACTAAAACTATGGTGATATAACCTTTCAATCCAATTCCATCATTCCTTTAACCATGGGGTCTATGTTTGATATCAATTAAATGGCAGTGAGTTGGAATACAATGATTTAACTTGGCCGAGTCGAACAGGTGGTATTTCCATGAAATGGTTTCCATCAGGGGAATATATCAGTACTTTAGAAGGTTCAGGGCTTTTGGTCCCCACAAACATGTGTTGTGTAGAAGTAGAAGTTAATATTACTATGTTTTTTCTATTTAGGGACATTATTCCCGGTCATCATAGAGATAAAAAACAACACCCTAGATCCAGTGATGTGGGTTCTAGTCGATGAATCATGAAGATGAAAGCAACATCTTTGTCATCCCACTGACTAGTTCGGATATTTATGCACTAAAACTCATTGGTATATACTTGATTACCCTCCTTATTGTAATATTTATTATCCAGGTAATGGTATTTCCAACACTCATAGGGATAAACATCAACCCGAAGCACCATTACTTGACCATTGATAGAGTACTTGAGGCACTGCTTGTAAGACGAGCCAACTGCCACACGAAGATGAACCAAGGGCCTACCTAGTAGTGAGTTTTAGGTGGTATCTTATAAGAAGACAATGAATTCATCAAGTTATATCAAACCACCAAACTAGGTCTTCAACAAAATCCTTCCACATGGTTTCTGCTCAGTCATGAGATATCCTTAAATATTTATATCTGAGGGAGTAAGATTATCTTCAGTCAAACACAACTTATGGAGCATCTGGGTTGGGATGGGAGTAATCCAATAATTTTTTTCGACCAGGAAGTGATTGATATCAATTCCATTGAACTAGATTGTGATGTACAGTGGGATAATATTCCCATAAATGATAGATATTTCATCCTTTTTATAGAATGTGATGATTCCATGGCATTCTACTTGCTCGACCTCCCCTATATATTAGGATTATAAATGAGATATTTATGCTTCAAACAAGAGGGTATCTTCAAGGCTTCTAAAGGGCCTTGTGTATTTATTTATATAGATATAGGGTTTTGAAAATCAATATACATGAAGGTATAATGGAGAGGTTCCTTAAAACATCATACTTCCATTCCATATGCACATTTCTACCCACATGGGGTTATTCATTGACTGGGGTCACAATGGGTGTTGTCAGATGTACCATTGGATCCTAGATGGTGCTATAAATATCATATTAATCCTTTGATAACTCTCTCAACACCACTAGTAGTTGAATTTTAGTTGATTGGGGTATGGCTTTGACTGGATGTTCTCGACCATGATATGGTGATGGCTATTATTCCCAGTCAGTTAATATGTTTAGTTAACATGGTTAGTTGTGGTGTTGTATCTGATGTTTTTTATTTCCTTGACCTTCCCATTGACAACTTCAATCAGAGGTACCATAGTGGTCTGCAAAGCATTCCTCATCTTCAGGAAATGTGAAGTAGATTATCAACCCAAAAGTGTTCATATAG
This sequence comes from Viscum album, assembly GCA_963277665.1. Lineage (NCBI taxonomy): Eukaryota > Viridiplantae > Streptophyta > Magnoliopsida > Santalales > Viscaceae > Viscum > Viscum album. The sequence goes on along the minus strand of OY728152.1, from coordinate 1,905,765,452 downwards.
GTATACTCTTAGACATAATCAGAGGATTCTTCCAATGCTGGGAAGATTCTATGGGTGATTCTCATCATGGGAGGCACGAAATCACTAAACGTTCAAGGAAAATTTGGCACTGATGGGGGATTTTATTTTCCATGAACCGAAAGATCATACTCATTTGAGACTTTGAAGGCTATAATGTAGATACTAATGAAAATGATAGAGGATGTAAGAAAACCACAGGAGGTTTTGGCATACCTAAATAGGCATGACATCTTCTTGAGCTAACCATTCATCATACTTCTAGTTTTTGCAGTTATAAAATTGGTGAAAATCATGTGAAGCCTCACAATTGTTGTCGGGCTTGGAGGATATATGTGAAACCTATTTTGGGAAGTTACATATATTGATTAGACCATTATATACTTGGTCTTATATCTAATCCTTGAATGCATGGAACTGTTTATTGGAATTTACAAGGGTCATGTGGTATGAGCAATGGTCAAGGTGATCAGAATGCTCAGCTTCATTGGGATCTCTACACCTTCAAAGTTTCAGAATCAAATAATCTAGGGCACTGAGGAAATAGATAGTAACATCTTGATTCTTAAAGAAATTGATTTGTTTTTTTCTTTCTAAGATGGGAAATCTAGGGCCCCAGCCCTGATGGGGGGGTTAGAGCTTATCGAGGTGTTAGAGCAACATTCTCTTATCTAGGATGTTATTCTTAGGAAGTTGATGCTTGATGGTTCAGTTCTAGGTGGGACCATTCCTGGTTTAAAAAAGTACACTCGGTGAGGATCCTCATTCCATGGGACCAACAATCTGAATGGTTTGGGGGCCTCTGCTTTTACTGCAGCAACAATTTCTTCTTTGGAATCCCTTCTTGTGAGAGTAGGATGAGAAAACAAATTCACTTTTTAAGAATATTGAAAGGATACCTCTATGTGATAGGCCTTATTATATAATTTTGAAACTCACCTGATATGTTATAAGTGATGATGGTTGGTATGAGCTTAGTCTTGACATGCATGACACACATCATTAGCAGGTAATCTTGATTCAGAGGCATGTTGAGTGAATACGTAAGGCCATTCCACCAGGTGATGAGGTCTACAAAAAACTAATAAATATTTTTTTCACTTGAAGAGGTCAGAAATGATTAAATTTTACATGGTAAAGATGAACTGGTAAAGGAACTTTCTGTGAAAGACATCACAACTAGTGATGGACACGATAGGTAGCTAGTTGTACAAAAAAAATGTATGTCCCCCCAATTTCTAAAAGAAATACTGCATCATGGAGACCTCATACTACTCTGGGGTTCCCAACATGGTCCTACACCTTGAACTGAAGTGGGATACATGATATAGCGGGTCTCCCATCATATTTAATGGAGAAACTCAGGTGTTTCCAAAATTTTGGGGTACTCACATGTCATCCAAATTTTTTTATTATTGCTTGTGATTAGGTTGTATTTCCACCTATCATGTTTCCAAGTCCTTGAGGTGAGCGATGAGAGTAGATATCAAATCATCCTGGTGAGGGCCCCAATGTTGACAAGGATCACTAACAACCAATGCATTGATTGAATCATCAATTTAATAGGCGGGATCAACGGGCTGTGGTACGATACGACTTAGATCCTTATGATAGAGATCATGCAACTCCAGAGGGTTCATCATTTCATATCGTAGACACTTTCCATTATCTTTTGCCTCTTCTCTATCTGTATCACGGGATTGCTGATCTTGACTGGGGAAAAGTGGACAAGGAGGACTTGTTGCTACCCCATATGAGGAGAAATGGAATCTCATCAGGTGATGTTGTAATCTGGGAGACAATAAAAAATGAGATCATCGATGATCCTCTTCTTCTCTATAATCTGCTAGACCAAGGTGGCCACCATGGGGTCTTCCTTTGTCTCTAAATCAGATTGATCAGTGGTCTTGAGAGGTACCTTTCCCTTTTTGGTATTATGATGGGTAGAAAATGATGTAGAAGAATCCATGAGGCTGGGTGTTTTTTTAGGAATGTACTGACTCCAGTGTGAGGGTCTTTCTAGAACCACAATACTATAGAGGTGAGTTTTCTTCATCGGGATCTATATCTGTGCCCCCATCCTTCAGGTTTTTCATCGTTTTGGGGGTGACCATGATAATAGTAACTATACCCAAAGTAGAATTGACATTATCAATGGGTATGTTAGGATGTTTTGGGATAGTTTTTAAGTGGAGAATAAATTTCTTTCACTAGCCTGAAATATTCACATGTCGAGATGCCTCTTCTATGATTCTGTGGAGCACAATGAGTCTCTTGAGGCATCCCTTTTTTAAGGGACCAATGGTATTCGGGTGATGTAGGGTGATAATCCATGGGAAGGGATTCCAAAAAAACCATTAGGCAATACTAATCAATGTTTTTGAAGTGATAATGACTATTTTTATAGATTATTTGACCCTCATGGAGGTGGTGAAGTGTCACCCAAATGTTCTAGAAGAAACACTCATCCCGAACCTCAGTGATGGACTCTGGGATACCGATTTTCCCAAAACACCACTACCAATTGATTAGTATCCAGAGTCTCCCATAGTATTTCTTTCTTGGAGGCAGGGCCCTAATCTTGGCTAACCCAATCCTCCATTGGTTCTAGTCAGGAAAAAGGTAGTGCAACATATGTGGATCAGTGTGGCGGATAGGTAGGTAATAGAGAATCCATCATGTGAGGCATTTGTTCCCAACCCGTAGTGTCATCTCTTCGGGGCGGTACCAACCACATTATCACATCCCTATAGAACTGGGTGTTCACCATTGCTTCATGTGCAGGGGTAGCAGTTCTCATCAATGGCTCAGTAGAATGCTTGTCTTATTATGGAGGTAGCCCAGACTAGAACAACTCTTGAATATCTTGGGTAGTGGTAGAAAGAGAGACTATCAAGGAAAGAGATGGATGCACTGTGAGCTTCTATAAGGGAGTCAAAACTTATTCCACCTTCATGTTCTTGCAGTGGGATCATGGTATTCTATGGATCTCACCTTCTAGGATTAAAAACATTACCAAATGGTCTCCTAACCCAAACTCTGACTGTCATGGTGTGGATTCCATTATTGAGTCATATATGTCCTCAGAATCTAATAGATCAACAAGGTCTATGATGACATGGAGATTCCTAGGATTTTTGTGGTGGTGGTGAGTGTTTAACCTTCTTCCCCAATATGGTTCTTTAGTGTAGGGTAATTAATTGACAAGGGGAGGTCCTCCATGCTGGTAGGTGGTAATGTGGGGATTACCTCCACTTTGATTTTCAATGAAGTGGTGTGAACCTCCACTTTGGTTGGTGGGAACTAGGAGAGAACCCCCACATTGACAGTTGATTGAGTGGGGAGGACATCCACTATGATTGGAAGTGACACGAGGAGGAACCCTATGTTGGTATATGCGATTATTGTGAGAAACTCTTTAATGGATGTTGATGAAGTGGGGAGGACATCTATATTAGTAGTACAAGAGTTGGGAGGACCTATGACAAAGATGGGAATGACCTAAGTAGGACCTTTGTTCTAGTTTGAATGAACATGTGGTGGGAATCTGTGTTATGAAGAAAGAATATGGTGGAGACCTCCAAAATGGTGGATGAAACTAGGTGAGGGCCACTTCTTTGATTGGTGGTCACACGGGGAGGACCTCCATGTTTACTGTTGAATGAGGTGGGGACCTCCACTCTGATCAGTTTTGACACAGGGAGGACCTTCTTTTTGGCTAGTGGGGATATCATGGGGAGGGCCTATGTACTAGTTGTCTATGAATCTGGGAGGACCTCCTCATTGTTCAATGCTAGAGTGGGAACAACATCTACTCAAGATTATAATTACATTAGGACTAACCTCGCACTGATATTGGAGTAGGAGGACCACTGCTTGGGTTGGTGATAGTGTGTAGAAGACCTTTTCACTGAATCTCATCATCACAGGTTGGCCCATAAAGACTGTTAGTGGTGAAAATGATAGATAATGTCAACCCAACCTACCTGTGGGGTGGTTGAGTTATCAATCCCAGTTGGATGAAGATGGATCCCTACTCATCTATCGAAGATATCTGGCAGAATGAACAGATAGTGGCTTGGGAAAATGGAGCCAAAAAAGACAATTCCACTTTTTAAGAATTCTTCCAATCCTTCCCCAAACATCAGCATCAATGTTTTTGTCCCGGTTTTGGAATAGCAGAGGTATGGTGCACATGTTCCATAGCCTAATTGACTATTTGTTGTTGGCGTTGACCATGGCTAGTGGGATCCCTCCTTGGAGAATCTTGAGAAGTTTTCTTAGTTATAGTGACTTGGAAATCCCCTTCCTCCTTTAAATAGGGTAGTGAGTCATATGATCATTCTGGGGAGAGGATCCAGACACAATTCACTATTGGAATTGGGAATGGTTTCTCTCTATGTGGCCCTTGGGTGTGGTGGTCACAATGAGGTGTTAATGCCTCTAGTTCATGGTGATCCACATCCCTTGTGGTAATGACCCCCTGCTTCCCAAAACGACGTATGAGGGTTTCCATTACCATTATTGGGATAATTTCATAGAGTGAGATAGGGTGTGGGATTCTAATAGCTGAATTCATGATGGAATTCATGTAATAGGTGGTTTTGTGTAGGATTTACACATTACTATTTCTCCTTCCCCAGTTCCTACAGGTTTTTGGAGGTTGATCTCATATATCTGGGGTCCTTTTAGGTTTGTGTATTCATCCATCAATACATGTATACAGAAATTGATCTCCAGTTCCCCACCTTCATCCATTATTCCATAAATGGAGAGGGATTTAAACAGACAATTCCACAAATATAGGATTCCCAATTTCTAGTTACCCCAACTTATAGTGAGTTACATGATTGGCCCACCATTTTCTTGGTGGGACCTAGTACTGAATATTTTAATCCAGTGACATGGTAATCCATTGATGTCTCAAATGCTATGGGTCCACAAGTTGAGGGGAAGATTTTATTATTGGGTTCACTATTTCTGTTTCTAATGCTTTAATCGGGGCATGCCCACTTTTCTGTCAAATGGTTTGTGAATGTTGGAGTTCCAATTTCCCTACATTCCCACTTTCAAAAGGTGTATGTATTTCATTACATTAAATGGCGATTTTTCCTCCTTGATTGAAACAGGATGATGTGATGTTAGTTCCTCCCTCTATGGATTTCTCCTTGGAATTGATCGTCTAGTCTGGGTCTCCATAATAGAGTTAATTCATGTTTGTGGAACTCATTATATATTCCATCTCTTTTAGGATGCAGGAAAATTACAATACTTCTATCTGGAAATTATAATTCTATCTTGATAGAGAAGAAACCATTGGACATAAGAGTGGTATCATTGGGTATCACTAGGAAAGTCTAGTTGCTAGGGGCATTGGTCACTTGTATTATTCCTCTTGGTTGTTCATCTCATGGATGCTTCTTGGGTGAAAACCCTAAGGAATCCTATGTTGATCACAAGGTAGTTGATGTCAAAGACATATATTGTACAAGGCTTTCACCCCAGGAATCCCATGTTATACATGAGGTAGCTGATGCCATGTTCGTATAACTTCCAAGGATTTCACCCCAAGTATCTCATGTATTTCATGTGGTGTGTGTTTGGGGTAATATAAAAAATTCTACATCCTTTGGACTTCGATCGAAATTTCCGGTTAATATGGACATAGGAATGGGTTTAATGACTTGTGAAGAAAAAATGATTTTCATCAATGTTACACATTAAGGTGAATCACGAAGGGGTATCCATATGAGGGAATATAATAAAGTTTACCAATGGATCAGATCAGAACTCCCTATGGAGGTGAATACATTAGGTGTATCCCATAAATGGGATAGGTAACAATGTGAAGGTTTATAGATGGATGGAATAGAATGACCCATAGAGGTAGATATGGGAGGTTCGTCCCATAAAAGGGAATATGTCACACTATGATGGTTTATCGGAACACCCCTTAAAGTGGATCAGAGAGGTGAGATCCTAGTATAGCACACCTTGATTTACCATTGTTTAGGATTGAACCTAAATGAGTCTCCTTACATACCCATTTTAGAAGATAGGGATCAAAACACACATTTTTTGTCACAGTTTATAGTCTTGTGACAGGATAGATTCATACAATTTAACATCATGTTTTAAATATGATAATATCATGAAACAAGAATCAATGAGGGATGGTGTGGGGGAATACATATGAAATACTCCCTTCACAAGAGTATTTATCTTGGTTGATGTTAGTGTAGGGATTACACATTGAGATTCCTGAAGAATCAATAGAATATGTGGTCTCCTGGGTGAGGGGAGCATTATCTTACTAATTATGTGAAGAAGAGAACATGATAGTAGATTTATATGTTGGGTTTGGACCTCGAAGAGGCTTCTTATGTATCCCAGTAACTTGGGAATCCAATCCCATGCAATTCAGAAGGGTTGGGGATTACACTGTATAGGAGTCTGATTTGAGTAGATTTGATTAGGGATTACACCGTATATAAGGCCCATTTTAATAGAGGTTCGGGATCGTGTGGATTTAATGATCACCAATAACCTCTAAGACCAGGTGATTCATGATCTATGTGAGAAATAGGAGAAATAAGTAGATCTGAAAGTCACACGATCCGCATTATCATCTGAAAAAAATATGTTGGTTGTTTCTAGGGGGAAAAATAATGTGGATGGGGTTTACACGTGGAAGTTTTCAGAAAAGGATATCATTCCATGTGGGTCATACATGGAGCATCTTGTTCATATGGCACAGGGTAAGTGGGATTTACAATTGAATTTATATCTAGTGTTGGGGTGTTATCCCATCGACTAGATAAGGTGTCATCCCATGATAAAAATACATTGAAAATCCTATATTCATCACATAGGGTATGGTTATAGTTTTATATCATGTGTTGAGTTTATTTTCATATATTTTAACATCTTGTGACTAGGACATGAAACTAGGTAGTTTTACATCATGTATCTTTGGCATGAGTGGACTCACTCTTCAACCTCTATACCTCTAAGACTTATGTTACTAATTTGCATAAGCCACTAGGAGGGGCATAGATTTGGAACTTCCAAGTTACAATGATGGTAGTAGTGTCTAGTCATGAGGTTCAAATTTTCATGCCTATTCCATGAAGAAACAGTCATTAGTTTACCTATACTGAGAATAAAAAGGATTTTGGTAGCATCTGGCTGCACTTAGAGTGGAGTGGGTAACAAGAATTGGTGGCACATGTCATATAGGGATTCAAGGTGTAGCTAAACTAATCCTGGATTGGTGTGTGGGATTTGGGAACTCAACCTTCACAGTGAGTTGTTAGAAGATGGGAGGTAGCATGGAGAGGCCGATGAGAGAGGTTTGTTAAATTTTAGGTCCTCACAAAGACATTCATTTCAGATCTCAGGTTCTTCATATAGGTCAGGGGATTTTCAAAGGAGTAGGCTTCATGAAATAGGGGGTCCCAATCTCAAGATTAATTTTAGGTTCATGAGAAGAGTGCTTCTCAATTTTTGAATGTTTCACAAATCCTAACAATTCTTTGAGGACCTCCTTCAATCAATAATGTATTACACCATCATGAAAGGACTATCCACCTGGGGTGGAGTATTATAAAAACACATTAATTGGGGTTTCATGAATCCTAGGTTCCTTGGATGATCCAATTTTTTCTGGTTTGCGATGCTTAGTAGGTTTGTGAATCCAAATAAATTTGGATGCTAAAAGGTTGGATGACCATTCCTAAATTATCAAAATGAGAGGAGAATTTATAGGTAAGTGGTTTTGATAAAATTGTAGGCCTTTTATGTAGAAATTTTGGGCTTCCAGAATGGTGGTTGGCTCTGTCAAACCCATAAAGACACCATCAATCAATCGTGTGTTCTCAAAGCACTCCAGGAATACTAATTTTAATTTGTTGAGAAGTACCATCATGGATTCAGGCATTCATGTAGGGTCATCCAGGCTGGGGCACATGGAAAGAACCAGTCATTCATGATTGGACATAGATCTATAAAAAAGACCCCTAAGAGGGATTTTTTGGGACTTTCTAAACTCAGATTCATTCTAAACCAGTCATTCCTTCCTCTAATATTTCGATGGAACACATATTTTAGAACCAACATTTATTTAGAGACTGAGATGAATTTAACATTCATAGAGTGACCAAATTTTATTCCAGATATTATAAAAAAATTATTACATTGGATTATCATTCCTTTATTCTATATTTTAAATATGTTTAATCATTTAAATGAATATGCATTAGAGTAAGATTCAATGATATATGATTAATAACTATGTTTTTTATCCTTAATTCTTAAGGTGACAATTAGTTTAATAATATTTTGAAGTAATTGATGTTATTTATTTTCCTCATTGGTTTTTTTGTTATGTTTATGTCTTTTCAATAGTTATATTCTTATTACAGATATATCTTTCAATAGGGATGAATATTGAAAAATCATTTCTTCATTTAAGGATTTAATTTGATTCTTAGGGATGAGAATTATTTGCAAGTTATTTAATACAGAGTCTTGTAATTTTAATACATGTTTAATCCTATATGGTTCTTGTATCTAGTGAAGAAAAAATATGAGGAGTTCTATTTTGGGTGAATTTCAATCTGATATAAAAAACACATCATAAGGTTTTACATTGTAGTGTGATTTTCACCCGTAGTTGAAGGTTTTTTCTGAAGTATTGGAGCTAAAGAATGATTTTACCACTAACCATTATGGATTAATAATTACACCATTGTTTTAATAAATATATAATAGTCATTATTACGATGTTTTAATGTAATGGGTGAAAGGTTTTGGTATCGTGATAGGAAATAATAGGCAGTGTTTTTGGTCTCAAAATTTTATATGATTTTCTTGAAGACGATGGATTGTTTTGTGGTATTATTATTTATGTTGTGATTTATTTTTGGAGAATATGATTTTTAAAAAGAAATTTCATATCGATTTCAAAAATATAATATATTGTTCCTTAAAATTTGGATCGACCCTTTAATATATTTAATTATAGTGTTTAGATATATTTAAAATTCTAATTCTTTAAAAATTTGGATTGACCCTTTAATATATTTAAAATTTGGATTGAACCTTTAATATATTTAATAATTGTTTCGTGGTCTCATCATGCAGGTTTCATGGCAGTGTCATAAACCTATATACTTGATCTGTCATTCTTTGACTTCCATAAATAAACTCGTCGTGTCACCATGGCCATGGATTTTGTTCGATAGTTCTATTTCAATCAAAGAGCCCGAGATATCTTCTTCTATAAATATGGTAGGGACAAATCCTTCCTAGACTTATCCATTAATAACATGTCATTCATGACGCACCCAACATACCCTACTTCCCACCAACTATCTTCGTTACAATTTTTGTCAGCAAATCTAAGTGCGCGAGTCATGAAATGAGTAAATGATAATCTTCCAGTCTAAGGACCATTACATACGCTCGTAGAAATCAATATCTGATGACACCAAAACATGCATAATTACTACTGGTAGGTCTGTTCTCATTATCTCCCATATTGGAGACTACCAATTGCGAACTCCATGAAAGAGAGTCTCATATTCTTACGAGTACTCTCACATGACGGTCAGTATACTATGTGTCCAATCATAGTATATCATCCAACCACAGAACATTATTTAAGAATATTTGTTATAGAATTTCAAGTTTCTTATCATAGAGAGGATCTTCCATGATATTTTTAATGCAACAGATATTCTAGGATATTATTATATTATAGTCAAACAGAATAATGAACAATATATAATAAGTGTACATTCATGTAATCAAAGTGAAAACAGTTGGTTCTCAGGACACTAACTCTAACAAACTCCCACTTGGACTAGAGGCAACTACCTACGAATTTTAGTCTGTTAGACCTCAAATGATGATCATGTTTTAACTGAGTCAAGGATTTAGTCATGGGGTCTGCCATGTTCTCTTCTGTGGAAATACTACTCTCTACCACTTCACCTCTCTGAGAAAAATCCCTCAAGTGATAATACTTCTGAAGTATGTGCTTTGTCCTCGGATGTGACCTTGGCTCTTTTTCAAGTTCCACCGCTGCAGTATTATCACAATAGAGTGTGATAGGATTTTACTGCTAGGTACTACATCCAGCTCTTGAAAAAAGCATCACATCCCTATAGCTTCTGTAGCTGCCTCAAAAGCTGTGATATACTCGGACTCTACTATAGAATATGCAACCACACCTTGCTTTGAGCTCTTCTAGCTCACTGCATATAACGACCCGACCTTCTCTTACATTACTATTACATCATTTCAAAGATAAACAACATGATAGTATTACACATAGAGGATCCAGAGGTTTAGTGTCTTGGGAAAACTAGGACCATATATAACAAATACAACATCAACCATAAACATTTAATTTCTTCTTCTATAGCTTCTTAGTAGCACTTGTCCTCTCCTTAGTACATGTAGCCACCTGAGGATATACATAAAAAGGGGTGATCTAGAATCCCAGTAAGAGGATAGATAAGAACAATAAATCAAGGGGTGAGAATAATCATAACATAGGAAAATGATCATGAACATGAGAGGAGCATAAGTAAAAGACTTGAAATGTGGCAATGCATAAAAATGAAACATCATGTCTTAGTGGTTAACTACAACACATACTTGTGAACAAAGATAGCATCATGTTCACACATCATTTCAAATTTACTCATGAGATTAATCACTTTACCCAATGCATTGGAGCGCTATATAATTCCGGGCGCACCCGTCACATTTAACCATTCATATTGCGCTTTATAATTACGGGTGCACCTGTCACATCATAACATTATCATTATCATGATTTCCACATAGAACACATATCAAACATGTACATAAATAACCCATGTAAAGGAATGGGTTTCATCTCATAATAACACATTCATAAGCTTTGGGTTCCCAAAAGATCGAGGGAACAACATACTTGATACAAGAACCATCAAACTTGAATGAAAGGTAAAAGGTGAGATCTTAAAAGAAGAGTTCTTTTGGAAAACATTTTAATGGAAATAAAAACCAGTGAAAACATTTATATCCCAGAAAAGTGAAGGAAATGATGAAAAAATGATCTTTTAGGAGTTACCATATCAAAAATAGAGTGAAAGAGGGAGAACCCGAAGGAAGAAAATTGGGTTCGAGATTTCCCCTTACCTTGTACTCGAATGACTCCTTCTCTTTAATGTCATGTATAATGACATTATATTCATCAATTAGAAATCACTAACCATGTGTACATTAATATTCTTCATTCTGGTTTCATTATGTTATATTATGTTCCTTTGGATGACTTATAGGGTTTAAAAACATTGTTTGGGGAAGTTTTTTTTATGGTTTTCTTGAGTGGTTCACTTGTATTCTTAAATTGTTGTTTGGGTAGATCATTGGTAAACATCCAGAACGGATACTACATGTTATTTATTATATTAAAATATTTTTAATAATTTTATATTGAATTATATTAGATCCAAGTGGATGAATCGTTAGATAAAAATTTAATGATGGTTATTTGGGTTAATTTGGGCGGTTTTTGGATCACAACGATCTTGTTTTAACATTTAACTTAGTAATAAGGACATAGGATATTTCCAGAACTTAAAATAGAACCTAAAATATTCTGGTTCAGCAATAAAATGGTTTCATGACCAGATTGAAGGTATAAATGGAAGAAGAGAACATGTCATTTTTGAAAGTGATAGATTTAACACCTCATGAACAACGTTCTCTTTAATAAAATAAGTAGAAGAGGGAAAGGGTGTGGGGTGATATAATATAACATTAGAATAATAATATTACAGTATATATATAATACTGGATTTACAGAACAATTTGGATGAATATAGGTAGGGAGAGATCAAGAAAGTAACTTGAACTTGAAAGGAAATTAAAGGAGAAGAGAGAGAGAAATTACCTTTAGAATCCTCCTCTTGAGATCCTCTTTAAGGAAGCTAGGCTTGGTCTTTTGATGAGACCAGCAGCTTTTGGATGTGGGGGATGATCTATGGAAGGTGCTTGGGCAGATTTTAGAGAATTCTTGGAGCTTGAGAGGTGTGAGGAAAAGAGGGAGTGAAGGGTGGCTTTTATAGTGGAGGGGAGAGGGGTTTCCTTAATATAAAATTGATTAGTTTATTAATTTCACCTAAGAAAAGGAATAGTGAGTCTTGGATGACCAAGAATAGTAAAAAAGGCATGTGAGTTCGGGATTTTGGTTCTTACATCACTTTTGATGTCAGGAATAGTGGGTTTTAATTAAAATTTATTTATATGGTAAATTAATGTATTCTACTATTCACAAAAAATTCAAGTGTCTCAGAAAAATCCCAAAAATTTACCCCAACCATTTTTTGACGTGTAGAATTCAAAAATGAAGTTCATTTTTTAAAAATAATTTTCTAAATATTATTAATTTAATATTTAAATAAAATCGTAATTTACTTAAAAACAGTTTTTAAGATTAAAACTGATTTTATAGTTCATTCAAAAATTATGTAGGGTCTTATAAAATTATCTAAAAACTATTATACATTGATTCAATAATTTATGAATACATTACAGGAAAAAAAATATTCTTTTAAATTAATTAATTATAATTAATTATGTATGACTTATAAAATACCAAAAACGTTTACTAAGGTCAAATTGTCACTTTCTAAGATGTCTAAATTTTATTTTATTATTCATAGGTAATGTTACTCTTATTTACTATTCATAAGGGTCATATTACTATTCATAAGGGTAGGTTATTATTCATAAGGGTAGGTTACTATTCACCAAAAATTATTTTTGTTTCATTAGACTCCAAAAACTATCTTGAACACAACCGTGTATGTCGGATTTTTAAAATTCCAAACATAGGGGTGAAAAAATTATGTTTAAAGGTCACTTATCACTTAGTAGTTCATTATTTTGTGTTTTTATGACATAGATATAAGAAGGGATGTTTCTATTGAAATACTTTGGGTCGTTACATTCTTCCCCCTTAAGAAATTTCGCCCCCGAAATTTTACTTTACACAAACAGGTGTGGGTACTTCTCCTTCATTTCCTCTTATGGTTCCCAAGTTGCTTCCTCAAACTTTCGGTTCCTCCACAACACTTTGACAAGGTGGGTTGTCTTGTTGCGTAGAACCTTATCACTTCGATCCAAAAATTTTACCGGCTGCTCCTTATAGGAGAGATCATCATCCAGCTGTACCACCTCTGAGTTTAGTACATGTGAGGGGTCTGGTATGTACTTACTCAGTAGTGATACATGAAACACATCATGAACTTGAGCCATATTCAGTGGAAGTTCCAGACGATAGGCCACGGCTCCTATAAGATCAAGGATCTCAATGGGGCCAATGTACCTTGGGTTTAGCATCCATTTCTTCCCAAATCTCATGACTCTCTTCCATGGAGATATTCGAAGGAAGACTTTATCTCCAACGTCGAACTCCAAGTCCCTTCGACGATTGTCAGCATAGCTCTTTTGCCGACTTTGAGCAGCTTTGATGTGTTTCTGGATGACTTGAACCTTCTCGTTCATCTCCTGCACAAGATCGGGTCTAAGTAGCTTTATTTCTCCAACTTCATCCCAACAGGTTGGAGTTCTACATCGCTTCTCATAAAGAGCTTCATAGGGAGCCATATGAATACTCGAGTGGAATCTATTGTTTTATGAGAACTCAATAAATGGAAGGTGTTGATCCCATCCACCTTTGAATTCTAGAGAGCATGATCTTAGCATATCTTCAAGCGTCTAAATATTCCTTTCAGACTGGCCATCAGTTTGGGGTTGATAGGTCGTGCTGAAATTTAATTCAGTACTCAAAGCATGTTGAAGGCTCCTCCAGAATTTAGATGTGAACCTTGGATCACGGTCAGCGACAATTGAGAGTGGAACACCGTGCAATCTCATTACTTCCTTCACATATATCCTTGCAAGCTGTTCAAGTGAGAGGTCTTCCCGAATAGCGATAAAATGGGAAGTATTGGTGAGTCGATCAACCACAACCCATATTGCATTATTTCCTCTTGATGTTTTCGGGACACCCGTGACAAAGTCCATAGTAACATTTTCCCATTTCCACATGGGTATAGGCAATGGCTGCATCATACCTTTGGACTTTTTCCGCCCAGCTTTAACTTGCTGACATACCAAGCACTTTGATATATATTCTGCAATCTCCTTCTTCATGTTATCCCACCAGAAGTGTTCTTGGAGATCAGGATACATCTTGGTACTTCCAGGATGAATAGAGAGTGTTGAGCTATGTTCATTATCCAATAGCTCCTTCTTTATCCCGGGTGATGAAGGCACACAAAGCTGCGTTCCAAACCGAATCACACCATCATCGTCGATATGGAACTCTTGCATCTTCCCTTCCTTTACTGCATTCACCATCTTTTGTATCTCCACATCATCCCTTTCTGTTTCCTTAATCATCTGTTGGATGGATGGTTGCGCAATCATTTGGGCAAGGTAGGATGTATCCCCTGCCCTTACGATTCCCAAATCCATCCTTTGCATATCCAAGAAGATAGGGTCTTTCTCAATCCTCAACATGGATAGAGTAGCAGGTTCTTTCCTGCTTAGAGCATCAGCTACCTTGTTCGCCTTTCCAGGATGATAGTGAATAGAGCAATCGTAATCCTTGATTAGCTCTAACCATCTCTTTTGATGCATGTTGAGCTCATTTTGTGTGAATATATACTTTAGGCTCTTGTGGTCGGTGTATATGTCACACTTCTCACCATAAAGGTAGTGCTGCCAGATTTTCAAGGCAAAAATCACGACTGCTAGCTCTAGATCATGCGTCGGGTAGTTCTGCTCATGGATCTTCAACTGTCGTGAGGCGTAGGCTATCACATTATCATTTTTCATGAGTACACAACCCAAGCCTTTCTTTGAAGCATCACTGTATATCACAAAACATTCTCCACTTTTTGGTAGGGTGAGTACAGGTTCAGTGATCAGCCTTCTCTTTAGCTCCTTGAAGCTTCCCTCACATTCTTTCGTCCATAAATACTTTACCCCTTTCCTTTTTAACTTAGTTAGCAGGCTTGACAATCATGAGACGTTTCTCACAAAACGTCGATAGTATCCAGATAATCCAAGAAAACTATGGATTTCTATGACACTATAGGGCCTGGGCCATTCTTCAATCGCCTTTGTCTTTTAAGGGTCCACAGAAATTCCCTCCCTTGTGATCACATGTCCCAAGAACGTGACTTGTTTCATACAAAAGTCACACTTTCTGAACTTGGCGTACAACTTCTCTTTTCTCAATGTTGCCAACACAAGTCTTAGATGTTCTTCATGTTCCTCCTTTCTCTTTGAGTAGATGAGAATATCATCAATAAACACTACCACAAATTTGTCGAGGTAATGTCTAAAGACTCTATTCATCAAATCAATGAAGATTTCAGGGGAATTAGTAAGTCCGAAGGGCATCACCAAAAACTCATAGTGCCCATAACATGTACGGAAGGCAGTCTTCTGAATATCTTCATTCTTCACCTTTACTTGATGATATCCAGAACGAAGATCCACCTTTGAGAAGTATTGATCTCCTCTTAACTGGTCGAACAAGTCATCAATCCTTGGAAGAGGATACTTGTTCTTTATGGTGATCTTGTTGAGTTCCCGATAATCGATACACAGCCGCATGGTACCATCCTTCTTCTTCACAAAGAGCACTGGCGCACCCCAAGGTGATGCACTAGGGAATATGAACCCTTTTTCCAAATTCTCTTACAGCTGCTTCTTTAACTCCTCTAGTTCGATAGGAGCTATCCTATAGGGGAACTTCGAGATAGGAGTAGCTTCGGGTATGAGTTCAATTGAGAACCCTACCTCACGATCCAGGGGAATTCCGGGTAACTCTTTGGGAAATACATCACTGTATTCCCTCACGATGGGCATTTCCTCAAGGTTGGCACTTTCCTTTGACTCAAATATTTGGGCGAGGTATGCTTCTTCATAGGGAATCATCACCCACACCATTGAAGGATTTTTCAAAGGATATTCACGATCTTCCTTTCATTTTTAGAGGAGCATGGGATGGTTCGGAATATGAAAATATATTTCCTTTTCCTGATAGTTGATATGTGCTCTATATAACGAGAGCCAATCCATTCCCATTATACCGTCGAATTCCACTAAGGGAAGTATTACGAGATTTTTCGAAAGAGTCTTCCCACATACGTCAACAGGATAAGAGTCAAAACACTTGGGTTGCAATGATTGCACCACTTGGTGTTTTTACAGATATCTCTACTTCAAGGTTTCGGGGCTTCGATTCTATAGTTCTAGCAAACTTTCATGATATAAAGGAATGCGTAGAACCAGAATCAAATAAGACTTTTGCCATTATTGAGTGAATAGGAATTGTACCTTGTACGACTTCATTATCATGTTCCACCTCCGCAGTAGTGATGTCATAAGCCTTCCCTTGTTCCTTTGGATTTGGTGGTTGTTGGCACTGATTACCCTCGAGAGCTTGAGGTTTTGTGCACTGGTTTGAATAGTGCCCTAGCTCCTTACAGTTGTAGCATTGAACCACGAGTGGTTCTCTCCTTTCATCGGCTAAATTATCCTTCCTTTTCATGTCTTTTCGACACTCGTGAGCTTGGTGTCCTTCCTTCCCACACATAAAGCATTTCACTGTACCTTTGAGGCAGTTCCCATGGTGCAACTTCCCACATTTTTGGCACGTGGGTTGTTGTTTTTTCTTCCCATTTTTATCACTAGATCCACTAGCATGAAACTCCATCTTTCTTTTCTTATCACCATAGCCATGGGACCATTCCCCAAACTCCATCTCCACTTTGAGAGCACACCGAACAACTTCCTCATAACTCCCAAATTCTCGAATTGAAAGAGACTTTCAAAGATGTGGTTTTAATCCACTAAAGAATCTATCAATTTTGATATCATTGTTGATAACAAAACCCGAAGCATACCTTGTGATCCTTGTGAAATTTGATTCATAGGTTGTGACAGATTCTCCTTCTTTTTTCTTGAGCTCTATGAATTCTCTCTCCATCTTCGTGCGAAGAGTTCGTGGGAAGTACTTATTAAGAAACATTATCTTAAAGTCTTCCCATTCCATCTAATCAATTTCCTCCCTTGGCATGGTGTTTTTAATTAAAGCCCACCATTGATCATCTTCTCCATCTAGACGATAAACGGCTAGAGTCACCTTCTCCGTCTCGGAATAATGAAGAATAGAAAATATCTTCTCCCTGGAGTTGACCCACTGTTCTGCAACTAGTGGATCAGAAGATCCAAAAAACATCGGTGGTCGTTGTCGTATAAAACATTTGATAGCTAGTTGCTCCCCCTTTGGTGAAGGAGGACATTCCCCATTATTATGGTTATTATTCATAACCCAAGATAATTGGGGAAGCATCGCCATGAAGTTTTGATCTCCACCTCCAAAATCATTGGGGATGTCATTCGGGAAATCGTTGCATTGGCCCTCGCAAGAGTTGTTGGCCTGATTTCTCCCGGTTCCCACCATTTTCTAAAATAGAAAAGGTTAGAACAAAAAATAAGTAAACAAGTCATGAATAACTTATTCATTTAAAAAATTAAACCAAAAACATAACATATGGGATCCCTAGGTAAATATTCATGTGTACATATTTGTACTTATTCTTATGCTAGAGGTTTTCTCTAGGGTTTAATAATCCTAATTCCCAAATTAACTAAACCTTTCCTCTGATACCAACTATAGCGACCCGGCCTTCTCTTACATTACTATTACATCATTTCAAAGATAAACAACATGATAGTATTACACATAGAGGATTTAGAGGTTTAGTGTCTTGGGAAAACTAGGACCATACATAACAAATACAACATCAACCATAAACATTTAATTTGTTCTTCTATAGCTTCTTCGTAGCACTTGTCCTCTCCTTAGTACATGTAGCCACATGACGATATACATCAAAAGGGGTGAGCTAAAAGCCCAGTAAGAGGACGGATAAGAACAATACATCATGGGGTGAGCATAATCATAACATAGGCAAAAGATCATGAACATGAGAGGAGCATAAGTAAAAGACTTGAAATGTGGAAATGCATAAAAATGAAACATCATGTCTTAGTGGTTAACTACCACACATACTTGTGAAAAAATATAGCATCATGTTCACACATCATTTCACATTTACCCATGAGATTCATCACTTTACCCAATGCATTGGAGCGCTATATAATTCTGGGCGCACCCGTCACATTTAAACATTCATATTGCACTATATAATTCCGGGCACACCCATCACATCATAACATTGTCATTATCATGCTTTCCACATAGAAGACATATCAAACATGTACATAAATAATACATGGAAAGGAATGGTTTTTATCTCATAATAACACATTCATAAGCTTTGGGTTCCCAAAAGAAAGAGGGAACAACATACTTGATACAAGAACCATCAAACTTGAATGAAAGGTAAAATGTGAGATCTTGAAAGAAGAGTTCTTTTGGAAAACATTTTGATGGACATAAAAACCAGTTACAAATATTTATATCCCAGAAAAGTAAAGGAAATGATGAACAAATGATCTTTGAGGAGTAACCATATGAAAAATAGAGTGAAAGAGGGAGAACCCGAAGGAAGAAAATTGGGTTCGAGATTTCCCTTTACCTTGTACTCGAATGCCTCCTTCTCTTTAATGTCCTTTCTAATGACATTATATTCATCAATTGGAAATAAATAACCATGTGTACATTAATAGGGTTAATTCTGGTTTCATTATGTCATATTCTGTTCATTTGGATGACTTATAGAGTTTAAAAACATTGTTTTGGGAAGTTCGTTTTTTATGGTTGTCTTGAGTGGTTCACTTATATTCTTAAATTGTTGTTTGGGTAGATAATGGGTAAACATACAGAACTGATTCTACATGTTATAAATGATATTAAAGTTGTTTTAATAATTTTATAGTGAATTATATTAGATCCAAGTGGATGAATCATTAGATAAAAATTTAATGATGGTTATTTGGGTTAATTTGGGCGGTTTTTGGTTCACAACGATCCTGTTTTAACATTTAACTTAGTAATAAGGCCATAGGTTATTTCCAGAACTTAAATTAGAACATAAAATATTCTTGTTCAACCATAAAATGGTTTCATTACCAGATTGAAGGTAGAAATGGAAGAAGAGAACATGTCATTTTTTAAGGTGATAGATTTAACACCACATGAATAACGTTCTCTTTAATAAAATAAATAGAAGAGGGAAAGCGTGTGGGGTGATATAATATAACATTAGAATCATAATATTACATTATATATATAATACTAGATTTATAGAACAATTTGGATGATGATAGGTAGGTAGAGATCAATAAAGGAACTTGAACTTGAAATGAAATTAAAGGAGAAGAGAGAGAGAAATTACATTTAGAATCCTCCTCTTGAGATCCTCTTTAAGGAAGCTAGGCTTGGTCTTTTGATGAGACCAGAAGCTTTTGGACGTGGGGGATGAGCTAGGGAAGGTGTTTGGGTAGAGTTTAGAGAAGGCTTGGAGCTTGAGAGGTGTGAGGAAAAGAGGGAGTGAAGGGTGGCTTTTATAGTGGAGGGGAGAGGGGTTTCCTTAATGTAAAATTTATTAGTTTATTAATTTCACCTAAGAAAAGGAATAGTTAGTCTTGGATGACCAAGAATAGTAAAAAAGGCATGTGAGTTTGGGATTTGGGTGCTTACATCACTTGTGATGTCAGGAATAGTGGGTTTTAATTAAAATGTATTTATATGGTAAATTAATGTATTCTACTATTCACAAAAAATTCAAGTATCTCAAAAAAAATACCAAAAATTTACCCCAAACATTTTTCAACCTGTAGAATCAAAAAATGAAGTCCATTTTTCAAAAATAATTTTCTAAATATTATTAATTTAATATTTAAATAAAATCATAATTTACTTTAAAAAACAGTTTTTAAGATTAAAACTGATTTTACAGTTCTTTCAAAAATTATGTATGGCCTTATAAAATTATCTAAAATCTATTAGACATTCATTCAATAATTTATGAATACATTACAGGAAAATAAATATTCT
The DNA here is from genome assembly GCA_963277665.1 of Viscum album. Taxonomy (NCBI): domain Eukaryota; kingdom Viridiplantae; phylum Streptophyta; class Magnoliopsida; order Santalales; family Viscaceae; genus Viscum; species Viscum album. Next base: position 1,905,745,327 of record OY728152.1, on the reverse strand, counting down.
TTTAAATTAATTAATTATAATTAATTATTTATGACTTATAAAATACCAAAAATGTTTACTAAGGTCAAATTGTCACTTTCAAAGATGTCTAAATTTTATTTTATTATTCATAGGTAATGTTAATATTATTTACTATTCATAAGGGTCATATTAATATTCATAAGGTTAGGTTACTATTCATAAGGGTAGGTTACTATTCACCAAGAATTATTTTTGTTTCATTAGACTCCAAAAATTGTCTTGAACACAACCGTGTATGTCAGATTTTTAAAATTCCAAACATAGGGGTGACAAAATAATGTTTAAAGGTCACTTATCACTTAGTAGTTCATTATTTTGTGTTTTTATGACATAGATATAAGAAGGGATTTTTCTATTGAAATACTTTGGGTCGTTACACTGCAACTCCATTAAAACTGAAGATGTATCCAGTCTATGACATCATGTCATCTTGATCAGTCTGGAAACTAGCATATACATGTCCTCTGATGACTAGTTCATCATCCCCTCCATAAACCAGGAACATATCCTTAGTACGCCTCAGATACTTATGGATAGTCTTGACTGCCTTCTAACAGAGGTCTCCTGGATAAGCTTGATATCTGCCTACCGCACTTAATGCGTAAGCAACATATATCCCTATACATAGCATATCATATATGACTGAACCAATCACGGATTTTTAAGGGATCATTGACATTTTTTCTCTTTCCTCATGTGTATGAGGACACATTTTCTTGGAAAGATGAATTCTATGTGACACTAGCATCAATCTCCTCTTGGACTGTTCCATACTGAATCTCTTCAGTATCTTGTCAATGTATGTACTTTGACTCAGGCCCAAAATTCTCTTGGATATATCACGATGGATCTTGATCCCAAGAATATATGTTGCCTCTGCCAAGTCTTTCATAGATATGAATTTATCCAACCATGCCTTAATTGACTGTAAGACAGGTACTTCGTTTCCAATTAGTAATATGTCATCAACATATACTATTAAGAAAACAATTGCACTTCCTCTAATCCTTTTGTAGACACAAGTCTCAAATTCGTTCTTAACAATGAATAATTATGTTACGGCTTCATCAAAACGAATGTTCAATGACCTTGATGCTTTATTTAATCCATAAATGGATTTCTTCAACTTATATACCTTGTTGGAATCCTTTTGAGTCACAAACCCTTTCAGGTTGTGTCATGTAGACATCTTCCTGGAGGTTCCTGTTAAGGAATTCTGTTTTGACATCCATTTTTCAAATTTCATAGTCATGGTAACCAGCAATGGCCAATACAATTCTGATGGATTTCAGCATCGCAAACGGTGAAAAGGTTTCATCATAGTTAATTCTGTGACGCTATCTAAAACCTTTTGCAACTAGTCATGCCTTATAGGTGCTAACTTGCCCCTCCATGACCAGTTTCTTCTTGAATACCCATTTATTACCAACATGATTTACATCAAATGGAGGATCTACAAAAATCTAGGCTTGGTTTTGGTACATGGAATACATTTCAGAATTCATGGCTTCATTCCAATTTGCAGTATCTGTGCCTTCAAATACTTCCTTATAGGTAAGAGGATCATCATTGTCAACCAATAATTAGTCACCATCCTCTATGAAAATAAAACCATATCGTTCTAGTTCTCTCACCTCTCTCATGCTCCTACGCGGTTCTTGTGTCTCTGGAACAGATTGTTCTTCCACGGGGATTTGTGGAATCTGTTCTTGTGCCAACTCCTGTGTATCTTGAGCCTCGTCTTCATCGAAGTCTATCTCTCTCCCACTTTCTCTTTTTTACATGTGCTCCCTCTCAAGGAATATGGAATGTCTTTCCACTGCTACCTTTTTATCTGAGGGGTTTTATAGGTAATATCCCCTTTATTCCTTGGGATATCCTATAAAGATGCACTTTGTTCCTCGGGGTGCAAGCTTGTTACCTGAAGAGGAATTAACAAATTCTACGCTACCCCACACATGTAAATTCGATAACATGGCTTTGAGTCCACTCCATAACTCGTATAGAATACCAATTATCGATTTATTGGTTACTTGGTTTAGTATATGTGTTGTTGTTTGTAATGCATATCCCCAAAAGGATACTGGAAGACTCACATGACTGATTATTGATCTCATCATGTTGAACAGGGTGTGGTTCCTCCTTTCACTTACACCATTCCACTAAGGTGTATAACGAGGAGTGAGTTGAGATAGAATCCCAAAATCCCATAAGAAATCAATGAAGTCCTGATTAATATATTCTCCACCTTTGTCTGAGCGGAGTTCATTAATCTTCTAACCAAGCTGGTTCTCAACTTCATTCTTGTATTCTTTGAACGGATCAAAATAATCTGACTTATACCTCATTAAGAAAATATATCCATGTCTACTAAAATCATTAGTAAAAGATATGATTTATGAAAACTCACCCCTTACTTCAACTGTAAATGATCCACAAACATCTGTGTGAACTAATTATATAATCTACTTATACCTTTCCCTTTTCCCACTAAATGGGGCTTTGATCATTTTTCCTTGTAGACACACCTGACATACACCAAGTGGTTTTAGTTCGAAAGAATCTAAATACACATCTTGATGTAATTTTGTCAAATGTTCCTCATTGACCTAACCTAGCCGGTGATGCCAAAGTTGGGGGTGGTATGAGCCATGTGAATTAACTTTGTCATCAATTTCCATTACTTGGTTCGTGTAGTCTAACAAATAAGGTCGTTATATAAATGTGCCCTACCAAAAAAATGCTCTCTTTATAAAAGTAGCAACATTCATTTCCAAACATGAAGATGAATCCATTAATATCTAATCTGGATACTAAAATGATGTTTTTGGTTATAGAGTGTACATAATAACATCCTTTTAAAACCAAGACCATCCTAGTAGGCAATGTGAGGTGGTAGTCCCCAACAGCTATAGTAGCAAGTTTGGCTCTGTTGTCTGCTCGTAGATCTACCTCCCCTCGATCAATCTTCCATAATCTACTTGGTTCCTGTATTTGGATACATATGTGAGAACCACAAACTATATCTAATACCCAAATTGTAGAAACAGATAGATTTCATTCGATGAAAAATGCACCTAAAGCTTCCCTTTGCTTCCTTGGCTTGGTGCAGTTTTTCTTCCAGTGACCCTTCTTGCCACATGTGAAACAAACAACATCATGTTCCCTTGCCTCCCCTTTGATCTTCCTTTTCTGGGAAGGCCTTGAAGAAGCTTTGGGCTTAAATCTCTTCGACTTCCCTTTCCTTTTTTTCACCATAGAGACAGAAGGATTTTCACACTTCATATCATTGTCCACTTGGAGAATAAGGATAAGAAGATCAGATATAGACTTCTCAATGTTTTTCATGTTGAAATTAACAACAAAGTTGGAGAATCTCTGGGAGAGTGATGCAAGAATGAGATCAGTACCCAGTTCCTCGGGGAGTTTAAACCCTAGAAACTCCAAGCACTTAATGTAACCAATGTGTTTGAATACATGAGGCCCAGCTAGGGAACCCTCTCCAAGATTGCTCTGATATAGAGCCTTCGACATCTCAAACCTTTCCCATATTTCTCTCTCTTGTTATAGACCATGGAGGTGCTCAAGCATACTATAGGAATGCATGTACTAATGAGACTTCATGGGCTCATTTGACATCGATGATAGCATCAAACATTGAACGTTGAGTGCATCGCTCAAATGTTGATCATAGACCAGAAAATCTTCATCACTCTCCCCTTGGGTTGGAGAATCTGGAAGTGAGGACTCCAGAACATAAAACTTTCATTCATGGCGTACGATAACCCAAAGGTGCCTAAACCATTCCTGAAAGTTACTACCAGTGAGGATATTTTCTTTGTCCAGAATTGATCTTAGATAAAATGTGGTTGACGAGCATTTGATATTTGATTCTAAAATTTAAAAGACTAGATTTATCAATACTTTCTTGGTTACTTTTAATGAGAAATAACAAAAAAATTTAATTCTCCCACTATTTTATCAAGTCCCAATGGCCCTCACCATTGAACTCGGAATGTCTAGTTTCCATGATATTCTAGTGGCAAGGATCAATATTCCCCATCGCATAACCCCAACAAGGGTTGGTCAAGCTATTTGAAGGTATTTAGGTAGGCAGGTATTTGCCAACTATGAGCGTACAGTTCCTTGATCTGTTGAGTGGTCTCCCCAATCCTGAAATCCTGACTTGGATTTCCTCAACACATGCCTCTATTTTACAAAAATTCTTGCAAGGGATACTCCTTTTTATGTAAAATGTTTAAGTTAACCCGAAACATTCATAAGAGCTTCTTTATGAAAGTAAGTGTCCCAACAAGGGTTGGTCAAACACATAGTTTTATTGAGTCTTTCCCTTAATCAAGTAATAGAAGGCTTGTCCAACTTAATATGATTTTTGAGGGATTTTATTCATTATACATAGAATTTCATTATCACATGCTTGTTAATATTAAGTGATTATTTCTTAAGTGATTAACCATGTTTTGATAATGTTTACGCATAGTCAAATTTTTATTTTATTACATCTTTGCATGCTTGTTTATTTCATTAATTATGTGATCGCGGAAACACATAAATAATAAATAAATCATGAAATTAGATAGAAATAAAATAATATGTCATGATCATGAGCTTATATTTATTATATTACCTTGCAATTTTATAAAATAACCCTAACCTAGGGAAAAACACCTTGAACCAATTGTTCGTGTTTTGCAGCTCCCACCTGTCCACCTTTTCATCTTCTTGTGTTGGTTTCGCCTCAGCTTAGGATTTTGAACCGTCTCCTCTGGCTTGGGAGATCCCCCATTACATGGGGTTTACATTAAAGAAACCATGGGCACGCATGCCATAAATTTTATTAGAAGAAGTCTCATAGGCCAAAAAATTTAAATTAAAAAAAATTAAATGAAACCATACGCACATACAAAGGGTCTTTGGACTAGCTCATGATCATCCATATCATGAAATGACATTTATGCATATTTATAATTAAAATTATTTTAATCATTCTATTATTTAAGATATGTTGTCCTTGAATTCAATTAATAATGATCTTATAATCAATCAATTATTTATCTTAAATTCCTTTTTGAATTTCCTTGAGATTCTTCTCATCCATATTCCTTATACAAGTCTTTTTACTTTTGGAGGAAACCTGGTGAAATTCCATTTCTAGAAAGTGCACGACTTGTTGTTTATATTTACGCGGTGTGTATTTCTTTTCACCCTTTATCCAAATTACACACCGGGGCTTTGTCGTGTTTTCTATACTTTGTAAATTTTTTACTACACAACACGTAAATTAATCTAACACAGCATATACTTGTTGTGTGGTTACCAGCCTGGAAATCCCGTGTATGCGGAACACGGATTCTCCTTATACATGGTTTCACCTGTACTGCATCGGACTACACGGCATGTTGATTCAACATACATGTCGTGTATTCTTGTTCCCACGCTCCGTTCATTTCTGGTCAACATGTGGTAATAAATAATTTGGTGTAATCAATTCACAAGGTGTGGTTTGGAAGACCAGTACCGGTTCGTTGAACCTAAGTACACAGCGTGTAGTTTTCACTACACGATGTGTATTCTTGTGTTGTATGGATAGAAAGAGAGGCTCCTCCAGATGAGATCCTAATTTTTAATTTAATCAAAATTAAAATTAAAAGTTCGTTTCGGTGATGTGAATCGAGAAACTATGGAGGAAGAACAGATCTCATTCTTTCAGTTTTATAGAACGATTTTCCTTTAATTGAATCAGATATAAATGCGTAAATTATCAACAAAAATTATATAACTATAATCAATGCTATAACCTCCCTTTGATACCAATTGAAGGTTTTGGGTGCAACAGAAGTGCGTGGGTGGATGTTCCCACTTGGATTTTTTTCATTAGCAATGATCAATCTGGGATCAATACGACGATAAACACCAATCTCCATGGATCGATTCATAGAAAGAGACAAAGAAGAAGAAAAGTCTCAGAACTACAAAAGTGGATCATCACAGGTTGATTATAATTAATCTAATTAAATTACAAAAAAGTACCTTTTGGGTGTTCTTTCTTCGTTAATATTCTTGATCATGTTCTGATGTGATTCTTCATTGTGTTGCATAAGCCAAGTGTAGAATTTTATAAAGGTGATCCACATGTGCACCTCGTTTCTTAGGATGTCGCCAATAGAGTCTCTAGGTGCTAGCACAGAGAAAACATTTCTTGAATTGTCCGCATTAGATCGTCTTGATCCGATGTAATATGATCTCTCTCAGTTTTGAGAGCGTTCTTGGAGGAATAGGTTCTTTTGGCATTGAAAGAATTCTCCAGAATAGTTGTGCACAACGATTCTCTTCGAAGAAAAGAGTTGGGGTAGTTAGGATATTTATAATAGGGTTTGAGGTTGTAGAGTTATGAAAATAAATAAACGTGTTACACATATTATTTATTTCATTGTATCTTATTGAAAAACCCCATGTCGAATAATTAATTCTTTGACATGTGCCCACGCTGATTATAATAAATATCATTTAATAAAACTATATTATATCCTAAAAATCCCGACTAGAAAAATAAATGGTGTGTAATCATTAATACATTCCATGTACTTGTTTTCCATAAAAATTCATGGCGTATAATCATTAATACATGGTGTGTACTTGTTTTTTTCTATTTCCTTTCCAAAATTAAAACTACACTGCGTGTAATCATTAATACACGACGTGTACTTATTTTCCATGAAAAACTACATGATGTGTAATCATTAATACACGATAATTATATCATGTTTTTCATTTCCTTCTTCCTCAATCATTAAAACAATTTAGGCTTCCTTGAATAATTAGTAAACCACTTATGGGAATAATCATTATTCTACTTGAGATACTTGGATACACTTAGTGTGTGACCCTCTAGGCCTCTTTCTCATTGGCATTAGGTGAGCTTGCCTAAAGTCCAAGGTTACTATCTAGCAATGGTTCAAGGCACCGAAGATAAAGAAGTTGACGCCGCATTGATGTGTCACCTCATACGAACGCTTACTATGTAATTTAATCCCTTTGCCTCAATATCTCAACAAGAATGTTTCATGGAAGTGTCATAAACCTATATGCTTGATCTGTCATTCTTTGAATTCCGAAAATAAACTCGTTGTGCACCAAGGCCATGGAATTAGTTCGACAGTTCTATTTCAATCATAGGGCCCGAGATATCAACTTCCATAAATATGGTAGGGATAAATCCTTCCTCGACTTATCCATTAACAACATGTCATTCGTGACGCACCCAACGTATCCTAATTCTCTCCAACTATCTTCATGACGGTTTTCGTTAGCAAATCTAAGTGCGCAAGTCATGACAATATTTAATGATAATATTTTAGTCTAAGGACCATTACACACGCTCGCAGATAGCAATATCCGATGACACCAAAACATGCGGAATTACTACTGGTGGGTCTGTTCTTCTAATTTCCCATCTTGGAGATTACCAAGTGAGAACTCCATTAGAGAGAGTCTCATATTCTTACGAGTAATCACACAATACAATCTGTATACTATGTGTCCTATCATAGTATGTCATCCAACCGCAGAACATTATTTAAGTATATTTGATATATAATTTCAACGTTCTCATCATAGCATGGATTTTCCATAACCTTATTAATGCAACAAATATTCTATGACATTATTATATTATAGTCATTCAGAATAATGAACAATATATAATAAGTGTACATTCATGTAATCAAAGTACAAATAGTTGGTTCTCAGGACACCAACTCTAACATAGACCTACATTGTATTTGTGTCTCGGGAACAACTACTTCTTCCAGTTTCATTTGTGGAGATTGTTCCTCTACCAACTCTTGTACATCTGAAGAATTAACTTTATCGAAGTCAATCATGCTACCACTATTTTCAATAGAAATATGTTCCCTATCTAGAAATATTGTGTATTTTACCACAAAAACATTTCTATCTAATGGTTTATATAGGTAATATCCTTTGGTGTCCTTAGGATAACCTATAAAGATGCACTTGGTGCACCTGGATTCTCAGTTGTCACTTGGTAAAGTATTGAAAAATGTCTCTCACCCCCATACATGCATGTGTGTCAGACTAGGTTTCTTTCCATACCATAAGTCATACAGAATACCATCTTCAGCTTTAGTTGGTGCTCGGTTAAGGGTATATGCTACTGCCTACAAAGCGTATCCCCAAAAGGATAATGGAATAGTTGCATGACTCGTCATTGATCTAACCATTTCAAACAAGGTATTATTCATCGTTTCACTAACACATTTCTATTATGGTGTATAAGGTGGAGTGACTTGGGATACTATCCCACACCCCTTCAAGTGATGAATGAAATATTGGTTAAGATATTCTCTGCCTCAGTCTGAGCATAGTTATTTTATCTTCATACCAAGTTGGTTTTCTGCTTCATTTTGGTATTCCTTAAAAATCCAAAAGTAATTAGACTTATACCTAATTAAGTAGATATAGCCATACCTACTATAGTCATCAGTAAAATTAATAAATTATGAAAAACCACCCCTTGCCTCTACTGTAAATGGACCACATACATCTGTATGTATTAATTTTAGTACTGAATTGTCTCTTTCTACCATTCTTGAGAAAGGTACTTTGGTCATTTTTCCTTGTAAAAAAGCTTAACATACATCCAAGGGTTCTAACTATACCATTTATGAATCCCCTTCTTGATGTAATGTTTGAAATCACATCTCGTTTACATGACCAAGCTGAAGTGACATAGGCGGGTGATATATGAGTCATGTGGGTTGTTTTTGTCATCGATTTCCATTATGGAGTTCTCTAGTTCCAGCATGTATAAACCATTGTCAAGATGTCCCATAACATAACATATGTTATCCCTATAAAAGAGACAACATTAACTACCAGACATGAAATAAAAGCGCATAGTGTATAAACTTGACACAGAGATAATGTTCCTTGATATATAAGGTACATTATAGAAATTGTTTAGAAGATAGAGCCAAAGCAATTTCCAAGGCTAAGTGATAGTCTCCCACTGCCAAGGCTACCAAAATTGCACCATTTGTAGATTAATGATCCACTTCACCTTTTTCAATATTTTTCAACCTACTTAGGTATTGTATATGAATAGAAATGTGTGAGCCACATGTCATTTCCAATACCCAACCTGTAGATAAAGATAGATTGCATTCAATGACAAAAATACCTAAATTTGAAGCATCGGTTTGCTTCTTCTTTCTAGCTCTACAATTCTTTTTCCAGTGGGTTTTCTTACCACATCCAAAGCTTACAGCTTCCTACTCATTAATTTGCCTTCGAATCTTTGGCTTCATTGCAGGATGATGCATTGGTGTCTTTGGCCTTGACTAGGCCATAGACCCATTTGTCTTGACCTTGTTTTTTTAACATATGAACAGATGGATTAGTATTTTTTTATATCTTTTTCATCTTGGCGATCTAAATCCAAAAGGATTGGGAGTGAATTTTTCATATCATTCATGTTATAATAGACTATGAAAGTAGAGAATCTTGGTAGTAAAGAGGCAAGAATTATATTAACTGGTATTTCTTGGTTCAATTTGAACCAAAGGGCATCAAGCCTCTCGATATACTCAATAATCATGAGTATGTGAGTACTGGATTGGTTCCCTTCTGCTGGTCTACACTTATAAAGGGAAATTTAGATCTCATACTTTTCTTTCATGGCTCTCTCCTGATATAATAAATGGAGATGTGAAAAAATCTTGTAGGCATCCTCATCCTCATGAATTTTTTTTTTCAATTGGCTGGACATGGATGATAACATGATGAATCAAACCTCAAGTACATCGCATACATTCTTTTTTCATTTATCTTTTTCCACCTTACTTGCTTCTTGAGGAGGCTTAGTAGGAAATGGGGATTCCAGCACATATTACTTCTTTTCATGGCTTAGTACTATGCGCAAGTGCCAGTACCATTCTTGAAAGTTATTGCAAGTCAGGATATTTTATTTGTCCAGAATTGATCACATTGATAAAGTTCTTTTGGTAATGGTGATTTCCATTTTAAATCTTCAGTAGATAAAAATTAGTAGTTAGTACTTCATCTTTATTACATTTTAACATTTATGATTAATAAATTATTATATCATTTTAATGTCTCCCACTATTTCAATGAACCTTAATATCCCTCACTATTAGATTCTGAATACTCTGTATCTGGAGTATTCTAGTGTAGAGGATCCTCAAAGCCTACCTCATAGTCAACAAGATATGTCTATGCCACTACTCGGAGGGTTTTAAGGTAGGCACTAGGCTTTCCATCCAATTGACTCATGGTTACATGTGTTATTGAGTAAACTCCCAAATTTGGGAATCTGAAACTCCTTCCCTCAACATCTTGCCTCTAAATTTATATGAAGTTAGCTATGAATAATCATTTATGGCTCACATTATTTATGTTGGCCTAGTTCTCTCATGAAAACACCATGGTAGTAAGAGGCACTATCAACTTTGGATGATGAGCACCTTAAACAACCTATTTCCTTTAGATGTGAGAAAGGGAAGGCTTTTGGACATAATATATCATTGAGTGATTATTATATTTACTATAGAATATAATCCTTTGCTATTTATATGTCCATACTTGATTGTCACGCTCACAACTGAACATGCAATAGAAAAACATTCATTGCATCTTTATACATTTTTATCTTTGTTTTCTATTCTATGTGATCAATAAAAAACCATAAACTCACATAAAATAATTATTCATAGAGGTAAATCATGAATCCTGACTGGTCTTGAGCATTCTATTATGATCGATCCATAACGAATCAATCTAGACCTAGAGGTCACCATACTTGAGTCGACACCTGACTCACATCGCAGCTAGCCCCAGTGTCATGTGCTCGGCTCCCATCTGGATTACAGCCTCGACTTGGTGTGTTCTGCACCTTGGATAATCATCATATAATTACAAATATAATCGAAATTAAATTAAACCATTAATTTTATTTTAATTTTAAAAAATAAATTAAACTATTAATTTTATTTTATTTCTAAAAAAATTAATGTTTCGGATTTTAGTTAAACTTAGACCCCAAAATAATTTTCATTAATTTAATTTAAAAAAACTTAATTAATTAAAACTAATTAGAAGAGTTACCTCAATCCGGAGAAAGAGTTTGACAGGACTACGAACTGCTACGAGGGTGTTCTACTGTATTAGGGCCAAATCATAGCGTGACTGCGGCGGGACAGTGGCGGGACTGCGGCGCGACCACGGAGAGACCAGACTGTGGGTTTGCCATAGTCTAATTCTGGCGTATCCACTCATTACAGAAACACCCCGCGGTGGCGGTGTCTTCTGACGGGGTGTGAATGTGGCGATGTGCTATTCTGGTGAGAGGCGAGGCTCCCCAGTCTTGCAAGGTGTATCGGTCCAGTGGTGCACTGCTCTGGTGATCCACAAGGCGGTGGCCTGATCCAGTTGAGACAACAGTGAGGTTAGGGCTCATCTAGGAGGGCTCAGTCTAGCACACACAGTAAGGAGGCAGAGCTTGACTGGTCTCAGGGTTCGCCTATGGCAGCAGCCTACTCCAGCAAGGCATGCTGGCACAGGAGGAAGGGAGGTCGGGCGACGTGAACCAGCAGTGGCAGGCAGCAGACCTGCTCAGGAAGAGCAGGAGGGTCCAAGAGGGTGCAGTCTAGCTAGGCTGGAAATGGAGGGAAAGTCAGGGCAGCATGAGCTGGCAACGCAAACCGGCGACGGGGAGGAGCTCTAGCCTGCCGACTAGCTTGGGAGATAGGAGGCGACGTTATGGTTTCGATAGGGGGTGTGATGTGCTGTTACAGGAAGAAGACCCTTTGGGTCATCTTTTTATTATTATTGATTTTTTTGTTAGACAAAATCAACCCCACCCCTTCGTTTTTCCTTTTTTAAATTAAATGATGAAGACCCAAATATGTGGTCTTTGTCTCTATTTTTTTAACTTTTAATTTTAAAGACTTTAATAAATAACAAGGATGAATTGACCCCAAGTCTAAAGGACACTGCTTTTTTAATTTTTAATTTTTATTTTTGAAAATTAAAATAATATTATATAATAACATATTTTATTTAGCTCCAAAAAATATTCCCATTGGAAAATTTATGGAGACCGGATTCCGACCAAAACATGGCCGGAAAACACGTTCTTCATAAAAAAGCAATCCGAAGAATTAAAAACAGAGGACGTCAATAAAATTAAAAAAAAATAAAATGGTTGTAACTTGGCCATTCCAAAACGTATCGAAGTATGGGTAGATCTGTTGGAACCAATTTTATGCCCCGTATGTAAATTTAATGAAATTTAATTTTTCTTTTACTTTGAGAAATCACATGTCCCTTTGATACCATTGTATGGTACTGGGACGGGCAGCAGAAGCTGATGGGCTAAGAATTTAAATTTTTTTGCATCACCAGAGCAACATAACAACATTGATTCTAGAGATCTTATCCCAATACGGTCCGAGGACTATGCATGGATTTGACAGAGCACAAAAATAACTCAAACATGTACCTTGTTCAGATCTGACGTGTGAAAGTCTGTCGCAGGATGCCGGTGACCGTTGCATGAAGACTCCAACATTGAATCCCTCTAGATCATCCACACAAGCCTCTTAAATCTCCTCATGCATCATTAGTTAGAATCCAGATGACTGCGTGATACACAAATGAGCTCTCTGATGCAACAGTGCTCACTAGAAGGGAAGAGTCTTTGATCCAAGAAAAATGTGGTTGAAGATATTCCTTGTTATAGGGAACATCTTTCTAGAATCCAAGAGGAGAGAGATGCTCTCAATTCTAACACATTAATAGTTACATGGGGAGAGCCACTCACTTTATTATATAGGGAATAACTAAAATACCTGGTATTGGTACCTGACCCATGTGTAATAGATATTCACAGTATAAGTATTATAAATATTTATTTATGACAAATAAATTTATGACATAAATAATATTTATAATTTTATCACCAACTACAATATATATTAAATATATATCTCGTGATAAGATTGAGTCTATAACATGACTCATTTCTCTTAAAAATATTAAATGAAACCAGGATATTTAAATATGTTCGAATAATATTTTATCTTTGTATTTACTTAATCACTTGAAAATACATGTTATAAATAAATTCAACAAATTATTCCAAACTTCAGAAATTAAAGAATTTATTTATCACTTGGTGATCCATAGAAGTTGGATAATACTCAGACCCCATGGTAGGTTCCACCAAGTTCTATATTCCTATTCCCAAAATATGGTAGATTCTCAAAGCGCTATAGTGTGTGACCCTCTAATCCCTTTTCTCAATAGAAATGAATAATATATTCACTGAACAAGAGTGGGGTCTTGAAACTCATCATGGTACCTATAGAGATAAGTTAAAGTCAATGCAACAACTACCTTTCAACGAATGTGATCTATGTAATATAATCTCTTCGTCATCAATATATCAATAAAGCAGAATGCACACTAGTGTCATCGCCCTTTGTTTTTCTTTATTTTCTTTATTGATTTGTACAGATGGTCTTACCTTCCACTACCATGGACATGGATTTAATGAAGGTGAAACCATCATAATCAATGAGTCATGTGATATCTCTTCCTCAACTCAGAAGCGACAAATCCTATATTGATCACTAAATCAATGGTATGTCACCAATGACATACCCAACACAAACTACCTCACCACGAATTAATTGCGAGGTTTTTTTTTCCTTGCATCAAAGTAGGAAATTAAATTACATAAATTTATAATGATCTCAAGTCTGGATACCATTACATGTGTCCATATATAAGAACGACCAATGACTCATAAAATATGTGGTGTTCCTATTATGTAGTTCAGTCCTCATGATCTCCATAACTGGAGATAATTAAGTTAGAACTTCATAAGAGGAATTCTCAGTTCTCATGATCCCCAATCACTTGATGGGAACACATCATCTATGACCTTTTATAATGATGTAACTGGACTGCATTACATTACTTTATCATTAATTTAATGGAATCTCTGGGTTCTCATTATAGCTTGGGATCTTCTATAATCCTTTGATACGACATCTAATCTATGGAAATTTCCATCAACAAAGTGTATGTGGATATATCTACACTATTATTGAAATATAAGATCATGTATATATAAAAAAGTTCAGACATGTAGTGGTAATCAATGTACAACACAAGTTGGCTCTAGGTCACCCAATTTCAACAACAGGGACACTATAACTGAACAAAATTTCATATTTGGACAGGTTAACTGATGTTTCTAGATATACCTCAAAGTTGTGAAGCAAGTGTTTAACCATGCATCATTCTATCAAAGCATACCTTGAGAAGATGATGTTGTCATCAGCAAAAAAGATAAGTTATGTAAATCCCCCCGTGTACTAAATTTTTCATCAAGAATCGTATTATTACTTAAAAAGACTAAAATAATTTTACCAAACACACCATCTATAATAATAAAAAGTAATGGAGAAATCTGTTCCCCTTGGAGGAGACATCTAGTGGGTGATAATTCTTATGAAGTATTTCCGTTAATATCTATACAAAAACAAACATCCATAACACATCACATGATAGCCTCAATACATTTTGAATATAAACGCTTCCTATTCATCACTAAGTGTGAAAATTCCCAATCAACTCTATCGTATGCCATGGTCATGTCAAATTTCAAATCCATGATACCCCTCTTAGTTGGAATCCCTTTTAATGGAGTGGAAAACATTATATTCCGCAATTTAATTATTCTATGTGAGTCTCTTAGGGACAAAATAAAATTAATTCTCTGAAATGATATCAGGGAGCCAACCTTTAAGATAGGTGACCAAGACATTGGAAAATAATTTATATATATAATTACATAAGCTAATGGGCCTAAAATTTGAGATTAAGGTAGGATTATTAACATTTGTAACTAGGGTTATTATATTCTCATTGACAGAACCAATATTTTCCTTTCAATACCACATATTATTAATGATACATATTATATTAGATCACAAAATGTTTCAATGATTCTTAAAGAAACTATCGTGAAAAAAATATGGCCCAAGAGAAGCAGTGGAGTGGATATGCTTGAGGGATACCAAGATTTCCTCATTAGAAATATATTTAGAAAGGTATTGGTTTATATGTTCTCTGATGATGAGGTAGATACATGTGGAGATGTCCTCAGAGACTGACATCTAACCAACTGAGAAAATAAAACAGAAGATGTGGAGGATGTGCTCATAAATATGTAATTCATTATTCAAAAAAAAAATTAGCAATTTTCAATGATTGAATAAGATTATTATGAGGCCTGGAAGATTACTTATGGTGATAATAAGGATGGTTTAAATCACCTTCCTTAACATGCACCTCACGAGACCGAATAAACCAGCAGCTCTCCTTATTCCAAAGAGCAGAATCCAATTCACTTTTTAGCATTGAAATATGAGATAAAATGTAACCATAAGAAGGTATATTATATAAAAACCTTAATCTTTTCTCAATACCATTAATATGGTGATCAAAAGTTTTTAATTTAGATCCATGCCATGATTTTAAATTGTTTTCCCTAATGCTTAATTTATTAGTAATATTAGGAGGATTAACATCCTAGGTAGAAGAAATCACCTTCTCATAGCCCTTGTCATTGATCCAAAAACATTCGAATATAAATTATTTAACAAGGAAAATATGTCTGAGAAGAGGAGGAAAGTTGACAAGAATTGTACAGTGATCTGGTGGTGCAGGTTTGAAATTATAACCTTTGAATTTATTAAAGATATCAAACCACTCATAATATTCTAAAAACCAATTCTAGCATTCTGTAATCCTGGTGTTTTTTGAATTTCCTTAGAACCATGTAAAAAGGTTTCCACTATATCCTATGTATTTGAGATCCATCACTTGGATAACCTTTAGGAATTCTGACATCCAAGAGATAGGTTTTTAATCGCCCTTTTTTCATAATAATACAAGATATCATTAAATTTAGTATAGATTATGTAATGACCCGCTTATCCTCATTGTCTTGAGAATACAACAAGTCATTAATTGGCCTTAGGCGACATCCCCAAGACACCAAAGGTTGGAAATAAATGCCGAAGGGTCTCAAGTATAAGTGGGGGATGATTTACCCTTTAAGAAATAAACCATTCCATTAACCATTCACTATATGATGCATGAAACAATGAAAGACCAATCAACAACTTCATTTATATTAAACCACATCAGAGTACACAATAGTGGAAGACCAAACCAAACATCATGGTACACAGAAGAAGAACAACATGAGACTCTCAAAAGAAACCACGACTCCATGGTCCACAAGCTCTAAGCTCCGTAGCATCTCTGAAACATCACCACGAGCCATTAGTAATGAGATTCTTTACCTTTACCCATGTCTCGGAATACAACATCTTCAAAAGCACCAAAGTGACAAAGCAGGGGTGAGTATAAAACTCATTAGGTTTTCCCCAATGACTTCCCTACTCACGCCACTAGGATAGAAGAGTCAGCCACATTTATATAAAAACAGTTAATATAAAAAAATTTCCCCAAAGCAGATTATAACTAAATATAAACAAGTTTTCCAAAACCATCCATGCTCAAAAGCATCAAAGTGCAATTTAAACCATCTTTTCCAACATGTTATTTTTCCAGAAAAATAACCAAACAAATTTTCAAACAATTTCACAAAAATCCCATTTTGGCATTCCCAACCATTTCACAAACACATGAAATCAACCATGCATGCATCATTATGACAGTTCCATACTCATGAGCGGTCTCTCGTCGATCTACCAAGTCGTCACAAGGTAATTATTCCCATGTTCCATTACACCTCTGGCACCAAGCACAAGGTCCCATTTTAACCAAGCCTCGTACATATAGTTACCATGTTCCATTACAACTTTGGCACCGAGCACAAGGTCCTATTTCAAACATGCCTCGTACAATAAAATATGAACACACACCACACATTCCCAACAATCATGCCAAACCATCCTTTCAACAAAACTCCTTTGAAAACCATTTTCCATCCAAACCAAGTGTGTTCAAACAATTCAAACCATTTCAATAAAGCTACCTTTTTATTGAAAACCAAATCCATCAAATCTATTTCAATAAAACACCATATTTATGAAAAACCCATTTCTCATCAAACCATTTAAAATTTCAGCAATTTAATAATTTAAAATCAACATTTTAAATTCAAATAGCCAAGTCACTTTGCACACAATTCACCAATATTTCACAATTTTATCAAAACCATAAATCATCACTAAAGAAGATTTATTCCATGCTTTTCACAATCAATTCCATTAAAATAACCAATTTGAAACTATGCCAACCAATTCTAACAAGAGGAGTCGCGAGTGAAGCCACCTACCTCAAAAAAATAGGTGAAACCAACCAATGGATGAAGAACGCCAACAAAACCGAGTTGTAACTCAACAAACCCACCTTAGATCTCTTCCCCTACCAACCACAAGACCAAAAACACCATTATTTGGCATCCACCCAGTTAGATCTACCTACAATAGGTGTAGATCTAAGAAACCAATAGATAGAGAGAAGGAGATATAAGGAAACAAGACAAGAATAAGACTTACCGCGATCAACTGGCTTCTAAACTCCAAGGAAAGCCTCCGGATTGCTTCCAAAATGCTAGGTAAGTGCTCTCCCACCTTCACCAGAGAAAAATCCCGAGTTAGGGACGTTTATGAGCAGAAAAGAGTGGGTTAAAAGATAAAATGGATTATATCGAAAAAAATAAGATCTAAGTTGACTTCATGCATGGTTAGTCCACACGGTTAGACAACCCGTACGCTAACCGTGCTGCCATCACTGCTTGGGAAGGGGTGCTCCGCACGGCCTCCTCGCACGGTTTTCCCAAACCGTGCGCACACCGTGCAAACTCCTCTATCCAAGGTGACCACACCCGCATGACTTCCGCACGGTTTGGAAAACCGTGCATAGCCCGTGCGTCACCACTCTTTTCCCTTTTTACACTTTAAGAGTTTCCAAATGTTCCCCAACCATCTCTCATATGCTTCATGTACTTAAAAAACATGAAACATGGGTTACTTTCCAGAAACCATGGGTACTATATTCTCTCCACCATTGGTCTTTCCATCCTCGGAAAGTAGAAAACCATCGCTTGCCTGAAAGAGTTCTGGACACTGCTCTTTCATTTCTTTCTCGTGTTCCCAAGTCTATTCCTGAATCTGACCATGCTGCAATAAAACCTGCACTAGACCGATGCTTTTTCCACACAAGACTTTCTCTTGCCTATCCAAAATCTGTACCAGGATATGTATCAATAAAGCATTCGTCTCTAGGACCATGTGATCCCATCTGATCACATGGTCAAGATTGGGTTGATACTTCTTTAACTAAGATACATGGAACACATTGTGCACCGAACTGAACCATGATGGTAATGCCAACCGATATGCCACCTCTCCAACCCATTCCAGTATCTCAAAAGGGCCTAAATATCTAGGAGATAACTTTCCCTACTTCCCAAAATGACGATGTCCATGTCTTGGAGAGATCCTCAAGAATACATGATCACCCAAAATGACAGACAATGATCTTCAATGGTGATCTGCATAAGATTTCTGATGACCCTAGGCCATCTCCATCCTATTTCTAATCAACTGAATCTTCTCTGTTGTTTCTTAGACAATACTCGGACCAACTAGTGAAGTCTCACCTATCTCCACCCAGCAAAGTGGAGAATGACAAGGATGCCCATACAATGCTTTAAACAGATCCATTCATATCGAGGCTTGATAACTGTTCTGGTATGAGAACTCCACTAAGGGTAGATGCTCCTCCCATGAGCCACCAAAATCCATTACACAAGCCAACAACATGTCTTCAACCGTTTGTATTGTCTGCTCAGATTGACCATCCGTCTGAGGATGATACGCCATGCTCATAGTCAACCGAGTCCCAAGAGCTTATTGTAAGTATTTCCAGAAACGAGATGTGAACCTCGGATCTCTATCTAAGACGATAGAGACAGGTACACCATGTCTCTTTACCACTTCTCGGATATAGATTTTTGAAAGATCTTCCACCATATGAGTTTCACGAATCAGGATGAAATGGGCCGACATGGTTAGATGATCCACTATCACCCATATGGAATCATGTTTATAGACCGTTCTTAGAAGACTTATAAAAAAATCCATTGTTATCTGCTACCATTTCCATACTCAGATAGGTAAAGACTATAACATACCAGTTGGTCTCTGATGCTCTGCTTTAACCTACAGACAAGTTAAGCATCGCAAGACGAACTTGGCCACCTTCCTTTTCATGTAGCTTCAATAAAACTATGCCTTTAGCGCCTTATACATCTTATGGGTACCAGGATGTACAACCCATCTTGAATGGTGGTAAGCATGAAGGAGTTGTTCCTGAAAAACCATGGGTACAACCATCCGATCTCTAAAACAAAAAACGGAACCTGCTTCCAGTTTCCAGCCATCAATGGTCTCCCCACCATTTAGTTTTGAACTCATTACCAGACATTCCACATCAGATGTTTGTGCCTCTTTGACCAATTTTACCAGATCTAGAACAAGCGTAGCTGAAAAGAAAACAGCAACATCACCTCAGTCTTCACATTCCACATGCATGTCGGCTAAGACCAACATCAACTGCCATTCATCTAAGGCTTCCTTTGCCAATTGAGCATACAAATTCCTTCTTAATGCATCGGCCACCAAATTACCATTACCCAGTGTATACATTAAGTCAAAGTCGAACATTTGAAGATACTCCATCCATCTCCTCTGCCTCAGATTCAAATCGCACTGTGAGAAATTGTGTTTCACGATTTTGTGATCTGTAAAGACAGTAAATTTCTCACCAAATAGATAGTTTCTCCATGTTTTCAAAGCATGGATGACTGCAGCTAACTCCAAATCATGTGTTGGGTAATTTTTCACATGCACTCTCAACTACCTTGAGCCATAAACAACCACATGGTCCCCTTTCATGAGAACAAAACCCAACCCTATTCCCGAAGAATCACAATACACCACGTATCCTTGCCCGGATTCTGGAATGATTATGATAGGTGCTGATGTAAGGAGAACTTTCAACTCTTGAAAAGATCTCTGAAATTCCTAAGTCCATTGAAATGCACATTTTTCTTTTTCAATGCTATCATAGGAGAAGATAGTCATGAGAAGTCATGGACAAAGCATCGGTAATAACTAGCTAGACCAAGAAAATTTCATATTTCAAAGACATTTTTCAGCGGTTGCCAAGAAAGAACAGGTTCTATCTTTTCTGGATCCACTGAAACACCTTTCTCAGAAACAACATGGCCCAGAAAACGTACTTCTTGTATCCTAAAATCACACTTTGATAATTTGACATACAAATGATGGTCTCTCAAAATCTCCAATACTATTTCCAAGTGTTTCTCATGCCCAGCCCTTGTTCCTGAATACACCAAGATGTTGTCCACAAACACCACAACAAGGGAATCCAGATATTGTTGAAATATTTGATTCGTCAAATCCATGAAGACCACTGGTGCATTCTTTAGACCGAAAGGCATGAATACATATTCATAGTGGCGATATCTGCTTTTGAAGGTTGTCTTTCAAATATCCTCCTTCCGGACTCTCAATTGGTGATATCCTGATTTCAATTCAATCTTGGAGAACCACTAAGCTCCCCTTAATTGATCGAACAGATCATCAATGCATGGAAGTGGATATCTATTCTTTATCGTAACTTGATTAAGCTTACGATAATTCATACACAGTCGTCGAGTTCCATATGCCTTTTTCGTGAACAAAACCTGTTCTGCCCACGTAGATTTACTTGGCCGAATGGAACCCTTGATTTCCAGCTCCTCTAACAGCACTTTCAATTTTCGTAACTCTATTGGTTCCATCCTATAATATGGAAGGGCAATAAGACTAGTCCACAGAAGGAGTTCAATCGTAAACTCCACTTCCCTTAGAGTGGTAACCCTAAGAAGTTCTTGGGAAAGACATCTAGAAATTGATCCACAACAGCTGGAAATCTATTTTCCTCAATATCTTTCAATGATGCCAAATACAAAACCTCTAACTGATACAATATCGTGCCAACAGTTGGTGCCAACCAATATGTTGCACCAGCTTTTCCCTCTTGTCCCCTCTAAAGAAATGTCTAATGCCTTTCTTCCTCAAAAAACTCACCATTTGCGCATAGCAATCGATGTGGGAATTACACATCGCCAACCAATCCATTCCCATGATTATGTCTTAATCAACTATCTCATGAACTGAGAAATCCCACTTCAATTCAATGTCGTGCACAAATAAATAACATGCTCGACATAGGATGGCTGGACACTCTCCTTGACCTATAGGAGTTAGTATGTTCGAAAGAGAAGACATCATTTCTATGTGTAAATCCAACATATCAATGATAAGAGAAGAAAGAAAAGAATGGGGAGCACCAGTATCAAACAAAGCTTTCCACAACGTGGGAATTAAAAGAACCGTACCTCGCACTTTGGAGGGTCCTGACTGATCATCCTCTACTACTTGCTCAATTCCAAGCAGATGCATTCATTCTATTCTCCTCTCTTTATTTTTCTGCTAACACTTCCCTTTCTGAAGAGTTTCACGAACACCCGACCTCAAAGCCTTATGAAAATATCGCTGAAGGTGTCCCATCTTGTCACAATTATAAAATTCTCGAGGTTGTGCCTTAAAATCCTGTTTGATGTGGCTCGTAGAGCCACACTGGAAACATCCTGGATTACTCTTGGGTATCGAAGGAAGTTTTAGCAATCTTGTGGTCCAATTCTGATGTGTTCCTACTCCTTGATAGAAGTTGTCTGATCCCCTCATGCTCTTAGTGTTAGAGTTCTCAGCTCCTCTAATGAAGATAATTGTACTTCCTCCACTAGGATTTTCAGTAGTGACATATATCATAAACAGGGTATCCGGTTTCAGTCCCAACTCAACAGTTTTAAAAGCCTGAGGGATTCTTTGGACCAACTGTTGGTTCACTTGTGGTTCAGGTATAACCACATTCTCACTGGCCTCTATCGACTGGTTTCTATGATGCCTACCATGTTCCATTTATTAAACCAACAACAAACTCCGTCAATCTCACTCTCTAGAAACTATTGGCTTAGCATTTCAAATTCTATCACATCAACTATCACAACATTGTTTTCCAACCATCAAGCTTTTCCACATGTTCAACCATTTTTGAAAACATTCACATGCTTTTTGAAAATCAACCCATTTTCAAAATACACTAAATACAATCTTTTCAAAATCTTTCATTTGAAAATCAATTTCTTCATTTTTTTTTCAAAAATTTACACCTTACAAAAAATTATTACTCATTCATCACAATGAGATATGTAATCCTAGTGGGAATTCATTCATCTACAATGTATTTCATGCCCCTCTCATTGGCTAAACTCATGACAATTAGATTTCAAACATCCTAGAAGTGTATCCAAAACACTTATGTACCCAACTCCCTGGTAACTTGAAGTTCAACATAAACGAGATAGCTACGTCCTTTTATGTTATACATTCCAAGTTTCGACAATCCTACTCCTGTCTAAGATTTCAACCCAAGGAATAGACAAGAAGAAATTTCAACTCTAAGACCAAGAACATCGATGACCACTTGTTAGGCAAGGACCGAACAAGCTGCTACCATTTGTAATGACCCGCTTATCTTCATTGTCTTGGGAATACAACAAGTTATTACTTGGCCTTAGGCGACATCCCCAAGATGCCAAAGGCTGCTAATAAATGTCAAAGGGTCTCAAGTATAAGTGGGGGATGATTTACCCTTTAAGAAATAAACCCAACCATTAACCATTCACTATATGATGCATGAAACAATGAAAGAACAATCAACAACTTCATTTATATTAAACCACATCAGAGTACACAACAGCGGAAGACCAAACCAAACATCAATGTACACAACAGAAGAACAAAATGAGACTCTCAAAAGACACCACGACTCTGTGGTCTACAAGCTCCAAGCTCTGCAGCATCACCCAAACATCACCACGAGCCATTAGTAATGAGATGCTTTACCTTTAACCGTGTCCTAGAATACAACATCTATAAAAGCACCAAAGTGCCAAAGCAGGGGTGAGTATAAAACTCAGTAGGTTTCCCCCAACGACTTCCCTACTCATGCCACTAGGATAAAAGAGTTAGCCACCTTTATATAAAAACAGTTTATATAAAAAAATTTCACCAAAGTAGTTTATAACTAAATATAAACAAATTTTCCAAAACCATCCATTCTCAAAATCATCAAAGTGAAATTTAAACTAGATTTTCCAACACGTTATTTTTCCAGAAAAATAACCAAACAAATTTCCAAACCATTTCACAACCATCCCGTTTTGGCATTCCCAACCATTTCACAAACCCATGAAATCAACCATGTATGAATCATTATGACAGTTCCATACTCATGAGCGGTCTCTCATCAATCTACCAAATCGTCACAAGGTAATTATTCCCAGGTTCCATTAAACGTTTGGCACCGAGCACAAGGGTCTATTTCAACCAATCCTCATACATATAGTTACCATGTGCCATTACACCTTTGGCATCGAGCACAAGGTCCTATTTCAACCAAGCCTCGTACAATGCAATATGAACACACACCACAAATTTCCAACAATCATGCCAAACCATCCTTTCAATAAAACACCTTTTATCGAAAACCATTTTCCATCCAAACCAAGTGTGGTCAAACAATTCAAACCATTTCAATAAAGCTACCTTTTTATTGAAAACCAAATCCATACACTGCTGGAAATAATGGAATTTGCGATGGGTTATTTGCATCGGGATCCCGTCGCTAATAGACTTTTGCGACGGGGTCCCGTCGCAAATAGCCCGTCGCGGAAAACGGCGTCGCAACAACAATTATTTGCGACGGGCCCGTCGCTAAAGGTATTATTTGCGATAGAGATTCTTCATGTCGCAAATATTAGTCCGTATATTTTTGAAAACTTTTAAAAAAACTAATTGCGACGGTCCCGTCGCAACTACTAATTGCGACGGGCCCGTCGCAAATAGTTTTTAAAAAAAATTAAAAAAAATTAACAAATTATTTTAATCAATATTATAATAATACTATTTGCGACGAGCATAGTATCCCGTCGAAAATACTAAAAAAAATAAAAATAAATAAAATTATTAATAAATTATTATAATTAATATAATTATAATCCAAATATAATTCAAAAATAAAAAATTATTAATAAATTATATTAATTAATATAATAATAATAGAATTATAATTCAAAAATAAAAAATAATAGAATATTAAGAAATGATTCTAATTAATATAATAATATTAGAATTAGAATTATAAATAAATAAAATATTAATAAGTTATTTTAATTAATATAAAAATAATAGAATTATTTTACATTCAAATATTAAAATAATTCTAATATTACAAAAATATAATTAAATTATAATATTATAAAATTTTAATATATATATAAAATTAAATATTATAAAATATAAATAATATTATTATTCATATTAATATTGTTATTTCAAAATATAAAATTATTAATATTTTATAATGAGACAGAAACTACGAATAGAAAAAAATTCATATTTTGATTTAACAAATTTTATAACATAAAAAAACTCTAATCTGAAGGAGGGGGGAGGGGGGAGGGGGGATCTGCAGATACTGGTGGAAGAAACTCCATCCCTAAAGCATGAGTGAGTCGGCGCATGTACTCCATCTGCTCCTGATGCTGCTGCTGCCACCGACTCATCTGCTCCTCGTACAGCTGCTGCTGGCGTCGACGCTCCTCCTCATGCTGCTGCTGCTGCTGACGCATCTGCTCCTGCTCCTGTCGGAGACTCTCTATCAGTGCAGTCTGAGATCGCAACTGATCATCATACTATGTAGCAGAAGAAGATGCACGAGCTCTTCTTGAGCTAGACGCCGACATCGCAGCACTACCATAATAATCTCTGGGAGTCAGTCGAGAGATGATACCAACTACCTGGCCCTTCTCGAAGGAATACTGGGTGGCCTGCATCCATGCCGCCTCATCAAACTCACGGCCAGTGGTCTGATCTGATGACTCGGCCTGACTCTCAGGCCGGGTCTGTGACGCTGCAGCCGCATATGACTCCTGTAGTTGCAATTTAAAATTAAAATTGTGAATATATTATATGTAGTTAATTTTTAAACTTGAAAACAAATAATACTGACCATGATGTGACGCTGACGATCACCTCTGAGCTCCCCAGTAGAAGGATCACTAAACATCCTTTGATATATGTCGTACTCCGTAATATCGGGATGCTCGACAACCTATAAGAATAAAAAATAAACTGTTAATATTTATAGTTATATAAAATATTTATAAATAATGTACGTACCAGATGTTGTCTATGAGTACTGAAAGTACGACTCCCAGCTCGATGAGTCACCTCCTGTCTCCCCCGATTCTGCCTCCCCACCGATCATCTCCTGTGAAAGGCATCACTCAACCAGTGCGCACATAATCCATCCCATACATGGGATGAAATGTACTCTGGTCGGTGTACTCTATATGACTCGTCAAAAACTGACACTCCTGCTTTCTTCGTGGCATCTTTTCTTAAATTGTGCAAAAAATGACGAAAGCGATCATGCATGGCCACCTCCCATGCCTCATGGATGGCGTCACGCATGGTATCCTCGATCGGATACCATAAACCCTACAAATAAATCAAAATATCAAGTTAGAAATGAAATAATTTTCAAAATAAAAATTATTTATTTACATACGTACCAACCAATGGCCGAACATGGCCTGCTGCACATCAATGGGAATCTGCTGCCATGTGGTCCAAGGCTGAGAGAAATAGTTGCATAAAATAGCACTGCCCTGTCCGACTGCTATATGCGGAAAACTTTAAAAATAATAAAAATCTATTATGTGAATAGATTAATGAAATCTTAGTCAAATCCATAGGTTATCACACAGGTTATTACACCTCAGTGTGCGTGGATCAAACCCAAGACGTGGACGTCGCTCGGGGACGGGGTCAGGAATCATCAATCGTGCAAGACTGCGCCCCCTCCGTGTACTCCCTGGAGCACCTGTAGGCTGAGGTTCATCTGCCAGCAACTCATCCACATCGAAAGGCAGGTCAGCATCCGCCAACTCACAAAATGTGTCGTCGTCCATCTGAAATAGAAAATGTTAATGTTGTTAGCAAATAATTGATAATTACTATTATATATACATATATATTAGTTATGATTGTATATAACTACCATGAAATTCTATCAGTGTTCATCTTCTTCATCATCTTCATATATGTCAATGTCATCTTCATATTCCTCCTCAACATCATCGATATCCATTCGAGTTCCAGTTGCTTCATCTCTTACCATTTCAAATTCATATGTGACATCATTAACATCATCGTCATCACCGACTCTTAAATGTGGGGTTTCATCATCGATACTCATGTCTCTTTGTAAAAAAGATTGATTTTGAGTACTCTCTTGAAAAACTTCAATTTTTTGCACATCAGTGAAAGCACATTCACTTTGACTAAACTGATTGTCTTGAATTTTGATTTTTATTATACTCCACCAATCAGTCAACTCTCTTGATGTAGCACAGTACTTTGTGTAATAAACTTGATGTTCCTGTTGAGCCAATAAGAATGGTTCATTTACTACGAGAACACTTTTACATTTAATATCGATGATTCCATGAGTCAGATGAACACGCACGCCTCTCTCTGTATCCATCCACCGACATTTGAACATGGTTATGTAATTTTGTCCAAGATAACAGAGTTCAATGATTTCATCATGTATGCCATAAAAGTCAACTTCATTTTCTCGATGATGAGATCCTCTCAAGCTAACTCCACTGTTCATTGTTTTTTTTGATTCCCCATATGCATGTGTGTGAAATCGAAATCCATTCACCACATATGCATTGTAAGTTTTAACAAGTTTGGAAGGTGGGTTACTCAATATATATAGTCATTTGTCAATTTTATCAGCATGTCGAGACACCTGAAAATTTGTGAAATAATTATCAGTATAGAAAACTGTACATTTAATGAGTTTCTAAAAGATAAAGAAATTTTGTTACCAGTTTTTGAAACCACTGAGAGAAATTTTTCTGTAAGCATTCTTCAAGAGCAGCTGCTGTAATTTGTGGAATTTGTTTCTTGATATGATTATCATACAACCTATAAAAAACAAAGTTATTTACTGTAACATAAATGATAGAATAAGTGATATAAACACTTACAGTACAACTGATGTCATCTCTTCACAGTTGAGCAGAACATACATATGAGCTCTATGATGTTCATATTCCGAAAGCCAGCGTTCATAAACTCCACCAAAACCAAGCTCTGGCTGGTTGAAAACAGATAATTGATTGTCGATTTCATCAATATTTCTCTCATTCCGTCCCATTCGGTTGTGTTTTGAAGGATACTCAGATTCAAAATAATGGGAGCAGAAAAAAGATATTTCCTCTTGAAAATAAGCTTCTGCAATAGATCCTTCAACAGATGCTTTGTTACGTACTTTTCTTTTCAATTTTTGCATGCATCTTTCAAATGGGTACATCCATCGAAACTGTACTAGACCTCCACATTTGGATTCATATGGAAAATGTAACATCAAATGTTCCATTGAGTCGAAGAAAGACGACAGAAATATTTTTTCCAGTTTACATATAATTACAACAACATCTTCTTCAAGTTTGCATAGAGCATCATAATCTGCTGTAGCCGCACAAATTTCCCGAAAAAAATGAGACATGTCTATTATGGAATCCCAAATCACAGAATTCAACAGACCTCTTACCCCAATAGGTATAAGTCTTTCCATTATAACATGACAATCATGACTTTTTAATCCAGTAATATGACCATTCTTTACACATCTACCCAAATTGGAAGAACAACCATCTGGAAGTCTCAAATCTTCAATCCACTGACAAAATAATAAACGGTTTTCTTTAGACAGTGTATAAGCTGCTTTTGGTTTCAGTAACCTTTCTGTTCTGACATTCTCAAACATTTCCAGTTCTGGACACCTACAAATTTGGTCAAGATCTAAACGTGCATTTACATTGTCTTTTCTCTTTCCTGGCGTATCCAAAACTGTATGAAACAAATTATCAAAATAGTTCTTCTCAATATGCATGACATCCAACATGTGGAGGACCAACAAATCAGACCAATATGGCAAATCTCAAAATATGCTACGTTTAATCCAATTGTGTTCTTTCCCAAAACCAGAAATTTTCTGTTGGTTTATTGTGGGACCAAAAGTGATGGGAGGTAATGTAAATACAACTGATTTTAACTCTGAACCTGATAGCATTTTTGGAGGTCCATCTCTTTCAGTTGTTCCTTTTCTGAAATGAGATCTGTTTCTATGAAAAGGATGATCATCTGGTAGAAATCTGCAATGACAGTCAAAATAACAAGGTTTCTTTCCATGAATGAGCATAAATGCTTTGTTCTCTCCCATACAGTAAGGGCATGATTTCTGACCATGTGTACTCCAGCCAGATAACATCCCACAATCCGAGAAGTCATTAATTGTCCACATCAATGCTGCTCTCAGTATGAAATTCTGTTTCGTAGCAACATCATATGTACTGACACCAGTACTCCACAATAAACTTAATTCATCAATCAATGGTTTCAAATAAACATCAATATTTTTCTTCAGATGTCCTGGAATTAGTAAAGTCAAAAAGATATATGTCTCCTTCATCAACATCCATGGATGTAAATTGTACGGAGTTAAAAAAATAGGCCAACATGAATATTGACTACCATAAGATCCAAACAGACAGAAACCATCAGTGGAAAGGCCCAGTCGAACATTTCTAGCTTCTAAAGCAAAGGATGGATGCACTCTATCAAAATGTTTCCATGAATCACCATCGGCTAGATGATTCAAACTTTTGTCGGTTGAAATATTCGCTTTATCCCATGACATCATTGTCGCTGTATTCTTAGACATGAATAAACGTTGAAGTCTGGATGTAAGCGGAAAATATCTCAACTGTTTTACAGGAATAAAACCAGACTTCCCATGTTGCCCTTCTTTATATCTCACTTGCCCACATGTGGGACAAATATCCAACGACTCATTTTCCCCAGAATATAAAATGCAGTCATTTGAACATGCATGAATCTTCTGACAAGTAAGTCCCAAATTTCGAACCAGCCTCTTACTCTCATAGTAATTTGCAGAAAAAACATTTCCTTCAGGTAATAGTGTTCTATGCAAAGAAAATATCTGGTAAAAACAGGTGTTTGACATTCCGTTATCTGATTTGATAGCCATAAATTTTGCAATTGCTTCTAATTTGCTCATCTTGCAGCCAGGATATAATGCATCCTCATCAGACCTCAACAACTCATAAAATTCAGACGGTGCCAACTCAGGATTTGAATCTATATCAGCCGGAGTTTCTGTATGTTGAACAGATGAACCGGCAACATCATGTACTAAATCTTGAAACTGAGATGGATCCAGAATCAAGTTGGTATCACCTACTCTGGAACTGCATTCACCGTGTTAATACCAAAAAACATAATATGGTTGAAAACCAAAACGCCAGAGATGTCCCCCCACTTTGTCAAACATGTCGAACGTTCTCAATGCACATTTTCTACAAGGGAATTTTATTTTTCCTTTTGAAACAAATTCTGGATTTGATGCCGCAAATGATAAAAAAGTCTCCACACCCTCTATATATACTGGATTTAAACCAGAACTGTTTAGATTTCTACTTTGATTTATCCATATGTGGTCATCTAATAATGACTGTTGACGACCTCGTTGTTCCATATTTTTCTATAAAATATAAAACCATTACTGGTTTTGAATAATTTGTTAGAAAAAACACTCATGCAAAGATTGAATATGTTGAGAATAAAGCAAAACATGTTAGAAATATTGATAATTTTAATATTATATTGATTTTTTATTATTTTAATAATACTAATATAATTGTTTTCATAAATATTAATTATATAATAATAACATTATTAAATTATTAGTATATTTTATTATTAATATTAAAATAATATAATTTTCTATATTATATACAATTATCCTTTCATCTGTGTGTTTAACATTCTATCTCCACATGTAATATTTGCATTCACTTTCACCTCTCCATTGGTGAGTAGGTTGATAATTTTGAAAAAGAATGCAAATATTACATGTGGAGACAGAAAACACACAGATGAAAAGAGAATTGTATATAATATAGAAAATTATATTATTTTAATATTAATAATAAAATATACTAATAATGTAATAATGTTATTATTATATAATTAATATTTATGAAAAAAATTATATTGGTAATTATTACTAATTATTGGCAATTATTACTAATTAATTGTAATTATTACTAATTATTGGTAATTATTACTAATTATTGGCAATTATTGGTAATTATTGGTAATTATTTGTAATTATTGGTAATTATTGGTAATTATTGGTAATTATTGTTAATTATTGGTAATTATTGGTAATTATTGGTAATTATTGGTAATTATTGGTAATTATTGGTAATTATTGGTAATTGTTGGTAATTATTGGTAATTATTAGTAATTGTTGGTAATTATTGGTAATTATTGGTAATTATTCGTAATTATTGGTAATTATTCCTAATTATTGGTAATTATTCCTAATTATTAGTAAATATTGGTAATTATTGGTAAATATTGGTAAATATTGGTAAATATTTGTAATTATTGGTAATTATTGGTAATTATTGGTAATTATTGGTAATTATTGGTAATTATAACTAATTATTGGTAATTATAACTAATTACTGGTAATTATAACTAATTATTGGTAATTATTACTAATTATTGGTAATTATTACTAATTATTGGTAATTATTGGTAATTATTACTAATTATTGGTAATTATTACTAATTATTGGTAATTATTACTAATTATTACTAATTATTACTAATTATTACTAATTATTACTAATTATTACTAATTATTACTAATTATTACTAATTATTACTAATTATTCCTAATTATTACTAATTATTACTAATTATTCCTAATTATTACTAATTATTACTAATTATTACTAATTATTACTAATTATTACTAATTATTACTAATTATTACTAATTATTACTAATTATTGGTAATTATTACTAATTATTGGTAATTATTACTAATTATTGGTAATTATTACTAATTATTGGTAATTACTACTAATTATTGGTAATTATTACTAATTATTGGTAATTATTACTAATTATTGGTAATTATTACTAATTATTGGTAATTATTACTAATTATTACTAATTATTACCAATTATTGGTAATTATTACTAATTATTACTAATTATTACTAATTATTACTAATTATTACTAATTATTATTAATTATTGCAAATTATTGGTAATTATTATTAATTATTGGTAATTAGTGGTAATTATTGGTAATTATTGGTTATTATTACTAATTATTACCAATTATTGGTAATTATTACTAATTATTGGTAATTATTGGTAATTATTACTAATTATTACTAATTATTATTAATTATTACTAATTATTGGTAATTAATATTAATTATTGGTAATTAGTGGTAATTATTGGTAATTATTGGTTATTATTACTAATTATGGATAATTATTGGTAATTATTACTAATTATTGGTAATTATTGGTAATTATTACTAATTATTGGTAATTATTTATAATTATTACTAATTATTGGTAATTATTTGTTATTATTGCTAATTATTGGTAATTATTCCTAATTATTGTTAATTATTACTCATTATTACTAATTATTGGTAATTATTGGTAATTATTACTAATTATGGATAATTATTGGTAATTATTACTAATTAGGGATAATTATTGGTAATTATTACTAATTACGGATAATTATTGGTAATTATTACTAATTATTGGTAATTATTTGTAATTATTACTAATTATTGGTAATTATAAATAATTATTGGTAATTATTGGTAATTATTACTAATTATTGCTAATTATTTGTTATTATTACTAATTATTGGTAATTATTACTCATTATTACTATTTAGTACTAAATATTGATAATTATTACTAATTATTATGAATTATTGCTAATTATTAGTAATTATTACTAATTATTTTTAATTATTGGCAATTATTACTAATTATTGGTAATTATTGGTAATTATTACTAATTATTAGTAATTTTTACTAATTATTACTAATTATTGGTAATTATTACTAATTATTCCTAATTACCATTAACTATGAACAATGAATACTAATAATTTAAATTTATTAAGTAACAAAACAATCTAAACATAATTAAATTAAAACTAATTAAGAATAATTGAAACTAATAAAAAATTTAAAATAAATATTAAATTAAAATGAACATAAATACCTTTAAAATGGATCTGAGGTTGATCTCTGATCGTTGTTGAAAACTTCAATATCAACTCCGGAAAAAAAATGAAACTTAAGAAATGCTGAACTCTAAAAATAGAGTTTTGAGAGAACTAGAAGATGGAGTTTGAGAATAAATGAAAAAAATGGATGAGGGGGTATTTATAGGTTGGATTATTTGCGACGGGTGTATTTGCGACGGAATACCCGTCACAAATAGTATTATTTGCGAAGGTACCCGTCGCAAATACCTTAGCCCGCATTTATTACGGTCAACGGGTAAATAGTCATTTGCGACGGGACCCGTCGCAAATAACAACCTACCGACATACTATTTGCGACGGGGGTATATTCCCATCGCAAATATCTTTTACTGCCGCCGATTATTTGCGACGGGTAGTAACCGCCCGTCGCAAATAACTTTCCCGCGATTTGGCGCGCAAAGCACGCCAGTCCTTTTGCGACGGGAAAAGCTATCCCGTCACAAATAAGTTTCTAACGGGGCTATTTGCGACGAGATTTATCCCCGTCGCAAATACCCATTTTTCCCGTAGTGATAAAATCCATTTCAATAAAACACCCTTTTAAAAAAAACCCATTTCTCATCAAACCATTTACAATTTCAGCAATTTCATAATTTAAAATCAACATTTTAAATTAAAATAGCCAATTCACTTTGCACACAATTCACCAAGATTTCACAATTTCATCAAAACCATAAATCATCACTAAAGAAGATTTATTCCATGCTTTTCACAATCAATTCCATTCAAATGATCAATTTGAAACTAAGCCAACCAATTCTAATAAGAGGAGTCGAGAGTGAAGCCACCTTACTCAACAAAATAGGCTAAACCAACCAACGGACGAAGAACGCCAACAAAACCGAGTTGTAACTCAACTAACCCGCCTTAGATCTCTTCCCCTATCAACTACAAGACCAAAACCACCATTATTTGGCATCCACCCCCTTAGATATACCCACAGCGGGTGTAGATCTAAGAAACCGATAGAGAGAGCGAAGGAGATCTAAAGAAACAAGACAAAAACAAGACTTACCATGATCAACCAGCTTTTAAACTCCAAGGCAAGCCTCCGGATTGCTTCCAAAATGCTAGGTAAGTGCTCTCCCACCTTCACCGGAGAGAAATCCCGAGTTAGAGCTGTTTATGAGCAAAAATGAGTGGGTTAAAAGATAAAACAGATTGGATCCTAAAAAATAGGATCTAAGTTGACTTCGCGCACAGTTAGTCCGCATGGTTAGACAAACCGTGCGCTAACTGTATGGTCGTCACTACTTCGGAAGGGGTGCTCACTGTGCGGACTGCTCTGTGCAAGGTGACCACACCCGCACGGCTTCCGCACGGTTTGGAAAACCATGTGTAGTCCGTGGATCACCACTCTTTTCCCTTTTTAAACTTTAAGAGTTTCCAAACTTTCCCCAACAATCTCTCATATGCTTCATGTACTTAAAAAACATGAAACAAGGGTTACTTACCAGAAACCGGGGGTACTACAGATTAAAACCGGCCACTGAAGATTCTCATGGATCGACTTTAGAATCCCCCAATACTTTCACATGTCCCCCAGATTAGGATAACTGTAAAAGTCCACAAAGGTCTAGATGAGGGAATTCAACTAGTAAATGTGAGTTGCAATAAGGTTATTAGAGAACTTAATTATCTTTACCTCAATACCCTCTTTCAACACAAGGTAAATATATTTATCATGAATCTGTCCAGCAACATGAAGATAGACTTAAAGGCTCACCTGGGATGCGATTCCACTAATTTCCTTGTTTTCTAGCATGGTTTTGGATTGAAAAATCATGTTGAGGAAAAGTTTAGAGATCCTAATTTGGAGCATCCAAAATGATCATGGGATTCTAAACCCACGACAGTTCCAACAATGGATTTTCATTCACCTATCCAAGATTGTCTATTTCCAACCTATGCCTCATCAGAGATGTGGAGATAATCATCCCCTGAAACCTTTAATTATTTAGGGTGATGATCCTGTTTATAGGGTGCCTCCAGCAATTTTTTTGTAACAAATATATTCCACACTCTAGGATTCAAGAAGATATTCTAATCTTGTTTTTCTCTTCCATTATCACAGTTTCTTAAGTATTTCCTGGATGTACTCATATGCTTCATCACAAATTAAGAAGGGAAAAGATTCCTTCCCCAATAAAAATAAAAAGAAATCCAAAAAAGTATAATATTTAAAATGGTTATTTTACTTTAAAATAAAATTTTAAAATATCATTAAGGTACTATTTCTAGAAACACAATACAAAATAATAATAATAATAATAAAATAATAAAATTAAAAATTGAGAAAATTTAAAAACGAAAATATAAAATTAAACAAAACTAATCTGTATTTTATTTACTATTAAATAAATTATAGATTTATATAAAAACATAATTATATTAAAAATACATAATAAAAGAAACACAATAACTTTATTATTCATTAAAATAAAATTTAAAATTCAAAAATATATTTTAATAAAAACAATAAATAAAATAATTCTTATAAATTTACATTAATTTAAAATAAATTAAAAAAACAAATAAAATCATTATTTTGTTAAAAATTTTAGAAAAAAAAAGAAAAAAAAATTTTAAAAAATTAAAAGAAAAATAAAGATAATTAAGTTATTTTAATTCTAAACGAATTAAAAAACATAAAAAACATTTTAGTCAATATAAAATAAAATAATAAAAAATAAATGATGAATAAAATATAACTATAAAATATAACAATAAAATATAAAATATAAAATTGAAAGTCCAAAAGAATATTTAAATAGGAATGAATTTTAAAAATCTAGTAGAAATTTGATTTATTTGAAAATGAAACTAATTAATGAGAAACTAACAAAGATAATATAACATAACAAATAAAAAAGTGATGAAAATAAAAAAATATCATATCATATCAAAATAAATTTAAAAAATTTTAAAATAAGGGAATATTACACTTTAAATCAAATAAATAATTCCGGAAAAAAACTATTTTTATCAAATATAGAAAATGAAAAATATTGATATTTTTATTTTACCTTTAAATAAACCAAAAATACTAAATATTATAATTTCTATAAACATGTAAATTATGAAATTCATAAATCACAAATAAAAATTAACATAAGGGACTATATTTTTATATCTCTCCCTTTAATTTTTTTTTGAATCTTAGT
The DNA here is from genome assembly GCA_963277665.1 of Viscum album. Taxonomy (NCBI): domain Eukaryota; kingdom Viridiplantae; phylum Streptophyta; class Magnoliopsida; order Santalales; family Viscaceae; genus Viscum; species Viscum album. The sequence continues at coordinate 1,905,709,569 of OY728152.1, read as the reverse complement.
GGTGAAACTAAGATGGTCAAGAGGTGTTCTAGATGCTCAAGTTGAGTTATTTTCATTTCGTGGACCACCATGTCAAAACATAAGAAAGGTTATGGCCTTTTTATCTCTTTTTGAGGCTTGATCATTGGGCATTTGGTTTTAGCTAGTCTTCTTTTAGAATGATCATTTCAATGTTTGTTGTGTAGTGAAGGGTCTACTGTCACGACCCACCTCCCCGGGTCATGAACCTTATCATCTGACCCCATGGGTCTCCTGTAATACCTTATTTTCCTTCCTAGCACACCATAAGCTATTACTCACTATAGTCGCTTATCAGATTAATGATTTTCCCCACAGGCTAACACATGTTCTTTTAGTGTGTTTTGTCCTCACTCACACACACCCTGGGAAACTTCTCAGAAGGTCACTCATCCTGATTACTACTCCAAGCCAAGAATGCTTAACTATGGAGTTCAAATCAGACAGCCTCCCGAAAAGAAAGGTCCACCTTGTTGACATGGGTAATAACATTTATCCTTATTAAGTCTCACATTCCAGGGGGGTTACATTATCCACCCCTTTAAAGAACAACACCCTAGTTGTGGACCCCAAGCCACAAACCCAAGATGTTCCTAAGCACTTCTGGCTGGGTATTGGCTCTGATACCATTTGTCATGACCCGCCTCCCCCGGTCATGAACCTTATAATCTAACCCCATGGTTCTCCTGTAATACATTGGGTTACTTCCTATCACACCATAGGCTATTACTCACTAGGGTCGCTTATTAGACTAATGACTATCCCCACAGGCCAACACACGTTCTTTCAGTGTGTTTTTTCCTCACTCACACGCACCCTAGGAAACTTCCCAGAAGGTTACCCATCGTGATTACTACTCCAAGCCAAGCATGCTTAACTGTGGTGTTCTAATCAGACAATATCCCGAAAAGAAAGGTTCACCTTGTTGACATGGGTAGTAACATTTAACCTTTTTAAGTCACACTTTTCCAGGGGTGTTACCACCAAGCCAAAAAACAAGCTTGGGTTTTGTACTGCTTGTTTTTTGGTAGTCTGTTGTGATACCTGTTGTGTTACCTGATGTGCCTTTAGATTATAGATCTATTTGCTAGATTCTTTGGATGATGATTAAATTATTTAATTAAATTAATATATAAATGCAAATGGAGGTTTGTAGGATTTTTTTTACTTTAGTGTACTCTTGTTTCTCTGCTGTATTTATTTTTCCATCACCTTTTCTATATCGCTCACTGAAAGTAGGGAACTGATCTTGTGGTGGTTGCCTACTGGGATTAGTCTCACACCCTGTTTGGGTCTAGCTTTTCGGCCCAAACAGGTTATATGGCGGCAGGTGTGGATAGGGATTGTGGCCCTTCTACCTCAGGTGTTTGATTGCTGGTTAGAGCTGGAGAGAATGAGACTATGCATAGGCTTGCGATGCTGTTGGAGTTTACTGTTTACTTTTAGTACTTGGCATTTAGTTGTATTTCATAATTTTGCTTTGTTACTAATTTCCAAAAATACATGTATCATGCTGCATCATTTTTGTATTACAAATTTCTTCTACTGTTAGTTTCAGTTGTTGTATGCTATTAATTGCTTCTACTATTGTTTATTAATTTCCTTCGGATGCATACTTTACCAAATGAGGGAATAATTTTCCCACTAACTCACCAAGGCCCTCACTGCTAGTCGGAAGCCTCTGGCATTTGGGGAAATGCCCTTTAGGTCATGTGGAGAACTGAGTATGGGGCACCAGTTGAGTGGCTCCAGATTCGGGTCATTACAAAGTGGTATCAGAGTTGTTCGAGGTTTCTTCTTCAACGTTGCGTTAGGAAACTCGGTTATGAATTTCTTTAATGGGCGGAGTTTGTAAGAATATGGATCTTTTTTTCAGGTATTTGACCCCTTGGTTTATGTTTTTCGTGGTTTTAAAGTTAAGGGTGATGCTTGGGAGAGTCGGGGAAACTTGAAATGAAATTTTGAGTCAAAACGGGGAGCTGCACGGGTGGCACACGGTTTGTCTAACCGTGTGGCTTGACCGTGCGTAGCTGGCACTCAAGGCAGTGGCGACCACACGGTTCTCGCACAGTTAAGGGAAACCGTGCAAAGAGACCATGCAAAGAGTGTTGAAAAGGCAGTACAGACCGCACGGTTAGCACATGGTTTGTCAAACTGTGCGAGAAAACCGTGTAGGCAATTAAATTAGATCCTTAAATTATGGATATAACTCTTTTTACCTCTAATTGTCTCGTTTAAACCCCTAGGTGGCCATAAATTGGGATTACTCTCCCTTGAAGGTTGGAAAACTTCTCTCAAGTGTTGTGGAGGAGATTCGAAGGCTTCTATTGGAAAATAGAAGCCAGATTCTTGAGGTATGTGATCGTTCTCCTTCGTTCTTGATCGTTTTCTTAGATATACTTCTCCTCTTCCCTTGGTTTCTTATATCTACACCTGTTATGTGTAGATCTAAGTGAGTGGATGCCAAATTTTATGACTTTGTGTCTTGGTCTTTTTAGGAGAAGGTATCTAAGGTAGGTTCTTGGAGAATCAACCTGAGTTTCCTGCACGTTCTTTGTTGTTGGGGTTTTCGTCAAAACATTAGAGGTAGGTGGTTTGATGCCTTAAGTTAAATGTCTTTGAGTTTTTGTAAAAAAGTGATGGATACCCATGTATCAGTTATCTTGGGTTAGGTTTTGATCCTGTAGTATTATATTCTTTAGATTTCTTGTGTGCTTGAGGCTGTTAGATGAATAATGATTGCTTGTTATCATGTGTGAGGATCACCCCATGGGTGTTTTCCTTGTTTTGGCTGTTTATCACCATTTGGATTAGGTTTCCAATGAGGAAAAACTTGTTATACTAATTGCCTACCTTGATATGAATAATTTCATGTGTTGCCTGCAGTTTAAATGTACTTGATTCATTGTATCTATTAGCCAAGTAGTTTTTTGAACATACTTGGGGCTGCTACAAATCAGTTACGTACAATTTATTTTACTGAGGGTTGCGGGAAACTGGCATAGAAAGACCATAAGGGGAATTGATGTAGAGTGCTTCCTCGTAGGGCCTGTTTAATTATTACCACTACAAGACTATAAGGGATATTGACTTTGTGCTCTCTTAGAGGGTCTGATAATTATCGAATCAAGACTAAAGGGGGAATTAGACGTAAGTGATTCCACAGAGAGTCTGTAGTATCAATACAACTCTATTGGGGGAATTGAAGATGAGTGATTCTTTAGGGTGAATTTTCCTTTGTTGAATACATGACCATAGGGGAAAGGTGATGGCCATTTTTATCTCTTTTGGAGGCTTGATCATTGGGCATTTGGTTTTGTCAAGTCTTATTTTAGGATGATCATTTGAAATTTTGTTGTGTAGTGAAGGGTCTACTATGGAAGTGAAATGACCATGGTAACCATTTCAAAGAATGCTTTGTGTGGGGTGTTTCCCTACATTGAAATTGGTGACTAAATTATATATTTTGGAGAGTGAGGCCTTACCTTTCTATAATTCTTGTGAATGTTCTGGTGAAATTTGGAATGGCATTGTCTCATACCATGGAGGTTCAGTGTGCACAAAGACAAGGTTTGGTTGATAACACATAGTAGTGAGTGAGGAAGGTGAAATAGCTTGATCACATATGCTATATTGTAGAGGGATGTTGTGGTGTCCTTCTTGGTGTCTAATACACTCCACACCACGTCATGAAATAGGTAATGGAGGTGATCAATTTTTTTAAGTTCAATTTAAAGGGGCGAGATCATATGATGTTCAAACTCCTTAAAAATAGGATCTATCTTTGACTAGAGGCTCCATGGTAAGAGTTTGATTCATTATGCTATAGTGGATTCTAATCTAACCTTCAGTATAAATTTATTCTCAGCTACCCATTTGTCTGTTTTTTCATCTTCTCCTTTAAATCCCTAATTAACCCATTGACCACTCACCAATCTATAGTCTCACTGTTTAGAATCTAAACCACTTATTTTGTGTGGTTCAATGTCTCACAAATCAAGGCACTCTCTCTACTCTTCCCTTCTTCATTATCATTCTTATTCATTGTTCAATCGATTCATTTGGTGGAGTGTCTTTATTTTGAGATGAGTTTCTATAAATACTTAATGGTTTTATATTGTAATTAGGTTTTAATTAGTTTCCCATCAATTTTTGTGGTGTTTGATTCTTCGGTTCTTCTATTATGAGAAGTGATTTCCTTGAAACACCAAATTGAGGTAGGTTATTGAAAGACTTATTATTTATTATATGGAATTGTGAAATTATCATGATTTTTATTCTTTTAGTGAATTGTATAAATTCACATAAGAAGATAAATTATTAAGAATTTATAAATTAAATAAATGAATTGTTTTGCCCATATTTTATGTATATTTATTGTCTTATTTAATTTGTTACTACTACTGCTACATATTTTCTAAGTGAAACATGAATAAACAAGTAAGAAAATATATGTGATACTAAAATTTATGAGAATGAATTTCTGTGTGAACCTAAATATTCTACAATATAATAATCCATTATTAAATTAATTAATTGTTAAATGTTTTCCTATTAATGTGATACCCATCCTATTGAATTTTTTTCTATGAAATACTTTATTCTTATTGTGGTTAAATGAAAAAATTACATCGCATAATTGAATAAAATGAGTTTTTATGGCTTGAACTGATATAATGTTTGTGTTGGACCTTCTATTTTATATTCCTAAAAATATGATTGTTATTTATTACAGTAATGGAATATTATTTTTAATATTATTTTTAAATGATGTGTTCTTTTTATGGGGAGATGATTATGTAGTGTAGATATTGGTGTTGTGGTATCCAGGTGATATGGGGTATGTTAGTTATGTTTGATGTTATGTTATAGGATGGGCTCGAATAAATAATATGGACACCAAAATATGACTATAGAATAAATTAATGGTGGGTTGTTAATTAGATTTGGTGATGATTTAAATATAAATTAATGGAATGTAATATAATAGAAATAATAAATATGGGTGTTTTCTTATGAGCGTTTTATCATTAAATATCTTAAATGGTTTACATAAAGAATATAATGTTGTAGGTAAATATTAAACCAATAATAGACTAAATTAAAAAAATGAATGGGAACATTTGGCCTATGTTTGTGGTTGTTTTGAGTATGAATTGTGGGGTTGGTTTACAGGTGGGTGTGGAAATTGTTTTTAGTGCAGATTTAGGATATCATAGAAATTATGTGAACTTAATAGAGATAGTTAAAATAAACCCATATTTTTGTATTATGTTTCATTATATTACTTAGTCTACTTCCTCTTGTTTTCCTTACTCACCCCTCTTGAGTTGGATAACATAACTAAACCCAATGTTTTTTTTGGTTTTTGGTGTTTTACCTATATTCAGATTGGTGAGGGAATTTGGATGGCTACCCCTTATCCTATTATCTCCCTTATATATAGGTATATGATTCTGGACGTATATGGTGGGGGTGATGCACATAAGTAAGAGAGAATGAGGTGGATTTCCTTCATGTTCATCATACCCAAAAGCGATAGATACATATTGGATATTGGTATTACATTCATTAAATGATTCTAATGAAATATATTAGTCCTCATCAAAGGTTGGGGTCGGAAAGGTGATGACATGAACCATATCCCTGTTGACTAGATTTTATACACATACATGTAAGGTATAAAATCACAAGACATTATATATTGGGATGTGGGAGTGGAAAACATGTGGTGAAGTGGTTGTAGGGATCCCATGATCATATTTTGCAGATACTATATCATTACATTATGTGTGATACATGGTTAGTGGAATTTAGGGAGTTTGTGAATAGGTATTTGACCTTCTAGAAGCTTATAAATTCTCTAGCCTATTCATTAGAGCATTGATATTATCTTCTCACATTGACATGAGGGGTCGTGATGAGGATCCTATTAAGTATATATGTTATGCTCACCATACAATTATTCAAACTCTTTTTCATGTAACCATGGGGATTGTGTGACTATGATGGACCATACTAGATTGGAGTGGATATATTTTTTTGATGCCTAGGATTATTTTGGTAGATTATTTTGAGAGATGGAATGCATTTATTTTCTTTGATTATGAGCTTATAATATTTTGGGATCATGGTTTATTTCATATGATGTAGTGTTGATTGTTGGATTATATCTTACCTATTGTATTTGACTTCATATATATATGGATGTTCCTCTCATGGTTCATTTCATATACTTGGTTATAGTCACTAACCCATGGTCAATTGGAGGTTGGTTTTAGGGGTCACTCTCTCCCTCCACTTTCTTCCAAAGAGGCATACTAGTGGAGGGAGACATGATAAAGTAGTATCAGAGCTCATGGTTGAGATATTGAATATATATTAGGGAATATGCACCAAGGAAAACTATATGGGTTTGTAGGGAAACATCATCCATTGAATTTAGTTCATGATTCATGCAAGGGGTAATGATTAGGACACAAGATTTTAGGTCCCTATGGTTTGACATAATGAATTTAAAATTACCAAACCTACTAAGTGAAGCGATGTTACCTATAGGGTAGAGACCTAGATGAGGTTTATGCATATTTATTGGATGTTCTTGTGTTTGAATTGTGTTTTATTTTTTAATAATGAAATAAATCCAAATAAATTACAGTAGATTAGGCTTAAGAGTTCCTCCTTTCCTTTTGAGAACTCAAATAGTCATCTAACCATATTTTTTATGTTGGTTGGGATTGGAAAGATGATTTAGTAGAATGTCGAAGGGTCAAACCAATAGAGAAGGATGAGTTCTAGAAGAAGACATTATGTTGTATCTATCATCAAACTTTAGCTATGTTTAAGGGGAGAATCTATGATTTAGAGACAGAGAAATGACTGGAAGAGATAGATATTGTATGCAGTCTAACTCATTCCCAAGTTGATTAACGGGATCTATTACCTATTAATTAAGTGAAGGGATAATCTGATTAGTGGTGGATATTTTGATTCCCCAGACACACACTCTGTGGTTCGGTACTAAAAATAATAATAATCTTCTTATTTTTATTTTTAAAGGTTTTTGATGTTAAAAATATGTTATCTGAATTTTATAATTAATAATTACAAAATTAATTCCAAATATTTATTACATTACAATTATATTTTTAGTTCAATAGTTTTATAGAATTAGAAATTTAATTATATATTAAAAATTATTTTAATTCCTTTTAAATGAACCTTTTTATATTAAGTAAAATCTTCATAGACGGCTCAAAATTATCTCAATATAATACTATATTCATAATATATCCTAATAAAATATTGTCCATATGAAAAATAAAATTTTAAAAATATGGTGTGCACATAAAGAACTCAATAATGGTTTTTAAAACAAATGAGAAATCCACTTTCTTTTAAATTATTAAAATCTCCTAAAAATTGTTTCCATTGAAATAAGTTACATTTATCCTTATAAATCATCATAAAAATTACCCTTTTAAAATCAAATAGGGATATCATAAGATAATTTTCATAGGAAAATATTTCATTCCTAAATTTATTTTATAATAAATCAAATAATGAAGTCATTTTCCTTTAAAATATAATCCTTAGATATCTATATTTAAAATAAAACTTTTAATTATGAATAATTTAATATTATTTTGTTTTAAAATGATGTATAATGGTATTAAAAAAACATTGAAAATTCATGGGGCAATCTAGAGCATTGATGGTAGAATAAGGCACACCCATCACATTGTTGAAGATTCATTGATGTTCATGTTCAATACCCATCCCTCATCATGTTAGCCTAGATAAGATGATTGAAGTTAGTCTATATTGGGTTGAATATACAAGATTAAAATTTTAAAATATGAATTAATTATCTAAATTATTTATCAATGTTTATTAACATAGTATATTATCTGTAGAAAAATAAATAAAAGAACATAAAAATTTAATTTCATAGATCTTTCTAAAGTAGCTCTATTGTACTCTTATACATTTATACTCTATGAGAGATAAATTGTGAAATAAACTTATTTTTGAAAAGAAATTACACCCCAATTAAAACATAATTTTTCAAATTGAAGTATAACCAATATACCTGAATTCTTTATGGGGAGTCATAAGGAAATCAAAACACTAGACTTAGACTATTGGAGTCATAACCAAAATATTCTTAAATTTATAATTTTAGAGTCAAAACGCAAAGAAAGAAAATATTTTTATATGTGTAATCATAAATAAAAAGTTGCAGAATGTGCGAGAGATATAAATTAGTGTTACAAAAATAAGAAACTAGGATAAAATAAATAGACTAATGATATATGAACATGTGTTGTTTCTTGAGTATTATATTATCTTCTCTCATCAAGATAGTAAAATTTTAATCATTTTAGCTATATCCCTTGAGAGATCATCCAATAGTTAAATATTTGTTTTCACATGTATAATTGCACAACCCTTCACTGTATCACACCAAATCACTTTTTGCACAATGTCACATGAAAATAAGTAAGATTATATCAAATAAGTATTGATTTTTTATTTCTAAATATCACCAATACATTTTAATATATTCTCTATGGCCTTTTAAAATATATAACGCAAAATATCTAATTCAATCATTAGGCAAATCGTAAAAAACTAACAATTGAATGATTATCAGAAAGTGAGGGAGATAAATTAAAATTAAAAAATTATTACTCTAAGATCAAATATAGAATAACAATTAAAATATAAACAAATTTCATGTAAATTATCTTTAAAAATCTATATAATTATTTCAATGAAAATACCATAATAATCTCACATGTTTCCATCAAAAATTTAAAATTCAACAAAATACAAAAAACAAGCATATAGATATGTAGAAATTTAAAAATGAATAACACTAAATTAAATAATATAAAAAAAGTATGAATGAATTCTATAACATCTAATATGAATTTAGAAATATTAAAAACAAATAAAACAAATCAAAATAATAAAATTAAATTTTATGAGTTTCAAGATGAAGGTTCATGCATGAAAAAATAACAGCTTCGATATTCATATAAATATGTATAAAAAACTGTGAAAACACTTCGTATAGGTCATATATAATTAATATGAATTAATAAAATCATTAAAACAATTTAAACACTTGGAACAAAAATATAAAAATCATAATAAAATGAAAAATTTTAAATTGGAGTAATCTGGTGAAAATTAAAATTTTATACATATGTAAGGGTCATTTTCATACATGAATAAGGGTAAGATAAATAATTTGAAATAATATAAAAAATTTGAATTTTTTTTACAAAAAAAATACATAATAACAAATAAATTAAACAATGAATAAAATTAATAACATATAATGAAATATATAAATATTGAGAGGAATTTGTAGTATTCAAAATATAAAATATAAATACTCATTAATTAGAAAAAATCTTTTACTCAAAAATTTTCCTTCGATTTAAAAGTTTTAAAAAATAAATATAAGAAATATTTGAATTAAAAATTAAATATTCACCTCAATATAAGAAAAAAAATACTTTCAAAAAAAAATTATTTAATTATATGTTCGAATTTGATTTTATCAAATTAAAAAAATACATCTATTTTAAAAAATATCTGTAAGTTAATTTTTAGTTGGAACATATTATAAAATAATATCTCCTTCATTAACACAATCTTTTATAAAGTAAAATCTCATGTAAATGTTCTTAGTTCGTGAATATTGTATAGGGTTTTTCAAAATAGAAATAACAAAATAATTATAAAAAAATAGGCTACTCTTCTAAATTAAAAACATATTCAGAAAATGTTTTAATAATTAATAATGATTAAAAACAACATGATACATAAGAAATATAGTCTCTTTTAGAAATAAATAAAGAAAAATAATTTTTTCCCTCGAACACCAAGAATTTTTTTTAGTTAGAAAATGACACCTACTTGTGGAAGGATTTCAATTAATTATGAATCCTCTAAAAAAAGTGTTATAGTAACTAATTAAATTAAAAATATATATCTAGAATAAAATAATACAAAATTAATAGTTCTTTTAACATATCTAATAACAGGTTTAAAAGGCTTTAAGTCAGATTTCTTAGGATCAGATTGAAATCTAGCACATAAAAAACACTAAACAGAATAATAGTTCTAGAAGTAGTTAAATACAACAACATCCAACCATGCATCTAAACAATTTATAATAAACATATTTTATATAAAAATAAGAATCCAATTTATAACTAATACTAATTGGGGTATTTGATGTTTTACATTATTCAAGACCAAAATTCTTAATCAAATCATTAGCATATTTACATTCAATTTATAAAAAACCATCATTCATTTGAAAATTTTGAAGACATAAAATGATATTGAGTTCAGGTATAAGACTCATATAAAATTCACAAGCCATTAAATCAGAAACTTATATGCAAAGAAAATAAATTTATGGGATAAAAATAATATCAACAATAGAAATTCATATAATTAAATTATCTTTTGAAACTCATTTAATAAAAAAATTAGAATATACTTTATCATTATTATAATAAATTTTTTAAAAAAAAAGTCTACCATACCAAGAATTATTTATTTTTTAATAATATATAATTGTTTTGATAACATGAAAACTTGATTAGGAAATTTTTTTATTTTCAAATCCTGGGGTTTGGGAAACAAAATCATTTTAAAAAATAAAACCATTTGAAAATCACTTTAACATCCATTTTAAATAACATAAAACATTAAAAATAAAAAAAATATATTAATTTTTAATATACTCAATATGATAAATATTTGAAAAAAAATTATGAAGATTTATACCTTCTACATTAAAATAACCACGATCAACAATCCTAGCTTTATTATTAAAAACTTTATAGATTTATCCATGTTTTATCTATGAATTTATTTAGTTCCAATAAATTTCATATCTATAAAGGGTTCAAGTAATGTCCAAAAAATATGTCTAGAAAATTTATTAAGTTATTATTTATTAGTACTAAAATAATTCACATCATTAAAAGAATCAAAAACATTATTAGTCACACAATTATAAAAAAACATAATTTTCATAAGAAATTGAAATATAAATACTAGTTTTAATATCATAATAAAAATTACTAGTAACATTATCAATAGAGAGATCTTTATGAGCATTCTATGATTTGGGAACATAATGAGAAGGAGTAATCATCTCATTAATAATTACACCATCTTAAGATTTTTCATCACTAAAATTAAAATCAATAAAATCATCTTCAAATTTTTCTAAAGAAGAATCTTGATTCAAAACATCTTCAATAAATTTAATAGGAAGAGATTATTGTAAAGAAATAGTTATTTTGTTCTAAGCACAAAAAGATTTAAATTTATTTTAATAACCAAGAAAAATATCATCATCAATTTTGGAATCAAATATACCTAGTATATATTTCGTATTTAAAATAAAAACATTAAACCCAAAATGTTTAAATAACCAATAATATGATTTTTAACATTAAAAAAATTTATAAGTGGTTTTGTTAAAATGGTCTAATTAAAACTATATTTAAAATAAAACAAGATGTATTAATAGATTCAACCCCAAAATATTTAAGCAATACATATTCACTTTACATTTCTATATCTATTTTATTAATTGTTTTATTTTTTCCATTCTATAACTCCATTTTGTTTTGGTGTTCTTGGAGTTGAAAAATTAAAAATAAACCATTTTCTTCCCATAATTTCTCAAAATAAAAATTTTCAAATTCACCAATATTATAAATTTTAATATAAATAATTAAAATAATTTTTTTTAATTCTTCATAAACTTTAAAAAAAAATAATCTGGAAAACTTTTCACTTTTATGGGACATAAAATAACCTCATTTAAATATACTAAATTCATCAACAATCACAAAGATATATTTTTGAACTTTTAAAATATCAAAATTAATATGACCATATAAATATAAATCGACATGTTTTAGTGGTATAGTAGTTAAAACATAATTAAGATATTTAAAACTAATTTTATATACTTTATCTTTTAAATAAAAATCAAAAATAAAATTCTTAGTAATTTTAAAATCAAGTTGATTCCAAATATGTTATTTATTTGATAGTTATTATAATAGTAAAAATTTTATATATACAAGCCTCTAATTAAATAAGAAATCATATGTTTTTATATCATTAAAACACTTGAAATTAGGGTTAGTTGATTCAGAAATATAAATTCAATAAATATTTTATTTTCTATTTGCATAAAATAAAAAAATTGGTTTGAAAAAAAATAAAAAATTATGATATTTATATTAAACAGTCATTCAATCATCGCATAATTTTGAAATAATAATTAGGTTATGGAAAAAAAATCAATGAATAATGATTTAGAAATTAAAAAAAATATTAAAAATAATCACTAGACTAAATCCCTTAACTGTGCCTTTTGAGTTATCATCGATTGTCATAGAGCCTCCATTGCATTGATTATAAGATAAAAACATTGATGGATCTACCATCATTTTTATGGAGCATCCACAATCCATGTACTATGTTTCCTTGAAATTCATAAATAATATTTTCTAAAAATATTAATTAATTATAAAACTCTTTTGGTTCCCTTTCTATCTTGGGTCCAATCGAGTTAGTATAGGAATTATTCAACACCGATATATATTTTAAACAAGTATTCATTGGTAATTGTAAATTTAAATAATTTAAAATAAAATTATTGGTATAAAAAATAGATTAATGAAATCTTAATAAACATGAATTACCATTATTCCCTTGAAAAAAATATTTAAATAATGTAACATTTGATATACATCCTTTAAAAATTAAAAAAAACTGGTTTTAAACAATTTTTGAATTTGAAGATTTTAACTAAAACCAGTTTCATCATTATTTTATTTTAGAATAATCATAATGTTATCATGTTTTTCTTTAAATTGATCAAAAATAGAAAAATATATTTCAAACAAACAACTTGTTTTTTGAGATTGTCATTCTCATTTTGAGTAAAATCAAAATCGTCAAAAATATTTCTTTTTAACCATTAAGTAGAATTTCTCAATTGTTAAATTTGATATTTAATTTTTTTCATTTTATTTTAGAATAATTTACATTTTATTAGAATTAAATTCATTTAAATAAGTAACGGAGTTTCTTAAATTCTCATTTTATTTATTGACTTTCTTAATTTCTTTGATAGGCTTCTTATTTTCATTATTTAAAATTGTTATATAATTTAGAAACTCTTAAAACATATTTATTAAGATTTTCATTGTCTTTATATAGCTCATTGATTATATATCTATCAGTTTTAAAATAATAACTATAACTTGAATTTGAATCACTATTGACATCATTTATTTTTTTCTTCCATCAAACATAGGTTAGCTAACTCTTTATAACTTCCAAATTGATCACTGTAAATATAGTATTCTATGAAAATACATCTAACATATACGCATAACTACTTTTTATATTTATTATAATTTCTATGAAGTTTTTATTATTTACAATATGATTTTATGTGTCCACTTTTTCTACATTCATAATATGTTACTTCTCAATCACGTTATACTTACTAGAGGTATCATTTTTTACTTTTCAATAATCCTTGTGATATTTTTGGTGTCACTTCTTGAACTTTGTCTATTTATTCTTAATGTTATAAATATATTTTCCTATATTCATAATTTAAACTGTGTCACATTCTTATATCTCATATTTAAATGATTTAGAATTAACAATTATATGTGATTGGAAATCAATAAATTATTCTTTGAATTCTCCACTTTTTTAACTTTCTTTAACTTAGGTTCATATTGTATAAGTGATCTGATGAGTTCACCTAATATATAATCTTTGAAATTCATAAATTCAACAATCATGATCATCTTTAGATTCCATTTCTTGGGTACGTCTCTTGGGACTCTTTCAAAAAATATAGGGTTCTCAAAAGTTTCACCAAGGGAATCCATTATATTCGAAATGCTTGTGAATTGGTGGAACATTTCATTGATGATTTTATCATAACCAATATTCAAATTTTGTTACTCTTCTTGAAGAATTCCATGTTTTTTTAATTATTTTAACTAATCCATGGTGAGTAACTTGTAGAATATTATAGATCTCATGGTTTGTCTTACAAGTAGACACACAAATAAACACATTTTTGTTAATAGAATAGTATAAAATATGTATTAATTTATAATTACAAAAATAGTTATCCACATCATTCCTTATAAGAGTATCTGGGTAAAATCCTTGTATTTTTTAAGATTTTACCATGATCAATCAATGTTCTATGCTTAGATACTTGAGATATTCCTCCATTCGAGATTACAACTAACAATAGTCAATATAATTAAAGTGAGGTGGCTTATAAAGAATCTATATATCATTTATGTTTATTCCTATAATCTTATTGATATTTTCCTTATATTGAGAGGTCATAATTAAATATAAACAATAGACTCTATATATAACAACAATATGATATTAATACCATGTGTTTAGTATTGGTAAAATAAAAATTATAACTAATCTATACTTCAAGATTTTCCAACCATTTATACCAATTATTTGGTATTAGAGAAATGAATAAAATGGATAAAATCTCTTTAATAAGGTCTATCCTTTAATACCAAATGTTAGTTCGAATAAAGAGATATAAAATTATCTAGAAGGGGTGATTAGACAAGATAAAAAATTTAAAGAGATGGATTAATTATCTAAATTAATTATCAAATATAATTAACATAGTTAATTAGAAGAAGAAAAATAATTGAAATAACAAAGTAAATTATTATAGTAGATTGGTTCAATGTGATATTACTCTACACTTGTACTTATATAATTTGTGATAGATATGTTGTCCACTAAACTGATTTTTTAAGGAGAATCATAACCCAATTACAAACTAATTTCTCTAGTGGAAGCATAACAATGACACCTAACTTTTGTATATAAATCCAAAACCCAATTACAATATTGAGCTTAGACTATGAGATTCACAATCTGAAAAGTCTCAATTTTTAGAATCCAAGAGTCACAATCTAATTAAAGAAAATTATTTTGTATGTAAAATCATATACAGAAAGTTAATGCCCACGTGAGAGATATGAAGTAGTGTTATAGATATAAGAAACCAATACGAAATATATAGAAAAATGAAATAAGAAAAGGTATTGGTTCTTAAGTATTGTATCATCTAATTTTTTTAAGGTTGTAGAAGTTGAATAATTTTAGGTACAACACTTAATAGATCATCAAGTAGTTGAATATTGTTTTGCATGGGAAAAAGTTTACAACACTTCACATTGTCACACTGCATGACTGTTTTACATGGTGTTACTTAAAAATAAGTAATCTTGCGTTGAATAATTATTATTTAATATATTTTTGTATATTTCCAACAACTTTTAAGAAATTCTATAATACCTTTTAAAATAAATAACTCAACATATCTAGGTCGATCATTAGGTAATTAAAAAAAGTTGTTCTTGGATTATCAAATAAATAGAGATAGAGAGAGAGAGAAATTATCATTACAAAATTACCACTCTAAATATAAATACTAATGTACAATTAAAACAGATTTGAAATTCAAGTAAATGGTCTTAAAAACAACACCACAAATTTTAATCAAATAAAATCCCATAATAATATTGAATGTTTCCATTTAAATTTGAAAATTTAAAAACTTTAAAAAAACATGTATATAGATACATAGAAATTTCCCAAAATATAAGACTATATTAAGGACTACAAAAATTTTTGAATTTATTTACTAATATCTAATATGAATTTAGAAATTTTTAAAACAAAAAAAAAATCAACTCAAAATAATAAGATTTAATTTTTTAAGTTTCAATTTTAAATTTCATGCATGAAAACAAGAAAAACATTTTAATTCATATAAATATGATTAAAACACTGTAAAAACACATCTCATGGGTTCAATGAAATTAATATGAATTTTTAAAATAATTTAAATACTTGAGAAAAACATGAAACAAAATATAATACCCTGAAAACATAAATGCATAGTAATCTATAGAAAATAAAAATTTTATACCTATATAGTGGTCATTTACATGCATGCATATGGGTAAGTAAAATAATTATAAACAATATAGAAACATGTTATTTATTCTACAAAATAATAAAATAATAAATAAAATAATTGATAAATAAAATCAATGACATTGATGGAATATAATAAAATATAAAAATATTGAGAGTCATTTGTAATGTTCAAAACATTAAATACAAATACTCCAAAATCAAAAAAACTCCCAAACATTAACACACAACTATTTACAATTCCCAATGGATAACTATTTATTAAACATACTTAATAAAGCTTCTTTCTCATTATAATTCCACTAATTTTTTATTCAAATTCTCAACATCAATGTAGAAAAGTTTTTAGTGGAATAATAAATAAATTTGTGGTTATTCAATAAGAATCCAAGAAAATGATTTACAATAAATAAAATCATAAATAAAAAAAGAAATAATGTTATTGATCTGATGAAATTAATGTTTCATGGAGATAAATGTGTAAATAAAAATAATCAAAAAATATTCTTTTAAAAAAATATTGTAAATTAATGATAAAAATAGTGCATGGAAATATAATATATTAAAATTTAAGGAGATTCATGAAATAAGATAGTTCAATAAGATAAATTATATTTAAAACATAACATGCTTTAACAAAAATATATTGGGTTGGGTTTTTTTTAAAAAATATTTTAAATAGAAAGTGTTGACTTTGAAACTCCTTAAATATTCTCTTTAAAAAAATCTAAAAAAACACATTTTAAAAATACCATTAATAAAGTGAAACATATTTAAAAAAATTTAATATATAAATTTCTAAGACATTTTCCCTTACACATAAAATGATTATTTTAAACACATTAAAACAACTTTAAAATCAAAAAAAATTCTATAAATAAGTTTGTTTTGAAGATTTAATAATAGGTAAAATCATATTATTTTTTTCCTTTAGAAAAATGGTTATTCTTAAAATGTATAGTAAATTTTAAAATAATTTTCCCCTTACATGAAACTAGTAAAACCTCTCATTTATGAACCTCTTCACACTAAAGATTACTCATAGAATCACTTTACTTTCTCTCTCACTCAAGATCCAAAACCACGGCATACACATATATTTTTATTTTATGAACACCTAATGAGAAGGAGTTATTATTTATAGACATTTTCCTCTATGAGTAAAATAATTGAACATATTCTCAAACAATCTTCTTGGTGATGCACAATGGCCTTAGCATAAGAATCTTTTTTTTATGAAATTATTTATATTCCACCTTATCTTACTAGATTATTAAATGTGTGGAAATAATTTATTTACCCCTACACTAAATATCCATTCAATGAAATATATATATATATATATATATATCCTTTCATGAATCTTTTAGAATATGTATGCATTAAGATAATTATCTTCAGAGTTCTCTCTTTTCTTAAAACACCTCTACTTAGGTCCCTCAAAATGAGATATCATTCTTACCACTAATGGAAAAAGTGGATGAAAATGTCATATTGTATGAACAAAATCCTAAAAAATAAAATTTCAGCTGAGGTTGAAGATGATGGGTGGTTTTTTTCACATATTAACATTACATGGTATCCTTCACATCCAAAAAATTTTCTAGAAAGTTCTAACTAATATTATATATATTATACATACATATATATGTGTGTAGAATGATTGATAACCCTACTATAGGAACATTTATAAGATGAAGAAGATGAATGTGATATTAATTTTTATTTTTCAAGTATTCATGTGTGAAGATTAAATATAAGGGTAGTAATGGTGGGTTTTAATTCTTTGTGCGTAAAGAGGAAGAAGAAAATGGGGTGGTGATTTTAAATTCGAGCAAGCACCAATATTTATCTATGAATATTAACATACTAAAAACATATCTCACATTAGAATTTTTCTCTAGTGGGCTCTTATTTATATTACAATTAATGGTAAAACACATCGTTCAAATCCAAAAGGGATTCAGGGATCTCCCTCGGTCTCCCACTACCGCACTACATGATCGCATATAACCACCACTCTCCACAACCTATCTATATGACTGATCTCTCACCCATGAATGCCTACAAAATTTCCTCCATCACCCATGTCATTATACCTTCTTGAGGTAGATGATTTGTCGGATATCAAATGGATGTATTGATCTCTATTATGCTTTGACTGGAAGTAATTTTTTTATAAAATGAAATACATACACAATTTATATAATTATAATTTTATTAATTAAAATTATAATTCTATTATAAAAATATTATATAATCATATATAAATTACAATTATCAAATTATAATTTTATAAATAATATTTATATTTTCTAATTTCAATTCAATCTAATCATTTGAAAAGATTCATTATATTTCTTATAGTATTTTATTTACTTTTATTAATGATAATTTATTATTTACCATAAATTTTATATATTTTAAAAAAAATTATATACACTTTAGTATTAAATATATTTCATTTTTTAATTGACTTTAACATAGCTTCTAGTTAAATATAATTATCATTTTATTCATTAATATTCTACACACCATAACAAAGATTATACTATAAGAAACCATAATTATCATTAAATACATTCATTTCTATTTTATTGAATTATATTATATAAATTAATTTCAAACTAATACATAAAATTTATATTTACCTTATTGTATTAAATATATTTATTTCAAGTTAATATTTTTTTATGTCATAGTGAATTATATTTTACTAAATATGGTTTTTATAAATTTATATAATTCTCCTATAACTATATCCAATTAAGACTGATACTTCATAAAACATAATAAATTTCATACAATTATTAAAATTAAATATATCTTTATATATTAGGTTCTCAAGGGTACAATTACATAAAACACACACAGACCTCACACACAGGCTGAAAAGGAATTTCATAACCCCTCGAGGGTTAACCAACACATCAAAACATATTTATTTAGATATTAAAGGCATCATAGATCAATATTATGAGGCCAAAGGGACCCCATAATTATTTGTCCCCACAATGTTTTACCCTGTAGCCACCCGCCGCTCAACTAACTATAATCACCTACATCACTTGGACTCATGCTCGTAGATTTTCGCACGACCCTACCACCAAACACAACCCACTATCAGGTCAGGTGTCGGTCGTTATCCCTTATCTCCATCAGAAACCACCTGGATGAAATTGTATTGATGTCCCACTAACTCCGTTGTATTCTGCCTGACCACATCTAGCCCACCGATGATCACCTTGACTGCTAGTAACCACACCACTCTGTCTCCCTACTCGTAATCCAGCAAACTAGATTCCCATCATATCGTATTACACCACCAAAGATATCCCTCTTCAAGGTTAACACCATCATGAGACCTATCGTGGATCCTTTTGTTGGTTGCGCTACCAACCAGATGTGTCGGTGCGTCGAAATCATACACTTCACCATGATAGCTCTGACACAGACACCGCCTACTCCCCTCACCCAATTCTGGCCACCCTAACATCACTACAGGCCTAAACCCCACCTGCCGCAAAATTGGGGAAACAAACCGTTGTGGGTGGGAGTCAAATATAGTACTTCACACATTATATCTCTCAATAAATCTAATATTAATATTAAAATTTATATGTTTCATATACAGTTATTTAGAAACCCTTGTTAAATAATTTCATTTCATTAATAATTTACTTTATTAGCATATAACTCATAAGTTCAAATATAAAATACTATTAAAGTACCAATTTTTGAAATGAGAAGATATTAAATAAAACATCATTTTTGATAAACAAGAATTTATATATTATTTATAAAATAAATATAGGATGAGTTGTATTTTATAATGTGAATATTTTAAATTAACTTATTAAATAATTTATAGTGTTTATAGAGAAATAATTTAATATTATATAAGGTTCTTAATGCTATAACATCATTATAGTTTATTTTATAAGTGAATTGATTCGTTTAATAAAAATATGAAAAACTGCACTAAAATAATATGGAGTTACATTTTACCCCCTTAAATAAATTACATCCATATAATTTTAATTAATCTAATTTTTGAAAAAATTGGAAAGTGCACTTATCAATAAAAATACTAAAGTGTTGTTGACCTTCCTATTAGGGTAAATACACATTTCATAACTCATAATATATCATGATTTTACAATGGGGTTCAGGTTAGTTGGTGACTCGAACCTGTAAACGGAATCCTATGGGTTTGGATTCCAGTCTTCGACTCTCACCCACAAAATATTCCCCTACTAATATTTTAGGGTTGGTGGACCAACAAAAATTTCCTGGTATAGAGATATTCTTGGGTGTTCCCTTTACATGGATGTGGGGACACCATGCTGGTAAGGGGGATGGTAAGTGACATCGGTGACAGCAGGCAAGGCATTGGGAAGGACTCTGTCAGTGTGAGGAGCATGTAGTGGTGGTGTGGGCAGGTGTCCATTGAGTCAGGAGAGCAGTGTGGTGAGGAGTTTGGTGGCTCTCAGTTTAACCTCCACTGAGGTAGGAGACACACAAGGCGGGGAGTGAAGTGGTGATATATTATTGGATAATCTCTACAGGAGGCTAGCGATGGCAGGCTGGATGCTACCTTCAAAACATAATCAAAGGAGGATTGGCATATCTACTATTAGGAGACTGCTAAAGGGATCTAAATCGCTGGTGAAGGCACAATGATGCTTCTACTATATGAATAATCTCATGGTCGGTTTATTAAATATTATAAATAAAAAATTCATTACCATAATCGAGAAAATCCCAATGGGGGGGGAGGGTCTATGGACTGGGTTATTCACACTCTTGGGTTGTGTGTCTATGTGTGTTTTATTGTAATTGTACCCCACGCACCTAATATATATATATATATACATATATCTGTTTGTGTGTGTGTGTGTGTTTTAACCTCTATTTTTTATGAATACACTTCCTAAGTTATAAAACTAAAGTGTTTCAAGTAACATACATGTTATAGAATTATTTTTCACGTTCCTATTCTCAACCAAAAAGATTAAATCCTATGCAGTTATTAATAAACACATTAATATTAAAAATCAAACATAAGTTTATTATTCATTGAAACTTCATTTCAATCCAAAATTATTCAGAACACCCTAAAATATAATTAAAATGAAAATCCTGAAATGTTTAAAGAATATTTTTATATATTACAAGGTCTCGCATTAAAATAACATTTTTCCAAGATACCTATAATCACATGAAATAAAATCTAAAATCCTCCAAAACTCAAATATTATTTATTAATAATGTCCTAACTTATAAAGTAACATAATCATTTTATTTGACACTAAGTGTGAGATCTCAAAACCACACTCCCAGGCCCGGTGCTTATAATAACACAATCTCCTTCACCATTTTCTTTTAAAAAAAGTATTTATATAAAGAAAAATTGATCCAAATTTAACATTTTATAATTAAATCCTTAATTTATAATATTTATTCAATACAATCTGAAGATATTTTCAATTCTATAGTTTTAAAGAATCAATAATTTTATTAGAAATAGAAAATTATTAAATTTTATTTTAAATGAGCATTTTTTTTAATTAATTTAACTCTTAAATATCTACTGCAACTTCTATCAAGCTAATCCTAAATTCATACATTATCTTACTCATTGATAATACATTTTAATTTTTATAAACATGAGGAGAGAAAAAAACCACATTTATTGTTTTTAAATCAAATTAGGAAACCTCTTTTATTGAAATGTTTTTCAACTCCTTAAAAAAATTTCTCCACAAAAAAAAACACTGTGTCTGATAAATCATTTTAAAAATTCCCTAATTAAAATAAAATAGGGTCTTATAAAATAATCTTCATATAAAAAGAATTATTTCAATACATTCTTTGATAATTTAAAAATATTAAAGGAATTATCCTTTAAAACATAAATATTTGAAAACAATATTTTAAAATAAAACATTTTCTTTTGATAAATATGTTTACGTTTTCCTTTAAAATTAAATCTAATGAAACTTAGTAGGCTTATAAAATATTTGAGACCACCTAGAACATTTAAGGTTATATATATCCACCGAACACATTGTGACGATTGTGACTTGAGGATTGGGATCACTATGTATCCCTTATTATTATTAACAATGCCCATGTTCCAAATTCGAATAAAACATTTTATAATATTTCATTTCATTTTATAATTCAATCAAAACATTTCTTCTCAAATTATTAATATTAGTGTGGGGATATTTTTAGGGGAAAAATAAAATAAATGTATAGTTAATCAATAAGAAATTAAAAAATAGTAAAAACATATGGCCAAAAGAAAAACTCTTAACCATTTATTAAAAGAAATAAAAGGATAACAAGATTGGTGAATGAGGTCAAACAATGAGACATTACCTAATCTAGAATGTTGGTTTAGTAAACATAAAAAAGTATGATCATCCTTAAGTCATAATCAGATTCATTAGTGGTTTTCCACTATGACATAAAGTTACCTTAGTTGAGAATCTAAAGGATCCATGATTTGGACCATTCATACTTCAGGATGAGGACCTTTGGATCCTTGAAAGAGGATATTATAGGCACATTACTTGGTAAATTAAAGTAATCCTTTTATGAACATAGTTTTGTAGGATCACTCTTTCCTTTACCAATGACAATATCCTTAAATCAATATCAATTCCCTAAGGCTTGAGATGAGAAATGTTCAATAATACTAATCGTTGTTGTTTTTCACTTCCATCATCAAAAATATTACCCCACATCTCAATTCATGAGGACGAGAATATATTCTGAATCTCTTGATAATTATTAATATCCTACTAAATATCAAATTTTCTAGACCCATCAGCATGTTAAGCATATCTTGAGAACTCAATTTCCAGTCATTGCACCATAAACCCATGCTCTTTATGATGTGAAAGGACTTTCATTGCTTTATCACACCAAACAAGATCCACATTTATAGACTCCAGCATCTTCGAACATTAATGTCCCTCAGTTTCAAGAGTGGTGGTAGGTGAACCATGATCCATTTTTTCAGGATTAAGGCTACCGAAATCAGCCTAGACTTTCTCATGAACATTCAATTCTTGGACATTATTTAAAACTTCTTGAGTAACTTGTTTCATCTTTTTAGAAGGCTCTACATCAGTGTTTAATGAAATAGAATCAACCTTCCCATTTCCTCTGATGGTGGGAGTATTTGAAATAAATCTTTATAGACATAAGATTTTGAATTTTAAAATCTATAAATATTATCTCTAAATAATATTTAAAAATAAACTTCATTTTTAAAATACAAAGAATAAAGGGAAACAAATTTAGAAAAATAAAAAAAATCTAAAAAAGTTTCCCTTACACAAAAAAATTATAACATTAAACTCTTTACAAGAATATTTGAAATCAAGGAACATTTCTCTTAAAAAATTCTAGTTTGGAATATTTGATGATAGATAATATTAAAAAAATGTATCCCTTTACAAAAGGGTTCTACTTAAAAGGATTATAAATTTTTAAAACACATTTCCCACTAACAGATATCTAGCTAAACCACTCCTTCTAAAAGTAATTCCCACTGATGATAACTCCTAAATTCACTTTCCTTACAGTTCATATCTCTATTTAAGAACAACCAGGGTGTACATATATATTTTTCTTTAATAAACTCTTTTAGAGAAAGATATCCTATTTATACCCAACTTCCACTGTGAATAAAATAATTAAATCGATTCCCTGACAATCTTTTTGCTGATGTGAAATAAAATATATATAAAAACAATTTTGTATGTAATCAATAATAGTCCACCTTATCTTGCAATAATTTTAAATGTGTGGAAACAATTTATTTACCCCCACTCTAGCTATTAATTCATAGAAAAATTTGTATATATATTTATATATACCCTGTTGTTGACCTTGTAGAAGTATTATTCAAGAAGGAAGTGAGTGTCTCCCAGTTCTCTCATGTTAAAACACATCTACATGGGTCCCACTAATTGAGATATATTTCTTACTATAAAAAATAAAATTTAATTTAATTTTCTTGACTAAAAAATAAAATCCTAAAAAACAATGCATTGTATGTAATGATGAAGATGATTAGTGGTATGGTTTATTGATTTCCATTTTATTTTATCTTTCACATAATATAATTCTCAAATAAGGTTTTAACTGGTATTATATATATGTATATTAATAAACATGGCATTTTAAAAACCCTACTATTGGATTGTACGGAGGAGGAAGAATATGAATTGGGTATTAGGTTTTAAGTTTTGAGTATGCATGCATGAAGGTTGATGATGATTATGGTAATGGAATATTTTAGTTTTTTTTAAAAAAGTGTAAAGAAAAAGAAGATGACGGGGGTGGTAGATTTAAATACACATGCATGTATTTTTTATCTATGAATAGTAACCCACTAAAATGTATCCAACATTGGACTTTTTCATGATTGATATCTACGTTTTATGAAAATTCATGGGAAACACATTGTTGAAATCTATATGGGAGCTGATTCTCTCCCTCAATCACTCACTTCCAACATGAAAAATGAGTCTATCCAGATATTTGGGTGGACGATCATAAACCTTAGTTAAGTTGGGGTTTCGATAAGCTGGGATTAAATCGTATTAGTTTATTTCATATTTTCCTTGGTCCAACAGTTCCTAAGACTCTAATTTAGGCCTCACAATTAAGTGTTTTAGTTTTGGGGGCCTTGATCAACTAATATATCAATGCTCGACCATTTAGGGGGTCAGTGTTTTATTAATGGTCAGGTCTCTATTTAGCATCAACAAAATATCTTTTATAGGTACTTGTAATATTTAGGTAAATTTATGTATCTTAAAAGGTAATGGAAACATGTTTATTGTCCTCTAAGATTTGATATATATTTTTTAGGGTCAGCCTAATGAGGTCCCTCGTCCCCAGGGACCCATACATAAGCTTAGATGTAGAGGTTTTTTAACTAATTGGTTGAGGATTAGGAAATGGATAGTTGTATGTTGTCAAAGTGTCTATCTCAGTAGAGGAAAAGCTTATTAAAGGTATTAATTATTTATAGTTTAAATTGGTTTAGGCCTTATTTTATTCAGTGGAATCACAATCCTTCTTGTCTCTAGCCTCAATCCATGTTTTGGGACTAAAGGTGGCAGGTTCCAATGTATCTGTTGTTGATTATGCCATTTGGAGGTCAGTTGATTTTATTTGATGTCTTCTGGGGTTGTGAACTAATATTATGGAAGAATCAATCATCAAGGGATTTCATATTTATACTAAAGTAACCCTACAATTTCATCCATGTCATGGATTTGTTTTTTATGTATGATTGGTTATTTATTTCTTCGAGAAGAGGATTGTATTATATAGTTTCAAAAGCTATCATGTGGTTTTATTTATGAGAGATGTCATTAAAGAGGTTGTAGGGTTTCAAATTCATTATTGTTATAGCTAGAAAATTTATCATTGGAATCAGATGGGAATCAGGTAATGTAGTTTCCTATAGTTATCTAAGTCTACCTAGAAATTTTGATTGGGGATATTATTAACCTACCCCCTTTATGTGACATATGGTTTGAGACAGTGTGGAAAAAAAGTGCATCACTGATTTCAATGGATATTTATCTAGTGGACCCTTCTAAGCTACCTGATCAATGATTTCTTACAGAAGGGCTTCATTCAACCCAATGTTTCTCCTTGGGTGATTGAGTGTTGTTTGAAAGGAAGGAATTCAATGGATTGAGGATGTGTGTAGACTAAATGTGATTGAACCAACTAGTAATAAAGAATCAATATCCCCTGCTGAGGGTAGAAAACTTATTTTATTAGATAACATGATTCAGTTAGTTTTAAAAGATTAATTTGTGGTATGGGATTTATTAGATGTTATTTTAAGAGGATGACTTACCGAAGACCGATTTTTTGTGTTTATATGGATACTTAAAGCTATTTTTCATGATATTAATTATACTAAACACTCCAATTATGTTCAAGGGACTCATGAAAATCATGTTTGGTAAGTTATTGGACTAGTTTGGGGTCATGTTCATGAATGACATTCTCATATACTCAATGTTAAAGGGGGAGTATGCAATGTGTATGAGGACCATCTTAAGAATCTATAACACTAATAGATCTATAGGAATATGTAAAAAGTGAGATTGTTGTTTATATGAGGTATATTTCCTTAGAAATGTGGTCTCTCGGTGATGATTGGTTGTTGATCCCTCAAAGGTTAAGCCAGTTGCTTATTTAGTAGAAGCCAAGAACATGGCAGTGGTTTATAACATTCTGGGTCCGGTAGGCTATTATTGAAGGTTCATGGTTTACTTCCCTTGAGTCATGACCCCATTGACCACCATGACTTGGAAGGAAAATGCTTTCTTATAGAAAAAAATAAACATAAAAGAACTAATATAGAAACATACCACATTTTATTAAAAAAGAACTAATATAGAAACAAATTCGAAACAAATTCGAAACATAGCACATTTTATTAAAAAATAACTAATATAGAAAAAATGAAAAAAAATATATAATATATAAGACAATAAAAATTGAAAACAAACAAAATTATACTAATTAATTAATTAAAAAAATTCTAAAAAATTAATACATAAAAAATGGGAAAGATTGAAAAAAATTATTGAAAAAATTATTTTACAATCTAAAACATTAAAAAAAGAGTAAAAACTATTTTTCTGATAAAAATATAAAAATAAATCCTAAAATTTATTTTACTACCATTTAAATTCAATAAAAATTAATTTCAAATTTGATTAGAATGAAAAAAATAAAAAAAATAATGAAATAGAAAACTGAAAAAAATAAAAAAAAATAAATTATAAGCAAATTAAAAAATATAAAACAATCCAAAAATGAATCACGAAACATTTAAAAATATTAGTTTTTCAATTAAATTTTAATAAATAATGTCATACATTATTCACTTAAAAAAATATACATCAAAGATAGAAAATTCCCAATTTTTTTATTTTTATATAAATTTATAAATCAATAAAATATCTAATTTTTGAAAAAAGGAAAATAAAAATTATAAAAATACAAAATTATTATTTTAAATTCAAATAAATTTAATGAAAATTAGGAAAAACCATATTCTCTTTAAAAATCATAAAACATTATTGTCAATAAAATATAAAATCATTAAAAATTCTATCAAATAAAATAAACATGAATAAATAGATATCAAAATAAAATTTGATAATAAAATAGATATAAAATATTATACATTTAAAAAAAATATTTTTCTTCTCATTAATTTAAATATTTATACATATAATATACTAAAAACCAAAAAATTTAAAATAGTTTTAAAAAAGAAAAAATAATATTTAAAAAATAATATTTAAATTTATATTAAATAGGCTTAAAAATTAAAAACCTTAACCTTATTATAAATTAGGAAATCATGGAAATATATAAAAAAATACCTTTCCTTCAAATAAATTTTTATTAGCTGATAAATTCTTATTTTCATTAAAATAATTAAGAAAAATAGATAATAATAATAAAAATAATAATAATAAATTGATAAACATTTTAATAATATCAAAGATATTTAAAAACTAAAAAAAACACCCTATTAAAAAAATAAAATAATAAAAATAAAAAATTTGTTTAAAAACAAAATATATATCAAAGATAATTTTATACAAAATAAAGAATAAAAAAATGTTAATTTTAAATAAATTTAAAAATGAAGATAAACTATTTACTACTAGATAATTTAAAAATAGGAAATTTATATATTTCATTAAATCTTAAAATAAATAATAAAATAATGAATATCTTTATTGATTAAAAACTAACAAAATCTAAATGAAAAAACCAAAAAATCATTAAATTATTTTAAAATATAAAAACAATTCCTCTGTTAAAAAAGAAAATATTATAGTTTTATTTTAGTTTTAAATAAATTAAATAAAATCGTGAAATAAATTACTATAATAAAAAAATGTTGAAAAATGTAAATCATATTTTATTTTTAAATAAATAAAAATATAAAATCTCTACAAAGTTAAAAACAAAAAAATATAGATATAAAGGATATAAGAATTAATAATTGAATAACATAATAAAAATAATCAAAGCATACTCATTTTCATGCCACTTTATTAAGAAAAAAATGAAAGAAGAGAGGATGAGGATAGATAAATCATTCATACCCTCATTCAAAAGCCAAACAATGCCTAATAAAATATAAAGAAAAACAAAATTAATGAACATCTTTCAAAATATTAGAAAATCGTGAAAAACAACATTATCTTAAAAAAAGAAAAAATGTTAAATTAAAAATCGATGTAAAATAAAATAAATAATTTAAATAAAAAAGAAGAACATTGATCTCTAAAAAATAAAAATAAGGAATATATATAACATTTTTTTTGGTTTTAAATAAAAAAACAAAAATATATTTTTTTGAAAATTAAAAAATTAGAAAAGATATTTATTTTTACTTTAAAATAAATTAAAAAATATTTAAAATTAATATATATAAAATATAAAACAAATGTAAAATAAAAAATATGAACAAAATATAAAAAAATACCCAATAATATTTTATAATAATTTTATATAAATTTAAATAATCAGGAAAAAATATGTTTTATTAAAAAAATAAAAAAATATAGTTTACATTTAAATAAATTTTAAATTTAGTTAAACATGACTTCTTTTATATAAAAAAGAATTACATGTAAAGAGAGTCATCATTTTGTTACAAAAAAATCCAAAATAAATTTCTTCTAAATTAAATATATATATATATAAATTTATATTCATTTAAAAAGTAAGAAAGAACAAAAAAGGTAAAATATAATTGACATTAAAATATATTAAAAATTTTATTAGTTTAGAAAATTTAATATAATAATGAATTCTAAATGTCTTATTTTAGTTATAAATAAATTTAAAAGATTAAGATAGAATTCCTTTTGTTTTAAAATCAAAAGACACAAAAATAATTAAATAAATTACCAAAATGGTGTAAAATCTAAAAAAATATTATACATTAAAATAAATGAAAAAATCATGAAAACAATTAATATGGAAACAAGTAAAATAAAATTATAATAAAATAAAAAAATTAAAAGGGAAAATTTGTAGGGTTCAAAAATTAATTAAAATTTAAAATAAATTTAAAAAATTTAGAAAAACTTTATTTTCTAAAAAAGGTAAAAATATTAAAAAAAATTAACATAATATTAACAAATATTAATTAATATTAAAATTATATAAAAAAAATGAATATATCTATTTGGTTAAATATATCACAATAAAAGAAAAAGAAAAATATTTTTTTTATTTTAAAAATAATTAAAAATATATGTTGACATTCCTTTATTAATGATTAAAAAAATATAAAAAACATTAATTTTAAAAAAAATTATTGAAATTAAAAAACAAGAAAAACTCAATACTTTTGAAAATGGGAAAATTTAATAAATCTAAAAATATTATTTATATTCAAATAAATTAAAGAAAAATCATTAAAAATGTTATATTTTAAAATAATAGAAATGGATTATAAATGGGTAAAATATAAAAAATTTAATTTTTTTACTATCATATCAATATAAAATAAATCAAAATATCTATTTTGTTATAAAATAAAAAGTACAGAACTGGAAAAAGTAAAAAATTCAAATAATTTATTTTATAGTCAAATAAATTATAACAAATGAAAAACGATGTTTAATTTGAAAAATTATTTAATTAAAAAATAAAAAAGCATAGAGGCCTGGATATTTTTATCCTCTATTTTTGGATTCTAAGGTGTCGTAGATAGTGAGAGTTAGCATAAAGGTGAGATATATAAGAAGAGATACATTTTTAGTGTACGCCTAAAATATGTTATGGTTTACTTCCATTATATAACACTTTCCTTCTATGATCATACTATTAATTCTCAGTGAATCTTGTGGTCATAGTTGTGATGTCACAGACCAAAATTCCCCTTAACAGGTGCCTCGATCGTAGTGGGTCCCATGGCCTCAAGTGTATCTCCCTGAATTCCAGAGGCTACCAATTTGCAGCGAGGACCTTGGGTGTGTCCATGAGGATTCTATTCCCTCATTATTATAGTGTAGCATTTTGGAAGGATATATACAGTAGTAAAAAGGGAAATAAATATAAATAAACAGTGGAAGAAAACTGATTCAATAGATAAATGAGTACAATAATAACTATATCGATGAGAATGATGATGATGTAATGTCATGTCACTAGAAAACTAGAAAACATGCATACAAGATAGCAGGCATAATATGTTCCAAAATTTTATAAAGGAAATAAAAAACTATCCCAAGCATCCCGAGCTCTGGCTCAATCATTCGCTATCAAGCTTCATCCTAAATAGTAATCAATCAAGTGTTTGAAGTTGTATGCTTCCCTTTGTCAATACCTGCTACCATGTAATCTACTATGCATACGAAATTGTGCCCAGAGATGGTTTGAGATAAATCTCAGTGTTCTACAACCAATTATTTCAATAACATCTAGCCCATGTAATGGAATATTGTAGTGTGCATGCAGGCATATATAAAGTAAAGTAGAAATTACAATATAAATAAATACTCAAGTATCTGCATCATCCCTCGACTGGTTTCTAAACATGTAACCAGTTTATTAATTAAGTAATTACCACTTAATGTTAATAGGCCACATGAGGCACAACCAGGACTGACATCACCTATAAATAGTATAAGTAGTAAAGGTCCCAAGACATAATAAGGCAACCTGAAAATGATATCCAGTGAGGGAGTTCTAGGGTAACAACCAAGGTAATGTAAATCTCACATAATGCTAAATAAATATTATCTGAGTCTAGCTAAGGGGTAAGAGAGTAATCCAAGGCATTCCAAAATACATTTCCTACCAAGTCCAAGGTGATCAACTATCTTAAAATTGGGCTAATCAAGGACAGGGCCCTACGGGCTTCAACCATGGCACCTACTTGTCAGTGCTGGAACCAGGGAGTGTATCCGATATATCATGTAATAAGGTAAGATACCCTACAGTTGTATACCTGGCATCCATGTAGTAGACATGAGATGAAGACTAGGTGGGTGTCAACCTAATAAAACCAAATCCTTGAATCTGAATGTGGTTTCCTGAGTCCTAAGGTATTCTACTCTAAGAATCCAAGTTGAGCTCGAGTCAGTCCATTCATATTTGATATTGTAAGCATGTAATCAGTCATTAGTTTCAATCCTTTTCTTCCATTACTGTGGATAGGCTACATATTTTTGCAACCATTTAATCAGGTCTTAATTAACCATTAAGGTAAATTTAATTATTGAGGTTCACTCTACTACCATCCATCGATATGGAAAGGGGTTCTATAGATATGTAAACTTTATTCAATTTCATTTGTTAAGACAAAGTTATATACTTAGTATACATTCCATTTCACATTTCGCATTTATTGATAAATTTGAATAACTTACCTTAGGTGGGTCAAGTGGTGATCATACATGGTTTCATGCCATTATGAAATTATCATTAATAAAAATTAAATTTATTATAGGAAGGTTCAACTTCAGTAAGGTAAAGAAAAGGCACACCCAAAAGGTGCCTCAAACATGCCAAAACACTAAAACCCTAATATGGCATAACCTCCAACATGTGGGGGATTGATTTATGGTTGTAACAACTACCAACTAATCACATATTTGGAAGGATCATAATGATATAATTCAAACATGTATAATCCAGGCATGTATATTTAAGAAATGAATCACGATGAAATCTGTAGGCCCCACAATGATATTCTAAAATCAACGAACATTAGGGATGACTTATAGACCAGCCACCTTTGGGTTGTATGACTGTCCTCCTCTGGTATGATCCCTTAATTTACCTCGTATTAGATTAGTTCTATGAAAAGGATAAAAATGTGCATACCATGATATCTAGGTTATGAAAAAAGGAGAAGGAGAACCACTCAAGAGTACACGAGTACATATCATGTTGCATCCAACATGATTAATAAAATCTCAATTAGTTCTCGGATGGTGGAGATATCTTGATTCCAAGTTTATATCTTCAAAAATCCACAAATTGATAAAGAAATAGGTCAATCCCACAAACACTCAGATTAAAGATGCTGGAGGGGGCGTAATTAGATCATTGAGGGGAAAAGGAAAATTTACCCATAAAATATCTTATACATAGTTAGAAAAACCATGCGCAAACCATACACATGTACCTGGAAAAAAGGGGTGCTCACAAGGTTAGGTTGAACGACCTTGTGCCAATCCACCGCAAACCATGCATAGGTACCTGGGAAAAAAGGGGTGCTCACAAGGTTAGGCTTCATGTCCGTGTGCCAACCCTATGAGGTGGCTCTATCTGCAAAAACACAATCTACATGGTTTTCCAAACATTTCAAAATTCTTTCATGGTTTACTGTAAACTATGAACCAAGACTGTTTTCCCCCAAAAAGATGTGTTACAGGCTCTGAACAAGCCATTTACACCCTCAAATCCTTTACTAACTCATTAGGAATCTATATTTGGTCAAAAGTATGGATTTAGACCAAAAATTAAAGTATCAATTCCTAAGTGGAAAACTGGGTTCTTACAGTCTTCCCCATTTAATAGAAATCTCCCCTGAGTTCTCTTTACAAGGGTAAAGAAACGCTATGTCAGAACAATTCTGGCCACTGAGCATATGCATCAGCTTTCCTCTCCCAAGACTCATCTTGTACAAAGCCGTACTTTCACAACACCAGTAAAAGAGGGACATAATTTTCTAGGAGATCCTTTATACTTCGTTCAATGATGCGTACTCAATATTACTCAAAGGTAGCATTGACATCTAACTCAACTTCCTTGGGATAAAAGGTATTAGAGCAGCCGTCTTGATATTGGTGAAGATGTGAAACATGAAAGATGTTGTGCATGGAACAATACCTCTGAGGTAGTAGAAACTTATAGGTACCACCCTAAATCTCTCTAGAATTTCAAATGGCTAGACGTAATGAGGTGAAATCTTTCCTTTTTTCTCTAACTGCATTTTCTTAAGCCTGGATGATACCCGAAGAAAAACATGATCCCCTACCTTGAACTATATTATTCATTGATAGTGATCGACATAAGATTTTTTTCTAGACAAAGTAGTATTCAAACACTTCCTGGTCTGGTGAACCTACTCTGAAGTATCCTGAACAAGACGAGGACTCGGTAGGGATACATCACCTACCTCCAGCCAGTATAAGGGTGAATGACATGGCCTACCATATAATTCCTCAAAAGGAGACATCTGAATTTTCACATGAAAGATATTATTTTATGGAAACTCAAAGAGAGGAATATGGTGCTCTCAAGAACCACTGAAATCAAGGACACATGCTTGGATCATATCCTCTAGAACATGTATTGTCTGTTCTGAGTTTCCATCAGTCTGAGGGTGAAAAGATGTTCTTATAAGAACCTAAGTTCCCATATATTTCTTAAAACCTTTCTAGAACTATCATTTGAGACAAGAATCTCTATCTAAAATGATTGTATATGTTACTCCATGTACATGTATGATCTCATGGACATATAGTCTTCCCATATCACCAGCTAAGAAAGACTCCCAAAAATGAATTAAGTGGGACGATTTCATTAGTCGGTCAATGAATACCTGGATAAGATTGATACCCCTATGAAAACTGGGTTAGATGACTAAGAAGTCCATAGAAACATATTCCCATTTCAATTCAGGTATTAGAAGTTTCTAAAACAAGCATGAAGGTCTCTGGTGCATAGCCTTCACCTGCTGACAGGTGGAACACCTAGTGATAAAGCCTAATATCTGATGTTTCATCCCAAGACACCAATACTACCATTGAATATCCTGATACATCTTTGAGATGCTTGGATGAAATTCCCATTGAGAAGAGTTAGAATCTTTCATCAACTCCTATCTCATGTCTATAAGAACTCATACATGTCCACGTACACACATAATTTCATCTCTACCACACACAAATTGAGAGGTGGTTTATCTCCTAATATACACTCACGAAGAACCAAACCTTCAGGATCTGAAAACTACCTACTCTTCACCTTCTCAAGGAGGGAAGAGTTAACGATTAAGTCTAAGTGGTAATACTATTCATGAATATCAATAAACTCTAAATGAATTTTAGAAAATAGGGCCATTAACTTTTATTCATCCTTGGATTCTTGTACATACTACATTTGAGTTTTTCAAATCAGTGCATCAACGATCACATTTCCCTTTCCACGCGTATATTGAATATCAAAATAAATGTATTGATTATATTTTACCCATATTTGTTGTCTAAGGTTATATTTACACAATGAAATTATATATTTGAGGATCTTGTGGTCTGTGTACACCACAAAGCGCTCACCCAAAAGATAATGTCTCTACCATCGTAAGTCATGAACCTGTACTACTAGATCATGGTCATGTGTCGAGTAATTTTTCTCGTGAGGCCTCAATAGTTGAGATCCTTTGGAAATGAAATTGTCTACCTATATCAACAATTATCTTAGACCAATGGTTGATGCATCACATAACATGGTATAACATTTTCTAGGTTTCGGAAGAATCAGAATCAGTGTCGAGACAATCTTCCCTTTCATCTCATAAAAGGCTTTCTCACATGATTCTTACCTTGGGATCTTGAAACCCTTCTTTGTAAGACCAGTAATAGGTGAATCAATACATGATAAGTCTTGTATTAAATTCCTATAATATCTAGAAATCCCTGAGGAACTCCTGATATCAAACACGTTCTTGTGCTATTCATAGGAAACTACAACACTAAACTTTTCAGGGTCAATAGATACTCTTGATTCTGAGATTGTGTTACCCAATATGTGGATGTTGTCGATCCATAAGTTGCACATAGAAATCATTTCATAAATATTATTATCTCTTATTGTACTCTAAATTATCTCAAGTTGTTTGGCATGGTCGCTATGAGTGCAAGAATACACTAAGATGTCGTCCACAAATACCATGAAAAAAGAGTCCAAATATATGTTGAAAACCCAATTTATCAAATCCATGAAAATGGTGAGGGAATTTTTAAGTCCAGACAACATAACAAGGTACCCATAGGGGCCATACCTGCTACAAAAAAATGTACAAGGCTTGTATTATAGTCTGACTCACACATGATGATAACCCAATCTCAGGTCGATCTTATATAATAGCTTTTCCCCTCATAGATGGTCAAAAATATCATCTATTTGAGTAAGTAGATACTGGTTCTTGACTATAATATGATTCAACATTCTGTAATCCACGCATAGACATAAGGTTCCATCCACCTTCTTTGAGGAAAGCACAGACGAACCCTAAGTTGATTTAATGGGATGTATAGACTTTGGCCTCTAGATCCTCTATCTACCAATTGACCTCCTTAATCTCATTAGGTTCCATCCTATTTGGTGGAATGGACATTGGAGAATCTCCTAGAAGATGATCAATTGTAAACTCGACCTCCCTCTAAAGAGGTAATCCAGAAAAATCATCTGGAAAGACTTCCATGAAATAATAAACTACTGGAGGGAAGTAATTTTGAATTAAACCTTGATCATCCATGAAAGGATTTGAAATATGGGTAGTCACTCCACCTATCACAAGATAATTTAGTCCATCTCTCCCTACTGGGACATCCCACTCTCCTTTGAAAAGATAATGGATACTTTCAAGTGATGCAAAAGAGATTATATGCGATAGTAGTCTACAAAGGAGTGATAGTAAACTAACCAATCCATCCCAAAAATGACATTGAACCCCATCATCTCAATAAAAAAAATATTCCATGAGAATGGGTAACTGACTACCTCAAGGGGTACTTTTTACACTGGCGTATGCCCTCAGTCTATATTCCCAATAGTGTATCAAGGGTCATTACACTATAGTGATACTATATCTCTAGTTCAAGACTTTCCATCATAGATACATAAATAAAATGAGTTTTAAAAACCTATATAAACCAATTAAGAGACAATAGTAGAAGATACTAAAATAGTAACTCATACTATAGATAGTTTCCTAGCCTAATCCTCGGATATCGGCTGTAAAGCATGCATCTGACCTGAACAACAGCCTTGTGCAACAGATAGACTACCCCAATCAGGGATGCTCTGATGGAACTTTTAGTGGAAAGGGGTCAGAATACCATGGCCACGACCTCCTCCTCGGCCAAACATTTCACTTCTGTTCCAACTCCTCACCTGATGTGGCGCAAAAGAACTTGCTCATGAAGGTGCAGCTGATATTGATCCTTTTCCACTCGAATCTGGGGGGAAAGGTCCTACCAAAATGATGAAGATGACCTATACTACTGCAAGATCAACACTCTATAGGGTCTTTGTCACACTGGGGCCTCTTAGGCCCATGTCTTCAACACTGATAAAAAACCACTGAGCTATCAAACAGGATACTATGGATTCCACTTCCCTAACAAGAAACCTTGGGGGAACGTTTCCTGCCATCGGATGAGCTACTTCCCTGCCATGGCACTGATCCTTTAAACCTAGTACTTGTACCATCCCCCATGTTCTTCTCAGTGATAAGGGACTGATCAACTATTATAGAAAAGGTGGTAGGAAAAATACATTCACCTGAGTATGGATGGAATTCAAGAGCCCATCCTCGAAATGTCTATCATGCGAAATCTCATAACTGTCTAAAATCGGTGAAAAGTGTTTTAACTTAGTGAGATGTGCTGAATATTCCATAACTGACATAGAACCCTAGTCGAGATGCATAAAATATCTACCTCTGTCAGCTCTCAATGCCTAAGGAAAGAAATAATCATAGAAGGTAGTCTAGAAATAAACCCACGATATGACCTGATGATGATCGACCTGGTATCCAAATCCCACCAATGCTTGGATGAATTCTAAAGCACCTATTTATAATGATTGAATCTCCACTCTAGAGGAATTTGAAGAGGCTCAATGATAGAAATCATGTCGTCTAGCAAAGACTCATCATCCTAAGAACCACAATCCCCTAAAAAATTAGGAGGATGCTACTGATGAAACTTTTTAGTCAGACCAACCATCGTATATGCAACATGTTGAGTACGATGCATGGACTTCATTAGATGTAGGAAAATAACACATACTTGGGAATCCATGCCCGGATAAGGTACAATAAGTGGTGCCTCATGTGGAACTTCGAGAAGTAAGACTGGAAGCTTAGGTCCCACCACGTCTGGAGCATGATCGTCACCACCTTCTTGGAATACGACATGAGGAGGTCTTGGTGGTATTAGTCTACAATTCTAAGAACACACCATAAAACATTTGTTAAGTAGGTGGATATCATTACTTACTGAAGCTAAACAAGTAATGGTTCACTACCCAATATATACTACCCCAAAATACCCACTTAGATGACCACATATCAGAATGTGCTCAAATATAAGTTTCATTTCATATTGCATTTAATTTCAAGGTTCAATAATTTATCTTTAATAACCATTAAAAATCCGGATAATGATGTGAAACCATTTAGTTTTAAATTTCAGGATTTAATTTATAATGGATATCCATTTCAAATGAATCAGTTCCCATACACCTATCACCGAAAATGACACCCATTTATTATAGTGTAATGGATCGACTCTATAAATTACTAATCCCAACCTATGAGGGACCAAAAAACTCATGAATTGAGACATGAAATAACTCAATCACAACCAAAAGTAATACAAGTACAATAAAACTATCACAACATCACTCACCAAAAAAATCCTATTAAGAAATACAAAGCTGTGAAATGCACCTATATGGCATAGAAATATGCAGGCCATATGAATTCTAGGTGCCTATAATGATACATGTTGCAATGATCATTGCCCCCATATCATCGGGATAAGGATGAAATAAATACTCAATTATAATTATTTTCAACAACACCACACAACATGTGCATAACCAAATTGTAATATATTTTCAACTATAATAGGAAAATGCAGAACAATAATTATAATTTAGGAAACTTGGTTTTTACCCT
Source organism: Viscum album (assembly GCA_963277665.1). Taxonomy (NCBI): domain Eukaryota; kingdom Viridiplantae; phylum Streptophyta; class Magnoliopsida; order Santalales; family Viscaceae; genus Viscum; species Viscum album. The sequence continues at coordinate 1,905,671,462 of OY728152.1, read as the reverse complement.
GAACATGGGTTCAAGACGCCCAAGCACGGCTTATGACCAAGTCCCCAGTATTCCTTTCCTCCAAAATATTTTCTCCAAATTTTAAACAATGAAAAGAAACCACCTATGAAACCAATTTGTGATGTCCCGGTCCTGAATGCCACTTAACGAGTGCCCCAAGCCCGGTGAGCCACATGGCCTCAAGCGCATCTACCTGAATTCTAGAGGATGACAACAAGTAGTGAGGGACTAGGTTCTAACTATGGGGATACTATGTACTCATTAGAAAAATGTTTCATAGTGGAAATATATATACAGTTGTAAATAGTGAATGAAATATAAATAAACAGTGGAAGAAAATTGATGCAATAGATAAAAGTAAATAATAATTACGGTATCAAATAGAACAATGATGATGTAATGTCATGTCACTAGAAAACTATAAAACATGGATACAAGACCACAAGAATATTATGTTCCAAAATAGTATAAAAGAAATCAAAAATTATCCCAAGAATCCCGAGCTCTGGCTCAATCATCTACTATCTAGGTCCCACCTAAACAGCAAGCAATCAAGTGTTTGAAGTCGTATGATTCCCTTTATCAATACCTACAACCATGTAATCTACTCCTAGTACCAAACTGTTCCTAGAGAGGGTGTGAGATAAATCTCAGTGGACCAACCCCAACGATGTCAATAACATACCACCCGTATAATAGAATATAGTTGTGTGCATGCTTGCAAATATAAAGTAAAGCAAGCATTATAATAAAACTGAATACCCAAGTACATGCATCATCCCTTGTATGGTGTCTGGACATGTAACCAGTTCATTAATTAAGTAATTTAAATTTAATGTTAATCGGTCGGGTGAGGCATAGCCAGAACATACATCACCTAGTGATAGTATAAGTAGTGAAGGTCCTAAGACATAATAAGGCAACCTAAACATGATATCAAGTGAGGGAGTTCTAGGGTAACAACAAAGGTAACGTAGATCTCACAGAATGGTAAATAATTAGTATATGAGTCTAGCTATGGGGTAAGAGTGTAATCTTAGGAGGGTAATCTAAGGAATTCCACAATAAGGTACCTACTGAGTCCAAGGTGATCGACCAAGGTAAAATATGGATAAAAAAGGATAGGGACATATGGTCTTTAACTATGGCACGTACTAGTCAGTGCTGGAACAAAAGAGCGTATCTCAGGTATCATGTAGTAAGGTAAAGGACCCTATGGTCGTATACCAAGAATTAATGAAATAGACAAGAACCAGAGTCTAGGAGGGTATGAACCTAAGAAAACCACATCCTAGAATCGGAATGGGGTTCCCAAGCCCTAAGATATTCCCCTCTCAGAATCCAAGGTTAGCTCACATAAGTCCATTCCTATTTGATATTGTAATCATGTAATCATTCATTGGGTTAAAGCCTTGTCTTTAATTAGTGTTGTCACGACCCGTCCTTGGGGCCCGTGCCTTGACTACCCCAAGCTCGTCTTCCATAGGCCAGGGGCTGGAGACTAGCACCAAAGGATTAAATCCCGATAACTAGGAAGGCATTTCCATTATAAAAGAATAAAACACCAGAGAGTACAAGCGGAAGTGATATACTAAAAACAAAAGGAAGTGCTGAAAAGTAAATGGGCCAAAATACAAACCCAATTGAAAGTACAACTACAACTGAACAAAATTACAACAGAAAAGACAAATAGCTGGAAGAAAAGAGGCAGCTCCTGGGTCGTCCTCCTCGGATGCTACCTGAAGGGTAGGTACAGATAGAGCAGGTCCAGGATCGTCCACCACGGATCCTACCTGAAGGGTAGGTACAGATAGCGCAGCTCCTGGATTGTCCACCACGGAACCTACCTGAAGGGTAGGTACAAATAGCCTTTACAATGCTCTCGCCCATCAACCTCCTCTGAGTATCGTCACGTCATGAATTCCACCTCCGGATACCGACTCATCGTGAGATCCACCTTTGGGTATTGTCCAGTCCTCGAACACTCACCCTCTGTCAACGCTGCCCGTCGTCTGCAACCAACAAAACGAGGTGTGGGAATAGCCCGTGTAGGGGTAAGTATAATGATACTCAGTAGGGACCCCTAGACCCTCAAGGTCTCACTAAATCCATCAAGGATATCCACAAAGAAGATCTCAACAAATAACCTCTACTTAGGTATATGCCCATACATATACCTAAGTTATCAAGTAACCCATCTCAATCATGAGGAAACACAAAGATTATGAAATCAATGGATAACCACTACCTAGGTTTATGCCCATACATATATGTAAGTTATCAAGTGATCCATCTCAATCAAGAGGTAATCACAAAGGTCATAGACTCAGCTCAAACTAGGATTTTCATTATCAAAACAGTAACTGCTGAAGAGCCCTGTCTCTGGAGAGTACAGTGATCCTGTCACAACTCCGAGGTACTGCTCACTATCCTAGGACTGCTGAGGTACTCCTCCTGTCGAGTACCGCGGGTCAGCCACCCAAACAGAGTAGTGCTTCCCGCCGGGGTATGCCACCCAAAAACAGTAGTGAATCCCCCCTAATAGTCTGCAGAGGTACTCTCCGAATGAGTACCGTGGGTCTGCACCCAAACTCAGTAGTGCTCCGTCCGCCATGGGTCTGCACCAAAACAAAGTAGTGCTCCGTCCACTGGGTTAGTCGACTCACTCCAAGTCGAGTCGGTCAAGCAGTCGTCAGGTCTCAGCCGGCTATACGGTCTCCATACTCTGTACGCTTGTCTCCGGGAGGGTCCGCTCCACGTGCTACTAGTTGATACTCCAAGTATCACAAAGTTCCATGAAGAAGTATCTCAAAGGACCGCCTCATCATAGGGGTCTCAACGCAATAGACGGCGCGCCAATCGGACGCCCGATCTGTGAGTTATTAGCCTTTTCGTCCCAGGGGCCCGGTTGGTTTCGTGCGCGAACCAACCCAGCCGTATCTCAACTGTACCCTGATCTCTCATAGGTTAAACTCATAGGGACCGTTTCACAACGAGATCACCAATGTCGCTGATGGTTCGTCAAACGGACGTCCGGTTTGAAAGTTATCATCTTTTCTGTTCTAGGGGCCGGGTTGGATTACGGGATCAATCCAACCCGGACACTATCCAACTGCCTCCAAAACTCCGGAGAAGTATGCCAAAAGTTCCGTCTAATCAAGAGTAATCCAACAAATTCGACGACACGTCAATCGGACATCCGGAGCTCAAGATATAAGCGTTTCCGCTCCGAGGGCCCGATTGGTTTCGTGTTCGAACCAACCCGACCATAACCAATGTTCTCCAAAACCTTGAGTGTGATATACGAAAATGACCTTCTCGATCCAAGGATCGCTATGCAACTGACGTTGCATCGATCAGAGGTTTGTAACCCAACTTATGGGCAACAGACCAAAATAGTCCAAAAATGGGGGGGTCTGGGCCTGGTCCGACCCGGCCCAACCCCCCCCCCCCCTCCCCATGGGTCGGCCCGAACTGGGTCGACCCAACCATGGTCCGGGTCTGACCTGTATGGGTGCGGACCATCCCGGCCGGCAAGGCCCGGCCCAGCCTGGGCGGCCAGGCCCGGAGCGGCCGGTCCGGCCCGGGGCGGCTCAGCGCCACCCGAGAGGGTCAGCTCGGCGCCGGCCGAGCGGCCGCGCAAAGGGGGCGCTACCCCCTTGAATGAAGCCGTGGCCCCCGCCTGGGGGCCAATACTTGCCAACGGATGCGACCTAGTGCCGCGTACCCCCTCCTCGGTCTGGCGCTGTCGCGGGACCAGCTTCCTGCCGTCGCCTCCTGGCGGCCGGTGGGGTTTTCTACGGACCATCAGACGCGCTCTAGTGGTCCGTTTTTCCTGCTGTCTTCGCCAGCGGTCCTCCCGGGATCGGCTCTTCACTATGAAGACCTAAAAATGCCTTTGTGTCCTGCTTCATCGTCACCCAACGATCCGCACGTCAAATAAACAAACCGCGGCCTCTTCGTGGTTTCCCGGCGGGGCACGATGGCGTTGCGGCTTTGTTCGACTTCAACGGCGCGGTGCGACGACACCACGCTTCTCCACCCATCCTTCATTATTTCTGAATGATGCAACAGCACTACGCTGCCTTGCTCGTGCTGCATCAAAATCAAGCATCAAGTGGGGAGGAGATTCGACCGTGTTCATGCGGTCCGGCCTCCTCCCGTTATTGCGATAACAGACGGCCAAATTAGAGAACGATGAATGGCGACAAAAATATTCACGAAAAAAACCAATTAATCCCCTACCTTGATAACGAGATGAAGTTCGAAGAGCGTCGTGGGGTGAGGTTCCGTACACGTTGACAGAGACCGTCCGAGGAGAAACGGTGTCTCCCTTCCTTTGTCGCGGGAAGAAGAAATGAAGGAAGGCGCGTTGGTGTCACGAAGAGGAGAATCATCGGCATCACGGTACACGGCGTCGCATCATCGATCTCCAAGGATTCTGCGTTCTTCATCGTCCTTCATCGGAGGTCGGCGTTCTTCGCGTTCTTCAAGGAGGAAGAACGTTCTTCGGAACTTAGATCTTTCCTCTCCAAATCTTCTCGCACCACGGACTAACCTCTCACGAAATAAGACTTGTCTTATTTAATTAACCCAGAAGCCAACGTTTCATTTCAAATTCAAAATGAATATAAGAATTAATTATATTGAAACCTAATCAAATAATTAATTAAGAGTTGAATTTTCAATTAATGGGGGTGCGGGTGCGTTACCTAATTAAAAGAGGGGGTTTGAGGATGTTGAATAGGTGGGGCTCATGTGGGCCCCACCCACAAAATTATCCTACCTAGTGGAGTAGGATATAGTGGGTCCCACTCCAACCACTTAGCTTAGGTTAAACTACTTTAAATAAAAAATAAAATTGGTTGCACCATTTTATTTTATTCTTTTACTTAACCCAAATAATTAAGTACCACACCCAAGCAAACGCAACTCCAGAAAAGGTGTTCCTAAGAAATTACTGGCGTAGCAATTCCATCAGTGCCCTCAGAATTTGATTCTGAGCACCGGTTCAAAAGTTAGGAAAACCCACTCGTTCGTTCACTGAACGTACCCGAGCTAAACTTCGGAAAATGATTCCGGGCACACCGTGCCTCGGAATCAGGTGCCGTAAGAAACTGCGTTCTTGTAAAATCCCAAAGAAAATTAAGAAAAAAAAATTTCCCTTGAATTTTATGGTTCTTTACATTACTCCCACCTTAGAGCTTTACATCCTCGTAAAGCTTTAACAAAAACTAGGGATACAAAAGTGGTACTGAGCACACATCTGAGCCTTCCGATCCCATGTTCTCACCTGTAGGTTCCCATGATGCCAACGAAAGCACACAAGAGGAATCAACCGTCCTTGTAGGACCCACTCCTGTAGATCCTCAACCTCTACTGGAACCCCGCAAAAGTCACCCCATCGCCAAAGTCCAGCTCCCCATGGTCGATGATATGGGTCGGGTCAAGCACGTATCTCCCCAGCTAAGATACGTGGAAGTCGACGTGCACCTGGTGAAACTGATGTGGATGGGTCAAATGGTAAGCCACCTCGCCTACCCTGCTGAGGACCTAAAAAGGTCCACTGACCCTCGGAGATTATTTGCCGCCTCGGCCACATCTCTGTAAACCTCGTCGATGTGAGACCCGTATAAGGACGTGGTCGTCATCCTCGAACTCTAGAGGCTTCCTGTCAGCTCTGTGCAGTCTCATCTACCATGATCCATAGGCGATCACTGCCCACTCCTACATCAGGACACACCCGAGTCCGGTCCCTAATGCGTCGCAGTGAACTATGTAACCAATGCCCACAGGTTGGGCTCACGAGTCAGCCCAGCTCTTGAAAGCTCTGATGGAAGTGGTGCTGCAACTCTGGAGAATTTTGGCACAAAGGTATATTTGTCCATCTCCTGAGTGATTGAATGCACCCTCTTATGCATGATTTCATCCTATGCTTTCTGGGTTTTTCTATTTCGCCGACCAAGGAAAACCCCATTCCAACGTTGTAGATAAACCACAACCTTTTTGCCTAATACAGTCAATTCGTGTATCAACTGTGGATCCAATCCATACTCAGACCAACATCATAAGGCCCCGACACTGCCACTAAGAGATTCCAACTGCAACTCTCGCCTCGTGGGTCATATCACACTGTCGGCATAAGTGTGATTATCGAGTCTACTTTCAAGGTATCTTCAGACGTGAGGGTAAAGTCTACGGATTACCGGAAACTCTAGGTCTGGGAAAAGATTCATGGAAGGAAGGAATGATTCATATCTACGTCTGTTACTACGGTAGCTAGTAGTGGACACAGACTATCCCTTGAATCATTTCTATAGCCATTGGGTCACACTCCTTGACCACATGCAGATGCACTCCTCCCTCGCCTTCCAGCTCCCTGATCCTGGTGGGGAAAACTAAGGCGGGTGGTTGTAGCATGTTAAAATGTACACCACCTCATGCTGCTCTCCTAGCTCTGCCTCCACTTCTGCTACTTCGTAGACTCTTATCTCCTCAAATCTTCATCTTCTTGAAACATTTAACAAGCCCGAGTCTCTAAGACTGGTGCCAGTTTTCTATTTCTTACTGCACTGTGTAGTGTTCATCCGCTCCTAGATGATATGCACCTTCTTTTCATACGATCTGTAAGAGCTGCTAATATTTCTCCTTTTCCGAAAAGAGAAACTCAGTCTCATCCCCCGGATGAACCACACCCATTTCATAATACAGTCAATCCTGACATGAATGATGCATTCATGCCACAGATGACTTCGTAAGGCCTCGACACTACTACAAAGAGATCCAACCGTCACTCTCGCCTCCAAGGGTCGAGTCACACTGTCGGCATCTGTGTGAGGTCACTGGGTCTCCTCTAGTAGAAATCTCAAAAGTGAGGGTCAAGTCAGCTATTTAAATCGGGACCTCTCAGTATCAACTAAACAAAAGGAGAGGAAAGAAAGTGTCACTAGGATAAGTGTCTTTTATTATTGCAGCTCGTAGTACAAAGACACAAATACAACAGCAACATGGAACTAGAAGTACCAAGAACAAAAGGAATCCACTAGTTCCACTCCTTTCCAACTACTCCCAAAGCTCTACTGCCTTGTCCACTGCTCGGCTGTTGCTCAAGTACCCACCGCTGCTTCTGCCTCGGTGGCTCCTCCAATGCCTGCGGATCAACTTTGTGGGGATTCCGAGAGTCACGTGCCAGGTGACCTTTCCTGCCACACTCATAACACTTCCTACTCCTCGTACGGTAAGCTCTAGTCCTCTTGGACCTCTGCATCATCTTTCTACTGCCTACAAATGACTCAGCTACTGATGCAAAATCATGCGGCAAAGGCAGCGGCTCCTGAACACGCTCGGGGTGTAGAGCCACTAGTAAAAACTCCACCCTGAAAAAGGTCTCAAAGTCTTCCCAAGTGAAGGTCATCCCATCACAAAACTAGAACAAGTGGCTCCACCATCTCTCAGCTGCTGCCTGAAGGAGGCTGGCAGCAAAGATCACCATGAAGTCCACTGGTGTAACCACTAGCCTAAAGACTCTCACCACAGCCTCCAGCCAATCCTCAGCTGCCTGTGGGTCCGTCTCTCCCCGGAACCTGGGTGGCCTCTGGCACTGGAACTCGTGCAGCGTGCTCAAGCGGCGTGCATTGCCTGCTGCTGGGGCTGGTGGCATCGGTGGCCCAATGTATGGTAGTACCGCTGGTGCCTCCGCTGGTGGATCAACTGTAAGAGGTCCCTATACCGAAGCCTCATCGCTCGGCAGGCTGTCAGTACGCACATCCCTCTGGGCTCTAGCAGGTCGTCCGTGGAAAGGAATCCTGAAAGAATCAACATGACACAGTCAAACGATTATACCTGGTGAGCTGACCTGGCTTGAGCTGAATTTTTTTTAAAACATCTGGAAACACACACACAATCAGTGTTTTTGTGCACAAAGTCGGAAATCATTCGTCAGGGTCCTAGTGTATGGATACGTCGGCCGCCCGCACCAACACTGGACTCCCTGAACTGAAAACCACACTTGGTATTCTTAACACTGTTGCTTCACAGAAATAAAATATCATAGTTATAAGTTCTATGGTAGAAGCGACTCCTATGATACCAATTTTTCATGACCCATCCTCGGGGCCCATGCCGTGACTACCCCAAGCCCGCCTTCCATAAGCTAGGGGCTGGAGACTAGCACCAAAGGCGTAATTCCCGATAACTGGGAAGACATTTCCTTTATAAAAGAACAAAACACCACGGAGTACAAGTGGAACTGATACAATAAAAACAAAAGGAAGTGCTGAAAAGTAAATGGTCCAGAATACAAACCCAATAGAAAGTACAAATACAACTGAACAAAAGTACAATCGAAAAGTCAAACAGTTGGAAGAAAAGAGGCAGCTCTTGGGTCGTCCTCCTTGGATCCTACCTGAAGGGTAGGTACAAATAGGGTAGCTTCTGGATCGTCCACCACAGATCCTACCTGAAGGGTAGGTATGGATAGCGCATCTCCTGGATCATCCACCACAGATCCTACCTGAAGGGTAGGTACAGATAGCGCAGCTCTTGGATCATCCACCATGGATCCTACCTGAATGGTAGGTACAGATAGCCTCTACAGCGCTCTCGCCCGTCAACCTCCTCCAATTATCGTCACATCGTGAAGTCCACCTTTGGATACTGACTCATCGTGAGATCCACCTCTGGGTACCGTCCAGTCCTCAAACACTCAGCCTCTGCCAGCGTTGCCCGTCGTCTGCAACCAGCACAACAAGGTTCGAGCATAGCCCGTGCATGGGTGAGTATAACGATACTCAGTAGGAACCTGAGACCCTCAAGGTCTCTCTAAATCCAACAAGTATAACCATAAAGAATATCTCAATAGATAACCTCTACTTAGGTATATGCCCATACATATACCTAAGTTATCAAGTAACCCATCTCAATCATGAGGAAACACAAAGATTCTGAAGTCAACGGATAACCACTACATAGGTATATGCCCATAAATACACCTAAGTTATCAAGTGACCCATCTCAATAATGAGGTAAACACAAATGTCATAGACTCAGCTCAAACCAAAATTTCATTATCGAAACCGTAACTACTGAAGAGCCTAATCTCTGGAGAGTATAGTGATCCTATCACGACTCCGAGGTACTGCTCACTACCCTAGGACTGCTGAGGTACTCCTATTTTCGAGTACCGCGGGTCAGCCACCCAAACACAGTAGTGCTTCCCGCCGGGGTCTGCCACCCAAACATAGTAGTGCATCCCCCTTAATAGCCTGCAGAGGTACTCTCCGGATAAGTACCATGGTTATGCACCCAAACTCAGTAGTGCTTCATCTTCCATGGTCCTACACTAAAACAAAGTAGTGCTCCGTCCACGGGTCTAGTCTATTCACTCCAAGTCGAGTCGGTCAAGCAGTCGTTAGGTCTCAGCCGACAACATGGTCTCCGTACTCCGTACGCTCATCTCCGGGAGGGTCCGCCCCACGAGATACTGGTCAATACTCAAAGTATCACAAAGTATCACGAAGAAGTATCTCAAAGGACAACCTCGTCATAGATGTCTCAACGCAACAGACGGCGCATCAATTGGACGTCCGGTCTGTGAGTTATTAGCCTTTTCATTCCAGGGGCCCGGTTGGTTTCGTGCGCAAACCAACCTGTCCGTATCTCAACTGTACCCCGAACTCTCATAGGGTATACTCAAAGGGACCGTTTCACAATGATATCACCAACGTCGCTGACGGTTCGTCAAACGGACGTCCGGTTTGAAAGTTATCAGCTTTTCCTTTCCAGGGGCCCGGTTGGATTACGGGTTCAATCCAACCCAGCCACTATCCAACTGCTTCCAAAACTCATGAGAAGTATTCCAAAAGTTCCTTCTCATCATGTGGAATCCAAAAGAGTTGATGGCACATCAATCAGACGTCCGGAGCTCAAGATATAAGTGTTTCCGCTCCGAGGGCCCGGTTGGTTTCGTGTTAGAACCGACCCGGCCGTACCCAAAGTTTCCTAAACCTTGAGTGTAATATACCAAAATGACCGTCTATATCCAAGGATTGCTAACAACTGACGGTGCATCGATCAGAGGTCTGTAGCCCAGGTTATGGGCAACAGACCGAAACAGTACGAAAATGGGGGGGTCTGGGCCCGGTCGGACCCGGCCCAACCCCCCGGGGTTGGCCCCACCATGGTTCGGGTCCGACCCGGATGGGCATGGCCCAGCCCAGCCGGCGCGGCCTGGCCTGGCCCAGGTGGGTCGGAACGGTGCGACCGGTGCGTCCGGTGCATCCTGGGGCGGCTCGGCGCCAGCCGAGCGGCCGCGCAAAGGGGGCGCTGCCCCCTTGAATGAAGTCGCGGCCCCTGCGTGGGGGCCGCTACTTGCCAACAGACGCGGCCTAGTTCCGCATCCCCCCTCCTTGGTCCCGCACGGTCGCGAGACCAGCTGCCTGCCGCCGCAGCTTTAGCCGCGGTGGTCCTTCCCAGCGGCGCACCGGTGGGGTTTTCCGCGGACCACCAGACGCACTCCGGTGGTCCGTTTTTCCTGCCATCTTCTCCAGCGGTCCTCCTGGGACCGGCTCATCACTACGAAGACATCAAAATGCCTATGCGGCCTAATTCATCATAACCCGATGATCCGCACGTCAAATAAACAATCTGCGGCCTCTTTGTGGTTTCCCAGCGAGGCGCGACGGCGCCGCTGCTTTGTTCGACTTCAACGGCACGGCGTGACGGCACCGCGCTTCTCCGCCCATCCTTCATTATTTCTGCGCGGTGCACCGGCACCACACTACCTTCCTCGTGCCGCAACAAAATCAAGCATCAAGTGGGGAGGAGAGTCGGCCGTGTTCGTGCGGTCCGACCTCCTCCTGTTATTGGGATAATAGGCATCCAAATTAGAGAACGATGAATGGTGACAAAAATATTCACGAACAAAAACAATTAATCCCCTACCTTGATAACGAGATGAAGTTCAAAGAGCGTCGCGGAAAGTGGCGTCGCGAGGTGAGGTTCCGTACACGTTGACGGAGATCATCCGAGGAGAAATATTTTCTTCCTTCCTTTGTTGCGGGAAGAAGAAACGAAGGAAAGCGCGTTGGTGTCGCAGAGAAGAGAATCGTCAGCATCGCGGTACATGGCGTCGCGTCGTTGATCTCCAAGGATTCGACATTCCTCATTGTCCTTCGTCGGTGGTCGACATTCTTCGTGTTCATCAAGGAGGAAGAACGTTCTTCGGAACTTAGAGCTTTCTTCTCCAAATCTTCTCGCACCATGGACTAACCTCTCACGAAATAAGACTTGTCTTATTTAATTAACCCATATGCCAATTTTTCATTTCAAATTCAAAATGAGTCTAAGAATTAATTATATTGAAACCTAATCCAATAATTAATTAAGAGTTGACTTTTCAATTAATGGGGGTGCAGGTGCGTTACCTTATTAAAAGAGGGGGTTTGAGGAAGTTGAATAGGTGGGGCTCGTGTGGGCCCCACCCCCAAAAATATCCTACCTAGTGGTGTAGGATATAGTGGGTCCCACTGCAACCACTTATCTTAGGTTAAAATACTTTAAAAAATAAAATAAAATTGGTTGCACCATTTTATTTTATTCTTTTACTTAACCCAAATATTTAAGTACCACACCCGAGCAAACGAAACTCCAGAAAATGTGTTCCCAAGCAATTACCAGCGCTTCGATTCCATCGGTGCCCTCAGAATTTGATTCCGGGCACTGGTTCAAAAGTTAGGAAAACCCGCTCGTTTGTTCACTGAATATACCCGAGCTAAACTTCAGAAAATGATTCCGGGCACACCGGGCCTCGGAATCAGGTGTCATCAGAAACTGCGTTCTTGTAAAATCACAAATAAAATTAAGAAAAAAAAATTTCCCTTGAATTTTACAGGTATTTACAGGTGTGGATAGTCCCAGTAGCATTTAAACCATTTAATCAAGTTTTAATTAACTATTAAGGAATATCAAATTATTAAGGTTCACTAAGATACCTTTTATAAATATTGAAATGGGTGCTATGAACATGTAACAATTATTCAATCTCATTTGTTAAGGTCAACTTATATACTTAGTATACATTCTATTTCACATTTCACATATTATAATCAAATTTAAGCACTCACCATAGGTGGGTTAAGTGTTGAGAATACATGGTACATTACATTATAAAATTATCATTAATAAAAATCTAGTTATTATAGGAAGACTCACCATTAGGAAGGTCAAGCAAAGGCACACCCGAACGGTGGTTGAAACATGCCAAAACACTAAAGCCCAAATATGGAATAACCTTTGACAAATGGTGGATTGAGATGTGAGTGTAACCACTAACAACTAATCACCAATTTAAAAAGAGCATAACCATTTGATTATAACATGTATAATCATGACATTTAAATTTAATAAATTAATACAAATGAAATTGGAAGGCCCCACATAGATATTACAAAATCAAAAAAATTTAGGGATGAGTTATAGATAGCCAACCGTATGGTTGTATGACTCTACTCATTTGAAATCAACCCTTGATTTTCTTCGGATTAGAGTATATCTAATAAAAGGAGAAAACTCCCATACCAAGATTCCTCAGTTGAGAGGAACAGAGAAGGAGAATGGCTGAGGAGGACCCGAGTACTTGCCATTGCAAATCCAATGTGATAAAAGAAAGCTTGACCTGTTTCTTAATGATGGAAATATCTTGATTCCAATTTTAGATCTCCAAAAATCCTTATATTGATAGATAAATAGGTCAATATCACATAAAATAGAATTAGGGAAGAATGAGGGAGATTAATTAGATCATTAATTGGAAAAGGATAATTTACCCTTAAAATAGAATTTTCACGATTTGAAAAACCATGCACAAACCATGCATGGGTACTTGGGAAAAATCGGCGCTCACACGGTTAGGCCACATGGCCATACACCGACCAAACAAGGTGGCTATGTCCGAAAAAATACAATTTCCATGGTTTTACAAACTGTGCGTAATTCTTATTTGGTTTACTCTAAACCATGTGCCAAGATGGTTTTTCCCTAAAAAATATGGGTTCTGGGATCCAGAAAATCCCCAGACACCTTTTTAACCTTCACTAATTTGTTATGTATCCATATTAGGTCCAAAGTAAATATTTACACTGAAAATTAAAGGGACTATTCCTAAGTTAAAAAACGGGTTCTAGTAATAGTTCTATAAAAGGAGTGAAGGGGTTACGTTTAATCATCACATGGATTGTATTACATTAGGTATTTATTAAACATGAATTTTTTTTGAAAATATTATCAATTTTTATATAATTTTTTAAGGATATGTTTTACTTTTATTTCAATTTCTAATATTGTTATGAACTCCATCATTTTTTCATTATGGTTGAAAATGTTGTGGTTTATGTATAATCCCTTAGTCAGTACTGGAACAATTAGTTATAACAATAGTTTATCCATGTGGTGAAAAAACTTCTGACCATGTTTATAAGTTATATCGATGATCAAGATTACCATAGTGGTTGTTAATATAGTAATATACCTAAGGGCTATAGGCTTGATAAAATCGTGTCTATAGATTATAGTTATAACTAGTTCTATGTGGCACTAGATAAATGACCCACCTATAACTACAAACCCATTCCCATGGATATATGTTTTTCAAAAAAAAAATATTCTCAGTTTGTTTAGATCCAAGGACATATGAATTATATAGAGAATCCATTACCACTCTCTTATAACACTCTTTATGTATATGTGTCTGTATATATATATATATATATATATATTATTTTCCTGATTATGATGTCTCTTTAGTATGTGTGGTCATATCCATACCTATATCCATATTTAGGGATGATTATTTCTACAACCCACTATATACAGAGTCAGTTAAATCTATATCTATAGCCCTACCTCTATATCATATAGTCATAGTCGTGGTTAAGTTAGTGGTTATGACCTACAACTCTTTAAACCTATTGTAATTGTTTCCCCAGACTATGGCTATAGCATCAAGTCTCACACTCAATATCCTTGTTCAAAGGATAATCATGGCTATTATTTATTTCCAGTTCCATTTCCACATAAAAAATTTACCCTTCATAACGTTGATAAAGATACTAATGAGGTCAAGGGCCCACTGAGGATATAGGTATGTGGCTGTTGCGAAGTTTTTTTACTAGTGAGAGGTTTTTATTGATTTTTGAAGGATGATGAGGAAAACATATCACGGTTGGTTGAAAACATTTTAGTTTTAGTCAATGTTATGTTTCTATAAATGAAATGGATTATTAGGATTTAGTGAAATTGAAATTGAATTTATTTTTTTTAGATTACTGTTCATTAATCTAAACCAATACAAAATTTAGGAAACCAAATCAAATTTTGGTTCAATTGTGTTTAAATATAAATTCATGTTTTCCTATTTTCATTATATTCCATGACCATAGATAAATAATACTTTCTTTTATTTTGTATTGTATAGACCAATGAAATTTTCCCAAAATCCACTAGAAATGATACCACTAGAACATACAAGGAAAGAAAAGTACTAGAATGGACCCACATCAATAATGCAATATAAAATATAAGATAAGTTATTTCTAAGTAAAAAAACCACAATGAAAACTTATCAAAATAACACCTATAATAATTGAAATATAATAATGGAAAAAAGATCCACAAATTTTTTTACATAGTTCAATCATTAGTCTTAATCCACTGGGGGAACACAAAAATATTTTTTTAAGGAAGTAGAAGATAATTAAAATTCAAGAATGATGTTTTGTATATCATAAAAGTATCCATACCCTAATATTAAAAGTGTATTCTAGTTGGTGAAACCATTAATTCAATCCTTTATTAATTATATAGAGTAAAACCACTCATTTATTATCTTCAAAAGAATATATTCATTCGATCAAAGGAATTTATCTCCTTAACACTTACTTTTAGTGAATAGTGCCTAAATAAAAAAAATCCAAGAGTATAATATTATATATAATCACGAGGAATCATATTTTTTATATATAATCCTGAAGAATCATATTTAATCCCATTTAAAGAATAGTTAAGGGAGAACCATACATGACAATTAAAAATATTTTTACACATTCTTATAGCGTCTCATATAAAATTCCTTTGTTTATCTATGATCCACCTTCAATCTAGAATATGGGATATCTTTTAGTGACCCAATTCCTAATGTTATCATTTGATAAACATTTTTTCATACATCTAGATTTTGTGGCTTCCACTCAACCTTCTCCATGTAAGTATTGGAAGTGAATTTTTAGTCTCTCTCAATGTATTAGATTATTTACTAGAATGAAAATAGTGTTCACACAATTAAACCTAATAATATACCACTTGAGTATCATTTTCTTGGTTCCACTACCATGTCCTCCCTCATCATTTTCATACCTTATTATACTCCTCAATCATCCATTATAGCTGCATGGTTACCAAACCATACATCCAGACATACTAGACCAACCATGGAACCACACATCCTCAGAATATCCTAAACTAAAAATTATGTCATATTATTTATAATTGTTTTAACTTAATCCCCCTTTTGTTGATCTAGTAATTTGTCCTCAAATATCTTTTGGATAAAGTGATAATTCAATTGAATGTTATTTCTCCTATAACAAAATTTCAGATTGTTTCATAAGTGGATCACAAATTTAGAATCATAGAATATTATCTCAATCACCTAACTTCTTCCAAGATCAACCATCAATAGCATTATCTAAAATAACCACTTAATATCCTTAATTAAATAAATACACATTAATTCAATTATTGTAAGTGTATCTAATTTTTTTGTTTTAATATATATCTTATACTTGTTCCTCATAAAGTGAATACATAAACCATGGTCCACTTCTATGTATTAGGATATTCATTGAAGTATGGTATTGTAAACCCCTACAATGGTTAATTTTTTTCCAAAGTAAAGGGTCATACATTCCAATACATTGAGATACTAGTGAATATACTTACCATTTCCAAGTATACACTTGTGTATTTATCTATGAATTTGTTATCTACTCTTAATTCATGAACAATGTTTGGTGGTATATAAGGAATTCCATGAAGTAGAAATTTGACTAACAATGCATAAATAAAAATTTCCATGGACTTTTCCCTTACTTACATTAATGGTGAATTTTCTTTTCACATTGTAAATTTTTTATCCTAGTGTGTGGTTACTAGCTTCCCCTTGCTCACCTCAAATAATTCCAACTCTTTATAGACATAGTAATATTGGGTTTTCAATATGTTTTTAGACCATATCTCTCTTTAAATAAATATACCTAACATGTGTCTATCTAAATAAATATGTTTTATCTTGAAACATCTAGATAATTCATCATTAAAATCATATATCCTTTACTTTATTATACTGGAAATAAAATTCTTATTTATATAGATAAGTAATATGATATAAATACTATCACAAACAAATTTTAGGAATAGTAATGAATATAATTTCTCTGTATAGACATTCATTTCACAATAAAAAATTTAAATTCTAATTCCATTTCCAGGGTGCATTCTTCAACCCATAGATTCTATGATTTAGCTTGTAAAAAATATTTATGTCCAGTTTTTTCATGAAACCAGTTTATTGTTCCTTGTAATTTTTTCCAACTAAGTATCCCTTAAGAAAACTGTTATTCATTTATAAATTCAATAGATTCAATCCTTCCATGAAAACTATATTTCACACCATTTGAAAATCCTTGTGTTAAATAATGAAAGAAAATAACTTTTAAAAATATATTCTTCTAATTTTTTTAAAAGAATTATTCTCTATAAGATCTACCTTGTACCTTCGTCTACCATCCACCTCTTCTTTCAACTAATAATCCCATATATTCTAAAATACTCTTCTCCCGATAATAATTTCCATTAAACCCCATATTTCAAACACATTTATGGAATCAAATTTAATCCTCTTTTCTAAAACCAACTAAATTTATTCTACTAGTCTTAAATTATTTCTTATTTTCCCAATATTTCTATACACTGCATGAAAATTAATAGTTAATATCACTTTTGAATCTCTACACTTATATCCTAATTCTTATAAATATTCAAAATTTCCCTTGAATCCCTACTCCTTATAGAACTATTGATTCTAGAACTTCACCTTCTATATATCTTCCCCGATATTCTATAATCCCTAAATTATCTAATGCTTATAGACTTGGAAACACCACAGGAACATAAGTATTTTCTAAAACTTATTTCATACAATGTAGAGTATTTAATACTACCATACTCTTTTAATTCTCTAGAACATACATAACTTCTATATTTCCATTCAATTTAATCTCATTCTATAATTACGTATTGATCTCATAAAAAATATCTACTTTGTTCTGATATTTCCCTAAGATCTCTTCATTGAAGATTATATTTTGTCTTCTAAACACCTTACAAGTGTTATTATCCTCGAGTAAATATCTAAATAATTTGACACTGTATCCAACAAAAAATCATTCTTGGGATATTGCCTATAGTGTTTACTTCTCCTTGGAACCAATGTGGACAAAAACAAGTGAACAAGAGTTTTTGAGATAAAAAAGTTCACTATTTCATTTAGATAAATTGGATTTTAAAAGATCCTTTTATAATGGAGATTATGTACTTCTCAACAAGTTATCCTCACGGTTCACCACTTCAACCAAAAAACCATTTGGAAATCCAACATGAATTCCCATTCTTATTACTTGCTCCACTAGTTTTTGATTCATCCTCTTAACAACTCCATTTTATTGGAGTTCTTATTATGGTCTTCCAAAACCATATACCCTTTTGTTAAAAGAGTCAATAAAACTCCCTTCTTTTAAAATCCCCAACATAGAAAAAACTCAATAATTTCATCTTTCTTCCAGTCTTACTTTCCATAATGGATCTCTATAGGTTTAAGGTTATGAATACCTCAGAAATGTGATTTAGAAAGAACATAATCACTTTATTTGTTATGTCATAAATGAAGGTGGCATATTACAAAACACCCCTATGAGAACAAACTGAATAAGGCCCATATATATTCATATGAAACAACTCTAAATTTAGGTTCATTGGGGACTTATATTCCATTTATAATGACTCCTTATACCATTTATAAAGGATGATTTTTTTTATTCCACACACCATGTTCTTGATCATTATTATTTATTTATAAGCTAGATTTTTCATCCCTTTCTAAAATAAGTGACTGTTTCCAATGGATACTTTTATGACTCCCACATCTATGATAATTCAATGTAAACATAACAGTGGACTTACTTTTTAAAGGAAGGTGATCATTGGGGTTTATTACCAGTGACTCTTCTTAACAAATATTTAAAAATAGGATGGGTGTTCAGACTCATATAAACCTTTTTGGAAGGAATTATTATCTACTCTATGACATTATTATAGATTTAAAAAAATTTCACGAATACTTCTGAAACCCAATGTGAGACTGGATACCCATGTTCCAATGATCTTATAGAAACTATATATTGAAGAATAAAAATATATTAATTATAATTTATTCATATTTCACTTATTAATTATTAATACTATAGTTTGATTTTATA
Source organism: Viscum album (assembly GCA_963277665.1). Lineage (NCBI taxonomy): Eukaryota > Viridiplantae > Streptophyta > Magnoliopsida > Santalales > Viscaceae > Viscum > Viscum album. Next base: position 1,905,652,875 of record OY728152.1, on the reverse strand, counting down.
AAGATGGGTACTATAGAATTTATCACCATCCATGAATGAATTAGGTATTTTGGAGTTGGTATCAATCCTATAAATCGGATTCCTATATATCCATGTGATGGGAATCATAACCCAAATAGTTAGGTGAAACTCTAAGATACATGTTATACCTTTTACAATCATGTGATATGAAATTATTCCAAGTATGTTTAATTCATAAAGCACTAATAAAAATACAATATATACCAATGGTTTCCAAATATTGGTATAGGCATCAAAACTATTGGTATACTATATACCAATAGGTTGGAAAACGGTTGGATAGTATGCCATTGAAAAAGGCCTATACCAACGGTTTTTCTCTAACCATTGGTATATAGAAGTGTAACCTTCAGTATGTCGACTATTTTATAGAAACCATTGGTATATATTTATTACAAGGGTTAATAAACCATTGGGATATATAGTTTACATGTAGTTTACCAATGGTTTAGAAACTGTTGGAATATAGTATTACCAACGGTTCTTTAAAATAGTTGGTAAAAATATTCTAGAAATACACTTTAAAAAATTATTTGATCCATTGGTATAGTGTATTACCAATGGTTTATTCAAACCGTTGTTAAAAATAATCTCAAAATCCACTTTACCATTAGTTTTAAACCATTGGTATAGTGTATTTGCAGAAAACAACACAACAGCCAGCACAACATCCACCCATCCCCTCCATTGCATAAACCTGCAAACAACACTTAAAATAGAACAAAAAACACCTACACTATCACATAAAAAAAAGACTCTTCCAACCATGACATGTACCACAAAATTGTTTTCCCCATTTCAATATTCACATGACAACCACTCTTCCAAATAACCCATTTGAATTTCATTGGTGCTTACATTATAATGGTTAGAGGAAACTCACATTTCAGAGAGCCCATGATATTTAGAGTTACATTTTAAGCATCTGACTATGGGGGTGGGTGAGGGTCCAGGTGGTGGGGTGGTGTCCAGGGAGGTATCTATAGGGTTGGGGGCCCAGGGGTGGGGGATGTCCTAGGTAGTACGGCGTATCCAGGCGGTGGGTAGGCTATCCATGGGGGTGGGGGACTTTTCAGGGGTACGAGGTGTCCAGGGGGTGGGCGGGCTTTCCACTGGGGTGGTTGGGCTGTCCAAGGGGGTACGAGGTGTCTACGGGTGTGGGCGGGCTGTCCACGAGGTTTTTGGGGTTGTCCACAAGGGTGGCGGGGATCTCCAGGGTGTAGGGGTGTCTAGGGGGTGGGCGGGCTGTCAATAGGGGTGGGGGATGTTTAGGGTGTACGGGGTGTCCAGGTGGTGGGCGGGCTATCCATGGGGGTGGCGGGGCTGTCATAGGGGTAGGGGTGTCCGGGGGTGGGTGGATTGTCCATGGGGATGGGGGTTGTCCACAGGGGGATGGGGTGTCCAGGTGGGTGGGAGGGCTATCCACAGGGGTGGCGGGGCTATCGAGGATGGTAGGGGTGTCCAAGGGGGTGGGTATTCTATCCACGGGGGTGGGAGGGCTATCCACAGGGGATGGAAATGTTCAGGGGGTACATGGTGTCTAGTGGGGTGGGTGGTCTGCCCATGAGGGTGGTAGGGTTGTCCCGGGGGTATGAGGTGTCCAAGGTAGTGGGTGGGCTATCTAAAGGGCTGGGCGGGCAGTCAACGGGGGTGGGGGTGTCCAGGGGCATGGGGTGTCCAGGGGGTGTGTGGCGCTATCCAGGGGGTACGGGGTGTCTAGGGGGTGGCTTGGCTTCCCACGGGGGTGGTGGGGCTGTCCAGAGGGTAGGGGTGTCTAGGGGTGGGCGGGCTATCAACGTGGGTGGGGGATGTCCACGAGGGGTGGGGATGTCCCGGGGTGGGAGGGATATACACAAAGGTGGCAGGGTTATCCAGGGGGTCGATGGTGTCTCAGGGGTGGGGAGGGGGTGATTTATAGGGTGGAGGGGGGTTTCCAGGGGGTATGAGGTGTCCATGGCATGGACGAGTTGTCCAGGGGGTTGGTAGGGCTGTACTGGGGGTACGTGGGTGTCCAAGGGGCGGGTGGGCAGTCCACGAGATGGTGGGGCTGTCAAGGGGGGTATGGCATGTCCATGGTGGGTTGGCAGGCTATCCACAGGGGTGGGCCTATTCACGGGGGGGTGGGACTGTCCAGGGGGTGGGTGGGCTATCCAGGGGGTGGGAGGGGCTGTCCAGGGGGGTACGAGGTGTCCAGGGGGTGGGAAAGCTCTCCACGGGGGTGACTGGGCTGTCTAGTGGGTAGGGGATTTCCAAGGGGGGTGGGCGTGTAGTCCACAGAGGTGGGGGGCTATCCTCGAGGGGAGAGGCTATCCAGGGGAGGGTGGTTTGTCCAGGGGTGGGTGGGCCAGCCTAGGGGGTGGGTGGGCTATCCACGGGGGTGGGGGTGCTGTCTACGGGGGTACAAGGTGTCCAGGGGGTGAGTGGGCAATCCAAGAGGGTGACAGGTCTATCTAGGGGGTATGAGGTGTCCAAGGGGGTGGGTGGGCTATCCACGGGGGTGTGCAGGCTGTCCATGGGATTGGGGGGGGGGGTTGTCCCAAGGAACAAGGTATTTAAGGGGGTGGGTGAGGCTGTCCAATGGGGTATATGGTGTCCAGTGGGTGGGACGACTGTCGAAGGGGGTGGCAGGGCTGTTTTGGGGGTAGGGGTGTCCAGGGGTGGGAGGGATGTCCACAACGGTGGGAGGCTATCCACGGGGGAGGGGTTGTCCAGGGGATGGGTGGGCTATCCACGGGGGTGGTGGGGCATTCCAGAGGGTAGAGGGTGTCGATGGGGGTGGGAAAGAAGTTCCCAGTTGTGGGGGGCTGTCCACAGGGGGATGGGTTATCTAGGGGGTGTACAGGCTATCTAGGGGGTGGGTGGGGCTGACCAGGGGGTATGGGGTGTCCAGGTGGTGGGTGGGCTGTCCACGGGGGTGGCGGGGCTATCAAGGGGGTAGGGGGTGTCAAGGGGGGTGGGCAGGCTATCCATGGGGGTGGGGGCTATCCATGGGGTGATGGGATGTCTAGGTGGTGGGAGGGCTGTCCATGGGGGTGGGGGGGGGGGGTGTCCAGGGGGTACGAGGTGTCTAGGGGGTGGGTGGGTTGTCCAAGAGGGTGGTGGGGCTTTCCATGGGGTACGAGGTGTCCAAGGGGGTTGGTGGGATGTCCACGGGGGTGGGTGGGCTGTCCACGAGGGTGGTGGGGCTGTCCATGGGGTATGAGGTGTCTAAGGGGGTGGTCGGGCTATCCACGGGGGTGGGAGAGCTATCCACAAAGAGAGGGGGTGTCTAGGGGGTGGGTGGGATTTCCATGGGGGTGGGGTCTATCCAAGGGGCTACCGGTCATTCAGGGGGGGGGGGGGGGGTTGGTGGGCCATCCACAAGGGTGGTAGGGCTACCAGGGGGTACGGGGTGTCCAGGGATGGACCGACTGTCCACAGGGGTGGAAGGGATCTCCAGGTTGGGTAGGGATGTTTAGGGATGGGTGTGCTGTCCATGGGAGTGGGGGGACTATCGACGGGGGGAGGGGATGTCCAGGGGGTCGAAGGGCTGTCCATGGGGGTGGTGGGGTGTCAATGGGGGGTCAGGGTGTCCAGGGGGGCTTCTAGGGGGTGGGGGTTGTCCAGGGGGTACGAGGATTCCAGGGGTGGGTGGGATGTCCAAGGGGGTGGGCGGGGCAGTCCTGGGGGTACGGGGTGTCCAAGGGGTGGGAAGGATGTCTTGGGGCGTAGGGTGTGTCCAGGGGGTGTGGGTTGGCTGTCCACAGGGGTGGGGGCTATCCACGGGGGGAGGGGCTATTCCAGGGGTGGGTGGGATATCCAGGTGGGTGGGAAAGGTTGTCCAGGGGAATGGGGTGTCCAGTGGGGTGGGCATGCTATCCACGGTGGCGGCGTGGCTGTTCAGGGGGTATGGGGTGTCCAAGTGGGTGGGTAGGATATATATGGGTGTGCGGGATGTCTATAGGGGAGGGGATGTCCAAGGGTGGGCGGGCTGTCTAGGGGGGTGGGTAGGGCAGTCCAGGGTGTGGGTCAGCTATCCAGGGGGTACGGGGTGTCCAGGGGGTGGGTCGGGCTGTCCAGGGGGGTTGACATAGCCTTTATATACCTATAGTCGCATGAAAACTTTCTAGCCTTACCCTATACACGCGCATAAACTCCACTAGCAGACATGCCGAATTCATTCACAATTCTGAATACATACAAAATACATACAGGGGGTCGTAGGGTGGTCTATACAGAATGCATGCAAAATTCTGAATACCTGCACAATTCATACAACACATAATTCATACATAATTCTATATGAATTCCTACATAATTCATACAACACATAATTCATACATAATGCTGAATACCTCCAATTCTGTATTTAATTAACCTTTACACACATACAGATTTAACACATAATTCATATGCTAATTACATAAAGTATAAAAATACAAATTTTATACTCATACACTATTAACACATAATTCATAAGTTAATTAAATACATAAGGAATTAAATTCAAAATTCAGGGGGTTGGGTGTTGTTCAGGGGTTTGGGGTGGCTATCCAAGTGGGGTATGGGGTGTCCAGGGGATGGGGGTGTCAGGGGGGATGGGGGTTTCTAGGGGTTGGTGGTTTCTATGGTTGTGGTGGTGGGGGGGGGGGGTTGTCCATGGGGGTGTCCAAGGGGGGTGGGGTGGTGTCTGTGGGGGGTGGTGTGGTGTCTAGGGGGTTGGGGGGGCTTTCCAGGGGGTGGGGTATCTAGGGGTGGGGGTGTCTAGGTGTGGGGGTGGTCCAGGGGGTTTGGAGGACTACCCAAGGGGGTGGGGTGGTGTCCAGGGGGGTGGGGGTGGCTGTCAATGGGGGTGGGGTATCCAAGAGGGGTGGGGGTGTCCAGTTGGTGGGGTGGGGTCTAGGAGGGGTGGGGGTGTCCAGGGGGTTGGGGGCTTTTTAGGGGGTAGGGGGGCTGTCCATTGGGGTGGGGTGTCCAAGGGGTGGTGAGGGGGTCGGGGTGGTTGGCTATCCATGGGGGTAGGGGGTGTCCAGGGGGTGGGAGAGGGTTTACATGGGGGTTGGGGCTATCAAGGGAGTACGGGGTGTCCAGGTGTGGGAGGGCTGTCCACGGGGGTGGCAGGGTGGTCCCGGGAGGTTCAAGCTGTTTAGGGGCGGGGGTGGGCGGGATGTCCACAAGGGTGGGGGTTGTCCATGGAAGGGGTGAATCAGTCGTAAAAAAATCATCGAGTCATGTTTTATTTTTTATAGATAAAAAAAGATAATGTGACCTACCTAATTAGACAAATTTAGGCACAACAAATCAATAAACTTCAAAGGTCAGTAATATAACTCAGAAATGTAACAGATCAATCTATCCCTCATCACCATCACTATAATCATTTTCATCATCAGCCTCACCCTCATCCTCATCGGCATCCCCATCATCATCCCCTACCTCCTCATTTCTCTCATACTCAGCCTTTGCCTCCTCCAAACCCTCCTCCTCTTACTCGACCTCCTCCTAACCATCATCTCGACCAGAACTAGAACTTCCACCTAGTTCAGCATATAAAGAAATCATCGATTAAATATATTCATCACAAGTTGTGATGGACTTTGGTGGAAGTGTTGGACGTAAAACTTCCATCAGTTTCACAAATGCAGTGTTTGACCTATAAGATTGTTCTACCATCTCTTTGGCCCTTTTTTAATCCTGTTCTGCCTATGCCTTAACCTAATGGAACTCGGTGGCAGTATAACTTGTACCATATGAGGGCCAATACCTCGTCAAAACTATACTCTTCCCATTCCAGCAGCATACTCTAAGAGGGTGTTCAACTCCCAACACCTAATGTAATTGATCGTTTGGCCCAAAATTGTATGGTTCCTGGGAATCAAAGGCCTCTAAAGAGGCCTATTTCAAATATAAATATATTATTAAGTTACAAAATAGAGATTAAAAAATTAAATATAAGAAGCAAAAATTACAATCTTCTGTTGAGTTGGATCATTAATCGCACTTCCATCTTTTTTCCTTCAACTCGAGCAAAACAGATTTTCTTGAGGTACATGTCCTTATATATTCATTTTTTTACTCCACAATGACATTTAATACAGGAAACAATAATTAAAAATAGGATACCAATAATTAATTTCATAACTTAAATTATATTACAACTTTAGCAATCAAATAAATTATAGAGGAAGCAATAGAAATTTCCAGTCATAAGGAAAAATTATAAATTGTCATACCTGCTACCTCTCATGATCTGGCATCATAGTACATCCCAATGTGTGGAGGTATTTTATAGCATCAATTTTTTTTATTTCCTCCAGATGATTCATAAATAAAATTAAACAATTAGCATTAATGAAAAACATGAATATTTTCATTTAAATACCTCTAATGTGATTAATACATTAAACCAGCTAGTCTTCCAATGAGTAATCGTCTATCAATACTGTTCTAATGGAAAATCATCCACTACAGGGACCGCCTCTAACTCTGTGCCAACTCTAGCACACCAGTCAATATACAACTCATGCTTGTAAGCTCTCCAACTCTCACCTAAATCCTTTAGATGTGTTGGTCCTACACCCACACCATCGAAGAAATTAAACCGAAGCTGACATGAAAATATTAAATCATATAAATACAAAAAATAAAATTTTCCATTAAATACAGCATAAATTTTTACCCATATCTCTACCCAAGATTTATCATTGAATTCATTTGGAAAATTTAGATAAAAATAGGAATATTTTAACAGAAATATATATATATATAAGATATAAAAATTCAATTTACTTATAAGATGTAGTCATCGAACAAATCCCAGTTGAACAAAACTGTGCGATGTGCCATCTCACACTCTTCAAGGCTTAATTTTGTAAATGTATATGATACAAGAATTCCATTTATTTGAGGACGTGATGGAAAAATGGGTTCAATTTTTGCATACTATTCATCTTCATTTCTCATTTCTCTATTCATTCTTGTATTAATATCATACAAATACCTAGAGTAGAAATCTATACATTCTTGATCCATGTAATCGTTCACAATAGAACTTTCAGGATCATTCCTATGACGGACATAATACTTTAATGTGTACATATTTATTTTAGTTTCATACATCTAATGAAAAAAATAGGTCATCCGAGAAGTATTTCAGTTGGAATATGGACAGTCACATTTAGCATGCATGTATAAAATGATGGAGGAAATATTTTCTCTAATGCACACAAAATTAATTGGGCATTTGGCAACATTTTTTTTAAAATAATGACGTGGAAAACATCTTAGTACAAAGATCTCTAAACAAATGGCACAACTGAATAACATCCACCCTTACATTATTGGAAAAAATATGATGAATTTCTATTAGAATCAAATCATGTAGAAGGATGTGATAATCATGTGTCTTCAAAGATTTTAGATTCAACTCTCATCTATTGACCCCTTTAGATATGTTTCTTGAATAGACATTAGGATCTTTAATTGTTTCTAGTACTTCATGAAATTGATATTTTTTTCTGTAGGTGTTATTACTTAATAAGCACATCGAATTTGCCATTTATTTTCACTGATACACACAATAATTAATTTTGGTCTGATGCCCCAATCCACCAGGTCAGGCTAAGACCATAAATCATCTTTTGTCTTTCCATTAAAATTTAGAAGAATCCAAATCAACATTTCATATATATTTTTTTTAAATGTTCCTTACATCTAATCAATGAATTAACAAGTTGTTTGACTAATAAAGAAAATCAAAAAATCTATTTCTCTTCTTCCAATTGTAACAGTTTTCAGTGGAAACACTCATTCTCTTAATAGATTTCATTTGACCCTTCCCAAATGAAAAAATGAAATCTTTCAATTCATTAAGCACATTAGTTCCATTCATATGCTGAGGTGGATCATCTGTCTCCATGGTATTATCAAATCATCAACGATTATTTCTATATATCTGGTCCATTGGAAAGAATCGTTGATGTCTTATAAAACTGAAACTACAACAATGTTTCAATATTTTGGATCATGTATTTTTCATAAAAATAGGACATTATAGTTTTCCCTTTATTCTCCTCCAAAAATCATTGCATAAGTAGGAAAATCATTGATCTCCCACATAAGTGCTACACAGATCTGAAATATATCTTTCGAAATATCATTGTTTGTGCGCACACCCACATCCCAAATAAGTTTCAACTATTTTATTAAATTTTTCATTTATACATATATATCATTTCTGGGATCAGAAGGTCCAGATATGAGTATACTCATGAAAGTGAAAGGTTTCTTCATACACAACCATGGGGGATGATTATAAATGTGTATAAAAACTACCCATGTCATGTGCAACGTAAGAATCTTCCCAAATGGATTAAAACCATTAAATAAAAGACCCAACCTCACATTACACACATCAATTAAAAAATCAGGATATTGAGAATCAAATATCAGGCATGAAAATCAATCTGCAGGGTGAACTAACTCATCATTAGTCTTCTTTCTCTCGGTATCATACCATCACATTTTTATTGATATTTCATCAGAAATAAAAATATTCTAGAGTCTGGGGATCAATGGAAAGTGCCAAATTACTTTTTGTGGCACATGAGATGGTGTTCCATCAACTCTTGGCTTCCAGCTAGATGTGCTTCATTTTATAAAATCTTTTAGTTTAGCAATTTCCTCCCAGACTAAACTACAATCTTTCAGGCAAGCATGAATTTTGTTTATTGAAAATCCATGTTCTTCAACAAACATCCATGCCTTATAGTGGTTTAAGGGAATATCTGTATCATCTGAAAGTAAGTCCTTCAAGAAGGTAAGAATGTAATTGATAGAAGTATTATAAATCCCATATATTGTTTTCCCATTAAACAATCGGATTAAAAATTCCATCTTTTTTATTTTACCACATTGTTGAAATACTGGAGTCATGGTAGCATCATTCCATTTTTTCACCCTGACAACATCATCATTTTTATTAGACACATCTTGTGTGCTTATATTGAAATATTATTATGTCAGAATCCTTTCTTTTTCATGATGAAAAATAAACAAACACTGGTCATATAATAAATTCTCGAATCCAGTCCTCTCATTTGGATCAGTAGTGATTTGGAGTTTCATTTTCTCCCCATCGTGAATCCACATAGTGTAGTTTTCTTGAGAACCATATTTGGTTAGGTGGTAGCTGACTACATCATGTTTCAACCAAGGTCTTCCAACACAATTGTAACAGGTGCAGTGTTTGTGACCACACTCTGAAGCATTGTGAAATGAAAAATCTAAAAATATCTCCAAATTATTATGAAAATCGCTGGAAATTTGATCTGTTTCATACAACCAACTTCTATCCATTCTATAAAAAAAAATTTATAAGTCATTTCGTCCAAATAAATTCAATAAGATTATTGTTTCATCGAAAATATATTTATGTAAATGAGAATTGTTCACATTATATAAACACATAACTTACACACTACTATATATGAGAATCATAATAAAAAAGACATCAAAATACTATATTTATAACAAAATATCTTTGAAGAACTATACATGAGTGTACAAGATCATGTTCACTTGTAGAGAAGAATTATTCAGGAGTTGAGTAAATTTTAGATCCAATAAATTTTATATTTTAGTAGATTATTTGAGTGATTGCATAGCCTACCCTAGGGAGTGGGGGTGTCCAGATAGTACATGGTGTCCAGGGGGTGGTGTGGAAAACCAAGTGGTCGTGGGTGTCTATGGGGTGGGGGGATATCCATTGGGGGGTACAGAGTGTCTAGGGGGTGGGTTGGATGTCCACGGGGGTGGTAGGGACTGTTCAGGGGGTTGAGGTGTCTAGGGGTTGGGGATTTTCTAGGGGTGGGGGCTGTCTAGGCGGTACAAGGTGTACAGGGGGTGGGCGAGGTGTCTAGGGGGTATGGGGTGTCCAGGGGGTTGGGTGGACTGTCTAAAAGGGGTAGGAGGGCTGTCCACAAGGGTGACGAGGTTGTCCAGTGGGGTCGGGGTGTCTAGGGGTGGGGGATTTCTAGTGGTGGGGTGTCTTGAGGGATGGGGGTATCTGGGGGTGGTGGGCGAGTATTCAGGGGGTGGGTGGGCTGTCCACAGGGGGTGGGGTGTTATCCCATGGGTACGGGGTGTCTAGGGAGGAGAGCGGTCTATCCATGTGGGTGACAGGGCGTTCTAGGGGGTCGGGGTGTGTAGTGGGATAGGGGGCCTTTTCGAGGGGTGGGGGATGTTTAGGGGGTACAAGGTGTCTAGGGGGTGTGTGGGCTATCTAGGGGTGGTGGGGCTGTCCACAACAGTACGGGGTGGGTGGGTAGGATGTCCATGGGGGTGGAGGGGCTGTCTAGGGGGTTACATGGGTGTCCAGGGGGTGGGCGGGCTGTCCACATGGGGGGGGGGTGTCCACGGGGGTGGCAGGGTAGTCTAGGGGGTGGGGCTGTTCGGGGGGGGGGGGGGGGGGCTGCCCATGTGGGTGGGGGTGTCCACCCCCAAACTGGGGTCATAAAATCCAATATCAATCCAATTGTATCATGATTTCAAGCCTATTATAGATGATAGAGAAGACAGTTGGTGTAAACCATGAATATCATACATATAAATAACAACACTCCCAATTATAAACACACCACAAAATATCATATGAGGATTATATTTTATGATCAATGTTTCGTTGGGAAACTACTCATAAGAGTATGATATTTGTTATATACTTAAGCTATATGGAGTTGTACGAATGTTAAATTTGTATGAGATCAATATGGATAGAGGATAGGAACCTGAGTGAGATTTATTTGCTGAGATAAATTCTTCTTGGAAGGTTAAGAGTGAGTGTTGGTATGGAACTTCAAAAAAAGTCTTAATGTGTGAAAGAAACTACACATTAGTTACATGTGATTCCTATTTTTTGGTAGAGTATTAGAGTAGAAAACCCACCCCCTCCATGGATAGCCCACACCCCTATACCCCCTACCCCCTGTAGCCCCCCCCCCCACCCAGATAGCCCCCCACCCAACCAGGACACCCCCCAATACACCTGGATAGACCCCCTCCTCCCCGGACAACCCACAACCCACCTCCCCTACCTGGACATCCCACCCCCCCTTGGATAGCCCCCCCCGTGATAACCCACACCCCTCCCCACCTAGATAGTACACCCACCACCACACCTGGATATCCCACCCCAATCTCGGGACATCCCCCCCTCAACCCCCCCCCCCCCCTGACTGGCCCCCTGGATAGCCCCCCCCACGTGGACACCCCCCCACTCGACAGCCTTCCCCCCTGGACAACCCATACCCCCTCCCCCAACTGGATATCTCACACCCCCTTGCAGCCCCCCTGGACACCCCCCCCCCGCCCCGCCCACCTGAGCAGCCCATCCCCCTCCCACCCCCTCCTGGACATCCCCCCCCCATCTGGACAGCCCACCACCCCACTACCCCCACCTGGACAGCCCACCCCCTCCCTAGACACCCCACCCCTCCCCCACATGGACAGCCCACCCCCACCCCCTGGATAGCCCACACCCACCCCTTAGATAGCTCACCCCCCAAGATAGCCCACACCCCTCCCCCACCTGGACCCCCCTAACCCCCTGGACAACCTACACCCCTCCTTGGGAAGCCTATACCCCCCACCCCCACACCCCTGTATCCCCCCTACCCCCTACATCCCCCTACCCCATGGACAACCCACCCCCAACTAGATAGCTCCCCACACCTGGATAGCCCCCCTACCCCTCCTGCATCCCCCCTTAGAGTAATTTTATATGAATCAATTTATTTATTAAGAAAGGAAAACCATCATGCATTAGCCATTTCTTTCAAAACTACAAATTTACTTTATCAAAACATGAAAAATTCAATTTATCAAAACATGAAAAATTCAATTTATCAAAACAAGACAAAATCAATTGATCAAAAAATGAAAAATTCAATTTATAAGGCTCTATGGGTCACTTAGGATATGTCATTGGAGAAAGCGGAAATCAACTTCATTGTTAATTCCAATTTACAAATTGGGCCAAGCACTTAGGAAGTGAAGTGGTGTCTAGGAGGTGTGGTGTTTTCCCGAGGGGTTGTCTAAGGGGGTGGGGGCTATCCAAGGAGATGGTGGGTGTCCAGGGAGTGGGGGTGTCTAGGGGTGGTGGGGGTGGTGGGGGGGGGGGGTTTCCAAAGGGTGGGGGTGTCCAAGGGGTGGGGGTCCTAGAGGTGGGGGCGATCCATGGGGGTGAGGGGTGTCCAATGAGGGTGGAGGTGGGGTGTCCAGGGGTGGGGCGAGATGTCCAAGGGGTGGGGGTGTCTAGGGGGGTGTGCTGCAGGTGGGTGGGGGTTGTCCAATGGGGGTGTCAATGGGGTGGAGGGGGGCTGTCCATGGGGGTGGGAGGTGTCCAGGGGGTGGGTGGGGGTGTTCTCAATTCCAATCCATCACCCAACCAATAGCCAATTCATCCTCAATATCAATATCATTCCCATTATTCCATGAAGAAAACTATAAATACAAAATACAAATCCAATTTTCAACTAAAATAACGTCCATAGAAACTACCATATCACCCCACTAAACAACCCCTTTACCATGATTGAAATTCACAAAAAAACAGAAAACAATTCAAAGGTTTTGGTACTCCACAGACCATATGAACTCTAATTTATCCCAAATCAAAGAAGAAAACATAAAATAATAGAGGGGGAGAATGAAACCTAGGTAAAACTTACTAATTTGAAGTGTAGAAATAAAATATTGATTGATTAAAGACAGATCTATGGCTGGAAGGTGTTTTTTGGATGAGAAAACATCTGGAGGTTCTTTGGATTAGGGTCTGCAATCGGGTCGAGTGAGAGCTGGGGTGCTGGGTATTTGGGGGAAAGCCTCCCTTTACCAATGGTTTATTAAAACAAATGTTATATCATAGAGGAACTAATGATTTCCCAATGTTTTTGTCAAACAATTGGGAAATCTTAACTATATTAACAAATTTCAAACAGTTTGAACAAACTGTTGGAAAATGTTTCATTTTCTTACAGTATACCAACAGTTTCTTCAAACTTTTGGTATATATCTATTGGGAAAACCTCTGATTCCAGTAGTGAATAGTGGAATATTATGAAATGGGTGCTTATAAATGTATAGTGTGGTAGATATGTATGAGATTCCCTTCCGGGTTTATCTCTAAAGAAATATAGCCCTACAATAACAGGATTTGTTTCATGAACAATATGGTCATGTGAGATATGTGGTTTAATCTAATGATATGGATATAGGCCACTTAGTGGATCATAGGGAATAGAATGAAAATGAGGATGATATTTTGATTATCCATAGGGAATATGGCTCAATGAGTGTGGGAATGATTTAATTTTAAGTATGGTCTAATAAAGAGATAAGAGTTCTGAATTTTTGGATTAAACCACAAGGTGACATCCTATGTATCTTGTTGAGACAAGAAACAAACATCTTATATTTTGAGTGACACGATTTAGGGACATATAACAAGACAATACCATACTATTGAATGTTATGGGTTTAGGACATTATCATGTAGTTTTTCATTATATGATTACGAAATTTTCATGTTGTTTAATATCGATTGACTAATAAATGTTCAATATATTGTTTAGTGTAATGAAACTATGAATAGTATGTAATCCCTGCGACACATCTCAATTATGATTAAAGAAAAATTGAATAAACCAATAATCCCATGTCATTGATGATAAGTGTTTGAGACAAGATATAATTTAAGATCAACCATATTATACGAGAGTGCAAAATATAGAAAACGTATGAGGTTTATTCTCATGTTTTCTATGATGTACGTATTCATGGATATATCCCTTCACAGGATGAGTTGGGATATTAACCTATCATAAAGAGGCCCATAAAAGAGTAGTATTGGATTATTTATGTTTCATGGTGATGAATTCATCAATGGTATCTATCTGAGGTAATATTCAAAAAAAGGAGTCCCATATTAGGAATCACATGGGATATGTGTAGGCCTTATAGCTGATGAGGCAGCCCATGAATATTTTGGTGTTGGTATCTTACCTTTAACAATAATAATGGGAGAGGTGATTAGATTCACATAGGAAATTGCCTCATAGGGATGTGATATATGATCGGTTCACTTTTATATTATTTGATTGCCTTTTGAAAGGGCATGTGAGGTCTAAAGTTTTTGTGAAATTAACCTATTGATAATAAAATTTGGGTAATGATCATTAATTACCATTTAAAATAGTATTGTGTGCTATATATGTTAAAATATGTTCTTTAAGAATAAATTATGGCCTTATGAGAAATTTAGTTTTTCAAGGATTCTCTATAAAGGACCCTTTGGGAAGTATCCCTCCATGAACTATGTTTTAAGAGTTACTTCATGGCATGGATTCATGAAGCATATCCATGAAGGATATGTCTTATGGGGTTACATCATGGGGACACATCATGGGGTTTCTTCATGAATAAACTCCATTAAAGAGATGATTCGTGTGGTTTCTTTATGAATCACTTCCACTTTTTTCACATTTCCACTTTACCCGTGATGGATTTTTATAAATCTATTCTATAAATGGAGAGATATCTCTTGGTTTTCCAAAAAAATGATCAAGGATTCCCCTGAGGGTCTCCCTATATATTCTTCATATATTATTTATGTTATATTTAGATTATGAACAGAGTATTTATAATAAATCCTAGGTAAATTATTACCCAAAATTGTTCACCACATGAATGTCCATGAAGGAACTCCACAGCCACATGGAATTACCACCTAACTACAAAAAATGACTTTGGACTCACGAAGTGCATAGTTGTTTCAAGGGGTTCTACCTTCTCTCTAAAAAAATACCATCCTCAATTTAGATTATACATAAAGTATGTGATTTTTGTTCACATAACACATAATCTAAACTCTACAAATATTGGACTTCCTCCATACCCTTTACATTTGTATAACACACCACCTCAAATCTATAAATAATGAGGCCATTACTTAGGAAGGTGTCCTAGTTTATTTGTAGAAAATATATTAATTAATAGGAAATTATTTAAAAAGGAACCTTGATTCACTATGGAGGATCATAAATGATTTTTATGGACATTCATTTACTAATTTTTTGATTCAATCATGACAGACACTTGGGTCTTTGGTCCTTTAGATGTGTTGTTTTAGAATATTTGTTCCTTCCTTAATACCTTTTTTGTAATGGTGTCTATTAATCATGAATATTTGATTTTTCCAAGGATGAAATGGTGGCTCAAAAAGAGCATAATATTACACTAGGAGGAGAACCCAGTCATATATAAATAGAGTATTACCCCCACATTTATCATTGTGTTTTCAAGCTACTTCATGGTCATCATGCGAGCTTGTGATTTTAGATTCATCTCATATAAGATAATATTCTTTAATAACATACCTTCACAAACCATCAAGGATAGAATACATAATAGTTTTCCATGAAACATTATTTTGTAAAAAACATACTGCATCCACATAGAATCCATGTGTCTCACATATTGATATGCACCTCACATAGGCACTATGGGGGATTTTGGACTTTTCCATTTTTATTCATCCAAATTTCTCCAAGATCACCCAATTATTATTTCATGTTGTAACGAAGGGATAAAATGAATCTAGTAAAAATCATTCATTCTCTTGAGGTGATAATAATAAATATGATCAAAAGTTTTGAGGTCAATGCTTGAGAACATGTTCAGCCGGACATTATATTTTGTAAAAACTCATGGTAAAAAACATATGAGATTACCTTTTATTAGATATTATTCCAATTTATGGGGTTTTTGGTGGCTAATATTCCCATTACTACACTATATAACCCAAACCAACCAGTTACCAAGATCAACCTCTACTATGAGGATTTTTGACAAATGATTTCAGAAACATATACTATATTATAGAAGATAATTACATTGAGATTCATACCCTAAGATATACTCCAATAAAATAATAATAGGTATGGAAGGTACTTGAACTACACATTCATATCTACTAGTTTATCATGAATATTTCAACAATAAATGATAATATGGGCTTGTTATTGTGTTTAAAACATCACAAAAGGGGAAATCATGGAATAGAATGGTGGTGGACATTTTGGGTGTGGTGTAGTTTGGGTAAATTTGAGTGGGAACATAAATCAAAGTAGAGTTATGAAGCCTTTATGTTCTTCTCATCATTATCACTTCATAAAAATGATATCCTCCTAAAAATACTTAGCAAATATGGTCTAAATACTAACGTGTTTTACCTGGTGTAGAGAGAAGTTGGAATCAATATCTAGGAGTTCTAGATGATTATGATAGAACAAATCGTAGTGGTGTTGTATGATGAGTTCCTTCCCCAATATCATCTTGTGAGGATGTGAAGGATTCCTCCATATACAAAGGAGTTATCCATGATAGCTTATAATCTTTTGGATAAGGAATTTTGACCTAATACCAATGTTACCTTTCTATATTATTCATGATAATTTTTCACTCCAAATACTAATAAACTAGAGGTTCGGGGGGGAAATGGTTTTCCCAACTCATCAATATCATGGAATTCTATATTCATTCTATCCAACACCAGAAAAAGGGAAATACTGAGTGGATATGGGTAATTTCCCCTGGAGTTGATTATCTAGAAAAATTTATAAAAATGTTCCCAAGAGGATACCTTCTACCTATACATGAGTCTCACATTGGTTTCAAAGTCATGAAATTCACAAGGGAATCTCATTTTGTGATTAGAAAACTCATCAATATGGAAGGCTCGATTCTAGAAAAAATCCATCACCTTTTTAGACACATCCATAGGTTTAAAGATCTCTCTAGCCACTTTAATTTATATCAGGTTCTTTAGGGGTGTAATTAAACTCATTTGGGTACTATGAGTTCATAAATGAACAATATATACTTGAGGGATACTTTAGGATGTTTATCTATTGTAATAGTGGAATTCATCTTTCGAAGTTTGACAAGAAATAATTGGTTATAAAATTGAAACATCATGACCAATTTATCTTCACACCATATATACATATGATAAGTGTTATAATAGATAATTCATATAGAATCCATATAGATATAGGGTATCTTATATTAATTTAATAGGATGTTTTTCTTACTAGGATTAATAGGGAACTTCTATGTGAGGGTGTCCACCGTGCAAACATGGGTGAAAATTCATGGCCATTCAAAAAATATGCACCAATTATCACAATATTTTGTTGACCAAAAAAAACATTTATTAGTTACATTTTGATTCTAGATCATACTTACAAGAGAGGAGATGATAATCCAAGTGACCCTTCTGCCTACTGTGGTTATGATCGATATTGAAAAGACAAATATTTAAGCATAGATTATCTCATAACAAAATAGGCAGTTATCTAAATTGGTGCCTAAAATCAAGCATCCTGTATTATGAAATGAGGAATAATAAATAGAATAACAACCACCAATATTATAGATTGGGATAATGTAAAAATGATCATCCCTAGTGATCCTACTAATTTATCATATATAGTTAAAGAATATCATAATATTGAAACCCATCCCAATGACGAGTAGGGTACCTCCTTCCACCAGTGAGGTCTCTCCCCCACCATATATTAATCTTGATGAATCATTCCATATTTCATAGAAGTAATTAGATACCTTTAGGTGTATATAATTGATGGAAGAGTTATGTGTATTTTTTTAGAAAATGGAAATTTCATTAACATATTTTGGGAATTTCTCTACTCCTATCAATATCATTTGTATAGAATATACAAAGGAGGTAAAAAATTACCTTGAAAATATTAACTTTTTAATCCATTATCATTATGCTGGGAAATTCTCCAAATACTGATTCCATGAGATACTAAGCTCTCTGGGAGTTAAGACGGATGAGAGGGAGTTAAGCTCCTGCAAGGATGTAATATAAATCTCCTCTTCAAACTAAGATAATTCCACTATAAGTGATAAAATAATTCCTTTTTTATATTTGTATGATGAAAATGGAAATAGATCACCAACACCCTCTCTAGTGTATTCAGTTGGAGGAACATCAATCCATCTAGGAACTCTTCTATAATAAAAAGTTAAAAAACAAGGTATCCCTTTAATGACTGAACACATAAAAGTTGTGTTATAGAATATCTAAGTGAATTTATCCACTTCCAACTATTATAACATTGACACCACATTCATGAAAATACACTAGGTGAATGGAATCAAATTCTATGGAAACATGTATCCTTTCAGGGTCGATAAGTAAGAATTATACTTTCTTAAATATATTTTGAATCAAATCCTTAAACATCATTTACATATTAATTTTTAAATATGTTGACCTAAGATCTACACATATGTGGTTACTAACCATCCCAAAATTGTTAGATGAGTTCATAAGGAACATCTATTGGACTGGTAGTGGGGGAAGCTCCCAAATGATTAAGCCAAACTAAGAATCTAATAAAACCAACCATTACCTTGTGGATCCTAGTTCAACAGATGAGGCCACATGATATTAATAATTAATTATACCATATATATAAGAAAAACTAGTATCCTTTCACCCATAAAGATAAACATTAGGGTAATTAACAAATAAAGTACTGGAGGGGTCAGATCCAATTGTGCCAACCCATACTCATATTATACCGATTATATAAAATGATGCCTCCATGGATTAGGATTTGAGAGTAAAAATCTTCAATAAGATATTGAACATACCTCTCCAAAGAGGATATATATTGGAACTTTTGTGGTCGGGGCCCATGGATTATGGTAGTCATCCATCATTATATACCTTATCGTTATCTTCCCAACACATTTAACACAGACAAATAACCCCACAAAGGTCTCATATAAAACCAAATACTTAGAAACTGATTATGAAACAATGAATTTTTTTATGTAAGAAGATTATGGACCTTATGATTCATTGATCATTTCAATAACCATGTTAATATATTTCAAACATTATATACATCCCTTGAAAATATTGATTCAAGAAGATCTGAGTTAGAGTTATCTCTTAGGACTATTGTTCCAATAAAGGATGTGAGTCCCTCGATGTTGGAATTATATGTCGTTCCCATTGAAATAAATTTATAATAATTAATATAAATGTAGTAATTTCTATGAGAGGCCTAACATACTACAACCCCTGATGGGAAAATTATAATTGAGAATGTTAATGCTCTAGCTGATGGAAGTAAGAAACTATGACTCTGAACATTTTACTTCCTTTCATGCTTACCAATAACATTTTTCGAGAATCCATTTAATCCACACTGGAAGAAAATTTTGAATATTGAGGTGTCACTACATTAACATATGGACGTGTAAAGATTATAGGAAAATCATCTAGTATGAAGCTAACTAACTCTATAGGTGTTGAGAATAGGCCCTCATATAGTGATATAGTTCTAGATTAGTTGTTTTCCCCTACCACCATCTATTATTTATACATATAAGAGATCACATTTCAATAAAACATTTGATGATGAGTGTATAAAAGGATCTTGGAATTGATTTTTGAAACTCATTTATGTAGCATCATTGGTCAACTATATCTCCACCAGTAAGTGTTACTATGGGATTTGGTGGGTACAAAAAGTGCGGAGTTCATGCTATGGTAACAAAAATAATTACTACTCAAGAGAGAACAAATACAACACAACTGTTTATTTCTACTACAATATATACATCCCAATTTGTTATGAATGTAAATGAAATAGTAAACGAATCCTCCCAATATTCAATAGTTGACTTATAAAGGAATTATCATGGCATGAAAAATGGATCATGTATAATGACAACACCTGGAGTTTGACTTAATATACTAAGAACCATACCACCTTGGGAAAGAATTAAATATTGTCAAAATGACTATATTATATAAAAAACATCATTAAAGAGGATAATATAGAAATGATAGATATTGATGCAAGGTAAAATTTATTGTGGCCTTCTATAGAGGTAAAAACCTCCACATTGTATATAATAAACCAATCTAAAATTGATTCTAATAAATAAATAACTCAAAATTTTTAATATATTAAACATGACTTGTAAAAATATCCCCTCTTGTATTTCTTACTATATGTAGTGATAGAGACTCAAGATTGTGGATACTCTTCACACTTTTGATAATAAAAAAAACATGTTCTCAATAATTGACCATATTTTATTTTTTATTTCATTGTGATTATCCATTTTTAATAATATATGAAACATTCAAAATCAAATTAATAGGTCCTTGATCCACTATGAACATTTAATTTTGAATGGGTTTAATTAATAATGATTCCTAATCACTTGAGCTAAAATATTTTCTCCTGTGCATGGATAATGAATGGTTATAAGCATAGGTACCATCAAAAAAACAATAAAAGTGTTCTATTTGGATAAATGATCTCCTTGTGGGAAAATACCCTAGACGGGTAATGGAATAAATACCATCATAGTACATTATTGTAGGTTCATTCAGATGTGGAATGAGATGGATCAAAGTGATAAGGAAAAAAATATTAGAAGGAGGCTTCCAATGTTCAAGAGGAACTAAGCACCCTAAAATGATAACATTAATAGTTTTATAAAAATATTAAATACAATGTTCTAGAAATAAAGGAATTCTAAACAAGATAAGGGACCCTATGAGAACAACTTGATTTTTGATGAGTTCATATTTTAGACCCTATAAGATTTGTACTTTATTTTTATTACCCTATTTTTTTAATCCTAATATAAGGCATACATAGCATGAATGGAATTGGATTTCTCTTAGATCATCATCTATGGGTCTCCAATCTAAAGTTTTCTATGAATATCATTCGAAATGATCAATATTCTCATAGATAATGTGGGATGTGTGTATAAAGATTAAAGACACAAATTTTAGCCCAAATGACTTTTATAATTTTTAAACATGGTGAGATTTATGTCTCTTTCCTTTGGTAGTTTAAGATGATTCAAGTCAATTCATTTAAGGATAGATTTTATGGTCATACATCTTCGACCAAGGTGGAAAAAGTTTAAGGTCCTCATACTAAGACCAAGGTTCACATAGTTTAAAGCCATAATTATTAGACTAATGGGGATATAGTTTAAGGTCATGTTTCATGGTCTAATGTTTAAAAATGATACAATCATGAAGCTTGGACCCAGGTGTTTAATGTTCAAGGCCTAGAAAATTTGAACAAGAATCACTGAGTTTAAGGGAATGATTATTTTATAAACAATTTCAAGATGGTCTTAGCCAATGTAGGCTAGGAAGAACCCAACATGAACGAGAATCAAATTTCCAACATATATTGTCCAAGGGGTAATATAATAGCTTAGAGTTTTTAATATTGGATGATGTGATATAAGGTTTAGGGTCGCATGATGAAGACCGACAAGGGTTAAATAATGAGATGTCTTATCCTTTCATTCAAAATGAGTACAATTCATGAATGTGTAACATTGAAGAAAATTGAATCCAATTGAATACTTAGATTATATATTTTTTAAATCATAATATAATAGAGTTTTAATTTGGGATGATGAGATTTGGTATGCATGTCAGGGTGATCACTGACCACATTCAAATAATTTTTGTTAATTCATACTCATTTATCCTTAGTTTTAATAAAAATATTACACTCATGATATAGTTTTTTTAACATTATGATTTAATTTATGTGTTTTTATTATGAAGAATCAAATTTTGAGTAACTATATTTATGGAGATCCTTAGTATACAATTCTATATGATCAAATTTGAAGCACTATAGTGTTGTAGAAATAACATAATCAAAAAAACTGAAGTGTTACTAATTTTATTAGATGATGATGAAGATTATTATGATGTAGATAGAAATAATCTCAAATAATGTGCAATATGACCACTAGATAATTGAATACAAATAAGAGCACAAAATTGATGACCTAATGAACTACAACTGAGCATTCTGAAAGTCGTTGATCTTTTGATGTAATGTAGCTTTATGTTTCTTCTATATATTTTTATCATTATAATTTTTCATTTTTAGTGTTATGAAAGTAAATTGTATTTGTTAGGATTTATTGTAAAATATAATGGAATTTTAGTTGTAATAATGATTTCACCAAACTTTGTATCAAGGGCATCCATGGTTGAATGACAGTTCTGATCTTTTGGTTCATAAAAGAGAGAACCATTGCTAATTATACAAATCAAGGGAATCCTTTGAGGAATATTGATCTGATATTCAAATTTTTTGAAGGGGTACCGATAAATAGTTTAATTCTACATCTTTTAAGGTTTTAGAAGATATAAATTTTTATATTATAATGTCAATGAAACCTTTCAACAGGTTATATTCAAGGATACATTGAATAAGGTTTATAATTACCATTATTAATTGGGTTAAATAGTTTGTTATAATATCCTTTAAGGGTATATGATTTTTAGATCGGTACTCTATATTGTTCTGTATTCCTATTGTACCTATATTATTCTTTAGTTATTATTATTTCCAGTACATGTTTTTATTTTTAAAAATCACGCAAAGTTCTACCAAACTAAATTTCCACCATTATTACTAATGTTTACTCTAATATATTTTGTGAGTTTCTTAATTTTAGGGTTATCATAACTTCATGTTTTTGTAGTTTGAATACTTGAGGTGTGGATGAAAATTTTAATATTTTTTATAAACTACAATTCACCTCCCTCCACTAATTGGTTTACCTACCTTTTTATATGGGACAAATTTTTTTATTAGATCCTAAATCTAATAGGTTATAAGAATTAGTTAATTATCTAATTGGTACCAATATTTTGTATCTGTTTATTTCATTAAATTATCATTAGTTTATTAGATTTACATATCTTAGTTTCCTTACACTGAAACATGTTTTAGAAAAAATGTTTTCTTTTTTCCAGTATGGTATGAATACATGTCAGTTATAGTGAAAACATTAATCCTAATTGACCACATATTATTGATGGAAATTATTATGAATAATGGATATATTGGATAAATATTATTTTGATCCACATTGGTGTTGAATGTTTTCTAATTTTAATTAGTTGTTTCAAAATTCTAGAGAAGGAAATTATTTGATTTTCAAGATAAGAGAAGTTATAATTTCAATTGAACTTATATGTTCCAAAAATATTAATTTTCCTGTTTTAATAGAATATATATAGTCATGTTACATATTGGAAAATAGATTGTTCTATGGGGACCAAATTAGAAGATACACATTTCATAATGTCAAAAGTTAATGAAACTAATAGGTCTATTCTTAAGGATAATTATCAGACATTTTATTTTATATCTAGTGATAGTGTTTCTAAAATTAATCAACGGTTAATGATTATTGTAAATATTTTTTAGTCACTCAATGAGAAATAATCATCATATGATTAGCCAGTTGAAAAATTCATAGATATTTTACCAAAAGAATATGAATACAAAAGATCTATGATTGAGGTTACAAAACATATCACCAAGAAAAGTTTTATGATTTAATTGGAACTATAATTCATTCTGAAAGTATGCTAATGAGAGGTTTTGGAAAGTAATATAGGAGTAAATAATATTCTTTTTCCACTACATTTGAAACATCATAGTTCATTGCATCTAATGAGAAACTAAGTAAATCCAAAGTTTATATTTGTGATGGGTTAAGTGAATTTTAAATCAATCAACATTCAAGATGGGTGAATCAATACACATGAAGTAATAATTTTTCAAATAAGTACCAAAAAGACAAAAATAATAGTTATGATAAAAAATATTCACTTGTGCCTATTTACTATGAATTCTGAAATTCTAGTCATATTTAACTGGATTGTATTAAATTAATGTATAAAGAAAAAATGTATTTAAATAAATAGTATAAGGTAAAGGATAAGAATTATTTAAAAGTTTTTTATACATGGAGTTCTAGTGAGGGAGATACCACTTCAAAAAGTTCACATAAGATTGTGATGACAAGAGAAAAATAACTTGTTTTTGTACGAATTCCCCATAGTGCAGAGATCATTTCCAAAGAAAGATGTATATAGTGGAACTTATAAATCTTAACCTTTATTTGAAATTGTTATATAATGCTATTTTCAATGATTTTTAATATGATGATGAGGCCCCTATAGTTAATGAAATTTCAATATATGTTACAATAAATAAAAAAAGAGAAATATGGGTAAAAGATGATTGTTAACATATCATGGTAGGGTTTTCTAATTTTTATAAAAAAATATAATGAGTTCAAAATTTAATAAAATAAATGTAAAAACGAATTAAATTATCTCAAAGTCGAACAAAAATAATTTATGGATGAGAATCCAAAAATCATTTCTGAGATGGATAGGCGTTAAAAGAATATTTCAATATTGTATTTTTATTTTAAAGGAAAATAATTAATTAAATCATTAGAAGTAACTTTTGTGATTAATGATCATAAGATAAATAGGTTTTGTGAAAAATTGAAATTAAATAAGGATGGAAATGAAGATATCAAATTTTATTAGATGTTGAAATCCTACAGAAATTGCTAACAATATTTTCAACTATTAGAAAATATTTTGATAAAATTTTAAGTTAGCTAAAACAATATCAAAGATTAAAATATGTACGTGGAAATAAATAGAAAAGAATTTTAATTTTTCAGTTAAACTACTTCTTTCAAGGTCAATAAAAATTTCCACTGTGTGTTGAAGAGTAGGACACTAGAAAAATAACTTTTCACTTTAAAATGTTAAATCTTTTAAAAGACCTCATGCTTTTATATCAAAAGAACTAGCATCATATGAGAACCATAAGTCCAAGAAAATATGGGTACTGAAGATTAATTTTTCAAATTTAAATATACCAAAAATTTTATATCTTCCATGAAGATTATTTCTAAATGAATAATGTTTTTTCACTAATAGGTGAAAATCTATTTCTAGTGCCTCACATTTTTTAATTTTACTATAATATACATTATCGTTTTGATTTTTTTTATTTTAGTAAGTTTAAAGAATTTTTATTTTTTTCATAATATATTTCTTTAATTCCCTTTTTTTTGTGGAGTTAGAATTATTATTTTTTAGATAACTTCTTAAGAGGTAAATTTTTTTACCAAAATGATTGATTTTTAGATAAATCTCTTTTGAACTATCTTTGAATGAAGAAGATCATGTTGGTTTATTATAATAAATCTTTTAGTAGATTTTTCAATGTGGTTTTCAAAATTATAGTGTTTTATAAATTTTATTTTATATTAAACTAAATTCCATGTTATTTTAATAAAAGATTCAAAATATGAATTAAAAACCATATTAAATTGAGATTTCATTTATTTTAAAAACAATTCATCCAATCATGTGTCTGGGTGGGAAAAATTCTAAACTATATGATATTGGAAAATCCAAGAATATTTTATTATGACTTTTTATTAATATATAAAGGGGTGGAACCATGTTTTTTCAGATTCATTCAATTCATATATTTCATCAAAACTTTTTTAATTTTAGAAGCAATACTCAATTTCGATTGAGAAATGGAATCAGCTAGAGACAATTCAAGAAGGAGAATCTTCCAAGAAATATTATCTAATCAAGAATTGTATTTGAATAATAATGTTTTTGTTAAATTATGTGTTTAAAGTTTTGGGATTGGGTGATATTTATATAACTCTAAAGGAATTATAGATGAACATTTTATCTATTATTCATAAATTCAACAAAACTACATGATTTATAAAATCATGAGAATAAAAAAAATATTCAATTATTATTTTTAGAATCTGTTAACATTATCATTGGAATGATATTTTGAACTAGTTGGATTACCAATGGAAACATAGTTAAGGATTATTTTATCCAAACATCCATAGATTTTTTTTTCATTTTAAAATTTGATGCTGAAGAAATTATATTTGTGGTTGAGGAGAAAGTATACAAGATGGAACATATATCACTAGAAGTAAGGATTTAATTTTAGTTTGTAAAATATTTCTTGCTATTTTGGAAGGAAGAAAAGTATACTATGAATATTCAAGATGTTGATGTACTGAATTTTTTAGTCAACATGAAAAGGATGAACCTTGTGAGGTTTTTTTGGAGCTATATTGAAGAAATATTCATATAAATGGTAAAGATTGATATTTTTTGTTTTCTAAAAAGTTGAATATAGTTTTAAAAAATATATTTAAAGATAAATAATTTTATATTTAATTATATCTTAAAAGGGTAAAATAAAATCTTATCAATTCTGAAAATTTTATCTTGAATTATATTAATGTGTGGCTTTAAGAAAAATAAGTCTATTTAGAAGTTATCAAATATTCCTACCCTTGATGCCCATAAATATATCAAATTAGAAAAGAAAGAAAGAAAGGGGTATGAATATATAAATGGAGAAGAGTAAATTCATATTGGGATATTTTTATAAATATCTAACACTATTAAAGAAGAAATGTGAAGAATTTCATGTTCAACAGAAACATCCTCTACAAAATAGATTTACAACTATTTTAAAATATTTCCATAAAATAGATGATACCCATATAAAATAATTATAAGAAAAAATGATGATATATAGAAAATTAAAGAAAAAAAGGGCTTATGGATATCTTTATTTCATCTTAGATAAAGAATATGTAATGTCTTCAACGGAAGAAACTCATAAAAATATAACCAAATAGAAGAGGAAAAATGGTAATCACAAAAGATAATAAATTATCGAGTAGCAAGGAACATCATAACATTTATTAATATTTGAGTATATGTTATTGAAGATCCAAATATTTAGAGGAAGATGAACTTTGAAGGAATAGAAAAATGAGATATTGATATAAGTTTAGATAAAATATTTCACAATCCCTTCTCTATATCGAGATGCTGGATGAATAGATTAGAAGATTATGGTTTTAATTCCACTAGAGGTTATTCCACCGATAGTTACTTATATTAAAGTTCAAACTTTTAGAGGTTTCCTTAGTAAAATAAAATGTTTAAATTGAAAAAAATGGTTTGTTTTTTTCAAATTCAAATTTAATGAAATGAATAATGTTTTTAGGATATGATATACATATACTCTTATATATATTAGTTCATTAGAAGATCAGAGTAGTTCCTATTCTATCTTATCTAGAAGAACATTTAGTGAAAACAAATAATCATAGGATTTAATTATTAAAAATGGAATTGAAATTGAAAAATCATATTCTATCTACATTATTGATATTTCTCTAGAAAAATTTTAAAACATATATTTCAACCTATGAATGTTGTAGTTTAGAAAGAAAAATATGGAATCTCATCAGAATATTATTCAACATACATAGTATAATGATTGGTCAAATGATTTCATGTAAATATAAATTTTTAAATAAATTGAATACATTGATAGGAATATTTTCCAAATATAATCATAAGTGAACTTCATACAAGGTCAAGTTATCCAAAATCAATTTGAAAAATTGCAGAAATTGATCATTGATTCTATTTATAAAGTTAAAGGATATTTCAAGAATAATCTCAATGAATGTGAAATGTGTAACTATAAGATGAATTTTTTTGAAGAATTTAAAATTTCGACACAAATACATCACATCTTTCTATAAGTAATTTGATAAAATGAATGAGATTTTTTATGTTCTATATAAGAGATCAAAACACATTAAAGATTTTTTAAAAAATTTTAATAATAAGGTTGAAGGTATTTTTAAACATTTAAATGATATGATGTTTTATAATTATTTTTGGAAAAATATAGTATGAAATTGGAGGATTAGAAATAAAATTTTATAGAGAAGATCCTTAAGTTATCCGTTCTTGTAGAAAATTTATATCTCTATAACATGTAGATAGTATCCCAATAAAAAAAATTATCTAATGAACAGAATAATTTTAATAAGTTGAAGATCAAGATGGATTAAATTCATAAAAATAATTAAAATATATTTCTATATTTTTTAATATTTAGATATTATATAAAATGTAACATTGAATATCTATGACTTTTAATTTTATTCCCTAATTTATACATTGATATTACATGCATGTGTGTTTTCTAATTACTTTTGGTTGAATTTTTTTCCATTTCATTCAAATTTTTCTCATTTTCTAATGAAAGAAAGATTATTTTTAGGTTTCAAGGAAAATGTTAAAATAGTGTTTTTCTTTTTATTTCTAGTCCCCAAATTAATAATCAAAAGGGAGAAGTTTCTTTGAGATTAAAATAGAGTTTTCTTTAAATGAAACCAAATATGATTTATTATTGAGATTTCAATTTCTTCCATATTTTCCTTTTGAAAATCGTCTGGGGGGTTTGAAAAATTCAAAATTTGAAAAAAAATATAATTAAAAAGATTTAAAAAGTAAATAATAATTTTAGAAAGGGTAAAAAATTTTATAGGGGAGATATTTAAAATGTTTATTTAGATAGAGTTGTATAAAAATAACTATACTTTTCTAAGGGGTAAATTTTCTCTATATAAATAGATTATTTCTAAAAAGGGATTTTTTCTAAAAAATAATTCTTTTTCATTCTTTCCAAAAAGAGGGATACTTTTGAGTCATATAATCATTTTATCTTTAGTTTTGAAAATCACAAAATACCCATGATATAATTTATTTTAACATTATGTTTCTATTTAATTGTTTTTGTTATCAAGAATAAAATTTCTTGTAACTTTATTTCTATAGATTCTTGGCATTGAAGTCTAGATGATTAGATTTAGAGAATTGAAGTGGTGTATAATTAACTTCATTAGAAGAAGTGAAGCATTTCTATTTTCATAGAATAATGATGAAGAATATTTTGGTGTAGTTACAAATGATCTATAAGAACAAAAAATTTTAAAATTTGAGAATTTACTATAAATAGGACTACAGAATCGTGGATCATAATTATATTAATATATCATTTTGAAAGTCACTGACAACTTGAATTCATGAAGCTACTTCTTTCTTTGAGATTTTATGATCATTATAACATTTCATTATAATGGTTCTACTAAGATCTTATATTTCAGAGTTTTTATTATAAAATATCATAGTATTTATATTATAATAATCATGTTACCAACCTTCATGTTAAGTGATTCTTTGGATGGAAGATGAAGAAAATATTCCTGTTTGTAGAAGTGGAAACTACTATCGGTCATGTAGATTGACGGATTCCATTGAGGAAGGTATAACTATGATTTTGATTTGTAGAAGACATGCCTACTGATAAGTTCCGTCAAGGGATTCTTTTGTTTTTGAAGAAAAAATTCCTAATAGAGTAAAGTCAATGATAAATTTATATGGGTTATAGCCTAGGATACCTAGAGTTTAGTTAATGATTCCTCATATTATTTAGGTTAAAATAGTTCTTTATAATATACTTTAATGTGTACTAGATTTTTAAATTAGTACTCGG
Organism: Viscum album; assembly: GCA_963277665.1. NCBI lineage: Eukaryota > Viridiplantae > Streptophyta > Magnoliopsida > Santalales > Viscaceae > Viscum > Viscum album. Next base: position 1,905,623,473 of record OY728152.1, on the reverse strand, counting down.
TGTTTTTTTTGTATTCTCACATTGTATAATTTATCATGTAGTTGTTATTATTTTTTATTCATGTTTGATTCTACTATAAGTACTTAAGGTTCTAAAAAAAATTGTTACTGTTATACTAACTAATGTTTACTCAGATATATTTTGTGGGTTTGTATCTTTTTTTTATAAAAAATTCTTATTTTCAGTAGTTTGAAAACATAAGGTGTGGATGAACATTGTAAGTCTATTTATAAACTACAATTCAATCCCTCTTATAGGTTTACCTGCATATTTATTTTGTATAACAATGAGTTCTATTTTAATTGTTTCATTGAATACAGAGATTATATAACCCTTTCAATAGGATGAAAACACGACTTTGATTAGCATGTCAGATTGAGGGTGCATATGCAAATCCATATAAGGGTCATGTATGCATATCCAAATATAGGTATCCCTTGGATTCAAATATGCTAATTACTAAAATTAATGGGAGGTTTTTGGGTGATTCAAACACTTGGGTAATGAAGTATGTTTATGGAAAAGGGGCATTCAAGGAGGGTTTTAAAACCCAAAAAATTTATATCTTTTTGTGTTTAACACATTATAACGATGAATAGATATGATATTTCAATGCTCTAAATTATTCTTGGACTAATAGGTCCCACAAGTATAAATATTCCTTCTAAATAAATTTAGTGGGTCCCAAATGTTTTGTGCCTTTTTATTTTATTCATTCTTCTTTTCTTTTTTATGCTCTAACTTTTGAATAATACTTTAATATTGAGAGCTTTGTGAGTGAAGACTTGAATTTTTCTTAGGTTTCCCTTTATTGATTTGTAGCTTTACTAGTTTTAGGTCTCTTTTATTAATGGTTTTATGTTATTTCAATTTGAAACATTATAGCTAGATTTTATGTTTATATATCTTTAACCAAAAGTGATGAGAAATGTCATATATATTTTATAATGAGTGTGTTGATCCATAAAACAAGGGTTAGGTAACACCTGAAATGAATGAAGGAATCATTTTTAACATGAACTATATTAGGGGTGCAAAATTTTTAAGGGCATGATATGTGGACAATTTTATGAAGATGGTGTAGAAACTATCCAGCCAAATATGGATCAAAATTTGAAAACCCCCTAAATATATTCTCAATAAGGAGAGTTTATAATGTAAATTGTAAATAATTTTTTTTTGGAATAAGTGTGGTGACATGGGACATAGTGGAAAAGGAGGACCACTAAACATATTCAAATGATGGGTTCTAAAATTATTCTATAAGGTCATAAAGAGATTAAAGGATGTTTTTCACATGATGGAAATGAGACTCTTTTTAGTTGGGTACGTTGGTGTTGTACATTCAAGGCCATATTAAGGGTATGTATATATACCCGAATAGAGGTGTCATTTAATGTTGAATATAATTGTTACCAATATCCTGGGATGTTTTTTGGAATTATAAGACACTCAAGAAGAAAAGTATGGTTAATGAAATGGGGAAGTCCAAATAAGGTGGTGGAGCCATTCTAGTCTTGATCTTACCATATATAGGCTTATACAATAATTTATAAAGATTTGGAATGAATAATGGTTGTGGGAGGCAAAAACACTGGGGTGGGGTTTAACATAAAGAAGTGTTTACCATAGTTTCAAATCTTGTATGTTGTGAACTCCTACATGGATTTAAATCTAGTGTAGTATAGGTAGGTCATATGAAATAGGTATCCTAGATATTTTATTGTCATACAGGAAGAAACATTTGTTGTGTAGTTTTACATCATGTGAAAATTACTCAAGTGTTGGGAAATTTAACTTCTTGCGACAAGGACTCAAGTGTTGTGTAATTTTTCATCATGTGATAAAGAATCAGTCATCTTGAATCAAAATTTCATACAAAAAGGTCTCAAATTTAATTCAGTTTAACATCATGTGGCAAGGACTTAGTTTTAATACAGGTTAATTTCATGCTAAAAGGAAACAACTGTGATGTATTTTAACATCACTCAATAAGGACTCGGGTATAACATTTAATGTTATGGAAATTAATAACTCTTGTATGGGACTAGAATAAAATATTCAACTATTTATACATATCTCTTAAAGATCGTAATAAATCCATACAAAGTTCATAAAGGTATCTCATGCATTTATCTGACTCAAATAATGGGGTAGGGGATGCAAAAGTTGGATTCTATATTGTGAGAAAAAAGTATTCCAACCGAGCATGAATGAAAAATGGTTTACATATACAAGCACCCCCATTTTGGGAAGAATTAATAATTGGGACTAGGATTTAACATGCATGCATTACTATGAATGCCAATAGAAGCTGAACTAATAAATACATGGTTCATCAAATGTCTTAATGTAAGTGGTCATTGAGAAGGACTCAATATAGATGAATGATACTTTAACAGTAGGATAAATATTTTTATTTTTTCATTATGTTGGATCACTGATGAGTATAATCTATGGAAACCTATTTATATCTATATCATATATAAAAGAGGGGGTAATTGTGGCTGGGGAACATGTATTTATTACTAAGATTATAGATATAGTTATCACAATGTATCCCATAATGACATGGTTCAAGCCACACATAGATCTTAGAGGAAAATTTCATTTTTTTTATAAATTTAGATCAATGTTCCAAAAGATATTACCTAGATTTGGATATCTTTTAATGAAAGTGTCATAGTGATGGATCATACCAACTAGTTTGAAAAGTTATGCATGTTAGGATATATGTTATAAAATTTAATATCATGTAAACCATACATAAGTATCTTACTTTTGAATTTGGTGCACCTCCATCATGATAACCAGACAGACTAAACAGGGCCCCTAAGCCCATGTGATTTCTTCTCAGTGGAAAAAATAAGAGATTTTTGGTAAATCATGGTGTTCCATAAGAGTTCTTGACATGAGAGAAATATAAATTCATTAAAATATTCCCTTTTCATTTTACAATCAGAATCTCTTCAAATTGAGTAAATTTAATCTTTTCAAAGTATAATTAAAATCATAATCCATACACCAAGAGTTCTTACATGGATCAAGATGTCAATAAAGGATTCCATCCATGTGAGTTGGACTATTATAAGTAGTTTAAGGTCATTCAAGGTGGAAAAAATCCTACGAATTGTAATTTCATGATGCTATGATAATATTATATAGTTTAATGTCATATTATAAGGATAAAATTTCACATAGTTTAAATTCACGTATCCATGAATATGTACACCCCACATGGGGTGATTGGTTTGAAGTGGGAATTTTCATATTCAAGATTTCATGAGGGAGGTTTATTTGAGCCTTGTTCCAAAAAAAAATTGGTGTCCAAAAACACCTATGGATGGGTATGGGATGAGTAATCTTGAATGTCACTACATATCATGGTAGAAAAAGAATTAATACCCACAATGTTTATAAGATGTCATTTATGGATCTAGATCATATGCAATTTAAAAGGGGAATTTTCCTAGGAATAGGTTGATGAATAAGGAATCCCACACTAATTTATTGTCATGACCCAACCCTACCGGTCCCAAGCTGCAACTACCTCAAGCTCGCCACCATAGGCCAGAGGCTGGTGATGTGTGTCGATGGCGTAACAATCTCAGGGAGGCCCTAACCTAAGTACATGTACACATGCACACATGCCCAACATGATGAAGAAGTGCATAGTAAAAAAGAAAACCATAGGACAAGCAGTTATAACCCAACCACAATCATTAATCAACCACTAAATAGAGAAAGTAAAGTTCCAAAAGTACTGACAAGTAAACCGAACAGTAAAAAGGGAAAAAAACACGCCCAACCACAAAGGTTCCACAACCCGGTAATAGGTAACAAAACGAAACAATTGGATAGATCCCCACATGAAAACTATGGCATGAACACGACACGATGTACGAGAACTCGTGACCTCTACACTCCTTCGTAGTCACGATCGACCTGTTCGTCGTCTTCAAGGGAACATCAGGTGTGGGCAAAGCCGAATTAGGGGTGAGTATAATGATACTCTGAAGGGTGCCCCGAAAGCTTGAGGGAGAAACAAAAGAGGCACTAATGAGGTGAGTAGTAGACAGAACCATAATATTAAAAGAGTACAGTAAAGAGAGTGCAGCTCAACCCAATAAGAGAAAGGAAGTAAACTTGTCCAAACGCAAGGAGATAGGAACGGTGAGAAGATAAACTTCTCACCGAGTCTCTACTACCTGTATTAAGAGAGTGGATTCATACAACCAAGAGGATATAAACACCGAAATCACATGGAATGCCCCACATGTCTTCACCCCTCCTAGAAGGATAGTAACTAAACCTAAGGAGTGGGAACCAAAGTCGGGTGTATATGTATATATGGTCAACAAGGAACCCGAATGAGTGTTTAAGGGGACCTCCATCTCCATGATCAACCCAGGAAGAGATTACAACAGTTCTAGGGATATCCAACACTGAACCCAAATGTCCCGCACGTCAACCTAGGAAGTACAAGTCAAAGGGGCTCGATCACCTCACCTTGATACTATCCACTATGGGTGGCACTAACTCACCCACACGGCTTCTAGGTCGCGTCGCAAGGATGCATCTTGGTGGGAAAAGTGCCCCTTGTCCTCGTATGTCCTAAGGTCACGTCAAAGCTATCACATCGCCGATCCGTATAACCAAGGATCCCACTCTGGTAGTCATGGAGAAAAAGTCACTGACTAGCCTCGTCAAAACGTCTGATTTCAAAAGAAGTTGCTGGATAACCCACTACCTAGCATAGCTGGAGGGTAAACCCCTAGAGGTCATCGGGTAACCCACTTCCCAGCACCACTGGAGGGTAAACCCTGATAGGTTGATGGGTAACCCACTGCCCAGCTGCGTTGGAGGGTAAACCCTAAAATTCATCGGGTAACCCACTGCCCATCCCCACTAGAGGGTAAAACCTAGTATGTAAATGGGTAACCCACTGCCCAGCCAGGCTGGAGGTAAACCCTGATAGTTTGACAGGTAACCCACTGCCCAGTTGCGCTGGAGGATAAACCCTAAAATCAATGGGTAACCCACTTCCCAGCCCCACTGGAGGATTAACCCTAAGTTCAACAGGTAACCCACTGCCCAGCCCCACTGGAGGGTAAACCCAGAACTGGTCCAACAACTATGCGTTGCCCACGCCATCACTGGGTGTCGCTAACATCATGATTGTGAGTTGGGTTGGAGGGTGTCAAAGAGACCTCCGACCAATGCCCTTTAATATTTCCACATTTAACAATATCACGTAAGATGATCCGCTCATGCGAACAGATTACCCATTTGTAATCCTCATGGAAAAACACACGAGATAGACTACTTACTCGCTGGAAACGGCCTCCCGATGGAAGAGTTGTTCACCATTGCTTTAGGCCCACTCGGTGTCTCTTGGGGACCACTCTTGGTTTTGAAAGTGTTCGGGCGGACTTCACCATTGTGATGGCCTCATAAAAACACGTCAAATCGACTATTCATCAGCCCCGAACGAGCACCTGACAAAAACGTCACAAAATGTTGCACGACTCTTAAAAGACAGCCCGTAGGGCCCATGTCTCAACTCCGAATTCAACATCCAAAACCATACTAGAAATCTCCACCTTGACTCCAGGGTTGCAACACCGCTGACGGTGCTCAAATCAGACATTGTATGTGTTCGCGCCATCCAAAACAAGAATCCCCGAAAAAACGCCAATCCACATACTGAGCACGTCGCGCCACCGAGGCCCCTGTCTCGGGAATTAAAAATCCTTGAGACCATCTCAAAAGCTTATCCTTGACTCCAAGAATGCACTACCATAGACGGCACACAAAACGGACACTGGTAACAAAAATTACAGGTGTCCGAAGTCAGAGGGGGCGAACCCCTTGGGCCGGACCGGCCTGGCCCACCCGGTACACCAGGTCTGGGCCGGACCGCGCCGGCTAGCCTGACTCGCAGCGCCGGCCCATGGATCAACCGCGTGGCCCAGCCGTTGAACTTGGGTCTATGCATTTCTGACCATCCCTCATGGCCAGTCGCAGTATTCCACAGAGACCCACCGAGGGGGGGTCCCAGTCCCCACTCGAGGTCGCGCGCTGCGACCCCGGTCCGCCTTGCCGTCGACCTCGTCTGCCGCCTAGAGACGTCGCTGCTCTTTGTGAACGTGTCACCGCTGAGGAGCCTTCCACTGTGCTTCCATATCATAATTCCACTGTCACCATTGAAACCGCACCGCCGCCGCCGCCTGTAACGCCCCACGCCGTTGCCGTCGCTCGCCGCCTGTAACTTGTCACGTCGTCGCTCGCCAGACCTCCCTAGAACAGCCGGAAAAAGGGAAAACAGCCAGAAAACATATCGGGGCCACCTCAGACGCCCCGGGACTTGAAAATTTGATCCTAAAGAATCATTGGGAAGATAAAATCAAGACCTAGGCAACCAGGGGCTTCACTCGATGATTGGACAACAATTCGACATAAGAAATTAAATTTATAGACAAAGTGGAAACTAAAATGAAGAACGAAACCTCCTACCTCGTTGGGCGTAGCTCGAAGCTTCATGATTGGTCTGTCCTAGCCACCGCACCTTGCCAGAGTGGTGGAGGAAAGGGGATAATCTCATCAAGAGGAAACCGCTCGGGAAAGCACTAAGAGGGATAAGAGGGTGGGTGGTGTTTAAATAGAAAAACATGTAAACCCCCGCCCGTAGACCCCGTAGCCTAACATTCGGTGAGGTCGGGGTTAAGACGCCCCTAGGGTAAAAACCACATTCTGAGCACAATTGTGGTCTCAGAATTTAAATTCGAGCCTCCATTAAAAAGTTGTAAAGTCCGCGCTAGATGTCGCTAAATTACAAAAATTCCCCTGGTGGTGTTTTTTCACAAAAGGGTAGCGCCCAGAAAAGTTATACCCCTCCTATGGTAAATGGAACATTCCGGACTCAAAAGTGTCTTCATTTTTCCCATCTGAGCAACATTTTAGGATTAATTCTGTTTATTTAGCGCCTCTAGTGTGAACGCACGTCAATTTTAATTCCGGCCACACCGGGGCTCAGAATCACACACCGACTGAACATCCTGCTTTGGAATAACATCATGAAAAATTCAAAGCCTTATATGTTCAATAACAGGGTTCTTACAGCATTCCCTCTTTCACGTTTTTCATCCCTGAAAAACAAAAATACAAAAAACTACTTGGGATACTGATCCCGCATCTGGATCTCCCGCTCCCAGGTGCTCTCCCACACCCCTCATGTTGCCACAACACATGAACTAGAGGAATGGCCCATCCGCGTAGAGTATGCACCTGTCGGTCCTCAATCTCTATTGGGTGCTCCGCAAAGGTGGCTTCATCCCCAATGTCCGACTCTCCCCAATCGATAACGTGCATGGGGTTGTGCTTGTATTTCCTCATATGCAACATGTGGAAAACGTCGTGCACTCTCTACAGTTGTGGGGGTAGAGCAAGGTGGTAGGCGACCTCAACAACCCTGTCCATAATCTAAAAGGGCCCGATGAACCGTGGGGACAACTTGCCTCCCTGGCCGAACCTCCACATTCTACGCTGTGGGGAGACTCTCAAAAAGACAAGGTCTCCTTGCTTAAACTCCAAAGACCTGCGATGTCAGTCTGCATTGGACTTCTGTCTACTCTGAGCCATCCTCATCCGCTCACGAATGACTTGCACCTTCTCCTTCGTCACCTGCACCAACTCTAGGCCAACAAGGGATGTCTCCCCAACCTCTTTCCAACACAACGGAGACCTTCAGGGTCTCCTATAAAGGGCCTTAAAAGGTGTTATGCCATTAGTAGTGTGGTAACCACTGTTATACGCAAACATCACCAAGGGAAAGTGATCCTCCCAGCTCCAGCCAAAGTCTAACTTGCATGCCCTAATCATATCCTCTAACACCAAGATAGTGCACTCGGTCTTCCCGTAAGTCTGGGGGTGAAAATATGTACTCATCTGCAACCGAGTCCCGAATGCCTCCTGTATGCATCATCATAATTGTGATGTAAACCATGTGTCACGGTCAGAGATTATTGTCGAGGGTAATCCATTAAGGCGAATGATCTCCCGAACAAATAACTTCTTTAGAATCTCCACCGAGCTATGCTCCCTGATAGCAAGGAAGTGCACCGACTTTGTGAGTCCGTCCACTATCAACCAAATGGAGTCGTGGCCCTTCGCTGTGCGTGGATGCCCTGTGACGAAGTCCATAGATATTCCATCCCACTTCAACTCTAGGATATCAAGGTTCTGCAACAACCCTACTAGAACCTAGTTCACTTCGTTCACCTACTGACTTGTAAGACACAGAGAAACAAACTCAACTATGCTCTTCTTCATGCCAGACCACCAAAAATACCGTTGAAGGTCTCTATACATATTCCCCACACCAAGATGTACATCAAAGGGAGAATTGTGGAACTCTTGCATCACCACCTCCCACATCTCCACTTGTACTACATCTCACCCTTGGATCAGGATCTCATGATTCCCTCCTTCAGAATACCCATCGGGTGCGTCACCCATGGATATCTGATCATGCAATACCTCTCTGTAGACATCTGCTAGCTGTGACTCTCTCACAAGCTCATGGAGCAAAGGATTCAACACCATCGAATACAGAAAATTTGTACCCTCCTGCTTCACAAAGGTCAGCTATAGGGAAGCCAACTGTTCTGAAGCTTCCCACACTAAATGAGCCTGGGACTTCTTGCTAAGGGCATCTGCTACTATGTTGCCCTTCCCTAGAGTATAGAATATCTCAAAATCATAGTCCTATAGAAACTCCATCCAACGCCTCTGCCTAAGATTCAAATCCGTCTGAGTGAAGATATACTTGAGACTCTGGTGGTCTGAGTAGACCACAAAATTCTCACCTAGAAGGTAGTGTCTCTATAACCTCTAGAATAATACCACTGCTTCCAGCTCCAAATTGTGAGTCACATAATTCTGCTCATGGGGACTCAACTTCCTTGACCCATACTCAATCGCGTCGTGTTGCTGCATCAGCACGCAACCAAGACCAGCTCCTAAATCATCTCAATATACGACGAACTCAAGGCCATCCTCTGGAATCCTCGACACCGGAGCAGTAGTCAAACTCTACCTAAACTCCTCGAAAGCCTTCTGGAACTGTTCAGTCCTGGTAAACTATTGTCCCTTCCACATCAATGCGGTCAAAGGGGCAGCAATCCTGGAGAATTCCTCCACGAAACTCTTGTAGTACCCTACAAAACCAAGAAAACTCCGCACATCAGAAGCATTCTTGGGTAACTCCCAAGAAAGAAATGCCTCTATCTTTGCGGGAACTAAATCCAATCCATGTTCCATAATGACGTGCCACAAAAAGTGAACCTCATGAATCTCGAACTGGCACTTCGAGAGCTTCCCATATTGCTGGTTCTCTTTAAGTAATTCTAGTAACATCCTCAAATGCTCTGAATGCTCCTCCTCTGTCGCCGAGTAAATGATTATGTCATCAATAAAGACAACCACAAACTAGTCCAAGTACAGCTAGAAAATCTAGTTCATCAAATCCATGAAGATGGCAAGGTAATTTTTCACTCAAAAGGGAATCACCAGAAACTCGTAGTGACCATATCGACAATGGAAGTCCAGCTTCTGGATATCAGCCTCACAAACCCGCAACTGGTGGTAGCCAGATCAAAGATCGATCTCAGAGAACCACTTCGCACCTCACAACTGGTCAAAGAGGTCGTCGATCATTGGAAAAGGGTACTTGTTCTTTATTGTGGACTGATTCAAGTGACAATAATCTAAGAAAATTCATAGGATACCATCTGGCTTCTTCACAAACAAGACTGTAACTGCCCATGGGGACACACTGGGCCAGATGAATCCCTTCTGATGAAGGTCATCCAACTAATGTTGTAGCTCCCAAAGCTCTGTGGGTGCCATTCGATATGCTGCACAAGATATCAGAGTTGTCCCTGGCTTCAAGTCAATACAGAACTCCATCTCTCGCCTTGGAGATAGTTTGGGAACATTCTCGGAAAAAACATCCATGTAGTCCTCTACAATTGTAGAGATCCAAGTTCTTATACTGCCTGCTGCTCCAAGAGACATGCTCGCCAGCTGGTGCGAAAAAGGTCACGATCTCTAGCTTAGAGTACCCATCTTCTCTACCATGAGGTCTCGTTCACCAAGGATGGTGAACTTCGTCCCATCAGAAAACATGCCTCTGACATGTCTATGATGACAGTCAATCTGAGCGTGAACCATTAAAAGACAATATATTCCTAGGATGATGTTGTCTGGTTTCATCGTGATGACGACCAGGTACCACGTGAAACTCGCTACTCTGAATGACAATTCACACTATCTACAGATAAAGGTCACTAACGAGGCACTTCCCGTACTAACAACAGTGGTATAAAATAATTCCTAGAGGCTATGTTTACTAGTACTAAAGAAAGTGTGTAATAAACACAAAGTGTAACTTGGACCATCTAGTGCGCTGGTGGGTCTCGAACACTCATGGCCTGAAGCTTCCCACGGCCCCTACCGCTAGCTCCCTGAGCCTGCCGTGGACCGCCTGGTGGTGGCGGTGGAGGGATCTCAAAACATCATCCTCCACCTCCCAGCCCTTCCGCTCTATCTGCACTACCTCCCTGAGGACCGCCTAGTCCCCACCTAGGTGACCCCTGGTCATGGCGCTGCCTCTGCCTCTGTGGTGTGCCCGCTTCCTGCCACGACTGATCTGTATGCCTGGTCAGGCAATCCCATGAAAGATGGCCCTGACCATCACAAGCGTAAAACTGACTCTTTCCCATCTCCCCTGGTTCCCTACTGTGCCACTGAGGTGTACGACCCTGGCCCTGGGTCTGCTCATGGAAGGGCCTCCTCAGCTGAGGCCTAGCTCTCTGTCATTTACCTGCTAAAGACTCCACTCTAAAGTGCCCACTGCTAGGTCCTGCCATCTGGAACCCCTTCGCTAGGAAGCTATCAGTCACAAGCTCCCGCTTCAGCACATCGGCGTATGTGGGGATGCACAAGGGTACCATGCTAGCACGAATCTCCCTATGAAGACCATGCTCAAACTTCTGCGCCTAGATGTAGCTGTTGCGGATCATGTCCTGTGAGTAGCATGTAAGATCAGTGAATTGGGCCGAGTACTGGGACACAGACATCCCCCCTGCTTCAGCTCCAGAAGCTCCTATATCTGAATAGAGTGTAAACACAAGGGGGAGTACTCCTCCTGAAAAAGCTGCTGGAAGTCATCCCATGTGAGGGACGACTCGTCATGGGTCTACGTCACCAATCCACACCATCGCCCGACTGTCCCGAGGAAAAGACAGGCGGCTGGGGCCACCATATGGTCTTCCGGGGTCTGTACCATCATAAAGAGCCATGCCACTGACTCAAGCTAGTCCTCCGATGCCTAGGGATATGGGTCCCCATGGAACCTCGGTGGCCTTTGATGCTGGAAGTCTTGTAGCGCGCTCAGTCTGCGCACATCCTCGGCCCGAGCTACTAGTATTAACTGCCTCTCTCCAGATGGGGGCTTCTACTGAAGCCCTTGGTGGAATGGGATCACGTGAGGGTCCCTGAACCGATGCCTCATCGCTCGCCTGGTCGTTATAACGAACCGGAGAGGGTAGCCTGGCTGACTGCTGTTGTGGAGGATTTTTTAAAATTATCAAGGGATACTGCGATCAGATGAGCATATATATATATAACAGTCATAACAAAGGGGAGATGACTCAAAAAAATACTGTCAAATACTTAGTCCTACAAGATGCATGTTCCAAAGTTCCCTGTAACACGTGTCTCAGCATGTAGAGTCGACAAGCGGGTTATCAGGGTCCTGATGAATGCATACATCGGCCCCCCGTACCATCACTGGACTCTCTGTCCTGAGATCCGTTCACAAGACACGTTGACATCATTGACCTAAATCCCAACCAATTCCTTTTTAGGGACATCTGAGCAACATCCCAAGGAACAAACCATCTCTTATACCACTTTGTCATGACCTGAGCCTACCGGTCCTGAGCCGCAACTACCTCAATCATGCCTCCATAGGCCAGAGGCTGGCGACCAACACCGAAGGCATAAAAATCTTAGGGAGTCCTTTGCCTATGTACTTGTACACACTCACACACAACCCAAACGATGCAAAAGTGCTGAGTAAAAAAGAAGACCACAAGACAAATAGCTATAACCCAACCACAGTCATGCATCATCCACTAAATAGAGCAAGTAAAGTTATAAAAGTACTGACAAGTAAACTAAACATTAAAAAGGGAAAAACACGCGCCCAACCACAAAGGTGTCACAACCCAGAAACTAGTAACAAAAAGAAACAACTGGATAGATCCCAACCTGAAAACTCTGGCACGACCACGACATGCTGTCCAAGCTCCCGTGACCTCTATGCTCCTTCGTAGTCATGATCAACCTGTCTGTCTTCTGCAAGGGCACACTAGGTGCGGGAAAAGCCCAAGAAGGGGTGAGTATAAAGATACTCAGTAGGATGACCTGAAAGCTTGATGGATCAACAAAGGAGGCACTAAAGAGGTGATCAGTAGACAGAACCAGAATAGTAAAAGAGTAAAGTAAAGAGAGTGCAGCACAACCCAATAAAAGGAAGGAAGTAAACTCATCCAAACGCAAAGATCTAGAAACGGTGCAAAGATGAACTTCTCACTGAGTCTTTTCTACCTATAGTAGGAGAGTGGAATCATCCAAACAAGAGGATCTATACACAGAAAGCACGTGGCATACCCTACGCATCTTCACCCCTCCTAGAAGGAGAGTAACTGAACCCAAGGAGTGGGAAACGAAGTCAAGTGTATGTGTATATATTCTGAACAAGGAACCCGAACGAGTGTGTAAGGGGACCTCCATATCCATGATCTGCCTAGGAAAAGTCGCCAACAGTTCTAGGGATATCCAACACTGAACCCAAACGTCCCACACGTAAAGCTAAGAGGTACAAGTCAAAGGGTCTCGATCACTGCACCTTGATACAATCTGCTTTGGGTGGAACTGACTCGCCTGCACGACTTTTAGGTCGCATCTCAAGGATGCGTCTTGTTCGGAAAAGCGCCCCTTGTCCTCGTATGTCCTAAGGTCACGTCAAATATGCCACATCGCTGATCCGTATAACCAAGGATCTCTCTCCGATAGTCATGGAGAAAATGTAACTGACTAGCCTCATCAAAATGTCTTAGTCTAAAATAAGTCACCGGGTAACCCACTGCCCAGCCCAGCTGGAAGGTAAATCCCTAGAGGTCATCAGGTAACCCACTGCCCAGCCCTGTCAGAGGGTAAACCCTGATAGGTCGACGGGTAACCCACTACCCAGCTGCGCTAGAGGGTAAACCCTAAAAGGCGTTGTGTAACCCATTGACCAGCCCCACTAGAGGGTAAACCCTAGTAAGTGAATGTGTAACCCACTGCCCAACCCAGTTGGAGGGTAAACCATGATTGTTCGACGGGTAACCCACTGCCCAGCTATGCTGGAGGGTAAACCCTAAAATCAATGGGTAACCCACTACCCAGCCCCACTGGAAATTAAAAATTAAGTTCAATGGGTAACCCACTACCCAGCCCCACTGGAGGGTAAACTTGGAACTGGTCTGACAACTCCGCGCTGCCCGCACCATCACTGGGTGTTGCTAACATTGCGACTGTGCGCTGGGTCGGAGTGTGTCAAAGAAACCTCCAACCAACACCCTTTCATATTTCCACATTTAATAAGATCATGTAATAGGTTCCGCTTGTGCGAACAGATTACCTCATTGTAATCCTCCTAAAAAAACAAGAGAGATAGACTATTTACTCGCTAGAAACGACCTCCCAACGGAAAAGTTGTTCACGATTGCTTTAGGCCCGCTCGGTGCCTCGTGGGGCCCAATCTCAGTTCCGAAAGAGGTTGGGCAGACTGAACCATTTCTATTGCCTTAAAAAAACATGTCAAATCGTCTATTCATCTGCCCCGAATTGGGGCCTGATGAAAATGTCACAAAATGCTACATGACGCTTAAAAGACGGCCCATATGGCACACGTCTCAAATTCAACTTCAACATCCGAAACTGTACTGGAAATATCTGCCTTGACGCCAGGGTCGCAATGCCACTATCAGTGCTCAAATCAGACATTGGATGTGTCTATGCTATCCAAAACAAGAACCCCTGGAAAAATGCCAATCCACTTACTAGGTGTGTTGCGCCATCAAGGCCCCCGTCTCGGGAATTAAAAATCCCCGAGACCATCTCAAAAGCTTCATATCGATTCCAGGAATACACTTCTATAGACAGAACACAAAATGAACAATAGTGGCGAAAATTACGGGTGTCCTATGTAAGAGGTGGAGAACCCCCTGGACTAGCCAGCCCGCGCCAGCCGGCCCGGCTCGCAGCGCTGGCCTGCGGCTCTGCCGTGCGGCTCGGACGTGCACCCTAGGTCCACGCAGCGCTGACCGGCCCTTGTGGCTGGTCTCTGTCTTCTATGGAGACCAGACGAAGGGGGGTCTCGGTCCCTACTTGGGGTCACGTGCTGTGACCCATGTCCGCCTCGCCGTCGACCTCGTCTGCCGCCTGGAGCCGCTGCCGAGCCATGCAAAGTCGCCGCCACTAAGGAGCCTGTCACTGCGCCGCCATCCTGGAAAGCCGCTGCTGCCACGGGAACCATGCCACCGCGGCCTGGAACACGCCGCGCCGCCGCCGTCACTCGTCGGACCTCCCTAGAACCACCTAAAAAAGGAAAAAACGGTCGGGAAAATTCCTGGGGCCACCACAGACACCCCAGGACTCAAAAATTTGATCTGAAAGGATCGTTTGGAAGATAAAATCAAGTCCTACACAACTAGATGATTCTCTCAACGATCAAATAGAATTAGACATAGGAAATTAAATTTAAATACAAAGCAGAAACTAAAACGAAGAACAAAACCTCCTAACTAGTTGGGCGTGGCCCAAAGCTTCATGATTGGTCTGCCGGAGCCGCCGTACCTTTCCAGAGTGGTGGAGGTGAGAGGAGAAGCTCATCGAGAGGAAAATTTTAGGGAAATCACTAAGGGGGGGGGGGGGGGAAGAGGGTGGGGTTGTGTTTAAATAGAAAAAAACTCAAACCCCCCACTTGTAGACCCCGTACCCGAACTTTCGGTGGGGTCGCAGTTATGTCGCCCCTAGGGTAAAGACCACGTTCTGAGCGCAATGGTTGTCATTGAATTTTAATTAGAGCTTCCATTCAAAAGTTGTAAAGTCTACTCGTGATGCCGCTAAAATATGAAAACACCCATGTTGGCAATTTTCATAGAAGGGAAGTGCTTGCGATAACTATACCCCTCCTAGAGTAAATGGAACGTTACAGAATCAATGGTGCCCTCAGTTTCCCTATTTGAGCAACCGTTTAGAAGTTATTCTGCTTATTTATTTCATCTAGTGTGAACGTGCATCAATTTTAATTTCGACCACACCGGGGCTTGGAATCGCACGCCGTCTGGACGTCCTGCTTTGGAATAACATTAAGAAAATTGAAAAATCTTATTGGTTAAAAAACCAGGTTCTTACATTTATCCTATATATATCTAGTTCATATTCATTATTGGGAAGCTTCATGTGTTGGGAACACCCATAAAATGGATCGATACCATAAAGAGTGGCCTTGGAATCAAAAATGGTTTTCATATTGGAGAAATTATTACTAAGTCTTAGATAAGTGCCATGGATTCTCTATGTATTTCATGGGAAATTAATTAAGACATACATAATTCATAAGATATATGTAGAAGGATTCTAATTCCATGGGGAGAATATCCTCTTGAAAGACGATGGTTTTCATACAATTTAGCATCATGCGAGATGGAAAATGATTATATAATTTTATGTCATTCAACTAGGAAAATTTCATGTAGTTTTATGCCATGTGAAAAAAACATGACTATTTTTTGTTTAAAATCAAGAATCTAGGACACTAACTATATAGTTTAACATGTTTTACTGATGTTATATAGGAATTTTTAGGCATATAAAGTATTTCATATTTGTCTATGTAAAGTACTTTTTAGGGATCCTTCGATAGGTGGGTGGTATGATGTTCTTGCCATACATGGTGATCAAGGTGTAATCTCCCTTGAAATATAACTTTTGAATAAAATAAGTCCCATCACTATTTGGTTTACATTTTGGTGGATTACACCCTAGTATCATTGGAATTTTAAGTTCTAAATATAAATCTTCTTATAAAAATAAGCAGAGGTGAGATTTCTTATTGAAGGACAATACAATCGGATTCTGATGGATGTTTTTGTTGTGGAGTGTGTAAATCATTTTCTCCTATAGTCAATATAATTATTCAAGTGGATTATATGTTTTTTCATCTTTAGATATCTGACCACAAATAAAACCACATAGTGTGGGAAATTTATCTTCGATGGTAATCACTAACTTTATCCCATAAACAAGTGAATATAGGTCATTTTCATGAAAGTAATAGTCATGGAATAATAATACCATAAGATATGTATGAGTCTTTCTCTCCAAGAAATCTTATTATTTTCCAATATCTTCTGAATGATATTTTTCAGAGACTTTTTGAAGGTGGTGATTATATTTTACGCATAAATTTATTAATTTAATTTTATTTACTTTATTAGTGAATTGTTAATAATTTCCTAGATTCTAATTGTGTTTATTAATATTTTGATTTAATGATTTATATAGTTATTTTAATATAAATGAAAATAATTCAAAAAATAATAATAATTATAGAGGATAACTATGGAATGGGACACTGACTTGTGTTGTGGGATAAGCTAGATTGGTGGAGGATAAAACACATTGGTTTTTTTACATCATATAGGTGTTGAAATTTATGACACTTGAAATTTTTTATTTAAGGAACCTTGTGCTAAAAACTTATGTCCATACCAAAACCTATATCATTAATAGATTTATTACACCATATGAACAAAAACACACCATGTAAATTATATATACCTCGGATATAAATATTTATATTTTCAACTCATGCATGTTCTTGAAGATATATCTATTGAAGATATAAGAGGTTTATATATATAGATTAATTCCTATATATGAAGTAGGTGATGGTAATATAAATGGATCTATAAATAAGTAAATATAATGAGATATATCAAATATTCAAGGATATAAATAATTGGACACGAGGACTATGGGTGGTGTCCGACAATTCCCTCTATTGTGCTTAGGTTTTCCTCATTGTTGATATATAAGGAGAAGGATCTCATACCTTTATGATGCCTTCCCCTCCCTCATTTGTATCCTTGTCTCTCTCTAATGATGTTGTTGTCTTGGGTTTCCGTATCGATGATGATTTTGTGCCGGGATGATGTTTTGAAGATGTTTTTGGTTATCTTAGGTGATGGTGCTTCAATTATTTAGTTGATTATGGAATATTATTTCAAGTTAGGTTCAGGGACCTATTGAAGGTTATATATGGTTGAAACCCATGGCATCTAAACTCATGGCCCTAACCACTTGTTTCTTCTTTTCGTCTCTTTTTCAGACCAGGTGCAGTGTTTTCTAAGAGGTTTTGGGTATTGTGGTTCAATTATTGATAGTATTCGATGTGATTCATGAGTCGGGTTATTCTTGTTATGGTGGATTTCTTCTACCTCATCAATGATGTAATCATTTGGATCCCTCATCTACTTATTCCCTGCTTTTACCTCCCATTCCACTGTGAATCTCCAAGTATGATCATGAGCGGTGATTACACAGAGGTTTTGGGTGTGTGGTTCGATAGCAGCAGGTGTTCTAGGAGGGAGGCCTTCGTCGATGTATGCATTTAGAGTTGGATTCATGAAAGACTTGGATTTTTTTGGGTTTATTTCATTGTAATTATAACCAATTATTTTTTTGTGAGATATTGTTTGGTATGGTTTTGGGTGTTCATTACATCTGGTTTTGATGGAAGCTTTCAGAATTGTCTGTGAGGGTTATGGTGTCTCTCTTCTATGATGTAATTTTTTTGTTTGTTCCTTTACTGGTGATCTAGAAAGGGGATTGGGGATTAATGTGAGATGGATCTACATGATGGCTGGAGAGGTAGTTGAAGATTTTTTTTGGTGGATATCATGTTTGTAGTGGTGTATATAAGTGAAGTAGACACCAGTGATTAGACAATGGATATGATGATGTGATGATGTTGATGATGTGTGGACATGACATTTCTTACACTGATAAAAGGTTTCTAGGGTGGCTCAGGGGATTTTTTGGTTGATGTGATCTTCCTATACTTCCCATTATGTATTGAATTTTTGTTTTTTGTTTTGTATTTTCAATGTTTACCACTAAAATTTATTTGATGCAAAATTTGGTGTGGTTTTTGGATGTACGTGCTCCCACTCTGACCCTACAAGTGGTTATATTAAAATTTGAAAAAAATGATTTGTAATAATGATATAAAGATATGGGATATAGATATGTTATATCTCATACGAGATATATACAGATTATTATATGTGGATTCCATGTATAACAAGTGATGTTAAAATGGTTAATTATTTAGATAGATACATGGGATAAATATAGAGAAAATATAGAATATAAATAAGATATAAATATAGAGTTATCAATGGATTTTTTTTCTATAAATAAAGGTTTTTTTATCACATGGATTGGATCGATAACATGGATGTTCAGGACATGATATTGGAAAACTCCTTGGGGTAATCTTAGTGGAAGAGAAAATTCTAAAAACAAAATAAAGAGTTAAAAAAGGGAGATCTATGTCAATTAATAGGGTTCAAAATAGCTAGGAATTCTTTTCTCATTCATTTTTCATTCTATAGTTATGAATTCTTATATTATTTGTTTTCTCAGTTGAATTAAGTTTCCTTGGTTTCTAAATATATTTATTTTAGTTTGGATTGGTATTCCCACTTCTCTAATTCTTTATTTATTTCAAGGTTTATGAAAAATGACATATGAGTTGTTATATTTTAGGGGAGATGGTGGAATTTTTGGTGAGCATGATTACATAATGTTTTAATATATTGCAATATTATGAATTATTTTATTATTAGTATTATATTAAGATTAATTATTATCATATCGTTAATCATCTAGAAATAGTAATGATGGTTTATAGAGGACACCCAATATGATATAAGGTAGTGGGAAAATAAGATCTAAACTAAGTTCAAATTTAACATAAAGATATATTTTAATGATCTTAGGTTGGTTATAAATTTCTTATAGAGTGGTATATTTTTTTGTAAGGAACCATGTCTTCCCAGACTACAATTTTGAGAAGAAATTTGATTATTTTTTTCTTTTAGATGCATATGAAGGGGGTAAATGGTCTTTTCCCTTAGTAGATGATCTCAGACAATTTTTATAACCACTCATTTGGTCTTGAAATAAGGTGTTTACTCTAGGATGGAAGTTTGGTAGAAATTTGTGCGATTAGAATTTTTGTAGAATAATTAATAATTAATATTTATAGATTAAATATTAAATTATTAAAAATGATTCTTTTAGCTATATATTTGAAATAGAGTTTCATATTGATATTACTTCTCAGAAACTATGTTTGGAATAGTAAGTTTGTCCTAGGTGAGGTGTAAACTCATGTCGGGTTCCAAGGTCATCCCTATCCCTTTTTCCGTTATTTTCATTATCTTCCATTTCATTTTTCCTTTTATTTTCATTCTTTTCCTTTCTCCTTCTCACAGATTTCTCCTATGTGAATCCTCTTTCTCTATGAACTAAGATAGAAAGGTATAGGGATAGTTAAAGTGAGATATGGATAAATAGAGGAGTCATCATGAAACACTAGACGTGTTAGATCGACGTGTGATAGCCATGGAAAATCAAATCAAGTGAAGCTTTTGTGGTTTCCTCCCAAAGGTAGGAACTTTTATGTTTTTACTGAAAATACCCCTTTGAATCATTGATTCATGTTTTTAAAATAACTATTATTCATTATTGTGGACCCTAGTGTCTGGATCTATTGTTTTGGGGGGAAAATTGGGGTTTTGTGTGATCTGAGGGTTTTCCATTCCAAAAAACTAGGTTACCAGACGTCTCGTTTAGATGAACATGTTGTTTGTTCTTCCCGTTTGGGGAAGATAAATTTTTGGGACTACACACCATGTACAAGGGTGTACACTCCATGCACTAGTACTCAAATGTGTAGCTGAGTACCCGGCTAGGCGAACCCATATAGGGGTACATATCCGTGTACAATACATGGTCTGACCTCATGTGGGTGCCATACCATGTATAAGTACATATCCTTACCAAATATCTAGTCAATCTAGTTAAGGGACACAAGAATGTACCCTGTGTTAGGTACACATCCTGTACCCATTTCCCACTCTTTGTACCTGGGGATTTTTACATGCCCAGACCATAAGATGTACATGCCTATGTGGCGCGTTGAGAGTCGATGCCATATACCAAAAGTGACATGCCATGTGCTACCCCATTTTAACCCTTTTGATGGTTTTCTTGTTTCATTCTCCAGAGTTGTAATTAGACCTGAGAGTAGTCCATTATATGTATCCTTTCACATAGATCACAGTTGAAGGATTTGTGTGGTTTTTTGAGTACTATTTAATTTTTTTCTGGCCTTTTTTGAATGGAGAGGTTCTTTCATCGGTTGTTGTATTCTGGGTCTCTTGAAAGTGAGGATTTTTCAGAGATGATCCATTAGATATCTCTCTTGACATATACTAGAGTAGCTTTTCTTTGAGGACATCTCCCTTGTGATATGTTCCCTTCTGTCCCATAAGACCATGATACCAGTTTCTTATAAGGATCCGCTAAGGTATCCCCTTTCTTATATTCTAATCTAGAGAGCCCCTAGTAGGATCCTTATACCTGTGTATCTTTCTGAGGATCCCGTGTAGAATGCCTCCATTTTTATATCATTCTTGTCTCCCGTGTAGGATTCCTTGTTGGCCTTTTTCACTAAGGATCCTACATAGGACACCTTCACTGATGTTTAACTAGAGGATCCTGAGTAGGATGCCTCTTAGGTTTTGACATTAGGGACCCATTGGGTGACCCATTTCTTACCGACCATGAGTTGTCGGTCGGGTTTGGGTAGATATGGTGTTTGGGTGTCACCTTAGAACATGTTCTGAACTAGTAATCCCATGGGGATGTGGTTTTAGTGTTGTTTTGGGTTTTTGGTCCACCCGCACTATTTGTTTATGTTTCCCTTTTGTTTTTCTGATACAATGATTTTATTAGAGGTTCATCTTGTTTGGTGGTTGTTGATCCTGATGTGAGGTTTACTTCTTTCTCTTGGGATTCCCAGATGTTCTTTATAGGGATATGGCTTCTGAGCCATGTTATTTCTAATATTTACTGGTGTATCCATTGTTACTACATGGGACATGGCAGTTGATCCTAGATTTATGTATATTTCAATATATTTTGTTGGGATGTCCAGAGGTTTTTCTTGGAACCTGACTATTTATCCTTACCAGATGTTTATGGTACACAATGATTGATACATGGATTCAAATTGAAATAATTCCTTAGACCAACTTAGAGGGGTGGTGACTTGTACGCCATGAGTGATACATGGATTCCCATTATAGTAATTTATGGGATGGATTAATAATCTAGATGATGTATGATGAGGTTGAATACTCTCTATTTGATTCGAGCATGGAGACCCAAGAATCATGGTATGTTATTCTCTCCTGACTGGTGGGGATGATTATGATCTCCTCAGCCTATGATCAGAATGATTACACTCTTCCAAATCTGTTAAGAGACATGAGGGGTGTTGCATGGTGTCTCACTGGTGATTTTTCTTTATATGGTCATGACAACCCAAGACACATGGATGATTACACTATCCAGAGTGGTGAAAATGATTACAATATCCGTGGGCTATGATCAGAATGATTACACTTCTCTGGATCAGTTACAAGAATCATGGGGTGTAACATGGCATCTCAATAGTGAGTTCTCTCATTAAAGAGAATCTAAGGTTAATCCATTTAGGGTTCATCCATGTTCTGAATTTCATGGCTGCCTATGGACAAATACCTAGGGCTTAGATGTTGGACTGGATTCACTATCCTGGGAAACATGGAGGCTAACTGAATGACCTTTTATAGGATGCCAGGACCTACTCCCTATAATCATTCATTATAGTATTTAACATCGGTATATGGTATCCTTATTTATATAATTTAATGTTGTTATATGGAATCCTTATTTATAATATTGAACATCAATATACAATATCCTTGTTAGTGATTGGATGCGAGTACATGAGATCCCAGGTGTAGGATGAGTGTCCCTTTGAGGTGACGTATCTTCCTCAAAGATATATTTTCATTGTTGGCTGAATAAGGTGTATGTCAATTGAGATTATTGACTTAATGATACACCATTTTAGTAGAACGATCTCTAGAACAATTCCCTTGTACAATATTTAAAGGTGATTGGGATTATAGAGCCAAGGACCAACTAATAATGTGGTTTGAAGTTGTTTGATTCACATACCCATGAATATTAATATTTATATATATATTTATGGGTATAGGACTATACATATATATGTATGTAGATATGGAAATCCATGGTGGAACCTTTCTAGTTGAACATGATAAAATACCTAGGGTCTTACCATGGTTTCATGTGTGGTTTTACTTTCATTCTAGTTGTGTCTCAGTGAGGTTGAGAAGTTCCTTTTTCATACACTTAGCAGAACATTTTTAGGTTTCTTGTCTGGGTGGCCTACTAAGATTTTTTCTCTCCCAATCACATTAACCTAAATGTATCTATAGACCTTATGTATGCTTTCTTTATTGAGCATGAGATGTGTGGAGTATATGGTTGTGTCCCGGAGTTTCTTGATCAAGTAGAGCACTTTGTGTGAGTTATTCTAATCGGACTGGTGTAGTTGGACAATGTCTAGATATTGGGTATGTGGTCTATCTTTGAATTATAATTTGACAGCTATACAATTAATTTTTTTTATACATATGAATCTGTATGGTCATCCTGATGGGTGACAAGTGTTTTTTTTATTTTGTTGATGTTCAGGCTTTTACAACATTTCATTTCCTATTAGAGAATTTTTTTATTTTAGTTATTTACTTATTTTACACTCTATTTACTTTCTGTTTTGTATGATTATTATCTATTTTAATTTTTCTCTTACTCTGATATATGGTTATATTATCCCCATAATACCACCTTTACACCCCCACATCTAGTCGGCATCCTCTAGCGTATGGGGAGGCCCTCTTGAGGCCTAATAACCAACCAGCTCGGTGCACCATTTTAGTGGAATATGGGTCAGGATGTTATAAAGTGGTATTATAGTCCTTATGTTCTTGGAATTTACTAATTTTGATGTGGTAGAAATGAGTATTAGGAATGTGTTGGAACCTATGATGGATATCTAACTTGTGCATCGAGAACACTTGTTCTAGTAGGAAGTCCTAGTTTTTGGGGGTTGGGATTGTTGTTCTGATCAACAATGTTATAGTTCTATGTGATTTTTTCCATGAGTGACACACGTTTTTGTGGATGTTATGATTTATTATTGATCTCTAGTTCTTAGACATTGGCAAGAGGCCATGGGTGGATTTTAACTCTTGGTCGGTAAACACAAGAGGTTTCTCATGCATCATATTTGGCATGTAAGATTCACATCATATAGGCCTTCTAGTGTATGATTTTACAAACAATAGAGTCCTATTCATTTGTGAATGATCACATATATATTTTCTTCTGATGGAAGGTTATGCAGATATACATTGAGGAATTTCTGTGAGGATTTTGACTCAGTCCTTGTTCACGGGAGGTGCAATGACCCTAGTAGGTCAATATGGAACGTGATGGATTTTTGTTGTATCCCTTGTGGAGTGTTGTTTCTGAGGTATATGGTTATCTAGTTAGATCACCGAGTATGATGCCGATAGGTGCCAAGAAGTTTCTTCTGAACTGGACCACTAGGGAGTAGTTCCTTCTGAGGATTCTTAGAGATGATCAAGACCATATAGGCCGTATTTTCAGTTTTGACACTCATGGGTCACTGTGATATTTTTTAATTTTGAGATATTTTGATCTTTATGGATATGTGGGAGACCTATAGTCCCTTAGTTTTGACACTGACCCTTTTAGGTCAACGTCTCTTTTGTACTAGGCCAACCTGCGTTAGACTTTGGCCCATGTTTTTGAATTAATTTTATGGAAGTGATATTTATTTTACACTTTTGTTTGAGTTTGACGCATGATAGGTGATTTATTTCTTCATTATAGGAATGTTTATTCCTTCATAAATTAATGAGTAACCATGGGTTTTTGTTGTTTGAGACTAGATTCTATGGGAAGGATTGTTCTGGTGGATGGCCTGGTCGACCAGTGTTTTCGGTTGTTGCTAATATAGTCAGAGTGTGGGTAGATTATTTTGATAGGAAATATGTCAGTTGATGGTCGGTGGAGGGATGAATCATGGAACATGTGTGGTGCTCTATTTTTAAGAAGACTTCCAAGGGAACTTCTGGATTAATTGGGATGATGTGTCATGTAGCACTATTAGCTTCGCCTTGTCGGGGAATATTCACTGGAGTACCAGTGAGGTGATAAAGATACACACTGGTTGATCATGGTATCGTCTAAATGCAAATCAGTGAGTGACCTAGTATGAGATGAGGACTGATTTTTAATGGCTTCCCATGGGTTGGATTCCATAAGTTCTGCTAGAATGTCCCTCTATGGTATAGGTGACATCATGAAATGATGGGTTACCATGAGACAGTTTACACATTCCTAAATTCTAATAAGTTTTGACAGTATGTGATCATGGAGTAGAGGGAGATGTACATGCCTTTGTTAAAATCATATTGTGCTCATGTTAGGTACAATCATGCTCTATTTAGACACATCTTGAGTATATTGAGTGAGCGTAAAACCTATGTCGATCTTCTTTTCTTTCTAAATATTATTCCCTATTGAAGAAGGAACCTATTGAGGTTGTGATAGAGAAGAAGCTCATGGTAAGACATAGGATGAGGAGTACACCATTGACCATTTGAGGGTGGTGACCCTCATTTTCAGTTAAACTATGGAATTTTTTATGTGGGTTTTTGAGCTCGGAGTTTGGTTTTGAGAGGACAATAAGGGTATTCTTATGGTGGGGAGCACCAAATTCGCCGTAGTTAAATGTATTCCATGTAGGAGAAAGTTTTTAATGCTATGAGACTGGTCATTGGACAATCTAGATTGCTTGGTTGTGATGATTCTTGGGTTAAGATCATGGCTTCTTGTCTTTTCACCTAGCTTCTCGGGGATGATAAGGTTTATGGTGTGGAGTTTTTAAGGACCCTTGTTTTTCTAGATTACAGTTTTGAGCAGTAAATTGTTTTTTTTTGCATTAAAGTTCTTATAAAGGGTAAAATTATCTTTACTCATAGAATATTATCTCTAAAAACTTTTTTTAAACTCTATTAGTTCCATAAAAAGGTGTTTATCCAATTATATAAGAGTGGTTGAAATCAGAGCCATTTGAATTTTTTAGTAGTAATTAATATTTAATATTATAGAATAAATATTAAATTATTCGAAAACATTCATTTAGATGTATATTTTGAAACGAGAGTTAGATTGAGATTTTTTCACATCCTTTATGTTCAGAATGATTAGTTTATCCTAACTGGGGCATAAACTCAAGTAAGGCACTTGGGCCGACCCTAGCCCCTTTTTTTTCTTTTATTTTTCTTCCTTTTATTTATTTTATTTTCATTCCATTATTTTCCTTTCTCCTTCTTGTGGATGTCTGTTTTCCACCTCCTCCTTCTTCGTAACATAAGAGAGAATGGAATGGGGAGAGATAAATAGAAAAAGATAGAAAGAGAGGTGTTGTTGTGGAGCACTCGACATTCTAGAACCACGTGCGGTAGCCGTGGAATGTAAAATTGAGTGATTCTTCGGTGGTTTCCACCAAAAGGTAGGCATGTTTAGGTTTCTACCAAAAATTTACCTTAGATTATTTTTCTTGAAGTTTTTAAATACGAATTATTATTTCTTGTGGGCCCTAGTGGTCATATCTATTTATTTGGGGGTGAAAACGAGGGTTTTTTGTTATTTGAGGGTTTCCCATTATGGAAAACTAGGTTACACATTGTGTGGTTCAGGGGAACAAGTCATGAGTTTATCCCATTAGTGGAAGATAGTACTTTGGTAGTAGCCTCAGTGTACAAGAGTGTACATGTCATGTACTGGAACCTGACTGTATAGCCGGGTACCCGGCTCGGAAAACTTGTGTAGGGGTACAATGCCACGTTGAGTACACAACAAGAGCCCATGTGGGTGGCATGCCATGTAGAAGTACATGTCCTGACCATGTATCCGTCCAGTCTGGTTGAGGGACACATGTATGTACCCCGTGTTGGGTACATGTCGTGTACCGATTTCACATTCCATGTACTATGGGATTTTTACACACCTAGGACGGTGGAAGTACATGCACATGTGGTGAGTTTGGAGCACACACCATGTACCGAGGGTAACACACTGTGTACTGCCCCTTTTCAACCATTTTCGGTTATTTTATCTTTCTTTCCCCAAATTTAGAATTTAACCTGAGTTTCATCTATTCTGAGGCATATATCGCAATGATATGATGTGTGAGGTGTCTTGAGGACTCCTAAGTGGTGTTTCAAGACTTTCATGAATGGAGAGGTTCATCCTATAATGGTTGTATTCAGTGTCTCTTGAGAGTGATAACAGTTCATAGATTATCCATGAGATATCTATCATGACCTATGTTGGCATATCTTGCTTTTTAGGACTTCTCCCTTTCTATATGTGCTCATATATCTTATGAGGCCATGATAGTGGATGCCTCTAAGGATCCCCTGAGGTATGTCTAAACCAACCCATCTCTTTATTTTATATTTAAACATGATTGAATAAATAAAATTACACATAAGAAAACCCTAAGGATCGATAGGTCTAGTGTTGTGGGAAAATAGGAACATTACACAACAACTTAGAACATAAAATACGACATCTTTATAGAAAACATCTTTTACATGACCGCAACATGCCATCGTACTTAGCATTGCAGGGGATCACCTAAGGACATACATAAGAAAAGGAGGAGCTATAAAGCCCAGTAAGGGAGTAAAAAAGTAATAACATGAATAATAAAGTGCATATTTCGAAATAGGAATATCAATGGAGCACATGATAAACATGAACATAAAGTCATGATATATCATGATTATCATAACATTAAAATGTGGCGACGACATACAATATGATATTTTCATAATCCAAGGCTCATTGCACATGGATTAGAATGAGTAAACTCTCATTGGAGTTTAATTAGCATGATTAAACCCTCATTTCACTTGAATTATCATAAGTTAACCCTCATTGCACATGGTGTATCATGATATTAAACATTACCCAATGCATTGGAGTGCTATCAGGGCGCACCATTTATAAACATTTCATTTCATGCATAAGTGTTCCACATGGAACATATAACATGGAATCATTCAACATCATCATTTATTCCACAATAAAGGTATGTTCAATACATACATGAAATTATATAATCAATAAGTATATGTGCATAAAGGTTAATACCCTTGATAGAGAAATGGGCATGGTATTCACTACACGATGATTTTGGCATTGAAAATTGCGGTGCAATTTCTTCAGCCTAACAAACTAACATAAAATTCATAAAAATGGTTGATGAGAGAGAAAGGGTTCTACCAAAATATTTACCAGAACATTAAAATAATGGGTTTATAAGGATAGATGTCCCAAAATAATGAATTTTGAAATAAGAGGTTTAAAATAATAAAGAAACATGAATAAAGAGGAAATGGTTATGGGATGAGACCCAATATTATATAGGGGAGTAGGTGAATGATAACCGACATAAAACTCCATTTTTTAATGACATATAATTTAATGAATATATGATGGTTATATATTTCCCATAGTGATGGCTTCGTAGAACTAGTTAGTTTTTTACTGTTCTAAGAGGTAGAGCTATATATCCCATGAAGTATCACAACCAGTGGTTTGATTTTTTTTAAAAGTAGAGATATATATTTTTTAATTATGAAAAACTATATTTGGATTCAGTTTTCATCTGTTATCCTTTTTCTATTTATCCAAATTATTCATTAATACAATTCATATCTCTAGTTTAGTGATTTATTTAAATTATTCACCAGAGGGAATCTATCTATCTATTTTTCATTTAATGGTAGAAGTATGAGTGATTTTATAGCATCCCCAACTCGATTAGACACTCAAACAAAGATTTCAGGAAGGGTTCCACTATTCTAAGTTTCACCTCCCCAAATACCAAAGGTTTCTGACTAGCAGTGATAGTGTAACATGTATTGTGGGGAGGATATACCCTTTGATAATTATATAACAGTAGTCTTAGTAGTAATATATGGCATGTATAAGAAATAAATGAATTAACAGACTTAATCCATTCCCACCATTTGTGAAATCACATACAATATCAACAAATAGTGAAATAAATAAATAAAAATAAGCAAAAAAAAGAAAATAAACTGACCAACATGCCAGAAAACCACTTGTATACACTAAATAAAAACCAAGAGAAACATGCATTTCATAACAGGACATTAAGGTAAATATATATAAGGGCACCCATGGTTAAAAATTGTTGATACATACAATATAAAAAATCATGCCAAAATAGACATAAAAGAAAAATAGAAACTCTAGCTTGGAATGTCTTCAAGGTGTATGAAAATATCCATGAAAACAACAAATACAATCAGGTACCTGAGGCTAAACATTAACTTGTATGTAAGTTCATAAAGTCAACATGTGTCTCGATAAATCCATGTAGGATGTGAGATGATTCTCAACAGAATAACACCCAATGGTGCATACCAAGAATATATGTTTCATAATGTGTGTGTAATAAATATAAGTAAGCAGTATGATGAAATAATAAAAAAGGTTTCCTAGGTTCTCAATAGACACTAGGAAACCATCACATTCCTCTTTCAATGCCAGAATACTATAAGTGAGGTGGTCCTTGGCCCATGGCCCTAGTCACCTCTAATGTCATATAGTCCATGTGAACCCTCAGGTTCCACCTCTATCAAGTACCAGGAAACTTGTGGTCCCCAACACCTCATGTCTATGTTTAGTACTAACATTCTAAAGGAAACACCAAGTAATCAGTAACATAGTCCTAAAGCCCCTTCTAAAAATCCATTTTCATCATAAGGCCCGACATATGGAGATGCATAGATATCTACCCTTCAATAAATATCATGTCCCACATCCTTATCCACGGTAGGCCTCAACCCCTAACTTTCAGCCTCAACAATGACATCCAAAGGATCCTCACCTTCCACATGGATTTCTATGGAAATCACCCCCAAACCAAAATCAAATAAGACGCAACTACCAGGGGCCCTTATCCACATAAGTGGTAAACCCCACTTCATCAAAGAAGTCAACATGTGTAAACACGATGCAATTTAAAGCTTTTTCCATCACGTGTGAGTGGTAATTACTAATATAAAATTCTTCATCCACATCAATCGACACCTCATGCCCCTATAACCTTGCCGCTCACATTTGATGACCTTGTCATCCCAATATCATGGGCTATGCCAAACCTCATAGTCTCATTGCCTCAAACCAATGTCTCTGACACCCAATCCTATGGCCAACATCACTCAATAAATATATATGTCTAGAAAAATCCCAACCAGATGATTAGAATTTATTCAATCTTGATGGCCTGGCCACCTCAAGTCCTCGACCATGCCAGTCACGACCCCAAGGGTCTCAACAATATATCACAATCAATTATATTTAAATAATTCACTTAAATAAATATCTCAATTTACAAAAAATGAGTTATAAAAACTATTAAAATATATTACCTCTTCATGGAGGTCTTCAATGCCTCAAAATTGATAGAATAAAACATTTAATCCAAAGAAATTCAAATTTAATGGATTTAGCACCCTTGGAAAAACCATCTTAAGGAGAAACAACCCCTAACTCGACCTAACTGAAGTGAAAAAGTTAAGGGAATTCATAGAGGCATCACAGAAGGTCTAAAATTCAATTTTACATGCTATAATAGGGTCTTACTTAAAGCCCAATGATGCGCTAAAAAGTCACACCACCCAAACATCCATGAAAACATAAATAAATATATGAACAACCTACCCTAGACTCATAGATGTTGGCACATCCAATATAAAGATCTGTTTTGTACATCATTGATGCATATATTAGTTTCTGTCTTATGTCCTAAAATTGTCTATAATATAAACAATGGTGTGTGAGTTTAAAGATAAAAAAATGAGATAGGTGTGTGAGGTTGTCCTTACCACTATGACTTCAACACACTTGACATCTTGAAGAACAGACCACCGAGTAAGAAGAAAGATCAAATTTGGTGGAAGAAGGAGATGATGGTGAGCTGTCTACATCTTGCATGACAAGGGAGAAGTAAGTGAAGAAAGAATAAAGAAAACGAAAAAGGAAAAAAATAATAAAAAATAAAAAAACCTATATAGGCAGAACGGTTTACCCACATAGTTTACGAGACTGTGAAGAAACTATGTGGCAGCCACAACCCAAGAACTCATGGCCCACATGACTACCAAGTATCGTTTTCTAAACCAAGTGCAAACTATGAAGTATACAATGAAAAAACTGTTGGGAAACCCGTAAGGTCATGCACCTCCCACACATGGTTTACAAAAGCCATCTGGTAGTTCAAAGACATGTTGCATGGTTACCTAGAATGGGTCACACAGTTTTCCCTCAAACCATACGCCTGCATCCTACAACCCAAAATAGGCCATTTGGCCTCTGATTCTCCTGAAACCAAAATGAACAACCCAAGGCACGCTCCAATACTCTAGAAAACACCAATAATATGGTATAAAATCAACTAGACTCTCAAAATTGAGTTCGATCAATGAAACAAAACATAACATATCCACTAATTGAAAATTTCAAAATGGAATTGAATTTTGGCCCATTATAAAAACCCGGGATGTTACAATCTCACAACCTTAATATAGCTCATCCTTGAGCTATAAAAAGAAACCAAGATATGGTAAATAACATAGTCATCCTGGTAAAAACTAACCTAGACTTCTTGATCTGAAGGGTTTAGGCCAAATTTCTCAAATAGGCTCCCACCTTTGGAATTTCCTAACCCAATCAAATCTGACCAAAATGATCAAATCAATCAAAGTTCCATCAAACTATTTCCAAGAATCATTGTCCCCATTTGATGAATCTTCAATCCTACACCTCACCAGGTTCTCCCTATTCCATATAAGGCACCCAATCATGTCTCACACCGTATCAGTTCCCATCCCGAGCCCATTGAACCCATGGCAACATTGATGTCCCGCATCTCCACAAATACTCAAACAAGCCCCAGTGCTACTCACGTTAATCAAATACCACATCCTCGATTCAGTAATTCCCAAGGAACCTCAGGTAACATGAATCCCTCAGATTCCTTATTGCTTAAGCACCTCAAAACTAGCATCCAATTATGCTCATGATTCCAAGAACCTCATAATATATAATCACACACCTGAGATGGTTATTAACCTGTGTCTGGTCAGTCCATATATACATCACTTTCATCAAATACACCCAAAGTTTTCATACCTCACATTCCATGCAAAACTAAAACAATAAAAAAAATCATGGCCATTCCCATGGCATACCTCTAACCATCATCAGCTCACCAGCCTGCTTAGAAGCTAGTAGCTCTACAGTGTGTACCTAGCCTCACACATGGATTCATTAAGCCTAGCCTCCCAGTTGTGTAGCACAATCCACTAGCCCATGACCACCGTGTTGGGTCCCACTATCTATTCCATGTCCTCTACGTGTAGTTGAATCTCGACTAACCTCAACTGGTACTAATCATGAACCAACTCCAGATGCTTGAGTCTATCCCGGTCCAAGATTATCAGTTGTATAAGAAGGATTCCTGTAGAGCCTCTCAATGTGACTGATCGATCCACATGCACGATATACCTTTGGAGGGTTCTTAAATTGTGGTTGGACATATCCTAACTACCCACACTAAAAACAAACAACTGCGGAGATACTAATAGGTGGCCTAGCTAAGTCTTTGGCTTGATCGTCGTACTAGAACACATCCCAACCATTTTTAATACAAAAAAAACATCACCTAAAGCTGTTTCTCAACTCAATTAGGACCTACCCATCAAGTTTTCTACTACTATGATAACTTGATTCCCCAACTCTGAGAATAAGTAAATCCTAATGTTTTTTACCATCACTTATATGGCGTGTTGTAAACTGTCATCTAAGGGTCTCACCCATGAGGTGTCATCTCATACCATACCGGTGGCTAATCAAGACAACTAAATGAAGGTAGAAGACTATTAAATGAGGAACATGTCACCCGGATTAAGGATTAAGAACTTTTGATCTATCCCTACCCTCAGCGTCTCTTGGAAAAAGTGCTCAAAAAATCTAGCCTCAAGATCCTTCCAGGAGAAACCCTCATGTCTGCCCGCCGAAACATGAATGTCTCACCAATGATTTGTTTTCCCTTTGAGCATATACATTTCCAGCTTGACCCTATTTCATAAAGTCATCTCAAGATGCTCAAATATCATTTTCATGCTCTCTATCTAGTTCTCGACAGCTGGAGGACCACCCTCACCCTGGAAAAGTGGAAGGTGATGAAACTAGAGCTCCTATGTCAGATACTCCATTGAAAGCTCTGCTCCCTGAGCACTATAGTTTATCCACTACATGACACATACTAGACTTGATCAAATCTTCTCGTTGAGCCATTACCCAAATGTGGTAAAATGTAGTGACTTCCCGATTTACATTAGAACATGTACCTACGCATATACCTGAGACTGTCCCTAATCTTGTTCCAGAGCCTATACCTACTCTGCCCGAACCATAGAGGTCTCAAACTACTCGTGAACCTATGTAACTGATCCATCACCTTCCTAGCACTCTATCTGATCTATGTAGGAGGAACCCACTAAATACCATAAATTTTCTGAATTCTCATATCATATATATAACACGTAAATAGGGAAAGTGGTAAAAAGTAGTACAATATCAATAACCCTACCCTTCCCTATTGAAACAATTCCAATGGCATACCAGCCTCATGGAATCCTTACCCACCCTCAACAGATACAAGTATCACAAAATATTAGGGACATCCCCATCCTACCAACCATCGTTTCCCAAATCTGATGACCTAGTCACACAATCCTGGTGATCAAAATCAACTTACCCATAGTACCTTCCTGCTCCTATAAGAGAAATACACATTTCTCATTCCACATGCAATTCCACATATATATAAATCATGGAATATCAATTACATATCACATTTTAAATTTAAAAAAGCATATAAATCATGGAATATCACATTTACACGTGGTATTTGATATTTATCACAAGGTATATTCCCTTTACGAAGAATACATGCATTTATGAAATTGAAATATATGAAAAAGGTTATTATAAAAGACAAGTCAAAACAAGAACACACAACTTTCCATACTAGGACAAGGGTACAATCTGATCCCTTAAATCACTTGGTTAAGAGACATATATCAAAACCAATAACATCACATTCCAAGTGATCCACCAAAGTGTAAATCATATAAAGCCATAAAATGAGAAAAAATTGAAATTACAACCAAAGGAAACATGGTCCATCCTTTGTAACTAGGCTTCAGACACCCAACAAAAATCTATAAACCCAGTTCCAACCATAATCTATCAATAGTCTACCATAACACAAATACTATTACCATAAAAAAATAAAAACAAAGAGAAAGAATTATAAATCTCATTAGTATCCAGTCAAAATATGCTACTAAATCTAAAAAAAGAACTATTCTCATACCACTTATAGCATCCCTAGCCCGATTATCCACCCGAACAATGCTATCGGCCCTAGTGACACAATCGTTTGGTGGAACTCTATAAAATCAAAAGGCAGATGACTTGCAGCGAGAGTGAAACATGTATAGATGGGAGGGTATACCTTATGGTAATTATAAAACACTGGTCTGAGTAGTAATATATTTAATCCAGTGAAAATAAAAGATCTAGCACACTCAACAGAGACCTACCAATTATGGAAGCACATGCAATAGAAATAACCAGTGGAAGCAATAAGTAAATAGAAGCAATAGAAAGAAAATAAATTTCTCTTCCTTCCATTAAACCAATGGTAAACACTAAAGAAAAACAAAAAGAAACATGAATTTCATAACAGGACATATATGTCAATGTATAAATGGAAACCCATGGATAACCACTATTACTACACAAACTATACAAAAGCATGATTAAATAGACAGAAAAGATAAATGGAATATCCATATAGGAACAAACTCATGGTCCATGCCAATATCCATGCAGAAAGCTACTATGATCCAACAACCAAGATTGATACATTACATGTATGTATGTTTATAAAGTCTACACATATCCAGTAGGAACGATGTAGGGTGGGAGATGAGTCTTAGTAGGATACCACCTAATAGTGTGTACCTAACATATGTGTTCCAGAGGGCATTCGTAATAACTAAAAGTAAGTGGTATTATTCAATAATAAATAGTGTTTACATGGTTCTCAACATCTACCAGGAAGCCATCACTCACCTCATCCAACACCAGAATACTAGAAGTAAGGTGATCTTTGGCCCATGGACCCTGGTACCACTGATGTCATATAGTTCAGGAAAACCCTTAGGTTCCACATCCATTACGTAACCCAACACCTCATGCCCCATGAAACCTCGTGTCTCAATATAGTACCAACATGCTTAAGGGACACCCAATTAATTAGTAACTTTGTCCCATAGACCCCAGCTCAAAATATCTCATCATCCCAAAGTTCGAAATTCAGAGGTGCAATGATATATTCCCTCAAATAAATATATAGTCCCACTACCTCATTCATGGATGACCTCATCCCCAAATCATCAGACTCAACGCTGACATATGATGGCTCTTCACCATCCCTGTGGATTTCTATGGAAAGAACACCGATACCATAATCACCAAATCTGAAACTACCAAGAGCCTCTACCCACATGATTGGTCAAAAGCACTTGATCAACAGAGTCCACATGTGTGCACATTACTAAATTCAGTTTTTTGGCCATCACGAGTGAGAAGTAATCACCAATATAAAATACCCAATCCACATCAACTAGGACCAGATGACCTGGTGACCTTTTCACTCACATCTGATGACCTTACCATCCCAGTATCATGGGACATGCCCCACATGATAGTCATACTACCTCAAACTGACATCCATGATGCCCAATCTTGTGGCCAACAAAACTCAAGAAATATATATGTCTGTTCCAAGACCCACCAAATGATCAAAATATCGCCAATCCTAAAGGCCTAGATACCTCAAGTCCTTTGTCCATGACCGTCATGACCCCAAATGTCTCAGTAGTATATCACAAGAAATTATATATAAATATTTCACTTAAAAAATAGTTTAATTTATTATAAATGAATTACACCCATTAAACAAACAGATCAATTCATCATGGAGGTCTTTAATGCCTCATAATTGAAAGAACAAATCATTTAAACTAAAAAAATCAAATTTAAATGATTTTCACCCCTGGCCAAGCCATCCCAAGGATAAATGACCCCTAACCCAACATTTCTCAATAGAAAAAGGTAGGGGAATGCCTAGAGGCATACCACATGGAATATCAATTAATTTAACATTATATAACAATATCTTTCTCAAATCCCCACAATGCGCTAAAAAATATACACCACCCAAACATCCACAAAAACATAAATAAAAGTATGCACAACTTAACTTAGACACGTGTGTGTAGGTACATCCGATATCGATCTCCAATTTATACTAGTTCGATGTAGATATGAGTTTCCATCATATTCCCTAGAATATTAATGGATGAAACAGTGGTGCATGAAGCAAAAGATAAACAAAGAATATGGCCGAGTAAGGTTATCATTACCACTATGACTCCAACGCACCTGATAGCTCGACGTATGGACCACCAATAGAGAAGAGGGATTAAATCTAGTTGGAGGAGAAAAGGGAGAAACCACTGATGTGAGAGTGGAATGGGATAAGAAATGGAAGAAATAAGAAATAAAAATAAATAAAAAAGAAAAAATAAAAACTAAAAATACATTATATACTAGCTGCAAAGTTTACACGCATGGTTTACCAAACCATGTGGCCATCGTGTGCCTGCCACTAACCAAGAACTATAGGCCCACACGGCTACCCAACACGATTTTCACAACTGTGCAATATCCACTATCAAAACTATAGAGAAACCCACATATTTGTGCACCTCCCTTGAATAGTTTATAAAATCCATGCAACAAATAAAGCACATGTCACTTGGCTACCTGGAAGGGGCCTCACAGTTTTCCACCAAACCATATGCCTTTAGCCTGAAACCCAAAATATGCCATTTCACCTTTGATGCTCCCGAAACTATACTGAACCACTCATGGAACTCTCCAAGACACTATAAAAACATAAAAAAACATAAAATCCAATGAAACTTTTATAATTGAGTTCCAATCAATGAAACCAAAATTAGCATAACAACTAATTCAAAAGTTCAAAAAGGTAGTGAAATTTGACCCATTCTAAAAACCTGAGATATTATATGTTGGAATAGATTTTATATTCTTGAGATGGAATTTTCAAATCATAAAAATAGAAATTGGTGTCATTGTACAATGAAATTGTGTGATTGACACCACATTTAGTGATGTTGTTTAGCTTAATGATGTTTATGATATTCTTGGTTCTGAATTCCTTGAGGGTATATCCTTAGACTATTTGGGAAATAAGTTGGTGGAGGTGAAGATAAACTTGATCATCCTAGTTGTATTTGGGTGATATGACCCCATGAAATCCATTACCTAATTTGAAAATAGCTAAAAATACATGGTTTCATGAAGAAACATTAAGAGTTAATGGATGAAACTGGAATGTTTTTATCAGAATGACACATATTTGTGAATTCCATGAAATCTTGTATCATTGATAGATAGAAATAACACAACATTTATATTCAATGGGATATTTTGTTCACTGGGTGATTAGTGTCATATGAGCCTATATAAAATTCCTTCTTAATAGTGAGAGTCATTCCTCCTTGAATGTATCCAAGGAGGACTCCATTGAAACATTATTTGTATAAGAATATCTATTTATTTGGACCATCATAGAGGATAAATTTTACAACCCAAATGTGGATATGTTTTTTTAGATTAGTCTAATATAAGGATCCCACATTGGAGATAGTCTGATATGGGGTAAATCCATCCAGTAAAGATATTTTTTGATAAGGATATTGTATCATCTTGTTCAAAGGTAGTGTTGAATTCATTTATTTCTTATATTTCTTTCACGATGACTAGGGAGACCACCCTATGATGTGAAATTTGGTATATTATATCATCCTACTCAATAATGAAAAAGGTCATGGTTGAAGTGGCCCAAAAATTAGAAGGATAATTCTATAAGCAAGTGATATGATTCAGTACAAAATAGAAGTTGAATTTTAACATTAATACTCTTATAAAATTATGAAGGAGAGATAAATCATCCTTTTTAATGGAATATTTACAATTAATATGGTTAATTACCCACTATGTTACCTTTAACATTTCAATAGGATACCTGGAAATGGAGGGTTAACTCCAATATTGTGATTAGAAATTTTTACTCGGCCTCATTGTTGGTGCATCTTTTAGATAAAAAAAATAATGTAGATCTTCCTTAGCGGGGAAGATAAATAAAATCACCAAAATAACTCTATTGAGATTTTAATTTTGCATTATTTTTTCCATTGGGATTTGAGATGAACTATCAAAATAAATCTTCCATATTTAAGGAGTGTTGTAGATAGAGAAAACCTATTCATTTGAGAAAATATGTCTACATAATCCCTTTGATTTACTTTTATGACATGAACTAAATATAAAAATGATATAGGATTGATTCCCATCGATCAAATAATCCATTAAATGTCAAAAGTCTGATGATATACATGAGAGGATCAATGTGAGAGAATACGTTTACCTCAGGGTTCTATAATAAGTGCCCCATATTTTTTACTATGAGAATAAGTGAGAGGTAATTCTTCTCAATGTTGTAATATCGAGTTTTTTCATCTAGAATTATTTTCCCATGACACTAGATACTTTTAATCTTCCCTCTATCATTTTCATGTGATAAGGCTTCCAAATAATCAATCCATAGTGTAAACATGCAGAATGAGTAGTTTAACTTAAACAAGAGGCATCAAGACATATGTTTTCATCTGATATTACAAGAGATTTTCAAAGTATTCTTGAAAATATTCATCCCATTGGTAGGTGACCCATTTCTAAATTCGCTTCCTATATAGGATGCACTTGTTGAAAATATTGGTTTTGAAAAAACTAATATAATAGAGGAATCCATGAATCCCTTTCAACCCATTGAGATAAAAAGGAGGAATCATTTCTAGTATCACCCAAGTATTCTCATGGTTAACATTGATGCCAAAATATCATACCACAATGCTGGGGAATTTTCTGCATGTCATCCCAAGGGGGGTCATCTTCAAGATGTTTTAACACTATTTATTGAAAACTATATTAAGGCTTGAAATAAGATCATATTATTAGTAGGATTTGACCATTAGATCATCAATGTAATTTTGGGTCCTCTACAGGATGGGACTTAACAATGTGGTTCAGGGTGTGTTGTTATGTGGCACATGCATTTTTAAACTAACGGGCTTGACTTGAAAGCATAATAACACTCAATTATCTCTAAAAGAAATGATTTTTTATTCATATTATATTTTTATCTAGTTGTACACTATGTATAATTCCATAAAGGAGAGGTCCTAGAAGCCTATAGTTGTTTCAATTAAAATTTATGTAATTTGGTTTAGGAGATTCTGATTAGTGAATTTCTAGTTGAGATCCCAAAAATCTAAAAAAAACATTAATTTTCCACTTATTTTTCTTAATGGGAATGATTTTAGAGATCAATTTTAGGAACCAAAATTCCTATATAAAGTGGGATTTATTGAGAATTTCAGAATAGCTTAAACATTAGTAGTTTGGGGTAGATTAAGTCACCTTTATATATACTTTCTCATTAATAATCATCTTGTTTCCACATCAGGATAAAATCTAGGAATCATTTTATAATTCTAGGTGAACATATCATGATGTTGTTTCAAGGATATATTCATTTATTTCTCTTTAATAGCTATTACAACATTAAAAAATGTAGGTCATGGTCCATCCTCTATACCCAATTTTTTTTATGTGCTTATCAATCATGGTAGAGTAACCATCATCACATGCTGGAGTGGAATTATTGAGACCATCTTCCCCCACTTCTTCTATCTCGATGTTCTTAAAAGTATGTTGCAAGAAGATATTATTTATTGAAAGTGAAGCATATATTTATCTAGGTTATAGAGATGATGGTGTGGAGACCACATCACTAGGAGAGTCTTAAATAATTCTGACCTATAAATCACAAAAATTGGGTGTAGAGGATGAACTTATTTCCCGAGATTCTTAAAATTAAGTGAGTGAAAATTCATCTACTATCTATGATAGAGAAACATATATAGTTCCAAAAAATTTATTTATCAGCATTTCTGGAATCTGAAAACAATTGAGGGGGCCTTTATTGTGGAAATTATCATTCTTATCATTATTTCAATCCTGTCCCACCTAGAAGTATTCATCTAGGATATATTATATTATGTGAATTTAGATAAATTGAGTATCCCAGTGACTTTCCATATCTGTAATGATTACCTTGAACCGATTAATGGAAAATATGTACACTGTCACGACCCGTCCTCGGGGCCAGTGTCGTGACTACCCCAAGCCCGCCTTCCATAGGCCAGGGGCTGGCGACTAGCACCAACGGCATAAATCCCGATAACAGGGAAGGCATTTCCTTTATAAAAGTAAACAAAACACCACATAGTACAAGCGGAAGTAAAACACTAAGTACAAAAGAAAGTGCTGAAAAGTAAATGGGCTAGAATGCTAACCCAACTGAAAGTACAGCTAAAACTGAACGAAAGTACAACAGAAAAAGGCAAATAGTTGGAAGAAAGGAAGCAACTCCTGGGTCGTCC
The DNA here is from genome assembly GCA_963277665.1 of Viscum album. Classification (NCBI taxonomy): domain Eukaryota; kingdom Viridiplantae; phylum Streptophyta; class Magnoliopsida; order Santalales; family Viscaceae; genus Viscum; species Viscum album. The sequence continues at coordinate 1,905,583,277 of OY728152.1, read as the reverse complement.
TCCTAGGATCCTACCTGAAGGGTAGATACAGATAGTGAATCTCCTGGATCGTCCACCACGGATCCTACCTGAAGGGTAGGTACAGATAGCGCAACTCCTCAATGATCTCACCCGTCAACCCCCTCCGAGTGTCGTTTCTCCGTGAAGTCCACCTCAGGATACTGACTCTTCGTGTGGTCCACCTCTGGGTATCGTCTAGTCCTCAAACACTCGGCCTCCGTCAGCTCCGCCCGTCGTCTGCAACCAACACAATGAGCTGCGGGCATAGCCCGTGAAGGGGTGAGTATAACGATACTCAGTAGGGACCCTGAGACCCTCAAGGTCTCACTAAAACCAACATGGATAACCACAAAGAAGATCTAAACAGATAACCTCTACTTAGGTATATGCCCATGCATATACCTAAGTTATCAAGTAACCCATCTCAATCATGAGGAAAACACCAAGATCATGAAATCAATTGATAACCACTACCCAAGTATTTTCCAATACATATACCTAAGTTATCAAGTGACCCATCTCAATCATGAGGTAAACAAAAAGGTCAAAAGTCTCAGCTCAAACCAGGATTTTCATTATCGAAACCATAACTGCTGAAGAGCCCTGTCTCTAGAGTGTACAGTGGTCCTGTCACGACTCTGAGGTACTGCTCACTAACCTAAGACTGCTGAGGTACTCCTCCTGTCGAGTACCGCGGTTCAGCCACCCAAACACAGTAGTGATTCCTGCCGGGGTATGCCACCCAAACACAGTAGTGCACACCCCCTAGTAGCCTGCAGAGGTACTCTCTGGATGAGTATCGCGGGTCTGCACTGTCACAAAGGTAGTGCTCCGTCCTCCATGGGTCTGCACCTCACAAAGTAGTGCTCTGTCCACTGGGCTAGTCGACTCACTCCAAGTCGAGTTGGTTAAGAAATCGTCAGGTCTCAGTCGGCTACACGGTCTTCATACTCCGCACGCTCGTCTCTGAGAGGGTCCACTCCATGAGCTATAGGTCGATACTCCAATTTTCTCAAAGTCCCACAAAGAAGTAACTCAAGGGACCACCTCGTCATAGGGGTATCAACGCAATAGACAACGCGTCAATCAGACGCCTGGTCTCTGAGTTATTAGACTTTTCGTCCCAGGGGTCCGGTTGGTTTCGTGAGCGAACCAACCCGGCCATATCTCAATTGTACCCCAAACTCTAATAGGGTATACTCATAGGGACCGTTTCTCAACGTGATCACCAACGCTTTTCGTCCCAGGGGGCCGGTTGGTTTCGTGAGCGAACCAACCCGGCCATATCTCAATTGTACCCCAAACTATAATAGGGTATACTCATAGGGACCGTTTCTCAACGTGATCACCAACGCCGCTGACGGTTCGTCAAACAGAAATCCGGTCTGAAAGATATCACCTTTTCCGTTCCAAGGGCCCGGTTGGATTTCGGGTACAATCCAAACCAACCACTATCCAACCGAAACCAAAACTCAGGCGAAGTATGCCAAAAGTTCCGTCACATCAAGAGGAATTCAACGAGACAGACGGCGCGTCAATCGGACGCCCGGTCTGTGAGTTATTGGATTTTTCGTTCCAGGGGCCCGGTTGGATTTCGTGAGCGAACCAACCCGACCACACTCCGACAACGTCCAAAACTCGAGCGGAGTAAGACAAAAGTTCCCTCTCATCAAGAGGAATTCAATGAAGTCGACGACACGTCAATCGGACGTCCGGAGCTCATGATATGAGCGTTTCCGCTCCGAGGGCCCGGTTGGTTTCGTGTACGAACCAACTCGGCCGAACCCAAAGTATTCCGAAACATTGAGTTCGATATACCAAAACGACCGTCTCGATCCAAGGATCACTTCAAAACTGACATTGCATCTATCAGAGGTCTGTAGCCCATGTTATGGGTGTTCGAACGGAAACAAACCAAAATTGGGGGTCTGGGCCCGGCCCCGCCGGCCTGGTCCGGCCCGACCGGCCAGCCGCCGCGTGGCCGAGCGGAAGCCGTGGAGCGGGGGGGTGCGCACCCCCCTCTCCGTTGATTAAAGCCGGTGGCAATTTTCACCGCCGCCAATCCTCCGGGATCCCGCGCGGCCGCGGGATCCCCCGTGCCACACCGCCGCGGCAAGCCGCGGCGGTTGTTTCCTCCGGGGGCGCGCTCGGGTGCCACCACCTCCTGGAGGCCGGAAGGCTCCGGCCGCCACCCCCGGTCGCTTGTGGTGTCGCGCCAGCGACCCGTGCCTCCTGGTTTTCCACTGGCCACCGGAGTTTCTCCGGTGGTCCGTTTTCAAAATCGTCTGTGCCGGCGTTCATCTCGGGTCTCGAAAATTACTACGGAAGCTTCAAAAATACCTTGCGGCCCCATTTGTCGTCGCCTGTCAATCTGCATGTCAATTAACAAATCGTGCCGTCTTCGTGGTTCTCCATCACGACGTGATGGCACCGCGCCCCTTCGCTGTGGCCCGACTCCGACCGCGGATTCGTTCGGCCCCAAAGGTGCGGCGCAACATGGCCACGCTTCTTCATCGTGATTCTCTAAATTTCCGCATGGTGCGACGACACCGCGTCACTTCCATTTCAAGCCACGTAGGAAAAAACCAAAATAAAAAAAAGTCGAGGAGGTTCGGCTGTGTTTGTGCAGTCCGACCTCCTCCATTATTTCGATAATAGTTGGTCGTTAATATCGAAGAACGTCTAAAAAAATTATTCACAGCATAAAAACCAACCCCTACCTCAAGGGTTGTTGTTCGTTGATGTTATCATGAAAAGGCGGACGTCGGTTCTTTGATGTCGTCGTAAGGGAGGAGATGAAGGTGTCAATAATCGTTGGCATTCATCGCTCGCGTAAAGTGCCTTCATTCCCGGCTCGAGCTTCATTCGTCGAAGATTTGTCAGAAAGAGAACTGTTCTTCGTGGAAGGAGGGAGCTATTCTATTTCTCTAGAGGTTCCCCCACAAATAATATTTTTTATCCAAATATCAAAATAGATTACTCCCACTTTAAAGAAAATCCAACCAATTCAAACTAATTCAAAAAGAAGAGTTGTGTCATTTAATTAATAGGGATATTAATTAATTGAGTTGGAAAACTTAATGAGAGGGAGGTGGAGAGTTAAAAAAAATAAAGAGAGGAGTTAAAAAATTAATGAAGGGAAGCCTTAATGGGGTTAAGGGGAGTTATGGAAAGATCAAGGGGGGTTAAAGAATATGAAGGGGTGGGGTTTGTGTGGGCCCCACCACCCTTATAACCTCCCATGGGAAGTTGGGTAGTTACCCAACTTCCACCCAAAGCTTAAAACTACTTAGAGAAAATAAAAATTGTAGTTAAATTTTTATTTTTAACTTCACAATTATTATCAACTTCCCTCGTGTAAACGCAACTCCAGAAATGGTGTTCCTATGCAATTACCGGCGGTGCGGTTTCATCGGTTCCCTCGGAATTCGATTCCGAGCATCGGTTCAAAAGTTAGAAATTCTCGCTCGTTTGTTCACTGAACGTACTCGAGATAAACTTCGGATATAAATTCCAGACACACCGGGCCTCGGAATCCAGTGCCGTCAGAGACTGCATTCTTTTAAAATCCCAAAAAAAAATTAAGAAAAAATTTCCCTTGAATTTTACGGGTCTTTACATACACCTTGCTGAGCTCATTCAACAAGTAGGTGGGAGCCATTTCTAATCTATTTGGGGCTATAATCTGAGTATCATTTCCTCTCATTGGATACTTATTATCACTTTTATGAAGTACCGCATCTATATATCATGATTAATGAGACTCAAAGGTTCTGTTATCACTATATAGAACATCAAATTATCCATTAATAGAATACACGAGGCACTTATGGTATAATTATTGAACAAATACATGAAAATAAATCCATGTTCTTCCCAACAAAGAATTGAAATATGTGCCCTAATGAAAAACCATGATTTTAGAGTCAGATATATCCCCAAAATGGGATTTTATATTGATTCATCCAATAGTATTTTTCTCACTCTTACCATATCCTTGTATCATCATATTGGAGGAGGATAGGTATGCATTATTATGGACCAATCATTATAGGGGTATACTAGAATTATGTTAATCCCAAATCCATTATCAATGAGGGATCAAAATATTTAAATACTACCTTGTTTGTAGGAATTTTATAAGGGTTTTATGAATCCTTGAATGGTAGCCACATTTTATTTATCTATAAAAGTGATACCTGTGTGGAACTCTATGGGATCAGTCTTTGCATGGTATACCTCAGTTTCTACTATATCATCCTAAAACTATTGAGGGGTTAATATATCCTCAAATATTTCTTCACATAGATCAATTTAATAAGGAATTGAATCCATGATTGAGAGCTTGGATGAGTTGAAAATAATCTATTTCATATTGTTAATCTTTGGGAGAAGGGTCCTTTGTTTTCCATAATAAATATATGTCAATACATCCTATGAATATGAACCATTTATCTTGAGAATGTTTCGATTAATGTCTATTGGTCATGTTATATTCTTAGAAACTATTAATATAGTTTGAAAAAGACAAAATTGGGGTTCATTTTTCAAATGGTTCTCTAATATGATGGGCTTTGACTAGGATTTAGATGAATCCAGAGTTGGTTGAATATCTTATTAATCCCACTAAATTACTTATATCTATTTATCAATAACATATATAGATTCAGAGGATACATGGCCCGAATGTTATGATCTATATCGATCTCATCCTTCTCATGATATTTGGCCTCCAACTCGCCATCCGCAGTTTTTGTTAGATATGTGAGGTTCAAGTTCAACCATTAATTCTTCATTAGATAAGTGGTTTATCAAGTGGATCGGGTTGATCAAACCATGTTGTGACTCTTCATCTGATAAAGGTTTTATTTAGTGGGGTAGTTCTAATTATTAAAATTAAAGGAGAATAACGTCTTGAAGAGTTTAGAATGGATTGTTCACCAATATTAGTTTATTCTCCTATGAATTTCCCTTCTCAATCTACTTGTTCCAACCCCAGGATGATTTTGACACCTAAGTGGATTCTTTAGCTATTATTGGGGGGAATTTAGGTCACATCTAATTGGTTCATATGGGATCCATGGTCCTTATATGCTCGATTGTTTTATTTTATATTCATCCAATCATTAAAATTCCAAATGTTATTCATTGGGACTTCCTTCCATTCTTCTCCCTCATCGACTAAAATGATAAGAACATATTGTACCGACATTGGGGATTTTTTCAAACATTACTAACAAGGAGAGAACCCATCCTTTAGAGGATATATTTGATGAAAAATAACTCCTAGATGATATTTCATAACATCTTATAGAAGGGGAATAAGACTAAATGGTTAGTGAGACTGACCTCATTAGGTGTTTTGAGATTTGGTAAAATTAAAAAATTATTATATAACACAATAATGAAGTATCCTAGAATATTATCTTTTCAGAAAGGATAAATATTTTTCTTTTAATATTCTTACGGGAGATATATTTGTTCCTTCCTCTCAACCAGACAAGAATTTTTTTATTTTTATAATTTAGGGGAAGTTTAATATAATTTTGTATATGATTTGGTGTTTAGGTCGGTGTAATTGATGTCTTGAGTGTAATAGTAACTATTTCTACTTTTATTGTCCTATTTCCTAGAGGTATTGATACCAGCTTAGACATGAACCATATCTATCAAGTATCATCTTTTATACTTTAAGAAAATACTACTACATCTCAAAATATACGAGGATATTTTATAAGTGACATAATTATCATAAAATCATCACAAATGATCTCTATGATAAAATCCATTAGATTATCCAATAGGGGTGTATATTTAAGGAATATGTAAGACCTTTCCATATATAAATGAAGTATAATACCCTATTACTCTCACACTATTTTAAATTTTAGAGATTAAGGATTTATGTCTTTCTTAGTGTTGAACTAAACTGATAGAGAACATTACGGTGGATATCATCCCAACCAGTGACAGCCCCATCTAGTAAATTGTTGTACCAAAAAATCATTTTTCCTTCTAGAGACTTCATGAATCATCCGAGAATGGATGCATCTTTCTGCTCGAGTGTTCCCAACATAGTTCCATATTGAGATAAAAAATATGATAGGTGTTTCTTTGGTTTTTGAGTATCATTGAATATTGCGAAGCATTGATTTAAAAAGATATAAAAATGAAGAGTTACTTACACTAACCTAGGTTATAGTTTTCTTTATCATTACATTGGATCTTGAGAAACATCCATGGAATTCAAATGGGATGTTAGAGAATCGATGGAATTAAGAAGTTCTGTTTGGATGTTTTTCTAAGAATGTACTTATGTAGATGTGACAAGTGGAGTCTAATATATTTTACCCCATGTATTTATATTTTTAATTCTAAAAATGAGCTGGTATGGTGTATTTATCTTAACATGCATCCAATTAGAACCTTATCATAGGAAATTCTTGGTAATTTTTAGCTTCTAAGATTAGGTATATTGGATTATTGGGTCCAGAGTATGTGGGGTGATTATGTATCATATTGGTAGTATTCTATTTTCTAATATATACCAAAGGTGAAACATTTACTTCCACCTAATATTTATACTCAGTTGGAATATTTTCCCTAGGTAATATAGCAATGAGTTATTTAAATATTTTTAATTCCACTTCATATTGAGTGAACTATTTCTCAAATGTGATAATTTCAGTCTCTTCAAGTGGTGGGTGATATATGGACACACTCATTCCATTTTCATCAGTTGAATCACTAAAAGTGAGTTGTAATTACGTATTTTTAGGGGCTTCAATATTTTTATTCAATATATGGTGATTGGTATACACAAATTATTCTAATATTTTAGTTTTAACTTATTTTGGTCGGTAGATTCCATTTCTTGATCATATATTTCAACATCATGATCTGATTAATCCATAGGGGTGATGTTGATGAAATTAACTAATGTGTAATATAATTTAGGAATCATGTATTCATATGAAGGATAAGAAGAAATGTTTTCATTCAGATAATTTTCTAGGGACATGATACAGTCTTTCTATGTTTATGCCTTATTGACTGGAATTTACCTTCATCTTTCCTTTTCAGTGCTCCCCTAGAAGTTGTATATGTAGGGTGACCCTAAGTTAATCCCCATTAATCATCATTGAATGTTTCCTTGACTAATAGGGAATATATCACATTGGAAGAAACTAGGATGGAGGAAGATTTGATAATTCTCATAGTCTAGTAAATACTTGATTGTTTTTTGAGGAGGGGGAGATGATATTAACTCCTCCTAGCCTCATGTAACAGAGTTTTCATGAGTCTTTTTACACCATTTATTGAATTTTATAGAGTTTTTCATGTTCCTGGCGGTGTTTGTGGTATAAAAATGATGAAAATACCCCCATACCTATGGTTTGTACACACTCTTGTATTTATATGACAAAATCTACTATAGTTTCCCTTTTCATATTATGGTATTTTATTTGAGAATGAGCTAGATGCAAGGCTCGTTTGGGGCATAAACCAATATTCACCCATTTATTGTTAGTAATTATACGTTTTTCATCCCCATATGTGATGTTTCCTTCTCCATTTTTGAAGTAAGGTACAATAATTTTTCAATTTCACTCTCACATTAGGTGCGTTTTTTTGGGCATTGAAGGTTGTCAGGTTCAATTAAAGAGACTAACCAATGTATATAGACCCCAGTCAGGATACTTGTTTTGAGGAAATGAAATTGCAAAAAACTATTTTTGGTTGATTCTAACTTCTAGGGAACTGAGTGAAATAAAGAACTCCATTTTCTTCTCACCCATTGATATTTACATTAGAAGAGTTTAATGATTAGATGGCATAGATCTTTTCATTGGGATGAGGTAGCCATGATAGTGGTCATGAGTTTCCTTACTAAATTTGGGTGCTAGGAAACTGATAGGGTATCCAATTAAACTCTATGGTAGATTTAGTTGATCATCTTAATGTTGTTGATGTACTTTATATAATATAAATATCTCACTTTCAAGTATTTCTAATATTTCCAAATATTCAAACTATGATAATTTAAACATTCTGTAATTAGATCTTTTAAAATATCATACTCATGAGTGTCCATGGACTAAAACAGTACTTTTATATTGTTTTAGACTAGTTCTTCTATCATGATCCTAAAATTTTACTCATAATTGAAAAGAGATTCCTCTAATTAGCTTGACCAAAGTGGAAATTAGTCATCCACCAAATCAAGGGAAGTAGGATTGTTCCAGATATCCTCCATTGATTTGATAGATAAACGTCCTAAAGGTGGAATGAATAACAATTTTTTCCTTGAACAATACTTGGGTTGAGATATGGTATCATCGGTTAACTAGTAGTTGACTGATGTGAAGGGCCTTGATATTTTGACATTCATTCATTATGAGGGAATATTCAAGTTAACATTGACCATGTGAGGACCTTATTTTCATAGTGAGATTACACTATGGGGAAGAACTTGAAATCTTGTTTTTTTGTGGAGAACCTCTATGGTGGGTGATTCCGAATGTACCAGTAAGGGGAGGACCTTATAATTGATTGATCGTCTAGACATGAGGAAGCCTTTTACATCTCCCATAATGATAAGAGTTTTTATGGCCTATTTTTATGTCATCATGAGGAGGACACTCATGACGAACATTCTGTGGAGGACCTCTTGAATTAATTATTATGGTAATGTGGCGAGGATCTTCATGACTATAGTTTATTCCTATTTTATAAGATGAGTTAGAATATTTTAGGGCCACTAGTGAAGGATTTTTTAGATCCTCAAGAACATAAACACCTATAAGGGTAGTGATATGATCATTATCATATGTTTTATCTTTCCCTAGATGTTATTTACTTAGGGATATTCTTTATCATGTAGTTGAATCCAATCATTATGCACAGTGGCCTTCATAGTCAGGATCCTTCGTAGGTGAATAATATGTTATTGTTGGAATAGTTTAATAAGTTTCATGAGGATAAGAATAGATATAATATGTCCATTTTTTATAAACTAGAATATATTGGTCGGTATCCTTAGAGTGGTTAGGGGTATATTCCTTCCTTTAGTATGTTGTTGAGACATTCCATTTGCACTCTTTAGAATAAGGGAGAGCGGGAATATGATTTTTCTATTGAGAAAATGTTAGATTATTCCATTGAGTTTTAGTAGTACGAGAATAAATATGAGCCTTCCATGTAGTGGTTTCCAAAATGAGATGACCAACTCCAGCTGGAATGTGCATATGATTATGATACTAGTATTCATTCTTTATAAAAATTGGCTGACACTATTAACAAAAAAGAGTGGTAATATGATATTTTTATTAAGTGTATCATAGAAACTTTTAGTTAGCTACTACAACATTAACAAGGGATGTAATATGTGTATTTTTCATATTTTCCTCTAGATTATTCTAGTTGGAGCCTTCTGCTTTTAATGGTGGAATACACTATATCTAAGAAAGTCATATGAAGGAACATGTTCCTACCCCTTAGTTACCACAAAGATATGCTAACAGTCTTCTATGGTAGAAATGGGGATATGATCGCATTCTTTGGTAAGAGTGGGTATATGGATCCACTTTGATTCCCCTTTTACTATTTGGAAATTTCTAAAGGATTTAGGTGAGAGTTAGGTAATATGATCCTTCCCTTGGATGTATGTTGGGATATGTTGGATTCTTTCTCCAAATTCTACTATGGTATCCTGGTAGAATTACTAAGAATGAACAGGTACATATGCCTCCTCTTTACTAAGACAAATGCAGAAATGTCCTCATCTAGTAGACTTTCCCCATTTGAATCCCAGTTTTTCGAGCTTGGAAAGGAGGTGGCTTCATTGGGATTCGCTCTTGACCAAGCCCAATCCGAGCTTGAAAAAGTTAAGCATGAGCGGAACCATATGCGGGAGAAGTGGATGTTAATAGATATTACCACCCAAGCGATGTTATCTGAGCCACCCCAAAAGTCTATCACCATCGCACACCTTACCCTTAGGTTCTATACGGGTGTTATAAGGTTTTATGTGACAAGACCTTAGCACTATGATTATGTGCATTATTTTTGTCACTTCGTAAATAGTTTTTAAAGAATAAATAGTATTTTTAGTTAATATTCAACTAAGAAATATATTCTGATGAATTAAAGGAAGTTTGAATTAAATAATATTTTAATAAGATATTATTATTAAATTACTTTTTATTAAATATAAATGATCATAAAATTTTATGATTGCAATTGTAATTTTTATTAAGGTTTGAAAATAGTTTTCGTCAAAACCCATGAATTTTCGAAAAATATCAATTTTTATATTAAAATAAATAAATCACATATTTATAAATTTACTTAAATAAAATGATTAATATTTTTGTTATTAGGATGTTGAAATTATGTAATGGTGATTTTTTCATAATTTTCTGAGATAGTCGATTTTTTGGATAAAAATTAAATACCGTTTAAATATATAATGTGTTTTATGACATCATAATGACCCAATAGTGAGGTAATAAAATACTATAAACATTATTTTTGGCTAATATATGATTTATCATTAAAATAAAGTGATTTTAGATTTTTATTTATTTATTTTACAAAGCTTTTGTGGACCCTCCATGACTAATAAAACATTTTATCTTTTTAAATTGTTTTCCTTGAGAGTGTGACTCACCTCCACATAAGAAACCCTATTATTTTAAGAAGTTAGGCCATTATACTTATAAAATATTTTTTTCACTCCCCTTTTTAAAAACCATGGGCAAAAACCATGTTCTTTATTATGGTATTGATTAGTTTAATGTGAAGTGTCCCAAACCTAAATAATAAAGAATTCTCTCTCCTTTCCAATATAAACCCACCCAACCTCCCACTTCCTCTTCGATCAAATCCTTTGGAGTTTGACCAACCCCTAGACTCCTTTCCCTATAATCTTCACAAGGTGCCCCAAGCTCCCAAGAAGCCTCTCTCAAGCCTCTCCCAAGCCTTTGGGATCACACTTCCATGTAAGGGATTTCATCATTTCTCATTTTGTCCAATTTTTTTTAAGTTGTTATGATCTTTTGTTTTCAATTAAAAATGTTGGGGTATGATTTATAACCGTCCCCATACTTAACTATTTATGTTTGGATAATGAGAGACTCCATTCTCTCTCATTAATTCCTCCCATGTACACCCATTACCATGCCAAAATTTCGTGAGGGATTTCTCTCTCCTCTTTTACATCCAAGTAATTATTTTGTATTATGCATCTAAATTCCATTAAACTTGTTGGGAAATGTATCTATATGACCCCCTTACTGTCCATTTCATGTATATATTATGAGAAACCCTTTTCTATCTCATAAACCATTTTCATGAATCCTTATGTCATGCCGTTATGCTACCGAAATTGCACCATGTTTTTCCAAGCCAAGATCATTGTATAGTGAATACCATTCCCATGTCACTATCAAGGGTATTCACCTTTATACACATATACATATTTAATGGTACTTTAATGTATTTATTCTACATTACTTACTCGTGGAATAACTTATGATGTTGATTAATTCCTTGTTATATGATCCATGTGGCACACTTATACAAGAAATGAAATGTTTAAGAAGGATGTGCCCTGATAGTGATCCAATTCATTAGGTAAAGTATAGTATCATGATATGTCATGTGAAATGGGTTTTGAATCATGATAATTCATGTGAAACAATGCTTTACTCATTATTCTTTTGCAATGAGGGTTTACTCATTCTCCATGTGCAGTGAGCCTTGGATCATGCTAATTCCATGTTATGTGTTGTTGCCACATTTCCATGTTATGATTATAATTATTTATCATGACTTTATGTTCATGTTTCTATTTTTTTCCATTGATATTTTTATTTTCTAACATGTATTGTATTATTCATGATATTTCTTGTTTATTACCTTAATGAGCTTTATAGATCACCCTTTTTTTATGCATGTCCTCAGGTTATCCCATGCAATGCTAAGTACGAGGGAATGTAGTGGTCATATAAAGGAAGTTTTCAATAACGATGTTGTGTGTTTTATGTTATAAGCTGTTATTTAATGTTACTAATCCCCGAAGACACTATGACTCTTGATCTTCTATGTTTTATCAAGTGATGATTTTATGTAATAAATTAGGTTTAAGTGTATAATAAAAAATAGGGTTGTTATAGTTGGTATAAAAGGATAGGTTTAAATATTATTGTGATTAGGATTAGAAAACCCTAGTGAAGAAATAGATATAAGAATAAGTACAATAAAAACATCCCTAAGTATTTGTGAGTATTGAGTAAGTGGTCTATCAATAAAATACATCCCTGTTTGGATACGAGTAGGTAGAGGCGCCTCTGGAATAGATGTATCCTAGGGGTAAAACCCAAAAACAATTCTTTGATTAAGACTCAAAAGGGAACTGGTGTAAAACAACGGGCCATGCTGTGCCCTTGGTTATGACACTCCCGGGTGATATTATTTAGTAAACTCACAAACTTAGTATGAACCCTTATTAAGGGAATTAAAATAAAATTCCCCTAAGAATATATGTTAGAAAGTAGATCATGAATAAAATAGATTGAAGCCTATGGATTCATAAGTTAAGGAAATAAAAGTTATATATAAGTCATTAGTTTTGTCCTTGGATTACCCTTTATTGTTACCCCTAAATTTCCTTTTATTCCATCCAATGGCCAGTAATATGAGGACTCGGGCTAACAACCGATGTAAAGATCAATTTGATGACTGTTCCAATGAGATTCCCAATCCGATGGGAGTGGGAATCGCATAAATTGTCACGCTTATCTCTCAATTAAATCATGATTTGAATGGAAACATGGTTCTAGAGGAAAATTAAACCCCCCCTAAAAAGAACAAGTCACTGTCGAGAGCTTCATGAGACAAAGGCCTCATACTGTTAATGGATCGTTTGATCCGTCAAACCCTGAACAATGGTTCATATCAATTGAAAAGATCTTCTCCATCCTTCAATGTTCCAAAGAAGAGAAGGTTCTTCTGGATACTTATCGTATGGAAGGTGAATCCGATTAATGGTTGATGTTGATCAAAAATACGAAGCCTGAGGAAGAGATTGAGGCTTTGGAATGGAAGGATTTTCAGAAGATGTTTTTTGATAAATATTTTCCGCGGACCCTCCGACTTAATTTGGAAAGGGACATCCTTTCCTTCAAGAAAAAAGATGAATAATATGTCAGAGTGTATGAGGAAAACATCACAAGGCTTGCACATTACACCTTCATATTTGTCTTTAACCCCATATTCAAGGTAGACCGCTTCTTTGCTGGGCTGAAACCTAGCATACGTAAAGAACTAGAGATCCGTGACATCGTCAGCTATGTGAAAATTGTATGATGTTCCATTAAAGTCGAAATAGAGATCGGAGAATTTCAAGGGTATTATGGGGATAAGAAGCGTAAGTTGGACTTCAATGCTAGTGTTATGATGGATAAATCCAATGGTTTTAAGAAGATCTAGAACCCACTTTCCAAAGGTGTGGAAAGAAGCACCCCGTAAATTTCCTGAAGGGGATGAGGAAATGCTTTATGTGTGGAAGAGAAGGGAACCTAGCTGTTAAATTTCGATAAGAAAAACCCATGGCTACAATAGTGGAGAGGAATGATCCATTTGAACCTCAATACATTGTTCATTGCTACAGCTTAAATGAACTAGGGAATATTTCAAATCAGTACCCTAAGCCAAGGGTTTTTGGAAGCAACCAACAACCTCTAAGGCCGCAAGGGAGAGCTTTTTTCCATCACTACTGCCAAAGTGAACCTCGACAATGAAGTGGTGATATGTACGCTAATTATTCATTCAAGAATATTGAAAGTACATTTTTATTCAGGTTCTACGCATTATTTTATATCCCAAAAGTTTAGTAGAAAATTCCTAGAACCACTACAAATCATGGAAGTAAAGATGTCAGTGAGTACGAAAAATGGGGAAATCATTGCATTCAATGAATATAACTCCTCCCCTGTCATAATATATGGATTTGATTTCATGGAGAACCTCTTCATACTCTCTCTAGTGGAATTTTATGCAATTCATGGAAAGGATTGGCTATCATTATATAGAGACAACATAAATTGAGGTGAGAGGGAAATCACTCTCCATGTGGATAATCGACCCCCGATTTTATACAAGTTCAAGGAGGAAGATGAATCTTCTTTATCTCCATCATCTCAAGCATGGATATTACTGCCCTATGAGAATGCATATCTAGCTCAGATGATTGAGTCTAAGGGGGCAACCATCCTTGAAGACATTTATTTTGTGAGGGAATTTGTTTAAGTGTATCCCGAGAAATTGTCTGGTCTTCCCTTTAGAAGGGATTTAGAATTCTCAATTGATATTATACTTGGGGCATTTCCAATATCCAAGACTCCTTATAGAATGGCTGTTGTGGAGCTTAAAGAGTTGAAGAAACAACTAAAAAAGAATCTGGATAAAGGGTTTATACGCCCAAGTGCTTCACCATGGGGTGCACTAGTCCTCTTCTTCAAGAAGAAGGATGGGTCAATGCACCATTTCATCGATTATCGTGAGATGAAAAAAATCACAATAAATAACAATTATCCTCTCCCACGAATTGATGACTTATTCGATTAGCTGTGTGGAGAAAAATACCTCTCCAAGGTGGATTTGCGGTCAGTATATTATCAAGTAAGAGTGAAGAAGGAAGATATCCCTAAGACTACTTTTCATACAAGATACATGCACTATGAATTCATTGTAATGCCTTTTGGACTCAGTGATGCTCCAGTAATCTTCATGGACTTGATGAATAGATTCTTTAGGGATTACCTTGAAAAATTTGTTGTAGTATTTAAATATGATATTCTTATATACTCCAAAACCAAGGAGGATCTTGAGAAGCATCTAAGAACTGTATTAGAGACCTTGCGGAAGGATAATCTCTATGAAAAGTATATAAAGTGTGAGTTCTGGTAGAGGGAGGTCTCATTCTTGGTCCATATCATCACACTCAATGGGATATCTATGGATCCCTCCAAAAAAGATGCAATTAAGGGATGGTTGAGGCCAACATCAGTAACAGATATCCATAGCTTCTCGGGGTTAGCTGGATATTATTGACGATTTGTGAGAAATTTCTCACGATTATCCAACCCTCTTACCACACTAACTCGAAAGGGAGTAAAGTTTTCATGGGGTGATGAATACGAATAATGATTCAAGGAGTTAAAAAGCGGTCATATCAATGTGACCATGCTCACTTTACCCATAAGTGGATAACTTTTTTTGTATTAAATGATTCTTTAAAGAATGGCATGGGATGTGTGTTGATGAAAAATGACAAATTCATTTCCTATTCTTCAAAGAAATTAAAAGTTCATGGGCAGAATTATCCAACACATGATTTGGAGTTGGCTGTGGTGATATTCAATATAAAATTTTGGTGGCATTATCTCTTTGGGTAGAAGTGTGAAATATATACAGACCACAAAATCCTCAAATATATATTCACACAGAAAGAGTTGATCATGCGCCAATGAAGATGGTTAGAGCTGATCAAATACACTGACTGCTCAATCCATTACCACCCTGGGAAAGCGAACAAGGTAGAAAATTATCTATCTAGAAAGGACCCATTAATTCTATCATTGATGAGAATTTAATAGGACCCAATCATCATAGATTTGATGAAGATAGTCATGGGAGTCATAAAAAAGGGGAAATCATCAATCCTTTCATAAATTATTGCTCAACCATCTCTTTTAGAAAGTTTAAAGGATGCTCAAAATGATGATGTTGGAATTCAAAAGAGAGTGGAAGCTATCAGAAAAGGGAAATCCTCAGAGTTCAATGTTAATGAAGAAGGAATTGTAAGATTTGTGAAAAGACTATGTGTTCCATCATGTCCGAAGCAGAAGAAGGAACTTTTGGATGATGCACATAGTGAAAAAATTTTCTATTCACCTAGGAAACACAAAGATGTATTGAAATATCAAATAGTATTATTGGTGGGATAATATGAAGAAGGAGATCATTGAGTATACATCAAAGTGCCTAGTGTGTCAGAAAGTGAAGGTAGAGAGATAGAAGTCTAAGGGGATGATGCAACCATTGCCCATACCATCATGAAAATGGGAGAACATCACCTTGGACTTTGTCACAGGAATCTTGAAGACATCCAAAGGAAACAATGAAATCTAAGTGGTTGTGGATTGTCTTACAAAGTATGCACACTTCATTGAAATTTGATAGGATCTCTCATTTGATCAGCTGGTACAGATATATATCAGGGAAGTGGTAAGGCTGCATGGAGTACCACTATCTATTCTATTCGATCAAGATCCAAGATTCACCTCTATGTTTTGGAAGAGTCTTAAACATGCTCTAGATACTGAGATGAACTTCAGTATGTCTTATCATCCTCAAACTGATGGACAATTCGAGTGGACTATCTAAACACTTGAGGATATGTTTAGAGAGTATTCTATAGACTTCAAAGGAGGGTAGGACCAACATCTTCCACTGGTTGAGTTCACCTATAATAATAGTTTCCACTTGAGAATCAGAAGGGAACCTTATGAAGCCTGGTATGAGAAGAGGTGCAGAACATTGTCATGTTGGGAAGAAGTCGGTGAACGTAAGCTGCTAGGACAAGAAATGGTCGATCAAATGGTGGAGAAATTGAAAACCATTCAGAAACATATCAAGGTACCCTAGAGTCGACAGAAGAGTTATGCAGATAACCTTCAAGGAGACCTTGAGTTTAAAGTTGGAGATATGATATTTCAACGCATATCTCCGTGGAATAAGTTCATGAGGTTTGGAAATAAAGGGAAGTTAAGTCCAAGGTACATTGACCCCTTAGAGATTCTTTATCGTGTTGGGGTTGTGGCCTATCGACTAACACTTCCACATACCATGGACAAAGAACATGATGTATTTCATGTATCCCTCTTAAGTAAGTATATACCAGACCTTTCACATGTACTCTCTTCATATGTAGTATAGCTAGAGGATGATCTTTCCTATGAGGAGCAACCAGTGAAGATCTTAGATCGTAGAGAAAAATTTCTATGAAATAAGACAATTCCCCACATCAAGGTTTTGTGGAGAAACCATAAGTCTGAAGAAGTGACATGGTAATCAGAGGATTTGATGAAGAAAATTAACCAATATCTATTTTAGTGCAGGAAAAGGAAATTTCTAGGGAGAAATTTCTTAAGGGGGAAAGATTGTAATGACCCAAACTTTCATTAATGAAAATTCCTCTTGATATAATTAAATGTCTTATTATGGTTAAATAAAATGTGAACATCATTGGTTTTATGTTTCTTGAATTTTAAAATACCATTATGAATTGTGACCCTTGCTAATATAGTCATTGAACAGTGATCACATGATTAGTATAAATTTAGGGATTTAACAAATCCAATTTACACAGACAAAGGAAGCAATGGCCTCATCCAGTAGACTTTCCCCATATGAAGCCCATTTTTTGGAGCTAATAATGGAGGTGGCTTCATTGGGCTTCACTCTTGAACAAGCCTAAGCCGGGCTTGAATACCTTAAGATTGAGCGGAACTGACTATGGGAGAAGTGGAAGTTAATAGATATCACCACCTGAGCGATGTTATCCGTGCCACCCAAAGATTCTATCACAATCGCACACCTTACCCTTTGGTCTTATGTGGGTGTCATAATGGGTTATGTTACAAGACCTTATCACTATGATTATGTGCATTATTTTTGTCACTTCCTGAATAGTTTTTAAAGAAGAAATAATATTTTTAGTTAATATTAGGCTAAGAAATCTATTCTAAAAAATTAATGGTTTTTGGATTAAATAATATTTTAATAAAATATTATTATTAAATTAATTTTTATTAAATAAAAATGATCATATAATTTTAGGAATGGAATTGTAATTTTTATTAAGTTTTGAAAACTGTTTTTGTCAAAACCCTTGAATTTAATATAAATGTCGGTTTTTATTTTAAAAGTAAAAATTCACATGTTTATAAAATAATTTAGATAAAATGAATAATATTTTTGGAATCAGGATGTCAAAATTATCCAATGGTGAATTTTTCCTAATTTTTTGAGACAGTCGAATTATTGGGTAAAAATTAAATACCATTTAAATATATTATGTGTTTTATGATATCATAATGACCCAATAATGAGGTAATAAAATACTATAAACATTATTTTAGGACAATATATTTTTAAACATTATGATAATGTGATTTAATATTTTATTTATTTATTTTACAATGATTTTTTGGACCCTCCAAAACTTATAAAACATTTCATCTTTTAAAATTGTTTTCCTTGAGAGTGTGACTCACATCCACAAAATCAACCCTGTTATTTATGAATTTTGTCTATTGGACTTATAAAATATTTTTTTCCACTCCCCTTTGGACAAAACCACTGTAAAAAACCATTGTCTGGCTTGTGGTATTGATTAGTTTAATGTGAGGTGTCCCAAACCTAAATAATAAAAAATTCCCTCTCATTTCCTATATAAACCCACCCAAGATCCCACTTCCTCTTCACTAAAATCCATTGGATTCCGACCAACCCCTGCCCTCCTCTCTCTATAATCCTCCCAAGGTTCCCCAAACTCCCAAAAATCATCTCTCAAGCCTCTCCCAAGCCTTTGGGATCACACTTCCAAGTATGGGATTTCTTCCATTCTCATTTTGTCCAATTTTCATTAAGTTGTTATGCCATTTTTTTTAATTAAAAATTTTGGGGTATGATTTTTCACCTTAAACATAATTCCATATTTGTATTTGGATAATGGGAGACCCCTTTATCCCTCATTAATACCTCCCATGTACACCGGTTACCATGCCAAAATTTCGTGAGGGATTTCTCTCTCCTCTTTTACATCCAAGTAATTATTCTGTATTATGCATCTAAATTATATTAATTTTGTTGTGACATGTATCTATATGACCCCATTACTGTCAATTTCATGTATATATGATGACACATCCTTTTCTATCTCATCAACCATTTTCATGAATCCCTATGTCATGACGTTATGCTGCTGAAATTGCACCGCATTTTTCCAAGCCAAGATCATTGTGTAGTGAATACCATACCCATGTCTCTATCAAGGGTATTTACCTTTATATGCATATAAATATTGAATGGTACATTCATGTATTTATTCCACATTACTTAATCTTGGAATAACTTATGATGTTAATTGATTTCATGTTATATGATCCATGTGGTACACGTATGCATGAAATGAAATGTTTAAGAAGGGTTTGCCCTGATAGCGCTCCAATGAATTATGTAAAGTATAGTATTATGATACATCATGTGAAATGGTTGTTGAATCATGTTAATTCAAGTGTAATGAGGTTTTACTCATGATTCGTGGGAAATGAGTGGTTTCTCATGATCCATGTACAATGATCCTTAGCTCATGCTAATTCCATGTTATGTGTTGTTGCCACATTTCCATTTTTTGATTATCATGCTTTATCTTGACTTTATGTTCATGTTTATATTATGCTCCATTGATATGTCTATGGTCTAACATGTATTTTATTCCTCATGATATTCCATGTTTATTACCTTACTGGGCTTTATAGCTCACCCTTTTCTTATGAATTTCCTCAGGTTATCCCATGCAATGCTAAGTATGAGGAAATGTAGTGGTCTTGTAAAGGAATTTTTAAATAACGAGTTTGTGTGTTTTATGTTCTAAGATATTATGTAATGTTCCTAAGCCCCAAAGACACTATAACTCTCAATCTTCCATGTGGTATCAATTGAATATTTTATGTAACAAATCATGTTTAACAATGCAATAAAAAGAAGGGTTGTTATATAAAGCCTTTCTCTTGAATCATCTAAATCGAGGACAACATAATTGAGGTTTTACTCCCTTTTGAGTGAATTTGTGAATTTTTGGTGTAGAAACTGTGTGGGTGAGTACATCCTATTAGTAATGGGTACCGTAAATTTTTAATTATCTATAGTGTCTTCTTATCTAATTAATAGATTCATAAATTTGTATTAAAGGGTTATCTTAATTGTGTAGTCCAAAAAATAACAAACACAACCAATAATAATCATTAGTGAAACATAAAAAGTAAGAGTGCATGGTCGATACATCATTTTCAGAATTAGAGGATTTATGAATTTTTCACAATTTATTTTTTAAATGGAAATTCCTACAGTGGGTGAAGATGATTTCCAATGGACAATTACTCCTTTCTCATGTGTGAAATAATTGTAAAGGTTGAATAATTAATGTCAAGTGCACCATTTCCATTTTTTAATTGAAATTTTTATAGATCTCTCATCTATGAAGGTTTTTTGTAAAAATAAGGGTGTGCCTTATTTATAAAGTTAGGTGTTCACTAAGTTTTTTGAACAATGATTATTTTGAATGCATAACGGTTGAGAGGATGAGTGGTGAGTCTATTCTTTCCCTTTTAGAGGTGAATTAGTTCCTACATCAGGACTCTATTATAGATTTTAGACATTTCTCTGAAATCCATCCCAAATCCTTCCATGAGACAATTTATTCATGTGAGAGTGATATGATTGATACCACATGTCAATATGAAAAAATATATGTATTATAGGTTCTTCTTCTTGATATTATTAATTAGAGATACTGTGGCTTAAATCCAAAAATTTGGGCACTCTGAAATTTATCTCCATCCAAGAAGGAAGTATATATTATGGATTTGATATCACAACCAAAAGTGGTTTCTTATGTATCCATATGAAAAGAGTCAACACCCAAATAATTCACAATCACTATATAGAAAACACCATACCTTTTAACGTTCCGTGACAAAGAATGATTTCAATCAGTTCAATATCATGATGATTTGTATTTTAGGTAAATGGTATCTATTAATAGATGATGTGGGACAAATTTTTTAGTGTCCCTTTATAGTTTGTCTCAAAGAAAATATGTATCTATGATATTTTGTTTAGTTCATGGGGAATATAACCTCTTAATACATGTGGTTGGATATTATAGAAGTGATATAGTCCACTGAGAAGCTTATACAGAATATTTCCTAAATAAGGATTATATGATGATTATTGATAGGTAATATATCTCTCTAAGTGGGGGAGTGGCTCCATTAATAGTATGATTCTATATAGATATGAGAGTTTTAACTATTGAGATTGAATCTCAAATATGTATCCCATTTATCCTATGTAAATAGGAATAAAAACCCTCATAGTTTGAGTAATGTAGTTTAAGGTTTTATGACAAGACCATAATTTATAGTTTAACATAATGTTGTAAGGAAATTTTTGTGTACTTTAACATCACATGACTAGGAATATTTCATTCAATTTAGTATCATTTGGAAATCATTTGAACAATGTAGTTTAGATTCAAGTAACTTTGACTAAATGGTGATGCTTATGATATATCTCAATCATATATAACAAAATGACCAACTAAACCACTAATCCATCTTGGAGTCATGTTAAATATAAGAAAAAGGAGATAATGAAAGATCAAATGTATTTCATGAGAGTTCACAATAAGGGTAATGTTATCGGATTATGATTTTCCCCAAGATATACTTCTATGATGATATGGAACATTGAAGGATGAGTTTCATATTAAACCTATTAGTAGGATGCACATAGATGAGTGGTTCTAATTCATTGATGTTATTTAATGACAAAATCATAAATTCAAACCATTTGAGATCTTATACCTGAAAAGGTTTCCCATTTTATTAATTTCATGTGATATATTTGAGACATACACCTAATTATGTGGTCCATGAATATTATAGTTTCAATATATTGACTTTTGATAATATGATCAAGATAATTGAGTGGAATCTTGAGGGAAATGGACTCATGAGGATGGTATATAGAACTATTTCACTTGTATATTATTTGATTTCTTTGCGTATGGTCCATGGGAGGTCCAAATTTCTATATGGAATGAACACATTGAGAAATAATTTTTGGGAATGTTACTAATTACAAATTTATATTGAATTAGATACTACATGGGATTGAATATATGAAATTTAAATGGAGTAAGGAATTATGGGGAATTATGTTTTTAAATGTTTCCTAGTTAAGTATTATATGTGATAAATCCTTCCATGAATTAAGATCAGAGAGTCACTTTGTGGGGTATCTTCGTGAAGTTCCTCCTCAAAGGAGACACTCCATGAGGTTTCATTATAGGGTCACTTCATGGTGAAACCTCATGAAAAACCTCCAAATAAAAGATGCTTCAGTAGGTTTCTTTATGAAGAATATCCCCTTTATTTGAGTTTTCCATTTACATATGAGGGATTTTCCATGAAGTTAATATGTAAAGGAAGATCTCTCACATTGGTTTCCCTAAATTATCAATTATTTTCTTGAGTGTCTCTTAATATCATCTCTATATATTATGTGATTTCTATTTAGAGAAGGAATGAGGTATTGATATGTGACCCTAGATAACTGATTTCCCAAAATGTATATCCATGTGTCATTATAAGAAAGAGATTCATAGTCACATAAAATCACTGTTAAAATTTGGAAAATTTGTATTCCCTTCTGAAGTGTATTATAAGAAAATAGTGGTCCACCTCACCTTCGTAAAATGAAGATCATCCCCAAGGCATGTTATATGTAACGCCCCGACCCCAGTTACCTAGAGTCGGTGCATTACTTCGTAACATTTTCATGATCACAAAAGATCAAGTCTCTAAAGACCGATTAGTTTAGTAGCCTTGGAAACACTAGATACATTCATAAGTCTTTCATTACATCAAAAAGTAAACAAACTACAATAACATGGTCTTCATAGTATACATTCATATCCCTTTCTAACTATTCCTGTAGGTCATTCATAAAATACTTCTTCACATCCTGGAAAATATTAAAACATTGAAAGGGGTGAGCTCAGATGCTCAGTAAGGATAACAATATTGTGGAAGCTTTCATAAATAAACATAAACATTTAAGGAAATGTATAACTAAAACAAAAGCCTTTTAAACTTGAACATCAACATAATATGGAAAAAGTAAAATGAGATAATGCCATTTACTTCTTCACATGGATATTCTACTGGTCGAATAATCACATGAAATATCATTAACCACTTTCATAATGATGGAATGCATAATGCCAGACATTCTGAAACATTTTGTCAAGGCCTCGACCAAGACGTCTAAAATGATTAAGGCCTCGACCAAAACCATAAATCAAATTGGGGAAGGGCCTCGGATAATTCCATGTCTAGTTGTCTCATGAGACCTACCGATTCATCGAGGAGCTATAGCGGGCTCCACGCGTCACTTATTAAGTCCAATGCATTCCTCATATGAATAGGTTTTACCATATCATAAACCATAACATAATCGTATCACATAAAACATGCATAAAGGAAACATAATATTTCTACATTTCAATCACAAGATATCAATACAACACATTTATATAATAAAAACGCTTTCAAAACCATTTTCAATACCAAAATAAAAGAAAGTTAAAACATTGTATTTATTTTTCATTTAAAAAAATGATGGCTTGTAGAGGAAGCCGAAACTCAAATAATGGTCACGGCGACAGAGAAGTCATTGTCGCCACATAAGTATGGAAAGAAAAACATTCCCTTTTTTTCGTTTAGTAAAACACTTCATATAAAAAAGATTCCTTTTGAATAAATGTAAAAGTCAAAGGGGTTTATACACCGTATAAAAGAAAGTTGTGTATAAAACCAAATATGCCTCAATGAAAGGAGATTGAGACGAAGTCCTTACAAAGATAATTTTTAAAATAAAATAGATATATTATGTGTATTCACTATAGGTACACATAAAGAAAGTAAAAATACAAAATAGGACATAATAATATCATGAAATAATTTGAAAGTAGGAGATTAACCCAAAGAATAGAAGTTGGGTTAAGAAATTCCCTTACCTTACGTCTTGTCCGGACTCGACCGTCATTTAACCTCCTGAATAATAAACTAGAGTGAATTTCTATTTACTTAAGAACCTTTTTCATGTTCATTATTCCTTTTATATCCCTTATTACCATGTTATGAACATTATGTAATTATTTAAGTTTATAACGGTCATTTTGTCGATCTTTGGTACTTGAGTCAAAAATAAGCTTCTTATAATTACAAGTTGTTCATGTGGTGAAATATCCATTATATACAGAATTATATTCATGATGTAGATATCATATATATCATATATATACAGTATATACATTCATTTATAATATTACGTAACATTTAGAGGTAAGAAATGAAATGCACCGTTCATGGAGACGGTAAGCCGTACGTACGCATGAACGCTACTTTCATTTCTATTTCATATTTAATGGAATGAAATAATAATGATATAAATTCATAATATAATTACAGTATAATATAGTGTATAATACCATTTACTCCATCCTTTATACATCCCGCATATGGCATTAACGATTGAAATCACTTTGAGGGGGTGGTAGTCCACACTTCCTAAAATGAAATTATCGTGTTTACCCATAATGGAAATCACAAATTATTACATAAATGAGGAATATAGAAGAATAAGTAAAACATAAACATATTATATATCATATATAAATATAGTTACATCTTAATGTCCTCCTTTGATGGTGTTATATGAGTGTTGAACAATCATCATTTCATGAGGCAGAAATTCGCCATCCACAGAAACAGTGTGTTCTTTAACCATTAGATGTAGGTGTGTGTAAGTTTATCTCGAATACTTCTTATAACAACATCCTAGTATATGGAGGATACTGGTTTTGTTACAAAATAAATGAATAAAAAGAGTTTATGGGGTTGTAGATGAAAAATAAAACAAAACAACATTAGAGAAGACATTACCTCAAAATCGGGTAACTCTTTTTGATTTGAGCCAAAGGATTCCTTGGGAAGAGTTCTGCCCAAAGTTAGGCTTCTAGAAGTAAGATGGGGGAGTTGGGAGAGTATTTGGGCAGAGGTTGGCCGATCCAAATGGCTTGAAAGTGTGAATGAGGTGGTAGAGTTGGGGGCCTTTTATAAGAGGAGAGGAGGGGAACTCTTGGAAAGTAAGGAAATTTTACATTATTATACAATGATTTTAGGATTATAAAGGTGACACACTTATATAATTCGTGGATAAGGTGATAAGGGTTTGAAATCTACCGATACAATAGTCTTTGGATAAGTTTAAGCCTTGGATTGTACATTATCTTTTCATTTTATTAAAATCGTTAAATAATGAGGTCATTGCCGCATCATAATTATGTCATAAATAATTTAATTTATTTAATGTCTAAAAATTATAAAAAAAATACTATGATGTAGGAAATCTTTTTATCTTTCCAATGACTATTTATAGTCAAAAATATGACTTGTATAACCCCATGTAAAAATTGTTTTAGTAAAACATTTCATGTTTGTG
This sequence comes from Viscum album, assembly GCA_963277665.1. Classification (NCBI taxonomy): domain Eukaryota; kingdom Viridiplantae; phylum Streptophyta; class Magnoliopsida; order Santalales; family Viscaceae; genus Viscum; species Viscum album. The sequence continues at coordinate 1,905,557,855 of OY728152.1, read as the reverse complement.
TCATTTTTTACTTTAACATTAAATAAAAGGTATTTATGTCATTTTCTAACTAAAGTGGATCAATGGGGTCCCCAAGTTGACCCATGGATTTTCTTGGTCGGCCATGGCACATCCAATGAGGGTAGGAAATGTGTCAAGCTCATCTCATATTATTAAAACATTATTTTTACCTTAAACTACACTAATTACCTCTAATCACGATTAAGAACTTAAAAGTTACTATTCACCAAAAATTATTTTAATCTCATTGAAACACATTTTACTTCTTAATGAAAACCATGTATGTCGGATTTTTTAAAATCAAATCACAGAAGTGGTAATATTTCATTTAAACGAAAAATCAGTTATTTAACTACCACTTAGTGGTTTCACTATTCATCAAAAATTGAAGTTTTTCAGAACAATGCCAAAATTTCACCCTAAGCTATAATTGATATTCCAAATTCAAAAATGACGTCTATTTTACAAAATTCCAAACATATAAGTTGCATTAATTAATTTAATAATTAATTTCCGCTGTCACAACAAATAGCGTGTTTTTAAGAAACATTTTATATCAAAAGATTGACAATTGTTTATGTCCAATTTCAAAGTGAAATTAATTCTAATGAACACCATTGGATAAAATGGTAAAAATATATTCTAATTATACTTTAAAACCACTAAATAGTATAATTTATCACTATAAATTATTTTGATTAAAAAAGTTGTTTTTAAGTATTTTTCACTATTCATAAAAAATTTGGAATTCTCAGAAAATTACAAAAAATTCAAGATAGGCTAATTTCAATATTAGGAATACAAAAATGAAGTCCATTTTGAAATATAAAATTTCTATAAATTTAAAAAGTGGTTATTACTATTCATAACGGCTACTTTGATTAGTTGCGGTGTGTTAGAACTCGAAGTTGCGTACAATGCAAGCTATTGCATTATTGAATGAGAAGCGTATCATGGAAGCTCGGGGTGTTACATTCTTACCTCCTTCAATAAATTGCGTCCTCGCAATTTGAAATTTTTCTTGGAAAATAAAAGGTTGAAAATAGAAAATACCTTTGTGGAAAACCCACATCGGAAATAAGGTTAATAAAATTTATTCTTAATAAGAGGGAAATGGAAATAAGAAAGTCACCACCAAATTATTATCTCGATAAGGAGAACATTGGTGGCAATTAGAGACATATAATTGGAGAAAAAACGTAAATATTTGTAGGGAGTTATTGAGGTCATCAATTACAATCAACTGTCAAATTGAGGGCCTCAAAGCCTTCAATCTATGTTGATTTAAAATATCATCAGTTCAACAAGACATAAGGTATTAGGATAACACATTTTTTTGTTTTAATATCCCTTTACTAAAGTTTAAGAATTAATTTATTCATTGAATAAGAGATAGGTATATATATATATTTATGCTTGACAATTAGAGTTTCAACCTTCAACTCATCTTTCACTCAAAAATATTATAGAACTCAAAAATATTATACTTATCCTAATTGTATAAGGTTCCAAATGTTAACACATACCATTTAGATTAGAAAAACTATTTTGTAAAAACCAGGGACTTCACGTAGGCTAGTGGTAGGAAATAAAGGCCTGTCACACTATGATTGTGGGTTCGATTCCTGCAGCTTTGTCCGACGCGATGGGTTATGCCCCACCCTGCAGGTTGTCCTTTTCCTAAAACTATAGTATTATAATATTCCAAAAATAATCTTCATAAATTTTTTAACCTTAAACAATACTATCCAAAGATCAACTTAATCCACTCCAACCTTTATAGTTATCCAAAATACCTCTGTCCAGACTTTCTCTAAAAGGTCTCTTAATTCCAAAATCAATTTATCAGATTCCCCAAACAAAGTAATGTTTCTCTTATTGTCACATACTAAAAATATGATTACCTTCATCATATTAAAACCTTACTGAAACAAAAGTTACTACAGTACAATCCTTATATATATATCACATTATTCTAATAACCAGAATATAATCCATGAGTCCAAAAGCACCAATACATTAATTATTCTGCTTCAACTATAGTAACAACATAATATTGTCCTTGATCCCTTTGCCTTTTCTGAGGTATGTTTCCATGACGCTTAGGAAATTCATTTGCATAATTCCCCATTTCCCTACAATTGTAGCATTCAACATTGATAGCCTCTTTCTTTCCCATGCAATCACGCGCCTAGTGACCTTTTTCTCCACATTAATAACAAACTCCCATTCCGTTTAGGCAAGTACCAGGGTGATTCTTCCCACAATTATCACATAATGGAAAATCCCTATTTCCCTTTTCCCTTTATCTGTCTCTTGTTCCACCGTTCTCTTCTTCTCTTGCTTTACTTTGTTGTCATAAGACATAGAGAATTCCTTTTCTGTCTTGATAGCACATGAGACAATATCTTCATATGTTGAGAAAGATTGTGATACTAAAGCTCTACAGAGAAATGGTTTTAACCCATCAAAGAAACGATCAATCGTACATCTTGGGTTACGTATATAATCTGCAGCAGACCTCGCCAACCTTGTAAAGTTGGCCTCATACTTTGCGACATTCTCATCCTCCTTTTGTCTCAGACTCAGAAATTGCCTTTCCATATCTGCTCAATGGTCATGAGGAAAGTATTTTTCTAAGAAAATCTCTTTGAACTCCCTCCATTCCATATTCGATACGTCATCATCTTCCTTTATATTTTGAATCAATGACCACCATTGATCGACATCTCTAGTGAGGCGGTAAACTGCCATGATAACCTTCTCCCTTTCGCTACTCCCCAAGGCATGGAATATTTTCTCTAAGGAGTTTATCCATTGCTCATCTACTAACGGATTTGTACCCCCATTAAATTTTGGTGGTTGTTGCCTCATGAAGCGGTCTAACATTGATCCTCCACGTTGCGGATCAGGGTGCTCCATACGAGTAAGGTTATTATTCATAACCTAAGTGAGTTGTCCCAGTATGGTAATAAGTTGATCAGCACCAGTTGTATCACTAGCTCCACCATAATTATCTTGAGCAGGAGGGAAATCCCTACACGGAGTGCGTGCATTGATACAGTTTCCATTCCTTCCACTAGGATCCATTTCTAAATAATGGCATAAACTAGATTAGTTTATGAATCAAAATACATAATTCCATACTTGTAAAATACTTAACATAAATTGAACTAATTATGGATATATCCCATAATTATAAAAATGTTTTCTTTGAGAAGTATATACTCGTAACCCTTCATAGTGGTTTGTAAAGAAAATGGGAATTATCCTAAGCATATCCCCCGGGAGTGCCGTAACCAAGAGTGCAGCAAGGCCCATTGTCGTGCACCAGTTCCCGTTCGAGTCTAGCTCAAAGCGTTGTTTTCCGGTTTTACCCCTAGGTACATCTGTGCCAGAGCCGCCTCTACCTACTCGTATCCAGACAGGGATGTAGTGATCGGAAAACTCACAAAATCTCTACAATACCAAAATTTTAGGAAGTTCTTCTATACTAATCCTCAAAGTTCATCTTAGGTCTACGTGCTCTAATCAGAGTTTGTCTAAATCTAGCTTCCAAGGTTTGTACTAGACTTCCTCTGATACCAACTGTAACACCCCGACCCTAGTTACCTGGAGTCGGTGCATTACTTCGTAACATTGGCATGATCAAAAAAGATCAAGTCTCGAAAGACCGATTAGTTTAGTAGCCTTGGAAACACTAGATACATTCATAAGTCTTTCATTACATCAAAAAGTAAACAAACTAAAATAACATGGTCTTCATAGTCCACACTCATATCCCTTTCTGACTATTCCTGCAGGTCATTCATAAAATACTTCTTTACATCCTGGAAAATATTAAAACATTGAAAGGGGTGAGCTCAGATGCTCAGTAAGGATAACAATATTGCGGAAGCTTTCATAAATAAACATAAACATTTAAGGCAATGCATAACTAAAACAAAAGCCTTTTAAACTTGAACATCAACATAATATGGCAAAAGTAAAATGAGATAATTCCATTTACTTCTTCACATGGATATTCTACTGGTCGAATAATCACAAGAAATATCATTAACCACTTTCATAATGATGGAATGCATAATGCCAGACATTCTGAAACATTTTGTCAAGGCCTCGGCCAAGACGTCTAAAATGATTAAGGCCTCGACCAAAACAATAAATCAAATTGGGAAAGGGCCTTATACAATTCCATGTCTAGTTGTCTCAGGAGACCTACCGACGCACCGAGAAGCTATAGCGGGCTCCACCCGTCACTTATTAAGTCCAATGAATTCCTCATATGAATAGGTTTTAACATATCATAAACCATAACCTAATCGTATCACATAAAACATGCATAAAGGAAACATAAAATTTCCACATTTCAATCACAAGATATCAATACAGCACATTGATATAATAAAAATGCTTTCAAAACCATTTTCAATACCAAAATAAAAGAAAGTTAAAACTTTGTATTTATTTTTCATTAAAAAAATGGTGGCATGTAGAGGAAGCCGAAACTCAAATAATGGTCACGGCGGCAGAGAAGTCGTTGTCGCCGCATATGTATGGAAAGAAAAACATTCCCTTTTTGTCATTTAGTAAAACGCTTCATATAAAAAAGATTCCTTTTGAATAAATGTAAAATTCAAAGGGGTTTATACACCTTATAAAAGAAAGTTGTGTATAAAACCAAATATGCCTCAATGAAAGAAGATTGAGACGAAGTCCTTAAAAAGATAATTTTTAAAATAAAATAATCTATTATGTGTATTCACTATAGGTACACATAAATAAAGTAAAAATACAAAATATTACATAATAATATCATGACATAATTTGAAAGTAGGAGATTAACCCAAAGAATGGAAGTTGGGTTAAGAAATTCCCTTACCTTGCGTCTTGTCCTGACTCGACCGTTCTTTAACCTCCTGAATAATAAACTAGAGTTAATTTATATTTACTTAAGAACCTTTTTCATGTTCATTATTCCTTTTATATCCCTTATTACCATTTTATGAACATTATGTAATTATTTAAGTTTATAACGGTCATTTTGTCGATCTTTGGTACTTGAGTCAAAAATAAGCTTCTTATAATTACAAGTTGTTCATGTGGTGAAATATCCATTATACACAGAATTATATTCATGATTTAGATATCATATATATCATATATATACAGTATATACATTCATTTATAATATTACGTAACATTTAGAGGTAAGAAATGTAATGCACCGTTCATGGAGACGGTAAGCCGTACGTACGCATGAACGCTACTTTCATTTCTATTTCGTATTTAATGGAATGAAATCATAATGATATAAATTTATAATATAATTCCAGTATAATATAGTGTATAATACCATTTACTCCATCCTTTATACATCCCACATATGGAATTAACGATTCAAATCACTTTGAGGGGGCGGTAGTCTGCACTTCCTAAAATGAAATTATCGCGTTTACCCATAATGGAAATCATAAAGTATGCCATAAATGAGGAATACAGAAGTATAAGTAAAACATAAACATATTATATATGATATATAAATATAGTTACATCTTAATGGCCACCTTTGAAGGTGTTATATGAGTGTTGAACAATCATCGTTTCGTGAGGCAGAAATTCGCCATCCACAGAAACAGAATGTTCTTTAACCATTAGATGTAGGTGTGTGTTAGTGTAGCTCGAATACTTCTTATAAAAACATCCTAGTATATTTAGGTTACTGGTGTTGTTACAAAATAAATGAATAAAAAGAGTTTAGGGGGTTGGAGAAGAAAAATAAAACAAAACAACATTAGAGAAGACATTACCTCAAAATCGGGTAACTCTTTTTGATTTGAGCCAAAGGCTTCCTTGGGAAGAGTTCTGCCCACAGTGAGGATTCTAGGAGTAAGAGGGGGAAGTTGGGAGAGTATTTGGGCAGAGTTTGGCCGAGCTAAATGGCTTGAAAGTGTGAATGAGCTGGTAGAGTTGGGGGCCTTTTATAAGAGGAGAGGAGGGGCACTCTTGGAAAGTAAGGAAATTTTACATTATTATACAATTATTTTCGGATTCTAAAGGTCCCACACTTATATAATTCGTGGATAAGGTGATAAGGGTTCTAAATATACCCCTAAAATAGTCTTTGGACAAGTGTAATCCTTGCATTGTACATTATATTTTCATTTTATTAAAATCGTTAAATAATGAGGTCATTACCGCATCATAATGATGTCATAAATAATTTAATTTATTTAATGTCTAAAAATTATAAAAAAATACTATGATGTAGGAAATCTTTTTAGATTTCCAATGACTATTTATAGTAAAAAATATGACTTGTATAACCCCATGTAAAAATTGTTTTAGTAAACCATTTCATGTTTGTGTCATTTTTTACTTTAACATTAAATAAAAGGTATTTATGTCATTTTCTAACTAAAGTGGATCCATGGGGTCCCCAAGTTGAACCATGGATTTTCTTGGTCGGCCATGGCACATCCAATGAGGGTAGGACATGTGTCAAGCTCATCTCATATTATTAAAACATTATTTTTACCTTAAACTACACTAATTACCTCTAATCGCGATTAAGAACTTAAAAGTTACTATTCACCAAAAATTATTTTAATCTCATTGAACCAAATTTTACTTCTTAATGACAACCATGTATGTCGGATTTTTGAAAATCAAATCACAGAAGTGGTAATATTTCATTTAAACGAAAAATCAGTTATTTAACTACCACTTAGTGGTTTCACTATTCATAAAAAATTGAAGTTTTTCAGAACAATGCCAAAATTTCACCCTAAGCTATAATTGATATTCCGAATTCAAAAATGATTTCTATTTTAAAAAATTCCAAACATATAATTTGCATTAATTAATTTTATAATTAATTCCCGCTGTCACAACAAATAGCGTGTTTTTAAGAAACAATTTATATCAAAAGATTGGCAATTGTTTATGTCCAATTTCAAAGTGAAATTAATTCTAATGAACACCATTGGATAAAATGGTAAAAATATATTCTAATTATACTTTAAAACCACTAAATAGTATAATTTATCACTATAAATTATTTTGATTAAAAAAGTTGTTTTTAAGTATTTTTCACTATTCATAAAAAATTTGGAAGTTCTCAGAAAATTACCAAAAATTCAACATAGGCTAATTTCAATATTAGGAATACAAAAATGAAGTCCATTTTGAAATATAAAATTTCTATAAATTTAAAAAGTGGTTATTACTATTCATAACGGCTACTTTGATTAGTTGCGGTGTGTTAGAACTCGAAGTTGCGTACAATGCAAGCTATTGCATTATTGAATGAGAAGCGTATCATGGAAGCTCAGGGTGTTACATTATATGCTAAGTAAAAACTTCATGGTTTCATATAACATCATCTAAAATCCATAAATGATAGGATTACATACATTAAATTATAGTGACATAACACTATACCTCAACACCACCAATGATAAGGCCTTTATTCATAATAGAGAGTTTATTTATATATATAAAATGTCTTGATTTATAGTGGTATGTTTTATGATGGAGGTTAGATGCTCTAAGGAAGATGATAGTAACAATTTTTGGAACCTTTCTTTAACAATTTTTTGATTCAATCATGATATCCACTTGGATATTTGGTACTTTAGGAGTGTTGTTTGGGAATTTTATAGAATCAAAATTGATATAGACATTCATTCCATAACATTTAGGAAGTTAATTGTCTAACATGTATTGCACCTTCTGAATCTCTCATTAGGTATAATATCTCATACTTCTGACATTTGGACACCACCATGGAATCATGTGTAAGCTTCCACACTCCATTTTCAATGGGGTTTCATAAACTATAATAACCCTACTATCATACTAGAATAATGTTCAACCTTTACCCTAGAATGTATCACACTCATTTTAACTCTAGAGAACTTATATTCTTATTCTTAATAGAAACATCACTTTCTTCTGATAATATTTAGAGAGCCATATTTCATAAGGTATACTATATCATATCTTTTATAAGTATAATTCATCATAATTCCTCTATCTTATGTTGAGTGATATGAGGATTCAAATAATATAATATGACTTAAGTGAATTAGATACAATTAGTTCTAGACCACCCATATCTTCTGATATAGGAATTGTGAATTCACTTGTATATTTTAATATTTTAAAAATTACCCTTTAATCATCATAATATTTCTTAATATTTCATTTAATCACACAAATAAAACACATGGTTCCACCTTCCATTGGTCTAATATGTCTTAGAATTCCCATTTAATTTATTTTTCTATGAATTGTATAGGTTGTGGAACATCTCCTTAATTCCACACGTTGTTAATTTCTAGTATATAACCAGATATTATTCCAATGAATTTTTTCATTAAATTAATATATCTAATATAATTAACCACATCTATCTGACCAATAGGTTTTTTCACTATGTAACTACCACATCCCAAGACTCCATGAGTGGTGAATGTAGAATCATCTTCCTCTTCAGGTCTCTTAAGTTCACCTTCATTGATTCAATCTAACTTTTAATCATGTTTAAGTCATTAATATGATATACTAATCAATTTAATTCTAATATTACCTTGTAAAATATCATAAAAAATGAACACATATATTATTATTGTGGGTTTATCATACATATTAGTGAGAATAATCATATATTATAATGAAATTTTTACTTCTTAGATTTTATAACCCATATTATGGGATAGTGACATCTAGACCACTAAAAGTTCAATAATTTCCATATTTTTTCATTCTCACTAATTATTTTCTTTTGGATTGGTACCCATCCATATAAGATCAGGATCTATCTATTGTAAACAATCCTGTACCTATAACATCTGTAATCACAAACCCTTCCCATCAAACTTATCCACCTAGACCAAACCATAATTCAATGCCATTATTTAAATAGATAGTGAAAAAACCCTAAATTATGTAACACATAAGATGTATTAGTAACAAATTACTAATATTATACAATAACTATAAGGTTAGAATGATTCTTATAAACTAATCTATCAAAAACCATTACTATGGTTAGGACATGTTCCCTAATCTAGAAAATGGTCTTAATTTTTCCTTATTATTCATTTTTTCCTTCATATTGATAGACTAATGTATAATGGGTTATATTATGTTTTGATTAGAGATTCATTTATAGATGATTTAATTTTATTGATGAATGATTCTTATGATAACATGGGATTTTAGTAATTATTTGTTTTCCTTTGAGGCCTTGGTGATTCAAATTTAAATTCAAGAAAGGTGATCTAGAATATTAACATTATTTTTAATGTTGCTAAAATTTCATTTACATTATTTACATTATTTTATTAGTAAATTAGATAAACCAAATTATATAAGATACATCAACATTTGGTTATGATGGTATGAGGTTATGGTATATAGCTAAGGTATGAGATTACGGTATACTGATATGGTATGTAGATGAAAAATGTGGTTTCGGTACATGGATATGGGAACTTATAGGAGTGATTAGATGTCATTCACTAATACAGCAGGGTGAATATATTGGTATGCAGTGGGTATAAAGTTATTGAATTTATTTATTTTTTATTTTTCTATAAAAATATTAAATATATATTTAATGAGTGGGTCTATAGTAAGATGGGATTGTTATTGATCTAGAAAAGGACATGATTCAGTTTAATTGTTTATTCCTTGAATCCATTATATGATTATTCCACATTATAATAGGTTTTTATATAGAAGAAATATAATAAAGATACTTGTATTCTTCCACCACACCCATGACACTTTCAAATTTGTACAGACCTTCCTTATAATATAAAGTGGTCAGCAGGACATTACTAGTGACACTTTTGGTTGGTCATTGTTTCAAGGGATGGTAGTTTGGGATCATCTCACCCCCTTTAGGGGTGAATTATTTTCAACTCTTGGACTCCCTTAAATATTTAATTAATATTGTTGAATCCTCCAAAGTATTAATATCAGCACTAGTTACTATTGTTCCATTGATTTTTCAAACTATTCATTTCTATAACCATCTGTATGTATCATAGGTTCTCTATATTTTTTTAATTACTATATGATTTAAAACTATAGAGCCAATTTATCTAGAATTTATCACCATCTATGGATGTGGTAGGTGTTATGCTGTTGTGATTACGCCCATGAAAGGGCTTCCTTCATATCCCTATGATGGGGATCATGTTACGGAAACACCTGAAGAAACAAGTGAAAAATGATTCAAACAATACGATTAAAAGGGTAAATAAAAATAATGAGAATAAGATCATAGGACACATCAGATTATGTGGTTCAGGATCCCTACGTCCATAGAGGGTAAGAACACTTCACTATTTTGATAGTTGAATTTAAAGGATATTTTTTATAGTATATCAAACCTTAGCTCGAATGAATCTTAATGAAGGTGATCCAATTGTTCCAAAAAAATCACACTAAGTCCACTCATCTATAGTAACCAGTGTTTGGATGTCCATATATCTAAAATGAACTATAAATTTTTCTATCCATATTCTTCTATAATGATATGTCTAATTCTACACTACTATAGTCTCCCTTTATATACTACTACAGTATGTCCTTGATGATATAGTTCCCTATTTTTTTTCACCAGTTAGCTTCAATATATTCAAGTCAGAGTTTCTATAGTTCCCAAAATTTTTGTTGAGGAACTTCAACCCCTGGACCCCTTGAGAATGGGTGTGATGCTCCCTACAACCCCCAATAACCTCATTATAGAGGTTGAACCCATATATTTGTGGTCTAGATTATAGTCTAGGCTACTTGAAGTTGACCCAACTTCATCCAAATTATCAGGCTATACCATTCCAACATATTAAACCCCTAATTAGTTAATTATTTCTTAATAGTACACATCAAACATTTTATGTTCATGTGACAAGGACCAATATGTTTTCATTTAAGTTCATACTACTGGTACCAAGTGAAGTTCATTTTATGTTCATGTATCAAATACCTATTGAAGTGTTATTTATGTTCTTGAATCCAAGTATTATTGACGTTATTTTTAAGATTGAACATCCATTTCTTATGTTATGTTAGTATTGAAGCTCGTAGATTCTTTCTATATATCATGGTTAACAACAATTAAGGCTTGTGTAGTTAATGTCACATAGTTTTTTGACATATTATATGACTTGTATACAGATTTAACATTATATTATAGTAATGGTTCAATCATAAAGGAGTGAAAATAATGTATTTTATAAGTATTATACAAATGAATCTATTTCTATTTCAACATAATCTATTTTAACTTCATTGAAGAGGGGTATGGTTAGATTTGTAAGGGATATGGATCTTTGAGGAAATGATGACTAAGATGGAATTTCTCCCATTGAGATAGAGTTCATAAAAGGGGATATTTTCCATTGAGTAAAATATGATTCATAGGGAATATATAAAATTAAGGAATGGTGAATCACAAGGAATATAGACCATTAAAAAAATTAAATTATAGGGAGTATGGCCCATTGAGGTAGTGCTCTGAGGGAATATGTACCACTCTAGAATATGTCACTCATAGTAAATATGGATCATTTATGATTAATGACTCGTAAGGAATATTAACCATTAATGAATGGTGACATGTAGAGATTATATCTCATTTAGTAAGATTTGGGAATTATTCATGGGTTACCCATATATGTGTATTTCTTACTAATGGCTCACAATGAAGAGATCATTAGTGAGGGAATGGTTATTAATTATACCTAAGGAGGATATCCATGACCTAGTTTTGAGAAGGAAGGATACATGTGGAGCTTACTCATATACTACCTAAATGTGTTTAACCCAGTATGTGGCTTAGGTAAAGGTTGAGCTTTAGAGATTACAGCATATTGGAAGCCTATATATGGATACATGGCTTATTGAATGTAATCCAGTGGAATATTAGATGTTAGAGCTGACATGATACTCAATATTTGGTATAAATGTAAATAGAATGAGCCCATGGAGGTTCCACTGATATCCCAATTATATGGACACTTATTATTAAGGGAATACATGCTTTTATTTACCCTAAGAGTCAATATAGTTTTGAAGGAAATCCTAGGAATAATCCATTATCTAAGGGATATAGGATCAATGGGGAGGACTAATGCATGAATAATCCTATCATGTATCATATGTATTCATGGAAAATTCCTCATTGGAATTGAATTTTTAGGTCTTTAAACATAGATATACAAACACAATAAGTTCATTATAATTAATTCCGACCATTTAGATGATCCGAGTAGATCATGGTATGTAAAAGAGGTTGGGTTTTGCACAATAGTGTTTCTTTGTTAAATGAACCACCCTGGGTCACATCATTCATGGTTTTGGATCATTGGGGAATGGATGAATATAAATTTATTGAACCTCAATTTCACATAAAATTAGGGTTCCATGAGAAGGATCATGGTTCAATAATGTCTTGTGCTTTCAAGGATTCTAATCCATAAATTATTTATGGTAGAATCCCATTGAGAATAATTCTCATGGGAGTCCTTCATGAATGAATTTGTATAGAAGATCTCAAAAAGTTATTATGGGGAATGATTATGTTCTTGAAGGCCTTTTAGGAGGAACAATCTGTCATCTTAGGTTAAAAGATTGTTGTTACTTGAGGTTATTCCTCAGATACTTTCATGAATGAAGCATCTCACAAACGATGTGATTTATCTCTTGGGGAGTGAATTGTAGATGAAATGATTATTCTAATGATATAGATCTGAATATATATATAACTTTCATTGATGTTATTTTATAGTATCTATATGTATTTATTCTTAACGATATCTTAAAATATATAGTTTCATAAGATGTTCTTCACTGCTATAATTATTCCACCATGAAGGATGATCACATCAAAGCTATAAAGAAGTCCCCACCATAATTATGTTATAATGTTGCAAAGGATGATTTTGATTCCAATGTATAGAATGTCTAACCATGAAATCTTTACATAGTAGGGAAGAATCTTCACATCCTACCCATAAAGTGATGCTCAACCCTGAAGACTTATGTGGCCATGGGGAGTTTTTTAACAAGCATAAAGGTATACACTATTGGGAATATTTTATATAGGAACAAAATATTCCTACCACCAAATTGTAAGTGCTTCCTCATTTATGTATGTCTAAAAAACATGATGTATTATTTCTATTTATTCATAAATTAACCTCCAATCAAAAATGAGATTTAACCACCACAAATAAATCCATTTTCTTAACAGATATGATTCATTTGATGTAAATTTCTCTTTTACTTGTTTCTTTTCCTTCCAATATTCTTGAAAGAAACAATTGGATTTTATGAGCATTAATACCCCCACCCAAGAAAAGGTTAATATCATGTTGAATATCATCTCATTATATGGAACCAAGATATAAGATTTTTTTAATGGTATACTTAAGACCTTTGGTTTATATAGTGGTTTTACCACCCCTATAAATAGGTCTTGGGGATTTTATTCATATTTTGTGATAATTATTAATTTTAGAAGCTTATCTCACCCATGAGTTTATTCCTTATCACTTAATAAGTTAATCCTTCTATGCATGAAACTATTAAAATATGAAATCAACTAAAAATAACATTCTTACATAATTGTATGATATTTATGCAGAGTTTTCTTTTTAAAAGCTTGTATTTTGAAAAATTATAATATCCAAACATAATTTATGGGGTTAAAATCTTACATATGTCTTAAATTGATTTTTTTTTAATTTTCCATTTTTTGATTCTTCCCATTAAAAATCTTGAGATATTTCATGATTTTACCCTTTTATACCTATAGGGGTAATTAATTTAGGTTCAGATTATTCCCTTGAATACAACCAAACATAGGGCTTATATTGTCAAAAATACCCATGCTGATCCTCAATCTGATACCACAAATCAAAATGCGGCCCTTATGTAACTTCTTATGATATAATATTAGGATTAAAAATTATCTAATTAGATGGAAATATATATCATTGAGATATAATATGATATATAAATTTATATACCTAATTAAACCCATTCATCATTATGTTTGCATCTTACCTGGACTCTATCTATACTAATAGTTCCATTGAAGGCCAACTTTTTTCCGAGGTGTTCCATTGAAGTGAATATATCCTAAATAGTTCCACACTAACTCAATATTACCTAGAATAAATCCATCAACCCATATATTATGATTATTTATCTATCTTCACCATATCACTAGATGAACCCAATAGAGGATGGAGCTCAATGTCAGGATTTCACCCAATAGGAATCTTCTTTGATGAATGGAAATGGAATTTATTGGATCATTAGAGATATAAATATAACATTTAATGACTGTAGGCGATTTATCTATATTAGGAAGAATTTATTTCATATTTAATGATTTATTGTAAAATAGATCTACCCATTGAATTATTCATTCATTGGTGTTTAAGCACTGGCACTTTTCACCTCCCACATGGTAAAGTATGAATTAGTTTATGGGATTTCTATTTAGTTTTTGGAATACCAGTACTCTTAAGGGTGTATGATTATTTCCTCCCTAAGATTAATTTATAGAGGGATTCAAATGAAAATCCTTCTATTACAAGATATCTTTTGATCAAGGTGGAGATAATAATAGGAAAATTAATTCACCCAAAATCTATTGTCCCTTTTGGGGAGTGGGTGGAAGTCATTTTTCAACTGAATGGGATGAGGTGAGGTGTTGGGTGATAAGGAGTTAACCTTCTCAATGATCCTAGTATGTTTAAGGATCATATTCATCCACATTTGATGAAAGTTAATACACCATATAGATATGAAATCAAATTAATTGTGAATAAGAGTTTTTTATTAGAGGTATTCGATACTATATTATTAAGTGGGTGGATCTTCCCTTGTATGGATTCTTACTCAAGTGTTATAGTTGGAACCATGATGATTATAGAGTTCCTAACCCAAGGAAAACCAACCAACCTAATGGTGAGTTTTCTCAATCAGATTTATCATATGTTAGTCCATATTTAATTGGGGAGTACCCCAAATCAGATTAGTGGCATGTTTTAGTTCCTAAATAGTTGATTCATAGAATACATTAGGGTATATGAGTTTAAAAACACTATATAAATTTACCATTATAAATCAAAACCTTGGATGCTTAAATTTTTGGTGTTCAACTAGTATCACTATATATTATTGAGTTTACAAACATAATAAGGAATCATTAATAGTTTTGCTTTATTTCTTATAATTCACCTTATTGTATAGTTTTACGATAAATGCAGAACACCCTAATGAGAATTATTTCATCATTTATTTTATGGATTAGGTTCTGGAAGCTTTATTTTATGAACTGACCATCTATGGGACTTATGCACCATATAGATTTCCATACATATTCTAGTGTTTAAAAAAATTATATGTTTCCCATCATTCAAGTGTGGAGTGAACAAAAACCAACCATCATTTTCCTATTTGATTGATTCAAGTGAATGTAGAAAAAAATAATGAATTTTTATTGTCACCCACTGGTGATTCCATCAACATATCATAATATTATTCCCAAGAATAGATACAATGATACAAAAATTGTTTTATAGGGAAATGTGTTTGAGGGGTGAATCAACCTCCTTCCTCTTAGAGTTTACTGCTTGAGATTATCTTGGAATAGTTCTTTGATTCATACAGACCTAGAATATATATCCTTAAATAATGATCTCCATTATAAAATTATTATACCGAAGGGGTTGTGAACCTAATGTCGATAGTTGAAAATACTTTTTATATCACTAAATTGTATTCTATTATGTTGGTAGTATGTTATATATTGGTAGAGGATGATTTTGTTAAATAATTCATTGAATACAATCAAGGTGGTGAAACTGAGGAAACTTCGCAGTGTATCTCACTAGCTGGATTAGGTCATTATATGGAATATTTTATCTCCAACAATATATCATTAGTTGAAAGTGACCAAAGATATAATCCCAAACTTATTGTTGAAGTTAAAATGCAAAGGAAGTTGTCTTGGAACAAATTACATGAAATCATTATAGAATCCTTCTTAGAAGAGATTTTTAAAAATTATGTGAGTCTTCACGAACCCTTATATGGTTTGGGTGTAGTCAGTTTTTAATGACATGAATTTCATTCTGTTATTTATCAATGTTTAATTATTTTAGAATTATTGATGATTCAAGAAAGAGACCACATCCCATTTGATATTACAAACCATCACATGGAGTCTATAGAGTGGGATAATAAGGATTTGAACTAGAAAATTGTAAAAGTATTATAGCTGTATGAATGTTTGACTACTGATACCATTTAAATTTAAGAATATAAGACCCACATAGAAAATGTGAGATCACAAATATAGTAATTGATAACTAAACTCAAGACATCTTAGTGTAAAATCAAGAACTTTATATAAGTATCAAACAAACACACCCAATTCATGATGATAAAGTATACAAGTGAGTAATTTTATAGTTGTGAATTGGTTATTCCCATTTAAATTACCTGATTTTAGGATATCATCATAGTAAATCCTATTATTATTGACTTTGGTTCCATTATTTTATTGTGATATTATAGGGAGAGATAATTTTTAATGTGGGCACTCCTATACTTTTTTATTAATGAATGAAAAATCTTTCTCTATAAAATCCTTATCAGTCTCTTAATTTTCTCTATTGACTTGACTAATAGTTTGTGGTAATATATGATACTAAAAAAGGTTAATATCAACATTATTGAATCCACACAATCATTATATGATAATGGCATGTAAATCATAATTTACAAATACTCGAGTCAATGGGGATATGAATGACTCCATTAATTTCCTTTTAAACAGATGCCCTCTAACAGATATTGATGGGATGCATGTGATAGAACATGTACCATTACTATAAAATAGGGTGAGTTCATTAGAAAAAGGACAATGAAATTTGGATTCCTTTTCTGTATGAGCACTCAGACAGAAATAGGAAGTCCAAATATCGTGGTGTATACACCATCACGCCCAAACAATGGTTAACTCACTTTTATATGAGATATGGTTTCATCATTAAAATTAACTATTATATAGATGTAGGAAAAACAGATATGGTTACACATGTATCATCATTGTAATCCAAAGATAGCCCATTCATGAATTGGGGATATGGATGATTGTGCATCTTGAAAATCCTAAAGTGGGATTTTAGAATGAGGATTAAAATATTAAAAAATGTATCAAGTAGCATGAAATTAAACATTCATGAATCTCATATTAATTATCTTAACCAATATAAATGGTGAAAAGGGTACTCTAACTTTTTCCTAGGTCAATGGACCTAGAATGCGTGATTTGACCTTTTTATTTGGTCATTTGGTGGAATAAAATATATTTATGTCTTTTAATTTTATCATAACCCTAAAATTTTAATAATCCTCACATGGGGTAGTATAAATGGTTAGGAACATGATGTTTTATTAGTTCTCCCTTTGCGAGTTTTAAGGATAGATAGCATTGTCTAATAAGGAGGATGTAGCTTAAAGTCATACAACCTTGACTAGAGGGTGATATGTTATATTTAGAAAGGGTGAGGTAAATCTACCATTAATTTAGAGCCCAATTATAATATATATTATCTAAAGGATACATTTATAAAGTATTAGGTCACAATGCATAGACTGTATGTGTTATGTTTACTAGGATCATGTGTCACGGAACATAAAAGATATAAGAATATTATGTCATGTTCTTTCATTGAAAATGAGTATGATGTATAAATTTTTTAACATCAAGGGTTTATAAATCCACATTAATAGTTTTTTATTGAATATATAGTTCATAACATGAAATATTTGAATTAGGAAATGTTCTGAAGGAAAAAATATTACGAGGATGTCCAATGAACAAATTTTAATGAAGGATTCCACTAAAATGTTTTCAGTGGTTTATGGGGATATATTATCTTATCCTTATAAATTAAATATTACTATGGTTGGGAGGATGAATATATTGGCACAAATATCATTACCATGATGTGGTGTCCTATAGAGTCGAATAAAGTCATTACCTATAATCATAAAATGTTTTTGAGGATTTAAACACTTGTGGAATGAAGTGGGTTTTAGGGAAAAAGAAATTTAAAAAATGGTTTGATATCCCTAAAGATATTTCATTTTATACTTAACAAATTCTTGGGGTGATGTTATATAACATGAAATTTATTAAGTACATAATTATTGAATAAACATGTATATGTTACCATTCTCATTTATGATGGTGTAATCATCACATATCATAAACTGTCATCCATGGGAAAAATGATCAGCTCTAAATTTTTATTGAATCAGTGGGTCATATATGTATAATTTTTTAGACAAATATTTGTCCCTAAATGTTTTTGGTATTTTTATTTTATACTCTATCTTTTTTATAAAACATGAAATTGAATAACCTAGTCATTAGAGGCATGAATTGTTTCTCAAGCTTCCCATTCCATATTTTAAGCCCACTATGTTTTTTGTCTCTTTCCTTAGGAATTTTAAGGTATTTCATGATAGACCAGTGTATTCTATATTTATGGTATTATAACTTTGACCAAAAGATAAGGAGAAATACCTACTATCAAAGGAATAATTCACTCGATATGAATGAGTAGGCCTAAACACTGGTACAGACCACCATGATGGGAGTTTAACATAGTTTGAGGTCATATAACGTGTAAAAATAGAGGTTGGTATTTGGGGTTGGATAAATTTTACTATATAATGAGATAATCTATATTGAAGGGGAAAATAAAATACAACATCAACAAAGATATCAATTTTTATTTATACCATCTCTAAGAATGGTGCATGTAGATTAAGGTTGTGGTTCTTGGAATTGTGGGAGAGTATGACCACCCAAATGTGAATCAATAGAATATAATGCTATAATAATATTTAATATAGAATTAAAATTGAGTAAATTTTAACCTGAGTTATTTTAGTTTGGATGTGATGAAATGGAAAGAGCATGTAGAGGATGACTGTTGACCTAGTTTTAATGACGCGTTATACAATAGAATTTTTAAGGGTGCATAAGGTTATAGGAACCAATCTTCAAGATGAATATATACCTATTATTGGAATAATAGATAAGGTAGTGGAAATATTATTAACTTGAAGAGGTATCCTTAATAGTTGAGTGTGCTCACTATAAATGGATATGAATTATATATGGTGACATGAACACTCAGGGTATGATGTGTGGATTATGGGAAAAAGATATTCAAAAGTGAATAGAAAAATCTAGTCCCATACTTACTAGTTTATGTTATAATTGAATTTCAAATTTTAGTGGAAATGTATTATGATATATGTTGGGTTTTAAAATAAATGGTTTAAATATCACTACATACCTTATGAAAATAAGAATTAAAACACACCTAGTTTTTAAAATGAGTTATTTTTTACTCTGATATGCGTTCAAAAACAAAATATTATCCATGGATTGTACCCTTGATAAAAGATCCAAGTTTCATTAGGAATGGGTTTATATTATCCTAGTGTAGGTTTGTGAATAGATAGCATGCTCAAATCACCCTTGCATGGATTTGTCTCTCACATGTGAATTATTAAATCATATAGGGTGGATCAATATAAGTAGTTTAATATCTTACATTGTGGACCATATACCATGATTTTTTTTCATTCAATAAAGACATATATTTGATGTTGTTTATGGTATTATGATGGTGAAAAACTGCAAGAAGCTTAGGGGCATACGAAGTGGACTCAAATGTTTTCAGTTTATGTTTTTATAACAAGGACCTTTATAATGAGGTATTTTTTATAGATTTGTATTGTGACCATTATAAAATGGATTATTTTTATATTTGAATCCATGGAGAAAAAAATATGTTAATTGGTGAGGCCGCTACTTCCAAGATAAAGAATGAGTTTAATGAGGATAAAACCTATAAATGAATCTAAGAACAATAACCTAGACATTTCTTTATATCCTACCACAAAGAGGATCTTACCACACATAGTACATGATATATAGCACTCTACATATGATTATCATGTGTGTAGGAGAAATATGATGAATACATCATCCTAATAATGCACCATTGTGAGACTCATAGTGAATATGTCTCAATATTAGGATGAAAAAAGGGTTGACGTTAATAGGACATGCAATCAGTGCTAGGACATGATATCTAAGCATCACTATATATCCTAAAAATAATAGGAATAAAAGAACATATAGTTCTTGAAATGGTATTTGAATACACCTTACTCATGTTTAGGGATATATAAAAATGAATTCGATGTATATACAAGTTTGAGATTGGCGTGAATGAGTTTCTACACTAAGGAAACCTGAAACTATTCCATCCTAATACCCAACCCTAGGATGAGCTAATGTGAACCGGTATAGGTATCAAATATAGATCATTACCATTTATTGAAATGAAAGATATATCTACTCTTGGGGTTTGAGATCTAGCCGTCACTATATAACCTGAGGTATTATAAATAGAACCATGAATTGTTTTAGTATAAAAATTACTCCATCTTAATTGTGGTGTTATGGAGGGAATTACTCCATTTGTTACATGTTTTCACATTACCTGTTATTGTAAATGAAGTTAGTGGAATTGAACATGCGGATAAATAATAAAAATATATGTAATATGATTTGTTTTTATCATTGTTGTAATAGATCAACAAGGATGAATAATATTGGGAAGTTCAATAATTAAATATGTATTTGGTAGTGGAATATTTCTTTCTATGTTTTATTGATATTATTTCACACTAATGATGGTGTAGTTAGTGTATTTAAGTTTCCTAGGATATAAAATTTGAGTAAATTAATTGAATAAAATGAATGTATATTTTTTTGATAATGATCAGATAAAATGAGGTGCTGAATTAATTTATTATATGGTAAATGGAATTGTGTAATGTGAATTAATAATATTAGTAATTATATTGGAAGGGGTTTAGATAAAAGTTTTAATTTATTGTAATTAATTTGTAATCTGGATAAAAAAATTAAGGTAGGTTTTTACTATAAATAATTTGAAGGCTGTGATTAATTATAAAATGGAAGGTAATTATTGATTGTTGTGGGGTTTTTGTATTGGTGTACTGTGTGGTTGGAGGTGAAAATGATTTTAGAGTGAGTATTTTACATGGTTGATAAGATATGGTCATAGAGAACAATTTATCAGATTTAAACCCTATGGTGGGATTGATTATTATTATATACTAGTGTATGTCTTTTCACAGTGTACCACTACCATATTTGACTAACCTAATCGATATGCATAATATTTTGAGTACTGAGTGCCCCTTTACATTCAGGATTTAGGTGATACATATGATTAACTAAACCCATATTTTCTAATCTTCCTTCCAGTCATAGTTTTGTTTTGTGGTAGTTGTAATAATTTTGGAATGTATTTGGTTTTATTATGGTATGAGGTTATGGTATATAGCTGAGGTATGAGATTAAGGTATACTGATATAGTATGTAGATGAAAAATGTGGTTTCAGTACATGGATATGGGAACTTATAGGAGTGATTAGATGTCATTCACTTATACAGCAGGGTGAATATATTGGTATGAAGTGGGTATAAATTTACTGAATTTATTTATTTTTTATTTTTCTATAAAAATATTAAGTATATATTTAATGAGTGGGTCTATAGTAATATGGGATTGTTATTGATCTAGAAAGGGACATGATTCAGTTTCATTGTTTATTCCTTGAATCCATTATATGATTATTCCACATTATAATAGGTTTTTATATATAAGAAATATATTAAAGATACTTGTATTCTTCCACCACACCCATGACACTTTAAAATTTGTACAGAACTTCCTTATAATATAAAGTGGTAAGCAGGACATTACTAGTGTCACTTTTGGTTGGTCATTGTTTCAGGGGATGGTAGTTTGGGATCATCTCGCCCCCTTTAGGGGTGAATTATTTTCAACTCTTGGTCTCCCTTAAATATTTAATTAATATTGTTGAATCCTCCAAAGTATTAATATCAGCACTAGTTACAATTGTTCCATTTATTTTTACAACTATTCATTTCTATAACCATATGTATGTATCATAGGTTCTCTATATTTTTTTAATTACTATATGATTTAAAACTATAGAGCCAATTTATCTAGAATTTATCACCATCTATGGATGTGGTAGGTGTTATGCTGTTGTGATTAGGCCCATAAAAGGGCTTCCTTCATATCCCTATGATGGGGATCATGTTACGGAAACACCTGAAGAAACAAGTGAAAAATGATTCAAACAATACGATTAAAAGGGTAAATCAAAATAATGAGAATAAGATCATAGGACACATCAGATTATGTGGTTCAGGATCCCTACATCCATGGAGGGTAAGAACACTTCACTATATTGATAGTTGAATTTAAAGGATATATTTTATAGTACATCAAACCTTCGCTCGAATGAATCTTAATGAAGATGATCCAATTATTCCAAAAACATCACACTAAGTTCACTCATCTATAGTAACCAGTGTTTGGATGTCCATATATCTAAAATGAACTATCAATTTTTCTATGCATATTCTTCAACAATGATATGTCTAATTCTACGCTACTATAGTCTCCTTTTATATACTACTACAGTATGTCCTTGATGATATAGTTCCCTATTTTTTTCACCAGTTAGCTTTAATATATTCAGGTCAGAGTTTCTATAGTTCCCAAAATTTTTGTTGAGGAACTTCAAACCCTGGACCCCTTGAGAATGGGTGTGATTCTCCCTACAACCCCCAATAACCTCATCATAGAGGTTGAACCCATAGATTTGTGGTCTATATTATAGTCTAGGCTACTTGAAGTTGACCCAACTTCATCCAAATTATCAGGCTATACCATTCCAACATATTAAACCCCTAATTAGTTAATTATTTCTTAATAGTACACATCATACATTTTAAGTTCATGTGACAAGGACCAATATGTTTTTATTTAAGTTCATACTACCGGTACCAAGTGAAGTTCATTTTATGTTCATGTATCAAATACCTATTGAACTGTTATTTATGTTCTTGAATCCAAGTATTATTGACGTTATTTTTAAGGTTGAACATCCATTTCTTATGTTATGTTAGTATTGAAGCTCATAGATTCTTTCTATATATCATGGTTAACAGCAATTAAGGCTTGTGTAGTTAATGTCACATAGTTTTTTGACATATTATATGACTTGTCTACAGATTTAACATTATATTATAGTAATGATTCAATCATAAAGGAGTGAAAATAATGGATTGTATAGGTATTATACAAATGAATCTATTTCTATTTCAACATAATCTATTTTAACTTCATTGAAGAGGGGTATGGTTAGATTTGTAAGGGATATGGATCTTTGAGGAAATGATGACTAAGATAGAATTTCTCCCATTGAGATAGAGTTCATAAAAGGGGATATTTTCCATTGAGTAAAATATGATTCATAGGGAATATATAAAATTAAGGAATGGTGAATCACAAGGAATATAGACCATTAAAAAAATTAAATTATAGGGAGTATGGCCCATTGAGGTAGTGCTCTGAGGGAATATGTACCACTCTAGAACATGTCACTCATAGGAAATATGGATCATTTATGATTAATGACTCATAAGGAATATTAACCATTAATGAATGGTGACATGTAGAGATTATATCTCATTTAGTAAGATTTGGGAATTATTCATGGGTTACCCATATATGTGTATTGCTTACTAATGGCTCACAATGAAGAGATCATTAGTGAGGGAATGATTATTAATTATACCTAAGGAGGATATCCGTGACCTAGTTTTGAGAAGGAAGGATACATGTGGAGCTTACTCATATACTACCTAAAGGTGTTTAACCTAGTATGTGGCTTAGGTAAAGGTTGAGCTTCAGAGATTACATCATATTGGAAGCCTATATATGGATACATGGCTTATTGAATGTAATAAAGTGGAATATTAGATGTTAGAGCTGACATGATACTCAATATATGGTAGAAATGTAAATAGAATGAGCCCATGGAGGTTCCACTGATATCCCAATTATATGGACACTTATTATTAAGGGAATACATGCTTTTAATTACCCTAAGAGTCAATATAGTTTTGAAGGAAATCCTATGAAGAATCCATTATCTAAGGGATATAGGATCAATGGGGAGGACTAATGCCTGAATAGCCCTATCATGTATCATATGTATTCATGGAAAATTCCTCATTTGAATTGAATTTTTAGGTCTTTAAACTTAGATATACAAACCAAAATAAGGTCATTATAATTAATTCCGACCATTTAGATGACCCGAGTAGATCATGGTATGTAAAAGAGGTTAGGTTTTGCACAATAGTGTTTATTTGTTAAATGAACCACCCTGGGTCACATCATTCATGGTTTTGGATCATTGGGAAACGGATGAATATAAATTTATTGAACCTCAATTTCACATAAAATTAGGGTTCCATGAGAAGGATTATGGTTCAATAATGTCTTGTGATTTCAAGGATTCTAATCCATAAATGATTTATGGTAGAATCCCTTTGAGAATAATTCTCATGGGAGTCCTTCATGACTGAATTTGTATAGAAGATCTCACAAAGTTATTATGGGGAATGATTATGTTCTTGATGGCCTTTTAGGAGGAACAATCTTTCATCTTAGGTTAAAATATTATTGTTACTTGAGGTTATTCCTCGGATACTTTCATGAATGAAGCATCTCACAAACGATGTGATTTATCTCTTGCGGAGTGCATTGTAGATGAAATGATTATTCTAATGATATAGATCTGAATCCATATATTACTTTCATTGATGTTATTTTATAGTATTTATATGTTTTTATTCTTAACCATATCTTAAAATATATTGTTTCATAAGATGTTCTTGACTGCTATAATTATTCCACCATGAAGGATGATCACATCAAAGCTATAAAGAAGTCCCCAACATAATGATGTTATAATGTGGCAAAGGATGATTGTGATTCCCATGTATAGAATGTCTAACCATGAAATATTTACATAGTAGGGAATAATCTTCACATCCTCCCCATAAAGTGATGCTCAACCCTGAAGACTTATGTGGCCATGGGGAGTTTTTTAACAAGCATAAAGGTATTAAATATTGGGAATATTTTATATAGGAACAAAATATTCCTACCACCAAATTGTAAGTGCTTCTTCATTTATGTATGTCTAAAAAAACATGATGTATTATTTCTATTTATTCATAAATTAATCTCCAATCAAAAATGATATTTAACCACCACAAATAAATCCATTTTCGTAACAGATATGATTCATTTGATGTAAATTTCCCTTTTACTTGTTTCTTTTCCTTCCAATATTATTGAAAGCAACAATTGGATTTTATGAGCATCAATACCCCCACCCAAGAAAAGGTTAATAGAATGTTGAATATCATCTCATTATATGGAACCAAGACATTAGATTTTTTTAATGGTATACTTAGGACCTTTGGTTCATATAGTGGTTTTACCACCCCTATAAATAGGTCTTGGGGCTTTTATTCATATTTTGTGATAATTATTAATTTTAGATGTTTATCTCACCCATGAGTTTATTACTTATCACTTAATAAGTTAATCCTTCTATGCATGAAACTATTAAAATATGAACTCAACTAAAAATAAAATTCTTACATAATTGTATGATATTTATGCAGAGTTTTCTTTTGAAAATCTTGTATTTTGAAAAATTATAATATCCAAACTTAATTTATGGGGTTAAAATCTTACATATGTATTAAATTGATTTTTTTTTACTTTTCCATTTTTTGATTCTTCCCATTATAAATCTTGAGATATTTCGTGATTTTACCCTTTTATACCTATAGGGGTAATGAATTTAGGTTCAGATTATTCCCTTGAATTCAACAAAACATAGGGCTTCTATGGTCAAAAATACCCATGCTGATCATCAATCTGACACCACAAATCAAAATGCGGCCCTTATGTAACTTCTCATGATATAATATTAGGAATAAAAATTATCTAATTAGATGAAAATATATGTCATTGAGATATAATATGATATATAAATCCATATACCTAATTAAAACCATTCATCATTATGTTTGCATCTTACCTGGACTCTATCAATACTAATAGTTCCATTGAAGGCCAACTTTTTTCCGAGGTGTTCCATTGAAGTGAATATATCCTAAATAGTTCCACACTAACACAATATTACCTAGAATAAATCCATCAACCCATATATTTTTATTATTTATCTATCTTCACCATATCACTAGATGAACCCAATGGAGGATGGAGCTCAATGTTAGGATTTCTCCCAATAGTAATCTTCTTTGATGAATGGCAATGGAATTTATTGGATCATTAGAGATATAAATATAATATTTAATGAATGTAGGAAATTTATCTATATTATGAATCATGTATTTCATAGTTAATGATGTATTGTAAAATAGATCTACCCATTGAATTATTCATTCATTGGTGTTTAGGCACTGACACGTTTCACCTCCCACATGGTAAAGTATGAATTAGTTTATGGGATTTCTATTTAGTTTTTGGAATACCAGTACTCTTAAGGGTGTATGATTATTTCCTCCCCAAGATTAATTTATAGATGGATTCAAATGAAAATACTTTTATTACAAGATATCTTTTGATCAAGGTGGAGATAATAATAGGAAAATTAATTCACCCAAAATTTATTGTCTCTTTTGGGGAGTGGGTGGAAGTAATTTTTCAACTGAATGGGATGAGGTGAGGTGTTGGGTGATAAAGAGTTAACCTTCTCAATGATCCTAGTATGTTTAAGGATCATATTCATCCACATTTGATGAAAGTTGATACACCATATGGATATGAAATCAAATTAATTTTGAATAAGAGTTTTTTATTAGAGGTATTCGATACTATATTATTAAGTTGGTGGATCTTCCCTTATATGGATGCTTACTCAAGTGTTATAGTTGGAACCATGATGATTATAGAGTTCCTAACCCAAGGAAAACCAACCAACCTAATGGTGAGTTTTCCCAATCAGATTTATCATATGTTAGTCCATATTTAATTGGGGAGTACCCCAAATCATATTAGTGGCATGTTTTAGTTCCTAAATAGTTGATTCATAGAATACATATGGGTATATGAGTTTAAAAACACTATATAAATTTACCATTATAAATCAAACCCTTGGATGCTTAAATTTTTGGTGTTCAACCAGTATCACTATATATTATTGAGTTTACTAACATAATAAGGAATCATTAACAGTTTCACTTTATTTCTTAAAATTCACCTTATTGGATAGTTTTACGATAAATGCAGAACACCCTAATGATAATTATTTCATCATTTATTTTATGGATTAGGTTCTGGAAGCTTTATTTTATGAACTGACCATCTATGGGACTTATGCACCATATAGATTTCCATACATATTCTAGTGTTTAAAAAAATTATATGTTTTCCATCATTCGAGTGTGGAGTGAACAAAAACCTACCATTATTTTCTTATTTGATTGATGCAAGTGCATGAGGAAAAAAATAATGAATTTTTATTGTCACCCACTGGTGCTTCCATCAACATATCATAATATTATTCCCAAGAATAGATACAATGATAAAGAAATTGTTTTATAGGGAAATGTGTTTGAGGGGTGAATCGACCTCCTTCCTCTCAGAGTTTACTGCTTGAGATTATCTTGGAATAGTTCTTTGATTCATACGAACCTAGAATATATATCCTTAAATAATGATCTCCATTATACAATTATTATACCGAAGGGGGTGTGAACCTAATGTCTATAGTTGAAAATACTGGTTATATCACTAAATTGTATTCTATTATGTTGGTAGTAAGTTATATATTGGTAGAGGATGATTTTGTTAAATAATTCATTGAATACAATCAAGGTGGTGAAACTGAGGAAACTTCACAGTGTATCTCACTAGCTGGATTAGGTCATTATATGGAATATTTTATCTCTAACAATATATCATTAGTAGAAAGTGACCAAAGATATAGTCCCAAACTTATTGTTGAAGTTAAAATGCAAAGGAAGTTGTCTTGGAACAAATTACATGAAATCATTATAGAATCCTTCTTAGAATAGATTTTTAAAAATTATGTGAGTCTTCACAAACCCTTATATGGTTTGGGTGTAGTCAGTTTTGAATGACATGAATTTCATTCTGTTATTTATCAATGTTTAATTATTTTAGAATTATTGATGATTCAAGAAAGAGACCACATCCCATTTGATATTACAAACCATCACATGGAGTCTATAGAGTGGGATAATAAGGATTTGAACTAGAAAATTGTAAAAGTATTATAGCTGTATGAATGTTTGACTACTGATACCATTTAAATTTAAGAATATAAGACCCACATAGAAAATGTGAGATCACAAATATAGTAATTGATAACTAAACTCAAGACATCTTAGTGTAAAATCAAGAACTTTATATAAGTATCAAACAAACACACCCAATTCATGATGATAAAGTATACAAGTGAGTAATTTTATAGTTGTGAATTGGTTATTCCCATTTAAATTACCTGATTTTAGGATATCATCATAGTAAGTCCTATTATTGTTGACTTTGGTTCCTTTATTTTATTGTGATATTATAGGGAGAGATAATTTTTAATGTGGGCACTCCTATACTTTTTTATTAATGAATGAAAAATCTTTCTCTATAAAATCATTATCAGTCTCTTAATTTTCCCTATTTACTTGACTAATAGTTTGTAGTAATATATGATACTAAAAAAGGTTAATATAAACATTACTGAATCCACACAATCATTATATGATAATGGCATGTAAATCATAATTTACAAATACCCGAGTAAATGGGGATATGAATGACTCTGTTAATTTCCTTTTAAACAGATGCCCTCTAATAGATATTGATGGGATGCATGTGATAGAACATTTACCATTACTATAAAATAGGGTGAGTTCATTAGAAAAAGGACTATGAAATTTGGATTCCTTTTCTGTATGAGCACTCAGACAGAAATAGGAAGTCCAAATATTGTGGTGTATATACCATCACTCCCAAAAAATGGTTAACTCATTTTTATATGAGATATGGTTTCCTCATTAAACATCACTATTATATAGATGTAGGAAAAACAAATATGGTGACACATGTATCATCATTGTACTCCAAAGATAGCCCATTCATGAATTGGGGATATAGATGATTGTTTATCTTGAAAATCCTAAAGTGGGATTTTAGAATGAGGATTAAAATATTAAAAAATGTATCAAGTACCATGAAATTAAACATTCATGAATCTCATATTAATTATCTTAACCAATATAAATGGTAAAAAGGGTACTCTAACTTTTTCCTAGGTCAATGGACCCAGAATGTGTGATTTGACTTTTTTATTAGGTCATTTGGTGGAATAAAATATATTTATGTCTTTTAATTTTATCATAACCCTAAAATTTTAATAATCCTAACATGGGGTAGTCTAAATGGTTAGGAACATGATGTTTTCTTAGTTCTCCCTTTGCGAGTTTTAAGGACAGATATCATTGTCTAATAAGGAGGATGTAGCTTAAAGTCGTACAACCTTGACTAGAGGGTGATATGTTATATTTAGAGAGGGTGAGGTAAAGCTACCATTAATTTAGAGCCCAATTCTAATATATATTATCTAAAGGATACATTTATATAGTATGAGGTCACAATGCATAGACTGTATGTGTTATGTTTACTAGGATCATGTGTCACTGAACATAAAAGATATAAGAATATTATGTCATGTTCTTTCATTGAAAATGAGTATGATGTATAAATTTTTAACATCAAGGGTTTATAAATCCACATTAAAAGGTTTTTATTGAATATATAGTTCATAACATGAAATATTTGAATTAGGAAATGTTCTGAAGGAAAAAATATGATGAGGATGTCCAATGAACAAATTTTAATGAAGGATTCCACTAAAATGTTTTCAGTGGTTTATGGGGATATATTATCTTATCCTTAGAAATTAAATATTACTATGGTTGGAAGGATGAATATATTAGCACAAATATCATTACCATGATGTGGTGTCCTATAGAGTCGAATGAAGTCATTACCTATAATCATAAAATGTTTGTGAGGATTTAAACACTTATGGAATGAAGTGGGTTTTAGGGAAAAAGAAATTTAAAAAATGGTTTGATCTCCCTAAAGATATTTCATTTTATACTTAAAAAATTCTAGGGGTGATGTTATATAACATGAAATTTATTAAGTACATAATGATTGAATAAACATGTATATGTGACCATTATCATTTATGAAGGTGTAATCATCACATATCTTACACTATCATCCATGGGAAAGATGATCTGCTCTGAATTTTTATTGAATCAGTGGGTCATATAAGTATAATTTTTTAGACAAATATTTGTCCCTAAATGTTTTTGGTATTTTTATTTTATACTCTAACTTTTTTTCTAAAACATAAAATTTAATAACCTAGTCATTAGAGGCTTGAATTTTTTCTCAAGCTTCCCATTCCATATTTTTAGCCTACTATGTTTTTTGTCTCTTTCCTTAGGAATTTTAAGGTATTTCATGATAGACCAGTGTATTCTATATTTATGGTATGATAACTTTGACCAAAAGATAAGGAGAACTACCTAATATCAAAGGAATAATTCACTCGATATGAATGAGTAGGCCTAAACACTGGTATAGACCACCATGATGGGAGGTTAACATAGTTTGAGGTCATATAACATGTAAAAATAGAGGTTGGTATTTGGGGTTGGATAAATTTTACTATATAATGAGATAATCTATATTGAAGGGGAAAATAAAATACAACATCAACAAAGATATCAATTTTTATTTATACCATCTTTGAGAATGGTGCATGTAGATTAAGGTTGTGGTTCTTGGAATTGTGGGAGAGTATGAACACCCAAATGTGCATCAATAGAATATAATGCTATAATAATATTTAATATAGAATTAAAATTGAGTAAATTTTAACCTGATTTATTTTAGTTAGGATGTGATGAAATGGAAAGAGCATGTAGAGGATGACTGTTGACCTAGTTTTAATGATGCGTTATACAATAGAATTTTTAAGGGTGCATAAGGTTATAGGACCCACTCTTCAAGATGAATATATACCTATTATTGGAATAATAGATAAGGTAGTGGAAATATTATTAACTTGAAGAGGTATCCTTCATAGTTGAGTGTGCTCACTATAAATGGATATGAATTATATATGGTTACATGAACACTCAAGGTATGATGTGTGGATTATGGGAAAAAGATATTCAAAAGTGAATAGAAAAATCTAGTCCCATACTTACTAGTTTAAGTTATAATTGAATTTCAAATTTCAGTGGAAATTTATTGTGATATATATTGGGTTTTAAAATAAATGGTTTAAATATCACTACGTACCTTATGAAAATAAGAATTAAAACACACCTAGTTTTTAAAATGAATTATTTTTTACTCTGATATGCGTTCAAAAAAAAAATATTATCCATGGATTTTACCCTTGATAAAAGATCCAAGTTTCATTAGGAATGGGTTTATATTATCCTGGTGTAGGTTTGTGAATAGATAGCATGCTCAAATCACCCTTTCATGGATTTGTCTCTCACATATGAATTATTAAATCATATAGGGTGGATCAATATAATTAGTTTAATATCTTACATTGTGGACCATGTACCATTTTTTTTCATTCAATAAAGACATATATTTGATGTTGTTTATGGTATTATGATGGTGAAAAACTGCAAGAAGCTTAGGGGCATACGAAGTGGACTCAAATGTTTTCAGTTTAT
Source organism: Viscum album (assembly GCA_963277665.1). Taxonomy (NCBI): domain Eukaryota; kingdom Viridiplantae; phylum Streptophyta; class Magnoliopsida; order Santalales; family Viscaceae; genus Viscum; species Viscum album. The sequence continues at coordinate 1,905,525,973 of OY728152.1, read as the reverse complement.
GTTTTTATAACAAGGACCTTTATAAAGAGGTATTTTTTATAGAATTGTATTGTGACCATTATAAAATGGATTCTTTTTAGATTTAAATCCATGGGAAAAAAATGTTAATTGGTGAGGCCGCTACTTCCAAGATAAAGAAAGAGTTTAATGAGGATAAAACCTATAAACGAATCTAAGAACAATAACCTAGACATTTCTTTATATCCTACCACAAAGAGGATCTTACCACAAATAGTACATGATATATAGCACTCTACATAGGTTTATCATGTGTGTAGGAGAAATATGATGAATACATCATCCTAATAATGCACCATTGTGAGACTCATAGTGAATATGTCTCAATATTAGGATGAAAAAAGGGTTGACGTTAATAGGACATGCAGTCAGTGCTAGGATATGATATCTAAGCATCACTATATATCCTAAAAATAATAGGAATAAAATAACATATAGTTCTTGAAATGGTATTTGAATAGACCTTACTAATGTTTAGGGATATATGAAAATGAATTCGATGTATATACAAGTTTGAGATTGGTGTGAATGAGTTTCTACACTAAGGAAACTTGAAACTATTCCATCCTAATACCCAACCCTAGGATGAGCTAATGTGAACCGGTATAGGTATCAAATCTAGATCATTACCATTTATTGAAATTAAAGATATATATACTCTTGGGGTTTGAGATCTAGCCGTCACTATATAACTTGAGGTATTATAAATAAAACCATGCATTGTTTTAGTATAAAAATTACTCCATCTTAATTGTGGTGCTGTGGAGGGAGTTACTGTGAATTAGAAGTCTCAAACACTAGGATAGGGGGGATTTTATGGTGACTAAATTTATTATTTTTAAAAAGATCTGAGATATTAGAACCACTATGTGTCTTGAGACAAGAGGAATCAAGCAACATGTAGTTCTTTAGACATCTCAATGTATAGATCTAGCTCATGCATGTGAGGGAAAGAGAGAAATATATGGATACTTAAGTGAGTGGAAAGGATGAATATCAATTTGAATGAAGAAAGGACTTATTATTCATGAAAAATGTATATAGATGTGGGAAACATGGTTGGGAATAAGTTAAGACATTCAGGTATCACTTTGTATCCTAATGTAATAGGAATCAATCCATACATTGTTATTGAAAGGGAAATTTTTTCCATAGGTCAGACAAACCAACAATTTATAGTCATTGAGTGTATCCATAACCATCACTTAATTATATATAAAAATCCACATGTATATGAAACTTTTACTTGGGGAATTTTATGATTTGAGGTCACATGTGAAAGGGATCTCCTAGAAGTTTTAGGGTCATAAAGGGTGGACCACTTAAAAAAGATTAAAGTCATGTGGGGTGTATTAATTTTAATAGTTTCACATATTTTTTGATGGACTATATTTTGTGTAGTTTTATCATCATGAAATAAGGACTATATGTCATTAATTTTAACATCATTCAAAAAATACTAACATTGTTCAATTTAGATCCATATAGTAAAGGCTTTGTCGTACATTTTTACTTGACGAGACATGGATGTCTTCTTGCTATTTTCCATAGATCAATATCATGATCAAAATGGAATAGATCCTAACTAAATAAGATAAGTGAACTTTTAATTGATGTTGTATTAACAATAGGATAGGGTAATATGGTTTTATCGAAATATAGGGCCATCACAAGATCTTATGTGAATGAGATGATTCAAACAGTACTATATGATTCTCAAAAATGGAGGGACATTTTGTCTTTACATTGGTTCACGGATAATAAACCATACTATATTTATTATTATATAAATTTGTATGGAATATAAAGAATCTATATCTCATATAATGTAAATCTCTAAAATTATTAGGGTCTTTCAAGATGGATCATACATCCTTTAGTTTAATGTCATACGACTAAGTATAATACAATCTGTAGTTGAAGTCCTGCAAGGAAATTTTTTCAAGCTATTTTATATTGTGGAAATATGTCTAATATTATATGAAATTAAAATTATTATAGTGATAAAGTTTTCATGTAGTTTTATTCCATCTGATTAAGACATATATGATATGTCTTTTAAAGTCTTATAGAAAGGGATTTTATATGCATTTTCCATCAAGTAACAAGGATGTTGTATAAAAATCATGAAATTATGAAAATTAGTTCATGATAATGATTTCATAAGTGATGGTCATGATAAATTATAAATCTACAATAATCGAGGAATTTTATTTTTTAGAGTGAATTTAATATATGGAATAATGATTGTCCTTTTTTGGATACATCTTCGGTGTTTTAATCAAAGGTATCACTGGAATTCTCAATGACAATGCCAGTTCACCTTAGATAAATGAGTGAAAACTACCATTCTTATTTAATTCATGTGTTATTTTATTCTAAAAAACCACTAGTTCATGGAATGTGTGGATTTTTTTCCTTATTCTAGTGGTAATTTCTTTCATGTTTAGAGTCATCTCTTCCTAATGAACCTCAATCAAACTCTTGTATAGCTTCTTGGTCAATCACAATGATTCCTAGTTGGTTTTGGGGTGGTAGTTTTATATAGGTTTTTTGATATTTAAATTGATAATGTTCTCAGATTTGTGTCTTATGCATGATAAATATAGATTTTTATTTTGTTTTTTTGGTTATCCAAATTATTGATTTAATTAATTGATGCATGGATTTTGTTTTTTAAGAGGATGTTGGGGGAGAATGTTTTGTGTCCCTTTACTTCTCAATGATGATGATTTACTTGTTATTTTCATGCTGGTGTTTGATATGGTTAAATGAATTTGATTTGTTGTTTCATCATCAATAATTAGGTGATATGGTTTCATATTGATGGTATCCTAATTATTCACCCCATAAATGAAGATAATAACAACATGTTAGTTATTTTTTGGATGGATTAATGTGCAGTGAATTTTATATAAAGATGTTTCTTGTAATATTTTTAGCTGGGATCTGTCTTTAAAGGGTCATGGATTAGAGTTAAGGGTGCATGGAGATAAAGGAATTAGTGATAGGATGGGGAATGTTCTCAAATTGAGGTAATTGGTTCAAGGTGTTGTGTCTACATCAAGCTCTCAATCGAGCTCTCTCCAACTACACCAATTTACATTTAAACTTTTAATTTTGAATCAAGTAATTTTTATTTGATGTATTTTGTATTTTGGCGCTCTAGTTTAGATATTTTTTTTTTGTTTTTTTACCACTTAAATAATAAGAATATTTTTAAAAATACAAAAAATTGATTTGGATGGATGGAATGTGAGTGACTTTTCTTATTAAGTTACTCTAATTCATCTCGAAAAATTTGAGATTGTTCATCTTCAATCAATAGATTTCAAATGAAACAAATAAGTGAGGAAAAATTAAACATAACTATAATGACATCATATGTCCCTTATACTTGAAAATATGGGGTTTCAGGTATATTAGTATGGGTTCTGGTGTGATAATCCCAAAAATCATATAGGATATTTTCCAAACTAGGATTTCTTGTCTATTCCAACCATCTTCTAAAAGATATTATAAAACGTTTTGTTGAAGGAATCTATTTATCAGATCACCACTATGTGATTATGAGATGAATGTTTGGAATAAATATTTTATCCTTTATATATAAATTTTAACATATAATAGTGGAAATTGGTGCTGTTGTTTTTCAATATTATGTGAGGGACATAAAATCTAGTTATGATATTATGCATAATGAAATTAATGATTTCTTTTGTTATAAAATTCTTGAGTGATATAGCCTCATCCACTATGAGAATAATTTTTTGGCATTACGGATTCACATGAACTACTTCACTGTAGCTAGGGGATATGGCCCAATGATATATATCACCCATAAGGAAAATAAGTGAGATTATTTAGCAGTGTGAAGAAATTTTATAGATTGATAAATAAAGTTATGGTATGTTTGATAAGCATGGAACATAATTGACTTGCATCATTGTTGAATAAACGTATCCAATTATTCTAACTTTTTTGGAATATCATGTCTCCTAACTGGTGAGAATTGACGGTGCCAACATGGACTTCTGGAAAAATAATGAGGGTCTCCCATCCTTCAATGCAGTTGAGGGGAACTCCATAAAATATTCAATTATAGAGGACCTTAGGATAATTTGGTACATAATAGGGGATTGTATTTTGTTCCCAATTATTGATCTATTCTTTATTTTTTCAATCTGGTGGGATAATTCAATTTTATAAGTAGTCTATTATGGGATAAATATATTAAGTTGTGGTATCAACCAATGAGGGTTGAAGGTATCCTTAATTTAGGGTGTTGTTAACCATGTTTATTTATTCAATATCATTTTTAATAAATAGATATTTATTTACAGTGACCATCTCATTCTATTTTGGGTCAACTAGAATTATAGCTACATTTTCCAGTGCATCTTCTTAGGTATTCTACAAACAGGGGATATGAGATAATGTTGAATCTAAGGTGAATTTAGTCATCAAACCATTATCATAATAGTGAAAGGGAATCATATTTTAATTATTTATCGAATATTCACCAATAAATTTCTTGATTACCAACATTGAATTACCCTTGATATTTAATTGGGCCACTAGTATCTATAGGGCTAGACCTAGGTTTGCAATGAGATCCCGATATTATTTCTCATTGGTGGTGTATCCTTTTTAGTAGTAGGAATGAGTAATATGGGAATTATTTTTCTATAGATATGAATATAATATTTATTTTGAACTTATTATGTTTTATTTTTTCTATTATTCTACCTAATTGTTTATTAATAGTTCCACTGAAGTAAATCTCCCATGGCTAGGAAATTTCAACGATGTAAAAGATTTCTTCATTAGATAGATAAATTTTGAATAATTGTTTTCAATGGATGGGGTGGACCATGATTAAATCATCTAACTACTTCCCATTAATAGCCTATATAGATAGGAACTAAATAAAAATTATTGTTGAATGATGACCCATTATGCTAGAAATCTAACCAGAATTTTAATAATAAGGATATACATGACTATATCAACATGGGAGACCAGGTGTACCACATGGTGCAATAAATAATGTACCCTAATTTTCACTACGAATATCATTTCAATTTCTCCTCTAAATGTTTTAATATTGGGTTTCATGATCCAATAGTATTCTGTTGATATTGGAAAGACATTCTCCTTTCCTGCATTAAACATCTAAGCAAGGAGGGATCCATGTGGTTTCTATAAGGTCACTACATATAGGATTATCATATTCTCTTATATGGGTGGAATTGTGACTGGTGGATAAAAATATATTTTTTTAGATCACCAAATAATCTCTTAAAATATTCATCCTATTGATAGAAAACCCCTTTCTTCTTCAATATAGTGAAGGGGAAAATAAATGAGGCTAGATATGAAGTGTCAGATATAATAATGGGACCCATAAAGTCCACTCAACTATTTATATTTCAATTATGGGGGACATTTAGTATCATCGATATCATTTTTGGGTTGAATATTATAGGACTATAGCGTAACTCAAAGCAGAGTATTTTTTTTGATAATACCCCAAAAGAGCATTTCATGGGGTTCATGATTAAGTTATGTTGCCAAAGTTTGTTTAAAAATATTTCTATATCTTTAAAATGACCCCAAAATCTTTTATTATTTGAAAAAAAATTTGTTGACGTAGCACTCCACAGTTTTTACCATATGGGACTTGAAGATATGGTGTAGGGAACATTGATATGTAATGATGGTATTCTATATGGAAAAGGTAATTACTTGATAAAATTATACCCAAGGGGTTTCCATAAAAGAATTATTATCCTCATATTTAGTTTTAATTTGTATCAAGTTATATCCCAAAAAACCATATATAAAGGAGAGATCTTGGACAGAAACTATTACATCAATCAATAGTTCTGTGATCGGGTTTGGGAAATTATCATTTGGATAATGATAGATAATAACCCTAAAGTCGATGTAGGGCATACTAATCATATTAATTTTCCTTATGGGGAAAATATATATAAATAATTTCAATTATTAGAAAACCTAAATTAATCTATATTTAATAAACTTATCAACTTTAGCCACTACTTTAGAAGTATGTGTTAGATTCACTCTCATTATTTCATGTTTATAACCATGATAGATGTAATACAAACCCAAATAATGGATACAAATTAGGGATACATTCGAAGTATATCTTTGTAGTTCCACACAAATTAATCTCTATGTTTTTTTTAGTAAGGATATATATGTCTCATCCTCTTCAAGGTTCATAGTGGAACTGATCAATGTAGGTTATGGATCTTTTTATTTTCCGAGATGAACATATCCAAGTTCATCAATATTAATTGAGATTCTATCCATGAATTTTTTTAGAGCATCTCTAAGATATTTCTCCATTTTCTCTACCACTTCACCATTTTTTAGTTCAAAAATTGATTGGTTTTTTTAGTCATTGGAGTTGATATGGGGATATATTGAATTTTTTCTAGATCACTACCCACTTCCATGTGGTTGGGTTCATCAGATATGCTTAAAACTATAATAAATAGGGTAAATGTGAAAAAAATCCACATGATCTTATTCTTTTAAGATTCATATCCACCTAATCAAATAGTCCTTTCTATCTCATCAAAATATTAGTTAGACTTGAATTATGGTAGTGATGCTCATGGGATAGATTGATATACATGGATCACACAATAATATTTTTCATTATTGGATGTTAATTATTAATGGAAACATCCACATAGACATCATATGAGTGTAAATTGATCAGATCAATTGTTTTTTTGTCCAATATGAGCCACGTGACATGGTGAATTTTGAGATCAAGATTTTTCACCTCAATTCAGTTGTTGGGAAATTCTAAATTTGTATTGAATTTAATATGGGAGTGGTTTCCAATCCATTTGGATAATGAATTTGAATTCCATTTTAAACCATTGGTTACTTCCCCTCTATTTGGTAGAACCATGTGTCTATATATTGATATTAATCAGACTCAAAGTGAGATCTATCATCAAAATATACCCCAAATTTCTCTATAATATAGTATTTCTTACATTGATGATATAATGATGGAAATTACCCATGCATATGTATCCATAAGTTTTCCAAAAAATAATTGAATGAAATTTCTTGAAAGAAAATAAGGAATTTAGAGTCAAAAACTAGATCCCAAAATTGGATTCTTAGCTCAATTTTTCTATGTTTTTCCCACTCATGTTGTATACATGAATTATTAGATTTGAGGGTGAGAAATCAGATTCACCATAAACTAAATTCATGAGGATTTATATCTAGATGATTTTGATCGTATAATAATTATTGACTTAGGAATGATGGATTTCGATATACTTGAGCTTTCTAAATATATAAATGGGTTTGATTTGACCTTGTATAGTAGTCTCCTCATTTTATTCCATAAAGGAAATGAACCAATTAAATTTAGTGATTCTAGTATCTATTCGATAAGCCAAAATTACAAAAAATTATTCCTAGAGCTCTTAAGGACATAATAGGGTGTTGGTAATATCTTATTTCAACTACATGGACACGTGAATGGAATCAAAGGTTGATAGATTTTCGAGGATGACATCCAATTATTTTAAGATACCATTTTCTGGCCCAAGGGATAATGTATCCTATAATAGGATTGTTCATTGTTTTTAGGATTAGGGGGGAAAGAATATAATGATTTTGATTCTTTTTCATGATTTTATCTATGGTACCTCATTATATTTGATGTTTTAGGATGAATTTGACCTCTCAAATAATGATTTTTATCATAAAATTTCACATTTGGTAGTTAGTCCTCCAGTATAATTAGGTACAAACAAGCCCAAGATAAATTATGATCAAAATAGTGTCTCTATTAAGCTTATTATAGTACCTATCTCCAATATTTATACCCATATATGGATTTATAAGAAGATATACCTATATATCAAGGTCCAGAACAATTCTTCCTTCCTTGAATTCCTTATCCTCTCTGAACTCTTCCACCATTATTGATGGGGGAATTCAGGTTCATATAATTCTTCTTCATCAACCAATGGGTTTATCAAGTGGATTACATTAATTGATCTATATTGATACTCTTCATTTTACGAGTGATCTATATGGTGGGGGTGGTGACCATCCTCCAAACAATGGGGGTATGCAGTCATAGAGGGTTTGGACTGACTTGTTTACCAATAAGTTCTCTTATTTATGTGATTTATCATGTCTTAATTGATTGTTTAAAATCATTAAAGACTATAATGATTGAGGGTTCTTCTCTTACTCCATGAATGTATTCGCCATGAAAATTTATTAATTTAATTTACCACTGAGTATATTGTGTTTCTAGCTGACTAACTTCTTATTTATCCAACCGTTAATTTTTTTCATGTGTGCCTAAGAATTATTTCCAATACCATTATTCTATTGGAAAATAAATATAAAAATAGATTACCTGTATTTGTGGTTTACACAACTTTATATTTTTTGATTCAACTAGGATTTTGAGGATCTCCTTGAAGAAAGATTAATCCTAAATGGCGGGATCTTGAATTTGGTGGGAGAGGAAATAATTAGGGTAATCATTCAACTTGAAATCATTAGGTTTTATAAATATGATCAATTTATATTCTATGGTAATAATAGAGAATCCAATAACCTATAAACTTTATAAATAAAATATTTATTCTTTCTATCTTTGAATTTTAGGTGAGGGTGATACTTTTTCCATCTTAGCAAGGGAGTTATTTCTTTTCTCATTATTCAAATATGAAAAATGTGTTATATTATAGTGTTTTGGATATTATGATGGCATAAGTGATAATTTAAAATTAAAGGTTTATGTATCCACTCTTGTAAATTTATTCCATTTCACTAATGGAATTAGCCAGGACATGGTCTAAGATTGATGAATATCATCTTAAATACAGTATTTGACTACAAAAAACACTTTTTATACCTCTAAGACATTTAAAGGGAATTAAAATAGTCTCATACTCATCAAATGAATTTTCTATACCTAAATTCAACAGCTTATCTTGATAAAGATACATGTTTAGGGAGTAGGTTAGTCCTTTCGGCATAGTGACAAAGTATGATACCCTATTTTTCATGTTGTTTTCAATTTGAGTGGTCAAGGATTTTAGTCATACTCATTGTAAAATTAAAATAATGAAGGATAAGTCATCTTAAATATTCATAATTGAAAAAATACTAACCTCTTAGGTTTTTATACTAGAATATACTAGTCCTTATTGTGTATACACAAATAATATGAGCTTTTCATTTTAATTTTACCAAGGTGTTTCCATTATGGGACCACACTGATACACTAAGTGTGTGAGATACTTATCTGGATCTACAATAAAATTAAATATTGGGAACATTTTTTCATAGAATTAGGTTTGAGAATAGTTAATGACACCCATATAAGATATGTTTTCCTTTATTTATTCCCTGGTGCACACCTCCCTTATATAGATTCGATATGAGTGTTAAGGGACACAACATATTAAATGATTTTTTGTAGGATATTACACTAGGTTGACACCCATGTAGAGATAGTGGGTGGAGCTCTATAAGTTCAACTCACCTATTTCTATAGCTAACAACCTTCTTGAGTCAAGTTGAGGTAACATACTTGAAATGTTGGTAATTTCTACCCCAATGGAGGTTATTATTGATAGTATTTTAAATTGGTCCCTGATCTGTTTTAGTGGTTCAAATCTACTCAAATAGGTCAAATAGATCATTGTTGTTGAAATTGTTCCACTAGAAAAAAAATATTGCCATTGTTTTTGGAGTTTTACTCAGTTGGAATATTTCCCCTAGGTAATTCAACATTTATTCACTTCATATTATAAAAATCAACTTCATATTGAGTTATCATTTCTTCAGCAGAGAGAGTATTGAATATTTTGGGTGGTGTATATGATATAGTTATTCCCTTGTAATTATCTTTATCTGAATCATTATGAAAATGTATTAAATGAATATATAGGGGATCTCTGATATCTTTATTCTACCTCATTTTTTGATTAAGCACACCTTATTCACATGTCTTAGTGAAAAATTCATTTCAAATGGATTCCTCCTCATCGTGTAATTCTATGTCAGAATCATGCTCTATTTTTCTTATTGGGATAAAATTAATGATATTCACTTATATGAATCATGTGAAAAAATCATATCATCATCAGAGTGGTATTGTAATTCATCACCCTCTAAAAATCCATCGAGGGTCCAATCATATAAATCCATGATATTTTAATTCTTGGTGGAGAACTTTTACTTGTTTCCTCTACAATACATTATCATTTCACCCCAATTATCCATATAAAGTGTCTTATAAACAATGATATTAAGAGAATATATATAATAAATTTACATGGATGGTCTCAATGAATGATATCACTTATGGAGTTGAACTATCCATAAAGGATGCACCGATGAAATTCCCATTAATTTATAAATGGATGACTCTCTTAAGGGAGGGAGGCAATAATTATGTTTTCCTTATGTGTGAGGGTTAGTTTTTCTGCATGATCATGATGTCGTAGACCCACTATGAATTTGATGATCTGGGGGATAGTGAAAATGTACCCAGACCCTTGGGTACTGGTCTAACTCGTAATAGTGTTAAGAATGATTACATTGTATCTTTCTTAATCTTTGAAGACTCTATTCAGACCTAATCTAGATGAATTTCCTATTTGGGGTGAGTAACCCCTACCGTAAGGGGATGATTTGTGGTTATAAGAATTTCCTTCCTTAAACAAGATGCTTACTTGATCTTATTGAAAGTCTGATAAAATATAATGTTAATGGATCTCTCACACCATGTGAAAATTTTATACGATTTTAGGATTATTGGATTGCGTTGGATGGACCAGTTGGAATATGAAGACATAAGTTATAATACATATCATAAAGGGTTAAATTTCAATATGTATTCCCCAATGGTTTTTGTTGTCCAGCGAGATAGGTGAAAATAATAACACAATATTTTTTCCACCCTCTATTATAAACATTATATGGGGAATTATTGACACTCTGGAAGGGTGTCTTCGTACTACTTAAATAGATAAATTGAAGGTACTCATGTTGTTTCCATCCCATAGGGCTCTAAACTACTAAAAATTCATCTAGGTAAACTTGGTGGAAGATGTCATTGACCACCTAGAAATGGATAGTATATTCTTATCATGGTAGATATCTTAAATTATGTTGATGGATATTATCTTATATGTAGTAGATAATGTATGGTATATACTCCTATTTTAATGTATTCAGAATCTAATGGAGGGGAGTAGTGATGGGCCAAAACAAGAGTAGTATTCTATCCTCATTTGTCTCCATCAACATTACCATGGAGTTCCCCTTAACATCTCTGAGGGGATCATTAGCCTAATAAAACTATAAAGGGTTTTTTTCTAACTTTTTGTCATGAATAATGGGGTTATTTGAAATATCCTTAGTTGCATATGAGTTGATTTATCCCCACACTCCAAAATATATTAATAAAAATAAAATCATTACATATATGGTTTAATACAAAGTAAAATGACCTTAGCATAACACATATATATTTTATATCATTATGATAATTTAATCATTACATATCAAAAATTAATATAACCCCAAACCCTAAAGGTTTGGTGTCGTTGTATAATATATATATAAATAATATATTTTATATCATTTTAACCATCTCCTTTAAAAGAATATTTTCATATTTTATTATTTAATACATATCAAACTAAGTATTTTTCTTCATTATATGGGGAATGGAAACACAATGGGTGTGCTCAAATTCATATTAAGGTCAAATGTAAGAGATAACAATTGGAGATCATAAGTGAGCCTAATATAAACATGTGAGTATGAGAATATAGTTAGGTGCATGAAACTATCATAATAAAAACATACCCAATAAAACGTATACCATAAATGATCATCCATGGAATAAAAGTTTTGGAAAAAACAACATAAATTTGATGTATTAGAGTCAAAAAATGAGTTAATGATAATTTTTTGTGAAACAATAACATTGGTATAAGAATTTTGTATATATATAATCATAAAAAATCATCCCTTATGTCAAGGATCACTAATAAGATCATCATCACATTGTGTAAAGAGTCTCATATGTAATATTTTTACTCCAAAATCCCAATAATATCACATCATTAGATAAAATTATTTACCCAATTCATTGGAGGGATGTAACGGACCAACTCATCAGTTAATGGATAGAATCCAATAAGGGATTGGGTTTTCTCCCCCTTCTAAATCATATCATGAGATATAAATTTTAGTTATTGTATTAGTGATATATAATGTATCTAATTGTCTCTTTATGATATAACCGACATATGTGTGCTACAAGAACATTGAAACATTCATAATTCCATCATAGTTTAATTAACTAGTTGGGAAACAAACAGGTTCCATCAAAACTTCTATAAAGCAATATCATAAGCCAAATAGAGGAATATTATAAATCGTATCATTAGGGAATATCCTTGTTGAATAATATAAAATATTAAATGACATTTACATCAATGAAATATGATATTTTAATAATATAATAATAATTTTTTAAAAATAAGAAGAAATATCATATACTTTATATAATAGTTATTTTAATTGAAACTATTTCATAAATAAATAAGAATAGAAATTAATTTTGAAAACCATAAAAAATAGATAGTAATTTGGTTCAATTAATCTGATAAAGATGATGGGAAAATAATTTCATTTAGAAAACATTTTAATATCATATTCATTTAACAACTTTGTAACGAAGTTCAATGTCGACATAAAGCAACCATACCAAAATCATTAAAAGAAGATTGATTTTTTAAAGAAATAAAATCCAATTGAAAAAAACCATAAAAAATAATATAATATTATATAATTAAATCCATGAAACAATATAAATAATATGTACATGGAGGAAAAATATTTCAGATAAAAAAGAAGGGATAATTTTGGTATAATTTAAATGAATTATTTTGGTTGAATTGTGAATCAAATGGAAATTAAAGGGTAAGAATAAATTTCAACCCCAAGAATAACCAAATTATAAGAAAATTTATTAGGCTATAGAGATAAATAACATTCAATTTCTTTATATTAAAACTCATTAATATATAATCACACGTGATTGAAAATGAGATTGGAAATGAAAACCATCAAAACGTTGATAACTGTTAAATCAAAAGACCTTAAAACAGAAAAATAATATATATTGGTAAATACCATAAATTTTATGATAAATATGATAATAATACTTTCATAGGATAATATATAAACCATATTATAGAAACAAAGTGGTGAATATGGGGCATATGTCATTAAATTTAAAATTTAGATCAGAAACCCTTACTAAAGTCCTGACTTCCATGAATGTTTTTTAACCATTTGAATAATTAAAAAAATAATCTCAATAAAATATTTTAGAAAATTATTCATATATATTATATTTTTTAATCCATTATCATAGTCATTGAATACAAAAATATTACTTATTTATTTTATATTTTCATAATTTGATGTTAGTAATCTTGATTGTTTTATTCAGGTATCACAATAGTAATTTTCTTCTTTATTCTTATATTAAAATTTCACCATTTATAGATTATTAAAGTTAATAGGATAGTTTTTCATCAATGATTTATCAATTCTCAGGTTCACTTGATGTAAGGTTTTGGAATGCTCTAGGATAATGGAATGCATGGTATGAATTTTTCATGTAATTTACTGATAACAACAAGTTACAAAATATAATCAATAATTCTTTTGTCACACTTCGAGAACCAAATAATTCAATGAATTAGTATTTAATATCATATAGTAAATTTATTAATGTTTCATACTCATTCAAGTTTAAAATGGGGAATATAGTATAGCATCATTCATATAGTTGGTTAAATAGACCAAAATAAGAAAATGTTATACTTACTAATCAGTATGAGTATGGATATATAATGGTAATATTATGTTATAAAAATCATAATAATGTTAATAGAAAAATCATCATATTTTTAGATAATATTTTTAAAAAGTGTATATGAGAAGGTAATTAAAAAATAAGGTCTATAACTCGATCAAAACTTTGACGAACTCTCTTCTTCTCGGTGTGGGTTACATTAGGATAAATGATTTAGAAGGAATTGAGTTTTTGGAATGGTTAGAGGATGTGTCATTTTATAGATGCTTTTTTATTGGAATTTCCAAAAATATTCAAATTTTAATGTATATGGTTGTAATTTTATTTGGGAATTTAGATAAAGATTGTAAAATAATGGAAATGGGTCCTAAATCCCCTTATATAAACAATTTAAAGAAAATGTTACAACTTAGTTAAAAAGGTTTTCCTCATTTTCCACTTACTATTTAACTTGATATTTGTATCGGCAACTTATTTTCGTTCCCAAAATTGAAATTGACCTACATACCTAATTTCTTTGTTTAGATTAAAAATTTAGATTTCATTTAATCCAATTTAATATCTAATTTCGATACGTTTAACTTTTAAAGGAAAATATAATATATATATTTATATATATAATGACCTCTTTAACATTAAGTGATCTTAGTATTATTTCATATCAATTACTTATTAAATTATAATTAATATATTTTCTTATAAATTGAAGCATTACATTTAGTTCATCATTTAAAAGTGATATAATTAATTTATTAAGATAAACATATGCAACACTATAATTATAGTTCATTGAAAGATATCTATTTTTAAAATTAAATGATGTTAACCATATCCCATTAAAATTAATTATTTATCTTCTTAATATGTAATTTTATCAATATTTGATATTAAAATGTTTCATTAAATTTTATAAATACATCATACCACTCTTTAATGATAATAATAATTATAATCATAATAATAAGTAATGTATGAAAATCTATAATAATACATTTGAATTAAATATTTTTTCATTATTTATTATTTATAAATTATATTTTTTTGATTTTTTAGAAAAAAAAATATTAATTTAATATTCTAATCATATAAATCCATACCCATTGACCATATAACCAACAACCATGTTTTTAAAAACCATATACCCAATGAACTTTTTTTTAATGGTCATATATAAAATAGCCGTATTTAATTCCTCTATATATCCTTACATGCATTGCTATAATAATTCATCTTATAAAATTACTTATCTCTAAACATGTATACTATATTTATAATGTTCATCCTTCATTAGATAGATGTAATCAGGGTTATGATTTTTATTTCAAACCATGGGGATAATGATTTTATATTCATAATATTTTTATATACTTATGGTTTTATTCATCATGTAGTTTTATTAACGATGTTTCATATTTTATTCTCATGATGTATTAATGTTTATATTACATTATAATATTTTATTTCAATAAAATGTATCAAAATTGATTTTATTTTTTTATTTTTCATGAAATTATGTATTCAACAGAATATTTATTTAAATGGAAATACATAATAAAATCATGGGGTGTTACATTCTACCCTCCATAAAATAATTTTTATTGGGAAATTTAATTACTCTAATAATAAAAAATAAAGGTACTTGTAACCTAATTTATCTTTGTATTCCCATCTCTGTTCTTGAAAATTATGATATCTCCATATAACCATAACAAGGTGAGTGGACTTGGTTTATAGTAATTTATCTCAATCCAAGATTGGTACTTTCTTCCACATAAAAGAGGTCATGTTCTAGTGGTATAACTGCTATGTTCAATGCATTTGAAGTGTTAGGTATATACTTCATCAAAATTGAAGCATGAAGCAAATCTTTTACTTGTGAGAGGTTTATTAGAAGTGAAATATGATAAGATACTTTCTCAACATGATCGAGGATTTCAAAAGGGATTACTTATCTAAGGAATAACTTCACCTTGTTCTCAAATCTCATAATCATCTTCCACGATTCTATTTTAAGGAACACATTATCTTTAACTTCAAATTAAAATCCACTTTTATGATTATTATTGTGGCTCTTCTATTAACTATGTTCAGTTTTAATGTTCCACTAAATGATCTATATCTTCTATGACATTTCATGATAAATATCAAGTCTTAAAATATTATACTCTCTACCTTCAACCAAACATGTGGAATTTATTTACCTTTTCCAATATAGTACCTCATATAGATATATTTAAATTCTAGTAGAGAAATTGTTGTTATATGGGAATTCAATTTGGTGAAGGTGTTAATCCCAAACTCCTTTGAAATCTATTGACTACTATCTCAACATATCCTTTAAAGTTTGAATGGCCCTTTAAGATTAACCTTTAGTTTAGGCTTGATAATATGTGTTGAGGCTTATCTCTCTATCTAATTACTATTAAACAACCTTCCAAAAATTCAAGTTAATTCTTGAATCTAGAATAGATAAAATGGAATACATTGATCCATACAAACTTACCACTTCATTTATATATACCCAGGAAAATTGACTGACTGAAAAATATTATTAAATAATAATTAATTAAACATAATTTTTAAAGAGATAAACTATTACCCAAATTAAATAATATAGTTTGAAATTTATTTTAAAAAAATAAAATGAAATCCATGGTGGTGTTATCCCATTTATATATAGTTATGTGTAATTATTACATCCTCCCTTTAGACCTTTTTTATTTATCCTTAACTTGCTATCATACCAAGAATTGGGATATATAATTTATAATCTCCCTATTAATTTTTTTCCACTATAAATACATCTTGAGATCTCTATAAAAAATCATGATTTTAGGATGAATAGAGAATGATGAGATGTGTGAATTATTAAATATATCCTTCTACAATTACGGTATTTATGGAACACAATTGTTTTCCCAATTATTTTAATTTAATCATTATTCAAGTTAAATTATGGAATATTAATTGAATTAATTTCTATATTTATATCCCTATTATAAACCTATTTTATATTAGTATATATTTATGGTTGAGTATACATTTGGGAAAGTTATGTTTTCTCTTTATTCATTATTATTTCAAGGTACATCCTTTTCAAATAAATGAGTATTGGTACAATATTAATCATTATCACGGATAAATTAGAATAATCCTTCCTAATCAGAGAATCTTCTTCCCTATTTTTATAACACCCTAAGATCTTAATGTATTATTATATTTAAATAATTCAAAGTGTTTGATAAATTTCTCCACATGAAACACAAAACATATACAAAATCATGATATATTTAGAATAAATATTAATATTTAAGTATTAAAATTAAAACATAGTATTTTAATTGGAGTTAATGAATAGTAGAAATCACATTATGAATTATATGTATATAAAAAATATAGACTAATTTTATTTTGAATTTAATTGAATTAGTTTACCTAAAATGGCTAATAACGTTATTTATTGTTTAGAAATTTATTTTTATAAAAAAAATTATTCCCTGTGATATGAATTTCAATTTCAAGAAACCTATGATTAATAATAAATTATGTTTTATATTAATAATCCTTTAACGCCAATTTAGTTGCTAAATGATATGAAATAAAAATTATAATAGTTAATATTTCAAAATTATATTTTCAAATTAAAATGGGGGTTTCCTCATATGTTTTGATTTTATTCAAAAACTAAATTTTATAATTTTATAATTTTATAATTTTTAATTAGTAAAAAATAAATTTATTATTTATTTATTAATATCAAAATTAACTTAGAATGAATTTTTCAGATTTTTATAAAAAGGTTGTTTTTAGTCAAAAAGTGCAGTTTTCATAAAAGTTATAATTTGTAAGACTTTATCATTATATAGAATGATATATAAGATTAAAAAACCTTTTATTTAATAATATATGAATTAGTTAAATTAAATTATATATTTTATATTATTATTTGAGATTTTAAATTCTATGTAAAACATTTTTAAAACTAAAGAAAATGTTACTATAACAACAGTGCTCTTTATTTCATATTAATACATGAGTTATTACATAAGATTACCCTTAAAAAAACTGAAATGTCGATAGGTATAGTGTATTTTGGTATTGGATACATTAAAAAATAGTTTATAATTGGAAATACATAATATTTATTGAAAACTTCTTTAACATGCTCGCACATAAAACTGTATGGGATAACCAGTGGACATACATTAAAAAGGATTGAGATATAAATCATGGTAAGGGAATAAACATGGCATAAAATTAAGAAAGTGATTGATGTTATAAAATATGAATATAATTTTTTCATAAAAATAATGATAATCATAAACATGAATGATAAGACTTGATATATAATGGTAACATAAAGGCAACATGGGAAATGTGACAACATCTTAAAACACTACTTCATAAACAAATGTCAAGGATAACTTCCAAGGAATCATGGTGGAAAAATTCCCAAAAAGGAATAAGGTTCACTCCCTATTCCAAAATGATGTTTCATGGTACTAAATGTTACCCAATGCATTGGAGTGCTATATTTTTCTGGGCACACCTATCACTTTCATTTCATTCTCATGATGATGTGGGCCACAAAGATCATACAAAATGGATTTATTCATAATCATATTTTATTAAATGATCAGGATGTGTGTAATAAAAATATTTATGTACCATGTAAAGGATTTATATGTTTATAAATCTTGAAACCATTGATATGAAATTCATATGGTATTCACTAAATAATTGTTTTGAATCTGAAAATTATGGTAAAATTTTGGCAGCATAGCAACATCAATTACAAATTCATGAAATGGGTTTATGATAGAGAAAAGGGTATATCAAAATTTTAATATAGAATATTCAGTAATAGGTACATGTTAATACATATCGAAAAATAATTAATTGAAAGTATTATTCATATCATAATAATAAAACTAGAATAAAGAAGAGAAAGTGGGGATCCCTTACTTTAGTGTGTGCCTCCAAATGTTTGGGAGGAGATTACTCAGAGATTGAGAGTTCCTTGTGAGGACTCTATAGAGGGTATGAAAGATTAAATACATTCTCCTAGGATTTTTATTGAGGTAAAATTAGTTCCTAAGTGGGTTTATATACGAAAGTAATGAATATTTTTTAATTATTTCCAAAACATAGGTTTTGGACTCTATATAATAAAATAACCAAAACCAAAAACCTTCCAATGGTTTTTTTCCATGGTTTCTAAAAAATAGGATTTTATTTAATTATTTTATATTTACAAGGGTCAAAATTAATAAAATAAATTCATTTCTAATGTAGAGGTGAGTCATACTCTTAATGAAATGATTTTAAAACCTTAAAATATATTAATGGTTTTGCAGGATTCATAAAAGATTTATAAAATTAACCAAATAAAAATAAAAACACATTATTTTCAAGGGAAAACATATTTTTAGTCATGTATTATTTTTATAGTATTTATTACATAACTTTTGAGTCCTTATGATGTCATAATATAAAAAGTATATTTATACAGTATTTAATTTTTTCCTAAAAAAATTGATTGTCTAATAAAATTATGAAAAAATAACCATTTGATAATTTAAATATTATATTTCCGAAAATTATATTCATTTTATCAGAATAATTTTCAAAATATTTTAATTTTCACTTTTAAAATAAATTTAATATTTATTAAGATGTGATGAGTTTTTGACAATAATAGTTTTCGAACCCTTATAAAAATTTCATTTGACTTCATAAATATTATATGATCATTTATATTTAATAAATAGTATTTAATAAAAATATTATTTTTTAATATTATTTTTTTTTAAATCCTTTAATTCATCAAAATTAATTCCAATATTTAATTTTATTATTATGCAAAAATACTATTTTTGTTTTATTGTAAGAAAAAATAGTTATAAAGTAATAATAATAGGATGAAAATATATTAAATATTATATTAAAAATAATTTAAATACTCATATTGCTAGGTTCTTGATACATATCCCTTTAATACACTTGAAAAAACCCCAATATTAAGGTTCATGATGGTGAGACTTTCATCAGGTGGTTTGGCGTACAGGGTTTGGGTCGTGATCTCGATGAGCTTAAACTTCTCCCATAAACGGTTTTGCTCATGCTTACATTTTGGGATCTTATCCTAGGCCTGGTCAATGTAAAATCCCAAAGATGATATCCCCATATGAATCGTTTATAAGTGGGCTTTATAAGGATCATCCTACTACTATTGGTCATTACATCCATTAGCTGTGGAAATTGTATTTGTTAAAAAAACTATATTTTTACTAATAATATGATCACTACTCAATGAATGTTATCAAAAGTAATGATTCCAAGTGTACATTTACATCCAAAAAGATGTATTAAAAAAATGGTGCATTTTTTTTCTAAAACCATATTACATAATAATATGTTTCATTAATCTATAAGAGAGATTTTATTTATTATAGTTTCTGTCTTTATATTCTTCTCCGTTAGGAAATTTCACCTCCAAAATTTTAACTTACCACACTAAAATAGATTAGGTAAAATCTATTTCATCACCTCCTCGGATTCCCACATCACTTCTTCAAACATTCGGTTTCTCCCCAACACATTGAACATGTACATTGTTTTATTTAGTATAACTTTTTCTCAATGATCTATGATCTTCACTGACTACTCTTCATAGGAATGATATTTCTCCAACTTTTTCACCTTTGGATTCGGTACATGTTAGGGTTCATGTATGCACTTCCGTAAGGGGGATACATTTAATATTGTATGTACTTGAGATAGGTTCATTGAGAGTGATAGTTTGTAAGCCACTTCTCTGATGCGATCAAGGATCTCAAAGGGGCTGATGTATCATGAACTAATCATTCCCTTATTCCAAAATCAAATCACTTAATTACATGGAATTATATCTATGAAAACCATGTCCCTAACATCAAACTCTAGGTCTCATCGATTATTATTAGCATATCTATTCCATCGACTCTGAGCAACATTGATGACCTGCTGAATGGTCAAAGCATTTTCCACCGTTTCCTCAACCATTTTAGGACATCGTCATTTTTGTTCCCCAACGTCACCCCTGCATAAAGGTGTTGAACACCTATTCCCATATAGGGCTTCATAAAGAGGCATTTGGATTATTTATTGTAAACTATTATTATAATAGAACATGATCATAGGGATATGTTTTTCCCATCAAACATTGAAGTAAATTGAGTATGCTCTCAACATTTCCTAAAGATTATTTATATTTCTCTAATATTGGACTTATTTTGAGGGTGATAAGTTGTTCTGATGTTCAGCATAATTTTTATATCATATTGCATAATTTTTTATAACATAGAGCTGAGTCTCGGATCTCGATCAGATATAATCAATAGTGGTACTCCATAAAGCCTTACTACTTCTTTGATGTATATCTATGTGCGTTGATCCAGTGAGAAATCCTCTCGAATCAAAATGGATTGCATTGTATTTATAAGACAATATAGCATATCCCATATATAATTATTCCCTATTAATGTATTTGGAAGACCACTGAAAAGGTCCATGTTGAAATTTTCTCATTTCCATGTACGTATGGGTAATGGTTTCATCATCCCCTTGGATTTTTTCCTTTTTGGTTTAAGTTATTGACATATAAGACATCTTAAATTATATTCCATGATCTTATTCTTCATATACTCCCACAGAATTTGTTCTCTGATATCTCGATACATATTTGTGATTCCTTGGTGGATAGGGAAGGATAGGCTATGTGCATCACCCAACAACTCCTTTTTTTACTTTGTATTTTATGGTACACCTAGTTTTAACCCAAATATCAAAACTCCTTCTTCATTAACACTAAATTGTGAGGATTTTCCTTTATATATAGCTTCTATTTATTTTTATTTCCCATATCATCTCTAATGGAATCATTTATCTTTTCTAGATGTTATGGTTGAGAAATCATTTCTGAAAGGATAGATTATGTTCCTTCCTTTACAATTCCCATTTCCATCCTTTTCAAATATAAGATGATCGAATCCCTATCAATTCTCCTCAATGATATAATTTCAAGATCCTTTATAGTTAGAGAATCTTACACATTATTTTCATTATCCTGATAGTAGTGGATTGAGAATTCATAGTCATTGATCAGCTCTAACAATATTATTAGCACATATTCATCTATTTTTGTGTGAATATATACTTGAGGCTTTGGTGATCCTTATATATTTCACACTTCTCCCAAAAGAGATAATGCCACTATATTTTCAAAGAAAATATTATACCATCCAACTCCAGATCATGTGTTGGGTACTACTATTTGAGAACATTCAACTAACTTGAACTATAGGGTATGACTTTTTCATTATTTATTAATACTCCACCCAATCCCTTCATTAAATCATCATTGAATACCAAGAAACATTGTCAATTTTTGGCCAGTTTTAGTATAGGTGTAGTGATTGGCCTCATTTTCATCTCTTTAAATCTCTTTTCACATTCATCATTCCGAGAAAACATGAATTACTTCTATTTTAGCTTGGTTATAGGGTTTGATAATCCTAATAAATTTATCACAAATTGATGATAATACAAATCTAATCCAATGAAACTATGAATATATTTCAAAAATGTTGGCCTCAACCACACATAAATTTATTATATATTTAAAGGGTCCACATATATCCCATTTATTGTGAAGATATTCCCCTTGACTGATACTTCCTTCAAAAATAACTCTCACTTTCTATAATTGTAATAAAGCTTATCCTTTCAGAAGGTCTTTAGCATAGATCTTAGATGCACCTCATGATCCTCCTTCATTTTAAATAATATTAGAATATCATCTATAAAGTCTACCAAAAATTATTCAAGGTAATCTCTGAAAACTCTATTCATTAAGTCCACATATATTGATGTAGCATTAGTGAGTCTGGATGGCATTACTATGAATTCAGTGTTTTTACCTTGTACGAAAATTAGTCAAAGGGATATCCTCATTTTCACAATAATGTGGCAATATCCTGACCACATATCTAGTATAGAGAAGTATTGTGATTCATGTATCTAATCGAACAATTCATCAATCCATAGAATGGGATAATTTTTCTTTATCGTGGTCTTTTTGAGATCATGATAATAAATACAAAGGTGCATTGACCCATCCTTCTTCTTAACAAAGAGGACTGGTAAACCCCATGGTGAAGCACTCGGGTGGAAGAAACCATTAACTAGATTCTCTTGTATTTGTTTCATTACCTCATCATGTTCCAAAATAATCATTCTATACAGATTCTTGGACAATTGTAACACCCCATGTATAAGCTCAATTGAAAATTCAACCTCTCGATTTGGAGTAAGACTAGGAAATTCCTCTGTAAGCACATCTGCACATTCCCCCATAATAGGAATGTCATCAATGATGATTTTTTCCTTAGACTTGATCATTTGAGATAAATATTATTTATCATAGAGAAATAATATACATGATTGATATGTTGGTGTTAAATAATATTCCTTTTTATCCTTTTACTTGTATATAATTGGGGGATGATTCCCAATAGGAAGAGTGATTTACTTATTGCGGAAATTTTTGTTTGATCTATATACGGAAATCCAATCCATACCCCCAATTTCATAAAATTCAACCAAAGGGAGTATGAAATGGTTTACTGGGAAGTTAAAACCTCAAATTGTGATAGGAGAAGAGTTATATACTTTGGATGTAATAATTTCCCCAGTTTTCAATTTCACTGATTTCTCTACTTCTATGATTTGTAGTGGTGTTTAAATAGTTCTTTTGAACATTAATTATATGATGGAATGTGGAGAATGAGAATAAAAAAATATGATTTATATTTTTAAATGAATAAAAACGTACCTATCACCACCTATATTCAGGATCCACCTCAGTGGTTGTGATGAAAAATGATCACCCTTACTACCTTGGAGGTTATTTTTTTTGTCTTTGAAAAACCGATGCATTAGGAATTGATTTCCAAAGTTCCTTGGTACTTTGTATTTTACGAAACAAAGAATGCATTAAGGGTTGGAAGGATAATTCATTTCCTCCATCTTATCAGTGGATTTCTCCCATTGAAAATATCTAGCTAGGTACCCTTCCTCCCATTACCTAAATCATTTCCTCTTCCCCTTAGGTAATTTCAAGGGTTCTTATTTCTATTCCTTTGACAAGTGGGATGCTAAAATTTCTTAGCACCCTTATATTTCTCAATTAGTCTTCTAGAATTAAACTCCACTTTCTTCATCTTATCCTTATGATACCCTTGATATTCTTCATTATCCATTTGAACTGTTAGGGAACAGACGATAATTTCCACATTGCTATCAAAGTCTCATATTTAAATAGATCATTATACACTATATTTTATCCCACTAAATATATTTTCAACCTTTAATTTGGGGGTAATGAAAAAGACTATGGATTATAGTGCAAGTACTGTGATGTTTTTCTCATACAACTTGATAGATTAATTTTCTATTTTCCTGAGGGAAATTAAATACTTCTCTATTTTATGTCAAAGAGTGTGAGGAAAATATTTATCAAAAAAGACTTTCCAAATTCCTTCCTCCCTATCACTCTAATCTCTTCTTCAGTATTAATATTTTTTTATCAATCTTCACCAAATATTATATTATTCCTCTATATGATAAAAAATAGTAAAAAATTATATTTTTTGGAACAATAATGGATAGATAAGATTTTTTAAATGGAGCTGATTCATTGTTCCACAGTTAAGAGATCATATGTTCCATTGAAAGTCAGAGTCCTTTGTCGCATAAAGGTCTTAATCCCAGATTCTTTATTCTTAAGGGGATATGGTCTCTCCTCCCAATATAGGATTCAATTCAGAACCTGATTTGGTGGAGATTGTATCATCATAAATTTCATGATTCTTACTCTCATCCGGTTGGACATCTCATTGGGACAGTCATCACATTTCTCATTGCAATGATTTTTTACTTGATTCCTCTTATTTATGACCATTGTAAAGAATAAAAGTAAAATTAGGGATGAATACATTAAAATATTAAACCCGTAAAGGGGAATTTAATGACATTAAAGGGATATCTTATTGCTTATATTTATTTCCTTAGCATATAAATTCCTATGCATTAACCTATGTTATCCATGATATATTTCCTAAAATATATTTCTATGGGAATTTTTTGTTCCCTTCATAATGGTTTATAATGATCTTGTGATTTTAACAAATCATATCCCCCATGAGTGTCATAAAATGTGCACAATGTGACCTATTATTGTATACCATATTTTTCCATGTTAGGCTCGACACAACTTTTCGAAGTTTTTACCACTACGTACATATGAGTCTCAACCACATCCACTTGTAGTATACATACAAGGATATATTTTCTAAGTAAACAAATTACTCTATACTTAACAAAATATAGGGATTTTTATTATAAATAGTATTATCTCTAAGTATTTCCCTATATTTTTCTAATCCTAATACAAAAAAATAACTAAACATATCCTTTGATACAAACTATAACAACCCCTCTCTTAATTTCACATTAATACATGAGTTATTACATAAGATTACCCTCAGTTCATCCCGTAAGAACGATAAGTATAGTTCATTTCCGAATTAGTTACTTTACTTAACAATTTTCAATAGGAAAGGCATCATCTTTATTGAAATATTATTTAATATACTCATACTTAAAACTACATGGGATAACTTGGGGACTTAAATAAGAAAGGGTTGATCAATAAATATTTTTAAGGGAATAAATATGGAATAACATGAAGAAAGTGATCCATGCTAAACTAAAAAAATATAAATGGTCTATAAAATGAATTGGAATCAGAAAAATTAATGATAAGATATTATATAGCATGATAACATAAAGGAAACATGGTTAATGTGGAAACATCGTAAAAGACGACATCATAAACATATGTCAAGGATAACTTCTAGAAAAATCATGACGGAAAAATATTGTAAAAGGATTATTTTCTCTCTTTATCCCATAATAACATTAAATGAGACTAAAAACTACCCAATTCATTAGATCATTATATAATTCTGGGCTCACCCGTCACATTAATTCCAATCTTATGCTTAAGTGTTCCACATAAATCATAAAACAGGGATTCACTCATCATAATATTTTATTCCAAGATCAAGGAGTGTGTAATAAATACGTTTATATCCCATGTAAAATACATATAAGTGATAAAGTTGAACACCCTTAATAGTAAATGGGTTTGGTATTCACTACACAATTATTTTGGCATGTAAAATCATGAAGCATTTTCGGCAGCATAACAATGTCACTTAAAAATTCATAAAATGGGTTGATGATAAAGAATGGTGTCCCTCATAATTTGTACGTAAAGTAGTTTGTAATATTGACATATAAATTCATATACCAACATAAAGAATTGGAAATCGAAGGCATGAGATAATAAGGAAACATGAATAAAGAATAGTAGGTGACAATCCCTTAATTGAATGTGTTCCTCCAAATGCTTGGGAGGAAGTTCTTGAGAGAATAAGAGCACCTTGGGAGGAATCCAAAAAAGGGAGGGAAAAGTAAGGACATGATTCAATTATTTTTAGTGAATTTAAATGGTTGCTTGTGTGGGTTTATATAGGAAAGGAGTGGGGGTTTCCTTATTATTTCTCAAACTTAGGTTTCATACTCTATGTAAAAAAATAACTGAAACCACGAATATTCCCATGGTTTTTTCCCATGGTTTCTAAAAAATGGTAGTGTTTTTAATTATTTAATATAGACAAGTGAAGATATTAATAAAATAATTCCTTTCTTATGTGAAGTTGAGTTATACTCTTAAAAAAGGCTTTCAAACCTTGAAATATATTAATGGTTTTAAAGGATTCATAAAGGCATTATAAAATTAACCAAATAAACATAAAATAAAATAATTTTAAATGTAAAATATATATTTGGTCTTTTATCCCTTTTATAGTATTTATTACATCACTTTAGGGTCATTATGATGTCATAATACACAAAGTATATTTATACAGTATTTAATTTTTCCATGAGAATTCGACTATCACATAAAATAATGAAAAACTCACCATTGAATAATTGAAATGTTATAATTCAAAAAATAATATTCATTTTACTTAAATTATTTTCAAAATATTATAATCTTCACTTTGAAAATAATATCTACATTAATTATGAAACGATGGGGTTTTGATAATAAATTTTTTGGAACCCTTATAAAAACTACATTTGACATTATAAAAATTATATAAATATTTATATTTAATAAATTTTATTTAACAAAAAAATTATAAAAAAATTATATATTTCAAAAAACCATTAATTAATCAAAATAAATTCCTTAGTTAAATTTGAATATTACCCAAAAATACTATTTTTTATTGTAAAAAAACATTTATAAAGTATAAATAATAGGATTAAAATATATTCATTATTATATAAAAAATTATTTAAAAACTAATATTTATTTGTTCTTGATAAATATCCCTTTAATACACCAATAAACACCCTAAGGGTAATGTGCATAATGGTGAGACTTTCAAGGGTGTTTAGGCGTGCATGGTTTGGTTCATGATCTCGCTGAGTGTGAACTTCTCTCGTATACAGTATTACTCATCCATAAGTTGTTAGATCTCAAATTGGGATTGGTCAATGAAAACCCAAAAATATTCTACCTCCCTTGGAATCTTTGATAAATAATCTTCATAGAGTATTATCCTGCTGGTGGAGGTCATCACTTCCTTTTTCTTATGTCAATTTTATTTTCTAAAACCCTATATTTATACCAATCATATGATCACTGTTCAAGAACTATATTATCAACGATAATGATTATTAATGGTCATTTAAATACAAAATAATAAATAAAGACAAATTATTTCAGGTGTTTTCTATAACCATATTACATAATAATAAATTTAATTAAACCATAAGGGATATTTTATTTATAAAAGTACAGGCTGTTATACTTACATTAATACAAAAACTACTTTTGGTCTCTAATTTGAATCAGTTAATTTTTAGGGAGATTTAGTTTTGTATTTACTCAGAAGAATTATATCCTTTATTTTTGGTATATCAATTTATCTCATTATAATTAGTATCTAAAATAATTTTATCTTATATATAAATTTAAAGCTTCCAAACAGTATTTCTCTAAAAACTATTTTTACCGGATTATGTTTATTTATTTTAAAATTATATTTTCACACCATTTGTCATTTTATTTGGAAAAATTATTTTCAAATTTGAAATTATAATTATAAAATTATTTAAAGCGGTAAATATCAACCATTTTCAAAAAAAATAATTACTAACATTAGAAATTAATTACCAATGGAAAAGTAAATTAGTGTAAAAGATGAAAAGTCAAAACAAATAAGCCTTAAAAATTTAAAATTGACAAAAAAGTATTTTCTGATTTTATTTTGGACCCAAAATAAACTTAATCTCCTATTTTTACAAAATTCTTTCATTTTCACTTGAATATTAACTTTACACTATTTAAAATGTAATGGTTTCATTCAAAACTACCATTTCCTTCACTTATAAACGGGTAACATATTCACCAATTAAACACTATCCATTAATACTATTTTTTTCTTGAAACACTAAACTTTTTATCTTCTTAGAACCATTTTCACTATATATATCTTATTTTAACCATTACTTAGTATAATTCAATCATTTACAAAGATAATTTTGGGGAAAATTATATAGAAAATCCTTCAAGGAAACATTGCTGCATTTTAAGGTTGATTGTGTTTGTTAACAAAGAAGGTTTTCATGGAGAATTATTGAGTTCCATATATCTTGTTCACAACCCATTTTTAAAAATAACTATGATAAAATAATAGATGATCTGGAGGCGGTACAAAAATAATAGATATAAATACATGAAGAAAGTTAACAGGGATCTTTGTTATTACGACGAGCTTCACGAATGGAAAAGATGAAGTGCTTTGTGATGGAGCATTGAGGTAGTGAAAATGTTTTGACAGAAGACTCTATGATTATGATAATTCGATCATTTTAGTGATGTGAAGCATTTGACGAATAGCATTGTGCCAACACCAAATTTTAGTGTTGCATTGAAAGTTGAAAGAGCATCATGGAGACATTTTTGACGGATCCAAAAATCACATCGAAAGAAGTGGAGATCCGTGTTATACCAAACCTACGAATAATATTCAAACCCTATTCATTCTACATGATCTTGAGATGGAAAATCCAGGATCACATTGATTTCTTAAAGCAAGGGGTGCTCCATAAAGCAAGGTTTAAATGAGAGGCTTGATCTTTTTGAAAAGAAAATTCTATTCTGGACCGAAGTAAATGATTTTATGTTTTGAGAGATTCGTGAATATGGGGTGCTTCATGTTGGATTAGTGAGATTTTTGAAAGAAGTCGTTCCCTAAAGGTAGTGTGATTCGTAATGGGGTGGGTTCTGTGAAGGCAGTTATACTCTACGACTACTTGAGCTCTGCAAACAAGTGTGATCTATGAAGGTGTTTACTTTATGAAGATTCATGAACTTTGCAAAGGATTGTTTGTGATTTTTGAAATTGGGAGCTTCACAAAGTAGTGAGCTTTGTAAATCTAAGTTCCAAAGGTATTTCCCAGTGTTCTATGGAAAATGGGTATTCATCAGTGGATGAAATTGGGACTTCAATAGAGAATCTACATACAGTGGAGGATGCATTAATTAGTGATAATGAATGGACCTTCATGTCCATAAACTATTATTTGATCCCTTACAAGTGCATTGAGTGAAGGAAGTGGAATACATTGATCCTTCCCAAAGGTAGTGAGACAGAGGAAGAGACTTAGGGAGTGACCATTTCGAATGGAGTGAGAATACCATAAAAATTGTAAAGGTAGTGAGACTGGGTATAGAAGTGACCTAGCCTAAACAATGTGATTGGTAGAGAGATTTATTGGATTTGGTAAATCGGCACATCACCATTGTATTCTCCTTGGACGTAGCACTGTGAGGGTGAACCATGTAAAAATATTTGCATCATTGTGCTTTCTTTTCTACATTACATTCAAAGCAGGAACATTAGATATAGAAAAAAATAACAACATTAGAATTAAAAAATAATTGAAAAAAAATTTACCCTTATAATATTGAGTTCAGTATCAATTGGGGTAGGAATAATTTAGAAATATAATGTACATACCCAAATTCAACCCCCCCTCTGGGTATCTAGTCCACTTTTGAACCTAACAAAAATTCAAGTCCCCATTGTCACCATTATAAACTAATTAGATTTTCTCATTAACTATATTATTTTAAATTTATTATATCCATAATTATATAATGATATTAGTATAATTTTTATACAAAAATGTCACTATATTCGGTTTTTTTATCAATTTTTACTCGTATACATCATCCTTTAAAAAACAAAATTATTGTCCCTCCATCGTGTGGACTAACACCTCCATGACGCAACATGTTCTCTTTTCTATAATCAACTTATAAGGATTGATATTTGGATGGTATTAAAGTAACAATATGATTTATTTTATATCATTAAAGTTTTTGGTATGGAAAATTATAGAGCCTATTAATGATATGATCAACAAACAATCTTCATTAATTAATCGTTTAAAATAAGCCTACTAAGAGGATAATATTTTATTGAGATTGTATAATGATTTCAAATCTATTACTTCCTAAAATTATGTAATATTCTGATATATAATACTAATAAACACTGAATCCAATCAATTATTTTATAATAAAATCATATTATAACTAAACCACCTCATAATCATCCACTAATTATGGTAGGTTCATGTTTGGTTCGGATTAACCACCTACTTAGACAATACAATAAATTTATGTCATGGATGACTATGAGAAAATATTTAATGATATAATATGATATTAATATATAAATAGTTTTTTGTTTTTTTAAGGTTATATCAACATTTAATTCATCAATTAATAAGACAACCTATGTTCAATAATAATCATCAAAAAAATGCTTGTTATCAATTTCATCTTCATGGATACGGACTAA
The DNA here is from genome assembly GCA_963277665.1 of Viscum album. Lineage (NCBI taxonomy): Eukaryota > Viridiplantae > Streptophyta > Magnoliopsida > Santalales > Viscaceae > Viscum > Viscum album. Next base: position 1,905,494,965 of record OY728152.1, on the reverse strand, counting down.
AACACTCATGAAAGGAATTTTAGGTATATTAAATAATTATATTGAATCCATATCCGTAACCTTAATTACCTATTAATTATTAAATTTTGAACAAGAAGGAATATGACATTGTTATTGTGAAACTAGTACAAATGATCAAGACCATGAAAACCTAATGTTGAAAATCAGAAGAATTCATTTAGAGAATGACTATTTATGAATATTATGAATGAAAATAGATATTATTAAGGTTATAAATTTTGTTATTAAAATTGCTATGTTTATGATATTTGAGGTTAAATTAATTCTATGGAATTCAGGATAAGAAGTAATTGTTTTTAGTCTCCAATTCATCTTTTTTAGACCTATTTGGTATTCTGAACCTAATTTTATTTATGTGGTAAATATAATACATATTTTCGATATCATATCAGGATTTTTTTTAGTAATTTCATTTTATGTTCAAATTTTATTCCCTCAATTTCAAGGGGTTTTGATACAAATGTTTTTAAATCCGTGAGGGCTTCCTTGAACACAATTCTAATTATGTGAGACATAACACATTTTGTGAACCATTATTTATTTTTATAATGTATTTATTTCCAAGGGATGTATTTTTATCATATTAAATACACTTAATGTGATTTACTAGAAATATAACATCCCCTTATTCAAGTGTCTATTGATTTATTTTTTTCCCCAACAGTGGGGATTTCTGGTAACTTAATTTTTTATTATTGAGTTATGAACATTATCTTGAAATTATTTTATCTATATTAGGTACAATATAATATTTTATTAGATTATGTTTCATTATCTCATTATTGTATAAGTATGTATATTCATACTACATTAACACTTTAATAAATAATTCTCACTTCTTAGGATATGTTCTTTCGAAACCATACACTTTCTTTATCTATATGGATTATAGTCAAGTTATTACAGTAACTTTTTTTTTCCATATACTCATTGTTACTCCCAGTGTGAAAGATATATATCTCATTTGAGACATTGTCCAAAAACATTTCCCTTGATGTTTCTACAGGGAACATTTCTTCAATCTATTTTATCATTATGAAGTGTGTGCTATTAATTAGTAGACAGAGTTTATCATGAGACTTTTGGTCATCATGATGAGACTGTATGACATAATATTGGGTATCGAGTGGTTTTACATGGTCCATGTCTATATTAAAATTCACCACATATGATTCACATGTCTTCATACTTATGGGATGAGATTCTCTTTTGTGGGTGAGAGAGATCTCATGTTTGGATGATGGGGTTCACGAGTAGGAGGCTACAACCCATCACACATAAATTTGAAAGTGTATAAATTTGCATGGTAGGATCTTCAAGCATATATATTTCTTTGTTCATTGATTATTTTGTGGAAATCATCCCTAAGGTTGTTTTGAAAAACCCTCTAATGTGGTACTTGGTGTTTTTAATTAACTTGTATCATTGGACCACTCAAATATGTTCTGCATCATACTAGATATCCCCTATCGAGCTTTGGGAGCTAATAGTGAAGTTATAGGACCTTCGAGAGAATGGTTTTATTCACACCCAATGTGCCCCTAGAAATAAGAAGTGTTTTTCATGAAAAAAGAAGCCATAATATTTCAGTTTTGTGTGGATTATCAATTCTTGAATTATGACATGATAAATAAAAATTGCTTATTTCCAAGGATTCATAACCTCTTTGATCTATTATTAAAAACACGATAGTTCTCAAAGATTAATATCATGTCCATTTTCCATGATTTGAGAGTTCACAAGACTAATATTCTGAATCTAGAATTCCAATTTTACTATAGAAACTTTGTGTTATTGGTGATTCCCTTTGATGTGATGAATTCTCCCGCTATGTTTATGGATTTTATAAACTGAATTTTCCAAAAATAATTTGATTGATCTGTTTTTGTCTTTATTGATGACATACTCATAAAATCTTCATAAGATGATGATCATGTAGAGAACATGAGGATGATTCCATATTTTCTTCAGTATCACCAGATTTAGGGAATGATATTGAGGTGACAGTTCTAGATTCATGAGGCTCACTTCATGAGGCATATGAGTTATGAGTATGTATTAGTTATGGAACCAAAGATGATCAATAAAAAAAATTCATGGGATGCACCCTAGAATGTTTTAAAGATGAAGGGTTTTCTTGTTATAGAAGTTTACTGCATTAGATTTGTGTCAGATTTACCTAGGATTGAATCCCCATTGAATGTCCTAACATGGAATGTGTACTTCTTTACCTATAATTAACTATGCTAGATACCCTTCAAGAATTTGAGGTTTATGATAGAGTTATCCTATTTTGAGATTATCACAGGGTTTGTGGATTACGTAGTGTATTTCAATTCCATAGGAGTTGGGATCAAATGTGTATTGATGTAAAGGCCAATAATTTTCATATATAGGACAAGGATGTTGATACCCCACTAGTATAACTATGTGACTCATGTCCTAGATTTTATTGTGGTAGCCTTCTCTCTAAGTAATTGGAGTAAAAACCATCTATGAGAGTGATTTGTTGTTTAGTTATACATTTTATTCTTAGAAATTCCTTCATGCATAGAGACTTGAACCACAGATAGTGGAAGTAGTTGAATTCTTATAAGACTACAAATTTGATATAATCTATACTCTATTTAATGGTAACATGGTGGAATATTCCCTTAGCAAGAAGTCCTAGGATCTTTTGGTGTAGTAGGAATCATAGCAATTGGATTCCTTACTGCTAGCCCTAGTTGAGAAGGACAATGAAAATTTTATTCAATTGATGGTGTTTTCTCCTATGATTATCTAGAATGTGATAAGTTTCTAGTTGGGAGAAAATTACTGAATGTTATTGTGTGACTAGATATCCTTAATAGAATCACCAAATTTATTTTATGGATTGAGTAACATAATCCTATTCAAGGTATAGACGGTGGTCCCAGTCACGATGTGTGAGGAGCTGATGGTGGAGTTTCACACGTCTCCTTCAGATATACATCCCTGTGTGGGGATTATTTATAGATTCTTTAATATATAGTTTTGGTGTGATGGAAGGAGGTATGAAATTACTGAGTTCATCTCTCAGTTTCTAACATGTCAGTATGTGAAGTCCAAGCTCCATGTTCTGGTAGGTTTGATGAATTCTCTTGAGATCCTAGAGTGGAAATGAGATGACACATCCATAGACACTGTTCAAAGGATACCACAAATAGCAAGAGGATATGACACTATTTGGATTATAGTTGAACAACTTACAAAGTTGGTGAACTTATTTTCTTTGAGGGAACACATTTTTTTTGGAGAGTTTGGGGATCTTATACATATGGGAGATCATTTTCTTTTATAGAATTCCCTCAACAATTATCTTTAACCATTATATTTGGATCACATCATAGTTGTGGATATACACACATGGGGAATTTGGGACCCAACTAGGGATGAGTATAGCCTTTCACCCCTAGATAGATGGTTAGACCAAGATCACTATCTTGGTGATAGAGTTTATGTTGAGAGTGTGCATGTTATAATTTTATTGGAGATAGGTGGGTCACTTTCCCTTAGTATTTTTTTCATATAAAAATATCTACTAATCAACTAAAATCACAACAACATTTGCGGCCATGCATGAAATAAATTTTAGGCCACCCTTATGATGGAATTAGATCAGTGAGGCATTTATTATTGGGCCAGAGAAGGTGCAGTTGATGAGGGAGATGGTACAAGTTATCTAAGAGTGGATTAGGATAGATCCGAGTAGGTATTAAACTTATTTATACTAATATCATAGTCCCTTGTAGATCAAGCATGGAGACCAAAATTTCCTATGAGTCTCCCCATCATGAGGATTTCAGAGATTCAGTCATAGAGGAAAGTTATACCTAAGGTACATTGAGAAATTTTAGATCTTGTTGAGGGTTGGCGAGGTTTCTTTTGGACCCTTTTTACCCACATAGTTTAATTAGGTGCACAACATCTTCCACATGTCACATATGACGAGAAACAAGAATGACCCCAATCCCATTGTTTACTGGGGTGAACTGGACATCGAGGATGGATCCACTTTCATAGATTACCTAGTGGTGATCGTGGATTGGTGGGAGAGGATAATGCATGGATGGAACATCCCATTGGTTTTTGTGTTGTGGTAGCACATGATCATATAGGAGAGCTTCTAAGATAAGGAAATAAAGATGTGAGCTCAGTATCCCTAACATATTTTTATTCTTTTCTTTTTTAGGATGAAATTCTTGAAGGATGGAATAACATAAGTGTTGGTCGGAGTGGACACTCAAGAGGGGGGGAGAATTGAGTTCCAATTAAAATTTCTGTTTTAAAACTTTGTCTTAAAATCCCCCAAATAAAATACTAAATTAAACTGTAGTGAATTTATATCAAATTAAGGGTTCAGTTGGTTTCTCAAGGGATTGATTATTTCCAAGTTAATCAAAAAAGAAGGGTTGATTAACTTTTGAAACAAACTTACTGATTTACAACTAATATAAGCACTTGCGAGTTTAATTATCAAAGTGACTTTAAAACAGTTTTGGTTTTAAATAAATTAGCAGCGGAATAAAGAAAAACATTGAAAGATATAGCACAAAAAATATAACCAAGAGGTTCAGTCTCAAGCCGAGACTTAGTCCTCTCAAAAGCTTTATATAAAAGTGATCCACACCCTGGATCGGGGATTACAACAGTATACAACTGTCCAAGTCCAAGACCTCTACCACTGTTATCCGTGGGAACAGGAACAACAACAACTAGCTATCCAGGTCACACAACCTCTACCACTATCCCAGTGGAAAATAAAAGATATAAGAGTGTTGAGTGAGGATTTACAAATCCTCCAGTTAAAGTACATGAGACAGCGTGTGTGTAAAATACAGCATATAACACACACTGCTCAATATGTAAACAGATAAATCACAGAGAAAATATTTAGAGTTTAGAAATGGATCTAGTGATTGTCTTGCAGTTCTGGACTCCTTTGATTGATTAGAATTCGCTCTGAGTCCTCTTCTAGTTTTTGTCTGGAAAACAGAGTATTGTATGTTTCCTTGACTTCCAGGTTCAGAGAATTTTGAAGAAGCTGTTGAGTTGATGTTCTCTTTTTGTTCTCAGCTCTTCACTGGTACGCACGATTGTAGGTGATCTTCTTGTAAGCTCAGAAGTCTCTCTTCATGTACACCAGCTTGAGTGTTCTTCACTTGTTGAGTGCGGCTGCAACCTCTTCACAACACGTGTTCAACTCTCTAATCTATTCGTGTGTATACGCGCGTGTGTATTTTTTTCAGCTCGACAATAGCATCCTTCTTTTAAAGCACGAGCTCTGGAAAAAGATATGATTTCTTTTTGCAGGTACGGGGTATGGTTCCCATACATCAAACAACACACATTAAATAAATGTCAGTGTATTAAAATATTCCTAATATGATCGTTGGTTAGATTAAATAAAGATAAAGAAATTCAAGCAGTGTCGGGTTCTGTCTCTGGAACGGTAGCTCTTGATATCGGTAGACTTGTGTTGGTGTCTGTAGGTATGAGTATCGGTAGACATTTGAAACGGTAGTCTTGTCTTTCGGTAGACTTGATGTATCGGTAGCGGTGGACTTGTAACAGTAGCGGTGGCTCTGCCTTTACCAGTAGCGGTAACTCTATATTTGTAGCTTTGGATCTGCCTTGTAACGGTAGCAGTAGCTCTCTATCAGTAGACTTTGCATAACGGTGGACTTCAGCATATCGATAGCTATCAACTTTACTGTAGCGGTAACTGTCGACTTCATTGTATCGGTCGCTGTGAGCTATAATGGTTGCTAGCTTGTAATGGTAGCTATTTTGTTCTGACGGTAGATACTGTCTAATGGTTGCTCTACTCTATATCGGTAGCTAGTTTGTAACGGTAGCTAAAAACTTTTTGAGCATTCACTTGGCAGAATGAGTTAAGTTATAGTAAACATATATATGATAATTCAAAAGACTTAATTTAAGCATAATGAAGTTAACAACATATAATAAAGTATATTTGGAATGTATTAAGCATAATCAAGATATAAAGAAAGAATGGTTGGGATTATCAAAACACAATAAAGCAAATTAATTCCAGAGGGTTCAACAATCTCCCCATTTTTGATAATCACAACTTATGACAAAATAAAGTAATATCAGAGAAAGAAAAAAAAAAATCAAATTATGATATCAACAGTATATTATCAGAGAGAAAAAAAATCTTAGGAATTGATATATATATTAAAAAAATATCAGAGGAAAAAAGGAAAAAAATATGAAAACAGGAATATATCAAGAAATAATGTAGTATCAGAGGAAAGAACAAGAAATATTATTTGGTTTGAATATTCCTCCCCCTGTCAATTTAACTACAGGATTCTCATACAAAGTAGTTATTTTCGCCCCCTTTGTCCCCTTAGGTGAATAACATTATCTTTCTCTCTCTCTGGGTACAGGTTTCCAATAATTTATCCCCCTTTGTGATTAACAAAAAGGAGGGTATCAGAGTAAAGAGAAGGACTAGAAAAGAAAATATACAGTGTAAGATAGATAGTGAAGAGAGGAATTAAGTATTTGATTGATAAGCAAAAGATACATTTGGGAAAATCAAAAAAGTACATAAATACAATGAATCCCATCAAAAAAATGGCTAGAAGCACTCAATCATCCTCCTGAACAGGTGTCTTTCCCTTGGGATCAGCAAAGGGTGCAGAGGTAGAGTCAGCAGGCTTGGGAATTCCTGAAAGAACCACTGGTGGATCAGCAACTGATACAGTACCAGATCTGTAATCTGTCTCTCTCTGAGGGATCAAAGGTGTCAATCTCTTGATGGCTTGAACTGGAGTCAGTTGAGGAGTACTCCTAGAGGAAGATGGTGGAAGGGAAGGTGGTACAATAACTGGCCGAGCATCCACATGTAGGAAAGGCAGCAAGAGATTCCTGAAATCCATGATGATGCTTCCACCTCTCTCCATAGCAGATACAAAATCATCTCTATTCTCTATAAACTTATCCAAAGCAGGAGTAAGCTCCCTGAGCTTACTAACTTGTTCCCTGAATGCTTGGGTAACTGGAGGTATCTTCATATTCTCAATCAAAAGCTTGAAATGGTTTGTCATTTGGTTCTTAGTATAAACCTTTTCAAAATAAGAATCCACCTTATTTTTGATTGCTTCTTGAGAAGCAGTAGCTGCCCGCAGGTGATCACGAACACAACTACTAACTTCCCAAGTGGTAACAAGAATCTGAGTATCTGATGCACCACTGGGACTGGCCTTAGACAATTCTTCCTGAACAATAGTTCGGATTTGGTCAAGGTTCATACTTGTGCGGGATGAGGGAAGAGGTTTCATTGAGAAGGCCACTTTTTCCTTGAAAGAGTGAGTTAGAACACTAACTACCTTCTGAACAAGTTCATCCTGACTGTCCAGATGTTCTTTGACTGACTTCTTAAAGGCCTCAAAAACTTCCACAAACTGTTTGACCACTTCTTTGATATACCGATTGTCAGTGTGAAATTGGGTTTGAGAACTGTTCAAAGCAGTCAATGAAGAAATTGATTGTCAAAGAGAAACTACAGCTCCTGTCCAACTCTCAATCTGAGTGTGGAACACCTTAAGTTCATCCATCATTTCTTTCACAGGATTGGACACACTACATCCAATGGATAACTCAAGGGATTTCTCCACGCATTTCATCTCTTCAACCATACTTTTCTTCATATCTTCCACTGATTCTTTTATTACTTCTATCAATTCGGCTTTTAAAGACTTAAGGTCCTCCTTGGTTGCCACATTGTCATCCATAGTGGGTAAGGTAACTGATTCGTTTTGGGCTTGGTCTTCCTCATCAGAATCACCATAAGAAAGTCCAAGAATCATATATTTGGGATCTGATGTCCATATTTCAATGTCATATGGTACTGATACTGATCCAAGATTCTTCCCCTCACTTGGAACAATTTCCTTAGGTATCTCTTCCAACCCTTCTTCCTGTGGTAATTCTGCAATTTCCTCTTTAATTACAACAGATTCAGTAGCCATTTGTTCTGAGTCGTTAATGACTCTATCATCAATAGGTGTTGCTGCTATGTCTTCCTGATCAGGAACTATCCTGACTGTACTGACTATTAGAGGACTCAAACTGAGCTCTTTTTCAACATTTTCCTCATCATCTGCTTCATCATCAACCTCCTTTTCTCTATGATCAGATTCGGTTGTCTCATTCTCCTCAGAGTTGTCCTTGAAAACATATTGGCATGATTCTTCTCCTTCTTCTGTAGTCTCTGAATCATTTTCCTTCAAGATAGTTTCTCTTTTTGGTAGTTCTTTTGGAGGGCTAGATTCTCCATAAGAAATAACTTGTTGCACAGGACTAGGGGGTAAGTCTGGGTCTCCTCCTTCATCAACTGAAGTATCTTCCTCCTCAGCTTCATCATCACTGTATACTGGTTCTGGCTCATCTAGTCCAAGACCAGGATCTCTCACATCCTTTGGTCTAGACAAATGATCCACAGGAGTGAACTTCTCATAAATTTTTCCATCATCATTTACCCAAGATTTCTTCCAAGGATTCCAGCTGACTTTCATGTATTTACAGATAGTTCTTGTAATATAGTAGTTATCCTTAACCACTACCAGCTCATCTTGAGGTCCAGCTATCTCTTTCACTTTCAGCATCACGGAAATTAGCTTTGATAAAAACAAGGCATTTGATTTTGACTTCAGTCTAGTCATCTTTTCCACTTGAACCATAATCAATCTACATAGATTGATTCTCACACTATGCTTCAGCAAATGTAACAGATATATGTCTTGGAATCTCAAAGTGGCAAAGTCTCCTCTTCTTGGACTAACAACATGCTGAATAAATTTAAATAACAACTTATCTTCTCCTACCATCTCTGCAGTAATCACCTTTATAGGGGTCCCATTCCCTGTGAGTTCCAGCAGAGCATCTTCATATTTAAACACATCACTGGTCGAAGTTACATACTTGGAATAATATGTAAAATCGCCCTCATGAGGGACTCTTAGATTCTTAGCCCATTCCTCTGAAGTAAACGATACTTCCTGACCATTCACATATGAAACCATTCTTCTTTCTTCTTCAGACTTTTCAAAACAAACGAATTCATAGAACTGTTTCACCAGTCCTGGATAATAAGGTCCATTGTTGTTCGCAAAGCATTCTAGCCAACATTGTTCTTATAAAACCTTAAGAACTAATTATTTGCTTTCCATAAGCCATTCTGCACACACCTCTTTTTCAACAACAATTTCACGCTTCGATAGGTGTGGGTTTACTGGTCTTCTCTAAGCTACACTTCCACTGCCACTTCCACTGGCATCATTACTAGCTACTTTTTGTCTCTTCACTGTCGGCGCTTCACTTCCATCAGTCATCTGAGGTCTCTTTATGCGGGCCATTACGGATTTGAGGCTAGGGTTCTGAAGGTCGAGAGGTTTAGGTTTAGGAGAATTCAAACAGAAATGTTCGCGGTGAGATTGAGTGAGTCTAGTTCGAGTTTTAATATCATTTAGGATTCATAAATCACATAAATCGTAAATAAAATAAACAATGGTTCAATGAATCGGCTTTAAAGAATTTTAAAACAGCGAGAGATGTACCAGTAAAGTCTCTTAATGGTGAGGTCTTCTAATGGTGAGGTTTTCTAACAGTGAGGATTCTCTAATGGTGAGGATTCTATAATGGTGAGGATTCTCTAATGGTTTAAGGATAACATATCATTCTTAATTCGTGTTTGATGAAACTTAATCTTTCTGAAATTAAAGGCTTAGTGAAAATATCAGCTATTTGAAGTTCAGTGCCTATAAACTCAAGTGTTATATCACCTCTTTGATAATTATTTCTTAGAAAATGGTGTCTACCATCAATATGTTTAGTTCTAGAGTGAGACAAAGGATTCCTAGAAATATTAATCGCACTAGTGTTGTCACAGTTGATTGAAACATGTTTAAAGTCAAATCCATAATCCAGTAGTGTGTGTTTCATCCACAGAATCTGTGCATAGCAACTACCAGCAGTGATGTATTCTGCTTCAGCAGTAGACAATGAAACCGAGTTCTGTTTCTTACTACACCATGATACTAGGGATTTTCCAAGTAAATGACATGTTCCAGATGTTCTTTTCCTATCTAACTTACATCCAGTAAAATCATCATCTGAATAACTTATTAAGTCAAATGATTGTCCTTTTGGATAAAACAAGCCTAAATTTACAGTATACTTAAGATATTTAAAAATCCTTTTAATAGAAAGCAAGTGTGATTCTTTAGGATTAGCTTGAAATCTAGCACACATACATACACTGAACATAATATCTGGTCGACTAGCAGTAAGATAAAGTAAACTCCCAATCATGACTTTGTAATTAGTTTGATCAACTGGTTTCCCATATTCATCAACATCCAATTTACAGGTGGTACTCATAGGTATATCACTTTATTTAATACTATCAAAACCAAAACATTTTAATAAATCCTTAGTATAATTACTTTGATTTAAAATAATTCCATCTTTAGATTGAAAAATTTGAAAACCAAGAAAATACATAATCTCTCCCATTAAGCTCATTTCAAATTCATTTTGCATAACCTTTGAAAAATCAGTACATAAAGAATTTTTAGAAGATCCAAAAATAATATAATCAACATAGATTTGTACTATTAATAAATCTTTTGAAATCCTTTTTATAAAAAGATTGGAATCAGCTATACCTTTTGTAAATCATTTTGAAATAAGAAAGTTTTAAAGTCTCTCATACCAAGCTCTTGGTGCATGTTTTAAACTATATAAAGCTTTTGAAAGTTTAAAGACATGATTTTGAAAAAGAGGATTTGTGAAACTAGGTGGTTGTTCTACAAAAACATCTTCAACAATAAAACCATTTAGAAAATCACTTTTCACATCCATTTGATATAACTTGAAATTCAGATGTGATGCATAGGCAAGTAAGATCCTAATAGCCTCTAATCTAGCTACAGGTGCAAAGGTATCCTCATAGTCAATTCCTTCTTCTTGATTGTAACCTTGTGCAACTAGCCTAGCTTTGTTTCTAATGATGTTTCTAGATTCATCAACTTTGTTTTTAAACACCCATTTTGTGCATATGGTGATAGAGTCCTTAGGTCTTTCTACTAATTTCTAGACATTGTTTCTTTCAAATTGATTTAGTTCCTCTTGCATACCCATTACCGAGAATTCATCAATGATAGCATCATTGAAATTCTTAGGTTCTAGCTGTGACAAGAAGGCTTGATGTTCAACCTGATTTCTAAGAGAAGCTCTAGTCTATGTTCCTCTATCAAGATTTCCTACAACAGCATCTAAAGGATGGTTCTTTAGAATCCTAGTTGGTCTTGAAAAGGTAGGTCTAGAGATTTCAGGTTCATCAACAGGTTGGGGTTCAACAGAAGCAGGTTCTGGAAAATTTCCAGAACTGGACGTTTTAACTATAGGTCCACTGTCTTTATCATTAATGTTCAAACCAGAGAGATCATTTTCAAGATTTTCAAGAGAGGTCTTAGGTTCATGTGGATCATTTTCATCAAATTTTATGTGAACATATTCTTCCACACATTTGGTTCTTTTATTAAACACTCTATAGGCTTTACTATAAATTGAGTAACCTAGGAAAATTCCTTCATCACTTTTGGATGCAAACTTGTCAAGATTATCTTTAGTATTAAGAATAAAGACTTTGCAGCCAAAAAATTTGAAGTAGTTAACCTTAGGTTTCCTATGGTTCCACAACTCATAAGGGGTCCTCTTAAGAATGGGTCTAATCAAGACTCTATTAATAACATAACAAGTTGTATTTATAGCTTCAGCCCAAAAATAAACAGGTAGGTCATACTCATTAAGCATAGTTCTAGAAATTTCTTGAAGGGTTCTATTCCTCCTTTCTACTACACCATTCTGTTGGGGTGTCCTAGGGGCAGAGAAATTGTGACTATAGCTATTGTGTGAGCAGTAAGATTCAAACTCATGATTTTCAAATTCACGGCCATGATCACTTCTCAGAGTTTTAATCTTATTTCCACTAAGGTTTTCTACAGACTTGGAGTATTTTACAAATCAAGAACAAGCTTCACTTTTGTGAGCTAGAAAATATACCCAAGTATATCTAGAATAGTCATCTATAAGAACATAGACATAATGCTTCCCATTTAAACTAGAAACTCTAGAAGGTCCAAATAAATCCATGTGAACCAACTTGAGAGGTTGAGAAGTTGACACTTTTTTCTTTGATTTGAAAGAAACTTTATGTTGCTTTCCCTTTTGAAAGGGATTACAAACTTTGTCTGCTGGAAATTCATGTTTGGGTAAGTTTCTAACTAGGTTCTTCCTAGCATGTTTTCTAAGTGAATGCACATTGCAGTGTCCTAATCTTTTGTGCCAAAGCCAAGACTCTTTATGAAAAGCATTTAAACAAGTAATATTTGTCTTAGCTAAAGAATTTAAATCAACAGCATAAACATTTTCATTTCTAAAAGCATCAACCACTAAAACATTTTTAGAATTGAAAACATTGCAAGAATCATTTTCAAATTTAACATAAAAACCATCATCACATAACTGAGAAATACTTAACAAATTGTATTTAAGTCCATCAACAAATAAAACTTTAGAAATTAATAATGAGTCAGTGTTACCAATCTGGCCTAAGACGATGATTTTTCCTTTAGAGTTATCACCAAAAGTGACAAAGCCTCCATCAACCCTGAATAAGCTTTTAAAGCATGAGAATTCTCCTGACATATGTCTTGAACATCCACTGTCCAAGTACCAGGTCTTTTTACAGGAGCTCTTTAAGCAGGTTTCCTACAAAACAGATTTAGATAGGAAATGATTTTGGTACCCAGATTTTCTTGGGTCCAGACAGGTTAGCCAATAACACTTTAGGTACCCATATTTGTCTAATGGGTCTCATAAAATTTCTAGAATCAAAAGATTTTGAAATATAAACCTTATTAGATCCATAACTATGAATATAACTAGTTGAACCATATGAGGTTCCAGAGCTAGCTACATTATGTCCAGATTTAGGAATGAATCTAGTTTGGGTAATTTTCCTTTATCCAGGTTGGTATCCTATACCAGTAGTGTATCTAAGTGAAATTTTCTTACCTAGAATTTGAGTAAGAGTATCTTTACCATTTGTAAATTTCTCTAAGTCTTTCTTGAGTTTCTCATTGGATAATATTAATTCAGTATTCTCTTTAAGAAACTGATCATTCTTTTCTACTTCAATATCAAGAGTAGATTTATGTTTAACAGTTAAAGCATACTGTTTCTTTAAACCTTTGTATTTGTCTTTCAACTCATTACAGATTTCTTCTAACATATTACAATATTCAAACAGTTCATATTTAGACATGTTATCACATTCAGAATCATCTCCAGAATAATATGAATTAGAAGCAGGAGTTTCTGATGTTACCTCAGAAGTGTTTTTCATAAAACACATGTTCGCCTTGTTTTTGTGTTTAGTTTCAGAAACATTATATTCACTAGAACTTTCCTCAGAAGCCCTCCAAGTATCCTTCATGTCTTTCTTATACTTTTTTTCCTTGTATTCATACTTCTTTTTGTATTTCAGCTTTGGATAGTCTGATTTTATGTGTCCTTTCCTTTTGCATTCATAACAGACAACTTCATTTGATTTATCAGGCTTCTTCCAATCCTTTTTCCAAGGTCCTTTGTTGTCATACTTACCTTTTTAGTTTGACTTTCTTAAAAACTTCTTCTTCCTATAAAATTTCTTAAACCTTCTAGCAATGTGATCCATCTCAGTATCACTGTCAGAATCACTCTCACTGTCTTCACAGCTTGAACTTTCATTGATAGCTTGAAGCTTTTCCTTATCCTTATTCTTTGAGGTTGTAGTTTTTAATGCAATAGATTTCCTTCTAGGTTCATCATCTTCTTATTTGTTAACCTTGAGTTCTTCTTCATACATCATCAACTTTCCAATTAGTTCCTTGACTGGCAGTTCTCCAATGTCACATGATTCTCTAATTGAGACAGAAGTTCCTCTCCATCTTTCCGGTAGACATCTCAGAATTCTCATAATTTGTTCCTTTGATGGAACATCCTTTACTAGAGAATTCATTGTGTTGACAATTTCATTAAACCTGAGATACATGTCAGAAATGGGTTCATCAGGTTTCATCTTAAAATTATCATACTTAATAGTATAAGTGTTCAATCTCATTTCCTTAACATTAGTTGTTCCTTCATGAGAAACAGCTAAGGTATCCCAAATTTCATATGCAGTTTTACAAGCAGATATTCTATTAAATTCCTCATCTCCGAGATCACAGTACAAAGAATTCATAGCTTTACAATTATTATTGTAGGTTGTCTTAGTAGCTTCATTCCAAGTAGTTCTAACAGTAGTAGGTATTTTGTATTCAGATTCAATAGCAGTCCAAATATCAAAACCCATGCTCTCTAAATGAATTTCCATCTTGATTTTCCACTGAGCATAGTTACTTCCATTGAAAAGGGTGGTCTATTGGTAGCTACACCTTCAACTCTATTGTCCATGATAACTAAATTAAAGCAAAGATTTTAAAGAGATAAAAATTTAGAAATAACAGAAATTTTAAGAACTTTAAAATACAACTAAAATAACAGTTGAAAAACAGAGTACTTTAGAAATATTTTTTTTCTTTCCCTTTGATACCAAATGTTGGTCGGAGTGGACACTCAAGAGGGGGGTGAATTGAGTTCCAATTAAAATTTATGTTTTAAAACATTGTCTAAAAACCCCCTGAATAAAATACTAAATTAAACTGTTGTGAATTTATATCAAAGTAAGGGTTCAGTTGGGTTCTCGAGGGATTTATTATTTCCCAGTTAATAAAAACAGAAGGGTTGATTAACATTTGAAACAAACTTATGGATTTACAACTAATATAAAAACTTGCGAGTTTAATTATCAAAGTGACTTTAAAATAGTTTTGGTTTTAAAGAAATTATCAGTGGAATAAACAATAACTTTGAAATATATAGCACAACAAATATAACCAAGAGGTTCAGTCTCAAGCCGAGACTTAGTCCTCTCAAAAGATTTATATAAAAGTGATCCACACCCTAGATCGGGGATTACAACAGTATACAACTATCCAGGTCCAAGACCTCTACCACTGTTATCCGTGGGAACAGGAACAACAGCAACCAGCTGTCCAGGTCACACGACCTCTACCACTATCCCAGTGGGAAATAAAAGATATAAGAGTGTTGAGTGAGGATTTACAAATCCTCCTGTTAAAGTACAGGAGACAACGTGTGTGTAAAATACAGCATATAACACACACTTCTCAATATGTAAAAAAGATAAATCACAGATCAAATATTTAGAGTTTAGAAATGGATCTAGTGATTGTCTTGCAATTCTGGACTCCTTTGATTGATCAGAATTTGCTCTGAGTCCTCTTCTGGTTTTTTTCTGGAAAACAGAGTATCGTCTGTTTCCTTGACTTCCAGGTTCAGTGAATGTTGAAGAAGCTGTTGAGTTGATGTTCTCTTTTTGTTCTCATCTCTTCTCTGGTACGAACGATTGTAGGTGATCTTCCTATAAGCTCAGACGTCTCTCTTCATGTACACCATCTTGAGTGTTCTTCACTTGTTCAGTGTGGCTGCAACCTCTTCACAACACGTGTTCAACTCTCTTATCTATTCGTGTGTATACGTGCGTGTGTATTTTTTTCAGCTCGACAACAGCATCCTTATTTTAAAGCACGAGCTCCAGCAAAAGATATGATTTATTTTTGCAGGTACGAGGTAAAAATCCCTGACATCCAACAGCACACATTAAATAAATGTCAGTGTATTAAAATATTCCTAATATGACCGTTGGTTAGATTAAATAAAGATAATGAAATTCAAGCAGTGTCGGGTTCTGTCTCTGGAACGGTAGCTCTTGATATCGGTAGACTTGTGTTGGTGTCTGTAGGTCTGAGTATCGGTAGACATTTGTAACGGTAGTCTTGTATTTCGGTAGACTTGATGTATCGGTACTGGTGGACTTGTAACAGTAGCGGTGGCTCTGCCTTTACCAGTAGTGGTAACTCTATATCGACAGCTGTGGTTCTGCCTTGTAACGGTAGCGGCAGCTCTCTATCAGTAGACTTTGCATAATGGTGGACTTCAGCATATCGGTAGCTGTCAACTTTGCTGTAGCGGTAACTGTCGACTTCATTGTATCAGTCTCTATGAGCTGTAATGGTTGCTAGCTTGTAACGGTATCTATTTTGTTCGGACGGTAGCTACTGTTTAACGGTTTCTCTACTATGTATCGGTAGCTAGTTTGTAACGGTAGCTAAAAAATGTTTGAGCATTCACTTGGAAGAATGAGTTAAGTCATAGTAAACATATATCTGATAATTCAAAAGACTTAATTTAAGCATAATGAAGGTAACAACATATATTATTGTATATTTGGAATGTATTAAGCATAATCAAGATATAAAGAAAGAATGGTTGGGATTATCAAAACACAATAAAGCAACTTAATTCCAGAGGGTTCAACAATAAAAACCTTATTTTTTCTTTTTAATACTTTTAAACATATAAAATAATATTTTTAATGTCAGATGTTGAGATAGAGAAATATTTTGAGTCCTGGTGTGCCCATAATTAATTTTATAAAAATATTAAATAATTTTTATACTATGCATACATTTCTTTTTGATAAATGTGATAAATCTTAAACAAAGTCTCATATCGAAAATAGAGGCCATGCTAGAATCTGATATATGAGGGTTACCCTTGGTGTGACCTAAATTTAGATTCCATGGGACATTCAGAAAAGGTGATTGTTAGCGGGTGTGTTATGTGAATTAATTAATTATTTTATTTAATTCATTTAACCTAATTACCTCTATAAATATGTCATTATATAGGATTTATAGGGTTAGCTTCACAACCCTGTGACCTTTGAGTGGAGGATACAAGAGGATGGACAATTATTTATTGGAAGGATCAATATTAGGAAACTACCAACAATCTGGTGATGGAAAATTGATGTTCCATGAATGCAATAGATCTTCTTCCTTTATTGGTAGCATAATTTTACATCAACGATCAATCCAAATCAATTTATTACTGGTCATTTTTATATCCCCCCCTATGATTAAAATATTGATAATGGTCAATTTCTTCTCTTTGCTCATAGTTGAGTTGATCCTTTTCTTGAACTTGTGTATTGATTTTAAATTGAATTATTGGGAGCATGTGAGAATGTCTTCCATGATTTGAAGTAGAATTTTACTACCATACTAATTTTCATCCAAACCGAGCATGGTGAGGAGTATAATGTTTTTTTTATGGATCCAGAGTTAGATGAGGAGTAGTGTTGATGAAGGGTTATCATGTATTGGAGTATAGTTCATGAAGGTTGAGGCAACAAAAATAGAATTATCCTACACATGATCTCAAGTTAGATGTGGTGGTTAATTCCTCAACGTGCTTGCAATATTACCTATTGGGGGATAATTTTTCTATTTATACCATCCAAAAAATATTAATGTACATATTTTCATTATGATATTTGAATCTCTATTAGTGTTTATGAGTTGAGTATATGAAGTCATTTTATTTTGGGATCACTTGTATGCCTAATAAGGAAAATAATTTTGCTGATAATTTGATAAGGAAAACACATATTCAGGAAGTTCATGAGTCTAAATCATAGTGGAAGATGATAAACATGTCGGATGAGATGCATATTGAGGCAAAAAAGGGGCTAGAGAAGATGACCCTAATTTCCTAAACATCCGAGTCCAAACTTATAATCCGGATCAGGGAGAGGCAGTTTGAGGACCTAGAGTGTTTGGCCTTGAGATAAATCATTGAATGGGGAGAGTCACCTTCAGATTGGACTATTGACGATGACGAGATAAACTATGTAAACAAATGTTTTTTATTTCTACATGTATGTGAGAGGAGACGATGCATGAGTTTTCTTCCTCAAAGTGGTAAGTGCATATTATTTTGACTAAACTTCACTGTGACCTATGTTGATAGTATTGGTGGTTGAGAGGGCTATATGGAATATGATTGAAATGACAAGGGACTTCAAGTTTCATAACCTACTAACCTTCACTGGAGAGGGTGGACCTGAGGAAGTTGAGTTCTATATTGATTCTATCCATATGATAATTTAACACTACACATGTATAGAAAATATTTTTGTTTATTGGTTATATTTTATGTGTTAAATTAAAACGTTTGTGGGATATTCAGGCTTGGAATGAGAAACTACATAAAATGGTATGGAAGAACTTCTGGGAGATGTTTTTAAAAAACTTTTACCCAGAGATAATGATATGTGAGAGTGATGAAGATTTTATGTGGTTGACCATAGGGATTATGTCTGTGATCAAATATTATGGTTACTTTACTGACATTCAACACTTTTCTCTAACATCAGTCAAAGATGAGTAAACTGAAGAAAAACATTTTTTGGAATGACTTAAATTTGAAATTAAGTCCCAGTTTAACATATTTTAGCTGAAGATGTGTTGTTTATGTGGGGATTCATGCTCTCATTTGTAAGGGTAGGTGGGTTTTACTAGATAACCAAGAAGTATGTATTCTAAGGTTAGTAAGTGTCACTATTTGAATGTTAACCAGAGTAGTAGAAAGAAGAGTGGGTAGGGTGAGGGATTAGTTGCTCAGATAAATCCTTGGGTGTTTTTTATTAGTGTGATAGGTCAGGTCACTACTATAACTATTTTCCTCGACCATCGATAGAGTGCCGAGATTGTTGTAGGATGGAACATCTACAATTATTCTACCAAAACCCATGACCAATGGGTATTGATGGAGGATCTATACTGAACCAGAGTATGGGAAGGAGGACTTATACACCATGCTAATATAGAAGTTGTAGTACTACCGGTTGTGCTGGCCGAGGTGGTAGATGTGGTAATTTTGGGAAAGAAAACCCATATCAATAGAGTAGTGTTACCCAAGGGATGTAGACAGTATCATAGGGAAGAAGGGAAAGAAAATTTCATGTAGTTCAGTCTGTACTTGTGGATAGTGAGGTAGGTCTAGAGACAATCATAGGTGATATTCTTGTATATTGTATGATTTTTAGATCCTTATTTGATATAGGAACCTCTTATTCTTTCATACCTTTTCAACTTGTGAATAGTTTGACTCCGATAGTGCAGTTTATGTGTGGTGTTCTAATGATCAACACATTGTTGGGAGTGTAGTAGATGGACATTTGTTCATACAAGGGGTGTTATCTTGAAGTTATTGAGTATCATTTCCTTTGGGATATTTACATATTTGATATTTATTCTTTTGAATTTATTTTGGGTATAGATTGGCTGGTATCATGTTGAGCCTACAAATATTGTTACCGTAGAAGAGGGACCTTTACGTCTCATGAGGGTGATAGTAATGTTCACCTTGGTGAATGAGATATCTATGTAGGATATGCATGGGCAATTCATCAACAATAGGGGGATCTAACTACCTAGGTTTCTAGTCTTTTGTGGATGGTGGGGGTGTAAATCATGATGTCTCCCCACCCATAGTGGACCAATTATAGGATTTATTTTCTAAAGAATTCTTAGGGACTCTACATAAGATATTTGTTGAGTTCACAATTGAGATCATGTCTATAGGTGAACCAATTTCTATTCCTCCTTACTGAATGTCACCAAAAGAGCTTATAGAACTTAAGATTTAGCTGGCAGAGTTGATGGATAACAGATTTATCCATACAATTTAGTTAACATGAGGTTATCTAGTTATTTTTATAGGAAGGATGATGGGACATTACGTTTTTGTTTGGATTACTAGAAGTTGAACCAAAATATATTGAGGAATGGATATCCTCTTCCATGTATTAATGATCTCTTTGACTAATTGAGATGATCTTGTGTATTCCCTATGATTGAATTATGATCGGGGTATCACCAGTTAGGATTTATACCGTAAAATATACCATGGAAAAATTTCAGAAGTAGTTATGGACTCTATGGGTTCTTCATGATGTCATTCGGGATGACAAACGATTCAGTTGTGTATATGGCCTAGATGAACCCAATCTACCACCTGTACCTGGATCATTTTGTTTTTGTTTTTGTGGATGAAAACTTGGTGTACTCCAAGAATCATGATGATAATTACCAACATCTTGCAATAGACATGAGTACACGGAGATAGCACCATCTATTCTCCAATCTATCTAATTTTCAATTCTATATTGACTAGGTATATTTCTTGGGTCACATCATCTATGAGGAATGTTTTTTAGTGGTCCCAAAGAAATTATAGGAATATTTTTCTTGGGATTATCCCAAAAATGTTTTTTATATTCATATATTTTTTTGGCATAGTGGGCTATTATCGGAGGTTTATCCAAGACTTTTCCCTCTAAGAAGTAGTACCTTCAAGCTTGAAAAATAAGGGAATAACAATTAAATTTTATGGAGCATGTTAGAATTACTTCTAAGAGTTGAAGAAGAATTTGACTACCATATTGATTTTGATCCTACATGGCCCAAGTGAGGAGTATACCATACTTTATCATACATATAGGATCCGACATTTTTAATTCTTGATGTTGGAGGGATGAAGTTATTATGTATGGATCATAATAGTTGAATCTAAATGAATGGAATTACCCTACAAATGGTCTTGGGTTATCCACAATGGTTCATGACTTAGATTATTGGTTGAGTTACCTATTGGGTGGGAGTTTTACTATGTATAGAGATAAAAAAATATTAATGTACAAATTTTCACAGTGATATTTGAATCTCTACCAGTGTATAGGGGTCGATTATATGCCATTTTTTTATTTTGATCTATCATAAAAACCTAGTAATGGAAACAATATTGTAGAATATTTGAGCAGAAAGACCCAAACCTAGGTAGTTCAAGAGTTTAATACTGAGTGAATGATAATAACCTTGTTTGATAAGATGCATATTGAGGTTCAGGAGCTCTAAGAGTATACGAACCTTATATACTAATCATTTCAGTCCACACTTATAAGCCCAGTCAGGGAGAGGAGATGTGAGGATATAGACTATTTTCCCTTCAGGGAAATCCAGGAAGGTGAGGAGTGCCCTTCTGGATGGACCATATATGATGATGAGATCGTCTATGTAGGGAACTTTTTTGTTCTGCCTATGTGTATGCAGCAGGAGATGATGTGTTAGTTTCATTGCTTATAGTAGGTGGCACATCCTAGTTTGGACAATATGTACCATGAAATACATCAATATTATTTGTGGATGGGATAGAAAAGGTACATTGTAGGTTTTATGACATGATTCTACACCTGTCAGCCAGTGATGGTCAAGTATCAATGACTTAGTGGTTTGATATAACCATTTCTCTTTCCGAAATAGAAGTGGGAAGACATTAATATTGACTTAATGGTGGGTAGTTCAAATATTCCCTAGAATAATGATGTTATATGGTTGATTTTGGATCAATTGAAAATATTATCCCATTTCATTCCAATCATAATGACTTTCATAGTTGATCAGTTTAGAGATATGTATGTTTGAGATATTTTCCATTTTCATGGGGTACCATGATGAATTGTTTCTGATAGTGACTAAAATATTATTTCAATGTCTTGGAAAGGATTTTAGAAGTCACTTGGTATGAAGATACTTTTGATTATGACTTTTCACCCACAAACATCAGGGAAATTAGAACATACTATACATGTTCTAGATAACATTTTAAGAGAATGAATTATTTATTTTTTTAGAAATTTGGAAAATAATTTAGATCTTTTTTATTTTTCCTATAAAAATAGTTATTAGGAGACTAGTAAAATGGATCCATATTAGAAACTTTATGGTATTTCATGTAGTTCACCGTTGTGTTGGATGAAGGTAGGTGAGATTGAGTTTTTGGGACAGACTCTTGTCCAGGAGACATTGGACCAGGTTCAAATGATTCAAAAATTATTGGTTGTATCTTATAGTATGTATAATTCATATGATAACCGAAATAATTTACCCACTGAGTTTAGAGTGGGTGATTGTGTATAGCTTCAGGGGTCACTGATATTGGGTCACTATAGGATCATAGGTAGGTAACATTACCACCTATGTTTGTTTGACCATTTGAGATTATGGAGATAATTGAACTAGTGTCATACTAATTGGATCTTTCATAGAGTTATAGTGATATACATTATGTTTTCCATGTGTCATAGCTTCAGTAGTATCACCCCAACCCTTCTCAGGTGATCTATGTTGATGATATTGAGTGTGAGTCTAATGCATCCTTTGAGGAGAATATAATTCATGTTGTGGATTATAGTGAAAATGTTTTTCGGAGAAAGACTGTTCCATTTGTTATAGTTTTATATAAGCATGGTTGTGTTGAAGAGGAAACTTGGGAATTGGAATCATAAATTTGGGCTCAGTGGATCAAACGTTTGCATCAAAATCTAATAGATTCTTGGGAGAACATCTTGAGGATGGTTTGTTATAATGTGGGGATATGGTAAGATCTAGACCTTTCTATAGATTCCTCCTACTTTTTATTAGGTACATTTTATCCCTATATTGATCATATTACGACTGGATCTTGTATTGGGTGAGTTTAGTTGACTTTTGGAAACATTTAGAGTGGTTTTGGGTAGTACATCGTGGGAACATGGTTTTCCCAAACCATGCACCTACATCCAAAAAATTATGAATTCTAGATAGAGAGGAATTTCATGGTTAGTACATGTTTTTTCAGACCATACACCACATAGGAGAAACCATGCACCCTATACTGTGGGGGCACATGGTTATGCTGTGTTGTTTGTAAAACCATGTGGCCCTACCTAGGAAACCATACAAATGATAATTAAACCCTCAAAAAAAATTATAAATAAATTTCATAACCCTTGGTTTATACCCAAAATCATCCCATCTTGGACAAACACAAATTCTATCACCCATAGAGGATCACAAGAGGATTTCAATTCTCTTTGAACCCCCTTCATGGTGAATCAAGGATTCAGTTGAGTATTGAATCCTATATGGTATGTAATCACTTCCCCATTTGGACTACTATCTCTCTCTCTCTCTCCTGTTTCCCATTTCAATTGGAGGGGGAATATTTTTCCACTGTTATCCATAGATTAGAACTAGGTTTTGATCGATCCTATTTATTGGATCTAGATTTTATTTTTTGATCCTAGATATCTTTGGTCATCTTGATTTTTACCATTCTATGTCAAATTGAGGGTTGCAGTTTGGTGAGTGTTCATCAAAGACCTTGCGGTAGGTGTTATAATTACTAATTCCCATAGTCTCGATTCTGATTTCTTGTATGTAATTGAAAATTTTAATTATAGTATTGGGAAATTATATTATTTAATTGAATTAGTGAATTTATTCCTTTTGAATTTTGAAACCCTCAACGAACCCCCTTGGACCTGTTAAAATTTTGAGACCGAACTTGATGGAAACCCATAGAATGTGTCCATATATTTGACAAGGAAATTTGTGGTTTATAAAATTGGAAATAATTGGATGATGGAATTGAATTAATTCATTATTTTATGATTGATAATGGGATTTAATGTGATGAATTTCTTAACCTTTACGAGTTAATGAAATATGTGGTTAATTGATAACAAATGTATTAATGTTGATTTCTTCATATTATTCCATTTGATTAAAGTAAAGAACCATGGTTGTGATTTATAATTTAAGTAGTGAACTTTGATGAGTATGATTGAATAATGTTTCATGACTATGAACCTTGATATGAATACTATATATTTGATATCTATGATTTATTGATAAATTTGGTGTGGGATAGGGATTGTTTCTCCAAATACCCACAGGGTGCCAGACTGATGCTCCAGTGCCATGACTTCACACTAACCAGGGCTCAAGCCGCAACTAACCCAATACCACCTATATAGTCCAAGAGTGGTGACACGCATTGAAAAGAATATCCAAAATGGGAGGCCTTAGCCTAATGTATCTGTATGAACACACTTGACCATATCAGTGCAGAAGTGATGATGAATAATAATAAAATTATGCAACAAATAGAATTTAAACCAAACATGAAAATCCTCTCCAGTGAAAAAGAGTATGATAGTGAAAACTAAAATGTAAAAAGGAAAAAATACACACCCAACAAGAAATATTCTCTAACCTCAAAAAAACCAGAATGTAAACTAATGAGAGACCCCTGCTCCTAATCTCTAAGCTACAACCACCATACACAGTCCACAACACCTAGTATCCCCAAGCTCCTTTTATGTCACCATTGACCTATCCATCATTTTCATAAGACATGACATGTGTGGGAAAAGAACATGTAGGGGTGTGTATAGAAATACTCAGTATAAAACCCTAAAAACTGTAGGAAAATTAGTAAGAGATATAACCGAAATATAAATGCGATAGATAGTAGACTATATGTAGTGAAACCCAAATATAGTGAAATAGTAACCACATCAAAGCATAAGGGGCTCAAGATGGTGTATAGATTAACTACACATTAAGTATTATCCACCCATAATAGGAGAGGAACCTCATCCAACCATGAGAAGATAAGCACATAAAGCAGGTGGAATACCCATGTGTCTTCGAGACCTATGGAATGATAGTAACCATATACAAAGGTACGGATACATATTTATATATATATGCTCAAGAAAAAGAATCCCAATAATGGGAGAAAGGGGATCTTTATCTTACATATCATCCTAGGAAAAGAGTCTCCAATAGTTCCATCAGTCCAACAACAATTCCAATCATCTCCCACATCTGCCCAGTAGAAACAGTCCAAGTCAATCCATGCCCCATCACTATTCCGTACAATCGGGGGGCTAAAATATCTAGGTAGAGAACTCATTACTTGGTACAACTATAGGGTTCCACTCAGTGGATAAATAGAGGACTCATACCCTATTACAACATGAGGGTTTCACTCTAATAATCGATGCAAAACACATGCCCTACATAGAAAGAGGGATACACTCTAAAGGTAGAGGACCCATGCCCATACCAACTAGATGGTTGGAATCTAGAATTTGATAGAGGAACCATTCCATTTTCCAACATGAGGGTTCCAATATAATAATAGAGGACCCCTTCCCATCCTAGATGGATGGTTACACTCTTGGAGTCAGTAGAGAAACCATTCCTAGACCAAATAAAATGTTCAACTCTTTTCATCCAGGACCCATGACCAACCCTACTGGAGTGTTTCAGTCAAAATTCCTCTGGTGATCCTATATGATCATTTTCATCATCGAGCATCAGATAAACAAGTGACTTTCTCCGGAATATCTCACATCATATACCCAAATCCACAACCAAGGGATTCATAGTATTCTCTGTAGAAAACACACATGACTGGCTACACAATGGCCAAAATCTGAGTCCAAATTAATGAGATACAAGAGTTTTTATTTTTCCTATAAAGGAACCAAGGGGTACACAACATGTGAAGGAACCCACATAATGTGTATTCATGTTCCATCACCTAGTCGTGTCCTTAAGGTTACATTGTTTTCTAACTATGTTGGGATACACATCCTGTTTGGGATCTACATGACATACACATTCCATTCTTGCCCATGTGTTTGGTCATGTCTGTTAATCCAAGTTGGGTCTTTGTACTTTAGTACATGACATGCTTATTCACATGTGGTGTCACCAATGCCTCTATCCATGTTTTCTTTACTTTATAACATGGTCTATACCTATAAATATGCTACTCCACATGGATTCAAAACTTAGGCCTTATGTATAGAGTTTTTAGGAAGTCCAGATGGTGTTTCATCCATATAAATTCCCAAAACCCTTATCACCACATCATAGGGGCTACATGTTGTAGGTTCATCATAGTATATGATCTGTAGTCATGTTTTTCAAAATTTCTCATATATGAATTATAAAAATCATATTCTTCCTTTCAACTTTGATTTCGAACTCATTTCTTCTCGAAAATGGTGGATCTGGCCATGGATCTCCGTTTTCGACCATCCAGTGGCTGAAAAATAGTGTATGTTGGTCTTCAAAGGTTCACATCTGAAATGACTCTATCACTTAGAATCTTTGTTTTGGATTTAAAATCAACAAATAGATCACTTAAAACCCAAAAAAATGTTATTTATTTATTAATTCATCCCTCACACATGAATTCGTCATGATTCCATGGGTCTGATTGGGCTTGGTACCCCATGAAATGTCAGATCATGGCCATGTGGTCCAACTTATGAGAAATGCAAAGTAATTAAAGGGGAAAGGCAACAAACAACTATATATCAATCATTTCCATGTTCTCAAAGACAAATATCAAGAACATGGCGATTTGGGGCTAGCAAACAAAATAATATTTAGTTAAAATGATACACGGGTGCATACAAAGTTTAGCAATTGGTCAAGACCAAAGATTGGAAGATTCTACTCAATCAATATAATAAAAAATGGTTCAATCCATATTTTTAAAAGTCCTACCAAGATATTGTATCATTAATCATTGAAGAACACTCTCAAAAATGAATGAAAGAAGTTGTTGCATTTGTTGCATCTCGATCTACTCCAATTCAAAGATTCATCTTCATGAGATGAGATTCACTAATAGAAGAAGAATAATAAGGATCAGTAATCCTTCAGGGGTTTATGTATCTTACCTTGGAGTATTTTAGATGGTGGAATATTTATATACATTCATGTTATGTTAAATTAATATATTAATTTAATTAATTAATGAGTTGAACATACCTTCAGTAGGTGAGACATTTGAATGCCCCACACTGACTTATCTAAGGTCTTTCCTAGGATAAAAATCCTGTACCAAACTCAACCATTTTCTCAAATTTATAATCTAATATTCTTTTTAATAGTTACCCAATTTTTTTATGAAACTATTCACATGAAACATAAAATATATTTGATATGTTTAAAAATTTATTTGAGGGTACACCGGGCCTCAAAATCACACACCGTCTCGTCACCTAACTCTAGTAATATAAGTAGAAATATTTAAAATTATTATAAGGAAAAAATTGGGTCTCTAAATCATTATATCCATCAATATTTTTGTCCATGAAAAGAAAAACTAAACAAAAAACATAGGATACTAATCTCACATCTGGCTCTCTCGCTGCTAGGATATCTCTTGAAAGTTCTCATGCTAACAAAACATGTGAACCAAGGGGATGGTTTATCCATAGAGGGTCTTTTATTGTAGATCCTCGATCTCCATTAGGTGATTCACAAAGGTGGATCCATCCTAGATGTACAACTCTCTCTCATTCAATAACGTGTGTAGGGTCAGGAATGTATCTCCTCATCTACGACATGTTGAAGACGCCGTGCATCCACTCCAACTACAGGAGTTGGGTGAGGGAGTGAAAAACATCACCAACCCCTTACAATATCTCAAACATCTTGATGAACCTCCAGGAAATATTGAGTCCTTGGAAAACCCGCCACAATCCCCATCCTCGGGTGAGTCTCAAGAAAACATGGTCTCCTTACTCTAACTCTAAGGGCCTATAATAGTGATCTGTGTAAGATTGTTTCATACTCTGAGTTGTCATCGTCCACTCATGGATGACCATGAACATATCTGTTTTCACTTGAAACTTCTTTGATCACAAAAGATATCTCGCAATGATCTCTTTCTAGAATAAGGGTAAAATGAAGGGTCTATTGTACAGGGCCACAAATACTTTCATTCCCATATTAGAGTGGTAGTAGTTTTTGTATGAAAACTCTTCTAAGAGAAAGTTACCCTCCTAGATCCGTCCAATTTCTAACCCATAATCCCACAATATATCCTCCAACACCTAGATAGTGTGGTCAGTCTACCCATTGGTTTTTGGGGGAAAGGTTGTACTCATCCTCATTTGGGTCCTGAATTCCACCTGTTGGCACCTCCATAATTGTGACATGAACCACACATCATAGTTATATATAATCGTCGAAGGAACCCCATGATGATGTAAAATATCCCATATAGAAAACTTACTTAAACTCTCCATGAAACTCTACCATCTTATATCAAGTAAGTGTGTAGATGTTATGATTAATTCAACGATCACCCACATGGATTCATGGACCATCATTTTCTATTAAATCCCTATTAAAAATTCCATTTATATGTTATCCCACTTCCACTCTGGGACCACCAGGGGTTGAAATAAACATTCCAAAAACTAGTGCACAGCCATCACCTATTTACAGGGGGGAACCGAGATATGAACTCAACAACACTCTATCTCATTCTAGACCACCAAAAGTACCACTAAAGGTCTATGTGAATATTCCATACACAGGGATGTTAATCTAAATGATATGTGTGGAAATATCGGCTCACCTCCTCTTGAATTCTAACTAGACCCACCACTCATCCCTAAAAAATGATAATGTTGTTCCCTCTTTCATTATATCCATATGCTGAGTCCCCTAGGGATATCTAGTTTGGAAATACCTCGTAGTCAATATATACAAACTAGGACTCTCTCATAGGATCAAGAGGAAGAGGAGAAAATACTATTGACTGAGTAAAATTTGTACCCTCTTATCCCACCATGATTTGCTGAAAGGAAGACATCTTCTCTGAAGCCTCTTGCACTAAGTGAGTTTGGAACTTTCTACTAAGGGAATTTTATACTACGTTTCCCTTAACTGGATAATATACTATCTCAATGTCACAGTCCTATAGGGACTCCAACAAGAACTATTATCTTAGGTTCAAGTAAATCTATGGGAATACCTACTTTAGACTCTGATGGTCAATGTAAACCAAAAAGTACCCTCCCAGAAGGTAGTGCCTCCGAATCCTTAGGGAAAAGAAAACTACTTCCAAATCTAGGTTATGATTCACATAGTTCTTCTATGGGGTCTCAAATATCTCAACCAATTTTTAATAACTACTTACTCCTGAAACAACATGAAGTCAAGCCTAGCTTCTGATACATCATAATACAGTATATAAATCATAACCTCCTCTAGTAGTATCATCATAGGAGCACTCATCAACATCATCCTAAACTCCTCGAATGATCTTTGGAACTACTAATTCAAGGTAAAAATCTTCCTTCTCTATGTCAGGAGTTGTCAAATGGGCTAAAATTTTAGTGATGTCTTCCAAAACCCTCTTGTAGTACCCCCACAATGTCAAGAAAACTATACACCTATGACATGATCTTTTGTGGACCCCAAAAGAGCACTACATCGATCTTTACTGGATCCATAGATAAACCATACTCAGAAATGAAATTCCCCAGAAAGTGAACCTCATTAATCCAAAATGGGAACATTGAGAGCATACCAAAGTGCTGGTTCTCTCGAATTAAATATAGAACCATCCTCAAGTGCTCTTTATGCTCCTCCTCTAATGCAGAGTAGATGTGTTTGCAATCAATAAAGAAAACCTAAAACTGGTCCAAGTACATATTAAATATCTATTTCATCAAATCCATAAACACATAAGGGGAAATCATCACACCAAAGGAAATCACTATGAACTCATATAGTCTGTAGCAACATAATTATGACAACCCTGCTTTTTATTACAACTTAAACATGCTTTATTACATAAAACTTCACTTGATACAACAAAGAAGATCGAGAGGTTTAGTGTCTTTGGGGCTTAGGATCATTACATAAAAACTTTAAACTTGAAATACAACATCCTTATTGAAAACTTCCTTTACATGACCACTACATTCCTTCGTACTTAGCATTGCATGGGATAACCTGAGGACATGCATAAGAAAAGGGTGAGCTATAAAGCCCAGTAAGGGAGTACACAATGAATAACATGAGGAGTACAATACATGTTAGGCAATAGGCATATCAATAGAGCATAAGAGAGACATGAACATAAAGGCATGATAAATCATGATAATCATAACATGGAAATGTGGCAACAACACTTAACAT
The DNA here is from genome assembly GCA_963277665.1 of Viscum album. Lineage (NCBI taxonomy): Eukaryota > Viridiplantae > Streptophyta > Magnoliopsida > Santalales > Viscaceae > Viscum > Viscum album. The sequence goes on along the minus strand of OY728152.1, from coordinate 1,905,465,023 downwards.
TGAATTAGCATGAGCCAAGGCTCATTGCACATGGAGCATGAGTAAACCCTCATTGCACTTGAAGCATGAGTAAACCCTCGTTGCACTTGAATTAGCATGAGTAAACACTCATTGCACATGACGTATCATGATACTATACTTTACCCAATGCATTGGAGCGCTATAAAGGGCGCACCCTTCTTAAACATTTCATTTCATGCATAAGTGTGCCACATGGATCATAAAACATGGATTCATAAAACATAATCATTTATTCCACGATAAAGGAATGTGGAATTCATACATGAAACTTTACAATCAATATGTATATGTGCATAAAGTTGAATACCCTTGATGGAGAAATGGGCATGGTATTCACTACACAAAGACATTGGCTTAGAAAATCGGTGCGATTTCGACAGCGTAACGGCGTGACATAAGAATTCATAAAAAAGGTTGATGAGAGAGAAAGGGGTTCCTCATCATATTTACATTTAATGGACAGTAAGGAGATCATATATATACATGTCCCAACAATAGAAATGGAATTTAGATTCATGATACAAAAGTATTTCTTGAATGTAAAAGAAGAGAGAGAAGTTCCTTTCGGAATTTCAGCATAGTAACGGGTGTACATGGGAGGCATTTAATGAGAGAGAAAGGGTTCTCCCATCATTCAAACAATAAGAGGGCAGTATGGGGGAGGTGCGAAACCATACCCCAACATTCATAAATGAAATTAAAAGGGCAATACAACTTAAAGAAAATTGACAAAAATGAGAAAGGAAGAAAAACCCTTACTTGGAAGTGTGCTTCCAAAGGCTAGAGAGAGGCTTGTGAGAGGCTTGTTGGGAGCTTGGGGCACCTTGAGAGGATTCTAGGGAGAGTAGGTCAGAGGTTGGACGAACTTCAAGGGCTTTGAGTGAGGAGGAAGTGGGAGCTTGGGTGGGTTTATATAGGAAAGGTGAGATAATTCTTTATTATTTAGGTTTGGGACCCCTTATATTAAAATAATCCAAACCACAAACCATCCCATGGTATTTGCCCATGGTTTCTGGAAAAGGAAAGAGGAAAATAATATTTTACAAGGCCAAGGTCCGAACTTATTAAAAAATTAGGGTTGCTTATGTGGAGGTGAGTCACACTCCCATGGAAATTAATTTAAAAAGGCAAAGTGTTGAATAAGTCTTGAGGGCTCCATTAATGCTTTGAAAAGTGAGTCAAACAAACCCAAAACCTCATTATTTTAATGATTAAACACATATTGGCCGAACATAAGGATTATGGTATTTTATTACATCACCATTGGGTCATTATGATGTCATAAAACACATTATATATTTAAATGGTATTTAATTTTTACCCAAACATTTGACTGTCTCAGAAAAATATGAAAAATTCACCGTTGGATAATTTCGACGTCCTGATTCCAAAAATAATATTTATTTTATCTAAATAATTTTCTAAATATGTTAATTTTCACTTTTAAAATAAAAACCGACATTTATAAAAAAATTCACGGGTTTTGACAGAAATGGCTTTCAAACCTTAATAAAAATTTTAATTGCATTCATAAAATTATAAGATCATTTATATTTAATAAAAATTAATTTAATATTAATAATAATATTTTATTAAAATATTATTTTATTCAAAAATCCTTTAATTTAATAAAATATAATTCTTAATTAAATAATAACTAAAAACATCATTTGTACTTTAAAAACTAATTACAATGCATCAAAAATGACTAGAAATTATATTTATTATTATATATAAAAAAAATAATGTACATGAACATGGTTCTACTTATTTGTTACATAACCCCTTAAAATAGCCGCATAAGACCTAAGGGTAAGGTGCGCGATGGTGATAGACTCTTGGGGCTGCTCGGATAACATCGCTCGAGTGGTAATCTCTATCAACTTCCATTTTTCCCGTAGACGATCACGTTCGAGCTTGACTTGATGAAGCTCAGCTTGGGCTTGGTCAAGGGAAAAGCCCAAAGACGCCACCTCTTTACCGAGCTCCGACAAATGGGCTTCGTAAGGGGCAATTCTACTGGATGAGGCCATCGCTTCCTTTGTCTGAGTAAAAATGGTTTCGTTAAAGCCTTATATTTAAACTACCCAGATGATCACTGTTCAACGGCTATAAAAGTAACGGTCACAAATCTTAACGTTAAACTAAAGAAGTTGACATCATATAAAAACATAAAGAAACATTTAACTGGATCAAGAGGGATTTTCCATTAATGAAATTTTGGGTCGTTACAACATTCCCCCCTTAAGAAATTTCGCCCTTGAAATTTTCCTTTTCCCACACTAAAACAAATGTGGGTAACTTAGCTTCATCATATCCTTCGACTCCCAAGTTGCTTCTTCAAACTTGTGGTTTCTCCACAACACCTTGACAAGGGGCATTGTCTTATTTCGTAGAACTTTTTCTCTACGATCCAAGATCTTCACTGGTTGCTCCTCATAAGAAAGATCGTCTTCTAATTGTACCACCTTAGAAGAGAGTACATGTGAAGGGTCTGGTATGTACTTCTTTAAGAGGGATACATGGAAGACATCATGCACCTTGGCCATAGTAGGTGGAAGTGCTAGTCGATAGGCCACAGCCCCAACACGATCAAGAATCTCGAATGGGCCGATGTACCTTGGACTTAACTTCCCTTTCTTTCCAAACCTCATGACCTTCTTCCACGAAGATATGCGTAAAAACACCATGTCTCCGACTTTAAACTCAAGGTCTCGTCGACGATTATCTGCATAACTCTTCTGTCGACTTTGGGCTGCCTTGATATGCTGCTGAATGGTTTTCACCTTCTCCACCATTTCTTCGACCATTTCTGGTCCAAGCAGCTTACGTTCACCGACCTCATCCCAACATGCCGGTGTTCTGCACCTTTTCCCATATAGGGCCTCATATGGTGCCATTTGGATGCTCGAGTGGAAACTATTATTATAAGAGAACTCAACTAGAGGAAGATGTTGATCCCATCCTCCTTTAAAGTCCATTGAGCACGCTCTCAACATATCCTCAAGTGTTTGGATAGTCCGCTCGGATTGGCCATCAGTTTGAGGATGATAGGCCGTACTGAAGTTCAGTTCAGTATTCAGAGCATGTTGAAGACTCTTCCAAAACATAGAGGTAAATCTTGGATCTCGGTCCGACACAATAGATAGTGGTACTCCATGCAACCGTACCACTTCCCTGATATATATCCGTGCCAGTTGATCCAAAGAGAAATCCTCTCGAATAGAAATGAAGTGTGCAGTCTTTGTAAGACGATCCACAATAACCCAGATTGCATTGTTGCTTTTGGATGTCCTTGGAAGTCCAGTGACGAAGTCCATGGTGATGTTCTCCCATTTCCATTCTGGTATGGGCAATGGTTGCATCATCCCCTTAGACTTCTGCCTCTCTGCCTTCACTTGCTGACACACCAGGCACTTTGATGTATATTTGGTGATCTCCTTCTTCATATTATCCCACCAAAAGTTTTCTCGGAGATCTCGATACATCTTTGTGCTCCCTGGGTGAATAGAGAAATTTGAACTATGTGCATCATCCAAAAGTTCCTTCTTCAGCTCCGAACTTGATGGGACACATAGTCTTTTCCCAAACCGCACAATTCCTTCTTCATTAACATTAAACTCTGAGGATTTTCCCTTTTTGATAGCTTCCACTTTTTCTTGGATTCTCGCATCATCCTTTTGAGCATCCTTTAACCTTTCCAAAAGAGATGGTTGAGCAATCATTTGTGAAAGGATTGATGATGTTCCCTTCTTTATGATTCCCACGTCCATCTTCATCAAGTCTAAGAAGATTGGATCCTTCTCAATTCTCATCATTGATAGAATTGGTGGATCCTTTCTACTTAGGGCATCTGCCACCTTGTTCGCCTTCCCAGGGTGGTAATGTATTGAACAGTCATAATCCTTGATGAGCTCTATCCATATTCTCTGGCGCATATTAAGCTCTTTCTGTGTGAATATATATTTAAGACTCTTGTGGTCAGTATATATCTCACATTTCTCCCCATAGAGATAATGCCGCCATATTTTCAAGGCAAAGATCACCGCCGCCAACTCCAGATCATGCGTTGGATAGTTTCGCTCATGGATTTTCAACTGCCTTGAGGCATAGGATATCACTTTATCATTCTGCATCAGCACACATCCTAAGCCCTTCTTCGAAGCATCACTGAATACCACAAAAAGCTCCCCACTTGTGGGTAAAGTGAGCACAGGTGCAGTGATAAGCCTCCTTTTCAACTCCTTGAAGCTTTCTTCGCATTCATCACACCAAGCAAACTTTACTCCCTTTTGAGTTAGCTTGGTAAGAGGGTTGGACAATCGTGAGAAGTTTCTCACAAATCGTCGATAATATCCAGCTAACCCCAAGAAGCTACGGATATCAGTTACCGATGTTGGCCTCGGCCATCCCTCAATTGCATCTGTTTTGGAGGGGTCCACAGATATCCCATTGCTTGTGATGATATGGCCCAAGAATGAGACCTCCTTCAACCAGAACTCACACTTGTTGTACTTGGCATAGAGCTTCTCCTTGCGCAAAGTCTCCAGTACAGTTCTTAAATGCTCCTCATGGTCCTCCTTGGTTTTGGAGTATATTAGAATATCATCTATAAAGACTACCACAAATTTATCTAGGTAATCTCTAAAGACTCTATTCATCAAGTCCATGAATATTGTTGGAGCATTGGTGAGTCCGAAAGGAATTACTATGAATTCATAGTGCCCGTACCTTGTACGAAAAGCAGTCTTGGGGATATCTTCCTTCTTCACCCTTACTTGATAATATCCTGACCGCAAATCGACCTTGGAGAAGTATTGTGCTCCACGCAGCTGATCAAACAAGTCATCGATTCTTGGGAGAGGATACTTGTTCTTTATCGTGATTTTGTTAAGTTCATGATAATCGATGCAAAGCCGCATTGACGCATCCTTCTTCTTGACGAAGAGGACTGGTGCACCCCATGGTGATGCACTTGGGCGTATAAACCCTTTATCCAGATTCTCCTGTAGTTGTTTCTTCAGTTCTTCAGGCTCAACCACAGCCATTCTATATGGAGTCTTGGATATTGGTAGCGCCCCAGGTATAAGTTCAATTGAGAACTCAACATCTCTTCTTGGAGGAAGACCAGGAAGTTCCTCGGGAAATACTTCAGCGAATTCCCTCACAATAGGCATTTCTTCAAGGGTGGTTTCTTCCTTGGACTCAATCATCTGAGCCAGATATGCGTGCTCATAAGGCAGTAATATCCATGCTTGAGATGATGGAGCTAAAGGAGATTCATCTTCCTCCTGACACTTGTAATGAATCGGGGGTCGATTCTCCATATGGAGTGTGATTTCCCTCTCCCGACAATTTATGTTGGATCTATATAAGGAAAGCCAATCCATGCCAAGAATTGCATCAAATTCCACCAAAGGGAGTATGACGAGGTTCGCCGGGAAATTCAATCCACAGATTATAACAGGGGAGGACTTATACTCATGGGATGCAATGATTGCCCCATTTGCCGTACTCACCGACATCTTTACTTCCATGATTTGTGGTGGTGCAGGGATTATTCTACTAAACTTTTGAGATATAAAAGAATGCGTAGAACCTGAATCAAAAAGTACGTTCGCTATTCTTGAATGAATAACTAGCGTACCTGTCACCACTTCGTTGTCGGGGTTCACTTCGGCAGAAGTGATGGAAAAAGCTCTTCCTTGCTGTCTTGGAGGTTGTTGATTGCCTCCGATAACCCTTGGATTAGGGCACTGATTCGCAAAATGACCCGGTTCTTTGCATTTGAAGCATTGAACAACGCGTTGAGGTTCGAACGGAGCGTTCCTCCCCTCCGTCGCAGCCGCGGGTCCTTCTTGCTGACAGTTAACAGCTAGGTGCCCTTCTCTTCCACATTTGAAGCATTTTCTTGTCCCCCTAAGGCAATTTCCAGGGTGCTTCTTTCCACACTTTTGGCAAGTGGGGTGCTGGAATTTCTTAGCACCGTTGGATTTATCCATCGGACCACCAGCATTGAAGTCCACCTTCCACTTCTTGTCCCCATGATACCCCTGTGATTCTCCGATCTCCATTTCAACCTTGAGGGCACATCGGACAATTTCCTCATAGCTGTCGAAGTCACGGATCGCTAATGCTTTCCGCAAGCTAGGCTTCAGCCCACCAAAGAAGCGGTCAACCTTGCATTCGGGGGTAACGACAAAGCCGGAAGCGTATCGTGCAAGCCTTGTGAAGTTTGCCTCGTACGCTCCCACAGATTCCTCATCTTTCTGCTTGAGGGAAAGGAAGTCCCTTTCCATCTTAAGACGGAGGGTGCGTGGAAAATATTTATCGAAAAAAATCTTCCGGAATACCTTCCATTCCAAAGCCTCGATCTCCTCCTCAGGCTTCGTATTTTTGATCAACGTCCACCATTGATCAGCTTCACCCTCCATACGATAAGCCTCCAGGAGAACCTTCTCTTTTTCAGAGCATTGGAGGATGGAGAATATCTTTTCAATGGAGTTGATCCATTGTTCAGCAATCGTGGGATCGGATGATCCACTAAAAGTAGGAGGCCTTTGTCTCATGAAGCTTTCAATAGCGACTTGTTCTTTCTTAGGGGGGGGGGTTGAACGTTCCTCTTGACCAGTGTTTCTATTCAAAACTTGAGTTAGCTGAGAGAGAAGCGTGACAAAGTTCGTGATTCCCGCTCCCATCGGATTGGGCATCTCATTAGTACAATCATCACACTGATCTTCACAACGGTTGTTAGCCCGAGTTCTCCTATTACCGGCCATTGGCTGGAATAAAATGAAAGTTAGGGGTAACACATAAAGGGTAATCCAAAGACAAAAGTTGATGACTTATAAATAAACTTTAATCTCTTTAACTCATGAGTCAATAGGATTCAATCCAGGCTTTTCATGATCTTCCTTCTAACATATTTCCTTAGGGGCATTTTTCCCTTAATAAGGGTTCATACTAAGATTGTGAATTTATCAAAACATATCCCCCGGGAGTGTCGTAACCAAGAGTGCAGCAAGGCCCGTTGTCGTGCACCAGTTCCCGTTCGAGTCTAGCTCAAAGCGGTGTTTTCGGGTTTTACCCCTAGGATACATCTGTGCCAGAGCCGCCTCTACCTGCTCGTATCCAGACAGGGATGTATTTGTTTGATAAACCACTTACTTAGTATTTACCAAAACATAGGGATGTTTTTATTATGATTAGTCTTGTATCTAAGGCTTTACTAGGGTTTCCTAATCCCAAAAATAACTAAACCTATCCTCTGATACCAACTATGACAACCCTGCTTTTTATTACAACTTAAACATGCTTTATTACATAAAACTTCACTTGATACAACAAAGAAGATCGAGAGGTTTAGTGTCTTTGGGGCTTAGGATCATTACATAAAAACTTTAAACTTGAAATACAACATCCTTATTGAAAACTTCCTTTACATGACCACTACATTCCTTCGTACTTAGCATTGCATGGGATAACCTGAGGACATGCATAAGAAAAGGGTGAGCTATAAAGCCCAGTAAGGGAGTACACAATGAATAACATGAGGAGTACAATACATGTTAGGCAATAGGCATATCAATAGAGCATAAGAGAGACATGAACATAAAGGCATGATAAAGCATGATAATCATAACATGGAAATGTGGCAACAACACTTAACATTGAATTAGCATGAGCCAAGGCTCATTGCACATGGAGCATGAGTAAACCCTCATTGCACTTGAAGCACGAGTAAACCCTCGTTGCACTTGAATTAGAATGAGTAAACACTCATTGCACATGACGTATCATGATACTATACTTTACCCAATGCATTGGAGCGCTATAAAGGGCGCACCCTTCTTAAACATTTCATTTCATGCATAAGTGTGCCACATGGATCATAAAACATGGATTCATAAAACATAATCATTTCTTCCACGATAAAGGAATGTGGAATTAATACATGAAACTTTACAATCAATATGTATATGTGCATAAAGGTGAATACCCTTGATGGAGAAATGGGCATGGTATTCACTACACAAAGACATTGGCTTAGAAAATCGGTGCGATTTCGGCAGCGTAACGGCGTGACATAAGAATTCATAAAAAAGGTTGATGAGAGAGAAAGGGGTTCCTCATCATATTTACATGTAATGGACAGTAAGGAGATCATATATATACATGTCCCAACAATAGAAATGGAATTTAGATTCATGATACAAAAGTATTGCTTGAATGTAAAAGAAGAGAGAGAAGTTCCTTTCGGAATTTCGGCATAGTAACGGGTGTACATGGGAGGCATTTAATGAGAGAGAAAGGGTTCTCCCATCATTCAAACAATAAGAGGGCAGTATGGGGGAGGTGCGAAACCATACCCCAACATTCATAAATGAAATTAAAAGGGAAATACAACTTAAAGAAAATTGACAAAAATGAGAAAGGAAGAAAAACCCTTACTTGGAAGTGTGCTTCCAAAGGCTAGAGAGAGGCTTGTGAGAGGCTTCTTGGGAGCTTGGGGCACCTTGATAGGATTCTAGGGAGAGTAGGTCAGAGGTTGGACGAACTTCAAGGGCTTTGAGTGAGGAGGAAGTGGGAGCTTGGGTGGGTTTATATAGGAAAGGTGAGATAATTCTTTATTATTTAGGTTTGGGACCCCTTATATTAAAATAATCCAAACCACAAACCATCCCATGGTATTTGTCCATGGTTTCTGGAAAAGGAAAGAGGAAAATAATATTTTACAAGGCCAAGGTCCGAACTTATTAAAAAATTAGGGTTGCTTATGTGGAGGTGAGTCACACTCCCATGGAAATTAATTTAAAAAGGCAAAGTGTTGAATAAGTCTTGAGGGCTCCATTAATGCTTTGAAAAGTGAGTCAAACAAACCCAAAACCTCATTATTTTAATGATTAAACACATATTGGCCGAACATAAGGATTATGGTATTTTATTACATCACCATTGGGTCATTATGATGTCATAAAACACATTATATATTTAAATGGTATTTAATTTTTACCCAAACATTTGACTGTCTCAGAAAATTATGAAAAATTCACCGTTGGATAATTTCGACGTCCTGATTCCAAAAATAATATTTATTTTATCTAAATAATTTTCTAAATATGTTAATTTTCACTTTTAAAATAAAAACCGACATTTATAAAAAAATTCACGGGTTTTGACAGAAATGGCTTTCAAACCTTAATAAAAATTTTAATTGCATTCATAAAATTATAAGATCATTTATATTTAATAAAAATTAATTTAATATTAATAATAATATTTTATTAAAATATTATTTTATTCAAAAATCCTTTAATTTAATAAAATATAATTCTTAATTAAATAATAACTAAAAACATCATTTGTACTTTAAAAACTAATTACAATGCATCAAAAATGACTAGAAATTATATTTATTATTATATATAAAAAAAATAATGTACATGAACATGGTTCTACTTATTTGTTACATAACCCCTTAAAATAGCCGCATAAGACCTAAGGGTAAGGTGCGCGATGGTGATAGACTCTTGGGGCTGCTCGGATAACATCGCTCGAGTGGTAATCTCTATCAACTTCCATTTTTCCCGTAGACGATCACGTTCGAGCTTGACTTGATGAAGCTCAGTTTGGGCTTGGTCAAGGGCAAAGCCCAAAGACGCCACCTCTTTACCGAGCTCCGACAAATGGGCTTCGTAAGGGGCAATTCTACTGGATGAGGCCATCGCTTCCTTTGTCTGAGTAAAAATGGTTTCGTTAAAGCCTTATATTTAAACTACCCAGATGATCACTGTTCAACGGCTATAAAAGTAACGGTCACAAATCTTAACGTTAAACTAAAGAAGTTGACATCATATAAAAACATAAAGAAACATTTAACTTGATCAAGAGGGATTTTCCATTAATGAAATTTTGGGTCGTTACAATAATAATGTCATATTTGGAATATTATCCTCTAAAACCCATAATTGGTTGTAGAAAAATCGAAGATCAATCTTTGAGAACCATCTAATCCCTCAGAACTATTCAAAAAAAAGTCAGCCCTCAACTGGGGTACTTTTTATTCATCTTGTTCAGGTTCAGGTGATTATAATCCATGAAAACCTGAAGGCTCTTATCTTCCTATTTCATGAACAACGCCGAAGCTACCCAATAGGACACACAAAGCATGGTCAAACCCTTCATTCAAAGTTCCTAAAACTAAAACCATATTTCTTGGAACTTATTAGGGGACATATGATATACTTCATAAGATATTAGAGTGGTGTCAGGATGAAAGTTGATGTAAAACTCCATGTCCCACTTCAAAGGTAGTCCTCGAACATCCCCAGGGAAGATTCCCATATAATCCACCCTGGTTGAAGGAATCTAGTTTCTTGAAGTTCCAGATTCATTAAATGTTATACACTCCATCTTATGGGTGATGGGTTTTATCCTTATTCTCAAAGAAACCACTCATCCTACCATGAGATCTCTCTGACCCATAATGTTGAATCCCTTCCCATCAATGTTAAGGAATTTGACTCGTCTATGGTGATAAAAAAATACGCTCTCAGACCATAAACAACCAACCCATACCCAATATGATGTCATAGGGTAAAATAATTGTGACTAAAAGGTACCACATGAAACTATCTTCCCAAAAAGATAACTCACACTACCAGCAGATAAAAGATACCAAATAAGTGTTCCCTATATGAACCTCAAGAAGAAGCTACTGGGTTAATACCTCAACTGGGAGTTCCAACTCTCACACCAGGATTATAGAGATGGAAGAATCATTGCATACTATTTCTATGAATATATAAGCAATATTATAAAACACACATATTGTATGAATGACCATCTTGTGTGCTAATGGGTCTTAAGCCTCCAAATCATGCATTTGTCTTTGACCGCAAAACTCAAATACCTGAGCCTGAAGTGGGCTTCAAGGTGGTGGTGGTTGAATGATCTCATAGAGTCATCCACCACCGAAATCTACTTCTCCTAATCTTCCAGATCCACCTTCCTAGGGGCCTCCACTCCCTTTCATAGGAGGCCTATGGTCACAACATTGTATCTTCCATTTTGGTACATCAATTATATGCTTGTTCTCTTTAGTGTTTCTGGTTGGACAATCATGCTCTATGTGACCTCACCTGACACAAGCGACGCACCACCACTCTCTGGGGTTCTCTGGTGGTCTTCCTTATCCTTGTGCCACATGACCACACATTACAGCATTCTCATGATAGGATCTCATGTACGTAGAGCCTACAGACTAGTTCTTTCTAGATGGTGAGGATGACTCAGCTCTATGATAATAACATCCAATTGTTTTTCCCTGGTGTCCCTATGTCATAAATATATCTATCACTAGTTTCGGCTTCAATACCTCAACATAGGTGGGAATACACAATGGAACCACACATGAATATAACTCGCAGTGAATTATCTTCTTAAAATTTCATGCTCGGAAGTATACACCCTATATCATATTAAGGGAGTATGGTTTGAGGACTATGAACCTCACAACATACTCAAACACTATTATCCAACCCTACTGGTGATCTAGAATCTTATGAATATGAAATGAGAACAAATAAGAGGGGTAATAATCTTAAAGGAAAAACTTCTGGATGTTGGGCGATGAGAGTGTCATATCATCGTGCATCTAGGTATTAGGACCCCACTAGTCCCCTACTGCTTTATGGAAAAGGCAAGATTCTAGTGCAACAACATGATCCATCAGTGTCTGGATGATCCTAAAAACATAGACCATCAACTGTAACCAATACATTTTTACCTAAGCATCTGGATCACCATGGAACCTCAGTGACCACCAGTGTTATAACCCATATAGGGTTCCAATACATTCTGTATCCTTAGCCTACTTTGTTCTGATGATCTACTGCTCAATAGGTGGTGGTGCTTCTACCTACCCACCAATAGAAAGAAACTCATAGGATGAACATTGAATTAGGAATTTTAGTCAAATTATCCATCCTATATGATGCATGAACCATTGATCCCTTCAACCAATGTTTCAGTATGAAATGTCGACAATATGGTAGTCAAGGTCCTGGTAAATGGTTATGTCAGCTGCCCGTAGCATTACTATATTTCTTGGCCATAGATCCACACTTGAGACACATTGAAACTATTGTACTAATCCCAAAAATCATTCATAAGGGGACTAATACAAATAATTTCTAAATGAATAAAATACAATGATACCAATCTATAATGACCCTACCCTCACCGAGGTTCAATCCAAGACTACTCAAACCCAGTTCAATAGGCTATGGGTGGAGATAAGTGTATAAAGACATATCGTAAATTGGAGAAAATTTCCTGATGAACCTTTCCTCACATGCTTGACTATATCAAAAAAAATTCATAGAGGAACAATAGTAAAATTATGAAATAGCTAGAAATTAAACCAGACATGAAAAACCTCTAGGGTGTACGATAGTACGATAGTGTAAACTAAAAAGTAAAAGGAAAAAAATGCATCTCTATCTTGAAATATGTTCCAACCTAACAAAAACTGGAATGTAAACTGTTGAGAGATCATATCTCTTGGTCTCTAAGTTACAATTATCATACATGGTCCACATAACCTAGTATCCTTGAGCTCCTTTAAAGTCACCATTGATGTGATCGTCATCTGTATAAGACATGACATGTGTGGGAAAATTTCATGCAGGGGTGAGTATGTAAATACCAAGTAGGACCAACTAATAGTTGAATGGGCGAGAAGTATATGATTCAACTAGAATAGAAATATATTAGATAGTAAACAAGACAAATCTCAACCCAAATCATGAGAAAGAGTCACCTCATCCAAGTACAAGGGTCTCAACATTGTGAGAAGATGGAATACACATCGAGTATTTTCCACCCATAGATGGAGAGTAACATCATCCAACCCTGAGAATCTAATCATGCAAATCATGTGGCATACCCAACTCAACATTGCAACCCATGGTAAGAGAATAACCAAATCCAAATGTATGTATACAAATTTATATATATATATATATTCATCAATGAGAGTGAAACATGATCTCTATCTCACATCTCAACCCAAGTCAAGTACAAATTAGAATTTTTATTATAGAGTACAATTTTATGGAGAAAGTGTGAAACCATCCAGTACAACCAAGAATGTCACACCATATTGCAGGTGGAAAATTAATGAAGTTCAAACTTCAACATATTAGATTCATTATCCCTATATAGTTTCTAGGAGAATTCATTTACCTTTTTATCAAGATTAGCTCTGATGACTTCTATAAATTGATAGGCCAGATTTTCCAACATCTGCTTGAACTCTTCCACCATTATTTTCTTGGTGTTGGATCCTCTATTCATGATAAGATGTTGCTTGATTATCCATTATTCCTACACACTTTTATGTTCCACTTGAAATGGTTCACCATTAAACTTTGTTGTGTCCTCTTTAGAAGAATTAAAAAAAGAACTTCTCCATCATTTCTTCCTCGAAGTGCATAAGAAGGTTTCCTGTAACCTCCATGGATTCTGAAAATGCCCACCGCAAGCCCTATATGATTCCCATTGGTCCACCCTATTCAACCTCCTTTTAAGGTAGTCTTTGAGGGAGAGGGCCATCGATATGAATCCAATACTTATCAGCCATCTTCTCCATGACCTACTCCTTGTACATAGGTTCAATTGTTACACTTCCACTCCCCATGTTCCAGCCAAACTCATGTTCTTGTGCTTTTTTTTGTTGACTTACCTTACATTACGTTATTCCCACCCTTTTAAGATGATCTTGTCTCCATAGTCCTTGGGAGGTATGATTAATCCTTTCGGCCTTTGGATTTTCTCCTCTAGCGCATGATGCAGCTACCTGGGTCCCTATTTGCTTTTTGTCCCTTCTTCTTCCTTGGGCTATGAAGCCCCCTCCAGGACCCTTATTTTTCACTATCCTCTAAGAGTGGTTCATAACTCTCCCCACCCCACAAATCTGTCCCTAAAGGAAAATCATCCCCAGTTGAAACCAGGTTAGAATTTTCAGATCCCAAACCATGACAATGATTGCTGGGGTTAATCGAGGATAGGGGCAAACACAGCCTTTCTCTTTCCCCACCATTCACCCCCTCCCCCAATTCACCTGGTGCTTCATGAATATGAATGTTTTTCCCCTGTTGTCTGTTGCCTCAAATCATTTTTTGGACCGATACACTACTACATAGGAGGGAATTCTTGGGGGCTATGATGTGTTGGTTCCCCTTAACCCTAGAAGATTCTCTGTAAGTCCCTCAGCCAAATGATATGCCAACTGCACCGCCACATCTGCACTCACATACATGTGATTTCCCACACTTTTCTCTCCTTATTGAACCATTATGTCCTCCCTCACACTATGAATCAACATTCTACAGGAGGAGAGTCTTTCCATTTCCTACCTCAACTTGCTAAATACTTAAGTGGCCAATGGGTTGGTCTGAGCCAATGAAGGCTTTGGCACAAGTGATTGAAAAACAGTGCACACTACCTCTACACCAACAATATCACCAAATTTTTTTGAAAATGCTCTTGTTAACCTTCAACACACACTCTAGGTTCCTTTCTAAAACCATTACCCCTCCTCCAGACAGTCATCCAGAACCTCCTTCGACAACTGTCCAACAAATGTCCCAGCCTCTTCCATCTAGAACAGTAGTCATTTTGGGTTTTTTAAACATCACATTTTTTGAAATTGTATTCCTCTCCCACAGTAATCCACACGAACTCGAATGGATCTTTAGACACATCCATTCCCACACAAAGAGTAGGATTTACCAGGTGGCACAATGCCTCAGTGTGGAAGCCCAAGCACATATATCTACCAATTTAATAACCTAGGATACTCATAACCGAGGGATTTGTAAAAGGTAGGGGATAATTAAGATAACATACCCATTCCTCCATTATATGAGGGTCGTGTTTCATATGCAAGTCAAAATACCACTAGAATAGGTAAAAACTGAAGCCACTGACAATGCAAGGAGCATATGAGTAGGCTTTGATGAGATAGGCCTCTAATGAAAAAATGAACCATCATGTGCCTACTATCCATAAGACCCAATGTCACCCTATCTTGAAGACCCCATGCTCTGAAAATGTGCCTGTCAAACGAATCAACCATAGGACATCGATGTTTCAACCTAGCAATCAGGGTATGCTTCAGAAAATTTGAGGATTCTGAGAATTCCACAGTCAATAATGGAAGATTAGGGCATCCGTCTAGTAGATCCAGAAACATCAAACTGCTAAAGACTTGGGGGAAATTAGGAAGGAAATTTGGATCCAATAAGGTAGAGAAGGAGGAGGCCGCTCTTTTGATAGAAGGCGAGGGCCCCTCCTCCATTGGAGGGGAAGGGACCAGTGCAGGGGCCACCTTCGTCACTGAGAAGAGAAGTTCATGAGCTCCCTGATACACATGAAATTCATTACAACCATATCCTATCAACTCAACCTAATAAAATAGTCAATAATAGTTCCAAAATTAAAATAATGATTCCAATTATGTCATGTGTTTTCCCAGAAGAAACTATCCAATTCAATCCATGCCTCTTTACCATGCATTATAGTCGAGGGGACACAATCTCTAGGTAGATGAACCATGTCTAGGTAAAACAGGAGAGTTACACTCAGTTGATTGATATAGAACTAATTCTTTGTTCCAATATGAATTTTTCACTCTAATATTTGATGGAGGACCCATGCACTTCCTAGTAGGAGGGTCCCACTATGATGGTAGAGGATTAATGTCTAGCCCAGCAGAAGCGTTCACTTGTAGAATTAGATAGTGGACGCATGCCCTATGACAATAGGAGGGATGCACTCTAATAGTAGAGGACCAATGCCCAGCCATGCTAGAGGGTTACACCCTGGGAGTAAATAGAGGACCCATGCCCATCCTAGATGGAGGGTTCTACACTAATCATTAAGGACCTATGCCCAGCCCTCCTGGACAATTCTACTCATAATGCCTCTGGTGATCCTCTGTAATCATTATCATCGTCGATCACCAAGTAAATACACACCAAGATGAGAAACATCTCACATAATATCTAAAAATTCAAAACCAATGGAATTATCATGTACTAAGTAGAAAAAGAGTCAGGATAGGATACTATTAATACAAACTTTGAGTCCAAATGAATGAGCTAATGGAGTATGAAGTTTCTTAAAATGAAACCAAGGGCTATATGGTGTGTGAGGGGACCCACACAGTGAGTCGTCTGGCTCCATCACATCATCATGTCCCTAGGGGTAAAAGTCTCACAAACCTTGTTGGGATACATAGGGTTTATGGGATCTTCACAGCATGACCATGAAACTCGGGGTCCTACCCATGTTTGTTTATCTAATCCATGCATGTTTACTCTAGTACATGGAATTCCTATTCACACGGGGTTTTGCCTATGTCTCTGGCCATGTCCATGTACGTGGGAACATAGTGTGTGCCTATTCATGTGCTCTTCCAGATGTCTTTTCCACACATGGATTAGGTTCATGATGTGTAGAAAGTCTACAGGGCTTTCCATCCTTATAAATTCTCAAAACTCTATCCACAACAATATTGGGGCTCCATGATATGTTTTCATCAAAATATAGAGCATGTTGTTAATTTTTTCACATTCTCTCATATTCAAACACAACACTTTAGATCTAGCCTTTTTTCTTCAATTCTGACCTCATTCCTTACATAAAATGGTGGATATAGTCATGGATCATCATTTCTAGCGATCTAGTGGCTGAAAATGGTAATCGTTAATCTTTAAAGGTTCTTATCACATATCCCATGCCTCTCGAACCTACCATATTTAAATCGTACTTAAAATAAACAAACCTACAACCCCAAACCCATGATAATCATATATATATATGTCTCATTCATTGATTCATCCCTCTCACGTGTATTTTTCTTGATTTTGGGGGTTTAATCGGGCACGGTAGCCTCATAAATGTAAAACTGGGATCGCGGGGTCTAGACATTGATGAATATGAATCAATTATGGGAGAAAAGTCCCAAACAAAATTTAATTGATCAAGAATAGGGAAATATGAGGTTAAAAAACCAAAGAATAATCAATTAAACTAGTACATCGGCACATGAAAAGTTAACTAGTTGGTTAAAACCATAGAAAGGTTGATTCCATTCAATAAAATTAATCAAAAGGGTGTAATCTATATTTTTAAGTGTCCTATAAAGATATTGGATCATTTATCAATGAATAATGCAGTTTCCAATGAATGGAAGAATTCGTTGTGTTTTCTATATCCTGATCTTCATTGATTCATAGATTTTTTTATCTTCGAGTGTGATTAGCCAATGGAAGGAGAGGAGGAATGATCTGGAATCCTCCAAGGCTTTATACGGCTTATCAATAGAGTATTTTCCATAAAAATTGATTTATAGACATTCCAGTTAGGTTAAATTCATAAATTTATTAAATTAATTGAATTAATTAACCATATGAACATAACTCTATGAGAGATATCTGAAAAACCCATTCCTATTTATCTTAGGTTGTGCCTATGGTAAACATATCGTACCTAACTAAACTATATTTTCTAATTTCTAATCAAAGTTTTCATTTAAGAGTCATCTCATTTTATTTAAGAAACATTGCACACACAATGTAAAATATATTTAATATTTTTGTAACATTAATTTTGGGCACACAGGGCCTCAAAATCGCTCTTTGTCTTAGCACCTATATTTGAAAAAAATTGTAAAAATATTTCAAAGTCTTAAAAGAAAAAAATTAGGTCTCTATATATATTCTCCTAATGCATTCATGTGAATAATAAAGGTTGGGTTAAGGACTGATGCTCCAAATACCCATGGGGTGTGGGACCAGACTAATGCTCTAGTCCCCCAACATATTGGAAGTGGAATGATGTTCCATGTTCTAGAGATATTGGTACTTGGATGGATGTTCCAAGATACTAGAAGTGTAATAAGAATTAAATGAACAATTAAATCCCATTAAATAATGAATTTTAATATTCCTATGGTATATGGTTCAGACTCAGGAATGGGTCAAAGCTGGTATGATATGATTTGTTAAAAAATAATAAATGTAAAACATGTTTTATTTTTCATTTTTTTCATTATTATTTATAAAACTACATAAACTGTTATAGACTAGATATTTCATTAGACACTGTTAGTGGTGGCCTACTGAGTTGTAATCACACCCTTCTTAGGCTACTTAATCTATAACCAAATAGACTACATGTTTGTAGTATTGGATATGGTAAACATCACTATGTTATAGGGATCAGTTGGGATTTAGGAAAGAGCATGGATAATTGAATTATACTTGATGTTGGGACCCACCTGGTAGTTATCATAATGTATTTATTTTGGATTTTCTTTTGACACATGACAAATATATTACTTGACATATCTACTATTTTGGTTTGTTGTCATTTTCATTGTTTTGGATTTATTCATGTGATGTTGATATTTACTAATTATGGTATCATCTTGGTTATTGTTTATTATGTGACATGCATCATTTTTGGAACACACATAAAATCATGTTGTGGGTGAATTGTTGTAATGAAAATTATTTTATTTTTTAATTTAACTTAAAGGAAATATTTCCTATTTATGAATTGATAATTGATAAAATGATGATAAATGTGGTATTTTAAAATGTATAAAATTATTACTTCCTAAGAAACATGAAACATGAATTTTTTCCCTTTTTTATCAATGTCCCATGAGAAGAATGGTGGGAATAGTGATAGTATCTTGGTTTTCACCATGAGGCAGTGTGTGAGGGATGACTTTTTGTGACCTTATATGAATCCCTATTCTATAAATGTGTTCATGATTTGTTATTTGTACGAAGACATGTGTTTGGAATTGCAGAGACATGCGTCCATGATGAATGTTGTAATTAGTGGTTTCTTGAGAATTCATAGATACATGTTTCTTAATTTTTAATGTTTGTTCTTTGAAATTTGTTCTTGAAATTCCTTGTGAAATCTTTTTTTTACATTATTCACATTGAATTTGACCTGGTAAGATTTCAATGGTTGTGGTATTGATCTCTATAAACATTATATGAATTTTTTTAATTTTATGTTTGTTCTAATTTCATTTCAATGAACATTTAGAGGATGTTGTGGTGAAATGGGTGGCATTGGCCTGTGATTTTTTTCATAAAATAAAATTATTTAATGTGAATAAAATGAGAAGAACTATTTTATTTTTTCTAAATTGTTTCAAATATTTTAATTTGTAGAATTAACAAGAAACCTATTTGAATGATTTACCCTTGTTTTTTAAAATAGGTGGTCTTGAGTTATTTGAAATGATTGATTCATTCAAAAAGAAATATTGTGTTGTAATGTCCCGGTTCCAGAAGCCACCTAGAGGTTCCCCGTACTCAATTGGTCACATGTACTCAAACTCATTTCCTCAAACACCAGAGGCTACTGACTAGCAACGAGGGTGTTGGGTGTGATAGTGGGGAAACTATGCCCTCATTGGTAGAGTAACACATTAGAAGTAAAACAGATAATAATAATGGTAGTAGTAATAATACCATACAACAGTAAACAGCGGAAGACTGAAGGTAAGAAATAATTGGAGCACATATATAAATGATGCATGATATAAATGTCTAGGAAAGTAGCCGAACAAGTCACAATGCTGGAATTCAGAAATAAACCAAGTACAAAAGAAAACAGATAAACTCTAGCAGCATTGTAAGCCTCAGTTTGGTCCCATGATCTCCACCTCCTTAACAATCAAGTACCTGAAGTAGAAGGGAATTTTCACTTATCTATACCTACAAAAATATAATCTCATTGGGCCCAAATCATGACCCAAATAGGGTGTGAGACTAATCCCAGTAGGCAAAAATCCAAATATCTATTCCTAATAGTCAGTGAATACATATGGTAGCCAATAAGTAAAAATAACAAGTAAACAATGAATTATTCAGTACCAAACATTCCAATAGTTAAAAAGAATTAAAATTCATATATCAAGTAAAAATATAATATAATCAGGTAACCCTCTGGGAATTACTCTCATCCTAAACCCTCTAGTTTAACCAATACAACACATGAATCCCTCTGTGAAGTACATACAACATAACCCCTCTGGTTCAGCTAAAGCATAGACTCTCTGAGGAAGCACTCACCATAAATCTCCCCTATATTCTGGTATTGATAACTAAAAGGAGCTCTGGGGAAGCACTCAATGTCCCCTTCCCCATGTGGCCCACATCGAGGAACTACAGACACTCTATGGAAGCACTTACATCAATTCCTCCTATCGTCCCGCAACGTAATAGTAAACAAACACTCTGGAGAATCCCTCAATGTCTATTCTCCCTATGGTCTACTACACCATGTTCTCATGTCCCTATGTAAGTCAAATGATAACATCAATGCATAGAGGACAAATAAAACCTCAAGAACTAATTGGATAAATATTCTACAACATAACAACATTTCAGATAAATAATCACTCCATCCTAACAATACTTGGCATGGAAAGAAAACATCCTAATAGGAAAAATGGACCAGACGATCAAAACAAGAAATCATGGGAAAAAACCCATATCTTATCAAAGATAACCCTATTCGCAGCAATTAACCTTTATCCAAACAAACAAGGTATAACAAGCTGAAATAGGGCTAAAAACTAGTAACACGCAATACCCAGTTCTTGGGTATTGGGCACTTTTGCACATAGAATTCAAAGACTATCTATGGAAAGGCACAAACCACCTACCTTGGTGTTTTATGATTGTTATACTCCAGCATCGACCCTCAAATCGACCTAGAATGTGGTAGATCTACAAAAAATTCTAAGACGTTCAACCAATGATAACTCTTGAAAGAAGAAGAAATAGGAAATAGAGCTCTAGAAGAAGAGAGAACTCACTGATGCCATTCCAAAGCAACTGATTGAGTTTGATTTGGAGAAAATATGCTCAATTAGGGGATTGGTGAAGATCTACACCATATGGACACTCTTTGTTGATGGAGGTGAAGAAGAAGATTCTTCTGCCAATTAGATGTGACCCCAGTCCATTTAATGAAAAAAAGAAAGTACACAGAATATACTTTCTCTTATTGGCCCCCACATTAGGTGGTCTCAAGGTCACCACACACATCCGTGTGCATGGATATTACATGGCCTACATTTGGCTACCCTCGGTAATTGAGTACACGGTGTGTACTTATAAAATACACGGCGTGTACTTAATAGATTTTCTAGAAAAACATCCTTCTCTTAAAAACACCAGAAAATGAAAACATATCTGAAAAGAAGATCCAGGTTCTTACAAACTTCCACCATTAAATAAATTCATCCATGAATTTCCCTTGAAATCTGACGTAGAAGAAGAAAACCCGAACATCTCCGGCCACTGCGATTGTACATCGGCCCCCCTCTCCCAAGTCTCATCCTGCACTCACCCGTGCTTCCATAACACTCGTACTAGAGGAACAGACCATCCATAGAGAACCTGCGTACTTCGATCAAGAATACAGATATGATTATCCTCAAATAAGGTGTTCACCTCTAACTCGACCTCCTCGGGTTGAAAAACATTAGACAGGTTTGAGAGGTAACGTTAATTCTGAGAAACGTGGCAGACATTATGCATACCCTTGTACCTCTAAGGTAACTGTAACTGATAGGCAACCGTCCCAACTCAATCCACCACCTCAAATGGCCCGATGTACCTTAGAAAAGTATTACCATATCTTCTAATACTCATGTGTCCCAACCTCAGTGTGACATGTAGGAAAACCTAATCTTTGTCCTCGAACTCTAGATGTCGTCTCCATCGATCATCATAAGAATTCTGTCGAGACTGTGCAGTTTCCATACTCTTCTGAATCAATTCTAACTACTATGTGGTCTCCTTTACCAGACGAGGTCCCATCATAGCTGCCTCTCCTGCCTCCACCCAACATAAGGGTGATCAACATGGCATACCATACAAAGCCCTATAAGGTGAAATCTGAATAGTTTCTTGAAAACTATTATTGTAGGAAAACTGAAAAAGAGGTATGTGGTTCTCCCAAGAACCGCCAAAATCCAAGATACATGTTCGAACCATTTCCTCAAGAACCTGAATCGTACGCTCAGACTGACCATCTGTTTGGGGATGGTAAGTTGTACTCAAAAGCACATGTGTACCCAAATCCTTCAAAAGCCCCTGATGGACCCAAGATGTAAAATGTGCATCCCTGTCTGAAATAATGGAGTGTAGTAATCTATGTAAATGTACAATCTCTCATATGTACAACCTTCCCTGCTCATTAACATTGAAGGTCCTCTTGATCACCAAGAAGTGAGAAACCGTCGTGAGTATGTCCATGACAACCAATAAAACATTATTCCCTCAAGGAGACCTCTGAAAACCTATCATGAATTCAATCGTGACATCATTCCACTTAGACTCATGAATGAGAAACTGCTGCAACATCCATGCAGGTGGCTGATGCTCTGCCTTCACCCGCTGATAGGTAGAACACCTCATAACAAAACCAGCATCAACTCTATTCATACCTGGCCACCAATAATGACGGTGTAGATCATGATACATCTTAGTGACACCAGGATGAACTGCCCAAACTGAGGAATGAAAGTCCCACATCACCTCCTCACATATGTCTGCTGAAACCCATACGCTCCCATGAAAACACAAGATCTCATCCTCATCTATGGTCCACCCATGAATAGTGTCATCTCTTGACACACTTTAATGTAGGACTAGGCCTTTAGAATCTGATAGCTGCCTCATTCACACTCGATCGATAAGAGTTGAGGTAACAAATACAGAAGAAAGAAAAGTCTGCCACTATCTATCATGAACCTCCTAATGCATCTCAGAGAATATATCCATAAGTTTCCACTCATTTCTGGCCTCCTGAACTACATGTATCTAAGTTCTCATGCTCAATACATCAGCTACTGCATTGCCTTTCCCAGGAATTTAGGAAATCTCAACTTCAAAGGACATAAGATACTCAACCCACCTTCAATGTATCAAATTTAGATCACACTGAGTGAATATTTAATTCAAACTCTTGTAGTCAGTGAAAAACACAAAATTCTCTCCTAGAAGATAATGTCTCCAACAACGTAAAGCATGAACAACCCTATCCAACTCAAGATCGTGCGTCGGTTAGTTCCTCTCTTGTGGCCTCAACTACCATGACCCGTACACAATGACTCCTTCCCCCCCTGCATAATCAAAACTCCTAGCTCGATACCTGATGCATAATGATACATATTATAGCTCTTTCCCAGCTCTAGAAATACTAGTATTAGTGCTGAAGTCAACCTCACTTTCAACCTTTGAATGGCTGACTCACAAGAATCTGACCACAAGAACTTTTCACCCTTCTTGGGCAGGTCTTTCAGTGGCGCTGCTAAGTGTGAAAATTCCTATATGACACATCTGTAGTATCTAGCCAGCCCTATAAAACTCTGTACCTCAAAGACATTCTTCTGCTTCTCCCAAGAAACTACTGCTCCCAATTTCTTTGGGTCTATTGATACTCTTGTCTCTAAGATAACAAGACCCAATAAGTGAATTTGGTCTATGTAAAAGTGTCATTTTGAGAGCTTAGCATATAACTGATGCTCTCTCAGTGTACTCAAAATGATCTCAAGAGGGTTTGAATGGATGTGTCAAGTGTGAGAGTACACCAAGATAACATCCATGAAGACTACCATGAATGAATCCATGTAAGGATGGAACACTCGGTTCATGAGATCTATGAAAACTGCAGGTGCATTCGTGAGACTGGATGACATAACCACATACTTGTATAGAGTATACCTTCTATGGAAGGTTGTAAGAGGTATATCAGATAGTCTAATGTGCAAATGATGGTAACCGGATCTGAAGTCAATCTTTGAGAACTCTCAGGATCCTCAAAGCTGATCAAGGATATTTTCAATCCTCGGAAAGGGATATCATTTCTTGACCGTCAAATAGTTCAACCTCTGATAATCCGTAAAAAGACAAAGGGTATCATCCTCCTTCGCAAATAGGATAGGAAAACCCTAAGGAGAAGTACTGTGTTGGATGAAACCATTTTCATGCAACTCCTCCAACTGCTTCTTGAGCTCCTGTAACTCTGGTGTATCAATCCTATAAGGAGGAATGAACAATATTGCCGCTCCTAACACAAGATGAATAGAAAAGTCCACCTCTCACTCCAGAGGAAAACATAAAAATGTCTTCTATAAAGACATATATGAAACGATCCACTATTGGAGGAAAGACCATCGGTGAAGTCCCGTGGTCATCTATATATAGAATATAAAACTAGGTTGTAAATCCTCCTAACCCATGATGCTTGGGTCCCACTCTACTCACCTGGACATCCCATTTTCCCTTATGAAGAAACGATCTGCCCTCTGGTGACATGAAACTCACCCTACGGTGATAGATATTGACAAAAACCTAGAATGGAACAAACCAGTCTATTTTGAGAATGAATTCATAGCCTATCATCTCTAGGAAATAAAGGTCCCATAAGAAGTTACACCCACCAACCGCAAGAGGTAAGTCCTTGCACTGTCGTACTCCATTCATTCTATTCCCTATCAGAGTGTCAAGAATCAAGATATCAGCAGAAGAAAAGATACGAAGCCCAAGGCTCTCCACAATAGAAACATATATAAAGCTATGAAAAGCCCTAGTATCGAAAAGAGCAGAAGCTAAAACAAAGGCAATAATAACTGTACCTCGAACTGTAGAGGGTCCGGGATCCCGCACTTGATGGGTCTGCTCCACATCAAAATTCTGGACTATACCATGACCATGTGACCCTACATGACCACTATAATCTGATCCAACCTATTGGCGCTGAACACCTAGAGACTAGCTAACACGACCACAACTTCCACCTCAGCCTAAATGGCAAGAATACCTTCAGTTCCTTGACTGGTGAGAAATTTGTGGTGCTGCTCCAAAACACGACGTCATAGAAGTACCCATTTCCCCAACTATTGGTGAGAATATATGAATGAAATGCTAGAGATTCCCCATCTTTCTGCAAGATCGGCACTCCACCAGGTCTCTCGGGCAATGTGGCCTCATATTCCCGCTCTTCCCGCACTAGTAGCTTAGCCCCTAGCTATAAGAAAAAGTCTCTCACCTCCTCAGATCTCCATGCGAAGACTTTGTGTGTCACTTCTTGCTATCAATATGAATGATACAAATGTAACACCCCGACCATAGTTACCCAAAGTCGGTGCATTGTTACATAACATTGGAATGATCACAAAATATCAAGTCTCGAAAGACAGATTAGTTCAGTAGCCTTGTAAACACTAGATAAATTCATAAATGTTACATTACATCATAAAGTGAAAAACTATAATAACATTGTCTCCATAGTCCACACTTATATCCCCTTCATACTATCCCTGCGGGTTAGTCATAAAATATTTCTTCACATCCTAGGAAAAATAAAACATAGAAAGGGGTGAGCTCAGATGCTCAGTAAGGATAACAATATTGCAGAAACATTTTTAAATAAGCATAAACATTTGAGGCAATGTATAACTAAAACAAAATCCTTTTAAACTTGAACTTCAGAAAAATAGGGAAAAAATAAAATGAAATAATTCTATTTACTTATTCACATGGATATTCTACTATTAGAATAATCACATGCAATATCAATAACCACTTTCATAATGATGGAATGCATAATTCCAGACTATCATAACCATATATTCAAGGCCTTGTACTGAGACTACAAATAAGATTTTGTCAATGCCTTGTGCCAAGACACTAGTCTGTCTCATGAGACCTACGGATGCATCAAGGAGCTATAGCAGGATCCACCCGTCACTTACTAAGTCCAATTCATTTTCTCATAAGAACCGGTTTAAACATAACATAAACAATCGTATTAAAACTAGCCTACAAAATGTAAATACATTCTCCATAAACCATGAATGGTATAAAAATAACACATCCACAGTCAAACATATCACAAAACCTTCAATACAGTATGGAAGTTTTTTATCATAATAAATCAACTCCAAATAAGCTTAAAATCTATCAAAGGATGTTGACATAGATGAAATCAAAACTATTTGAGAGAAATGTCTATTTTTTTGAAATCATTAAAAATTCTCACATTTATAAAGGAAGTAATTTAAGATGGATTTTTGAATTAAAGTGACCCATACCAAATTGAAACTTTTAAAAAGAAATATCATTTCAAAACATTCATTTCCATATAAATAAATCCTTAAAATCATTTTGAAAACATGGACATTATTTATAAAGATTTAGAAAGATAATTATTTAAAAAAATTAAAATTCTGATCTTGATAAATATTACCTTTCACAAATTCTTAAAATATTCATTTTGAAATAATTTAAATGTCACATAATTATAAAATAAAAGATTAACTTTCAAAATATTCTTATAATCTTGTAATGGAAGCTTTGACGATTTCATAATGGCGGAAAATAGCTGCACCCTCCGTATAATTTAAAAGAGTGACATTCTTACCATAATTCTGTCAAAAATGTTAAAAAGGACCTTATTTGGAAAATAATGGAAAGATTCCTTTATAAACATCTTATAAAAATTCAAACAAGGGTATAAATGACATTAACCCATAGTCTGTAAAATAGTAAGAATGTTTTGAAATACATTTTTAAGAAATAGGGATGTGGATGATAAAGAGGTCCCAGTAGAGAATTAAGTATAAACAACCTCGAATAATAAAGTGATTGTGAAATAAACCCTTAACTTGTACTTTTCCTTAGTCGAGGTAAGGTTAAAATCATGTAAAATAGTTAAATAATTGTAATTAAATTATAAAATAATCATATACATAAATATGATATCATATATGATCTTTTAATATTTCTTTGTTAATAATATTTTAGTATTATCGTCGTTTTGGGTGTTCACTTACTCGTTTTATTTTATATGTTTTGTTATATAAGCCATGTTTGTTATCCATAGGTTTTATCTTATTCATATCAATAATGATATCAAGTCCTTAAAAATTATCTTTAATCAAAAAATGAAAAATAGTTTTGAATGGATACGATGGGGAATGAATCTTATCGCGTTCGTGAAGACGGTAGTCCATATGTACGCACGAGCGACAATATCATTATTTCCATATTAAAATAATATATAATTGTATGGTATATCATATATACAGAATAATTATCATGTTATATTTATTATTTACATCAATTACACATCATTATCATACCAATCCAAATAATAATGTTTTGAATAACAATTACACCATGACGTGGAGACGATAAACCATACGTACGCACGTATGATGACATGTCATTCAAAGGATGGATAGAAAACTGAACATGGTTGTAACATATTTATAATAATAAGAAAATATATAGAAGATATTGGATTTATTATTTTAGAATGGAAATAACAAAGAAAGAAGTAGTTGAAGAAGAAAGTAACTTGAAATAGAGTGTTAAAAACATTACCTCTTCTTCAGGTTATTCCTTTTGATTTGATCAAAACGGCTCCATAGGTTGGATTTCTGATGAAAGAAAGGCCTCTAGGATGAATTGATGGAATTTGAAAAGATAATTGGTTAGGGGTTGGCCGAACCAAAAGGCTTTGAAGGTATAAAGAATTGGTTAGAAGTGGTGTCCTTTTATAAGGGGGGGGAGGGGCTCTTTAGAAAAAACATAAAGTATTAATTTATAATAAATTAATATTCGGTTTATAATGGCTCAAAAGTTGATTATTAAAAGTATAAGGTAGGTATGGGTCAAAATCCTTTCATATAGTAGATTTTAGATAGGTTTGGTTCACAATATTAACCTTATCATTTATATTTATCTCTTAATTAAATAGTTTGACATTTACCATGTCACTATGTATTTTTATTTTATATGGTTAATAAACATACTATTTACATCAAAGAGACCCCCAAGTGGTCCATTAATGATACACCTATAATTATATATCTACTTTTTCCGAACCTTATATTTTTAGGAATATAATATCAATTAATAATGTAATATTGTTTTAAAAACTCATTTATGTCAATTTTGACAATATTTAATAATTGTTTTTTATGTCATAAAAACATTATTAATTCGAACCAAATTCATTTAAGAAATCCAAAAATTTCATATTAACCAATAAAGTTCGTGGATGGCATCAAAACTTTCTAATTATATTGATTTTAACATTTATAACACTAATTATTTGATTCCTTCATTAATAAGAAAAATACTGCATCATTATTGTGTCATAAATAAATTTAGATATTCAATGTCTAAAAAATATAAAGAAAATACAATTATTTAGGAAGTAGTTTTATATTTCTAATAAATATTTATAGAAGAAAATATAACATATATAACCCTATGTAAAAATTGTTTTTCAAAAAGATATATGCTTATGTCAATTTTGTATTTACTTTTACTTAATTAATATAAAGTGTCATCATCACTTACAAGTGGATAAATGGGGTCCCAAAATGGACCCAAAGATTCACATGGCCAGACATGTATCAACCAATAGGGTTAGGACATGTTTTAGGGTAATTTATTATTATTATAATATAATTTTTTTACCCTTATTTACCAGATTTACCCTTTAACCATGGTAAATAAAATATAAACTAAATTAATTATTCAAGATTTCTAAAAATAAAATTTAGCTATTTAAACAATTTGAACCTCCAGATTCTAAATATGGAATCCATTTTTATAAATTCAAAACATAGAAGCAGCAGAAAATAATTTAAAATTAATTCCTGTTGTTAAATCAAAAAGCATGTTTTTAAGTGATAATAACTATCAAAATATTGACACTCGCTTATGTCTAGTTTAAATGTGAAATTTTGTCCAATGACCAACATTGGATTAAATGGTAAAAATACAATCTAATTATACTCTAAAATCACTCAAAATCACAATTTATCACAACTAATTATTTCGATTAAAAAAGTTGTTTTTAATTAAAATCTAGAAATTTTCACTATTCATCAAAATATGAAAGTTATCCGAAAAGTACCAAAAATTCACCCAAAGATAAGTTAAATATTCCAAATCCAAAAATGAAGTCCATTTTGAATGATAAAATGTATAAAATTTGAAAAAGTTGGTATTACTATTCATAATGGCTAGTTTGATTGGTTGTGGTGTGTGTTAGAACTCAAAGTTGCGTACAAGACACACTACTACATTATTCAAAGAGAAGCGTACCATGGAAGCTGGGGGTGTTACATTCATCCCTCATTTAATAAATTGCATCCTAGCAATTTGAAATTATTTTTCCAAAATAATAATTTAAAAATATAAAATACCTTTGGGAAACCCACATCGAAAATTAGGTTAATAAAATTTAGTCTTACTAAGAAGAAAAGTGGAATGAAAAAGTAACCACCATATTATGATCTTGATCAGGAGAACATTGGTTGAAATTATAGACACCTAATTTGAGGAAAAAAATTAATATTTATAGGTAGTGATTGATATCATCAATCACAAACAATTATAGAATTGTGGGCCTCAAAGCCACCAATCAATGATGATTTAAAATACCATCGGTTCAAAAAAACGTAAGGTATTAGGATAAAAAAATTTTGGTTTTAGGATGCCTTCCCTAAAGTTTAAGAATATATTTCTTCCAATAATAAGGGAAGAAAAAATGTATACTTTTCATGTAGAGTTCCATCCTTTAACTAATTTCTACCACAAACTCATCTTTCACTCTAAAAGATAATAGAACATAAAAAATATTCTATTTATCCTATTCGTATAGGGTTCCAAAAAAATTGAATTTATAATTCATCTACCAGACCCTTTAAAAAAACTACATTATTTAATCCTGGACATCACGTGGTCCAGTGGTAGGTGATACACCCTTGTCGCCCTTCGGTTGCAGGTCCAAGTTTCGCAGCCTTGTCGAACGCGACAGGTTGCCGCCCGACCTCTGGGTTGTCCTTTTTTGGCATTCCAAAAATAATATCCAACTATAATTATCCAAAATACTTATTTACAAACTAATAGTCCAAAATTAATAAGGAAGTTAAAAACAATGAATATCCTTTTTTCCAATTAAGAACATGTGAACACCTTCATTATGTATTCTTTAAAAACACTGAAACATCCTGAGTTACCATAAAACCTTATTGATTACATTCATGATCCCTTATTCCTTATAGAATACTGGATATACTCCTTCTATCAAAAAATGATGTAGACTCCAATAATGATGGAACATAAAAATCATTAATCATTTTCATGTAAGTCAAGAATGTCTAATATAATTTATCCAAATCAATCATGTATTATTTCAAAATCACTACCTCGGTATTAGAACCATATTATGGGTTATCTTTCTCTCAACCATAAATTTACCAAAACATTAACCTGCTATTGAGTCACTTTTCTTGGTTCTACACAATCTCAAGTCATTAATGAAACAGTACTGCAGTACAATACTTATATACTCCATAATTATTATAATCAGTACTTTGTTTATAGAACAGTCAAATGACATAATTCTCTAATAACAACATAAGAACTCTAACCATTCCTCCTCATCTGTGGTAGTATCATAACTTGATTATTATCCAATAGCATCATTTGGGGCATAATCTGATTATTTGGACATTGGTTCGCGTAGTGTCACAACTCCTTGCAGGTGAAGCATTGTACATTTGAAACATTTTTCTTACCCTTGTAGTCACATACATGGTGTCCTTTTTATCCACACTTATGACAAACTCACATTCCCTTCAGGCAAGTTCCAGGGTGTTTCTTCCCACAGTTATCACATATGTGAAAATTTTACTTTTCCCTCTTCCCTTTATCCATTTTTCTCTCTTCCATCCTTTTCTTCTCTTGCTTCCCTTCAAATCCATAGGACTCGGAGAATTTTTTACTGATCTTATTAACACATGATACTATTTCTTTATATGTTGAGAATGCATGGGAGACTATTTTCCTTCTAAATTATGGCTTAATACTATGAAATATATGATCCTTATTACTATTTGGATAATATGTATTGCTGGAGTTCACATTCCTTCTACTGGATGCCATTTATATACAATGGCATACACTATGTTAGTTTATGAATTGCATTGAATAATTCCAATCTTGTAAAATACCTAACGTAAATTGAACGGTTTATGGATATAATCCATCATCATAAAAAAAATTCTTTGAGGAAGTATATACACATAAACTCTTCATAATTATTTGTAAAGAAAATGAGAATTATCCTATGCATATCCCCCGGGAGTGTCGTCACCAAGAGTGCAGAAAGGCCCATTGTCGTGCCCCATTTCCTATTCGAGTCTAGCTCAAAGCAGAGTTTTCGGGTTTTACCCCAAGGTACATTTGTGCCAAATCCGCCTCTACTTGCTCGTATCCATCCAGGGATGTATTTCTTGGAAAACTCACAAAATATCTACAATAAAAATATTCTCGTAATTTCTTCTATACTAATCCTCAAAGTTTATCTTAGGGATATGTGCTCTAATCAGAGTTTATCTAAATCTAGCTTCCAAGGTTTGTACTAAACTTCTCTGATACCATCTGTAACACCCTGACCCCAGTTACCAAGAGTCAATGCATTATTACATAACATTGTAATGATCACAAAAGATCAAGTCTTGAAAGACCAATTAGTTTAGTAGCCTTGGAAACACTATATACATTCATAAATGTTACATTACATCATAAAGTGAAAACTACAATAACATAGTCTCCATTGTCCACACTCATATTTCCTTCAGACTATACCTGAAGGTCAGTCATAAAATATTTCTTCACATATTGGGAAAAATAAAACATAGAAAGGGGTGAGCTCAGATGCTCAGTAAAGATAACAATATAGCAGAAACATTCATAAATAAGCATTAATATTTAAGAAAATGTATAACTAAATCAAAAGCCTTTTAAACTTGAACTTCAGCAAAATATGGAAAAAATAAAATGAAATAATTCCATTTACTTATTCACATGGATATCTAATAGTTGAATAATCACATGAAATATCAATAACCACTTTCATTATGATGGAATGCATAATTCTAGACTATCATAACCACATAGTCAAGACCTTGTGCCCAGACTACAAATAATATTTTTTCAAGGACTTATGCCAAGACACTAGTTTGTCTCATGAGACCTACTGATGCATCGAGGAGCTATAGGGAACTCCACCTGTCACATAATATGTCCAATGCATTCCTCATATGAAAAGGTTTAAACATAACATAAACATTCGTATTAAAACTAGTATACGAAATGTCAATACTTTCTCCATAAACCATGAATGGTATAAAAATAACACATCCACATTCAAACATATCACAAAACCTTCAATACAATATGGAAGTTTTGTATCATAATAAATCAACTTCAAATAATCATAAAATCCATAAAAGGATGTTGACATAGATGAAATCAGAACTATTTGAGAGAAATATCTCTTTTTTTGAAATCATTGAAAAGTCACCCATTTATAAAAGAAGTAATTTAAAAGAGATTATTGAATCAAAGTGTCCCGTACCACTTTTAAACTTTTGAAAAGAAATATCATTTCAAAAAATTCATGTTCATAAAAATAAATCCTTAAAATCATTTTGAAAACATGGGCATTAATTAAAAATCTTTAGAAAGATAAATCTTTAAAACATTTAAAATTTTGATCCTGATAAAGATTACCTTTCACAAATTCTTAAAATATTCATTTTGAAATAGTATAAAAGTCACATAATTATAAAATAAAACATTTACTTTTAAAATATTCTTATAAGCTTGTAAGGGAAGCTCCGATGATTTTATAATGGAAGAAAATAGTCGCACCCACCGTATAAGTTAAAAAAAGACATTCTTACCTTAATTCTATCGAAAAGGTTAAAAGGACCTTGTTTGGAAAATGATAGAAAGATTCCTTTATAAACATCTTACAAAAAGTCATAAAAGGGTATAAATTACTTTAAACCATAGTTTGTAAAATATTAAGAATGATTTGAAATACATTTTTATGTTACAAGGATGTGGATGATAAAGAGGTCCTAGTAGATAATTATGAATAAACAACCTCAGATAATGAAGAGATTGTGAAATAAACCCTTACCTGGTACATTTCCTTGGTCGGGGGAAGGATAACCTCATGTAAAATAGTTAAATCATTGTTATTAAATTATAAAATAATCATATACATAAATATGATACCATATATGACCTTTTAATATTGCTTTGTTAATAATATTTTCATATTTTAGTCGTTTCAGGTGTTCACTTACTCATTTTATTTTATAAGTTTTGTTATATAAGCCATATTTGTTATCCATAGGGTGTATCTTATTCATATACAGAATGATATAAAGTCCTGAAACAATATTTTTAATCATCAAATGAAAATTATTCTTGAATGGATAAGATGGGGAATGGATCTTATCGCGTTCGTGGAGATGGTAGTCCATACGTACGCATGAGCGACAATATCGTTCTTTTTATATTAAAATAATATATAATTGGATGTTATATCATATATACAGAATAATTATCATGTTATATTTATTATTTAAATCAATTACACATCATTATCATACCCATCCAAATAATAATGTTTTGAATAACAATTACACCATGACTGGGAGATAGTAAGTCGTACGTACGCACATATGGTGACATGTCATTCAATGGATGGATAGAAAACTGAATACGGTTGTACCATATTTATAATAACATCACAATTTAAATAAGATACTGGATTTATTATTTTATATTGGAAATAAAAAATAAAGAATAAGTTGAATAAGAAAATAAGTTGAAAGAGGGTGGTGAAAACATTACCTCTTCTTCAGGTTCTTCCTTTTGATTTGATCAAAAGGGCTCCTTATGTTGGATTTCTGACTAAAGTAAGGCCTCTAGGTTGAAGTAAGGGAAGTTGAGAGGATAATTGGGTCGGGGTTGGACGAAAAAAAAGGCTTTGAAGGTATAAAGAATTGGTTAGAATTGGTGTCCTTTTATAAGGGGGAGGAGGGGCTCTTTTGGAAAAACTTCAAGTATTATTTTACCATAAATTCATATTCGGTTTCTAATGGCTCAAAAGTGGATTTTTAAAATTATAAGGTGGGTATGGGTCGGAATAATTTCATCCAATAGATTTTATATAGGTTTGTGTCACTATATTTACCTTATCATTTATATTTAACTCTTAGTTAAATAGTTTGACATTTACCATGTCACTTTGAATTTTTATATTATATGGTTAATAAACTTACTATATAATTCCAATAGACACCCAAGTGGTCCATTAATGATACACCTATCATTATATAAGTCCTTTTTCCAAACCTAAGATTTTTAGGAATAGAATATAAATTAATAATATAATATTTTAAAAAAAACTCATTTATGTCAATTTTGACAATATTTAATAATTGATTTTTGTTAAAGTCATAAAAAAATTATTAATTAGAACCAAACTCATTTAAGAAAGAATAACATGTCATATTAACCAATAAATTGTGTGGATGGAATCCAAATTTTCAAATTATATTTATTTAAACATTTATAATACTTATTATTTAATTGTTTCATTAATAAGGAAAATACTGCATCATTATTGTGTCATAAATAAATTTAATTATTCAATGTCTAAAAATTATTAATAAAATACCATTATGTAGGAAATAATTTTAGATTTCTAATTAATATTTATAGTTGAAAATATAACATATATAACCTTATGTAAAAATTGTTTTTCTAAAATATATCTTCTTATGTCATTTTTGTAATTACTTTAACATAATTAATATAATGTGTCATTATCACTTACAAGTGAATCCGTGGGGTCCCAAAATGGACCCAAAGATTCCCATAGTTGGAAATGTATCATCCAATAGATATAGGACACATTTTAGGGTAATTTATTATTATTATAATATTATTTCTTTACCCCTATTTACCGGATTTACCCTTTAACCATGGTAAATAAAATATTTACTGAAGTAATTATTCAAAATTCCTAAAAATAAAAGTTACCTATTTACACAATTTGGACAACCTGATTCTAAATATGGAATCCATTTTTATAAATTCAAAACACATAATAGGAAGAAATTAATTTAAAATTAATTCCCATTGTTAAAACAAAAAGCGTGTTTTTAAGAGATAATAAATATCAAAAGATTGGCCCGTTCTTATGTCCATTTTAAATGTGAAATTATGTCCAATGACCAAAATTGGATTAAATGGTAAAAATATAATCTAATTATACTCTAAAATCACTCAAATTCCTAAATTATCACTATTAATTATTTCAATTAAAAAAAAATTAATTAAAATTTAGTAATTTTTTCTCTTCATCAAAATATGAAATTTATCCAAAAAGTACCAAAAATTCATCCTAAGCTAATTTAGATATTCCAAATCAAAAAATTAAGTCCATTTTGAAGGATAAAATGTATAAAATTTCAAAATGTGGGTAATACTATTCATAACGGCTAGTTTTATTGGTTGTGGTGTGTGTTAGAAGTTGAAGTTGCGTACAACACACGCTACTACATTATTCAAAGAGAAGCATACCTTGGAATATTGGGGTGTTACAACCAACCCCATATGTTGAGTCTCCCTGGCTCACAACTCCAGAATCTCTCAAATTTCACTCTGTGATCATCGCCTGGTTGACTATTGAAGTGATTGAATTCAAACGGAAGATGTTCACTTAAGATCATATGTTGTGACTAAGACCATCCTTGAACTTCCTTGCCAGGAATAACTCATCACCTCTTGAAATGGGTGTGAAGTGCTGCAGCTCATTGCAGCAAGAAGAATCATCCATAACTGAAAGAGTAACCTACTTGAGACTCATGACTCTCAGGCTCGATCGGCCCTCATAGTCTCCAAATAGAAGTAGTCATATAAGGCACACTAGAACTCATCCCAATTCATAACCTTCTGGCATCCCGCCTGTGAGATCACATCCCACCATCTCTTGGTAGAGTCTCATAGAATATACGTAGATAGCTTCACCCTCCTATCTAGAGGCATCTTTGGATGCTTGATATTGAAGGCATGGCTTCTAACTATGACTCTGCAACCTAAGGTACTATTTACCCAATGACTGTGGGAGGTTGCTGGTTCTAGAACAACCGCGTTAGCTCTTCCATATAAGGGGTAGGATGTGGTACACCTCAGAAGGTCTGCATGAACCTCATAAATCCCTCTCAAAACTATGCATCAGAACCTGTGTCCAGGATGACAGCTACTGCAAAGACTAGTACAACGGAGGATCTATTGTTAGTCCCTGACCATCTATGTCTGGTGTATGATCACCACCTTGCAACTGGCATAAAACCGGAGGACGTCTCGGTGGCATGACTCTACAAGGTCAAATGAAAATCTTAGATCAAGATTATCAAGGACTGAACACTAGAATTTAAAGAATAGAACATGAGAAAGAAAGAATTCATGTTTTCTAAAACATGGATACACGGCGTGAATAATTACTATAAAGCATATTCCCTTAAGCCTTCACTTGGGCGTGTACTTCTACCAAAGCTGGTTGTGTAACACCCCATAAACGGTGTGTCACCCTAACACACAACATATACTTGAATCTTCTTACCCTACCTGAGTTTCCTTACTTAGTTTAACCACACGGTTCTCTTAGAACAAGAATACATGGTGTGTTAGTTCTAGATACGACGTGTACTAGACGAACGTCACCGCCCCGTTTTGTTCTCCACATGGCCGGTTACATGGATCACACTACATGGAATGTTCTATATGGACACAACATGTATTGATTGGGTTTTAACTACTTATGTTGTTAGTCATACGAGAGAACACACGACTGACTATACACGCCGTGTTTATGCTAGACAGGGCGTGTACAAGAAGATTTTCACTCACCCGTGTTGTTCATTACACGGATGGATACATGGGTTACACTACACAGAATGTTACAAGTGGACACGATGTGTATTAGAAAAGACTCAACTGACCTATCTTGTTAGTCACACAACCAGTTATACAGTTCTACAACCTGGCATGTACATCTGGCACACGACTTGTTCTACCAAGATAACCAACCATGTGTCTCTTCCCACAAATCCAACAACACAGTTAGAGACTACATGGGGTGTACATATTGTACATGGTGTTTACTTTAGAAAAATAGTTCCTTCTTGAATAGAATGACACATGGTGTGTATTCATCATTACATGCTGTGTATTCTGGGTTTTTTTGGACAGTAATCCCCAAAAACTACTCTGAAACCCAGAAAAACCCTGAAAGGAACATTAAAGTGAAACATTCTGATCTATAAGGGCCCATACTCCCTCGAATCAAAGCTTGGCATCTCATACATGTCATAAACAAAGATAACAGTGCAATGATCCACCAAATTCTGGTCCATGAGGGCCCATAACACCTCATGAACCAAAGTTTGGCGTTCATTCAAACAAAAGCATACACAAACCAATACCCTATAAAAAAGAATGTATTCTATAAAGACATATATCACAACAACATGCCTATCTAACACAACCTTTATCACAACAACATGCAATCGCTAATGCACCCTAAATGGCATGGCAATAATGCATGACATGTTATTTCTAGCAAGTTTCTATATGATGCATGAGATGCATACCCTCTTCTCATCAGGTTGAAACAGAAATAAAACCTCAATAACATCAATGATATTGGCACAAAATATGTGAATCACCCAATGGTGAAATCAAATCAACTATAAAATTGAAAATCCAAAAAAATTCAATTAACAAGGTAAATTGTCTTTTCCCTATACATGAGTTAGCTAATACCATGTAAAACGTATTAATAGGTAACTATTTTCTTCTTATCCCGAGATATAGGCTCCAAAAATTAAGTCAAGAATAAAAAAATGCCTCTGATAAAACTTTGTAACGTCCTAGTTCTGGAAACCACCCAGAGGCGCCCCGTACCCAGTTGCTCACATGGCCTCAAGCGCATTTCCTCGAACACCAGAGGGTACTAACTAGAAGTGAGGGCCTTGGGTTTTATAGTGGGGAAACTATGCCCTCATTGGCAGAGTAACCGAGTCGAAGTAAAATAGATAACAATAGAGGAAGAAGTAATAATACCATACAATAGTGAATAGTGGAAGGCTAAAAGTAAGAAACAACTAGAGAACATATATAAATGATGCATGAAACAAATGTCTAGGAAAGTAGCCGAACAAGTCACAATGATGGAATACATAAATAACCCATGTACAAATGAAAACAGATAAACTCTATCAGCATCTCAAGCCTCATCTTAGTCACATGCTCTCCAACTCCTCAGCAATCAAGTACCTGAAGTACAAGTGTGTTTTTCATTATCTATACCTGTAGCAATATAATCTGTTTGGGCCCAAAAGCATGAACCAAATAGGTAATGTGACTAATCCTGTAAGGTAACCACCCAAATATTTGTGCTTAACATTCAGTGAATATATATGGTAGGAAATAAGTCAAATGAAGCAATAAACACTGAAGTACTCAGCAACAAACATTCCTACAATTCAAAAGAATTCAAATTCATATATCAAGTAAGAAACTAACCAACGTAGGTAATCCTATTGGAATTACTCTCAGCCTAACCACTCTAGTTCAACCAAAAAAGCACAAGTAACCCTCTGGGAAGTACACATAGCCTAACCCCTCGGGTTCAGCTCAAGTATATACTATCTAAGGAAGCACTCACCATCAATTCCCCCTATAGTATCATAACGATAACTAAAATCCACTCTTGGGAAGCACTCAACATCCCATTCCCCTTATGGCCCATGTTGAGGAACTACATACACTTGGAGGAAGCACTTACATCATTTCCCCTTATGGTCTCACAACATAACTGTAAACAATCACTATAGAGAAGCTCTCATGGTCTATTCTCTCTATGCTCGACTACACCAGGTTCTCACAGAACTATGTAAGTCAAATTATCATAGAAATGCATAGTGGCCAAAGTAAAACTCTAGAACTACTTGGATAAACAGTCTACAATATAACAGCATGCCAGATAA
Organism: Viscum album; assembly: GCA_963277665.1. Classification (NCBI taxonomy): domain Eukaryota; kingdom Viridiplantae; phylum Streptophyta; class Magnoliopsida; order Santalales; family Viscaceae; genus Viscum; species Viscum album. Next base: position 1,905,425,941 of record OY728152.1, on the reverse strand, counting down.
AAAATCACTCCATCATAATAATACTAGTTTTAGAAAGCAAACAACCTAAAAGGGAAACTGGACCAAACTATCAAAAAACGAAATCATCAAAAAAACATCCATAAATTATCAAAGAAAAAACTATTCTCATCAATTAACCACTATCCAAACAAAATAGGCATATCAGGCATAAAAAGGGTTAAAAACCAATAACACACAATACCCTGTTCTTGGGTATTGGGAACTTTTGTACATAAAATTCAAAAACAATCTATGGAAAGGCCCAAACCACCTACCTCGGTGGTGTAGGATCATTATACTTTGGTGTCATCCCTTGGATCAACCTAGAATTCAGTATATCTAAAAAAAGCCAAAAAATTTCAACCCACAGAAACTCTTGAAAGAGGAGGAGACAGGAGATTAAGCACTATAAGAAAAAAGAACTCACCGACGTGATTCCAATGCAACCGACAGAGTTTGATTCGGAGAACGTATGCTCAATCGGGGGCTTAGGGAATATCCGTGTTGTACAGATGCTTTCAATTGAAGAAGGCGAAGAAGAAGATGCTTCTTCCAATTATATGTGACCCAATCCATTTATTGAAAAAAAGTAAACGGCATGTACTTTAGTAGTACACTGTGTGTACATGCCCTTACCGGCCCCCACATTAGGCGGTCTCTTGGTCACCACATACAGCCGCGTGCATGGCCAGCACCCAGCTACCCCCGTTAATCGAGTACATGACGTGTACTTATAAAATACCAAATGTTTACATAAGAAATTTTCCATAAAAACCTCTTTTTCTTAAAAAAATAGAAAAGGAAAACATACCTAAAAAAATATCCGGGTTCTTACAGGTGTAAACTGATTTTTTTTAAATGTATTCAAGCCTTTTAAAATTATAAAACTTCCTTTTATCATTTGAGGGTTTCATTTAAGGAAATGACTATTTTAACAGTTCATTTGGAATTATGATGATGTTTTTTTAAAGGAATCAAGTATGATTACCCTTTTAAATGTCAAATTGTATAAAAAGGTTTTGAATTGTATTGATAATGATTAGTGGGCCGATTATTTATTTATGATTATATTATATTGTGAAAATACGTTAATGTAAAATTATTTATTTTTTAACATTCCATTGATTTGTGTTGAAAAATAGATTATTTTCTTTGAGGGAGCTTGGGGGTAAAAGTGAGATATGATTTGAGGGTGTGAGCCCATTATTATTATTATTTATTAGGATCCCTATTATGGTCATTGTAAATTTATTATCCAACTAAATTCTTTTTCTTAGTCATGGGAACCTAGATATATTGATGGGATGACCTAGATATATTCTTCATTAGTAAACGCACACCCAGTCTAGTCGATCGGTAGAGAAAATGAAAGGTTTAGTCTATGGATGTGCGGCTAGGAAAGAAGGTGTGAATGGAATTGGTTTTCCTAAGACTTTTGAGACTATATATAAGCTCTATGTTTATCCATGATGGATTTTGATTGTTTATTCTATGGTGGAATCACTATCGTACTGAGTTTGAACCCATGACATCCATATACCGGATCTCAATACATTAAAGTGTTCGTTGTTACTATATGGAATTAGAGTTCCCTTTCTTGATTTATTTGTTAACTATTATTATACACATTGACTCTATTTTATTTAATCTTGTTCATATTTTTTATTTTGTTGATATTCTCATCTTTTCACAATTATCATACCTTATTTTATTAAATTTTTTAGTTTTCAAATGTTGAAATGGTGTGTATTACTGGTATGTTTTGATAATTGATTTTTAAATGTTTGAAACTCTATTTTGAAATTAATCATCATAATCTCTTTATTGTACTCCTCTTATAGAATATTTTAATTACCTTATGAAGAAACTTTATATAATCATTGGTTCAATCTTACTGGGCTATTTAGATCACATTTTTATTATCGATTTTGGTGTTTTCAACATTTATATGAACTTATAGCAGGTGTTCATTATCTCATATTCCTTTTCGGGTTTTTGTTAGGGTAACCAATATAGGGTAACTTGGGAAATGGTGGGTGTTCTTAGGCAAATAAGAGATGGGGTTTTGGAAGCTTTTTTCTATTTCATTTTTTATCATCTCCTTGTACATGGTATGATTATACTGATGTGTATACCATATGATGTTTCAATAGTGTACTTTTTTGTTTAATCAGACAATTAGAGTCTCATATATGTCTTCACATAGAGATAATTTAACCTGAGATAGAAGTGATGGTTGGAGTTCCTATAGAATAATTACTTTCAGATAGTCTTTACTCTAGGGAAGGGAAATGTTGTGGAATATTCCCTTAGCTTGAATACCCAGGCTTGTTTGGTGTAAGAGGTGTTAGAGCAATTGAATTCCTTGTAGCTGGCATTGTTTGAGGAGGAGGGTGCATATTTTCTTCAGTTGATGGTGTTCAACCCTCAACTTATATAGAATGCGGGAGAGTCACATTTTGGAGACATAAAATATGAGGCCTTATGTGACAAGATATCCTTAGGAGATATGGATTTTCTAAAGGATGTAATCATGTCATCCTTTTATAGGGATGAACTTTGGTCTCAGTCACGATCTAGGAGGAGGTAATGATGGTGTTTTACACATCTCCTTGGTATTTACATCCCAATGTGGGGATGATGTATAGATTCTATTAGTGGATGTTTTTTTGGATTGAAATGATATGGAACATTACTGAGTTCGTCTCCCAAGGTCTCACCTATCAATGGGTGAATGATGAGCACTAGGTTCTGGTAGGATTGTTATAGCCTCTTGAGATCCTGTAGTAGAAATGGGATGAAATATTGATGGAATTTTTTACTGGGATACCCTAGATAGTGAGATTACCTAATTCCATATAGGTGATAATTGAACAACTTACAAAAATGTGCACTTATTTATTATGCAGTAGCGTAGTTCAGTAGATATTTTCCGGTAGTTGAATGTATGGGAGATAATATACCTTCATGGGGTCCCTTGATGGTTCTCTCTGAATGTGATTCTAAGTTCATGTCACAATTGTGGAGTGGAATGAAGGAGAAATTTAGGAAAAATATGAATATGAGTACAACCTTTCACCCCTATAAAGATAGGTAGATCAAGCGTACTATCTAGGTGCTTGGGGAAACATTAAGTAAATGCATGTTATTATTTTTCAGAGATGGGAGGATCAATTTCCATTTGTAGAGTTTTTGTATAATAATAGATACCACTATACTATTGACCAAGTACCCTTTGAGGTCCAATATGGGAGGCCTTCCATGTCAACATTATGATAGAATGAGTTTGGAGGGTCATCTCTTATTGGGATGGAGATGGTGCTGGTGATGAAAGGGAAGGTCCAAGTGATCCATGAGTAGATGAGGGCAGCTTGAAGTAGGAAGATCTCTTATTATGATCAATATCGTAGGCCCATGGAGTTCTATCATAGAGACCATTTTTTAGAGCTTACCCACCATGAGCATTGAAGAGATTTTTTGGGGGAGGAAAGCTATTCCCATTGTTTATCAATCCATTTGAGATCTTTCTTATGGTTGGAAAGGTTTTCTACTTCCTCTTTCTACCACCCACATTTGGAGTCAGTGTATGATGTCTTCCATGTTTCATAGTTGAAAAGATACATGCATGATTTTATACATGTTATTAACTGGAGAAAGCTGGATATCGAGTATAGATCCACTTTTTCAGGGAACCTGGTGGAGATCAAGGACTGATAGGAGAGGATCCTTCATGGTTAGTCAATCCCCTTGTTTTGTGTGTTGTTGTAACACAGGAGTATGCATGATAGCTCATAGGAGTGGGAAATCAAGATGCAGGCTCCGTATCCTGACATTTTTTCTTAGTTTTTTTTCCTAAAATAAAAAAAAATATAGTATAGAATAATATAGAGACCCAATTTTTTCATTTTAAAACTTTAAAATATTTTTTGATCCAGGAACTGAGACGGTGCACGATTTCGATGCACAATGTGCCTGAAATTAAATTTATAAAAATATAAAAATATTTTATATTATGTGAACATATTTTTTCAATAAAATTAGACAACCATTAAATAGAGTATATAATAAAAAATCTTTGTCCATATTTTTGTCTAGAATTTGAGGTTTACACTAGGCGAAGCCTGAAATAGGTTTGCGTGGGACGTTTGGATAAAGAGACTATTGTTAGGTGTGTTAAGTGAATTAATTAATTCTATTAATTAAATAATTTAAATAAATTACCTATATAAATATTTAATTATGGTTTATCACCAAGGTTATCCGCAAAACCATATGAATGATGAGAGTAATATCAACCATTCTTCATTGGTGGATCAAGATCAGGTGACGATCAAAAATCAGATCAAGGCGAATTAAGGCGTAGTGAACTCAAGGTATATCCCACCTTTGTGGGTAGCATCCTTTTTAAAAAATGATCAATACAAATCATGATAGGAGTCATCATTTATTGATTATTTACCTAATTATTAAAATATTGAGAATGATATATTCCTTCTCATTGATATATACTAAATTGTGACTTTTCATGCGTCTGTGTATCAATTTTAAATTGATTATTAAATTAATCCTTGTAGTGCCATGTTTTATAACCAGGGACATCCCCCATCTAGTTCGTTGGCCATGAAATCTTAGCCAAATAATTTTTATCCATTTTTCTTATTCTTTTCTGCGAATAGTTCTGTGTGTTCCTCTCCGTTGGCCAACAAGGTCACAGTTTGACATTGTCGAGTGGTAAGAGTGTGATAAAACCCCTTAATTCATGGTAGATTCTTTAAAATGAATGTATTAGTGATTTTAGGATTGATCAAGAAGATTTTTTGGTTGTGATTGATTGATTCATAGACCTTGGATCTGAAATGGAGTCGTCTGCAACACGAGAGGTGTGTGAGGCATATATGAGTGTTGAATGGGCCGATGGAAATCAAATTTAGACCACCATATGAATGTAAATGAATAAAAAAGTCTTACACCTTTGGTTTCAAGAGAGTGTTGGGATGAAGTGACCTCAGAGAAACCAAATCTGGAATGCCCTGACTGAATCTTGATTTCTATGAAAAACCCAACAACTCATTGTGTAGTCTGAAGAATACACAGCATGTAGGGCCCTATCAACGGTGTGTAGGGTTTCTGGGTGAGTTAAATATCACTTGACATGTGGGACCCCCCCACACCATTTTATTTAGTGATGGTGACCTGATGTATAGTCTGGGAATGCATATACACAAGAATGGCTAGGCACATTTCATGTACTAACACCTGGTTTGGGTACACAGACACAACCAGGGTACATATACACAACCAATTTACATGTCCATGGATGAATCCTGGGTAGATGAGGCATGTTGTGTAGTTACCATACATTAAATATAGTGACACATGGCTAGATATCCTTATATAGGAAAAGGAAACAACCAAATGGTGGGGCAGGACCACACACCGTGTGGGTCCTCATACATGTCATGTACTTACTTTTGTAGAATATTCTACCACCCATATTCACTTCATTTGGACTCAGATGTTGGATTGAGAGTATACTATCTTGATTATTTTTCTCACTTAGAACATAATAGTTACCTTCATAGTGCCTTTTGGGATATGACATGAGATTTTCCAACCATAACCCTTAACTAGGTGGCATTTGGTGATGGTGGGGATTGGGAAGGGTCATCATGGGTATTAGAGTGGCACACTTCTGCTGGGACAGGTCATGGTTACTTTCCCATTAGAGTGTCATCCTCCTACTCAGATAGGGAATGTGTTGTAGGTCATTAGATTAGTAACCTCTTATTGAGATAGATCATGGGTAGTCTATCTATATAGTAGAACCCTCTTGTGGATTCAGGGCATGGGACCTCAACCATCCGAATGGAAACCTATTTCAAAGTCAGGGCATGGATCCTAGACCATCAGAGTGGCAACCTTCTATAGAGTCAGGGCATGGGTCCTCAAACATTAAAGTGGAACCCTCCCACTTGGATAGAGAATGGGTCCTCTAACTGACATTAGAATAGAACCCTCCAATAAATATAGAGCACGGGTCCTCTATCTATTGATTGTAACCCTCCTATTATAACAAGGAATGGGTCATCTACGTTGAGATTATGTCACCTCGATTGTGTGGCATAATGGTGAGGTATATTTCGAAATGGACTTTTCTTCAGAGAGACGCATGATATCATTTTCATCATTGAAGTTTCTATTGGAACTAATGGAATAATGTTTTCTTGGGCTAGGCTATGAGATAGATATCCCCTTTCTCTCCCATCTTGGTTTCTTTTTTGCGAATATATCCCAGTTGATTATTTTTTCAGTCTTTCAATTTTTGACCTATTTACTTTTATCCGGCCCATTACTTCTCCCCCTTCAAATTTTGGGGTATCTTAAAAGGTATATATACAAACCCTTGTATAGTTATTTCCTGCACATGTTATGTCAAATAAAGAAAATGGATAGGTCGATGGTGATTTCAAATGTCCATAGGGATACCTTGGTGCATTTGAGTTCAAATGGAGGCCATGGATTATAGATCTAAATCCATGTTATCTCAGTATTTACTTTTCCAATTTTTTTAGGTATGGACATCTTTTTTCTTGGGTGTGTTTCCCACTTTTCTTTTTAGATTTCTCTATCATACTCTTGTATGACCTAGAAGTTGTTACATGTATGGTTTATTCATTAGATGTTTCAGCTTTTATTTTTATTACCCTATAATTATGAATGTATATTTTTGGGTTCATGCATATCGGTACACTAGAAAAATACATCAAATATTAGTTATTCCTTTCAGTACTTATCACCTGCCCCTAGCCTATATAGGTGAGATCGGTGTAGTCGAGGCTTGAGCCCCATTGGGTCGGGTCATCACAGATTGGTAGTGAAATGATAATAAACAACAAACAAGATGATATGATAATCCACAAAGACCAATATCACTTGAATAAATCTATAATTGGGAAAATTAACATAAACCAAAATGGTAGATATGTCAACTCGTGTATGTGTCAAATTTTTAACAAAAAAGGGAGATAAAGACACACTGACAACTCCCAAGGGATCTGGACATTGTGTATGGATCCCTCATCCATGAACTGTCATGAATCCCATCTTGTCTATATAACATTGGGATCATACCCTTATCATATCCTAAAAACATGAAATATATTCGAGTACTGATCATTAATCCCTAATAGGGTGTGTAAACAACTCAATAGGCCACCACTGACGATGTCTAATAAAATTTCTAGTGTATAATAGTGTATGTATTTGTATAAAGAATAAAAGAATCAAAATAAAATATAAAAAAGTTTTAAATATAATTATTCTTTAACCAGCCATGTTATACCAAATTCAATCCATGTTAGACTATGAACCATAAATCATATTCTTATCAAAATTCATTATATCATGGGCTTTCATTATTCATTTTATTTTATTTTCATTTCTAATATCTTGGAACATAAATATAGTTACCAATATATTGTGGTCCTAGAGCATTAATCTTGAACACTATGGGTATTTGAAGCAACATTCCCCACCCCACACTGCATGGGTATTTTGTAAACCATCCTCTATCCCATACTTTATTTTTCCATTAATAAATTGGGGGCTTATAGAATTAATTCAGAAACCCATGGGTATTTAGAGCATCATTATCTAACCCATTCCCCATTTATCAACCAAAAACAATTATCCTATATATCACATTCACATCAAGGTATTATATTATTAAAAATTTTCTCAATCATACTCATCATAGAGAACAACTTCAATCAACAATCAAAACAATGGTTTTTTACTATAATCACATGGAATAATTTGAAAAAAAATCACCATTGATCCAATTTTCATCGATTAATCTCATATTTAATTAACTCAAAAAATTTAATAAATCATACCATTAAATCGCATTATCAATCATGAAATAAAGATTTAATTCAATTCCATCAACCCATTACTTCCATTTTTATAAATAATAAATCACCATTTCAAATATAGGGACACACCCCATCAGTTACCATCAAGTCTAATCTCAAAACATCAATGGGTCCAACAAGATCCATGGTGGGTTTCTAAATTACAAGAGAATCAATTAAAATATTAAATTAAAAAATATATATTTCAAAACATGGATATATAATTTAACAATTAGATACACATGATCATAGTCGAGGCTATTAGAATTAAAAAATTCGACCACCTTCGTCAAGATTTTTGATGAACTCTCACCAAAATGCAACCCTCAATTTGATGTAGTATGGTCAAAATCACAATAGTGGAATAGATCTAGGATAAAAACCTAGGACCAAGATCCAACAAAACAAGATCGCTCAAAACATTGAGATAATCCATTAATAAGAGAGGAAAAATCATCCCTCTCTGATGGGAAAGAGAAATGAGATAGAAAAAAATCAAGAAGAGGAGGAGAATACATACCGTATAGGAGTCAATCTTTCATCCAGACCTTCTATTCACCAAGAAAGGGGTTCTATGAGCCTTGGAATTCCCATGGGGACCTCTATGAGTTAAATAATTCATGTTAGGCCAAACCATGATGATTTGGGGTATAAACCTGTGGTTTGGGATTTTTTTATAAATTTTTTAGAGGGTTTAATTTCCACAGTCATGGTTTCCTGGGGGGCTGCATGGTTTTCCAAACCATGCACCATAATAATGAACCCCTACTATTTTTTGTGCATGGTTTCTCAGAAGTGGAATACATTTTGATGTTATTATTTAAAATCATTAAAATATTTTTTGAGTTCATCATACCTATGATTTTTATAAAACAAAATATTTTACCATAAATTATTCTCATAAAAACATCTAAAAATATCTCTTAGATACTAGAATTAATAAAAAAAAATCTTTTAATCTCTATCTTATGAAATTTTATAATCATTTTTTATATTATCCCTTTACAATGTACATTAAATTATGAGTAAAATACATTTTACAATCCCCTTAAATGTTTTTGATTAACTTATTTTATATATCATTTAATTTAAATTAATTTAATTTTCCATGAGGTTTATTCATTATTTTATTTTATGTCAAATTAATATCATTGTTAGAATATTTTTCACTACCCAATTTAAAGATATTCTCTTTTTCTTCATGTGCTTAGGAAATGTTTTATTAAAAAATTTTATCATTCATTCACTGTAACATATCATTTTATATTTATTCTTATGATATAATATATTTTATGAAAATTATCTTCTATATTTATATTTTCATTCAGTCATTATGATTTATCTAGCTTAGCCAATAATTCATTAATTATTCCCTTAGCTCTATGTATATTAGAGTTATAAAATGTTGTTATTCTTTAATAGTTTTAAATTTTTATATTAAATGTTCTTAAGAAATTATTAAAATATTATAAACTAAATTTACTTTTAGAATACCTTCTCTATGATCAATTATGTAACTTATAGTTTTAATAATCTATTTATTCAAAAAAAATTATACTCACCATTATTCATTTAAAATCCTACATATTCTAAAAATTACATATTTAATTTTTTGATTTAATTTTTTGTTTCAAACATGCATTTTCTTGATTTTTTTAAAAATATTGGATACTGACCAACATGTTTAAATTTTAGGGAGTAATTTTTTATTTAATGAATAATAAAGTGTTTTCATTAAATCAATATCCAACTCAACTTATTATCATTATTTAATAATCTACTTTAATGACTTGTTCATGAGAAAACCGGAAACCCGTACGTATTGTAACATCAATAGATACTTGATATTTTTCATTATTAATTAGCTATTTTAACACTAATTTATATTATTTTTAACATGAATTGTAGCATAATAGTTATACATATTTATATATTTTATTAATATTAATATTATATTACTGTTTTATGATTCTCCCTATTATATTACTAGTTAAAAATATTTATATGCATATTTATGTATTTATTAATAATTATAATTTCATATTATTATATTAATATTATTTAAGTTAATAGTATTATAAATATATTAAATATTCAAATATATTATTTAACATTGGTATAATATATATATTACAATTTTAATTTTTCATTGAATTTTTTATATCATCATTTAACATATATCTAGGAATTTAATATAGATGTTTTTATTTTTATTATTTTATACTAAAAAGATTTAGTTAATTATTAACTTTATTTATATAATTATAATTTAAGTATTTTTATTATTACTTATTTTAACAGTTAAGTTATTAAGAATTATATTTATATTGATATAATATATATATATATATATATTATCTAATTTAATTATATTAATATACATGAAATTGGGTATTCAGGAAAGTGATTAAAATTTTGTAGAATTGGAGCAGATGGTGAGTTGTGTAGTTTCAATTTTCTAAATAGAGAAACTGAGAACACAAACTACGAAGAGAAAACCATAACGTGGTTTCAGATTCACCATATTTTGGTTCTTCTTTAATAATGATAAATATCGAATAAATCATTAACAATTTATTACTGAGAATCAAATTTATTTTACAAGGGGGGTTTGAAAGAAGAATATTAATCCCTTAATATGAATACAACATTTTTTTACAAAATGATATTTCTTTATTAAGTGGTTTGATAAATCTGTTGATGCTGAAATTGGATGATATCATTATTCCCTAGATAATCCATTGTTTATAGTATGAATGTTAGGTTGAAGGTGCATAGAATTGGATACAACAGTAGTATTTTCATTCCCTACTAATTTTCTATTTCTAGGAAAAAAGAAACCATGCCATTTCAATATTTTTAACATACCATAGTAATTTGATTCTAAAGGAAAAATAAATACTAGAATACATGAAATGATCAAAGATATATAATATCTACATTCCACGAATTTAATAATTTTGTTGAATATAAGAAATCCATGGAATAAAAAAAATAAAAATACATGTGGTTTTATTCTTAAAAATTTATAAATCACGGTAAGATAAAATTATGTGGAATTTCTATCATTTATTTGGGGAATGCTTGAGTGGCTCAAAATTTCTAGGTAGAGAGACTTCCTAGGTGGATCAATAACTTGATTATAATTATTTATTATTATTTATTTGACCTATATTATTGAATTTATTAAAGATACATACTTGATAAATCCTTAACAAAAAATGGAATAGGCCTCCACTCTTATTGCAACCCAAGGATGAGTCCAATTTAGTAGTTCTTTTTGTATTTATTTTTCTATTTTCAGTTTTATTTATAATTTTTTTATGTTTTTTTAAATGTGTAATTTTAGAATTATTTATTTTCTGGTGGAAGCTAAATATTATATTAATTTATATTTTTTTATTAGTTTTGTTTGTTTAGGATTTTGGAATATTTCTTTGGAAGATATTTAAACCCAAAATTAATAAATTTTTTATTCATATATTTTTAGTCATTTATTTTAATTATACTGATATTATTTTTTATAACCCACTCTCAAAGAAACCCCACTTAGGTCGAAAGTGGAGATAAGAGTGTCCCATGAATCCCACCTTGAGTAGGTCATGGGTTGGAGACATGAACCAAAGGTATTTATTAAAAATATTTGATCCATTACCTACTAATTCATTGTAAAGTATAATCAATCCATAAATCAACTCAATGTAAATAAACATAATAGTGAAAATTTTCCTAAACCCAACTGAAGCTACATGAAATAACCCCAATACAACAAAGTATAATGCATGAATATTTAGCTAAGATCCACCCCAAAAACCCCAAAATAAAAATTATTATTCTCCTATGAGTTATCCAACAAAAAAATCAAGAATAACTATAGGGGGTGAGCTCTTGGGAGTAACCAGTGTGACTATTTTTTAAATTAAAATTTCTATCCATTTGAAATCAATGTGCTTGGATAGATATATATCAGAACAACTATGATAGAAAATATAAAAAAAAGAGTAATTCTAATAAACCAATCATAACCAGTGAGATGTATCATATCTCAACAACATCCATAATCGATGGAAATGTCCCATATATTGAGTTACTATAATCTCAATAATTAATAATAAAGGATGGATAATGAATTCACAAGAGGGTGTGCCCCTAGGTGAATGAGGAAGGAAGCCTAACATGGATTTTTGATACCTCATAGACTTTATCACATAGCATTATCATTAGTTTTATTCATGATATAGTGATTCAAAGGGAATTGTTTCCCTTTATCAGAACAGATTCTGGAATAGGAGATTCTATGTGATCTCTTTTTTTAAGTAATAGGTAAAACTTATTTCATTTAATCTATGTTTTTTTATTATTTTAAAAGTTATTAATCATGGATCCTCACTAATCTTCCCAATAAAGTCTCTGGAGGATATTGGATTTTCGGGCTTTCATGTTGGTCTATTGTGATCTTCACTTGTTATATTCATTTTCTATTATGAAAATGAATATTATAATATATGGAAGATAGGTTCTTGGTCTTTCATAGGATTCCCTATGAAAGTATTGAAATGGTCCCACAGACATCACCACTGATTTTGAGCCTCTTATTGTTCCTATAAGGTAATATTTTCATTTTTTTAAATTAATATATTTAAAAAAGATTCATTTTTTATTTCAGGATTAATTTATAAACCCCAAAAATTAGACTCTATTACAAAAAATATCCCAAGACCTTATATTTCTACAGTTTTTATACAGCTTGATATCTATAAACCACTTCCATCCCTCATATGGATTAAAAATATACACCGCAGTTTTCTTCAAGAGGTTATCTATGAGATCCTACATGCCTATTAGAATAAATATATTAAAATTACTCACTACTCATATGGATGTGGAAACAAGACTGAAATTTCATGCCTCCTCACAAAAAAAATCAATCTATGTTGAAAAAAGGAATTCAAAAGGGGAACGATGATTCTTCCACTTGGCCCCTAGGGGATATTGATGATAAGGATGTCAATAAGGACCCAGCTAGGCCTTCTAAGTATTTTCCCTCTCCTAATATATTCTATATATTTGTGGATAAACTTGACGATTCCCATATAATCAATTAGGATATGGAGGATCATAACAAGAATTTGAAACCTCCCCTAAATAAATTTTTTTTTTCAACCCAAGAATGAAGAGGGACCATACTTCACTCTAATTCAGGTCAATCTATCCCTAATTAACATGAGTAATATCATTATATTTAGGATTATTGTTTTAAATTTGAGTTTTAGAAAAGGTAAAAAACCAATGTTCAACACAGATGGATTCATTACTCTACATCCTCGGAAGAGTGGAAAGCATCAAGTCTACTCTAATATTGAGAGCTAATTATAACTATATCTTTAGGGACATATATTAATATAAAATATAATATCCCTCTATATCCTGATCTTGTTGGGGTCCCTCGAGTAAAGATGATTTTGAAGATATTGTAGAGCATAATAATTCCACCTGTGTTTTAAGGGAAGGTATGAAATAAGATATATATACATAGGCTAAATAATAGGATATGCATACTTATAACAGAAAAATAAATAAGGAGTAAATTGTGGATGCTTTTTTAATCATTATAGAACATATGTTCGAGTGAATTAAATCAAAATTTGATCATAATCCTATTTTATTACCTGTAATTCCTCTTGGAAGAGTGTTCCCATAGAAATGAATCCCTTAAATTACATAAAAGTGCTTCAGATATATATGGAAGGTGACATCACTGTAGAATAATATCTCTAGGTTAGGTAGTGTATGATTTCTAAACTCGAATTAGTTTTTGAAAATTGACCTAATTCCATTTTTTGGGATATCCCTTGGTAATTATTTTCATTTAGGGTTCTTGTTATACTACTAACTAATGTAGTAGGAGGTTTTTTATATTTTAATCACTTTTATTTTAAAATTATGACCAAATTTTTATTTTGAAGTTGTATTGTTAGACCTGTGAGGATATGATATTCATTTTTTTTGAGAACTTTCATTATTATAAAAGATTTACAGTTTCTGGTTTGAACAAGATTAATAATTAATGGGTGTGATACAAGGATCTGACATAGAGATAGGTCATTAATGGAGCTGATATTATGCTACTTGTTTGGTTCATTTCACATTAGATTTGGAAATTTTAATGTCAAACAAAAACTATTGTTTTTATGATTCTGAATAGTTTCCTTGTGATTGATATCTATTTTTCAATTTCATGCACAATTAGAGGGTAAATTTGAGTACAATATGGCCATGTATATCTACTAATTAAAGGGAATTCAATCCTTCCTAAAGGATAATTGTGGAGATTATGATTCTTATATGATATTTCTTAATATATCAATTTGTTTTAGTTAGAGGCAATATTTTAATTGACTATAGATATTGTATTTTTTCTATCTGAATAAGTCATTTTTGGTTCGAATTTTCTAAAATTGACTCTCAAGTAACATTTAAAAGTATTTTACATGTATATTATATCATTTATTTTCCTTTTTGTGAAAACATAATGCATCATGTGTAATCACTATAACTATCCATTTTTATTGATATTTTTTTGGAGCATGAGTCGGTCTACTAACTCATGACTAATCTGTTTTTATATTCTACAATATTAACCACCTTCCTTATGACCATATCTATTTCCATCATCAAATTTCTATCAAGAATCAAGGTAAATATCAATGATATATATATATATATTGTGTGTGTTATTAAAGTGAGGCTCAGAACATTTCAACAACTCATAACTATTAATTCAGGGGCCCTTCCAGATCATATAAATATTCATCTATTATGGGAATACCTCACTAGATGATTAGGATGATAATAATGAAATACCAATAATAAAATCATTATCTTACTCTTATATTCAAAAATCAGGTCAATATAAAAAAATATTTTCACCATATCCATATCTATAATGTCACCTTTACATCATTCATCCAATTCAAACATGCCTTAAACCGATTACAAATCACTTCCATATATCATCAAATAATATTATCCAAGAAACACATCATATAAAATATAAATCAATACTCACCACAATCATCATCATCTTGAGTAAGATTTATTAAATAATCAAGAAATAATATGGTCAAAGAAGATATTATACATCACTATATCAATAGATATCATAGTCAAGGAAGAACCATATTCAATAGATAAGTTATTTTCTTATTATTATACACCTTATCTATTAATTCCATTAATCAGTTATACTTCATCACATTACTAATAAAAATATATGATAAGTTTATAATTAAGATAACTCAAAAAAATTACTTATTTAGGTTCTTCATATTCATAATTTAAACCCCAAATAGAGATTACCAATTTGTTCACATAATCCAACATCTAACAATAAAATATAATAACGCATTCTTAAACATCTTTACAATTGAATAATTCATCATTTGGTTAGAAATTAATTTATAATATTAGGTGTAACATGAAATTAAATATGTAATTAATTTTAATAACCATGTATTATATTTGTTTAGTTAATCTTATCATTAAACCACATCTCTATATGATTAAGAATTTAATCACAACTCTACCATACTAGCATAAGGAAAATCCCATTACAAACCTTAAACTAAGAATCTCACCAAGCCTACAACCCATCCAATACAAATAGAATCGTCACTAGAGATTCACCACTAACCATCCATCTTCCAATACAAAAAACATGTAAAAAATTACATATTCCTATTTATATACTAGAATCTTACAAAACTCACATGCAACACCCTTAAAATGGAACTAGACCTTCTACACTAAGGGAACTCCAAATTCTCACTAAACTATCCAAGTTTCAAGATATCATCCAATTGTAAGGATAAAATAAAAATGAAATAATTACCTTAATTGAACTAAAAACAACACAAATAAAACTATATAAAAAGTTATAACTATCCATATCGAAAATAAAGGAGAATAATTGAAATTATAATCATAAACTCTCCTTAAAAGATTCATCTAGATTGAAGATACCAAGAGACAAGAACCTAAATAACTCCAGTAGAATCACATAGATATTAGTACCCCATTTACAAATTTAAATTGGTATCAATATCCATCAACATTAAATTATTTATCACATTACATTCATTCCCCTATTGCTAAGGTATTTCTGATTTGATTGGATAAATTCTAGATTTACATGTGTATCACCCTTTCCAAAGTCTACATATATCCCAGTCCAATATTATCCCTTCCTATTAAACATCATATATAAGTATGAGTTACCAATCAACATATTAATATTAGAATAAATAGAAAGCTACCCAACATGGTCTCCATACCATGACCATATACCAATAAAATTCATGTCTCCTACAAAACATCTTCTATAGATGTAGTTTATATACATATAACAATATAATAGTAAATACTTAGGAAATAATTTCAAGTAATGAAGAGATTATTTAATGACCTAGGTAGGCATAGAAAATATGAATCAATATAAAAGATAATGTATAGAACATCCCATTCCTCTAAGCACTACCCCCACCACCCTTGGATTGGGTGAAGGACGAAAATTATAGAATTAATTAAATAATATAAGGAACCATTTAATACAACAAAAAAATCTCTGATTGAAAATTATAATAGAAAATATGTTAGTAAATTTCAACACTTCTCTTGAACAAAATCATCTCCATTGAACCCATGGATAGAGTAAATACTAACTATTTCTTAAATATATTTATAATTTGGGTTGATCATAAATTGTTTTAGTGGAATAAATAATAATTACCCACAGAACTTAATGGGTGGTTTCAATAAAGATAATCATGGATGTACCAAGCATTCATTCCGAGGGCTAATGATTGAAGAGGAATAATGGAAATACCAATAATTCGATTTTAGGGGGATAAAAATTTAATAATTCAAGTTTTAATGTGGGTAACATAGACGTTATATAATATATTATGAAACATATACTTTTAAAAGATATAGGAAATCCTATAAACTATCAATAAAACAACATGCATAGTTTCTTTAATACACTGGCATCTTTATATATGACTAGCTTTAAATAATTCAATGTGTTCAATTTCTTTCTCAACATGCAACACTGATATTAAATGAAACCATAATATATTTAGATAAAATATAAATATAATTGTTTTAAAATTTAAAACATAGATATTGAATTAGATATAATACATAGGAGTGACCTATTTATTAATTATATTTATACAAAAAATAAAGGCTCCTTTTAACATGAATGAAATTTAATTAGTTTTTCCAAAATGGCTAATAAGATCATTTATTATTTAGAAAATTATTATCTAATAAAATTTATTTTATGTGATACAAATTTTTATTTCAGGTAGCATATGTTTAATGATATATTATTTTTTATATTAATAATTTAAAAAAAAATTAGTTTCCAAATGATATGAAATAGAAATAATAACAATTTATACTTCACAATTTCATTTTCCAATAAAAATAGTTTTTAATTATATATTATGTTTTTAAAAAAATATATATCAAAAATTTGAAAATTTCAATTAATAATTATTAACTTAATTTTTTAATTACTCATATAAAAACTGACTTAGTATGATTTTTGAGACTTTTTTATAAAAGGTTGGTTTTTATTTGAAAAATACAATCTTCAAGAAACTTATAATTTTTATCACAATATCATTATATAAGAATAATATATATGATTATAAAATATTTTATATGATAAATTATAAGTCTAGGAAATAAAATTTAGAATTTTAAATATTATTTGCGCATATAAATCATTTTTTCAACATTTTTTGAACTAATTAAAATGTGAATTTAAAAAATAAACTATTTTCAGTCTTTATTTACATAAATTAGTTTCAAGGGATATTATGTTTTTTATCATGTTGTAAAAATAATATCCATTATTTGATTTATAATAAATCAATTAATTACATGAAAATCACTATCCAAGAACATTTATCATCTATATAAATCTAATGCATAAAACCTCATTTCTCAAAAAACTGTTTTTACTATATTAGGTGTATTAATTTTAAATTTTACATTTCACAACAATATAAATTTTATTTTATAAAAATATTTTCAAATTTGATATTATAATTATCAAATTAGATAAAAATTCAATTCTTAGACTCTATAATTAAAATTAATTACTAAGCTTATAAATTAATTACCATAGTAAAAGTAAATTACGGTTAAAGATAAAAATCTAAAACAAAAATCCTTAAAACACAAAAATTTGTCAAAAATTGAAGTTTTTAATGTTAGTTTTTACCCACACTCATTCTCTTATCTTATTTTATTTTATTTTTGGTCATTGAAACATGAATAGTGACCTTATATTATTGATAATGAAAGAGTTACCCCCAAAACTACCCTTACCTTAATTTAAAAAAGGGTAAAATGTTCCCTGCTTAAAGGCTTTTCTTTAAATGAAATTGATACTTTATAATCTTCCATTTTATCTTTCTATAACACTATTATATTTTCAAAATATTTTTTTACCATTATGTATCATAAGGATTTCATTTCAAGGACACTTTCAAGGAAAATTCTAGTCCCTGACGTTAGTAATGTCAACTAATTAACTCTTCTCGTTGATTATATTCTTTCAACATTATTAAATAAAAATAATATTATTATATTATTATCATTTATATACTATAAATTTACTATATTATTTTTTATCATTATTTATTCATATACCCCATACATTACGAAAAGAATATTATTGTGCATGCGTTTTGGGAACTGCCACCTCCACGATGCAACATGTTTCATTTTCCCCATCACCTTAAAAGGATGGATATGAGGATTATATTAAAGGATAAATATTATTTTTTGATATTATTATGTTTATGGTATACAAAATTATATAGAATATTAATGAAATGTTCACAAACAATAACCATTAATTTAGTCATTTAAAATAAGCATATTAAGAGGATAATTTTCATTCAAATTATCTAATATTTCCACAAAAGTTAATTATTCTTATACTTCATTAAAATTATTATATATCAAACTAATAAAAAATAAATAATCTCATTAGGATTTTGGTATAATTATATTACAAATAAACCATCTCATTGTCATCCATTAATTATAGCAGGTTCGTGTTTGGGTCAGTTTAACAAACTTCTTAGATAATAAAAACATTTATGTCATGGATGAATATTAGAACTTATTTTCTATAATAATATGATATAAATATATAAATAATGTTTTTTCTAAGTTATGTTTATATAAACATTTAATTCCTCAATTAATAAAACAACCTTCGTTCAACAAGAATCCCCAAAATATACTTATTTTCAATTTCATCTTCATGGATAAGGGAAAAATACTCATGAAAGAAATTTTAAAAACCTTAAATATTTATAATACATACTAAGAAGTAACCTTATGACTTATTAATAATGAAATTTTGAATAATAAGGAATGTGTACGTCGCTATTATGAAATTAGTAGAAATGAAAAAGACTATAAGAACCCGATGTAAAAAATGTTAATAATTCTTGAAGAGAATGACTATTAATGAATAATATGAATGAAAATATATATGATTAATGTTATTAATTAATTTATTAATATGTATATGTTTTTGAGATAGGATGTTAATGTGCTTTCAAGGAAGTATGGACATAAGGTAAGGGTTTTTCATCTCATATTCCTCTCATTGAAACATGTTGGGAATTATGAACCTAATTTCATTTAAGTGGTGTATATACTTCTTATTTTATATATCATATCATGAATTATCTTTTAATAATGGTATTTTATGATTAATTTCAATCCCCCTCTTTCAAAGTGTTTTTATTCGAACATTTCTATAGTTGTAATGGTTTCCTTGGTCTAAATTCTCATTCATTGAAATATAATTCATTTTGTGAACCATGATTTCTTTTTATCATGTATTTACAGAAAAATGATGTATTTTTATCATAATCCTTATAATTCCTTTGATTTATTATACAAATAAGTTTCCCTTAATCGATTGGATATTGATTCAGTTGTTTCTCTAGAAGTGAAAATTTTTTGTAACCAATTTTTTTCATTAAGTCATGATTGTACTCTTGAACTTATTTTATATTAGTTGGGTATATTATAACCATTTATTTATTATGTTACATTCTATCCTTTTCTGGGGATATATATTACTACAACATAGACCATTTGAAAAATAATTCTCAATTCTTGGGATATGTTATTTTGAAATTCTCCACTTATTTGTCCAAATGGATTAGGATCATGTTATTCCCATTTGACTTAGTAATATACGCATTATTCTATATGGT
Organism: Viscum album; assembly: GCA_963277665.1. Lineage (NCBI taxonomy): Eukaryota > Viridiplantae > Streptophyta > Magnoliopsida > Santalales > Viscaceae > Viscum > Viscum album. Next base: position 1,905,405,711 of record OY728152.1, on the reverse strand, counting down.
GTGAAAAACATATTTTACATAACTCATATTGGATTATATTCACCTAGAAGGTATGGTATTCTATTGACATGGGAAAAAATACTGGGTTGTCATATATAGTTATTTCAATATGAATGATTATTTGTAGGTTTAATATGTATTGTTTAACCATCCACCTTCTTTCTCAGGATGGGATATTATCATGTTATCCCTTTTTTATCATAGGTGAATGTATTGAAATTCCATATTATTATTGGATACTAATGAATTTTGATCATGTATTGATATTCTGTATTCATCATTATACAGATAATCTTGTTCTATTCATACAAAGGATCCTTGGGTGATGGTATAATAGTTCTTATTGAAATTTATGTAGAATGAATTAGACTTAATTAGGTAGAGGGTAGGGCCCAAGATAATATATCCAAATTATGCATCTATGTAAGAACCTGTATCTTCATTTCTAGTATGGATATTTATTTCGGGGTTTTTTAGGAAAAAGGAATAAATGAGAATTTTCTAGGTACACGTCATGTTCTTTTGAGTAGAGGTAGGGAACCCGGTTGTCGCATGTAGCCGTGTACTGGCCGTATAATGGCTGAGTACATGGTTGTGTAGGCGATCTGGAAGGCTGCCAAAACAGGGGGTTGATTGAGGCTAGTATATGGTGTGTATATTAAATGAACACATCATGTAATTTTCTTTTTAATTGAAGATTCAGAGAGGGGTAATGTATTATATATAAAAACACTTTTTCTCCCCTCTGTTCGTATAGAAGAGGGATAGGAGGTTGATGAACTTTGAGCTCCTCCAGGTTCTTAATCCAACCCAGATTGAGATGTTGTTGGGTTCGTTGGATTCCCACAGGTGAGTTCTCTCTTTCATAAAGCCTCCCATCCCGATTCCTCCTCTCTCTCATTAGTTATTGAGGGTTGATCATTTTTAGCCTTTTTTAGATCTACATTGTTCGAAGCTGATTCAGGGGTCGAAGTTCATGAGTGTTTGTCATATGACATCAAGGTAGGTGGTTTGTGCCTTTCCTTGGTTGTAATTTGATTATATATTCCAAAATTTATGAATACCCTTGTTTAGGGTAATTCATGTTCTTTAATTTAACCCAATTTAAGACCAGTTATGGTGTGCTTTATTGTGAAAGGGGTTAATGATTACACATAAGGTTTTATACCATGATTATGGGTGTGTTTCCAATGTTTGAGTGATTGTGACCATTTGGTATAGAATGCCTGTTAGGATAACTCTGTTTTCTACCACTAGTTTTGTTAAGATATAGTTACTATTTATTTGAGATGCATGTGATTCACATTGTGAAAGCATGAACAAGGGTAATAGACAGTGAGAAATTCTCAAGGTAGGGTCATTTATGTACAAATTTTTATTATGCCGACCTAGAGGTATTAACTGTGAGAGCTACCGGGTGGTCATTTACTAGAGGGGTTAGACCGTGAGAGCTACTCAGAGGGTCATTATTAAATGAATTTTGGACCCTAGGGCATTGACTATGATAGATTCTAAGTGTTCATTATAATTTATTTTTTCTATGTTGACCAAGGGGGTACTGACCATGAGAGCTATCCCGATGGTCATTTGTAAATAGTTAGTGCCATGTATAACCTAAGGGGTTATATTGTGTGATCATTCCCATAGGGTCATTATTTTTTAAATTGGTGATTTGTAAAACAAGAGGTTTTAGACAACGAGAACTTTCCTAGAGGGTTTCTTTTGAATAATTGAATGATTGTGATGTGTCTACCAAGCCAAAGAACAAGCTTGGACTCAATTCACTTGTTTATTATATGGTCTTCTGAGACATTTGTTGTTACTATTATATAGGGGGGATAAAGAGCCTAGGATAGATCTCGAGATTCATGATTCAATGGTTTGAATAATTAATAAATGAAAATAAATGTAATTGAAAAAAATATGATTGTTTACTTTTGAGTACTTCCCAATTTATTGATTTATTTCTGTATATTTCCTATTATATATATTCACTAATAGTTAGGTGCAAGGATTTTGGTGGTTTCTTACAAGGATTCATCTCACACCCTATTTGGATCATGATTTTGGTCCCAAATAGATTATATGGTTAAAGGTATAGATAAGTTAATGTGACCATCTTCATCAGGTACTTGACTGATGTTGGATTTGGAGAGCATGAGACCAAGCTAAGACTTGCGATGCTATTGGAGTTTACTGCTTTTCTGTAGATTGTTTTATTATTGTTTTTCTTGTATTTTGACTTGTTTCGTTGAATTCCTAGATACATGTGACATGCATAATTTATTTATATATATGTTGTAGTTGTTATATACTATCATTATTTCATTGTTTACTTCTGTTTTATGGTATTACTGCTTCTGAAATTGATTATTATTGTTTATTATGCGGATTATACTTTTCTAATAATGGAATAGTTTCCACACTATCATACCATGGCCCTCGCTTCTTGTCATAAGACTCTTACATTTGGGGAAATGCGCTTGAGGTCATGTGAACAACCGGGTTCGGGGCACCCTTTGGGCGGCACCCAGAATCGGGACGTTACAAAGTGGTATGAAAGAAGTTTATTTTCTATATTTTCTTACTTTTTAGAGCCTATATATAAGGATAGGAAGGAATGAATTGTTGGTAATAAGTTGTGCCCGGGAGTAGGTAACCAGTGTATAGGTAAAATCCATGTTACCTCGGATATTGCTATTTTTTTAGTTTTGTAATTATTAGCGTTGATTTGATTTCACTATTGGTTGAAAACACTTGTTTTGTGTCGTTATTATTGATATCATTGTGGTTCTATTTCTGTTTCAACCCAATGAGATGAGGGTAGTCAATTTCATGAATCATATATGAAATTGATAGAAATCACATGTCATGCATTCTTGCCTTGCCATTTAGGGTGCATTACTGATTGCATGTTGTTTTGATATATGTATTCATAGATATGAATCTTGTTCTGATATATGTCATGATAGAATACCTGATATTTTGATAGAGTATTGGAAATTTTAACATTTCATTATATGGATGCCAAAATTTTGTCCCTAGGGTATTATGGGTCCTCTAGGATCAGAATTTTGTGGATCATGTTGAACTGTAATTGAATTTCGTCAAGTTATGGTGTGAAAAAAGGATGCCAAACTTTGATTCGCAGGGAGTATGGGCTCCCACGGGTCAGAATTTTTTTTTTCAAGGACAAAATTTTAGTTTTTTAAAGGTTATAGAGAAGTTTAAATGGCCTACATTCTGGAAACCCAGAAAACATGGCGTTTGGTGTTATGAACACATTCCATGTGTTCATCTGTTCTGGAAGAAACATCTTTTCTTATGTACACACCGTTTACTAGCAGTACATGTCGTGTATTGCTTGACCATGTGACTGAATGTGTAAGAAGAGACATGGGGTTGGGAAACATTTAGTATAACATGTCATGTCGAGATTTTACATGTTGTGTTGTAAAGAACCATGTATCTGACCGTGTGACCAAAAACACAGGTGCATTAAACATAATTATTACATGCCATGTCATGTTTATCCACATCATAGAGAGTCAACTATGTATCTTACCATGTGACTAACGACACGGGAGGATAGAACATAAGTATTACAATTTGTGTCTAGGGTTAACATGTCGTGTAGTGTTACCTAGGATAGAACTATGTTGTCTGGGAATGTAGACAGACATGGCCAGGAGAGAGGTCTTGAGTACACATTGTGTTCCAGGATGGCACTTCATGTACCCATGATGTTACATGACTAGGAATGAGGGGGTACATGCCTAGGTAATAGCATGAGTGTACATGCTATGTATGAGTTATACACATCATGTAGTCATGTTTTTACCCTTTGATGGTCTCTTCCTATTTTATCCCTCGGTGTCATTTTGGACCCATGTGTAGTCCTTCCTGAGTAGTTTTCTTTGAAGATCACAATGGTAGAACCTGTTGAGATTTCTGAGGATTCCTTACAGTTTTTTGTTGTTTATTTTATAAATGGAGAGGTTCATACTCTAGTTATCATTTGCAGTTGTCTCCTGGTAATGAGACCAATGTGTAATAATCGATTGGGTGTTTGGACCAACCTAGTTGAGATCTTTGAACTGAGATGAGTTGTGATCTATCTATCATGACCTTTTTATGTTGAGGACATTTCCATTAGGAGATGTTCCTTCTGACCTATAAGTTCATGAGACATGTTGCTTCTTGGGAGTCTCAAGTGGGATCCCTCATCTGTGTACCATTTCGAGGATCCCGGTCATGGGATTACCTTACTGTTTATCTTTAGAAGATCTCATGTAGGATTATTTTGGTTATGTTATTGGGAAGGGGGTTTTAATAGAACGAAATATTTATGTTTTCTTTCTTTTTTAGTTAAAAACTACTATTGGGTTACCTGTTTGAGAATCTAGGTTGGTTTAACAAGATCCTTATAGGTTTCCTTAGTCGTTAAAAAGGATCTAACATGCTAACTTTCTATTCGTGAGGTAATGTTAGAGTTGATAAATATTTTAAAGTAAATTTGGTGATTCATGCCTATTTTACTTGATCTATGGAGCTAAAGTAGTTTCCCAATGGTTTTTTATCCTAGTGAACCTATTTTTCATAACCTAGTTGTGGAAGTTGATGCTTATACTTTGTAAGATTCTAGCCCGTAGTAGGTAGCACTATTAGAGCTGGTTGTCTTGTTTTTCGCTGAGTGCTTTTTACATTGGTACAATCTAGATGTCATTTTCCCCAGCAGTACTTTTGGTTATAAATGACGCCCTTGTTTGGAGGGGTGGTCATTGTGCCTTGACTTTTGATGTGGGAACAATCTAGATGATCACTTGGTTTTCCAAGATAGACATGCCTCAAGCATGGTCAGTTATTAAGTGGTCATGTAAACCTGTATTTTCTTTTGTGATGGATTACTTGGTACAACATCACCTGATTTAATGTTTTTGTAAATGATGTTCTATTGACACATTTCTTGTGTGAGCCATCTGGTACTATGATCATTATGTGTAAAACCTATGCATAATACCATAGAATGTGTTGTTGATCTTGTAAACTTGGGGTAGTGTATGTCAACATACATGATACCCTTCGAGTGTTAAATGTTTAAATGAGCCATTGAGTTCAGTTATATCATTGAGCTTTGATATATAGAAAATTTTCTAGGGTTATCTCCAGTGTAGAGTGACCTAAGCGTTATGGGACCTTTCTCATCACACTACTCGGGTGGACTTTCTGGGACCCGGGTGCTTTTACACGCCGATCAGTTTATATCATTGTATTTATTCCAATAAATGTGATGTGGTGATCATGGTTCATGGAAAGAAACATGTGCATTTATGTTTCTTCTGAACTATCTCTCTTGAGACTGGTAGTCCTTATTGACTTATAAGACACTCCAAGGTAGGGAGCATCACATCTGTTCGTTTTCCAATATGCTCTTTCCAAGTAAAAGGATCACAATAAAGGACCATTCAAAAATGATCATTTTTTACTTGAATTTTGTTGAGGCTTTCAAGTCTTATTTCCTATTGGTTCTTTCTAGGTAGCACAATGTTGTTGTGATCATTTGAATGATGATGCGCCAGCTAGTAAATCCCAGTTTCCTTTAGGAAGTTGACCAGTAGTGGTTCGACTATCCTTTTCTGGTAATCTTTGAAGTCTTATTAGTGTGATATTTCTTAAGAGGTGAGCATGTCCCCTATATTGAGATTGTCCTAGGTTCACTAAGAGAGTGTTGGTTATACACCGTGCTATAGTTGGATTTCTTTGGACTAGTTTGTGGTCTCTTTCTTTGTAGTGCAATGAATTCATGGTTTTAGTATAGGATTGGTTAATCATGAGTGATAATTTAGTTTCCATGTACGATCACCTTGGTAAAACTCTTGATGCTTACTACTTCCTTGACATGACCTCAAGGAGGATTCTGTTATGGGTTTAGTCAGTTTTCTTATGTGTACTTTTGGGCTTCATACCCAAGTATCACTTGTACGGGGAGTATGTAATACCTTGGTGATTTTCTAATACTCTGGGTCAATTAATATGAAATTATCTCAGACATGTATTTGGACTCATATGTATTACTTAAATAGGTAATAATTCTAGTGGGATGGATCTGTAATTATGTTTTTGTTCATTCTGGGGCATGACCTTTTCAGTGATCAATGAATGGTGTGGCATATGAGAGTCATTGAGAGAAAAATGTAGGCTTCGGTGAATGGGTTAGTTGTGAGCACATGGTTCCTTGGGGAAATATGTTCTTTTTATATTGCAATATGTCAGTCTTCAAACCCGGGTGTTTCTTAGATAAGTCATCTAGTGATGGTTTTACTCGTTATGGTTCATCCTCCATGAGTATGGTTTTTAGGGAGCCAGTTTAAACACCCCACCAGTTTAGGTTGGGTGTGATTAGAAAATCCGAAGTGACTTTCGAGGAAATATTGGGTGTCTAGTTTTTCTAATGTCGTTTTGGGTTTGACCTTTCCTTGTTATGAAGTTGTCGTTATGACCACAATTGTATTTGGGTTCACCTAGTTAAAGGAAAACGTGTTGGTAGCATCGTTGGAACACTTAGGTGTGTGCTTTGAAGAGTTTTTGAAATTTTGGAGCAATCTTGGTAATTATATTGTGTGAGTTGTTGTTGAAAGACTCACGATGGTTGTACATTTCTTTCCAATCAAGGTGACCTTCAGTGCTAATGATATTGGACAGTTGTAATAAAAAATATTGTACGTTTTCATGGAGTTCTGTATACAATCATTTCAAACAGGGATTTCAGTTTTACTTCTCATGTCTAGCCGGGACTACAGAAGGCTTTGGGTACACAGTTACTTCTGGGTACATCTTACTATCCCCAGATAGATGGCCAGTCTGAGCACATGATTCAGATGTTGGAGGACATTTCTCGAGCATGTGTCCTGGATTTTAGGGGCTCATGGGGGTTACATATACCCATAGTGGATTTTTCCTACAATAACAGTTTTTAGGTGATGATATAGATGGATCCGTATGAGGCTTTGTATGGTAGGCCATTTCGATTACCCCTATGTTGGATAGAGTCAAGAGAGGCAGCTATGATAGGACCTCGTCTTGCCCATGAGACCACTGAGTAGGTGGAGTTGATTTAGAAGAGGATGGATACTGCAAAGTCTCGGCATAAATCTTATTTTGATCAACAAAGGCGACCTATGGAGTTCAAGGTCAGAGATTAGGTTTTCTTATGTGTCACGCCGAGGTTGGGACATAATAGGATTATGAGACAGGGGAATCTTTCACCAAGATACATCATTCCATTTCAGGTTTTGGAGAGAGTCGGGCCTGTTGCCTATCAGTTTTAGTCACCTCGTAGGTATCGGGCTATGCATGAAGTCTATCATGTTTCTCAAATACAATATTACTTTTCATACCCATATCATTTTTTTAACCGAAGGAGGTTGAGTTAGAGGGGGATTCATCCTTCAAGGAGAACCCTATTTGGACTGTGGATTGCAATATGATGTTTCTCTATGGCCAGTCTTTTTTCTAGTATGGGTGTTATGGCAGCACAGACGAGTATAGGATGAGACTTAGGAGAGGGAGGCTGATGTACGATCATAGTGGCCATATTTTTTTAAAGTTTCTTCTTCACCACCCTTGGAAGGGAAATTTGGGGATGAATTTATTTAAGGGAGAAGTTTTTAAGAACTCAGATCATCATTTTAGGTATGGATCTTTATTTCAGGTTGTTTTTTAGAAAAAAAGGAAGAATTGGTGATTTTCTAAGTACACGTCGTGTACTTAGGAATACACACCCTGTACCTATTTTTCGTGTGTATCCATGTACTATCCATGTAATAGCTGAGTAAATGGACATGTAGGAGACATGGTAGACCTCCTAAATAGGGGGCCAGTTGATTCTAGTACATGAACTATAAATTAATTGAACGCATTGTGTACTTTTATTTTTTATTGATGAGTCAGAGCGGGGTCATGTGTCATCTCCAAAAAAATTTTATTCTCCCCTTAGTTCATATAGGAGAGCGACGGATGGACTATGTACTTTGAGCTAATCTCGGTTCTTCATATGACCTCCGATTGAGAGGCCGCTGGGTGCTTGGATTCCCACCGGTGAGTTCTCTCATTCCCTAGAGCCTCCCATCCTAATTCCTCCTCTCTTGAGTGTTATTAAGGGTTGATCATTTTTACCATTTTTTTATATCTATGTCATTTTATGCTGATTCAAGGGACTATGTTCAAGAGTGTTCATCATACGACATCATGGTAGGTGTTTTGTGACTTTCATTGGTTGCCTTTTGATTATATGTGCTAAAAGTGCCAGATACCCATGTTTAGGGTATTGCGTGTTTTGGAATTTAATGTTGATTAAGACCTGTTATGGTGTTGTTTACTGTGAAATGGGGAAATTATTACACGGAAGTATTTATACCTTGATTATGGATGTGTTTCCCATGTTTGATTGATTATGGTTGTTTTTTCTAGAATGCATGTTTTTCTTGCTTTATTTTCCATGCCACGTGTTGTTAGGATAGAGTTACTATTTATTTGAGATGGATGTTATATTCATTTTGAAATCATGAACTAGGGGAATATACAGTCAGAGCATCCTGAGGTAAGGTCATTTTTGTATGAATTTTTGTTATCTTGTGTCAGAGGTATTGACTACGAGAGTTGTCGGGTGGTCATTGACTAGAGTGGTTAGACCATGAGAGCTACCCAGAGGGTCATTATTAAATGAATTTTGGACCCTAGGGCATTGAATTTGAGATCTTCTAGGTGTTCATAATAATTTATTTTTGTCATGTAACCCAAGGGGTATTGACCATGAGAGCTACCCACATGGTAGTTTGTAAATGATTAGTGCCATGTAGGACTAAAGGGGTTAGACTATGGGAGATTTCCCAAAGGGTCATTATTTACTAAATTGATGATATGTTATATCAGAGAGGTTAGACTATGAGAAATTTCCCAAAGGGTTGATTTTGAATAATTGAGTGATTGTGACGATTCTACCAAGACAAAGCACAAGATTGGACTCGGTTCACATGGTTTTTTAGATGGTCTTATGAGACGTCTGTTGTTACTATAATACAGGGGTATATAGAGCTTAGGCTAGATCCCGAGATTAATTATTCAGCGATTTTAATAATTAATAATAGAAAATTAATTTAATTGAAAATTGAAGTGTTTTTTACTTTTGAGTACTTTCTAGTTTATTTCTTCATTTCTACATATTGCATACTATATATATTAACTGACAGTTATGCATAGATATTTGGGTGTTTGCTTATTGGGATTCATCTCACACCCAATTTTTTCATAATTTTGGACCTAATTTGATTATATGGTTACAGTTAAAGATAAGGGAAAGTGCCCTTCTTCATCAGGTACTTGATTGCTGTTGGAGATGGAAAGCATGGGACCAAGGTAAGGCTTGTGATTCTATCGGAGTTTACTTCTTTTTTGTAAATTTTTTGGTATTATATTTCTAACATTGTGACTTGTTTGGATTCTTTCCTAGATATATGTGACATGCGTAATTTATTTATATATATGCAACCGTTTTTTATACTATCATTGTTCCATTATTTAATTATGTTGTATGGTATTACTGCTTACACTATTGATTATTATTGTTTATTCTGCTGAGTATACTCTTCCAATGTGGCAATAGATTCCCCACTATCAGACCATGGCATTTGCTGGTAGTCGGTAGCCTCTGGAATTTTGGGAAAAATTCTTGAAGTTATGTGACCAACCGAGTTTGGGGTATTCTTTGGGCGGCACCCAAAACAAGGACGTTACAATCCAAAATTCCCATGAGATAAAATAGGTTTGGATATTTTTTATGGATTTAAAATCTATAAAGATATCTTGATTTTGGTCTCAATGAAAATTAAATGTCTTTTCACAAATACCGAATGTTAGGTTTTTGATATTTAGCAATATTCAATACATTAGTATGAGATATATATTATTAATATCCATGTTTTAATTCAATTTCAATGATATATCAAGATCATAGTATCAATTTGACTATGGTTTCATGTGGTTTAACTATTCGTGAAATAATATTTATGCCATTTTTATATCTTGATTTCTTTATTTATATGTATCCCATAATAAAACATTTATCTCACCCCTTTCTGATTTTTATGATCCCTAGATTTTTGAATTAATGTGGTTCACGTGAAATGTTTCTATGGATAACACATGTTGAATAATTTTTCGAAGATTTTGAATACTTATCAGGAATTAAGTAGTTTCTTATATATAAGGGGAAAATATCCATTAGTTTGAAATATATGGGATTTATTAGATTATGATGTGTCATATTTCACTAATGATATAAACATGAAGATAAACTTTGAATGTTAGATATTCAATAGTCATTATTGATTTGGAGATTAAAGATTTTTATATCTAGGCTTTCATAATTTTTATCAAAATTAGTATGTAATGTACATGATTATAGCACTAGATTTGGTAGTGTAGGTACAGGGTGTCATAGTTGGAATCAAAGGAAGGGATTAGGTATCTTTGGAAATTATCATGTTTGTTGAGGATAATTTAAAGGTTGATGAATTGTGGTTGATTATAATTTCAAAGGTATAGATAACCCTCTAAGATAAGTATATTATTTTAAACTATGGTCATAATAAACATTTCATTTAAGGATTAAGGTTGGAGAAAGTTAGCTAAAACTATATATATTAGTCAAATTATAGGATAATATACTGAAGTTTTGGTCAAATGTTGATTATATGGTTTTCCTAGAAATTATATCCCTATCTGAATATTGTAAAGTTGATGCGGTTGTGAAATATATGCACATAGTGGTAATCACCCAGATAATGGTTGGTTGAGAATTGAATTAATCATCACTTTTATGCATGATTAATAGTCCTAATACTACACACTAGGATAGTGTAACACCCCAAGCTTCCACGATATGATTCTCTTTGAATAATCAAGTAGCGTGTGTTGTACGCAACTTCGAGTTCAAACACACACCACAACCAATAAAACTAGCCGTTATGAATAGTAATATGCACTTTTTAAAATTTTATAAATTTTATCTTTCAAAATGGACTTCATTTTTGGTTTCGGAGAATCGAAATTAGCTTAGGGTGAATTTTTGGTATTTTTCTGAATACAATCAATTTTTGATGAATAGTGAAGAAACACTGAGTTATAGTTTAAAACCAAATTATTATTTAAATAATTATTTATGTTATTTAAATTTAATTAAGGTCAAAATAAATACATAATAGCTATATAAGTTAAATTTAATTCATTGGAGTCAGTTTATAATAATTTTAGACATATAAATATTTTATTGAACTTTTCAACGTCTTTTACCCATCTTCTAGGAGAATTTGGAAATTCACATAAAACATAATTTTACAAATTCTGTGAGTTGAATTTTGAAAATCTGAGAGACACGGTTAATATTAAGGAGTAATATGTGGTACAATAAGATAAAAATTATTTTTGGTGAATAGTAACTTTTTACATTTATTTGTCACGGTTAAAAGTAAATAGGGTAATTAATGATAAAAATGTTATTAATATTACCCTAACACATGTCCTAATTCTATTTGAAAAGTGTATCTCGACCAAAAACAACCTTAGTAATAAAATATTTTCATTTAGTTCCACTTGGATTAGATTAGGACATTTATTATTATTTAATTCAAAGAAGATTTAAAAGATATAAAATCAAAGTTTAATAACTAAAACATTTTTAATATAGGGATATAAATAAGATAAATTCGATTATAAATATTAATTGGAAAGATAAAAATATTTCATACATAATGGTATTTTATTTATAATTTTTATACACTAAATAATTTAATTTATTTATGACACAATGGTGATGCAGTAGTTACCTAATTAATGAAATATTAAAATAATTGATATTATAAATATCAAAATAAATTTAATTTGAGACATTTTATGAATTAAACTAATTTTATAGGTTAATATGACATATTATTACCGATTTTATAAAAAAATTTTGAAGTAATAATTCTGTTATGAAATTATCAAAAACAAAATACCCAGTAGTGTCAAAACAGACATAAAAGAGTTTTTAAAACAAATATTATATTATTAATTTATATTATATTCCTAAAAAACTGAGGTTTGGAATGGAGACTTATATAATGATAGGTTTATCATTAATGGACCACTTGGGGGTCTCTTGTAAGTTTATAGTATGTTTTCTGGCTATATAATATAAAAATACAAAGAGACATGGTAAGTGTCAAACTAATTAACTAAGAGTTAAAACAAAAAGATAAGGTTAATAATGTGACCCAAACCAGTCTAAAACCTATTGGTTGAGTGGTTTTCGACCTATCCCCACCTTAAACTTTAAATAATATACTTTAAAGCCATTATAAACTGAATATGAATTTATTATAAAATAATATTTCTCACTTTTCCAAAGGTGCCCCTCACCCATCTTATAAAAGGGAAATCCGCCTTCTCTCAATTTCATTCCTTCATAGCCTTTGGGATCGGCCAAACTCTACCCAAATACCCTATCAAATATCCTCCCTTCATCCTAGAGGCCTTTATTTAGTCATAAAGTCAATCTAATGAGCCCTTTTTATCAAATCAAAAGGAAGAACCCAAAGAAGAGGTAATGTTTTCACCACCATCTTTCAAGTTCCTTTCTTCTTCAACATATTCTTTCATTGTTATTTCCATTCTTAAATAATAAATCTAGTATCTTATATATACTGTGATGTTATTAAAAATATGGTACAACCCTATTCATTATTTTATCCATCCTTTGAATGACATGTCACCATACGTGTGTACGTACAATTTACCGTCTCCACGTCGTGGTGTAATTGTTATTCAATATATTATTATTTGGATGGGTATAATAATGATGTGTAATTCATGTAAATAAAAAATATAACATGATAATTATTCTGTATATATGATATATCATCCAATTATATATTATTTTAATATCAAAAGAATGATATTCTCACTCGTGTGTACGTACGGACTACCGTCTCCACGAACGCGATGAGATTAATTCCCCATCGTATCCATTCAAGTCTAATTACCATTTGATGAATAAAAATAATGTTTAAGGACTTGATATAATTCTGGATATGAATATGATACAGCCTTTACATAACAAATATGGCTCACATAACAAATAATATAAAGGGAAACGAATCCTCTAACACCTGAAACGATGATAATACTAAGATATTATTAACAAAGCAATGTTAAAAGATCCTATATGATATCATATTGATGTATATGATTCTTGTATAATTTAATAACAATGTTTTAAATATTATATAGGAGGTTAACATACAATCGACTAAGGAAAATTACAAGATAAGGGTTTATTTCAGAATCTCTTCATTATCTGAGGTTGTTTATACGTAATTATCTACTGGGACCTCTTTATCATCCACATCCATGTTTCTTAAAAATGTATTTCAAAACATTCTTACTATTTTACAAAATATGGGTTAATGTTATTTGTACCCTTGTTTTAATTTTTTTTATAAGTTTAAAAAGGAATCATTACAACATTTTCCAAATAAGGACCCTTTTATCCTTTTCAACAGAATTATGGTAAAATATCTTTTTTAACTTATACGGCAGGTGTAGCTATTTTATGCCGTTATAAAATCTTTGAAGATTCACTTACAAGATTATAAGGATATTTAAAAAGTAAATTTTTTTACTTTATAATTATTTTACTTTTAAATGATTTCAGAAAAAGAGATATTTCTGTCAAATAGTTTTGATTTCATCTATGTCAATATCCATTGATGGATTTTAAGCTTATTTGAAGTTGATTTATTATGATACAAAATTTCCATATTGTATTGAAAGTTTTTTCATCTATTTGACTATGGATGTGTTATTTTTATACCATTTATGGTTTATAGAGAAAGTATTGAAATTTTGTATCCTAGTTTTAATATGAATGTTTATGTTATGTTTAAACCTGTTCATATAAGGAATGCATTCGACTTAATAAGTGACAGGTGGAGCCCTCTATAGATCCTCGATGCATAGGTAGGTCTCATGAGACAAACTAGTGTCTTGGCACAAGGCCTTGAAATAATATTATTTGTAGTATTTGTACGAGTCCTTGACTATGCTGTTACGATAGTCTGGCATTATGCGTTAAATCATTATGAAAGTGGTTATTGATATTGCATGTGATTATTCGACTAGTAGAATATCCATGTGAATAAGTAAATGACATTATTTCATTTTATTTTTTCCATACTATAATGGAGTTCAAATTTAATAGGATTTTTTTCTAGTTATACATTGCTTTAAATGTTTATACTTATTTATGAAAGTTTCCGCTATATTTTTATCCTTACTGAGCATCTGATCTCACCCCTTTAAATGTTTTATTTTTTCCAGTATGTGAGGAAGTAATTTATGAATGACCTACAGGGATAGTATGAGGGGATATGAAGAGAAGATGTTTTTGTAGTAGTATTAACTTTATGATGTAATGTAAGCTTTATTAATGTATCTAGTTATTCCAAGGCTACCAAACTAATCGGTCTTTCGAAAGTTGATCTTTTGTAATCATGCCAATATTATGTAATAATGCGTCGACTCTAGGTAACTGGGGTCGGGGCATTATAGATAGACACTCCTAGGGGATATTATTTAGTCAATAAAAATCTCTTTATTAACCATTATGAAGGATTTTATAATGATTTTAACTAATTTGGTTGGAGAACCTAATAAAAATTACAATGAATAAACAAGGATTGAATAAAGAGAGTTATAGGTTAATCCAGAAGATTTATATATTAAAAAATGTGTGATAAGGGAAGAGATATTTATATTGATGTTTTTTATATTCATATTTTGGTGATTATCATAACCAACTTGGTTTTAGTATTTAGTGTAAACAAGATCATGGAAATAATATTAAGAATGGTATATACTAAGAAACAATTATGTCTTATAACTAAATAAGGGATAATAATTATAGGATTTAGAATATTATTATTTTCTTATTATAGTTGAAAATATGATTTTTTGTGAGATTTATATTTTATTGAAACGCTTAAATATTTTCATTATTCAGTGATATTTATCGATGATATTCTGGTTTATTCAAAAAGATATTTAGTATTATGTGGAACATGTAAAGATTTTTCTTCAGTGTGTTTTCTTTAAAGGTCTGAATTCACATATTAAATGGTATTAAAAACCTTGAAATATGATTTTATGATAAGTTAATATTTTTGGGGGTAACCATTGTAATAAACATGGCTCAAGTATGGATAAATCTTACGATTAATATATACGTGATGTTTAGATAATCATGGGTGGTTTGATTTTGAAGAAGTAAGTTAGATATTAATTTATATCCTTGGCATTGATAATTGATTCATGATTTTTTTTGATAATTTCAACTCATATTTTGGATTATGATATATAGTGACTAATTTAGGACCTTATGAAATAGTGGATAGTACTTTTTTAGGGATGAATATAGAGTTAATTTTTAGAGGAATATATAACTTATATGTGGTTTAATGACTATAATATTTAAATTGTTTTGGGAAAGGTATTTTATTGAGATTATATGATTAATATATATATATACACATGGGTGTATGATTGTAGAAATGGATAGTCTGGTTTGAGGAAGGATGAGTAAGATTACCAGAGAATATATTTCAATGATTATTGGGTTTGGAATATTTTATAAAATTTCATGGTTATTTAGTATCACTATTTTAAGGATTGGGTTAATATATATGATAAAACCCAACTCAAAGTAACCATGTTTAAACCAGGAATGAAATATGTTAAACTGATAGTGATAAAGGTTTAACCAAGTTTGATATAAGTTTAGTTTAATATATATAGGATAACTTGATAGTTTTTAGTGTTATACATTGTGAGGTCAAATTTTTCTATAGTTATTTATGAAAACTCAATTATAATGATCATAACTCAACTAAACTCATTTGGTTATAGTAATGGGTAGAACTAAAAGGGATTTTGTATTGTGACTATTCAAAACCATCTATCACAAAATATGATTAACTATGTGAACATAGTTGAAGTCTCAAAGACACTAAGGAAAATAAATATGGATTATTACAAAATATTAAGTGAAAAAGATGATTAATAAAAGATTAAAAAAATATAAATGTAAAATATCTAGAAATAAGAATGATTTAAATTTTATTAAAGTTATAGATAAATCATATAAGTGCAGAGAAGACATTTATTAAACTCTCATGTTTAAGGGAAATAGAGAATCTAAAAAAATTTATTTCTTAAATTACATGAGAGTTGGGCATTATGTGACGCAATTTACCAATCCAATGACCCACAAGAGAGATAGTCACAAATAAACCATGTGACCAAGTAAAACACTATGCAATATCTTCTAGTGAATCATATTTTTATTTTTCACTATATATTTTTTAGTATCTTGTGTCATGTATATTTTTTTTCCAATTACTGGATATTGAATTATAAATAAAATCCCCTAGTTATATGATTACCATATAAGCCATTTTTAATGATTGTGTAAAGTTATTACTTGTTGATCTAGACATACATACCATAATAAAATATTATGTGAAATTATTAATGGGTTAGATCTCATTATAATATTCTAATAATGATTATTATATATATAAATCTCATTCCACATCCTAAATAGACCCAATAATCCTCAAGTAGAGTGTGGTTAATTTTGAGTTCCATGTAGAAATTATCTTGATCTTATGAGTCAAATTATGAGGATATAGTTTTTTTAAGGGGGGTGTAACACCCCGAGATCCAAGTATATGATTACTTTTGAATAAGTCAATGTGTTTGATATCTTTCTCCACATGGAACACTGAACTTTAACAAAAACCTGATATATTTGAATAAAATATAAATATTTATTTATTAATATAAAAACCAAGCCATAGAATTTTAAAGAAGGAATATTAGCAACCTCTTTATGAATTAATTGTTCATATAAAACAAAGGTTATTTTTAACATGAATTAAATTCAATTACATTACCTAAAATGACTAATAAATTCATTTATTATTTAGAAAAGTATTTTTCAAAAAAAAATTGTCTTTTATGAAATAAATGATTAAATTTCAAGAAAAATATTATTTATGATAAAATATTTTTTAAATTAAAAATTGATTAACACCAATTTAATAGGTAAATGATATGAAATAACAACAATAACTCTTAATATTTGAAAATATCAATTTACAATTATTACAGTTTATCATTATATATTATGATTTTATTAATAAAATAATTTTATAAATTGTGGAATTTTAAATTAATAAAAATTAACTTTAATTTTTAATTCCTCATACCAAAATTTACTTTTTATGAATTTTTGATTTTTTTCTAAAATGGTTGGTTTTTAGTAAAAAAATATAGCTTTCATGAAACCTGTAATTCTTACTACATTATAATTATATACTAATGATCTATAATATTAAAAAACATTTTATATTATCAGATATTAATCTCTAAAATAACATCATTTATTTTAAAATATTCTTTGATCCTATAAATCCCATGTTCAACATTTTTAAATCTAATTAAAATACTACTTTAATAAAAGAACTGCCTTTGGAATTTTATTTGAATAAATTATCTTCAAGGGAGATTATATTTATATCCTTTACAAGTTTTATTATAAATCAATTTATGTCATTAAAATTATTATCCAATATAATTTTATCTTATATATAATTTTAAATCATAAAATGGCATTTCTCTAAAACCCATTTTTATGTGATTAAGTGTATTTATTCTAAAATTAACCTTTAACTTCATTAAATTTTTTATTTTTAACATAGCTTGCAAATTTTAAATTATAATTATAAAATTAGATAAAAAATTATCTTAATATTTTTAATTAAAATTAATTACAATGGTTAGAAATTAATTACCAATGTAAATGTAAATTAGGGTACAAGATAAAATATGAAAACCAAATTCCTTAAAACAATCCTATTTTTTAAAAAATAATAATTTTTTATAGATTTTAAACACAAACTCATTTTATAATTATATTTTTTCTATTTTTTTGTCCCTTGATTCTTGAATGGTTACCTTAAATTATTGAAAAAGGAAGGGTTTCTCCCAAAATACCCTTCATTTAACTTATAAAGTGGTAACCTCTTCACCACTTCATGAGTCAAATTTCATTAGAATATTTCATTTAAACTCTTATATTTCTCTACTACTATAAACATATTACACATTTTAATTCTTTTGGCCACTATTATTTATAATAAGACCTTCATTTATCATGGATAATTCGAAGGGAAATTTAAGTCCCTGACATGAGTATTATTAACTACTTTTCTTTTCTCCTTAACTTTATTCTATAAAGGTTATTATAGAAACACTAATATAATGATATTAGTATCATTTATATTCTATAATGTTTATATATTAAGTGTTTTGTCATATTTTTCACATACCCCATCCATTTAGAAAAACAAAATCATTGTTTGTGTGTTGTGTGAACTACTACCTCCTTGATTCAACGTATTTAATTTTTATCACCACCTTATAAAGATGGATCTATGTATTATATTAAAAGATAAATATATGTTTATATTATCTTTAAAATTATTTTAGGAAAAATTATAGATTCTATTAATGGTATGATCAACAAATGATCATCGTTAATTTAATCTTTTAAAATGACTGTACTAAGAGGATAAACTTCTATTTAAATTGACTAATGTTTTCACATCCATTAATTAATTCTCTAGATACTTAAATTCAAAATAATTCACACTTATAAAAAATAAATACGATAATTATTTTCATATTTTGATCAAATTATAACTAAACCATCTCATACTCTTCATTTGATCATGGTAGGTTCATGTTTGGGTAGGTTGAACCACTTAACTAGAAAATAATATACATTTATTTCATGGATGAATATGATAAATTATTTACTAGTGTAATATGATATAAATATTTAAATAATGTTTTTTATATTAATTCTATATCGACATTTAATTTATCAATTAGGATAACACCCTTTGATCGATAAGAATCACTAAGAGAAGTTTGTTATCAATCTCATCTCCAAGGATAAGGACTAAAACACTCATGGAAGGAATTTTAAACACCTTAAAAATTATAATACATCCCAATAAGTAAAATTAATGACCTATTAATGATAAAATTTAGAATAATAATTAATATATACACCACTATTATCAATATAGTATAAATGATCAAGACTGTAAACACCCAATGTACAAAATTAGAAGAATTCTTGTAGAAAATATCTATGTATGAAGAATAGAAATGAGAATATATATGAGTATGTTTAATAATTAAGTGATTAATATTTTTATTTATGTGATACATGAGGTAAAATTACAATTGTAGAAGTTAGGATGAATGGTAAGGGTTTCAAATCTCAAATTCATTTAATTGAGTCATGTTTGGTATAATGCACCAAATTTAATTAATGTGGTTTATATACTACTTATTTGAGATATAATATCATGATTTATAATTAAATCATGTTATCTGGATTTTTGTTTTAATGCCACTCTTACAAGGGGTTTTGATTTGGATGTTTATAAATCCATAAGGGTTTCCTTGGTCTCAATTCTCATTCTTCGAGACATAATACTTTTTGGTCACCATGATTCATTTGTATGGTGTATTTACAAATAATTGTTTTATTTTAATTATAATCATTATATTTCATTGGATTTACTAGAAAACTAATGTACCCTTATTCAAGTGGTTATTGATTCATTTGTTTCCCCATTAATGATGATTTTTAGTAACTTGATTATTTTTCATTGAGTTATGATCATTATCTTGAATTTATATTATATAAGTTGGGTACATTATAACCATTGATTGAATTATGTGATATTATCTTATTATTTTCTATGGCTATATTTTCCGAAAATATAAACCCTTTAAAATTTATTTTTCACTTATTTGTAAGTGATCGACTTTAATCATCCAAATAGACTATGATCATATTAATCTTGTATCAACTTAGTTGTATATTCATTAATCTTTATGGTGTGAACATCACATTTTTGAAACTCAAGTTTTATTGTTTTTACCTATAATCTATGATATTATATATAAATAGTTAAATTTATATTCATATCGTATATTTTTATTCCAATATGATTTATTGTTGTCTAAGTTAATATGTATTATTTGATCATCCACCTTATTTTTCAAAATGAGTTATTATTGTGCTATACTTCTTTTGAAATGGGGAAAATTATTGAAAATTTTTCGGATTATTGGATGATAATATAGGTTGATGATGTGTTTATATTTTTTATTAATCATTATATAGATAACCATGTTTTACCCTTCCAAATGATCCAAAGGGAATTTTATGAAAGGTGGTGTGGTCTCTTGTGGTGAATGAATTATAATTAATTAGATAATGGGTGTGGCTCAAAATTATATATCCCCTTGATTCATCAATTAATATCATGATAAAATATTGGCTCGGTAATTTAGTATATGACTAACTAATTCTTCAAGATGTATAATATGCACTTAATAAGAAGAAAATGTCCTATCATAAGTCCTAGATAATAGATTCTTGATATATGATCTTATGCATTTCATCAGTATGAGATTAGTATTATTAAAATATATATTTTCATTTATTTTCATGGATATATTATTCTCCCAGTTTCAAGTTCTTCATTGATTCATTTTTTTTACCAATTCCTACCATAATATGTATCAAATGTTTATTCCATGATGTTTTTAGTTATATGGTTCCCTTATATAGCATTTCATCCCACCCTCTCTTATGTTTCCATCCCCTAGGTTATGAACAAAATTATTACACATGAAATGTTTAGAAGGATGTCACATGTGGAAGAATTTATAAGAGTTTTTGAAGACATACCATTAATTAATTGGTTTCATATATATAATGCAAAAATTTCCCACTAGTTGAGAAAGAAATGGAATTTATTTTATTATGATGTTTCATAATTATATAAATATCTGAACTTAAAAATATGATTCATATGTAAGTTGAACGATAATCATTATTGATATTTTAATTAAGGATTTTTATATCCAGGATTTCACATTCGTTATCAAGATAATATGTAAAATGCCTTTTTATAGAACTAGATCCTGAGTTTTGTTATGGGGCATCATAGCTTCCAAGAACTTCCAAGAATGGTAGGGAAATATTCTAAAATAGGGGATAAAAATCACCTTGTATCACCAATGATTCAATCTCTATAGGTTGGTTGCTAGATCAAAAAAAAAGTGTCTCAATAGCCTCTGAAGGATATCCTTGAGTTTCTAAGGGTTCAAAGGAGGAGGTTGGAAAAATGAAATTTTTGAGAGGGCTTATAAACATAGAGAGTCTAAACAAATTCAAAGACCATAGTGAAATGGTAACGAATATAGAATAATTATAGGTGTGTTTGTTAAAAACATGATGAAATAAGGTTGGTCATTCTAAAATGGGTCCAAGTCAAACCATCCTCTATAAAACATGGAGAATATTCCACCATATCTCCCATGTTAATTTTCTTAAACTAATGATCCTATAAACCATGTAAGGGCCATAATATAATCAAGGGACAATGGTATAGTGGTACCCTATCTTTAAGTATAAGGTTTATAATCCCCAATTTCCATAGTTTATCTTATAGCACCACGCCATAAAAAATCCTAAGTAGGCCAAGAAAATGAACCAGATCCCTTGAGCTCCACATTGAAACAAAAAAAACTACATCATAATGACCTCTAAATTTAAGGATCCACCAAACCCATAACCCTAAACTATATGGTGTAAGGGATATTTTCCTGTTGTATAATTCATTCTCTGAAATAAAAATGAACTCCCTATAACATTTTATACTGAAAACTCATTAACCATACTCGAATACCCCCCTTTCAATTGAATTTTTACATAAACTTATTCACACTCCTTATAAACCACCATTAGCACCCTAAAACACCAAAAACCTTAAAAAAAATACAATGTTATAATCTTTTAAATTTTAGGTGTAACGCCCCGACCCCAGCTACCCAGATTCGGTGCATTACTTCGTAACATTTGCATGATCACAAAAGATCAAGTCTCGAATGACCGATTAGTTTAGTAGCCTTGGAAACACTAGATACATTCGTAAATGTTACATTAAATCATAAAGTGAAAAACTAATAACA
Source organism: Viscum album (assembly GCA_963277665.1). Taxonomy (NCBI): domain Eukaryota; kingdom Viridiplantae; phylum Streptophyta; class Magnoliopsida; order Santalales; family Viscaceae; genus Viscum; species Viscum album. Next base: position 1,905,383,493 of record OY728152.1, on the reverse strand, counting down.
AAGTCTTCATAGTCCACACTCATATCCTCTTCTGACTATCCCTGCAGGTCATTCATAAAATACTTCTTCACATCCTGGAAAATATTAAAACATTGAAAGGGGTGAGCTCAGATGCTCAGTTAGGATAACAATATTGCAGAAGCTTTCATAAATAAACATAGAAATTTAAGGCAATGTATAACTAAAACAAAAGCCTTTTAAACATGAACTTCAACATAATATGGCAAAAGTAAAATGAGATAATGCCATTTACTTATTCACATGGATATTCTACTGGTCGAATAATCACATGCAATATCAATAACCACTTTCATAATGAGGGAATGTATAATGCCGGTCATTCTGAAACATTTTGTCAAGGCCTCGGCCAAGACGTCTAAAATGATTAAGGCCTCGGCCAAAACCATAAATCAAATTGGGAAAGGGCCTCGGCAAATTCCACGTCTAGTTGTCTCATGAGACCTACCGATGCATTGAGGAGCTATAGTGGGCTCCACCCGTCACTTATTAAGTCCAATACATTCCTCATATGAATAGGTTTAAAAATATCATAAACCATAACATAATCGTATCACATAAAACATGCATAAAGGAAACATAACATTTCCACATTTCAATCACAAGATATCAATACAACACATTGATATAATAAAAATGCTTTCAAAACCATTTTCAATACCAAAATAAAATAAAGTTAAAACGTTGTATTTATTTTTCATTAATAAAAAGATGGCTTATAGAGGAAGCCGAAACTCAAATAATGGTCACGACGGCGGAGAATTTGTTGTCGCCGCATAAGTACAGAAAGAAAAACATTCCCTTTTGTCGTTTAGCAAAACGCTTTGTATAAAAAGATTCCTTTTGAATAACCGTAAAAGTCAAAGGGGTTTATACACCGTATAAAAGAAAGTTGTGTATAAAACGAAATATGCCTCAATGAAAGGAGATTGAGACGAAGTCCCTTACAAAGATAATTTTTAAAATGAAATAGATATATTATGTGTATTCACTATAAGTACACATAAATAATGTACAAATAAAAGATATGACATAATAATATAATGACATAATTTGAAAGTAGGAGATTAACCCAAAGAATGAAAATTGGGTTAAGAAGTTCCCTTACCTTGTGTCCAACTTGACTCAACCGTTCTTTAACCTCCTTAATAATAAACTAGAGTTAATACATACCTTATTAAGAACCATTTTCAATTTCATTATCCTTTTTATATCACTTATTACAATGTTATGAACATTATGTAATTATTTAAGTTAATAACGGCCGTTTTGTCGATCTTTGGTACTTGAGTCAACAATAAACTTCTTATAATTACAAGTTGTTCATGTGGTAGAATATCCATTATATCAAGAATTATATTCATTATTTAGATGTCATATATATCATATATATACAGTATATACATTCATTCATAATGTCATGTAACATTTAGAGGTAAGAAATGAAATGCACCGTTCATGGAGACGGTAAGCCGTATGTACGCATGAACGCTACTTTCATTTTATATTTCATATTTAATGGAATGAAATCATAATGATATAAATTTATAATATAATTACAGTATAATATAGTGTATAATACCATTTAATCCATCCTTTATACATCCCACATATGGCATTAACGATTCAAATCACTTTGAGGGGGTGGTAGTCCGCACTTCGTAAAATGAAATTATCGCGTTTTACCCATAATGGAAATCATAAAGTATGCCATAAATGAGAAATACAGAAGAATAAGTAAAACATAAACATATTTTATATCATATATAAATATAGTGACATATTAATGTCCACCTTTGAATGTGTTATATGAGTGTTGAACAATCATCGTTTCGTGAGGCAGAAATTCGCCATCCACAGAAACCGTATGTTCTTTAACCATTAGATGTAGGTGTGTGTAAGTGTAGCTCTAATACTTCTTATAACAACATCCTAGTATATTGAGGATTCTGTTGTTGTTACAAAAGTAATGAATAAAAAGAGTTTAGGGGGTTGGAGAAGAAAAATAAAACAAAACAACATTTGAGAAGACATTACCTCAAAATCGGGTAACTCTTTTTGATTTGAGCCAAAGGATTCCTTGAGAAGAGTTATTCCCAAAGTGAGGCTTCTAGGAGTAATAGGGGGAAGTTGGGAGAGTATTTGGGCAGATTTGGGCCGAGCCAAATTGCTTGATGGTGTGAATAAGGTGGGAGAGGTGGGGGCCTTTTATAAGTGGAGAGGAGGGGCTCTTTTGGAAAGATTGAAATGTTACATTATTACACAATGCTTTTCGGATTATAAAGGTCCCACACTTATATAATTCGTGGATAAGGTGATAATGGTTCTAAATATCCTCATCCAATAGGCTTTGGACAAGTGTAAGCCATGTATTTTGCATTATCTTCTCATTTTATTTAAATCGTTAAATAATGAGGTCATCGCTGCATCATAATGATGTCATAAATAATTTAATTTATTTAATGTCTAAAAATTATAAAAAAAATACTATGATGTAGGAAATCTTTTTAGATTTATAATGAATAATTATAGTCAAAATTAGGACTTGTGTAACACCACTTAAAAACTGTTTTAGTAAAACAACTCATGTTTGTGTCAATTTAATTTTAACATTAAATAAATATATATTAATGTCATTTTCCAACTAAAGTGGCTCCATGGGGTCCCAAAGTTGACCCATGGGTTTTCTTGGTCGGCCATGACTCATCAAATAGGAGTAGGACAAGTGTCATGCTCATCTCATATTATTAAAACATTATTTGTCCCTTAAACTACACTAATTACCTCTAATCGCGATTAAGAACTTAAAAGTTACTATTCACCAAAAAAATTATTTTAATCTAATTGAACCACATTTTACTTCTTAATGACAACCATTTATGTCGGATTTTTGATAATAAAATCACAGAAGTGGTAATATTTCATTTAAACGAAAAATCAGTTATTTAACTACCACTTAGTGGTTTCACTATTCATCAAAAATTGAAGTTTTTCAGAACAAGGCCAAAATTTCACCCTAAGCTATAATTGATATTCCGAATTCAAAAATGATGTCTATTTTACAAAATTACAAACATATAAGTTGAATTAATTAATTTTATAATTAATTCCCGCTGTTACGACAAATAGCGTGTTTTTAAGAATCAATTTATATCAAAAGATTGGCAATTGTTTATGTCCAATTTCAATGTTAAATTAATTCTAATGACGACCATTGTATAAAATGGTAAAAATATATTCTAATTATACCTTAAAACCACTAAATAGTATAATTTATCACAATAAATTATTTTGATTAAAAAGTTGTTTTAAGTATTTTTCACCATTCATAAAAAATTAGAAGTTCTCAGAAAAATACCAAAAATTCAACATAGGCTAATTTCGATATTTCGAATCCAAAAATGAAGTCCATTTTGAAATATAAAATTTCTATAATTTTAAAAAGTGGTTATTACTATTCATAACGGCTACTTTGATTAGTCGCGGTGTTTTAGAACTCGAAGTTGCGTACAATGCAAGCTATTGCATTATTGAATGAGAAGCGTATCGTGGAATCTCAGGGTGTTACATTCTCCCCTCCTTCAATAAATTGCATCCTTGCAATTTGAAATTTTTCTTTGAAACTAAAAGGTTGAAAAGAGAAAATACCTTTGAGGAAAACCCACATCGGAAATAAGATTAATAAATATATAACATTAAAAGAAAGCAAGATAAGTACAAAGGTCACCCGATATAGCCCATTCTAGGATTATATGAAAATATGGATATGGAGGAGAAACAAACCATCAAGGTCTGATGGAGAGTTATAGAAAACAGGATTAGGAGAAAGTTTAACCACAAGAAAATCACAAACTTGTGATTGGTTAAACGGTCATTGAATCCCCAGTTGGAAAAGTTAACCGACAACATTTTTGTTTTAAGTTACCTTTTATAATGTTGAGGAATTTATTTCGGATATTTACTAAGAACGTAAGGGAATATACATACTTGTTATGTATACTTTCATTCGTTAATAAATTTTTACCACAAACCCAACTTTTACTCCAAATGGTAACGTAACTCAAAAATATTCTATTTATCCTAATTGTATAAGGTTCCAAATGTTAACACATACCATTTAGATTAGTAAAATTATTTTGTAATAACCAGGGACTTCCTGTAGGCTAGTGGTAGGAAATAAAGGTCTGTCGCACTTTTATTGTGGGTTCGATTCCTGCAGCTTTGTCCGACGCAACGGGTTATTCCCCACCCTGCAGGTTGTCCTTTTCCTAAAACTATAGTATTATAATATTCCAAAAATAATCTTCAGAAATTCTTTAACCTTAAACAATACTATCCATGGTTCAACTTAATCCATTCCAACCTTAATAGTTATCTAAAATACCTCCGTCCAGACTTTCTCTAAAAGGTCTCTAAATTCCAAAATCAATTGTAACATCAGATTCCCCAAACAAAGAAAAGTTTCTCTTATTGTCACATACTAAAAATATGATTACCTTAATCATATTAAAACCTTACTGAAATCAACAATTACTGCAGTACAATCCATATATATATATCACATTATTCTTATAACCAGAATATAATCCTTGAGTCCAAAAGCACCAATACATTAATTATTCCGCTTCAACTGTAGTCACAGCATAAGATTGGACTTGATCCCTTGGCCTTTTCTGAGGTAAGTTTCCCTGATGCTTAGGACATTCATTTGCATAATGACCTGTTTCCCTACAATTGTAGCATTCAACTTTGACAGCCTCTTTCTTTCCCTTGCAATCACGAGCCTGGTGACCCTTTTCTCCACATTTATAACAAACTCCCATTCCTTTTAGGCAAGTACCAGGGTGATTATTCCCACAATTATCACATAATGGAAAATCCTTCTTTCCCTTTTTCCCTTTATCTGTCTCTTGTTCCACCGTTCTCTTCTTCCCTTGATTTACTTTGTTGTCATAAGACTTAGATAATTCCTTTTCTGTCTTGATAGCACACGAGACAATATCTTCGTATGATGAGAAGGATTTTGATACTAAAGCTCGACGGAGAAATGGTTTTAACCCATCAAATAAACGATCAATCTTACTCCTTGGGTTACGTATGTAATCTGCATCATACCTTGCTAACCTTGTAAAGTTAGCCTCATACTTTGCGACATTCTCATCCTCCTTCTGCCTCAGACTCAGAAATTGCCTTTCCATATCCGCTCGATGGTCTCGAGGAAAGTATTTTTCTAAGAACAGCTCTTTGAACTCCCTCCATTCCATATTCGATACGTCATCATCTTCCTTTGTGTTTTGAATCAGCGACCACCACTGATCGGCATCTCCAGTGAGGCGGTAAACTGCCATGACAACCTTCTCCCTTTCACTACTCCCCAAGGCATGGAATATTTTCTCTAAGGAATTTATCCATTGCTCAGCTACTATAGGATTTGTACTCCCATTGAAGGTTGGTGGTTGTTGCCTCATGAATCGGTCTAACATTGATCCTCCACGTTGCGGATCAGGGTGCTCCATAAGAGTAAGGTTATTATTCATAACCTGAGTGAGTTGTCCCAGTATGGTAATAAGTTGATCAGCACCAGTTGTATCTCCAGATCCACAATAATTATCTTGAGCAGGAGGGAAATCCCTACATGGAGTTCGTGCATTGATACGGTTTCCATTCCTTCCACTAGGCGCCATTTCTAAACAATGGAATAAACTAGATTAGTTTATGAATCAAAATACATAATTCCATACTTGTTAAACACTTTACATAAATTTAACTATTTATGGATATAATCCATAATCATAAAAAGAAATGTTTTCTTTGAGGAAGTATGTACTCATAACCCTTCATAGTGGTTTGTAAATAAAATGAGAATTATCCTAAGCATATCCCCCGGGAGTGTCATAACCAAGAGTGCAACAAGGCCCGTTGTCGTGCACCAGTTCCCGTTCGAGTCTAGCTCAAAGCGGTGTTTTCGGGTTTTACCCCTAGGTACATCTGTGCTAGAGTCGCCTCTACCTGCTCGTATCCAGACAGGGATTTATTGCTCGGAAAACTCATAACATCTCTATAATACCAAAATTCTAGGAAGTTCTTATATACTAATCCTCAAAGTCTATCTTTGGGCTATGTGCTCTAATCAGAGTTTATCTAAATCTAGCTTCCAAGGTTAGTACTAAACTGCCTCTGATACCAACTGTAACGCCCCGACCCCAGCTACCCAGAGTCGGTGCATTACTTCGTAACATTGGCATGATCACAAAAGATCAAGTCTCGAAAGACCGATTAGTTTAGTAGCCTTGGAAACACTAGATACATTCGTAAATGTTACATTAAATCATAAAGTGAAACACTAATAACAATGTCTTCATAGTCCACACTCATATCCTCTTCTGACTATACGTGCAGGTTATTCATAAAATACTTCTTCACATCCTGGAAAATATTAAAACATTGAAAGGGGTGAGCTCAGATGCTCAGTAAGGATAACAATATTGCGGAAGCTTTCATAAATAAACATAGAAATTTAAGGCAATGTATAACTAAAACAAAAGCCTTTCAAACATGAACTTCAACATAATATGGAAAAAGTAAAATGAGATAATGTCATTTACTTATTCACATGGATATTCTACTGGTCGAATAATCACATGCAATATCAATAACCACTTTCATAATGAGGGAATGTATAATGCCGGACATTCTGAAATATTTTGTCAAGGCCTCGTCCAAGACGTCTAAAATGATTAAGGCCTCGGCCAAAACCATAAATCAAATTGGGAAAGGGCCTCGGCCAATTCCACGTCTAGTTGTCTCATGAGACCTACCGATGCATCGAGGAGCTATAGCGGGCTCCACCCGTCACTTATTAAGTCCAATACATTCCTCATATGAATAGGTTTAAACATATCATAAACCATAACATAATCGTATCACATAAAACATGCATAAAGGAAACATAACATTTCCACATTTCAATCACAAGATATCAATACAACACATTGATATAATAAAAACGCTTTCAAAACCATTTTCAATACCAAAATAAAATAAAGTTAAAACGTTGTATTTATTTTTCATTAATAAAAAGATGGCTTATAGAGGAAGCCGAAACTCAAATAATGGTCACAGCGGCGGAGAAGTCGTTGTCGCCGCATAAGTATGGAAAGAAAAACATTCCCTTTTGTCATTTAGCAAAACGCTTTGTATAAAAAGATTCCTTTTGAATAACCGTAAAAGTCAAAGGGGTTTATACACCGTATAAAAGAAAGTTGTGTATAAAACGAAATATGCCTCAATGAAAGGAGATTGAGACGAAGTCCCTTACAAAGATATTTTTTAAAATGAAATAGATATATTATGTGTATTCAATATAAGTACACATAAATAATGTACAAATAAAAGATATGACATAATAATATAATGAAAAAATTTGAAAGTAGAAGATTAACCCAAAGAATGAAAATTGGGTTAAGAAGTTCCCTTACCTTGTGTCCGACTTGACTCAACCGTTCTTTAACCTCCTGAATAATAAACTAGAGTTAATACCTACCTTATTAAGAACCATTTTCAATTTCATTATCCTTTTTATATCACTTATTACAATGTTATGAACATTATGTAATTATTTAAGTTAATAACGGTCGTTTTGTCGATCTTTGGTACTTGAGTCAACAATAAACTTCTTATAATTACAAGTTGTTCATGTGTTAGAATATCCATTATATCCAGAATTATATTCATGATTTAGATGTTATATATATCATATATATACAGTATATACATTCATTCATAATGTCACGTAACATTTAGAGGTAAGAAATGAAATGCACCGTTCATGGAGACGGTAAGCCGTACGTACGCATGAACGCTACTTTCATTTTCTATTTCGTATTTAATGGAATAAAATCATAATGATATAAATTTATAATATAATTAAAGTATAATATAGTGTATAATACCATTTAATCCATTCTTTATACATCCCACATATGGCATTAACGATTCAAATCACTTTGAGGGGGCGGTAGTCCGCACTTCCTAAAATGAAATTATCGCGTTTTACCCATAATGGAAATCATAAAGTATGCCATAAATGAGAAATAAAGAAGAATAAGTAAAACATAAACATATTTTATATCATATATAAATATAGTGACATCTTAATGGCCACCTTTGAAGGTGTTATATGAGTGTTGAACAATCATCGTTTCGTGAGGCAGAAATTCGCCATCCACAGAAACCGTATGTTCTTTAACCATTAGATGTAGGTGTGTGTAAGTGTAGCTCTAATACTTCTTATAACAACATCCTAGTATATTTAGGATACTGTTTTTGTTACAAAAGTAATGAATAAAAAGAGTTTAGGGGGTTGGAGAAGAAAAATAAAACAAAACAACATTAGAGAAGACATTACCTCAAAATCGGGTAACTCTTTTTGATTTGAGCCAAAGGCTTCCTTGAGAAGAGTTCTTCCCAAAGTGAGGCTTCTAGGAGTAAGAGGGGGAAGTTGGGAGAGTATTTGGGCAGATTTTGGCCGAGCAAAATGGCTTGATGGTGTGAATAAGGTGGGAGAGGTGGGGCCTTTTATAAGTGGAGAGGAGGGGCTCTTTTGGAAAGATTGAAATGTTACATTATTACACAATGATTTTCGGATTCTAAAGGTCCCACACTTATATAATTCGTGGATAAGGTGATAAGGGTTCTAAATATCCTCATCCAATAGGCTTTGGACAAGTGTAATCCTTGGATTTTGCATTATCTTCTCATTTTATTTAAATCGTTAAATAATGAGGTCATCGCTGCATCATAATGATGTCATAAATAATTTAATTTATTTAATGTATAAAAATTATAAAAAAAAATACTATGATGTATTAAATCTTTTTAGCTTTCTAATGAATATTTATAGTTAAAATTTGGACTTGTGTAACCCCACTTAAAAACTGTTTTAGTAAAACAACTCATGTTTGTGTCAATTTAATTTTAACATTAAATAAATATATATTAATGTCATTTTCCAACTAAAGTGGCTCCATGGGGTCCCCAAGTTGACCCATAGGTTTTCTTGGTCGGCCATGACTCATCAAATATGAGTAGGACAAGTGTCATGCTCATCTCATATTATTAAAACATTATTTGTACCTTAAACTACACTAATTACCTCTAATCGCGATTAAGAACTTAAAAGTTACTATTCACCAAAAAATTATTTTAATCTCATTGAACCACATTTTACTTCTTAATGACAACCATGTATGTCGGATTTTTGAAAATAAAATCACAGAAGTGGTAATATTTCATTTAAACGAAAAATTAGTTATTTAACTACCACTTAGTGGTTTCACTATTCATCAAAAATTGATGTTTTTCAGAACAAGGCCAAAATTTCACCCTAAGCTATAATTGATATTCCGAATTCAAAAATTATGTCTATTTTAAAAAATTCCAAACATATAAGTTTCATTAATTAATTTGATAATTAATTCCCGTTGTTACGACAAATAGCGTGTTTTTAAGAATCAATTTATATCAAAAGATTGGCAATTGTTTATGTCCAATTTCAATGTTAAATTAATTCTAATGACGACCATTGTATAAAATGGTAAAAATATATTTTAATTATACCTTAAAACCACTAAATAGTATAATTTATCACAATAAATTATTTTGATTAAAAAGTTGTTTTAAGTATTTTTCACCATTCATAAAAAATTAGAAGTTCTCAGAAAAATACCAAAAATTCAACATAGGCTAATTTCGATATTCCGAATCCAAAAATGAAGTCCATTTTGAAATATAAAATTTCTATAATTTTAAAAAGTGGTTATTACTGTTAATAACGGCTACTTTGATTAGTCGCGGTGTTTTAGAACTCGAAGTTGCGTACAATGCAAGCTATTGCATTATTGAATGAGAAGCGTATCGTGGAAGCTCAGGGTGTTACATTAGGCCCTTACATAATATAGCTCCCAAAATTTTTAATCCACAATAATTAAAACCAAACCTATTGAAAAGGGAAATTGATCTTCCATAAAGTAGTAGATAAATCTATGACATCATGATCAATCCAAATCTAATTATTCATGACCAAATAATCCATACAGAAAAATAGGGAAAATCTTATAACAAAAATCCCATGGGGATATACCTCTCAAAGAGGAAAAACTCACTACCAATATTTTCATAGGACATGATCTACCTCCCAAACCACATCAAACTACCCACAGAATACTTAGAAGCGTGTTGAGCCCTAGGGAAATCGTTATAATCATTCCCCAATGTATTCAAATAGAAAAAAAAATAAATATATTAGACTCAAAGAAATTGATTCAACCCCAGAACTCGAATCCATGTTTGACCTCTAAAAACATCCTCACTCTTCTACTCTATGGAACTCAAGACTCACAACTAATATATGCATACCAACCTCACAAAAAACCCATGAATACCCATTATAAAAACTTTATATCACAAAAAAGGATAGTCTCTATGATATTTTCATAATCGCAAACCTCTTTAGAAGACCTCAGATGAAAGGATTCAATGGTTCAAAAAAATTTCATAAAGTAGACTCAAAATGTTATACTTGATCCACATCAATAAATAGAAAATGTGGAAACAATCCTATCATCTCTATAAAGTGTTTTACAAAAAGATATAAACACTATCTTTCCATATTGAATCACCTTAATTTCAATCATACGGATATCTATATCTATATATATATAATATAATATTTCTTGAATAATTCAATAAACTTTACCTAATGTATCTTATTCGGGAAACCATGCTTTATCATCCACCATCTTTGAGCTACCTTCTAAAGTAAGCCAATGTGGGAGATACTCAGAAGAAATATAGAGACCTAATGAGATGAAATAAAACATAATTTTGTTAAACCATTCCACATCCTCACGGATAGATACTCATTTGAGAGACTTAAATACTTTATACAACTGAAGAATCAACAAATATTTATTCCATGATTCTTGTCTCCCATTCCCCGTAAAAACTATTAATGATATTTTGATGGAACATATTCGTATAAACATTAAAAAATATGTTAGAACATATAAAATAATTAAAAAAATTATATATAACATAACATCTCATAGGGAAACACATCCATGAGCTAATCATACCCATACTTCCATGATTCCTTTCTACATCATCACAATGAACTAGAAATAATATACAAAGCCAGCTTTTAACCTATCCTAGTTATCCCAAAATCATACATAAATTGAATATCTAATCCTACCCATCAAAACCCATCCACAAAAAATCCTCATACCAAATAATAGTAGGGATATAGACAATAAGTTATAAAAAAATATTCATTGAAACATTACCAAAGCATAATCAATTAATTACTAAGTTACCCAAATATGCATCTTTAAGAAAATAATATTACCAACACATAGTTCCAATGTGATAATCATTCTATCCTAAAATATTCAACCATCAGAGAAGCATTAATTCGTGGGGGAACTCATTAAAAAGTCATATTCAATTCCACCAATCTTGGTGGAAGAATAATGCTTGAATCATCTAAATTTCGACATGCCTCTCTAAACCACCACATGATTACACATTTTTTCTTTCATGATACATGATTTAAATTAATCATTTTAGGATTTTTGAATTTCACATTCAAATATAAATAATATTTTGGACAATATATTTTATCATGGAAAAATCAATATTAAATCTTTCATATATAGTAGAATGTTTGGATAACTTCTAGTAGATTTAGAAATTCCCAAAACATTAACAGATCACACATGTTACACAATAAATATTCATAATTTTAGAGTTCTTTATAATCAAATGAAATCATACATATATCATGAACTTAATAATAACAAATTAAAACAATCATAACTTTAATTTGACACATGAAATGGCATTCCATTTCAAGAAACCTTGAAATTTTTCAAACATCCTACTCAAACATATGATTTAAAAACCTTTATACAAGATAATAAATCAACAGTGGAAAGATTAATTAAAAAGGTCTAGAAAATTTACTCTTTATAAAAATCCATTCCAATATGCTTCATCATTAATAAAGAAAAATACTTTTTATTTCTAACATGATTTTATAGGTTTATTGATTGACATACATTAAACATTATGCTATAATATAAAAATGGATACTGAGGGGAAGTAAGTATCCTATCATGTCATAAGTTTTTAAGAGAGAATTTTTAAATTTCTATGAATAAATTCAATAAAAAAATTCAATATAAAAACCCATACATCATCATATCTATATAATTTATCATAAATAAATATACTAATCATAATAATGAATAAGAATACAAACATAGAATGAATCTTATGTTAATGATACACTAACTCTTCTATAATTTTTCATATACTAAAATCAGTGTACTTCCAATTAAGAAAATTAGTAGTATAACAATTTATTTGTGTTGGATCATAGAGGGACCAAAATACTCATGTACTAGGAATTCTCATCTACCTACATAAAATTCTAGGTTTAGATGACAATGTTTCCCAACCAAACCCATGAAATACCCACATGTGTCTAAATAAAAACATCATCTTATGTTTTAACTAAAATAATTAACAAAACATTATCACAAACCACCCCCATATGAGACCCCAAATAGGTTAGTAGTAAATATGGGAGTGACCCTGAAGCCTTCTTCCAATAGGAAGCTGGTTAGTGACTAGAAATAATGATTTTTATCCCAAATATGGGAGGAATAACCCACTTTATTCCTATGAAAATATGACCAATCAACTAATGAAGTCTATGTAAATAAAGTATAGGGTTAATATTTCCCAAACTAAACTGAAACTATATTAAATAACCACAATAAATTAGAGATAATGAAACACTGAACATTTAATATCCACCATAGATACTAGAATAAAACATCTCATATTCTCCCATGAGATATCCTGAAAATTAGCTTGAGAAACACTATATAATGGTAACCACTTAAGAGTTATCAATATGATCATATTTCAAAATAAAATAAATATCCATGTGATATCATTGCGTCAAGACATATATGTGATAGATTAACTATGTAAGACAATAAAAAAATAGTAATATATCTATTAAACCAATATAAAAAAGTGAGATGTGTCATATCTCAATACCATCCATAACTGAGGAAACTTTCCCACATTTTGAGTTACCATAATAAATATCATTATCTAACTTCCCTAAAACCATATCCATTTCAATAATAACATATTCATTATATATCAAGAAAAATTCCAATTATATGCACATATATTTCTTAAAAGGGGATCAAAATATTTCCACCAATCATAACTATAAATTCAGAGGCCTTTCTAACTCTAACAGATAGTGATGAGGTTGGAGAACCCCTAACTAACTTCGCATAAAACTATGAAAAATAATGATGAAGACATTATCCAACTCTTCCATACAACCATCTTATCAACACACCCAAATCCTATCACCTAGTAAAAGTTATGTCTTCATCTCATCATCAACCATTCACTTGAAACATGAATTGGATCCAATACATATCACATCCAGATAGTATCATATTATATGATCCAAGTAACACATCATATCTGATATAAATCCATAAATATCAAAATAAGTATAACCATGGGCAAGGATTATTTGATAATTTGGAAACAATATGGTCAAAGCAGACCAAAATATTAATTATATCAGTAGATATCACATATAAGGAAGAAACATACTCAATAATGAAGTTCCTTTCTTCTCCATTTACTCATCATTTACTTACTCTATTGCTTAATTGTACTTAAAACCATAACCATTAAATATATCTAACAGTGAGGAGTACATTTTATTCATTCATTTTAAAAAAAGTATTGAAAAATGTCATTTTTTATTTTCTTTTCCAATTTATCAATTTTTTATAAACTTTTGTGTTCATTTTATATTTTGGATTGACGTTTAAAAATATATTAAAAAAATTAAAATATTTTTTTTTATAAGTTATAATTTTATTAAGTGTCTTTCTATATGTTAATATAAAAACATGTCCAATATAGCTAACCCTCAACCCATGGAGGCAATCTAATTAGCATCCCCATGAGGGGCTACTATCCAAGAAACCCACTTAGAAGGATAGCACATGTAGTGGAGGTGAATCGTGGTATATGCATGGTCCACGTAGAAATGGGAATATGAGAATACTGCTACATAGGGATCAGATATGTGTGGTGGTGGGTGGAAGGACTTAGTAGCATGGGGCAGCATTGGTGGCATATGGAATCCTTCGACAACCATCTGACTTCATGGCTAATTTAGCCATGGTATTTCTGATTAGGTAGAGTTTGGATGTCCAAGTTTCATATTTGGGATGCTTTAACATTAATGTATTATTCATGCTTAGGTAAATTGTGTCATCCCAGACTAGCTCTGTGTCACTTACCTCATACACACATCATTATTTCATCATTACACCAACTACACCACTGATCCACGAGGGTCACTCAAATAGATATATCATCTCCATTAGAAAATAAAGAATCACTACATGAAATACATATTTATACAACTAAGTTGACTTAGAATTATAACCTGAGGAAGAATATGTCACATCATGTTCTGAATGTTTCACCAAAGACCTATTGCACTGAGTGAAAATATAATGAGTTTTGATGCCATGTTGTGTTGTGTCATGCCCAGAATTATCTAGATATGGAGGTTTTGGCATAGTTAAAACCACTCCACTCTTGATATAAGTGAATAATATATCCAAAGTATGGTTACACTATAATTTTCACTACATCATGGAATGTACAAAAATAGAAGGGGTGATGATTTGATGAAGAATAAGATATTATGGTCATGGTCGGTTGGTTATTTTATAGTCATTAAAGGAAAAATACATATACAAGATGATTCAACTATGCAGTAGATTGATATTTCATATCCATGTATAAAGAATACAAGATACATAAGGGTAATCCACGTTATTTATATGGTTAAATCTTATTACCCTTAGGATAGCTCCTTTTTGTGTCTATATATTCAAGTGTTTTTATATGCATTTTAGTTGAATATGAATTGATTTAATATGATATTCATTCCTAATATAATTATTTTAATTATTTCTATAGAAGACATGGATTTTTAACAATATGGAAGAAATCCTGACATGTTGTTGTGTGACATCAAAAAATGACAATGAATATAAGATCCAAAAGGTTTTAAATAGATCATTTTTTTCATTAGAATAAGACATTCTAGGATGAATGATGTATAAATGATGTTATAGAGGCTTGAAATTAATTATACTGGATGAAACAGAGGTTTCAGAATTAAAAATAAAAGATTAAAATCATGCATTATGTTCACGACATGAAATTTTTATAGGGGAAAATTAATATATAGAATGAAGTTGAAAAGAAAATCATCAGTGGAAAACCCCAAAATTTCATAGCATGAACATTTTTTACACTGTGATTCATTCTAGAAAGACCCAGATAAAAACATAGGCATATTTTTTAGGTAATACACCACATTATAGCCCGAAATTTCATTTAACAGAGTTTTAATCTAGGGAAATATGAGGATGAATTTAGGAATTATAAATTGGGATATCAGCCAATGTAAATCATTCATTCATTCTTGGTGTTGGGATTCGTCCACTAAAAGGTCACCACTAGGGTTCCGACCTAGAGATCATTCTTCATAGTAAGATTTTCATTTTGATTTCCTTTATTCTACATTGATTTAATATTTTATTTTCATTAGAATAATTATAATTGATTTTATTTTATTTTATTATCAATATTTCTTATTTATTCTCTCTCCAATGGTTTTTACTTTATTTGTTATTGTAAATCACCCAACAATGGTTTGCTAAATCCATAGGGGGGAGAATAATCAGTCAAAATGTATGTGTAACAAAATGTTCAATTTATTTCATGATTTGTGAAATGATTCTATTCAATTAGTATTTTTATGAAACTAATTATTATAATATTTATTATTAAATCATTAACAAAGTGTGTTTGGTAGTGTAAGAAACCCAACATTATAAAAGTAATTAATTTATGACCCTTAATTAAATAATTCTTCTTGTTTTTCAATTTGATCATAATTAATCCTAGTATTTTAATTCATCTACCCATGACGAATTTGGATTCTAAGGTAGATTAATGGGGATTTACCATTTTAACTATCGATAAAATTGATATATTGTGAATCGTATTAGTATTACTATTTTTAAAGGGTATTTAGGATTTATTTTTAGAAAAATTTCCCATGGAAACCAAGTTATCTCTCTTTTAACTTCCATATCTTATTTATTAATTTTAATAATTTAATTTTCATCATTTAGATATTTTAAATAAAGTCCATATAAATCAAGATGGCCCAACCTTTTTTAAAGAGTTTACATTTTTGTGTTCACCACTCTTTATGGGTTCAACCACATACAATCATTATGCCACACCATTGTATCTAGTGTTGTTTTGGAAAATATAAATTTCTAATTTAATCATGCGTGAAGGATTTAATGACGTCCTTTGGATGTATAAAATTTTTGTACCATTTTTCGGGGGGTAATGGAGTTTAGTTGTCAACTCAAGACCAATTTCTTAGGTTAAAAACTTTTTTGATCATATTTATTTTTACTGATTTTAGTTTTGATTTGGTTATCAATTTTATAATTTTTATTTTTTATGCACTTATTCCTTTTTGGTATTTCACTAGATGGATTATCAGACACATTAGTCGTATTTAATTCAACCTTGAGATCACAAAAAATATCATGAGTATTAGACCATATGGGGATCATTGAATTAAGAAGGGTGGTCACAAAAAGAAGATGTCCAAAATGATTTTTATTTTTCTAAATATGATAAATTAAAACGTCAAAAGTGGAGAAACACATGTTTCAATCCCTATACAATATCTCCTAACTATCAATTTTACTATGTAGATTACTAGGATGATTAGTACACTCAAAAGGATCCTTTATTTTAGGTTCCTCGTTAGCGGAACTCTAAAGACAAACTTACCATATTTATCACATTATACATTCAAGTAATGGAAAAGAGGATATATAACAATGATTAATATCTCAGATAATATGGAGAAATAAATAACAACTTTTCTCATGTTATTTTAAATTTAAATTCCACTGTAAAAAACGTAAGGTAAATATATAATGTTGGGATTAGTTGGTTTTAAGATGAACGTGATCAATTGGTGGAGGAACTTAATTTTGTGGAAAAAATGAAAGATGAAAAATTAGAGAACGAAAAAATAATAATAATACCTATATCATGTTAAAAATTATGAAAAAGATAAACCTATGGATTTAGAAGAAGTATCAAATCCTAAGGTATCACTTCTATGTATACAACCTGACAGAGAATAGTGATGAAAATATATTTTTCAACTACAATAGGAAGAAACAAAAACAAGATGTATATTATTGAATATAGGATAAGAGAAAATGAGAAGTAGAAGACTGATGAAGTGAAATTCATCAACTGAATATGAATTCTAAAAAAGTGAAGGCAGGGGATGTCACACAACAACATTTAGAAATTTCAAATATTCTATAAAAATAAGAAGAATGGGATTCACTATTTAAATTATAAGAGGACAAAGAGATGAACATATATTATCCCATTAATGAAATTTAGGAGATGAAGAAGCATCCTTGTGTTATTAATAAACTAGATTTTAGGAATTCAAATAATAATCACCTCTGACAGTTGAAGAAGAAAATTAATAAATTTTTATGGTGCAAGTGAACCACAAAATTTGGTAAGAATACAACTTCATTTTATATTCATTTAATTTATTCTAAATTTATATCCCACCACAAATACCAATCTTTAAGAACTGATAGAGGAGGAAGAGAAGAAATACCACATATTTACATCATAGATAAATGTGGTTAAATATAAGATAGTTAACTCTGTATCATGTTATAATAAGCTAAAAACGGTAAAGACCAAGATAAACAACCATAAAAATGAGAATCTTCCATGAGAAAAAACATATTTTAAATTTTATTTCTTTTAATTGTATTTATTTTATTAGATTAGTTTAATAACTCTATCTATGTTTGATCTCTTTGTCTATTTGAGCCAAATACTTTAAAATTTAAAAGGGAATGAACATTCACACTCTATTTTTATTTTTTAATCCCATATAAGAAATAATAGAATAAAAAAGATGGTTTCATATATGACCAATTCACATCATGAGTTCTATTCATGTCCTTACTTCAATTCACATTATGAGATCACATTCCACATCATGAATCTGGGTGTGAAAGAACACATGAAACTTACTCAAAAGTGTCAATAGAAGGGGATTATTGTTTTAATTAATTATATTTTTAAACCCCTAGTGGTTTATGAAATATGATTTTGAAAATAAACAAATGAATTAAATTTTTGAATGATTTGAAATAAATTAGATTCACCCAAAATGATTTATTTTTTAATATAATTATTGATCTAGGAGAAAACAACACATAGGAGAAGTATTTTGGAATGTTTGAAATTTTATATATCATACCCATAATTAAAATAGATATAAATAAATTTATTAATAGTCAAGATATCACTTGAATGTTGAGTTTATTGAAAATGATTTCTTATTTGATTTTTTCCATGATGTTAATTCCTAGAAGCTTGCATTGAGTAAAATTATTATTAATCTTCACACCATGACCTAATTTCCTAGTTTAATATTCTCATTCCAAATAGGATTCTAGATAAAATATTTCCTATTTTTCTATACATATTTCATATGTTATACTTTGGTAATGTAATCCTCTAAGAACTAGCATTGATATCTTTTCAACGTTATGACTGAACAAATCCAAATTTTAAATTATTGAAGGATTTTTATTGGTGAAACATATGTCTTGATACCCACTTATAAATTTATCCTTCTTATACCACAGAATCCAAGGATGACCTTGTTAGGATAGATAAACATTTCAATCCATTGTTTTCTTTTCTAACCAGACTCATTGAATTTTTCATGATATTCAATTGAACGAGTTTGAAGGAGGAGTTATTAATGATGGATATGGGATGTTGTATTTTGAGAGGATACTAAAGGATGTTTCTATGGGGGTTTTGGGAATTTTTATATTTATATTCATTATATGTTATTGTTTACCCCTCTATTTGTTAAAAATAATGTATATATATAAAGGTATTTTCTTTGGTAGGCTAAAAATAACTATTGTAACATCCCGCCCCATCTCATTGGATTGAGAGGGAAGGGAAATTTTACATGGCCTTAAGAGACGTTAACAAGGTTCCAAAGGTGGGAAATAAATGATGAGGGCTCCGAGAAAAAAATAGGGAATGATTTTCCCATGAGATAAAACCAACCAACCATGCAATCCACTATCCACAAACTAAATGATTCATGTAGACAAAACAACCAAACCCATTCATTTCCAAAAGACAATAAACTAATTCATAACAATCCCAAATTCCAAATACAACCAAAACAAAATCATAGTACCAAGCGGAAGACTACAATAAGACTCCAACAGAACTAGGCCACCATCCATAGCTCCACACCAAGTTCCATGCTCTAAGCACCACAACATCACCAAAGCATAGAGCCAAACTGCTAGAAAAAAGAGTTGATTTTCTCTTACTTTTTTCCTTAAATACATCATCTTCAAAAACACCCAAGTGAAAAAGTATGGGGTGAGTACAAATACTTTGTAGGTTTCCCCAAAATGACTTCCCACAGAGGCCACTAGGATGAAACCATTAGCACATTTTTATAAAATAGTTTATATAAAACATTCGAAAGTGCAACAACATACAATAATCCAAACCCTCCTTTACCAATCCATTTCCCCCAAAATGCTCAAAGAACGCAAGAAATCCAAAAAACCATGCCAAAATATACTTCCCCATTTCACATTTTCAAAAAAAAAAATCCATCTTTCTAGCAACACACAACATGGCAACCAAAATGGTGGATCTTCTATCCAACCCATTCACTACATTTATAACTAGTGGTACTCCCCAACCACTTATCCTTTGATGGAGGCCCTTCCATCTAATATTAATCCATTTTTTTAATTGTACCTCCTTCCCAGTTCCACAAAATCCACAAAATCCATAACACTTAATCAACCAAAAATAACTAAGCACCAAAGCCACACAAAATCACACAATCATTCCCATCACATGCCAATTCACTTCAATAAATCACCAATTTATTGAAAACACCGTTTAACCAATTTTCCATGACCAAAAAAATTTCATTAAACAACATATTTATTAAAAACCATCTTTCACAAAACATTTTTCATAATCAACCACTAACGATTTTAAAATCGGCATTTTAAAATCACACAACAAACCCCGTTTTGAAACAGTAAACCATTTTCCGCAAAATCCAACAAATCTCCACGAATTGGTTATTCAATAAGATTCAAACATCAATATCACAATTAATTTCATTAAAAAAATTAGTTATACCAAAACCACTAGTTCTAACCATGTGGAGTCGAGAGAGAAGCCACAAACCATTAGGGTTCCAACAAATTCGACCGACAAGATACCGCACCCCCATCTGGTTAAACTCTCCATAAAAACTACTCTAGATATCCTTCCCTATCATCAACAAGCCTTAAAATCAACACCCAAGGAAAAAACCCCTATATCTACAAAAAATCTGGTGTGGATCTATAAAATAGAGAGAGATAGATATGCAGATCTAGAGGAAACCACAAAGAACCATGAGAGGAGACTTACCTGAGAAAAACCACCTTCAATCCACCAAGAAACACCATTATATTTTCTACCAAAATGTGTTGGGGAGAACCTATAAACTTTGAGCACCAAAAATCCTGAGTGAGGCTCGAGTGAGAGGAATTTTTGAATGAAATGATGCAACCCTAATGGAGACTGGATTTAAAAAAACCCATTTTTAAGTGGCTGCATTGTTAGACCACATGGTTTGGAAAACCGTCCGCTACCTATGTGCACACCAATCCCTAGAGTGAAGGGTTTTACATGGTTTCCTCACTCGATTTGGAAAACCATGCGCAAGTTGTACGAAGCCCACTGTCTCCCCCTACACAGTTTCTTGGAGAACCCACACTATCTTCCCTAACCGTGCTCAAACTGTGCTCCCATAGAAAAACCTCCAAACTTATTCAGAACCATTCCAAACTCTCCCAACCTCTTCTCAACTCATCCCAAGTGATTAAAACACATAAAAAGGCATTAAAATCCTACATCCCTCAACCTAGGGGTGCTGAATTCTCCACACCATTGGAATTTCTATCCTCATAAAGCAGGGAACCATCGCTTTGCTGAAAGTGCTCGGGCCATTGCATATCCATCTCTTTCTCCGGTTCCCAAGTCTCTTATAGAATCTCAACATGCTGCCAAAAAAACATGAAATAAACTGATTCCTTTACCATGAAACACTTTTTCTTTACTATCTATAATCTTCACTAGCATATTCACCAAGGAAGAATCTAGTTCTAGGTCAATATGATCCTAATAAATCACATGGTCATGATCCGGCTGATACTTTTTCAACTATGACACATGAAACACATTGTGCACCACACTAAACTATGGTGAAAAATCCAAATGATAAGACACCTCTCCAATCCTCTCAAGTATCTCAAAAGGATCAAAAAAACTTTATCAACCACCACGAATGACAAAGATCTTTAACAATGGTCCACATACAATTTTGGATGACTCTAACCTATCTAAATAATCTTCCTGATCAAATTGATATTTTTAGTAGTCTCTTGGACAAGGCCAGGTCTGATCATCGAAGTCTCACCTATTTTCACCCAACATAGTGGAGAATGACATGGACGCCCATACAATGCCTCAAATATAGCCATATGTATCAAAGCTTGATAACTGTTATTATAATAGAATTAAACCAACATTAATTGATCCTCCAATGAATTATCAAAATTAATCACACAAGCCCTTAACATATCCTCCTTGGTTTGTATCGTCCTCTCGAATTGGCTATCTGTCTGAGGATGATACATTGTGCTCATCATCAACTAGGCCCCAAGGTCTTACTGCAAGGATTTCTAGAAATGATATATGAACCTTGGATCTCTATATGATACAATTGAAATTGGAACACCATGCCTCTTTACCACCTCCCAGATATTGATTTTGGACAGATCCTCCACTGTATGAGATTCAAGAATCACGACAAAATGGGATGAATTTATGAGTCGTTCCATAATCACCCATATAACATCGTGTTTCCTTACCATTCTCAAAAGACCTGTCACAACATACATTGATATCTACTCCCATTTATATAATGGGATAGGTAATGACAGCAACATGTCTGCTAGCCACTGATGCTCTGCCTTGACTAGCTAACAAAGCAAGCATCTCGAGACAAATCTGGCCACATCCCTTTTCATAAAATCCCACTAAAACTATGATTTCAATGCCTTATACATCTTTTTAATTCTATGATTTCCAATCCACCTAGAATGATGTTAATTAACCTCGATAAGCCACTGGTACCACCATCCAATTCTGAAAACAGAAAACAGAATTCCTATTCAGTTCCCATTTCTTAATTGTCTCCCCACCATTGAGTTTCGACCCCATCGCCATACACTTATAATCTGATGCTTTTTCCTCTTTAACAAAACTATCAATGTTATGATCCAATGAAAGATGAAAGTTGACTTCTCTTCCACCTTGGTCCTCATATTCCAACTGCATGTCGGTTATGGTAGACATCAACTACCACTAATCTGATTCTTGTTCCACCACTTGAGCATATCATTTTATACTTAATCCATCTGCCACAAAATTTCCCTTAAATAGCATGTACATTAAGTTGAAATCAGAAATCTGGAGATATTCCATCCATCTCCTTTGCCTCAAGTTCAAATCTCTCTATCAAAAAATATGCTTTAAGATCTTATGATCGGTAAAAAATATAATTTTCATACCAAAGAGATAATTACACAACATTTTTAAATCAAGAACAACTACTTCCAAATCCAAATAATGTTTTGGGAAGTTTTTCTCATGAAAACTCAACTACCGTGATCCATATTCAACCACATAACCCCCCTGATTGAGAACACTCCCCAACCATGATCCTGATGCATCACAATACACCATGTACCCTTTCCCTAGTTCTGGAAAAACCAAGATTGGTGCGGATGTAAGGTGACCCTTTAACTCTTAAATTCATTTATGGAACAGATCATCCCATTGAAATAGGATATTATTCTTTGTCAATGACTTTATTGGAAAATCCATTAGTGAGAAATCATGAACAAAATATTGATAATACACTGCTGGACCAAGGAAGCATTGTATGTCAAAAATGTTCTTTGGCGGTTTCCATGAGATAAAAGCCTATATCATTTCTGGATCAACTAAAACACCCCTCTTTAGAATAACATATCCAAGGAATTGAGCCTCCTATATCCAAAAGACACACTTTGAAAAATTTTCATACAACCGATCATCCCTCAAGATCCCCAACATGATCACCAAGTGCTACTCATGCTCTACCCTTGTCCTCAAATACACCCGTATATCATCCAGAAATTCCACCACAAAAGAATCTAGATATCTCTGAAATATCTGATCCATTAATTCCATGAACACCGCTGGTGCATTAATTAGACCAAAAGGCACAAAAAAACTCATAATGTCCATATCAACTTCTAAAAGTTGTTTTCTGGATATCTTCCATTCTCACCTGCAATTGGTGATACCCTAACCTCATGTCAATCTTAGAGAACCACTGAGATCCCCTAAACTTGTCAAAAAATTCATCCTTTTGTGTATGAGGATATCAGTTCGTTATCATAACGTGTTTAATTCTATAGTAATCAACACAGAGCCTCAAGGTTTCATCTGCCTTTTTGACAAACAAAAAACGGTGTTGCCCACAGAGATGTGCTAGGTTGGATGAACCCTTTGTTATCAAAATCCTTCAACTGCACCTATAATTCACTCAATTATTCTATTTCTATTTGGTTAGATTGATGTGATATAGAACTAGTCCTTGAAAGGAGATCAATCATAAACTCCAGATCTCTCATGTAACACCCCGACCCTAGTTACCTAGAGTTGGTGCATTATTACATAACATTGGCATGATCACAAGAAAGATCAAATCTCGAAAGACCGATTTGTTTAGTATCCTTAGAAACACTAGATATATTCATAAGTCTTACATTACATCATAAAGTGAAAAACTACTACAACAACATATTGTCTCCATATTCCACACTCATATCCCCACATAATATCCCTACAGGTCATTAATAATTTACCTTTTCACTTCCTGGGAAAAATAAAACATAGAAAAGGGGTGAGCTCAAATTCCCAGTAAGGATAACAATATAGTGGAAACTTTCATAAATAATAATAATCATTTAAGGTAATGTATAACTAAAACAAAAGCCTTTTAAACTTGAACTTCAACATAGTATGGCAAAAGTAAAATGAAATAATGCCATTTACTTATTCACATGGATATTCTACTAATCGAATAATCACATGCAATATCAATAACCACTTTCATAATGATGGAATGCATAATTCCAGACTATCTTAACCACATAGCCAAGGCCTCGTGCCAAGACTACAAATAAGATTTTGTCAAGGCCTTGTGCCAAGACACTAGTTTGTCTCATGAGACCTATCGATGCATCGAGGAGCTATAGAGGGCTCCACCCGTCACTTACTAAGTCCAATGAATTCCCATATGAAAATGTTTAAATGTAACATAAACATTCGTATTAAAACAAGCATACAAAATGTCAATACATTCTCCATAAACAATGAATGGTATAAAAATAACACATCCACAGTAAAACATATCACAAAACCTTAAATACAATACAAATGTTTTTATCATAATAAATCAACTTCAAATAAGCTTAAAATTCATCAAAGGATGTTTACATAGATGAAAATAAAAACTATTTGAGATAAATATCTCTTTTCGCGAAATCATTGAAAAGTCACACATTTATAAAGTAATTTAAAAGAGGTTTTTGAATCAAAGTTTCCCATACCACTTTGAAACTTTTGAAAAGAAATGTGATTTCAAAAGATTCATGTCCATATAAATAAATCCTTAAAATCATTTTGAAAACATGGACATTAATTAAAAAGATTTAGAAAGATAAATCATTAAAACATTTAAAATTATGATCTTGATAAAGAGTACCTTTCACAAATTCTTAAAATATTCATTTTGAAATCAATTAAAAGTTACATAATTATAAAATAAAACATTTACTTGGAAAATATTCTTGTAAGATTCTAAGGGAAGCTTTGACGATTTTATAACGCCGGTAAATAGCCGCACCCGCCGTATAAGCTAAAAAAAGACATTCTTACCTTAAATTTGACGAAAAGGTTAAAAGTGACTTGTTTGGTAAACAACAGAAAGATTCCTTTCAAACCACATAAGGTTATAAATGACTTTAACCCATTGTATAGTAAATAGTAAAAATGTTTTTAAATACATTTTTAAGGAACATGGATGTGGATGATAAAGAGATCCCAGTAGATAATTACGTATAAACAACCTCGGATAATGAAGAGATTGTGAAATAAACCCTTACCTTGTACTTTTCCTTGGTTGGGGTAGGTTAACCTCCTATATAATGGTGAAATAATTGTTATTAAATTATACAAGAATCATATACATTAATATGATATCATATATGATCTTTTAACATTGATTTGTTAATAATATCTTAGTATTATCGTTGTTTCGGGTGTTAACTTACTCATTTTCTTTTATATGTTTTGTTACATAAGCCATGTTTTTAATGGATAGGTTGTATATTATTCATATCCAGAATGAAATCAAGTCCTTAAACATCAATTTTAAGTCATCAAATGATAATTATACTTGAATGGATACGATGGAGGATGAATCTCATCGCGTTCGTGGAGACGGTAGTCCGTACGTACGCACGAGCGACAATATCATTATTCTGATATTAAAATAATATATAAATGGATGGTATATCATATATAAAGAAACATTAACATGTTATATTTATTATTTAAATGATTTACACATCATTATTATACCCATACAAATATTAATATATTGAATAACAATTACACCACGACGTGGAGACGGTAAGCCGTACGTACGCACGTATGGTGACATGTTATTCAAAGGGTGGATAGAATACTAAATATGGTCTTACCATATTTATAATAACATCAAAGTATATATATGATACTGGAGTTATTATTTTATAATTGTAATAACAAAGGAAGAAGAAGTGGAAGAAGAAAGGAACTTGGAAAAGGGTGGTGAAATCATTACCTCTTCTTCGGGTTCTTCCTTTTGATTTGATCAAAAGTGCTCCTTAGGTTGGCTTTCGGATCAAACTATGGCCTGTAGGTTGTATTGAGGGAAGTTGGGAGAGTACTTGGGCAGAGTTTGGCCGAACCAAAAGGCTTTTAAGATGTGAAGAAATGAGAAGGAGGAGTGCCCTTTTATAAGAGGGGTGAGGGGCACCTTTGGAAAAGCTAGAAATATTAATTTATAATAAATTAATATTCTGTTTCTAATGCCTCCAAAATAGATTATTTAAAGGTTAAGGTGGGTATGAGTCGAAAACCATTCAACAAATATAATTTAGACAGGTTTGGGTCATTATATTAACCTTATCTTTTAGTTTTAACTCTTAGTTAATTAGTTTGACATTTACCATGTCACTTTGTATCTTTATATTATATGGTTAATAAACTTACTATATACATCCAAGCGACCCCAAAGTGGTAAATTATTGATATAACTCTCATGATATAAGTCTCTTGGACAAACCTTAGATTTTTAAGAATTTAATATCAATTAATAATATAATATTTGTTTTAAAAACTCTTTTATGTCAATTTTTACACTATTCAATAGTTGATTTTTGTGAAACTCATAGCCGAGTTATTACTTCAAAAAAAGTCAATTAAATCAATCGTAATATGTCATATTATCTTATAAAATTAGTGTAATTCATTAAAAGTCTCAAATTATATTTATTTGGGAATTTATAATATCAATTATTTTAATTGTTCACTATTATGGTAATTACTACATCATCATTGTTTCATAAATAAATTAAATTATTTAATATATAAAAATTATAAATAAAATATCATTATGTAGGAAATATTTTTATCTTTCTAATGAATATTTATAGTCGAACATCCAACATATATAACCCTATTTAAAAATTGTTTTTCTAAAGCATATATGCTTGTGTCATTTTGGTATTCATTTTAACTTAATTAAAATAAAGTGTCCCTATCACCTACAAGTGGCTCCATGGGGTCCCAAAATTGACCCAAAGATGCCCATGGTCGGCCATGTATCAACCCATAAGGTTAGGACACGTTTTAGGGTAATTGTTTCTTATTATAATATTAATTTTTAACCCTTATTTACCGGATTTACCCTTTAACCATGGTAAATAAAATATTTACTGAAGTAATTATTCAAAATGTCTAAAAATAAAAGTTACCTATTTACAAAATTTGAACATACTGATTCCAAATATGGAATCCATTTTTCCAAATTCAAAACACAGAAGTGGCAGAAATTAATTTAAAATTAATTCCCGTTGTTAAAACAAAAAGCGTGTTTTTAAGAGATAATAACTATCAAAAGATTGGCACTTGTTTATGTCTGATTTAATTGTGAAATTATGTCCAATGAAAAACATTGAATTAAATGGTAAAAATATATTATAAATATACTTTAAAACCACTCAAATTCATAATTTTTCAATATTAATTATTTTGATTAAAAAAGTTGTTTTTAATTAAAATTTAGTAATTTTCACTATTCATCAAAATATGAAAGTTATCCAAAAAGTACCAAAATTTCACCCTAGGCTAATTTAGATATTCCGAATCCAAAAATGAAGTCCATTTTGAGAGATAGAATTTATTAAATTTCAAAAATTAGGTATTACAATTCATAACAGCTAGTTTGATTGGTTGTGGTGTGTTAGAACTCGAAGTTGCGTACAACACACGCTACTATATTATTTAAAGGAAAGCGTACCGTGGAAGATTGGGATGTTTCATTTTAAATTTTTGATGTCCCAATTTAGTCAAAAAGTTTAAAATATTGTATTTAAAAATGGTTCACTATTAAAATTTGGTAAAAGTGCAATACTAAAATTGAATTTGTTCTTACATTATGTCTAAGAAACTCCTAATATGGATTCTAAAATTATAAGGATTATATAAAGTTTAAAATCTAGTTAATACTATTCATAACCTCTTTTGAATGGCTTGTTTGGTAAGTCATGGTGCGCTTGAACTCGGTGTTGCGTGTAGTGAATGTTATTGAATTGTTTTTAAGAAATAACACACTATGAAATCTTGGGGTGTTACATTCTCCCCTCCTTCAATAAATTGCGTCCTCGCAATTTTAAATTGTTCTTCAAAAATAAAATTTTGAAAATAGAAAATATCTTTGTGGGAAAACCCACATCGTAAATTGGGTTACTAAAATTTAGTCTTAATATGAGGAAAAGAGAAATGAAAGGGTCACTGCCAAATTATGATCTCGATTAGGAGAACATTGGTGGCAATTAGAGACATATAATTGGAGGAAAAATGTAAATATTTATTGGTAGTGATTGAGGTCATCAATCATAAACAAGTGTAAAATTGAGGTCCTTAAATTCATCAATCTATGATGATTTGAAATACCATCAGTTCAACAAAACATAGGGTATTAGGATAACACATACTTGGTTTTAGGATTCCTTAAATAAAGTATAAGAATTAATTTTTCAAAGAATAAGAGAAGAAGAAAAATATATCCTTGAGAAGTATAGTTCCATCCTTTAACTAATTTCTACCACAAACTCATCTTTCACTCTAAAAGATAATAGAACGTAAAAAAAAATATTATATTTATTCTATTTGTATAGGGTTCCAAAAAAATGAATTTATAATTAATCTACCAGATCTTTAAAAAAACTACATTATTTAATCCCGAACATCACATGGGTTAGTGGTAGGTGATAAACCCTTGTCGCCCTTTTGGTTGTGGGTTCAAGTCTCGCGGCCTTTCCGGACGCGACGGGTTGCCGCTCGACCACCCGGTTGTCCTTTTATGGCAATCCAAAATAATCCAAACTAGAACTATCCAAAATACTTCAGTCCAAAATTTATATGGAAGGTAAACACAATGAAGATCCTTTTTTCACGTCATAACTTGTGATCACCTTCATCATGAATTCTTTTAAAACACTGCAACATCCTAAATTATCATAAAACCTTATTGATTGCATTCATGATCCCTTATTCCTTATAGAATAATAGATATACTCCTTCAATCAAAAAATGTTGTAAACCCCAAAAATGATGGAATATACAAATCATTAATCAGTTTCAAGGTAGTCAAGAATATCCAATATAATTTATCCAAAACAATCACGTATTATTCTAAAATAACTACCTCGGTATCAGAACCATATTATAGTTTATCTTTCTCTCAACCATATATTTTCCAAAAATTTAACCTGCTATTGAGTCACTTTTCTTTGTTCCACACAATCTCAAGTCCATAATGAAATAGTACTGCAGTACAATCCTTTTATACTTCATAATTACTATAACAAGTACATTGTTGATACAACACTCAAATGACATAATCAACATAAGAACTCTAATCATTCCTCATCATCTGTGGTAGTATCATAACTTGATTATAATCAAATAGCATCATTTGCGGCATAGTCTAATGATTGAGACATTGGATCGTGTAGTGTCCAAACTCCTTTCAAATGAAGCATTGTAAATTTGAAACCATTTTCTTACCCTTGCAGTCACGTACTTTGTGCCCTTTTCCTCCACACTTATAACAAACTCCCATTCTTTTTAGGCAAGTTCCATGGTGTTTCTTCCCACAGTTATCACATATGGGAAAATTCTTCTTTTCCCTCTTCCCTTTATCCATCTTTCCCTCTTCCATACTTTTCTTCTCTTGCTTCCCTTCAAAGAAATAGGACTCAGTAAACTCTTTACTTATCTTATCAACACATGATATT
Organism: Viscum album; assembly: GCA_963277665.1. Taxonomy (NCBI): domain Eukaryota; kingdom Viridiplantae; phylum Streptophyta; class Magnoliopsida; order Santalales; family Viscaceae; genus Viscum; species Viscum album. The sequence goes on along the minus strand of OY728152.1, from coordinate 1,905,353,407 downwards.
ATTTCTTAATATGATGATAATACATGGAAGACTATTTCTCTTATAAATTCTAGCTTAAGACCATGAAAGATATGATCCTTCCTTCTCTTTGGATCATCTGCATTGCTGGAGTTCTCATTCCTTCTACTGGGTGCCATTTCTAAACAATGGCATACACTAGACTAGTTTATGAATAACAATACCTAATCCCAAACTTGTAAAACACATAACATAAATTAAATAGTTTGTGGATATAATCCATAATCATAAAAATGTCTCCTTTGAGGAAGTATATACTCATAAACCCTTCATAATGGTTTGTAAAGAAAATAAGAATTATCCTAAGAATATCCCCCGGGAGTGTCGTAACCAAGAGTGCAGCAAGGCCTATTGTCGTGCACCAGTTCCCGTTCGAGTCCAGCTCAAAGAGGTGTTTTCGGGTTTTACCCCTAGGTACATCTGTGCCAGAGCCGCCTCTACCTGCTCATATCCAGACAGGGATGTATTGCTCGGAAAACTCATAAAATATCTACAACACCAAAATTCTAGGATGTTCTTCTATAATAAACCTCAAAAAACATCTTAAATCTATGTGCTCTAATTAGAGTTTATCTAAATCTAGCTTCCATGGTTTGTACTAAACTTCCTCTGATACCAACTGTAACGCCCCGACCCCAGTTACCTAGAGTCGGTGCATTATTACATAACATTGGCATGATCACAAGAAATATCAAATCTCGAAAGACCGATTTGTTTAGTAGCCTTGGAAACACTAGATATATTCATAAGTCTTACATTACATCATAAAGTGAAAAACTACTACAACAACATATTGTCTCCATATTCCACACTCATATCCCTACATAATATCCCTGCAGGTCATTCATAATTTACTTCTTCGCTTCCTGGGAAAAATAGAACATAGAAAAGGGGTGAGCTCAAATTCCCATTAAGGATAACAATATATCAGAAACTTTCATAAATAATAATAAACATTTAAGGAAATGTATAACTAAAACAAAAGCCTTTTAAACTTGAACTTCAACATTGTATGGAAAAAGTAAAATGAAATAATTCCATTTACTTATTCACATGGATATTCTACAAATCGAATAATCACATGAAATATCAATAACCACTTTCATAATGATGGAATGAATAATGTCAGACTATCATAACCACATAGCCAAGGCCTCGTTCCAAGACTACAAATAAGATTATGTCAAGGCCTTGTGCCAAGACACTAGTTTGTCTCATGAGACCTACTGATGCATCGAGGAGCTATAGCGGGCTCCACCCTTCACTTACTAAGTCTAATGAATTCCCATATGAAAAGGTTTAAAAGTAACATAAACATTCGTATTAAAACTAGCATATGAAATGTCAATACTTTCTCCATAAACCATGAATGGTATAAAAATAACACATCCACAGTAAAACATATCACAAAACCTTCAATACAATACAAAAGTTTTTATCATAATAAATCAACATTCAATAAGCTTAAAATCCATCAAAGGATGTTGACATAGATGAAAATCAAAACTATTTGAGATAAATATCTCTTTTCTTGAAATCATTGAAAAGTCACGCATTTATAATGGAATTAATTTTAAAGAGGTTTTTGAATCAAAGTGTCCCATACATCTTTGAAACTTTTGAAAATAAATATCATTTAAAAACATTCATGTCCATATAAATAAATCCTTAAAATCATTTTGAAAACATGGACATTAATTAAAAAGATTTAGAAAGCTAAATCTTTAAAACATTTAAAATTATGATCTTGATAAAGAGTACCTTTCACAAATTCTTAAAATATTCATTTTGAAATCATTTAAAAGTCACATAATTATAAAATAAAACATTTACTTTGAAAATATTCTTATAAGATTCTAAGGGAAGCTTTGACGATTTTATAATGGCGGTAAATAGCCGCACCCGCCGTATAAGTTAAAAAAAGACATTCTTACCTTAAATTTGTCGAAAAGGTTAAAAGTTCCTTGTTTGGAAAACAAAGGAAAGATTCTTTTTAAACCACATAAGGTTATAAATGAATTTAACCCATTGTCTAGTAAATATTAAAAATGTTTTTAAATAAATTTTTAAGGAACATGGATGAGGATGATAAAGAGATCCCAGTAGATAATTATGTATAAACAACCTCGGATAATAAAAAGATTGTGAAATAAACCCTTACCTTGTACTTTTCCTTGGTTGGGGTAGGTTATAATCCTGTATAATGGTGAAATAATTGTTATTAAATTATACAAGAATAATATACATTAGTATTATATCATATATGATCTTTTAACATTGATTTGTTAATAATATCTTAGTATTATCGTTGTTTCGGGTGTTAACTTACTTGTTTTCTTTTATATGTTTTGTTACGTAATCCATGTTTTTAATGGATAGGTTGTATATTATTCATATCCAGAATGAAATCAAATCCTTAAACATCATTTTTAAATAATCAAATGATAATTATACTTGAATGGATACGATGGAGAATGAATCTCATCGCGTTCGTGGAGACGGTAGTCCGTACGTACGCACGAGCGACAATATCATTATTTTGATATTAAAATAATATATAAATGGATGGTATATCATATACACATAATAATTAACATGTTATATTTATTATTTACAAGATTTACACATCATTATTTTACCCATCCAAATAATAATATATTGAATAACAATTACACCACGACGTGGAGACGGTAAGCCGTACGTATGCACGTATGGTGACATGTTATTCAAAGGGTGGATAGAATACTGAATATGGTTGTACCATATTTATAATAATATCACAGTATATATATGATACTGTATTTATTATTTTATAATGGTAATAACAAAGTAATAAGAAGTGGAAGAAGAAAGGAACTTGGAAAAGGGTGGTGAAATCATTACCTCTTCTTCGAGTTCTTCCTTTTGATTTGATCAAAAGGGATCCTTAGGTTGGCTTTCTGATCAAACTAATGCCTCTAGGTTGTATTTAGGGAAGTTGGGAGAGTATTTGGGCAGAGTATGGCCGAACCAAAAGGCTTTGAAGGTGTGATGAAATGATAAGGAGGAGTGCCCTTTTATAAGAGGGGTGAGGGGCACCTTTGGAAAAGCTAGAAATATTAATTTATAATAAATTCATATTCGGTTTATAATGCCTCCGAAGTGGATTATTTAAAAGTTAAGGTGGGGATGAGTCGAAAACCATTCAAACAATATAATTTATACAGGTTTGGGTCATTATATTAACCTTATGTTTTAGTTTTAACTCATTGTTAATTAGTTTGACATTTACCATGTCACTTTGTATTTTTATATTATATGGTTAATAAACTTACTATATACATCCAATCGACCCCAAAGTGGTCCATTAATGATATAAATATCATTATATAAGTCTATTGGACAATCCTTATATTTTTAGGAAATTTAATATCAATTAATAATATAATATTTTTTTAAAAAACTCTTTTATGTCAATTTTTAAACTATTCAATAGTTGATTTTTCTGTAACTCATAACAAAATTATTACTTCAAAAAAGTCAATTAAATAAATCCTAATATGTCATATTATACTATAAAATTAGTGTAATTCATTAAAAGTCTCAAATTATATTTATTTGGGTATTTATAATATCAATTATTTTAATTGTTCACTATTATGGTAATTACTGCATCATCATTGTGTCATAAATAAATTAAATTATTTAATCTCGAAAAATTATAAATAAACTATCATTATGTAGGAAATATTTTTACATTTATAATGAATATTTATAGTCGAAAATCCAACATATATAACCCTATGTAAAAATTGTTTTCCTAAAGGATATATGCTTGTGTCTTTTTTGTATTCATTTTAACTTACTTAAAATAAAGTGTCCCTATCACCTACAAGTGGCTCCATGGGGTCCCAAAATTGACCCAAAGATTCCCATGGTCGGAAATGTATCAATCAATAAGGTTAGGACATGTTTTAGGGTAATTGTTTCTTATTATAATATTATTTGTTTAACTCTTATTTACCGGATTTACCCTTTAACCATGGTAAATAAAATATTTACCGAAGTAATTATTCAAAATGTCTAAAAATAAAAGTTACCTATTTAAAAAATTTAAAAATACTGATTACAAATATGGAATCCATTTTTTCAAATTCAAAATACAGAAGTGGCAGAAATTAATTTAAAATTAATTCCTGTTGTTAAAACAAAAAAGCGTGTTTTTAAGAGATAATAACTATCAAAAGATTGACACTTGTTTATGTCTGGTTTAATTGTGAAATTATGTCCAATGACAAACATTGAATTAAATGGTAAAAATATATTCTAAATATACTTTAAAACCACTCAAATTCATAATTTATCAATATTAATTATTTTAATTTAAAAAGTTGTTTTTAATTAAAATTTAGTAATTTTCACTATTCATCAAAATGTGAAAGTTATCCGAAAAGTGCCAAAATTTCACCCTAGGATAATTTAGATATTCTGAATCCAAAAATGAAGTCCATTTTGAGAGATAGAATTTATAAAATTTCAAAAAGTAGGTATTACTATTCATAACGGCTAGTTTGATTGGTTGTGGTGTGTTAGAACTCGAAGTTGCGTACAACATATGCTACTGTATTATTCAAAGGAAAACGTACCGTGGAAGCTTGGGATGTTGAATTTTAAATTTTTGATGTCCCCATTTAGTCAAAAAGTTTAAAATATTGTATTTAAAAAGGGTTCACTATTAAAATTTTGTAAAAGTGCAATACTGAAAATGAATTTGTTCTTACATTATGTCTAAGAAACTCCTAATATGGATTCTGAAATTATAAGGATTATATAAAGTTTAAAATCTAGTTAATACTATTCATAACCTCTTTTGAACAACTTGTTTGGTAAGTCATGGTGTGTTTTAACTCGGTGTTGCGTGTAGTGCAAGTTATTGAATTATTTTGATGAAATAACACACTATGAAATCTTGGGGTGTTACATCTCATAGATAGAAACCCTATGAATTCTTCAGGAAATACATTCATAAAATGATCCAAAAATGCAGGAAGAATACTCTACTCAACACATTCCACTGATGCCAATGAAAATGCCTCTAACTAATACGATATTGTGCGAACATTTTGTGCCAACAAATCTGTTGCACCCATCTTTTCACTCTTCTCCCTTCTAAAGAGATGTCTAACACCATCCTCCATCACAAAACTAATCATTAAAACATAGAAATCAATGTGGGCATTAAAAATTTCCAACCAATCCATTCCCAATATAATATCATAAGCATCCATATCAAGCACTGTGAAATCCCACATCAATTTGATTCCATCCAAAACTAAACAACCACATCGACATAGGAATTCTCGACACTCTCTTTGACCTAGAAGATTTTGTAATTTCAAAACAGAAGGCATAATTTCCATTTGTAAATTCAAAACATCAATGATGTGAGAAGCAATAAAAGAATGAGAATCATCTGTATCAAACAAAGAATTAATCAAAATTTAATTTAAAACAAACGTACCTCGCACCGTAGATAGTCTCGACTGATCATCCACTATGACCTTCTCAGCTTCAAAAAACTGCTTGCTTGCCACACTCTTCTCTTTATTACCCTAATAAAGAATCATGGTATTCCGAGAATCACCTTGACCGACTTTACTCTACTGCTTATGGGTTGCTACTACCCCCATCCCAATGAGACATAAGACCACTATGACCCATGAGAAGTGTCACAAATACCCTACCTCATATAAATTAGAAAATAAAACTTCAAATTCCCCATTTACTTATAATTATGTCATTATTGAGGTTGTGTTATACAATCCCGCTTGATGTGGTTCATAGAAACACATTGAAAACATCTCGGATTACTCTAAGGATTCGAAGGAATATTCACTAATGGTGTCATGGGATTCAAGACTGTACCCCCCATCTTAGAAATAAGTGTCCCTGTTTCAGTTGAACCTAATGCTCGAGTTACCACTATTCCCCATGGGTACCAACATACTTCCCTCACCTATAACACTCACAAGATCCTGCTCCTCCACCGTATCTCGATACACCAATTATGTGTAATCATTTATACACTGCATTTTTATCTTGGAATAAACATCCTAGTTCATCCCAATATCGAAAATTCATGCCTTCAATGATGTAATACCTTCCACCTCAGGTGAAACCAACACTAAGTTCATAAACATAGCCACATATTCTATTAATTCCCAGTTCCCTTATTTCAAACTGAATAAATCTATTGTACGCTAAATTCTAAATGTATGAGGGTAGAATTTTTTATTAAAAATTTTTTCAAACCCCTCCCATGTCACACTTTGATCCATCCCATCTTGGACTTTTATCTCCCACCACTATAGGGAATGATCTTCCAACATATACGTGGCTAGTTTCACTTCTATCTATTTCAGTGATTCCAAGAAGTCAAATATACTATTCATTCTATTTAGCCATGCTTTAGGCCTTTTGGCTCCAAATCACCCCTAAACATGGGTGGATTCTTGATATGAAACTGAACCGCATGATCCACATATTTTGGTTCATCCACTTTATTCCCACTTTACCATCTTGTAAGTCTTGAAATATACTCTGCACTAGCTTTTGGTTCACTTGAGGTTTAGGTGAAACCACATTTTCAGCAACTTCCTCCAGTTTATCTCTATGATGCCTACCAGGTGCCATTTCTATCAACAAAAATAACCATAAGTATCACTCCATTTATAAGAAAGGGTATAAAATTTTCAAATTCAAACAAATAACAACTATCACAACCAATCATTCAACAAGTTCACATTTCACATGTTGTGCTATTCTAAAAAATCCACCATGTTTTGAAAATAAATCCATTTTCAAAATACCACAAGTTTCCATGTTTCAAATCCTTTTTTAAAACCCAATACAGATTTTCAAAATCAACACATTCAACTCCCACCATAGATAATTATACCCCAATGAAATAATAATCTTAGTAGGAAGTCATTCTACCATGCATGCCATGATCATCTCATTGGCTACAATGAGATATCTGATGCCTATAAGTATATCCAAACACTTATGTACCCAACTCTATAGTAACGTGATGTTCCGCATAAAAGGGTTCGCTACGTCCTTTTATGCTATACATTCTATGTTCTGACAATCCTATGTCTTGCTACCATCCCAGATCAAGTAATAGGCCAAGAAAGAATATCAACACCAAGACCAAAGATCGAAACCAAGGATCAAACAACTTCTTTCACTTGAAATCCAAGGACCGGACAAACTAATACCACTTGTAACATCTCGCCCAATCTCATTCGCTTGAGAGTGTAGAGGAATGCTACTTTTCCTTATGTTATGTCCCCAAGGTTCCAAAGGTGGGAAATAAATGTTGAGGGATCCATGAATAAATTGGGGAATGATTTTTCATTGAGATAAAACCAACCAACCAATCAATCCACTATCATCATACTACATACTGAAAGTAGACAAAACAACCAAACTCATGCATTAACAAAATACAACAAACTAATCCATAACAATCCCACATTTCAAATACATCCAAGAAAAAATTAGAGTACAAAGTGTAAGAATAAAACAAGACTCCAATAGAACTAGGACACCATCTATATCTCTACACTCATATCCATTCTCCAAGAACCACAACATCACCAAAGCATCATGCTGAACAACTAGAAAAAAAAAGATGATTTACTATTACATGTGTCCCGAAATACAATATCTGCAAAAGCACCCAAGTGAAAAAGTAGGGGTGAGTTCAAATACTTTGTAGGTTTTCCCCAAATGACTTCTCTAAACATGTCACTAGGATAAAACCGTTATTACATTTATATAAAATAGTTTATATAAAACATTCAATAGTGCAACAACTTACAAAAAGGAAAACACTCTTTTACCAAGCCATTTCCACCCAAATTCTCAAAACACATAGGAATGCCCAAAAACAATGACATAATCCATATCACTATTTTACATTATCCTAATAAATTTCATCTTTCTAGAAAAAAAAAACCAGGCAACCAAAATGGTGGAGCTTCCATCCAACTCGTTCCCTACTTTTCTAACTAGTGGTACTTCCCGCCCATTTATCCTTTGATGGGGGCCCTTCTGTCTACTATCCATCCCATTTTTATAGTGTTACTTCCCTCCCAATTAAACATAATCTAAAAAATCCATAACACTTAATCAACCAAAAATCACTAAGCACCAAGTCCACACAAATGCTACACCATCATTTTTATCACATGCTGATTCACTTAAATAAATCAGACATTTTTTTTAAAATAACTTTTTAACCAATATTCCATGCGCAACCACATTTCAATAAACAAAATATTTAATGAAAACCATCATTCGCAAAAAAAAATTCATAATCAACCACTTTCTATTTTAAAATCAACATTTTAAAATAATAAAACAAGCCCCTTTTTTCAATGATAACCCATTTTCTCCAAAATACCCTAAATCACCACCAATTGGGTTTCCAACAAGATTCACACATCATTATCAAAATTAATTTCAATAAAAAAAATTAATTTTACCAAAACCACTAGTTCTAACCAATTGGAGTTGAGAGAGAAGACACATACCTTTAGGGTTTAAGTAAATTCGACCCACAAGAAAAAGCACCCCAATCCGGGAAAACACTCCACAAAAAAGACTCCAGATATCCTTCCTTATCATTAAAAAGATTTAAAATCAATACCCCATGTGAGGCCCCGATACAAGTTGCCCGAAATCGGTGCGCTGCATATGGTGTGTAATGTTTTTCTCACCAAAGAAAATAATTAATTTACACATCATATCCTCTTAGGAGGAACTTTCTGGTTTAGACCCTGGAGAATCAGAGAAAACAGCTTCACTTCTTCATCACTTAGATAAGATCAAACTCCAAATTCTTGGAGAAACTCTACTAACCTGTAAAAATTCATTAAAAAAATAGGGTGAGCATTGAAATACTCAGTAAGGGGTTTGAAAAATACATAATACCACTTTTGAAAACTTTATTAGAAAAATAAATTCACATACATCAAAATTATTCCTTTGAAGAAAACATCATGACATTTCAAAGGTCGTTATAAAAAATAATAAATCATTTCATACACAAGTATTTGAACATTTAACAGAAAGCTAGTAAGCATGTTTGTACATAAGTGTATGAATTCTATCATGTAAATTAAGCATAACATCCAAGGTATGCAAGAACTACTGAGGATGAAAATTATCATAGTTTCACATAAAAAATTTCACTACAACTTATAAAAATGCACATTATGACATAATTAATGTAATGCTAACATTTGAATTAAAATTCTGGAAAGTTAAACTTATCATGCATCATCACTGTCTCATAATATTCCATCTGCACTTTAATCTCAAACTCATAGTTAATGGTTATATAACCAAGGATATTTATCTAGTCGAAATAATCACTTGGTTGGTCATATACGGAAACATAATGAGGAAACGTATAATTTCGGACTCATGTCTGAATTGAAAGGCCTTGTTCCATGACCTAAGGGTAGAAACCCAATCTGACTGTCTCCATAACTATCGATGCATCGAGGAGCTTACTTTTACCGGTCTCCAACCCAGAGGGATTAGTTTAACCAGTCCCCAACCTGGAGGGATTTCTTTTAACTGGATCCCAACCCGGCAGTCCAATACATTCCTCATATGTCAAAAAGGTCTGATATTCAAGGTGTCCCATAACACATTGAATATTTAATTTCCAATTGATATTACCCAAAAAAATAGTCCTGTGTTTTTCTGAAAACATTATCCAAGATTCTGAAAACAAAATAACTAATTCTGAGACTGCTTGACTAATAATAGGCCATGATGGATCCATGCCCAATCCCTTCTTATCTACCACACTCGAGTGTCGGGTTTTCTGAAAACATTTTTAAGCTTGCATTAAATACGTACACATTTGTATTGGGTTTTCATATATTAAAACTTGAAAACAACATTTGATACATAAGAAATGCATATACATATTCACATGTATATATATACATTTCACATAAGATAACACATAAAATGACGGGTGATTAGGGTTTTCCACATGAAATGATGGCTTCTTAATTAAAGAACCTTGTCCATGGAAATGAAGTCTTACGAAAAATACAGGACATTCATTATGATGATAAAAGTGTAAATGTACATGAAATTAGATTCAAACATTGATTGATTTATGAACAACATTCACAGCTTCAGGTAATGGACTATATGGACATGTTACTTTAAATCATTTTTAACCTAATCTCTTGAAATCAAAACATATGAAGTTAATATAATTGAAACTTTTAAATTAATGTATGTTTGACACATACATTTTTATTTAGAAAACACCAAAATTAACATTTATTAAATACCCTTTAAATACTAATTTCATTAAAAACACCAATTATATTTTGATGATCATCATATTGAAATTAGGGTTTGGGAATTAAACAAATATTTATACATATACATATATCTTAATATACTCAAGGTGTATACATTTATAACCAAATAATTTTTTATGTGTAATAAATACTTCAAAACATAATCAATCATTAATACTTATTGATTGAAATCCAAACCATGTAAGGTATATAGCTTTTGTGACCAAATGTATATTCATATGTAAAAATTAGGGTTTCGCATACTAAATATAAATCCAATTGAACCCAAAGGACGTTTCACATCTAAAACATTACCAAAAGCTTGGAAATCATCTTTTAAAAATTATAAAATGGATTTGGATAGTGATACATAAATATGTATATGGATATATATGTGTGTGTGTGTGTGTGTGTGTATCTCTGTGTGTGTTTTAGAGACATAATTCCATTTGACCCAAAACTTTTTTCGCGCATAAAATATTATTTAAGGATTGATATTCAAGTCCTAAAATCATTATTTGATTTTTACTGAATTACATATGTATATATAAGTGTATAATTTCATATACCATTTTTAGAAAAAGGATTTGGCATGAAGAACAGATTCCAAATAACCTTAATAAATATATAATTCCCGGTAAGGCATACCTAATCATTTTTGGAAACCTTTAAATGGATTGGACTTGGGTTATATATTTATATACTTTTCTACCTGATTATACACAAAATATATATATATATATATTGTGTTTTGCTTAATGGTGACCTTTCAAGTTAAACCCTTATATAGATTATAATTGTATGAACCTTAACAACATTTCAATGACCCAAATTGAAAATCCTTAAAACAGAGAAGGGTTGATATATATATATAATATATTATACATATATATATGTTTTGTAAAATAAAATTGAATGAAAATAATCACTTTTAAAAAAACATTAACAAACCCAAAATCATATTTTAAAAGGATACACGATTCAAAATCAGAATTGAATCATAAAAAATATAATTAAATATATATATATATATATATGTATGTATGTATAACCCATGTATATAAAACTATATTAAAAGGGTTTTCAAGATAAATTAATCCCTTGCTTGTGAACCCTTAATTAAAACTGTGAATCACACTTTTTTTTGAGAGGCTTGAAAATAAGAAGCATTTGATATATATATATATATATATATAACATAAAATATACCCATTTACACACAAATCATGTGTAATCGGTTTTCATAACAAAAATATATAGAAAAGTCCCTTACATAGTTTATGCATGTGCGAGCTTTAAAAAATCTACACCAAAACCCATTTTGAAAACCGTAAAATGGGATATATATATATATATATATATATATGAATATGTTGTATATACAGAAACCTATAATAGGGGTCTGATTAATCAAAACTGGTTGAAATCTATCCCTTACCTAAATAGAGGATGAGGGTTTTGGCCTGGCAGAAGCTTGCTGGAGGAGCTTGGGAAGGTGCTGGAGGTCTAGGAGGAAGAGTGGGGGTTCGATGAAAGCTTGAGCAAGGATCCAGGAGGTCTTGTGAATTCTACGAATAGGTTTTTATAAACTATATCTATAATGAATGGGGAAAAGATCCTTGGCTACTTTAAATAAAAGAAACATTGGGAAAGAGACCTGTTGTGGAAATTGACACAACTTAAGAAATTGACACAAATCCACTGATAACTGGATCTTATCATGATTCAGATACACAAAAATTTAAAATCTACGAAAGAGAACCTGCCTAGGCTTGGTAACTGAGAATAGGATGAAGACAACACTCCTACCTCACAATTTTCTTTTTTTATATTATTATATTATTATCATGTTATAATAATTCTATTCATATTATTATATTATATGAAATATTTTATGTTTTACATTATTATATACCAATTATAAGTCAAAAGTTATTTATATATAATAAAAATATTTAAACCATACTTTTAAAAAGTAAATGTTTTATATAATAATAACTATTTTTTTAAAGAAAATATTATGGTATTTTTATTTGTCAAATTTATAAACATATATTTTTATATATAAATCGTAATATAAATAATTTCATTAAAAATGAAACCAATTATATATATATATATATATATATTCGTAAATAAAATATATATTTACAATTCATATTATAAATCTTAATATAATTTTTATTTATTAAATAACATTCCAATTAATTTCAAAACAATAAAAAATGTGTTTATTATTGTTTATAAACAAATACATATATACCTGAAATTTCAAAATTAATAACAATTTCTAAAATGAAATTAATTATTGGATCTAATAATATTATTGTGTTATTTATAATAATAATATTATTATTATATATAATGATTAATATATAGTGAAACATATAATATATGATGATCTATACATGTAATATATAATATCACAATTTATAATATATATATATATAATGAAATATATAAAATGATTATATATTAAAACAAATAAATAGGTGGTTCAATTAAGCCAATTTTGACTTCATAACCCCAATATCACACCCCACACACAAATCAAGCAATATATTATTATTAAATAAAAAAGTGGTTCAATCAATCCCCTCTCCCCAAAAGCATTCACACCTCTTATTTTAATAAAAATTTATTTATTCATTTTGTTAATGCCTCAAAACATTTAAATTATATATATATATATTCACCATTTTAGAATTTTTTTAATATGAATTTATATATATATATACATTGTTTTATTAAAATAAATATTTCAAATTACACATTTTATTACATATATATATTCACACTTTTTTGATTTTTTATATAAATATAAATATATATACCATGTTAGCGTTTATAAATATATAATTATATATAAATATATATATATAACTCTTATTATAAATAATAATAATAATCTAATTTTATAGAAAAAAAATTGTTAAATTAAATAGATTTAATTTTTATTAAACAAAATTCATATTATTAATAATTTTATAAAACGCTAATATAAAAACAATAGTTATAATTATATATATATATTACTACATAATGTCATATAATAATTTTAAAATGGCATGCATAGTAAAATTATAATTTTACAAAAATATTAGTTTTATTAATAATTTTATAACAAATTAATTTAATCATGGTTTTATAATGATAATAATCCAAAACATAATATATAAAACAATTAAATATATAAAATACATTGCTTATTATTATCAGTAAATATATATTTTTTTATAAGTGAACATATTACATACATTTATAACATATTTACTTAAATTATAATTTATTTAAAACTATTATTTTTACTACAACTCGAGGTATTACAATATCCCCCTCTTAACAGAATTTCATCCTCGTAATTCAATTGGCGTACTTCTACCGACTCGCTGACACAGCCTCCTTGACATCAGTAGTGATTTCCCTACTCAAACACTCTAGGATTTAGCAACTAAAATGGAAGAGAACATAAAGAAACTAGGTTTTACATTTACAGAGCCCACCTCCGTAACCAGTTCGATGATGTCCTCAACTCTATTCCCAGGGTGGTTCCGAGTTCCTCGTTCTCTCTTGTCTAGACACACCTTGGGCAAGTGAGGTTAAACTCCCGCATAAAACAATTAGGCTTCCAGATAGAGGCATGAGCGGTGAAAAGCTCTGTGATATCCAGATGAACATGGTCCCTATAGATTCTCCATACTACCTCAAAGTTGAGGGGTTTGATGTCAAAGAGTCTCTCATACAGACTGAAACTCAAGACTTGAAAAAGACAGGCTGCGCAGAGATTTCCCTCCTCTTCAGCTTCTTGGAAAATCCTTAAAGCCAGATAGTTTGAAGATATGGTAGAACATAGGAAAAGACCTTCATAATATTTCCCCCTATGCATATTCTATGAAATTTTTGAATAAGTTATATGATAGTAAACATGACTCAATCCTCATAAGAGTAGAAGAATATTTCAATTCATCGATGCTTGAAAAAGGAGTTTGCAGGATAGTCAGAGGTTCCCAAAGGGTTCATAGTCTTCCACACACGACATAACAATTATATTCTCGAGGATTTCAGTGGGAAGGGACAAAAGACTTGTTAGTGATATTTCGTCTATCATCTGAAAATTGCAAGAATATAATCCACTTAGTAAGACATGTATTATGTTTGGTTTTAAGGTCGTTCTAATTTTCTTGGGTTGTCTAAACCATTCCTATGATTCCAACTATGAGGCTCCGGCCCCATTAGCCCAGAGTCGGTGTGCTGGATATGGTGTGCAATTTTTTTCTCACCAAGGGAAACAATTAAATTACACATCATATCCTCTCCGGAAGAACTTTTCGGTTTAGATCCTGGAGAATCAGAGACAACAGCTTTACTTATTCATCAATTAGATAAGATCAAAATCATAATTCTTGGAGAAACTATACTAACCTATAAATATTCATTAAAAACATAAGGTGAGCATTGAAATACCCAGTAAGGGGTTTGAAAAATAGTTAATAAAAATTCTGAAAACTTCTTTAGAAAATACATTCACATAAATCAAAATTATTCCTTTGAAGAAAACATCATGACATTTCAAAGGTTGTTATAAAAAAACTAAAGCATTTCATACAAAAGTATTTGAACATTTGAATGAAAGCTATTAGGCATGTTTGTACAAAAGTGCATGAATTCTATCATGTAAATTAAGCATAACATGCATGGTATGCTAGAACTACTGAGCATGAACATTATCAGTGTTGCGCACAAAAAATTTCACTAAAACTTATAAAAATGCACATTATGACATAATTAATGTAATGCTAACATTTGCATTAAAATTATGGAAAGGTAAAATGATCATGCATCATCACTATCTCATCATATGCCATTTTCACTTTAATCTCATACTCATAGGTAATGTTTCTATAACCAAGGATATTTCTCTAGTCAAAAAAATAACTTGGTTGGTCATATATTTAAACATAATGAGGAAACATATAATGTCGGACTCATGTATGAATGTAAAGGCATCGTGCCATCACCTAAGGGTAAAAACTAAATCTGACTATCTCGAGAACTATTGATGCATCATGAATCTTACTTTTACCGGCCTCCAACCCAAAGGGCTTACTTTAATCAGTCTCCAACCTCGAGGTATTTCTTTTAACCAGACCCCAACCCGACAGTCCAATACATTCCTCATATGTCAAAAAGGTCTGATATTCAAGGTGTCACATACCCCTTTGAATATTTAATTCCTAATTGATATTACCCAAATAAATACTCTAGTGTTTTTTTTGAAATCATTAGGAAATCTTCAGAAAACAAAATAACAAATTCTGAGACTGCTCAACTAATAATAGGCCATGATGGATCATGCCCAATCCCTTCCTATCTTCCACAATAGAGAGTTTGGTTTTCTAAAAACATTTTTAAGCTTTCATTAAATATGTATACCTTTGCACTGGGATTTCATATATTAAAACTTGTAAACAACATTTGATACATAAGTAATCCATATACATATTGTCACGTATATATATACTTTGCACATAAGATAACACATAAAATGACGGGTGATTAGGGTTTGCCACATGAAATGATGGCTTCTTAATTAAAGAACCTTATCTGTGGAAATGAATTCTTACTAAAAATACAGGTCATTCATTATGATGATAAAGGTTTCAATGTACCTAAAATTAGATTCAAACATAGCTTGATTTATGAACAAGATTTACTGCTTCTGGTAAAGGACCATATGGACATGTTACTTTAAATCATTTTTAACCTAATCTCATGAATTCAAAACATATTAAGATAATGTAATTAAAATTTTTAAGTTAATTTATGTTTGACACATACATTTTAATTTAGAAAACACCAAAATTAACCTTTATTAAATACCCTTTCAATACTAATTTCATTAAAAACACCATTTATATTTTGATGATCATCATATTGAAATTAGGGTTTGGGAATTATACAAATATTTATACATATACGTATATCTGAATATACGCAAGGTGTATACTTTTATAACCAAATAATTTGTTATGTGTAATAAATACTTCAAAACATAATCAATAATTATTACTTCTTGATTGAAAGCCAAACCATGCAAGGTATATAAATTGGGTGACCGAATGTATATTTTTATGTAAAAATTAGGGTTTTTCATACTAAATATAAATCCAATTGAACCCAAATGAAATTTCGCATCTAAAACATTACCGCGATCTTGGAAATCATATTTTAAAAATTATAAAATGGATTTGGATTGTGATACATAAATATGTATATGGATATATATATATATATATATATATTTACGTTTTAGAAACATAATTCCATTTAACCCAAAACATGTTTCGCACATAAAATATTATTTAAGGATGGATATTCAAGTCTTAAAAATCATAATTTGATTTGTATTGAATTACATATGTATATATAAGTGTATAATTTCTTATACAAAGTTTAGAAAAATGATTGGGCATGATGAACTGATTCAAAATAACCTTTATAAATATATAATTCCCGGTAAAGCATACCTAATCATTTTTGGAAACCATTAAATGGATTGGACTTGGGTAATATATTTATATACTTTTATACCTGATTATACACGTAGTATATATATGTATATATATTGGGTTTTGCTTAATGGTGACCTTTCAAGTTAAACCCTTATATAGATTATAACCGTATGAACCATAACAACATTTCAATGACCCAAATTGAAAATCTTTAAAACAAAGAAGGGTTGATATATATATATATAATAGATTATATATATATATAAGTTTTGTAAAATAAAACTGAATGGAAATAATACCTTTTAAGAAAACTTTAACAAACCCAAAATCAAATTTTAAAAAGAGACACGAGTCGAAACCAGAATTGAATCATAAACATATATATATATATATATATAACCCGTGTATATAAAACTATATGAAAAGGGTTTGCATGATAAAGTAATCCCTTTCTTGTGAACCCTTAATTAAAACTGTGAAACACACATTTTTTTGAGAAGCATGAAAACAAGAAGTAGTTGGTATATCTATATATATACATATAAAAAATACAATATACCCGTTTATACACAAAACATATGTAATCAGTTTTCATAACAAAAATAGGTAGAATAGTCCCTTACATAGTTTATGCATGTGCGAGCTTCAAAAAATCTACACTAAAACCCATTTTGAAAACCATAAAATGGGGGAGAGAGAGAGAGAGAGAGGAAGAAACTGTTGGGTCGGAGTTTTTAAGATTCAACAAAATAAAATAAAAACACAAAAATTATCATGGTTCGGCGAAAGCCTACTCCACCCGAGAATCAGTAATTTTATTGTCAAATAAAAATTACAAGTCTTACAAATCACACACTTCAATTGGCGCATCAATCTCTGCTCCACTTCGTGCTTTATTTCAACCACCTTCGTGATCTCAGGTTCCCCTCTCTTCTTACAGCCACGCCATGCACCACACACCACTACTTGAGCCCTCAGCGTTGTGAATCCGTCAACGCTTCACTCCAATATGAAAGGGCTTTGAAACCATGAAAAGGCGTGGCTCCTATATTGTCTGTCATGCATTTTATAGGCCTCCCTTTTTTTTCAACCTTCCGCGTGGTTTAAATTTAGTCAAAATGAGATCCAATTTTTTAGGAAAATTAAAACAAATATTCAGATTTCAAATCACCCCCAAAAATCTCCCCCGTGATTAAAAATCTGAATAGTTCACCATCATCATCCATTTTGACCATTAATGTCATGTCCAATATTGGCATGACCCACCACACCCATGTACAAATTCTCAAATCTAATGAAAAAAATGTTGTGGCTCCACCGTGCCACGAACGACTGAAGCAAATGTCACATTCCTTTTGAAATATCCATTTGCAGACATATCCTTATGAACATCACCTGTAATGGTACTCTGGGGCCTCAATGAAGATTCAACTGCATGAATCAACTTGTATAGATTCCCAACTTTCTTCCCTTTGATCACGGTCATTACTCCTCACATCACTTTGAGAACTCCACCGTCAGTAGAAAACCTAAAACCTTTGGAATTCAACATACGTAAAGAAATTAAGTTCATTCTCAAATCAGGTACATACCTCACATCCGAAAGTGTGAGAAAAACCCCATCAAACATACGAACTCGCACCGTACCGATTCCAACAATTCGACATTCTGATTTGTTGTCCATTTTCACAATATCACCTTCGTACTTCTCATAACTGTCAAAACATTCCCTTTTTGCACATATATGATAAGATCAACCAGAATCTAAAATCCAATCTGAATTATCCACATCTTCCACAGTTGTAAGCAATAAATCACTAGCATACCTCTCATCTTGAGTCACGGTATTCGCCTCAATTGTTTCTTCTACTGTTTCAGCTTCTTTTTCTTCTTTCTTCATTCGCTCACAAAACTTCTCACAATTTCTTCTCATGTGACCTTTTTTTCCACACTCCCAGCATAAAAAATCTCCTCTTGGTCTTGATTGACTTCGATCTCTCCTAGTCCCTGAACTATTCTTTCGTTCTATCGACCTTCCATGATAGTTACGTCCACCAGTCACTGCAAGGAGCCCACTGTTGCCTGATGATCCATCATCGTTGGTCTTTCGTCGAGTCTCATTCATTAACAATGATGAAATAACATCATCCAGTTTCAGAGTGTCTTTTCCAAATAACAATGTAGTGACGAGATTGTCATACGAATCTGGAAAAGAACCTAACAAGAGCAAAGCCTTGTCCTCTTCTTCCATTTCCACAGGCACCACGTTGCCTTTATCATCAGTTTTTATCGCCACAGAAGACAATTCCGTCAAGAGTCTGATGAACTCATCCAAATGGTTTCCCAAATCTCAGTTTTCTGACATTCGAAGAAGATAAAATCGTTTTTTCAAATATGAATGATTTGTCAGAGATTTAGATTTATACCTGGCTTCCAGCTTCGTCCAGATCTCCTCTGGATCTATTAGATTCATCACCTCTCATAATGTATTGTCCTCCAAATAAAATTGAATGGTGCTCGTTGCAAAATCTCTCATATCTTGCCAATCATCAGAGCTAGTCTTCTCCGGCTTCTCTGATTTTTTCTTCAATGCTTTCACTGTCCCTTCCCGAGTCAAAATATTTTTTACCCGTTGTTACCACAATGTGAAATCATTCTGCCCATTAAACATATCAATATGGACAGAAATCATTGGACATGAATCTCCCATAATTATTCAGCAAGAAAAATGGATAACCTGCCTCTGATACCAGATATTGGGTCGGAGTTTTTAAGATGCAACGAAATAAAATAAAGACACCAAAATTATCGTGGTTCGGTGAAAGCCTAATCCACACGAGAATCAGTAATTTTATTGTCAAATAAAAATTACAAGTCTCACAAATCACACACTTCAATTGGCGCAACAATCTCTGCTCCACATCGTGCTTTATTTCAACCGCCTTCATGATCTCAGGTTCCCCTCTCCGCGTGCAGCCACGCCGTGCACCACACACCACTACTCGAGCCCTCAGCGTTGTGAATCTGCCAATGCTTCACTCCAATATGCAAGGGCTTCAGATCCTTCAAAAGGTGTGCCTCCTCTATTGTCTTTCATGCATTTTATAGGCCTCCCTTTTATTTCAACCCTCTGTGTGGTTTAAATGCAGTCAAAATGAGATCCAATTTTTTAGGACAATTAAAACAAATATTCAAATTTCAAATCACCCCCAACAGAAACATATAAGAATATGTAGTATATACAGAAACATATAAAAGGGGTTTGATGAATCAAAACTGGTTGAAATATATCCCTTACCTAAATAGTGGAGGAGGGTTTCGGCCTGACAGAAGCTTGCTGGAGGAGCTTGGGAAGGTGTTGGAGGTCTAGGAGGAAGAGTGGGGGTTCGCTGAAAGCTTGAGCAAGGGACTGGGAGGTCTTGTGAATGGTATAAATAGGGTTTTATAAACTATATCTATAATGAATGAGGAAAGGATCTGTGGCCACTTGCAATAAATGAAACTCTGGGAAAAAGACCCATTGTAGAAATTGACACAACTTAAGAAATTGACACAAAGCCATTGATAACCGGATCTCATCAAGATTCGGATACACAAAAATTTAAAATCAATGAAACAGAACCTACCTAGACCTGGTAACTGAGAATAGGATGAAGACAACCCTCCTACCTCAAAATTTTCTTTATTTTTTTTATATTATTATATTATTATCATGTTATTATCATTCTATTCATATTATTATATTATATCAAATATTTTATGTTTTATATTATTATATACCAATTATAAGTCAAAAGTTATTTATATATAATAAAAATATTTTAACCATACTTTTAAAAAGTAAATGTTTTATATAATAATAACTGGTTTTTTAAAAGAAAATATTATAGTATTTTTATTTTTTAAATTTATAAACATATATCTATATATAAAAATCATAATATAAATAATTTTATTAAAAATGAATCCAATTATATATATATATATGTAAATCAAATATATAATTACAATTCATATTATAACTCTTAATATAATTTTGATTTATTAAATAACATTCCAATTAATTTCAATCCAATAAAAAATGTGTTTATTATTGTTTATAAACAAATATCTATATACATGAAATTTCAAAATTAATAACAATTTCCAAAATGACATTCATTATTGGATCTAGTAATATTAATATGTTATTTATTATACTAATAATATTATTATATATAACGATTAATATATAGTGAAACATATAATATATAATGATTTATACATGTAATATATAATATCATAATTTATAATATATATATATATATATAATGAAACATATAAAATAATTATATATTGAAACATATAAAACGGTGGTTCAATTAAGCCACTTTTGACTTCTTAACCCCAATATCATTCCCCACACACAAATCAAGCAATATATTATTATGAAATAAAAAAGTGGTTCAATCAATCCCCTCTACCCAAAAGCATTCACGCTTCTTTTTTTAATAAATTTTTTTTATTCATTTTGGTAATGCCTCAAAACATTTAAATTATATATATATATATTCACCATTTTATCATTTTTTTAATATGAATATATATATATATATATACATTGTTTTATTAAAATAAATATTTCAAATTACACATTTTATTAAATATATATATATTCACACTTTTAGCGTTTTTTATATAAATAAATAAATATATATACCATTTTAGCGTTTATATATACATAAATATATATATATAACTCTTAATATAAATAATAATAATAAAAATCTAATTTTATAACAAAAAGAATGGTTAAATAAAATAGATTTAATTTTTATTAAACAAAATACATATTATTAATAATTTTATAAAACACTAATCTAAAAACAATAGTTATAATTTTATATATATTACTACATAATGTCGTATAATAATTTTAAAATGGCATGCATAGTAAAATTATAATTTTACAATAATATTAGTTTTATTATTAATTTTATAACAAATTAATTTAATCATGGTTTTATAATGATAATAATCCAAAATATAATACATAAAACAATTACATATATAAAATACATTTTTATTATTATCACTAAATTTATATTTTTTTTATAAGTAAACATATTACTTACATTAATAACAAATTTACGTAAATTGTAATTTATTTAAAACTATTTTTCTACTACAACTCAGGGTGTTACACCCCAGGAAACCATAACCCAAGATATACACACAACGAGTGTACATCTAGAAAACCAAGGGAGAGGGAGATTTAGATCTAGAAGAAACCACAATGAATCACAAGAGGAGACTTACCTGAGAAGATCTGCTGTCAATCCACCAAGAAACCCCTTCGACTTGCTACCAAAATGTGTGGAAGAGCACATACAACATTTGAGAACCAAAAATACAGAGTGAGGCATGAGTGGGAGGAAGTTTGGAATGAAATGAGGCAACCCCAAGAGAGCCCTTATTTTAAAACCCCATTTTTTATGTCGCGAAATGGTTAGCCTGCACGGTTTGAATGACCATGCGCTAACCATGCACAATCCACTTCCACAAGAAAATGGGTCTGCACAGTTGAATCTCATGGTTTGGAAAACCATGTGCAGTCCATTTGAAGACCACTTTCTCCCTCTTCATGGTTTCCTGGTGAACCCACACGGTTCTCCCTACCCGTGCTCAAATTGTGCCCCCTTATAAAAGCCTCAAAAATTATTCAAAACCACTCCAAAATCTCCCATCCTCTTATCAACTCATCCTAATCACTTTAAACACATTAAAACGAATAAAACATCTACTTGCCTTAACCCAATGGTTCCACAACTATTTCAAGACTTATATCCTAAAAAACATATGTGGTTAAATGATGGATGTGAGACTTATCCTAGGTGAAACTTCAAAAAAATGGTTTGTGACTTGGGAGGATTAAAAAAACCATTACAATACAAATTTTTTTTATCATATATTGTTATTCGGTGAATATGAGGTTTATTCCAATCATGGAATTCAAATAAAAATTAAAAATAGAATAAAAATAAAAAACAAAACAACAAGAGCGGGTTGTTTTTCATTATGATTGCATCACCTATGAGCCATTACTTGGTCCTATGGGGGTGTGAGATGAAAATATATTTTGATTAGTCACATTTTATTGAGAATTTATTTTGAACATCATGCATTATGCATTATAGATCCTCCTCCTTGATCTTTACTTCATTTTTAAAATTATAACCCATATACCCTCAACCTAAAAAATATTTGCACCTAAATTCAAATTCCTCATGAATAATTTTGATATTTAGCTTTATAGGGTGGAGAGAGTAGATTAAATTCAAGAATATATTTAGGATCATGTTCTTTAGGTAGGATAATATCACCACAAAATTCATTCCCTTTATTAATGAGAGAAAAAATCATGGTGTGGTAAATCATAAATGTGATTTGTGTTGATAAAAGGTTAAAATTGTAAGAAAAAATGGGAAATGTCTTGAATTGGAAATTATAGATGAGGTATGGTTGTCAGAATTCTTAATTAGGTATGCTTTTTATTTTTTAAAATCTTTATTTATAAATTTATTTTATGAGCATCATACATTGAAAATTCCCTTGTTGATTTATAGACCCTATGTGTTTTCATTTTTTGGTTTTTCTCAAGGATGTGGAAAGATTTTAGTTTTGGGGAGCGTGATATCTCTATTTTGTAACAATATATTCCAGTGTTTTTATATTCATTTTAGTTTAATTTTAATTTATGGAAAATGTGATTTGTTTCTGATATCAATATTTTATGTATTTCTATGGAAAATGTACATTTTTATAATATAGAAGAAATCATGAAATTTAGAGAAGATAATGGAACTTCACACCACGATGTGAAGTGGCACCATGTTAGATCAGAAAATTATGGTTAATACAATATCAGAAGGGGCTCAAATGGATAATGTTTTGTATCAGAAAAATGCTTTTTATATGTAGGATGTCCATGGGATGTTCTAGATGCCTGAAATTGATGATACAAGATGCAATGGAGGCTATGGAAATGGAAATTGAATATTCACATCTTGTATTCTATTCAATACATTAAATATTTACATGGTACATAAGTAATATAGATTTTGAAGTAGAAAAAACTACATGGGAGGAGGGAATGAAACATTCAAGGCATGAATAAGTATAATGTAATAAAACATTTGGGATATACCCAAATACAAATTTTAATGTATCTTTTTATTGGAGCCTCCAATTTATGTCTTGAAATTAAATTTATAATATTTTTTGATATGAGGAAGCATAAGGATTACATAAAAATATATAAATATTGGTTCTAGCCAATGTAATTAATTATTTCATTCTTGTCATAGGGATTCAACCACTAAGAGGCTATAACTGGGGTTCTAGCCCAAAGATCATTCCTCATAGTTGGTACATTCCATTATTTAACTTTTATATAATGTATGATTTTCTTTAATTTAATTCCAATTTATTATCTTTTATATAATTTTAATTATTTCTTATCTATTACATTTCTTGTGGTTTTGTATTTATTCATTATCAGAGATCACCCACTGATGATTGGATAATTCTGTGGGGGAGTGGATAATAAGTTGAAATGGTGCATACCAAATTATTCTATTTATTTGTTAACTTTGCTATGTTATTATATTCAATTGTTATTTTGTTTCTTGTACTTATTTTTAATACTATTTTTAGATCATAGAATAGGTTTTTCAGGTAATAGATTAAACCCAATATAATAAATGTAATTAATTCACCTCCACTGAATTTGACTATTCTTATGCTTTTGAAATATAATCATAAAATGTCCTGGTATTTTAATTCATCTAGCCATAAATATTTAGTTTTATATCATATATTGATATGTATTGACCACTTCATATATCAATAACATTTATTGATTGTGTAGCAAATGAGTATTACTATTTTTCAAGTGCAGCAAAGAATTCCTTTTAGCACAACCTCTCATGGAAATAAATTTATCTCACTCATGACTTTTCTATCTTTCTATATTAGTTTAAAATATTTAATTTTTATAATTTAATTATTTTAAATAAAATCAATCCAAATTGGGATGACCCAAAATTTGGTTGAGATATTTCCTCATTGTGTTCCCCACACTTTGTGGATTAAACCCCGTACTATCACAATATTATGGCTTTATAGCTAGTATATTTCGGGACAATATAAATGTCTAATTTGGTCACTGACATAGGATTTAATGACATCTTTCAGATTCATAAATTTATACAACACCGGTGTTTTGTGTAAGGGGATATTTTATTACCCTTATACGACACCTATACCCATACCACAATGGTTTTACCAGAATATTTAAAAACCTAGAAGTTTTGGGGAAATCTACATGATGTGTCTAAGTATGAGGGTGAATTTGAATGTGATAAAGTGTAAGGGATAATTGACTACACCCAATAGTTTAAAACACTCAATAATCCAAGGGTGGATTCAACAATTTCATGAAAACCTAGTAGATTAATTATATTACACAGAAGACATCAAAAATGCTCTCTGGATGAGAGAGAAACAATGAAGGTTCAAAATAGATTGAAATAAAGAAGATAAATTCAAATAAAAAATTTTTATTATAAGAAAAATACATAAAAAAATATGATATTTTTGTGTTGACTCTACCGATAAATAGAAGAGTATTCTATAATTAAACTAGAAGAAAACTCTTGGGGTTGATAAGCCTAATTGACCCCCCTAAGGGGGAGGTTCCCCGACCAAGTAGAAGAACAGCACCTGACACCCAAGAGAGAGTGGAAGGAGGATGATCACTATCATCTATCAAGTCGACAAAGTTGGAATTTTTGTTTAATTTTATTCCATTTAAATATTAAATAGTGTAATAATTTTATGTATTGTTTTCTTAAATGGATGTATGTTTTCTTTATTGAACAATTTTTTTTCTATCCCCACTTCATCAACATATAAGTTAATCATTAACCATTGAGAGATCAACAATGTGTGGATATTTTTAGTGGGAGAGGTAAGAGTTAATGAAATGGAAGAGTGCCAAATGTTTTATTCCTACTAAACGTGATGAGATTTTCTTATTAATTGGTATCAGTTTGGAATTAATAATTTTGTCCTGACCCATCCCAGTGGGGCCTGAGCCGCAACTCCCCAAGCCCGCATCCAACAGGCCAGGGGCTGGTGACTAGCACCGAGTAGGCATATCACTAACATGGAAGGCATTGCCTAAAAACCTGTACACACGCACACACATCTCCAAGATCACAAAGCTGAAAAGTAAATACTATTAAAAATGGAAATGCATGCGTACACTAAAATCCCAACCAACAGAGTACGACAGGAAAGTAAATTACAGTAACTGTAAAACCCTGGGCCAAAAGTTAAATACCACCAAAAGAAAGTTTGTAACAATGTCCAACCTATAAAGAAAGGTACTGGGATTACAATCTGTTGCCATAGGAACACGCCTCGACCTGTCTGATCTCACTAAGCATCATCCGGTCCTGGTCCACCTAAAATCATGTCAAAGGCTTGCTCGTATGCACAAGACACGACATGTGCGGGCAAAGCCCTTGCATGGGTGAGTATAACAATACCCAGTAGGACACCCCAAAACTACAAAGCAAATACAACAGGGGAAATACCAAAAAGGAAAGATATAGTCATCTCCACATAGTATATGTCTACAGAACATATAACAAGAATATCCAGTTATACTCATACAAGATTGACTATCATGATACCTCCACTAGGATCCAGCTCAAAGATTCCACTAAGCACGTAATAAGGAGAACACACTCCTAGGTCTGAAGAGAGAGAGACGAAGTACTCGTTCTGGGAGAACACACTCCACAAGACATGAGAACATGATTCTCAAATGAGGATCACAACCAACAGCAATGGGGTGATTCCCACAACTCAGTCTAAACTAATCCGTTAAGAAGATGATCAGAGCCTGGGAAAAGTTGGTCATGTCGATACCAAGAACTCTTCCTAGGGTACCAGGAATGAATAGTGGATCTGCCTCTAAGTCTCATAGAGGGGATTCCAACAAATCTATTCAGGATGTCCTGCTGAAGGGATCATACTCTTGTATATAGGAAATGATATCAGAAACCTTCAGAAGAAATACCAAGGGAAAGAACCCTAAGGAAACTAGTCCAAGTCACAGAAGGCAACTGACTCAAGCCATGTAAAACTAGTTACACGGTGGGTAGTATGTTTACACGTCATGTTCCTTGATCCTGGGTACTGCTCGTGTAAACAACCCATGTCACCTATCCAAGATGTGTAAAACTTGACTACATGGCATGTAGAAGGATCACACGCTGTGTTCGTTGACTCCGGGTACTGCCCATGTAAACGGCCCGTGTCTGGAATCGAAGTCATATAGGAAAGCATATACACAACATGTAAGTCAAAGAACACACCGTGTCCTACCAAATGGGTAACACCCATGTACCCTGGTTGTATGCCCATGCACGGTGTCCGTCTGTGTCGCCTACCTGTGTACTAGTACACGGGGTATCCTGTGTATCTGTACGGGTCTGGTCGGGGAAGGGTGTGCATGCCATGTACCCAACCCATGTCCGCATACTCCCAGAGTACACGTCGGGTGGTCCGCCGACAAACACATGCCATGTATCCCATACTACACGTCGTGTAGTCGGGATTTTCCAGAACGTCATCTTCCTCCTCTGCACCTCGGCCGATCTTCCAGTTTCTGATTCTGCTATCTGTTTGTCATGAAACTCAATAAATTGGGTTGCCTCGTCATCATGATGTCAGATCCATGGGTTTTGGGCCTTCAATCAGGTCATAAACCTCCAATGATTCATCTTAAGAAAAATGATCAAAAACGAATATCTCTTGATCCACTCTGAATCATCCACCGAAACCATCATCGCAACACCGTATCATCATTCCAAGGTTGGATCTACAATATCAGATCGTTATTTCACAGATCGAAGGTGCGATCAATCATTTTCCTTATGCCGTGAAGAACGAAAATAACACACATGAAGAACGTGAGAATTTGGGGAAGAAAAAAACAAAAAATTGACAGGGACGAACCTCGATTGATGTTTGTGTCGATCTTGGTTCGTCACTGTTAGAAGGATGAACGAAACCAAAATAACTCAAGAACCAAACTCCCCAAAATCCCCACAAAAAAACATCCCGCAAATATTATCGATCTGTGGGATAATGTATTCGTGGATTATTCTGTGTTCATCATAGGAATCAAGAACATGAAATAATCCACAAAGAGATCAGATGCCCTACCTAGATCCGCGACGTTCGTTGGTGAAGATCTGGTCACTGCGTCGTTGTCGCCGGTGAAATTCATCAAGAACGTCGTCGACGTGTTGGGGGTTTCCTCCATAGCTTTCCCAGAGCCTCCAGGTAAATTTAGAGTTATGAGTTCTATCACCTTGGACTACTACGAAAGCCTTTATTTAAAAAGTATAAAAGATATTCGCTGAAACAAAATCTAATTAAATATTTTAATTAAATATTTGTGTACAGTTGCATCCAAAAACTGGATTTCACCACCGACATGTGCCGGCCGATGTTAGGTCTCCCCTAGGGTAAAACCATTGCTCTGAATGAAATGATGCCCTCGGATTTCCAATCCGAGCACCCATTCAGGAGTTATTATACTTTTTTAGGAAAACCACATGCATGTGTTATTTAATTATTTAATTAAATTCAAACATTTGTTTCGGGCTCACCAGGCCTCTGAACTGCGCGCCGTCTCAAAGCCTGGTCTCAAAATAATTCCCATATAATATTAAAAATAATACATTGAATTATCATGGACATTACATCAAACCCACCTTAGGGATTTTATGTCCCCCAAAAGCCAAAACAAGGGCTACTCAAAAATATGTGGGTACTGCACACGAATATGAGCCTCCCGCTCCCACATGATCTCCTGGAGATTCCCATGCTGCCAACAAACACACACCAAGGGAATTGCTCACCCATGAAGGATCTTCTCCTGCCGATCCTCGATCTCCATTGGGTACTCAGCAAAGGTCACTCCATCATAGATGTCTAGCTCACCCTAGTCGATAACGTGCGATGGTTCATGCACGTTCTTCCACAGCTGTGACACATGAAAGACGTTGTGTACCCGGTCTATCTGAGGAGGTAGAGGCAAGCGGTACGCCACCTCGCCAACTCTACTCCGAATCTGAAAAGGTCCTATGAACCTCATAGATAGCTTGACAGCTTGACCAAATCTCTGCAATCCCCTTCGAGGTGAGACCCGAAGGAACACATGGTCTCCCTCCTCGAACTCCAAGGGCCTCCATCTCCAGTCGGCATAAGACTTCGGCTGACTCTGTGCAGACTTCATCCATTCCTGGATGACCTGCACTTTCTCTATAGTAGCTCGCACCATCTCTGGTCCCATGAGTGCTAACTCTCCTGGGTCAGTCCAGCAAAGTGGTGACCTGCAAGGTCATCTGTACAAAGCCTCGAATGGTGTCGTACCAATAGTGGAATGATAAATATTATTATAAGAAAATTCCACCAGTGTTAGGTGATCATCCCTGCTATGACCGAAGTCAAGTATGGAAGCTCGTAGCATATCCTATAGAACCTAGATGGTCTGTTCCATTTGACCATCAGTCTGAGGATGAAATGCTGTGCTCAAGCGTAACTGAGTCCCAAAATCATCCCGCAATCCCTTTCATAACCTAGATGTGGAATGACCATCACGATCTGAGACGATCATGGATGGAACTCAATGAAGCTGAACTATCTCATGCACATAGATGAGTCCCAAACTCTTTACTGAACTCTGATCCCGTATGGATAGGAAGTGGGTCGACTAGGTGAGTCGGTCAACGATCACCCAGATGGAATCGTGTCCCCTGGATGTACATGATAAAAACCCTTCATGAATTCCATGTATATCTCATCCCACTTCCACTCTGGCACCTCAAGGGGATGAGTCAAACCTGATAGAACCTGGTGCTCTTCCTTTACTTGTTGACAAGTAAGGCACTGAGAAACAAACTCTACCACACTCTTCTTCATTCCTGGCCACCAAAACTGATGTCAGAGGTCCTGGTACATCTTTTCCACGCCTAGATGAATCACCAAAGAAAATTTATGGAAAAACCTAAGAACCTACTCCCGAAACATCACTAGTACTAGTGTGCGCCCTCTGAAAAGAACAATGTGCTCCACACCTTTTGAATATCCATCAGTATCATCACCTGCGGATATCTAAGAACGTAAAGTCATCCCTGAGTTGCGCTTCCCTGACTCGCTGTAAGAGTAGAGGGGTAACAACTGTAATGCCCCAACCCCAGTTACCCAGAGTCGGTGCATTATTACAAAACAATGGCATGATCACAAAAGATCAAGTCTCGAAAGACCAATTAGTTTAGTAGCCTTGGAAAAACTAGATATATTCATAAGGTTTACATTACATCATAAAATGAAAACTACAACAACATAGTCTGCACAGTCCACACTCATGTCCCCTCATAGTATCCATGTAGGTCATTAATAAAATACTTCTACACATCTTGGGAAAAATAAAACATAGAAAGGGGTGAGCTTAGATTCCTATTAAGGATAACAATATAGCGGAAACATTCATAAATAATCACAAACATTTAAGGCAATGTATAAATAAAACAAAAGTCTTTTAAACATGAACTTCATCATAATATGGCAGAAATAAAATGAAATAATTCCATTTACATATTCACATGGATATTCTACTAGTCGAATAATCACATTCCATATCAATAACCACTTTCATAATGATGGAATTCATATTCTCAGACTATCATAACCACATAGAAAAGGCCTTATGCCAAGACTATAAAAAAGATTTTGTCAAGGACTTGTTCCAAGACACTAGTTTGTCTCATGAGACATACTGATTCATCGAGGAGATATAGCAGGCTCTACCCGTCACTTACTAAGTCCAATTCATTCCTCATATGATTAGGTTTAAACATAACATAAGCATTCGTATTAAAACTAGCATACGAAATGTAAATACTTTCTCCATAAACCATGAATGGTATAAAAATAACACATCCATAGTCAAAAATATCACAAAACCTTCAATACAATATGGAATTTTTTTATCATAATAAATAAACTTCAAATAAGCTTAAAATCCATCAAAAGATGTTGACATAGATGAAATCAAAACTATTTGAGAGAAATATCTCTTTTTTGAAATCATCTAAAAGTCACATAGTTATAAAAGAAAACATTTACTTTGAAAATATTCATATAAGATTTTAAGGGAAGATATGATGATTTTATAATGGTGTAAAATAGCCGCACCATCCATATAAGTTAAAAAATACATTCTTGCCTTAATTCTGTTGAAAAGGCTAAAAAGGACCTTGTTTAGAAAATGACAGAAAGATTCCTTTATAAACATCTTATACAAAGTCAAAAGGGTATAAATGACTTCAACCCATAGTATATGAAATAGTAAGATTGATTTGAAATACATTTTTAAGAAACATGTATGTTGATGATAAAGAGGTCCCAATATATAATTACATATAAACAACCTCGGATAATGAAGAGATTGTGAAATAAACTCGTACCTTGAACTTCTCCTTGGTTGAGGGTAGGTTCAACTCTTGTATAATGGTGAAATAATTGTTATTAAATTATACATGAATCATATACGTTAATATGATATCATATATGATCTTTTATCATTGATTTGTTAATAATATCTTAGTATTATCATCGTTTCAGGTGTTAACGGATTTGTTTTCCTTTATATTTTTTGTTATGTGAGCCATATTTTTCATGGATAGGTTATATATTATTCATATACATAATGATACCAAGTCCTTAAAAATTATTTTTTTATCATGAAATGAGAATTAGACTTGTATGGATACGATGGGGAATGAATCTCATCGCGTTCGTGGAGACTGTAGTCCGTACGTACACACGAGCGACAATATCATTATTTTGATATTAAAATAATATATAATTGGATGGTATATCATATATAAAGAATTATTATCATGTTATATTTATTATTTACATAAATTACACATCATTATTATACCCATCCAAATAATAATATATTGAATACCAATTACACCAACACGTGGAGACGGTAAGCCGTACGTACGCACGTATGGTGACATGTCATTAAAAGGATGGATAGAATACTGAATATGGTTGTACCATATTTATAATAACATTACAGTATATAGAAGATACTGGAGTTATTCTCTTAAAATGGAAATAACAAATAAAGAATAAGTTGAAGAAGAAAGGAACTTGAAAGAGTGTGGTGAAAACAATACCTCTTCTTCGGGTTCTTCCTTTTGATTTGATCAAAAGGGCTCCTTAAGTTGGCTTTCTGATCAAACTAAGTCCTGTAGGTTGAATTGAGGGAATTTTAGAGTGTATTTGGGTAGGGTTTGGACGATCAAAAAGGCTTTGAATGTGTTAATTAGTGAGAAGGGTGAGTTCCCTTTTATAATAGGGGTGAGGGGAACCTTTGGAAAAGATAGAAATATTATATTATAATAAATTCATATTCAGTTTATAATGGATCCGAAGTAGATTATATAAAGGTTAAGGCGGGGATGGGTCGAAATAGTTTCAACCAATAGATTTTAGACAGGTCTGGGTCACTATGTTAACCTTATCATTTATATTTAACTCTTAGTTAAATAGTTTGACATTTACAATGTCTCTTTGTATTTTTATATTATATAGTTAATAAACATACTATATAACTACAAGAGGCCCCCAAGTGGTCCATTAATTATAAACCTATAATTATATAAGTATTTTGGCCAAACCACATATTTGTAGGAATTGAATATCAATTAATAATATAATATTTGTTTTAAAAACTCTTTTATGTCAATTTTGACACTATTGGGTATTTGGTTTTTGATAATTTTATAACAGAATTATTACTTCGAAAAAAATTTATATAACCAATACTAATATGTCATATTAACCTATACAATTAGTTTAATTCATAAAAAGTCTCATATAACATTTATTTTTATATTTATAATATCAATTATTTTATTATTTCATTAATTAGGTAATTACTGCATCACCATTGTGTCATTAATAAATTAAATTATTTAATGTCTAAAAATTTTAAATAAAATACCATTATGTAGGAAATATTTTTATCTTTATAATGAATATTTATAATCAAATTTATCTTATGTATAACTCTATATTAAAAATGATTTAGTAATTAAACTTTGATTTTAACTCTTTTAACTCTTCTTTGAATTAAATAAGAATAAATGTCCTAATCTAATCCAAGTGGACCTAAATGATAATATTTTATTCCTAAGGTTGTTTCTGGTCGAGATACACTTGTTAAATAGAATTAGGACATGTTTTAGGGTATTATTAATATCATTTATACCTTTAATTACCATGTTTACTTTTAACCATGGTAAATAAAAGTAAAAAGTTACTATTCACCAAATATTATTTTTATCTTATTTAACCACATTTTACTCCTTGATATTAACTTTTTCTCTCGTATTTTTGAAATTCCACTCACAGAGGTGTTAAAATTAAGTTTTATGTGAATTTTCCAATTCTCATAGGAGGTGGGTAAAAGACGGTGAAAATTTCAATACAATTTATATATATATATAATTATTTTATACTAACTCCAATGAATTACATTGAACTTATATAGAAATTATGTATCTATTTTTACCTTAGTTAAATTTAAATAAAATAAATAATTATTTAAATAAAAATTTAGTTTTAAACTATAACTCATTGTTTTTTAACTATTCATAAAAAATTGAATATTTTCAGAAAAATACCAAAAATTCACCCTAAGATAATTTCGATATTATGAATCCAAAAATGAAGTCCACTTTGAAAGATAAAATTTATAAAATTTCAAAATTTGTGTATTACTATTCATAACGGCTAGTTTGATTTGTTGTGGTGTGTGTTAGAACTCGAAGTTGCATACAACACACGCTACTGTATTATTCAAAGGGAAGTGTACCGTGGAAGCTTGGGGTGTTACATTCTACCCTCCTTAAAATAATTTCATCCTCAAAATTTCTAGAATACTACCACATGAAATGAATCGTGTGGTTCTTCATCATAAGTTTCTCGGGTTCCCATGTTGCCTCTTCCATCTTATGGTTTCTCCATAAAAATTCTACCAGAAGAGTTGTCTAGTGTCTCAACACTTGTTCTCTTGTATCAAGAATCCTGACAGGCTCTTCACAATAAGATAGATCAGGTTCCAGTTCTAATTATTTATAAGTGAGTACATGCGTTGGGTCAGGCATGTAATTTCTCAACTGTGATATGTGGAACACATCGTGAACTTTGAATGGACTTGGCAGCATTTCCAAATGGTGAGCTACAACACCAATTCGTTCTAGAATTTCAAAAGGTCCGATGTAGCGGGGACTCAATTTACCCTTCTTACTGAAATTTATAACTCCCTTCCATGGAGATACCTTCAAGAAAACTTGATCTCCTTCCTGAAATTCCAAATTCTTCCTTCAGTTATCGGCATAGCTCTTCTGCCTACTTTGAGCTGCTTTGATGTGGTTTCAGATTACCTTTACTGTTTCCATCGTTTCCTCCACCAGTTCTGGGTCTACAAGTTTTATTTCACCAACTTCATCCCAACAGGTTGGTGTGTGACATCTCTTTCTGTATAAAGCTTCATATGGTACCATCCAAATACTTGAATAGAAAATATTGTTATAGGAAAATTATACCATAGGTAAATATTGATCCCACATACCGTGAAAGTCAAGTGAGCATGATCTCAACATGTCTTCTAAGGTTTGAATAGTCCATTCTGATTGTCCATATTTTTTAGGATGGTAGGCAGTTTTCAAACGATGTTTAGTATCCAAGGCCTTCTGGAGACTCTTCCATAATCTTGAAGTAAAATGGGGATCACGATCAGAAACAATCGATAGGGGTACTCCATGAAGTCTCACAACATCATTAATATATAGCCTTGCTAGACGTTCAAGTGGTAAATCTTCCCTTATAGCAAGAAAATGTGCTAACATGGTAAGACGATCAACAATGACACATATTGCATCGTTCCTTCTAGGAGTCTTTGGTAGTCCCCTGACAAAGTCCATCGTGATATTATCCCACTTCCACCCAGGTATGGGAAGAGGTTGCATGAATCCTCCAGGCTGTTGCCTTCCAGCTTTCACTTGTTGACAAACCATACATCTTGACACAAAATCAGCAATCTCTCTCTTCATGTTGTCCCACCAAAAATGTTCCTTCAAATCCCTATAAATTTTAGTGCTCCCAGGGTGTATAGAGAAATTGGAACTATGAGCATCGTCCAACAATTCCCTTTTTAGATCAGGTATATTGGGAACACAAAGTCTCTTCCCAAATTTCAAAATTCCATCTTCCTACACAAAGTCACTCAATCTCCCATCATTCAAAGCTTTAATCTTTTTTTTAAACACTTTAACATCAGTACGAGAACTCTTTATCCTTTCTAGTAAATATTTTTTGACATCCATTTGAAAAAGCATTGATGTTTCACCTTCCATGTTGATGCCCATATCCATCTTTACTAAATCCATGAAAATAGGATCCCTTTCAACTCTCATCTTGTTCAAAACTCTATAATCCTTTCTGATCAAAGAATCTGACACCTTATTTGCCTTCCCTGGGTGTATTGTATCATGAAATCACAATCCTTGAGTAGTTCAATCCATCGCCTTTGCCACATGTTGAGTTCTTTCTGTGAGAAAACGTACTTCAAACTGTTGTGATCAGTATATATCTCACATTTTTCACCATAGAGATAATGTCTCCATATCTTTAAAGAAAATATTATAGCCGCTAACTCAAGATCATGAGTAGGATAGTTTTGATCATGAATTTTCAGCTGTTGTGATTCATAGGCAATAACTCTATCATTCTGCATAAGGACACAACCAAGTCCTTTCTTCGATGCATCACTGTAAATAACGATACCATCATTCCCCGATGGCAGTGTCAATATATGAGCATTGACTAATCTTATCTTTAGTTCTTCATAACATTCTTCACGCTCTTATGTCCAAACAAATTTAACCCCTTTACATGTGGGCTTCGTTAATGGGTTAGCCAATCGGGAAAAGTTCTGGACGAAACATCGATAATAACTCAATAAACCAATAAAACTCGTACCTCAGTTATACTCATCGGTTTAGTCCATTCCTGGATTGCCTCGGTCTTAGAAGGATCAATAGAGATTCCATCTTTAGAGAAAATATGGCCAAGAAAATAAATCTCCTGAAGCCAGAATTCACAATTGCTAAACTTCCCATATAATTCATGTCTTCTTAGAGTCTTTAGGATAATGCGCAAGTGATTTTCATGATCTTCATATCTTTTGGAGTATACCCTGATATCATTATAAATACCACCACAATATCATCGAGATATTACTTGAAAACTCTATTAATTAGATCCATGAATACAGAGGGTGCATTAGTCAGCCCAAAAGGCAATACTGTAAACTCATATTGCCCGTACCTGGTTCGAAATGATGTCTTTGGAATGTCTTCCTTCTTCACACACAACTGATGGTATCCAGATCTAAGTTCAATCATAGAAAATTATTTAGCTCCATACAGTTGGTCAAATAAATCATCAATGCGAGGTAGGGGATACTAGTTCTTTATTGTTATAGCATTGATCTCCTTGTAGTTGATACATAACCTCATAGATGCATCTTTCTTTTTTTTAAAGGATAGGGGCTCCCCATGGAGAAACACTAGGGTGAATAAATCCCTTATTACTAAATTCCTCTAGTTCTTTATTTAGTTCAACTAATTCCATAGTGTCCATTCTATAAGGGTTCTTCGATATAAGACTTGAACCAGGAATTAAATCAATGGAAAACCCAATTTCTCATTCTAGAGGATGTCCAGGTAAATCTTCTAGAAACACATCAACATATCCTCTCAAAATTGGTACATACTCTATTTGAACATTCCTTTCCATACCAAAAGTTATTTTATTCTCTTCCTCCACAATAATTGAATTTAGTTGAGCTACTAATGGTCGGATCTAGGTAAGAATCAAGTGGTGGTGATTCTGCTCTAAAGATAAGTTGTTCTATATCATCATCATCAAAAACTGTAACCTCCTTCTTCTTACAAAAAATCTTTGCATCATGGTCCAAAATCCAATCCATACCGAGGATTATATCAAACTCAATCATAGGTATGACAATGATATCAGCAGATAAAGAACATTTATGTTCTCTAATGAGGACCGATTCACAAAACATTATTGCAGTGATACTTCCCTTAAGAGTTTTAACTGACAACACCCTTGTTAAATCAAATTGGAAATATCTAACTTTCTTAGCAAACTGGGAAGATATGAAACAATGCAATGATCCAGAATCAAATAATGCATTTACTAAACTTGAGGAAACCATTAAATTACCTGCCACCATGTATTTCAGAGCTTCTACCTTAGTAGTAGTGATAACATAAGCTTGGCCTTGATCCCTTGGACTTTTTGAGGTAATTTTCTCTGACGCTTAGAATATTCATTTGAATAATGTCCCATCTCCATGAAATTGTAGCATTGAACATCGTTAGCTTCTTTCTTCCCCTTGAAATCACGATCTTGGTGTCCTTTTTCACCACACTTGAAATTGACTCTCATTCCCTTAAAGAAAGTACCAGGTTGTTTCTTCCCACATTTACTATAGGATGGATATTAATCTTTTCCTTTCTTCCCCTTATTTCCATTCCTAGAGTGATTGGAAGATCTCTTCTTCTCTTTCTTTGCTTTAACGTCATAAGACTTAGATAATTCCTTTTCTATCTTGATAGCACATGCGACAATATCTTCATACGAAGAGAAGGATTGTGAGACTAATTCTTGATGGAGAAATGGTTTTAACCAATCAAAGAAATGATCAATATTACTCCTTGGGTTACGTTTATAATCTGCTACATGCCTCGCTAACCTTGTAAAGTTAGCCTCATACTTTGCGACATTCTCTTCCTCCTTTTGCCTCAGACTCTGAAATTGCCTTTCCATATCATCTTGATGGTCACGAGGAAAGTATTTTTCTAGGAAAATCTCTTTGAACTCCCTCCATTACATATTTGATACTTCATCATCTTCCTTCATGTTTTGAATCAATAACCACCCTTGATCAGCATCTCCAGTGAGGCGGTAAACTACCATGATAACTTTTTCCCTTCACTACTCCCTAAGGCATGGAATATTTTCTCTAAGGAATTTATCCATTACTTAGCTACTAAGGTATTTGTACTCCAATTTAATGTTGGTGGTTGTTTCTACATGAAGCAATCTAACATTGATCCTCCATGCTGTGGATCAAGGTGCTCCATACGGGTAAAGTTATTATTCATAATCTGAGTGAGTTGTCCTTGTATGGTGATTAGCTGATTAGCACAAGTTGCATCACCATCTCCACTATAATTATCTTGAGCCGGAGGGCAATCCCTACTTGGAGTGATGCATTGATATGGTTTCTATTTCTTCCACTAGGTGCCATTTCTAAACAATGTCATAAACTAGGTTAGTTTATGAATTGAAATACATAATTCCAAACTTGTAAAACACTTAACATAAATTGATCTATTTATGGATATAATCCATAATCATAAAAAATGTTCTCTTTGATGAACTATATACTCATAAACACTTCATAATGATTTGTAATGAAAATGAGAATTGTCCTAAGCATATCCCCCAGGAGTGTCGTAACAAAGAGTGAAGCAAGGCCCGTTGTCGTGCACCAGTTCTCATTCGAGTCTAGCTCAAAGCGGTGTTTTCGGGTTTTACCCCTAGGTACATCTGTGCCAGAGCCACCTCTACCTGCTCATATCCAGACAGAGATGTATTGCTCGAAAAACTCACAAAATCTTTACAATAACAAATTTCTAGGGAGTTCTTCTATACTAATCCTCAATGTCCATCTTAGGTCTTTGTACTCTAATCAGATTTTATCTAAATCTAGATTCCAAGGTTTTTACTAAACTTCCTTTGATACCAACTATAACGCCCTGACCCCAGTTACCCAAAGTCGGTGCATTATTACATAACATTGGCATGATCACAATAGATCAAGTCTCGAAATACCGATTAGTTTAGTAGCCTTGGAACCACTAGATATATTTATAAGGTTTACATTACATCATAAAATGAAAACTACAACAACATAGTATCCATTGTAACGACCCGACCCCAGCTACCCAGAGTTGGTGCGTTATTGCGTAACATTGGCATGATCACGAAAGATCAAGTCTCGAAAGACCGATTAGTTTAGTAGCCTTGGAAACACTAGATACATTCATAATTGTTACATTACATCATAAAGTGAAAAACTAAAATAACAAAGTCTCCATAGTTCACACTCATATCATCTTCTGACTATCCCTGCAGGTCATTCATAAAATACTTCTTCACATCCTAGAAAATATTAAAACATTGAAAGTGGTGAGCTCAAATGCTCAGTAAGGATAACAATATTGCAGAAGATTTCATAAATAAACATTAACATTTAAGGCAATGTATAAATAAAACAAAAGCCTTTTTAAACTTTAACTTTAGCATGATATGGCAAAAATAAAATTAAATAATGCCATTTACTTACTCACATGGATATTCTACTAGTCGAATAATCCCATGAAATATCAATAACCACTTTCATAATGATGGAATGCATAATTCCAGACTATCATAACCACGTAGTCAAGGCCTCGTGCCAAGACCAAATATAAGATTTTGTCAACTCCTCGTGCCAAGACACTAGTTTGTCTCATGAGACCTACCGATGCATCGAGGAGTTGTAGCGGGCTCCACCCATCACTTATTAAGTCCAATTCATTCCTCATATGAATAGGTTTAAACATATCATAAACAATAACATAATCGTATCACATAAAACATGCATAAAGGAAACATAACCTTTCCACATTTCAATCACAAGATATCAATACAACACATTGATATAATAAAAATCTTATCAAAACCAATTTCAATACCAATATGAAAGAAAATTAAAACTTGGTATTTATTTTTCATTTTTAAAAAAGCTATGGCACGTAGAGGAAGCCGAAACTCAAATAATGGTTACGGCGGTGGAGAAGTCATTGTCTCCGCATAAGTACGGCAAGAAAAACATTACTTTTTGTCGTTTATTAAAACGCTTAGTATGAAAAGATTCCTTTTGAATAAACATAAAAGTCAAAGGGGTTTATACACCGTATAAATGAAAGTTGTGTACAAAACCAAATATTCCTCAATGAAAGGAGCTTGAGGCGAAGTCCTTAAAAAGATAATTTTTTAAATAAACTAGATCTATTATGTGTATTCACTATATGTACACATAAAGAAAGTAAAAATACAAGATAGGACATAATAATATCATGACAAAATTTGAAAGTAGGAGATTAACCCAAAGAATGGAAATTGGGTTAAGAAGTTCCCTTACCTCGTGTCTGAATTCACTCGACCGTTCTTTGATCTCCTGAATAATAAACTAGAGTTAATCTCTACCTTCATAAGAACCTTTTTCATGTTAATTATTCCTTTTATATCATTTATTACCATTTTATGAACATTATGTAATTATTTATGTTAATAACAGTCGTTTTTTCGATCTTTGGTACCTGAGTAAAAAATATACTTCTTATAATTAAAAGTTGTTCTTGTGGTGAAATATCCATTATATCCAGAATTATATTCATGATATAGATATCATATATCTCATATATATCCAGTATATACATACATTTATAATATTCCATAACATTTAGAGGTAAGAAATGAGATGCACCGTTCATGGAGACGGTAAGTCGTACGTATGCATGAACGCTACTTTCATTTCTATTTCTTGTTTAATGAAATCATAATGATATAAAGTTATATAATAATTCTAGTATAATATCATATATAATATCATTTACTCCATCCTTTATACATCCCACATATGGGATTAAAGATTCAAATCACTTTGAGGGGGCGGTAGTCCGCACTTCCTAAAATAAAAATATCGCATTTACCCATAATAGAAGCAATAAAGTTATGCCATAAATGAAAAATACAGAACCTTAAGTAAAACATAAACATATTATATACCATATATATAAATATAGTGACATCTTAATGGCCACCGTTGAAGGTGTTATATGAGTGTTGAACAATCATCGTTTCGTGAGGCAGAAATTCTCTATCCACAGAAACAGTATGTTCTTTAACCATTAGACGTAGGTGTGTGTAAGTGTAGCTAGAATAGTTCTTATAACAAAATCCTAGTATATTGAGGATACTGTTTTTGTTACAAAATAAATGAATAAAAAGAGTTTAGGTGTGTTGGAGAAGAAAATTAAAACAAAATAACATAAGAGAACACATTACCTTAAAATCGGGTAACTCTTTTTTGATTTGAGCCAAAATCCTTCCTTGGAAAGCATTATGCCCAAAGTGAGGCTTCTAGGAGTATGGTATGGAAGTTGGGAGAGTATTTGGGCAGAGGTTGTCCGATCCAAAAGGCTTCGAAAGTGTGAGTAAGGTGGTAGTGGTGGGGGCCTTTTATAAGTGGAGAGGAGGGGCACTCTTGGAAAGTAATGAAATGTTACATTATTATATAATGAGTTTCGGATTTTAAAGGTCCCACACTTATATAATTAGAGGATAAGGTGATAAGGGTTCGAAATCTACTCATCCAATAGGTTTTTGACAAGTTTAAGCCTTGGATTTTACATTATCTTTTCATTTTATTTAAATTGTTAATTAATGAGGTAATCGCTGCATCATCATGGTGTCATAAATAATTTATTTTATTTAATGTATAAAAATTATAAAAAACTATCATGATGTAGGAAATATTTTTAGCTTTCTAATTAATATTTATAGTCAAAAATATGACTTTTATAACCCCATTTAAAAATTGTTTTAGTAAAACCACTTATGTTTGTGACATTTTTATTTTAACTTTAAATAAAAGTTATTCATGTCATTTTCCTACCAATGTGGCTCCATGGTGTCCCCAAGTTGACCCATGGATTGTCTCGGTCGGCCATGAAACATCCAATAGGGGTACGACAAGTGTAAAGGTATTTTTATATTTTTATAATATCATTTTTACCTTACATATCCCCAATTAACTTTAATCACGATTAATTAAACTTAAAAGTTACCATACACCAAAAAATTATTTTAATCCCATAGAACCACATTTTACATTCTAATGACAACCATGAATGTCAGATTTTTGAAAATCAAATCACAGAAGTGGTAATGTTTCATTTAAACGAAAAATCAGTTTTTTAACTACCACTTAGTGGTTTCACTATTCATAAATAGTAGACGTTTTTCAGAACAATGCCAAAATTTCACCCTAAGCTATAATTGATATTCCGAATACAGAAATGATGTCTATTTTACAAAATTCCAAACATATAAGTTGCATTAAATAATTTTATAATTAATTCCCGCTATCACAACAAATATCATGTTTTTAAGAAACAATATATATCAAAAGATTGACAATTGTTTATGTCTAATTTCAAAGTGAAATTAATTATAATGAACACCATTGGATAAAATGGTAAAAATATATTCTAATTATACTTTAAAACTACTCAATAGTATAATTTATCACTATAAATTATTTTCATTAAAAAAGTTGTTTTTAAGTATTTTTCACTATTCATAAAAAATTTGGAAGTTCTCAGAAAAATACAAAAAATTCAACATAGGATAATTTAGTTATTCCGAATCCAAAAAATGAATTCCATTTTTAAATATAAAATTTATATAATTTTCAAAAGTGGGTATTACTATTCTTAACGGCTACTTTGATTAGTTGCGGTGTGTTAGAACTTGAAGTTGCGTACAATGCAAGCTATTGCATTATTGAATGAGAAGCGTATCATGGAAGCTTGGGGTGTTACATCCATACTCCACACTCATGTACCCTGATACTATCCCTATAGGTCATTTATAAAATACCTTTTCACATCCTAGGAAAATTAAAACATAGAAAGGGGTGATCTTAGATGCCCTGTAAGGATAACAATATAGCAGAAACTTTCATAAATAAGCATAAACATTTAAGGCACTGTATAACTAAAAAAAGCATTTTAAACTTGAACTTCATGATAATATAGTAGAAATAAAATGAAATAATTCCATTTACTTATTCACATGTATATTCTACTAGTTGAATAATTAAATGCAATATCAATAACCACATTCATAATGATGGAATGCATAATCCCAAACTATCATAACCATATATTCATGGCCTTGTGACAAGACTACAAATAATATTTTGTCAAGGCCTTGTTCCAAGACACTCTTTTGTCTCATGAGACCTACCTATGCATCGAGGAGCTATAGTTGTCTCCACCCGTCACTTACTAAGTCCAATGCATTCCTCATATGAACAGGTTTAAACATAACATAAACATTCGTATTAAAACTATCATAAAAAATGTAAATACATTCTCCATAAACCATGAATGGTATAAAAAACACATCCACAGTCAAACATATCACAAAACCTTCAATATAATATGGAATTTTTTTATCATGATAAATAAACTTCAAATAAGTTTAAAATCCATCAAAGGATGTTGACATAGATGAAATCAAAATTATTTGAGAGAAATATCTCTTTTTTGAAATAATTTAAAAGTCAAATAATTATAAAAGAAAAAATTTACTTTGAAAAAATATTATTGTCACGACCCGTCCTCGGGGCCCGTGCCGTGACTACCCCAAGCCCGCCTTCCATAGGCCAGGGACTGGCGACTAGCACCAAGGCGTAAATCCCAACAAAAAGGGAAGGCATTGCCTTTGAAAAGTAAACAAGAACCACAGATGTAAAGACCCGCAAATTTCAAGGAAATTTTTTTCTTAATTTTCTTTGGAATTTTACAAGAGCGCAGCTTCAGACGGCACCTGATTCCGAGGCCCGGTGTGCCCGGAATCAATTTCCGAAGTTTGGCTCGGGTACGTTCAGTGAACGGACGAGCGGGTTTTTCTATCTTTTGAACCGGTGCCCGGAATCAAATTCTGAGGGCACCGATGAAATCGCAGCGCCGGTATTTTCTTAGAAACGCCTCTTCCGGAGTTGCGTTTGCTCAGACGTGATTTTTAAATTTCGGGGCTTTAAGTCAGAAATAAAATAAATTTGTGCGACAACTTTATTTTATTTCACTTAAGCTGCTTGGAAGCCACTTGAAGCCACTTAAAGGCGGCTTGATCTGAGTTGAACTGGATAGGATTCTATCCAGAAATATCCTACCCCCTTGGTAGGATATTTGTGAGGTGGGGCCCGCACGAGCCCCGCCGTTTCTTTCGCTAAGTAACGCACCCGCGAAAACCCGTCAAAGTAACTGATAAGTCAACCGACGCGTTTTCTTAAATTCTTAACAGTCCATTTAATTGAGCGGTTTATTTCGTGAATTAAATGGGCTGTTTCGCTCGTTGAATTAATTCAACGAACTGATGGGTCGTTACTTACGCTTTTGCGTTTGTTG
Organism: Viscum album; assembly: GCA_963277665.1. Lineage (NCBI taxonomy): Eukaryota > Viridiplantae > Streptophyta > Magnoliopsida > Santalales > Viscaceae > Viscum > Viscum album. The sequence continues at coordinate 1,905,308,956 of OY728152.1, read as the reverse complement.
GCATGTTTATAAAATAAGACCAACCTAAAAATCCTTTGAAAGGATTTGAGAGGATCTTTGTTTCTTCATCTCCCCTCCTCGCGAAGAACGCGAAGAACGCGAAGAACGCGAAGAACGCGAAGAACGCCGGCGACCGGAATTCGACGACGCACACCGTGATCTGCGACGTCGACGAGCTCTACCCGCGACGTTCTTCGGCGACGCATCTTCTTCCGCAGCCAATCCTCGTTCGACAATTAAGGTGAGAAAAGAATCGTTTATTTCTCCCTTTTTATTTTCAATAACAACGGATTTAATTAATTAAATCCGTTTGTTCTAGATCCGGAGATCGTCGGCGCGACGTTTTTCCCGCGGTGCGACGAACGTCCCTTCCGCGACGAGCGATTCCGCGACGACCTCACGTCCGACGACGACAAGGTAGGGGTTTATTTCCTTGATGATTCTTTCCCGTGTTTATTCTTTTGAAATAAAGAACCCGATCACGGAACAATTTTAATTTGTTTAAAATTGTTGATTGGTTTTTCCTTTTCCCCCGTTGAGTTTATGACTAACGCGGAGGGTGCGGGTCTAACGAACAAGACCCGGCAACCCTCTTCCGATCTTTTGTTGTGCGGATTTGGCGGACGACGACGAACCGTGCGGAAAGGGAGATCCGTTGATCCCGCAGTGAAGATCGGCCCCCGGGAGGAGCAACGGCGCAGACGGGAGGCAAAACGGGCCACCGGAGCAACTCCGGCGGCCCGCGGAAGGCGGCGGCGCCCGGCGCGCCGCCGTGGAGGAGTTCCGCCGTGGATGAAGCCGCGGCGGCGGCGTCCGGTTCCGCGGCCGCGCGGAACCGGGGAGGGACGCGGCGGCCCGGCCACGTCCGCGTGACAGGCGGCCCCCCGCGGGGCTGCGTTTTCCTCCAAGCCGCGGGTCAAACCCGCGGCAGTTGCTTCGGCCGCTCGGCCGAAGCCGAGCCGGCCGGTTCGGTCGGCCGGGCCGCGCCCAGGCCGGACCGGACCCGGCCTAGCCGGGTTGGGCCGACCCGGTTCGGCCGACCCAGGGGTGGTTCGGGCCGGGTCGCCCCGGACCCAGAACCCCCGTTTTCGGGCCCTCTTCGGTCTTTTGCCCATATCTTGGGCCTGAGACCTCCGATTGACGAACCGTCAGCGGCTACGCGATCCTTGGATCGATACGGTAGTTTCTGTATGTTATACTCAAGGTTTCGGAAGACTTTGGGTTCGGCCGGGTTGGTTCGTACACGAAACCAACCGGGCCCTCGGAGCGGAAACGCTCATAACTTGAGCAACGGACGTCCGATCGACGTACCGTCAGCTGTGGTAGTTTCCTCTAAGTGAGAAGGAACTTTTGGCATACTCCGCCCGAGGATCGGACACAGGCGGAGTACGGTCGGGTTGGTTTTTCCCTAAAAACCAACCGGGCCCCTGGGACGAAAATGCCAATAACTCTCAGACCGGGCGTCCGATTGACGCGCCGTCTGTTGCGTTGAGATCCTGTTGTCGTTACGGAACTTTTGGATACATCAACTTCGGACTACGTGTCAGTTGATGTATCAGCCTCTCGGCTCGTGGAGCGGACCCTCCTAAACGAGCTCGCTATGTGCGGGAACCCTAGCGCTGGCTGTGACTTCGACGACAGAGCAGAGATCCTCCGTGGACTGCGACGACGGCAGAGCAGAGATCCTCCGTGGACTGCGACGACGACAGAGCAGAGATCCTCCGTGGACTGCGGCGACGGCAGAGCAGAGATCCTTCGTGGACTGCGGCGACGACTGTGCAGATATCCTCAGTGGACTGCGTCGACTACTTCACTCAGCGATCCTACGTGGATCAGTGCTACATGTTCTGTGTGAGCCCGATCCTATGTGGGTCCTTACTACCGGTTCTGTGTGAGCCACTGCCTACAGGTTCTGTGTGAGCCCGATTCTATGTGGGTCTTTTGCGGGGGTTAGTACCTATCGATCCTTCGTGGGTCCGACGACTTAGATGGATCAGTGATCATCTTTGACGTCATCTGAAAAAGTATACCTGGTTGAGCTGAATCTTATGTTACTCTCCTTTGTGGATGGTGTTGAACTGTCCCTTGTGGATTTACTGTTTACTCTCCTTGTGGATTTGAGTCTTGCTTTCCTGTGTGGATTGAGTTGTTCTTGAGCTCGTGAGCAGAGCTAGAAGTGGGGACTTAGGTATATGTATGGGCATATACCTAAGTCGAGTCAGATGTTACTTCGTGATTTCATCTTTCTTTTGTGCTATATCCTTTGTGGATTTCGGGAGACCTTCGGGGGTCTCGGGGTCCTTACTGAGTAGCTTATACTCACCCCTGCACGGGCTATGCCCGCACCTTGTTGTGTTGGTTGCAGACGACGGACAGCGCTGATCACGGTTGGGGCGTGGAGCAGGACAGTACCTGGAGGTGGACCACTGGACGGGACGTGCTCGGAGCGGACGTGGGACCCGAGGAGCCTGGAGGCTATCTGTACCCACCCTTCAGGTGGGATTTCCAGTGGACGACACACGAGGCCGCCGTCTTTTCTTCAGTTGCTGTTCTTTACTTTTTCAGTTGTACTTTACAGTTGGGCTTGTATTTCCGGCCCCCTTTACTTTTCTGCACTTTGTAGTTACTTTCCGCTTGCTGACTCTGTGGTGGTTGTTACTTTTAAAGGCAATGCCTTCCCTGTTTACCGGGATTTTACGCCTTGGTGCTAGTCGCCAGCCCCTGGCCTATGGAAGGCGGGCTTGGGGTAGTCACGGCACGGGCCCCGAGGTCGGGTCGTGACAACAGAGTAAGCAAGCGGAAAAGTAAACACTATGTAAAAACTGTACAAGCTGTGCTGAAAGTAAAAGGGGCCGGAAATACAAGCCCAACTATAAAGTACAAATGAAAGGGAAAACAACAACTGAAAGGAAAAAAAACTGCAGCGTCGAGCCGTCCTTTGGAAGTCCCACCTGAGGGGTGGGTACAGATAGCCTCCACTGCTCCTCGGGTCCACCTAACCGCTCCGAGTATGTCCCGCCCAGTGGTCCATCTCCAGGTACTGTCCTGCTCCGCACGCCTCCTCCACGATCAGCGATGTCCGTCGTCTGCAACCAACACCACGAAGTGCGGGCATAGCCCGTGCAGGGGTGAGTATAAGCTACTCAGTAGGGACCCCGAGACCCCCGAAGGTCTCCCGAAATCCACAAAGGATAAGCCACGAAGGAGAGATACAATCACGAAGTAACATCTGACACGGCTTAGGTATATGCCCATACATATACCTAAGTCATCAATTCCCCGATCGGCTCCAACGTCCGAGCCCTAGCACAACCCAGTCCACACAGGAAAGCAAAACGCATACCCACGCAGGATAGAACAACACAATCCACAAAGGAGAGTAAACAGTAAATCCACACAGGATAACTCAACACAATCCACAAAGGAGAGTAAAACGTAATCCACACAAGAAAACTCAACACAATCCACAAAGGAGAGGAAAACGTAATCCACACAGGAAAACTCAACAGATAACTCTCATAGGTATATGCCCATACATATATCGAAATTATCAGATAACCCATCTCAATCAAGAGGAAACCCAAGGATCATTGACTCAGCTCAAACCAGGATTTTCATTATCAAAAACATAACTGCTGAAGAGCCCCATCTCTGAAGTGTACAGTGGTCCTGTCACGACTCTGAGGTACTTCTCACTAACCTAAGACTGCTGAGGTACTCCTCCTGTCGAGTACCGCGGGTCTGCTGCCAACTACCGGGCACTCCGTCCGCTGAGGGTCTGCTGCCAAATACCGGGCGCTCACCCAAATAGCCTACAGAGGTACTCCTCCAGTCGAGTACCGCGGGTCTGCTGCCAACTACCAGGCGCTCCGTCCGCCGTGGGTCTGCCGCCAAATACCGGGCGCTCCGTCCACTGGGCTAGTCGACTCACTCCAAGTCGAGTCGGTCGAGCAGTCTTCAGGTCTCAGCCGGCTACACAGTCTCCGTACTCCGTATGCTCGTCTCCAGTATCGCGGGTCTGCCGCTACAACCAAGCGCACCACCTCTATCGAGTAAAACAGAAGATTCAGCTCACACAGGTATACTTCTTCGGATGACGATAAAGATGATCACTGAACCATCTAAGTCGTCTGACCCACGAAGGATCGTTAGGTACTTAACCTTGCAGTGACCCACACAGGATTGGACCCACACAGGATCGGGCCCACGCAGGACCTGTAGGCGCTGGCTCACACAGAACCGCTGAGCGCTGACCCACGCAGGATCGGACCCACACAGGATCGGGCCCACATAGGACCGGGCCCACGCAGGACCTGTAGCACTGATCCACATAGGATCGCTGAGTGCAGTAGTCGTCGCAGTCCGCTGAGGATCTCTGCACAATCGTCGCCGCAGTCCACGGAGGATCTCTGCACGGTCGTCGTCGAAGTCCACGGAGGATCTCTGCACGGTCGTCGCTGTCGAAGTAGCAGTCGCAGCCAGCACTAGGGTTCCCGCACACAGCAAGCTCGTTCGGGAGGGTCCACTCCACGAGCCGAGAGGCTGATACATAAACTGACACAAAGTCCGAAGTTGATGTATCCAAAAGTTCCGTATCGTCAACAGGAACTCAACGTCGTAGACGGCGCGTCAATCGGACGCCCGGTCTGAGAGATATTGGCATTTTCGTCCCAGGGGCCCGGTTGATTTTAAAGGAAAAACCAACCCGACCGCACTCCACCTGCGTCCAAACCTCGGGCGGAGTATGCCAAAAGATCCGTCTCACTTAGAGGAATTCAACAAAGCTGACGGCACGTCAATCGGACATCCGTAGCTCAAGATATGAGCGTTTCCGCTCCGAGGGCCCGGTTGGTCTCGTGTACGAACCAACCCGGCCGAACTCAAAGTATTCCGAAACCTTGAGTGCGATATACCGAAACGACCGTCTCGATCCAAGGATCGTGTTTCCGCTGACGGCGAGTCGTTTGGAGGCTAGAAGCTCAAGTTATGGGCGTTTGAACGAAAACGTCCGAAGATGGGGGGTACGGGCCCGGGCCGACCCGGCCCGACCCCCCCTGGGTCGGCCCAAACCGGGTCGACCCGAACCGGGTCCGACCCGGTTGGCCCAGCCCGGCCCGGCCAGGGCCGGTCCGGATCGGCCGGCTCGGCCGAGCGGCGCGGGTGGAAGCCGCGGGCGCCGTCCTGCGGCCCGCGTGCGGGCCGCGCTGGTGAACCGCGGACGCAGCTCTGCGGCGTCCCGCCTGGACGAACCGGACCCGCGCGGCCGCAGGTCCGTTGGCCGCCGCCGCCGCGGCTTTAGCCGCGGCGGCCTCGTCTGGCGGCGCGCCGGTGCCGGCGTCGCTTCGGTGGCCCGATTTCCTTCCCGTCTGCGCCGTTGCTCCTCCCGGGATCCGTTCTTTACTGCGGGATCGTCAAACATCCGCTGCGGCACGTTCCGTCGTCGACCGTCACATCCGCACAAAACGAAGAACAGCGGAGGGTCGTCGGGCCGTGTTCGTTTGGCCCGCACCCTCCGCGTTAGAGATAAACAACCGGGAGAAATTTATTCCACACAGGAAGCAACAATTTTTAATAAGATTAAAAATTGTTCACAAAACGGTTCTTTAATTTATTTAAAGAAACATTGACGGGATTTAATTAAAAAGGGGGGTAAATCCCATAATATAAAAATCCCTACCTCGTCGATCGTCGCGCGCGGGCGTTCTTCGCGGAAAAGATCGTCGCGGAAGAGAGGGATCGTCGTGTCGTCGCGGGGAGGCGTCGCGTTGTCGCGGAAACCGGCGTTGAGTCGGCGAACTCAACGAACCAAGAACAACAGATTTAAATTATAATTAATTAAATCTGTTTTTAAAACTAAAAGAAAAGAACCTTGAGCGGAAATCCGAAATCACTCACCTCAAATGGTCGGTGATCGGAGATCGGAGATCGGAAGAACGTCTCGGATGAAGGCGTCGTCGATTTCCGGGTTCGGCGTTCTTCGCGTTCTTCGCGTTCTTCGCGAGGGAGCTGAAGAAACAGGGATCCTCTCAAATCTTTTCAAAAGATTTTGGGTTGGTCTTATTTTATTAACATGCCAACACACGAAAACCGGTTAAGAAACGATTGAATTAATTCGACGAAAGAAACAGGCCATTTAATTCACGAAAGAAACATCCCATTTAATTCACGAAAGAAACAGCCCATTTAAATGGTCTGTTAAGAATTTAGAAAACGCGTCGGTTGACTTTCATTAAGACGGGTTTTCACGGGTGCGTTTCTTAGTGGAAAGAAACGGCGGGGCTCGTGCGGGCCCCACCTCACAAATATCCTACCAAGGGGGTAGGATATTTCTGGATAGCATCTTATCCAGTTCAACTCAGTTCAAGCCGCCTTTAAGTGGATTCAAGTGGCTTCCAAGTGGCTTAAGTGAAATAAAATAAAGTTGTCGCAAAATTATTTTATTTCTTAACTTTAAGCCCGAAAATTAAAAACCACACCCGAGCAAACGCAACTCCGGAAGAGGCGTTTCTAAGCGAATACCGGCACTGCGATTTAATCGGTGCCCTCAGAATTTGATTCCGGGCACCGGTTCAAAAGTTAGAAAAACCCGCTCGTCCGTTCACTGAACGTACCCGAGCCAAACTTCAGAAAAATGATTCCGGGCACACCGGGCCTCGGAATCAGGCGCCGTCAGAAACTGCGTTCTTGTAAAATTCCAAAGAAAATTAAGAAAAAAAATTTCCTTGAAATTTACGGGTCTTTACATTACTCCCACCTCAGGACTTTACGTCCTCGTAAAGATACATCAAAAACTAGGGAAACAAATGTGGGTACTGAGCACGCATCTGAGCCTCCCACTCCCAAGTGCTCTCCTGGAGGTTCCCGTGCTGCCATCTGATGCGCATAAGAGGAATCGATCGCCCACGTAGGACCCGCTCCTGTCGATCCTCTATCTCCACTGGGACCTCCGCAAAAGTCTCTCCATCATCCACGTCTAGCTCCCCATAGTCAATGATGTGCGTCGGGTCGTGCGCGTATCTCCTCAGCTGGGATACGTGGAAGACTTCGTGCACCCGGTGCAACTGAGGTGGCAGATCCATGCGATAAGCCACCTCGCCAACCCTGCTGAGGACCTGGAAGGGTCCGATGAAGCGTGGAGACAACTTGCCGCCTCGGCCAAATCTCCTCAAACCACGTCGAGGTGAGACCCGCAAGAAGACGTGGTCGCCATCCTCGAACTCTAGTGGTCTCCGCCTCCTGTCAGCATATGACTTCTGCCGGCTCTGTGCTGTCCTCATCCGCTCCTGGATGACCTGGACCTTCTCTGTCGTGGCCCGGACCATCTCTGGTCCCACAAGAGCTGCAAGATTTCTTCTTTTCTGATAAGAGAAACCTGGTCTCATCCCCTGGATGAACCACATTCCTTGCCTAAAACAGTCAATCCTAACATGGATGATACTAATCCATACCAAGGATGACGTCATAAGGCCTCGACGCTACTACTAAGAGATCCAACCGTTACTCTCGCCTCCAAGGGTTGAGTCACACTGTCGGCATAGGTGTGTGGTAACTGGGTCTCCTCCAGTAGATGTCTCACAAGTGAGGGTCAAGTCAACAGCCAAAATTGGAACCTCTTAGTAACATCACGAAAGAGGATAGGAACGAAAATATCACAAAGGTATAGGTCTTTTATTATTGCAGCTCATAATACAAGACGCTACACAAAAGCAACAAGGAACCAGAAGTACAAAGGATGTATCCACTAGTTCTTCTCCTGTCCATATGCTCCCAGAGCTCCATGATCGAAGGCCTCGGCTTCCTGAAGCTGAGCTCTCACATGTTCACCTACTCCCTGTGGTCGGGGCGGACCTCCTGGTGGTGGTGGTGGTAGAGCCTCAAAGCGTCGCCCACCACCTGCTGCTCGGCCAGCTCCTCTGCCTCGTCCGCCTCCTCCCTGCGGACCGCCACGGTCAACCCTCTGCCTCTGCCTGGGTGGTCCCTCCACCGTCTTCTGACCCTCAGTACGACGGGTCGGGCAGTCACGAGCCATGTGGCCCTGCCCGCCGCACTCGTAGCACTGCCTGCCTCTCGGAAGGCTGGCTCCGGGCCGAGTGCCCTGCACTGCTGAGCCAGTGTCCTGAGGTCGCCTGCCGGAAGCTCTGGTCCGCCTGGAACCCTGAGTCATCCGCCGGCTACCAGCTGCCGAAGACTCCGCTATCTGCCGCCCTGCGGTAGGTCTCGTTGTGGACTCAGCCAGGAAGCTCTCGATCAGGAGGGCTCACTCCAGTACTCCTGCCTGGGTCGGGATGCTGAGGGAGATCAGCGATGCCCTGATCTCGTGTCTCAAACCCTGCTCGAAGGTCTGGGCCCGGAAGAAGGGGTCCCGTACCATGTCTGTCGAGTACCGAGAAAGGTCGGTGAACCTTGCCGCGTACTGAGCGACCGTCAAGCTGCCCTGCCGCAGCTAAAGAAGCTCCTGGATGCGCACCGCTCGGAGGGTGGCCGGGACGAACTCTAAGCGGAAGAGGCTCTCGAAGTCCATCCAGATGAGGGTGGCCTCATCGTGTACCTGGAGCATCAGGCTCCACCAGCGTCCGGCTGCTGCGTGAAGTAGGCTCGCCGCGAGGATCACCATGAGGTCTGCTGGCATCCTCACTAGCCTGAAAACTCGGACGACCGCCTCCAGCCAGTCCTCGGCTGCTTGGGGGTCCGACTCCCCATGGAACCTGGGTGGTCGCTGGCGCTGGAACTCGTGTAGAGCTCCAAGGTGTCGTGCGTCGTCAGCTTCCAGTGTTGGAAGCATAGGGGGCTCGGCGGGTAAAGGTACCGCCGGTGCCTCTGCTGTCAACGGGCCCTGTACCGAGGCCTCGTCGCTCGGCGGGCTGTCGTCGCTCCCTACTCTAGGAACCCTAGCTGGCTGCTGTCGTCGTGCCATCCTGAAAAGGAAACAAGTATGCCACGGTCATAATAGTATACCTGGTGAGCTGACACAAGTAATCACAAAGAAAACTTGGAACACACAAGCAATCAATGTTTTCGTGCATTAAGTCGGGAATCAGAAGTCAGGGTCCTAGTGTATGGATACGTCGGCCGCCGCACCAACACTGGACTCCCTGGACTGATAACCACACTCGATACGCTAAACACTATTTCTTCACATAGAAGAAAGATCAGAGTCTGCGGTAGAACCGACCCCTCTGATACCAATTTGTCACGACCCGTCCTCGGGGCCCGTGCCGTGACTACCCCAAGCCCGCCTTCCATAGGCCAGGGGCTGGCGACTAGCACCAAGGCGTAAATCCCAACAAAAAGGGAAGACATTTCCTTTGAAAAGTAAACAAGAACCACAGAGTAAGCAAGCGGAAAAGTAAACACTAAGTAAAAACTGTACAAGCTGTGCTGAAAGTAAAAGGGGCCGGAAATACAAGCCCAACTGTAAAGTACAACTGAAAGGGAAAACAACAACTGAAAGGAAAAAAAACTGCAGCGTCGAGCCGTCCTCTGGATGTCCCACCTGAGGGGTGGGTACAGATAGCCTCCACTGCTCCTCGGGTCCACCTAACCGCTCCGAGTACGTCCCGCCCAGTGGTCCACCTCCAGGTACTGTCCTGCTCCGCACGCCTCCTCCACGATCAGCGTTGTCCGTCGTCTGCAACCAACACCACAAAGTGCGGGCATAGCCCGTGCAGGGGTGAGTATAAGCTACTCAGTAGGGACCCCGAGACCCCCGAAGGTCTCTCGAAATCCACAAAGGATAAGCCACGAAGGAGAGATACAATCACAAAGTAACATCTGACACGGCTTAGGTATATGCCCATACATATACCTAAGTCATCAATTCCCCGATCGGCTCCAATGTAGAGACCCGTATCCTGACGTACATGGACATTACATTACATTTGCGGAATACTTAGTACATAACAAAAACACACACTAAAGGATCGTAATAGTTTAGTGTCTTTGGAAACTCAGAACATAATCTTCTAATCCTGGTGAAAGATCTTCAATATCTCCCGTAAAGATCTTCCATTTTTTTACCTAAAACCTTTCTTTATATCCTGGGGAAAAGAAAACATAAAAGGGTGAGCTCAAATGCTCAGTAAGGGTATACAAAAGAAATAAAAATCATATCATATCTTTTTGAAAATCACAACCTGCAAAAGAGATCATAATATCTTAACATGGAACAAATCATAGAAGTGAAAATGAGATCCCCATAATCATAACATGAAACTTGAAACTTTGTGGCATGCACACATAATCATGGAAAATCATTTCTTGTTAGTCATGACTCATTGCCAAGACTATCTTAGTGGACAAAGTCCCTTTCTGAACCGAGTTCACTCCTCGTTTCAGTCCTGTATCACTGAACCGAAATAACCTTCCGTTCCAGCCATGTCTATCTCATGAGATATAAAATCTTTACCCAATGCATTGGAGGGAGATATAGGTCCCACCCATCTTATAATGAATCCTTTCTTATGTGTGCCACATAATCATAAAACATACATCATCGCATAACACATGTAACAAAAATGGGATTCTTGAAACATCATGACATCATAAATCAATTCATATAAGATAAAGGAATTCATAAAAATAATTCCAACACAACATGAACAAATCAATTTAATAATAGGGATAAAAACAGAACCCTTTATTATCTTAGATGGAAAATAATTTTGATAAAACACTTGAACTCCATTCTTGAGGAAAATATCATTTCTTCTTCAAAAACATTTTTCCTTTCATAACATGTCATACAACTTTAAAATAAAAGAAGTTGATTAAAAATAAACTTGAAAACTTGTAAAGGAAGCTTCTTGGAAACAATGTTTTAAAAATCCATTCATGCCGTATAAGTTAAAAAAAACATTCTTCGTACTTTTGTCGGAAAAGTCAAAAAGTACCTCGTACGGAAAAACGACAAAAGATTCCTTTCATATTCTTTACTAAAAACTCACCTAAGGGTAAAATTGGATTTAAACTATTTCAAGTGGATGGAAACAATATTACATATTGAGGGAACATGGATGTGGATGATAAAATACACCCCAGTAAATACTTACGAATAAACAATCTCGGATAAAAATGAGATTGTGATATTTCCCTTACCTTAGGTCCGATTAGCTTTGTACGTGTCCGAAGCTCCTGTATAATGGTTTAAATAATGTTATTGACTTATTCCAGAATCATACATATTGATATGATATCTTATATGGTCATATTATTAGTTTCTTGTTAGTAATATTTCATTGTTACTTGTTACTCGGGTCTTTATAACTTTTTGTTCTTATGCGTGTTTTGTCGAATAAATTCTTATTCTTATCTTTAGGTTATAGATAATTCATTTCCAGAATGGTATTAGTGTAGTATATACCATATTCATTCATTCAATTCATTTATATAATCATTATGAAATGAAGATCATGTAGAACGAGTCGCATCACATCGTGGAGACGGTATTCCGTACGTACGCACGAGTGATGATATCGTTCCTATGATCGTGGAATTGTATTGGAGTATATATATATTATTTCAGTATCAATATTACTTCATAATAATCATATGTAGTTACTCATTACACCATTATACCCAACGGTGATGGTGGAAAATAGATTACACCACGGCGTGGAGACGGTATTCCGTACGTACGCACGCGCGGTGATTTCATTTTTCCGTAGGATGGATAGAAGGTGAATTAGGGTTGTTTCATATTTATAATAACATATCAGTATGTAAGTAATACTGATGTTATTACTTTATCATGAAACAACTAAAGAAGAAGAAGTTGAAGAAGAAAGAAATTGAAAAGATCGGTAATGGATATTACCTCTTCTTTGGAACGCCTCTTTGAATCCTCCACTTAAGGAACTAAGATTGGTCTTTGGAGAAGACCAGAACCTCTAGGATTATTCTAGGAAAGTGGAGAGGAGAAAATGGCAGGGGTTGGCCGAGCTTGAGTGCTCAAAATTGGTGTGAGGAGGAGGGGGAGGAGGTGCCCTTTTATAAGGGAGGAGAGGGGCACCTTAGGAATTCTTAAAAATATTAATTTATAATAAATCTAACCCCACTTAAAAACCTCCAAAAATGACTCATATTCGAAGATTAGATGAGATAGGGTTGTAAGCTTATCAACCAATCAAATTTAGACATGTTTGGATATTATTTTAAACCTTATCAATTATATTTAACTCTAAGTTAAATAATTTAACTTTTACCGTGTCTTTTTGTTTTCTTTCACTATATGGTTAATAAACTTACTATAACATGCCAAACGAACCAAATATTGTTTATTATTAATATATATATCCTTATCTAAGTCATTTGGCCGAACCTTAGATTTTTAGGAATAAAATAACAATTAATAATATAATATTTTATTTAAAAACTATTTTGTGTCAATTTTGACACTATTTGATATATGATTTTTGTGAAAGTCATAACAGAATTATATGTTCGAACCAAGTTGATTAAATCAACATTAATATATCATAGTAACCTAGAAAATTAGTGGAATTCATAAAAAATCTCAAATTACATTTATTTTTGTGTTTATAACATCAATTATGTCAATATTTCATTAATAAGATAATTACTGCATCATCGTTGTGTCATAAATAAATTAAATTATTTGATGTCTAAAAATTACAAATAAAATACCATCATGTAGGAAATCTTTTTAGCTTTCTAATTAATATTTACAATCGAATTTATCTTATGTATAACCCCGTATTAAAAATGATTTACTTATTAGACTTTGATTTTAACTATTTTAACCCTTCTTTAAATAAATTCATAATAAATGTCCTAATCTAATCCAAGTGGGCCTAAATGGTCATATTTTATTCCTAAGTTTGTTTTTGGTCGAATTACACTTGTCCAATAGAATTAGGACATGTGTTAGGGTAATAGTAATATCATATTTACCCTTAGTTACCATATTTACTATTAACCGCGGTAAAAAAAAGTAAAAAGTTACTATTCACCAAAAATTATTTTCATCTCATTGAACCACATTTTAGTCCTTGATATTAACCGTGTCTCTCGGATTTTCGAAATTCCATTCACAGAAGTGGTAAAATTAAGTTTTATGCAAAATTCAGTTTTTAACCTACCACTTAGTGGTTTCACTATTCATCAAAAATTGAAAGTTTTCAGAAAAATGCCAAAATTTCATCCTAAGCTATATTTCATATTCCGAATTCAAAAATGAAGTCTATTTTACCAAATTCATAACATAGAAGTTGAATTAATTAATTTTATAATTAAATCCCGCTATTAAAACAAATAGCGTGTTTTTACGAAACAATATCTATCAAAAGATTGACACTTGTTTATGTCAGGTTTAAATGTGAAATTACGTCCAATGACCAACATTGTATTAAATTGTAAAAATATATTCTAAATATACTTTAAAACCACTCAAATTAATAATTTATCACTATTAATTATTTCGATTAAAAAAGTTGTTTTTAATTATAATTTAGTAATTTTCACCATTCATCAGAATATGAAAGTTATCCGAAATGTACCAAAATTTCACCTTAGGCTAAATTCGATACTCCGAATCCAAAAATGAAATCCATTTTGAAAAATAAAATTTACAAAATTTCAAAAAGTGGTTATTACTATTCATAACGGCTAGTTTTAATAGCATATCGCTGTTTAGTGAAACTCGTTATTGCGTACTACACACACTATCGAGGAAGGTTGCGATTGCGTGTAATGCAAGGCAAGTCAAGGATGCGTGTTGTGCAAGCTCCTTTTGGTGTAGCGTACAACACAAGACATTAATAAAATTAAAAAGAATATTTTTCATAAAATCTTGGGCTGTTACATTCTACCCCCCTTAAAATGAATTTCGCCCTCGAAATTCGTCGGGGTTATAAATGGTTTTCTATTCGAAAGTTTCCCACATCGTAAAAAGGAATACCAAAACTTGGCTTTAAAAACTAATGTATGAAATGTAACGATTACCCAAATAAACTAATTGTTGGGTTTCCACATAGGTAAAAATATGGATATGGAAGAAAAATCTAACCATCATGTTCTGATGGAGAGTGGTAGAGAACATGGCTATGGAAAAGCCAAAAATCACAAATCCATAAATTTGTGATGATATAAGGTACCATCTGATTCCTCAGGTATAAGATCACTAGGACAACATTTTTGGTTTTCAAGATCATTTCCCTAAAGTTGAAAATTTGAATTAGAATAAATACTTACTTTATTTTGGTACAATCTCACTGTTGTTCGTGCCTTGAACAATTTCCACTTCATCTCTTAAATAAATGAAGTTGAATTTGTTATTCGTGAAGTGTTAGCAGATAATGTGATAGAATGACGGGTCATTCCATCTGTCTCAAACAAAAGGTTAGCAAAAATTATATGCATAAATCGATCTATAGTGAGATTAATCATATATGGTTCCTAAAATGGACTTATACTTCATATATCATACTGCTTAATATAATAAAACTAGTTTCTACTAAATAGGGACTTCCTGTAGGTCAGTGGTAGGCGATAAAGTCCAGTCGCACTTCGGTTGTGGGTTCGATTCCTACAGCCTTGTCCGAAGCGATGGGCTGTCGCCCGTCCTGCAGGTTGTCCTTTTTCTAAAACTATATTACTATAACATCCCATCAATAATATCGAGAAAACTTCGATCCTTAAACAATACTCACTTATGTCCAACATAATCCATTTCAATCTTTAGGCTTATCCATAATACTGCAGTCCACTCTCATAATATAGTGACAACGATTACCAGAGATTTAATACTGTCGTTGATCCCCACATATCATAAGATATGTTTTGTTGGTCACATTCTAAACATTCAAAGTCCTTAATCATGTATTCTCTTGAATACCGTAGTGAAAACATGAATGCAGTTAAAAGTTAACACTTTCCACATACCAAAATCCTCAAAATTCTATATACTCAATCCATGATATCACTTAGTCCTTATATCAATCATGAGCTCGTGAATATTGTTAAACATTTCATTTTCTTATTTTCCCTTCATTATGCGCATATCATCTTATTTCCAAAAATATCTCAATCACTTTGAATACCACATTAAACCAATACATAAATATTCCAATACTCCATGATACAACATTATTTTGGAATCCCATTACATAAACACTTAATCATTCCACCACATCGTTATCATATTCAACATTGCCAATAGTGATCGCATGTGATTTCCCTTTGTCCTTTGCCTTCAGTGGTTGCTCATGTTGATCATCACTAACCCTTGGATTAGGGCAATTATTAGCATAATGCCCCATTTCCTTGCACTTGAAGCATTGAAGTGTTGGCGGTGCGTTCTCTGCAGTGTTTGCTTTATTCACATCATTAGAAACCCTTTTTCCATTACTTCGACACTCAGCTGCTCGATGACCTTCTTTTCCACACTTAAAACATTTTCTAGTTCCTTTAAGACAATCTCCACCATGCTTCTTTCCACACTTTGTGCATAAGGAAACATTCATCTTCTTTTCACCATTATTATGAGATTTCTCCTTGAACTCCATCTTTCGTTTCTTGTCAAAACCATGAGATGGATATGTAACACCAACTTCCATTTCTACCTTGATAGCACAACGCACAATTTCTTCATAGCTACTGAAGTCTCTTATAGCTAATGCCCTTCGAAGACTTGGTTTTAAGCCACTGAAAAATCGATCAACTTTACTTTCAGGTTGGATGATAATGCCAGATGCATACCTTGCAAGTCTTGTAAAATTCGCTTCATATATACCAACAGATTCATCATCCTTCTGCTTCAGCTCAATAAACTCCTTTTCCATATTTGTTCGAAGAATACGAGGGAAGTACTTACTGAAAAACAAGTTCTTGAACTCTTCCCATTCCATGGACTCAATTTCATCCCTTGGCCTCGTATTCTTGATAAGATTCCACCATTGATCAGCTTCACCTTCCAAACGATATACTGCTAAGATGACTTTATTATGTTCAGAACATTGAAGAACTGAAAATATCTTTTCAGTGGTACTGATCCATTGTTCAGCAACAAGTGGATCGGAAGTCCCACTGAAAGAAGGTGGACGTTGCCTCATGAAGGACTCAATAGAATATTGTTCCCTTCTCTGCTCATTTGGAAGTCCAGAATGATTCATAGCTTGTGTAAGTATAGCAATAAGATTTTGCACTCCATCTCCCATAACATTTGTTTGTTCAGGAGGGCAATCATTGCATTGTCCATTGCATTGATCAACACGGTTCCTTCGGGTTCCAGCCATCGTCTAAAACCCAAAAAGAATAGTGTGAGAGGCAAAAATCATGCTAGGGAAAACAACATAATAAAGGGGGAGTACCTTCAATATCCAACATCTTAGGTTTAATTCTATGATCGTTAGCGTAATTCTATTACTATAACCTATACGTATACTTATCCCTAGGGACATCCCTAGACATACCTTAGAAATATCTCTAGGGATCTCACTAACGTTTTCGCATCCTAGTTTCCAAAGGTTGACTAAACCTTTCCTCTGATACCAACTGTAACGGTCTGGAATTACTTCCAGTGGACTATAGTTGATACCTATCAGGGCACTCCATGGGCGGCTACACCCCCTGGGCGGGACACACCACCATCCCCAGTGGCAGCCATTTCCACATGAAGCCCTTGGGCGGAGAGCCATGCTTCGTCCAACGCTCACATGTGAGAGTTCCCAAGGATCGGATACATTCCTACCTCCTTTGCCTCTGATACCAACTGTAGAGACCCGTATCCTGACGTACATGGACATTACATTACATTTGCGGAATACTTAGTACATAACAAAAACACACACTAAAGGATCGTAATAGTTTAGTGTCTTTGGAAACTCGGAACATAATCTTCTAATCCTGGTGAAAGATCTTCAATATCTCCCGTAAAGATCTTCCATTTTTTTACCTAAAACCTTTCTTTATATCCTGGGGAAAAGAAAACATAAAAGGGTGAGCTCAAATGCTCAGTAAGGGTATACAAAAGAAATAAAAATCATATCATATCTTTTTGAAAATCACAACCTGCAAAAGAGATCATAATATCTTAACATGGAACAAATCATAGAAGTGAAAATGAGATCCCCATAATCATAACATGAAACTTGAAACTTTGTGGCATGCACACATAATCATGGAAAATCATTTCTTGTTAGTCATGACTCATTGCCAAGACTATCTTAGTGGACAAAGTCCCTTTCTGAACCGAGTTCACTCCTCGTTTCAGTCCTGTATCACTGAACCGAAATAACCTTCCGTTCCAGCCATGTCTATCTCATGAGATATAAAATCTTTACCCAATGCATTGGAGGGAGATATAGGTCCCACCCATCTTATAATGAATCCTTTCTTATGTGTGCCACATAATCATAAAACATACATCATCGCATAACACATGTAACAAAAATGGGATTCTTGAAACATCATGACATCATAAATCAATTCATATAAGATAAAGGAATTCATAAAAATAATTCCAACACAACATGAACAAATCAATTTAATAATAGGGATAAAAACAGAACCCTTTATTATCTTAGATGGAAAATAATTTTGATAAAACACTTGAACTCCATTCTTGAGGAAAATATCATTTCTTCTTCAAAAACATTTTTCCTTTCATAACATGTCATACAACTTTAAAATAAAAGAAGTTGATTAAAAATAAACTTGAAAACTTGTAAAGGAAGCTTCTTGGAAACAATGTTTTAAAAATCCATTCATGCCGTATAAGTTAAAAAAAACATTCTTCGTACTTTTGTCGGAAAAGTCAAAAAGTACCTCGTACGGAAAAACGACAAAAGATTCCTTTCATATTCTTTACTAAAAACTCACCTAAGGGTAAAATTGGATTTAAACTATTTCAAGTGGATGGAAACAATATTACATATTGAGGGAACATGGATGTGGATGATAAAATACACCCCAGTAAATACTTACGAATAAACAATCTCGGATAAAAATGAGATTGTGATATTTCCCTTACCTTAGGTCCGATTAGCTTTGTACGTGTCCGAAGCTCCTGTATAATGGTTTAAATAATGTTATTGACTTATTCCAGAATCATACATATTGATATGATATCATATATGGTCATATT
The DNA here is from genome assembly GCA_963277665.1 of Viscum album. Taxonomy (NCBI): domain Eukaryota; kingdom Viridiplantae; phylum Streptophyta; class Magnoliopsida; order Santalales; family Viscaceae; genus Viscum; species Viscum album. Next base: position 1,905,290,856 of record OY728152.1, on the reverse strand, counting down.
ATTAGTTTCTTGTTAGTAATATTTCATTGTTACTTGTTACTCGGGTCTTTATAACTTTTTGTTCTTATGCGTGTTTTGTCGAATAAATTCTTATTCTTATCTTTAGGTTATAGATAATTCATTTCCAGAATGGTATTAGTGTAGTATATACCATATTCATTCATTCAATTCATTTATATAATCATTATGAAATGAAGATCATGTAGAACGAGTCGCATCACATCGTGGAGACGGTATTCCGTACGTACGCACGAGTGATGATATCGTTCCTATGATCGTGGAATTGTATTGGAGTATATATATATTATTTCAGTATCAATATTACTTCATAATAATCATATGTAGTTACTCATTACACCATTATACCCAACGGTGATGGTGGAAAATAGATTACACCACGGCGTGGAGACGGTATTCCGTACGTACGCACGCGCGGTGATTTCATTTTTCCGTAGGATGGATAGAAGGTGAATTAGGGTTGTTTCATATTTATAATAACATATCAGTATGTAAGTAATACTGATGTTATTACTTTATCATGAAACAACTAAAGAAGAAGAAGTTGAAGAAGAAAGAAATTGAAAAGATCGGTAATGGATATTACCTCTTCTTTGGAACGCCTCTTTGAATCCTCCACTTAAGGAACTAAGATTGGTCTTTGGAGAAGACCAGAACCTCTAGGATTATTCTAGGAAAGTGGAGAGGAGAAAATGGCAGGGGTTGGCCGAGCTTGAGTGCTCAAAATTGGTGTGAGGAGGAGGGGGAGGAGGTGCCCTTTTATAAGGGAGGAGAGGGGCACCTTAGGAATTCTTAAAAATATTAATTTATAATAAATCTAACCCCACTTAAAAACCTCCAAAAATGACTCATATTCGAAGATTAGATGAGATAGGGTTGTAATCTTATCAACCAATCAAATTTAGACATGTTTGGATATTATTTTAAACCTTATCAATTATATTTAACTCTAAGTTAAATAATTTAACTTTTACCGTGTCTTTTTGTTTTCTTTCACTATATGGTTAATAAACTTACTATAACATGCCAAACGAACCAAATATTGTTTATTATTAATATATATATCCTTATCTAAGTCATTTGGCCGAACCTTAGATTTTTAGGAATAAAATAACAATTAATAATATAATATTTTATTTAAAAACTATTTTGTGTCAATTTTGACACTATTTGATATATGATTTTTGTGAAAGTCATAACAGAATTATATGTTCGAACCAAGTTGATTAAATCAACATTAATATATCATAGTAACCTAGAAAATTAGTGGAATTCATAAAAAATCTCAAATTACATTTATTTTGGTGTTTATAACATCAATTATGTCAATATTTCATTAATAAGATAATTACTGCATCATCGTTGTGTCATAAATAAATTAAATTATTTGATGTCTAAAAATTACAAATAAAATACCATCATGTAGGAAATCTTTTTATCCTTCTAATGAATATTTACAATCGAATTTATCTTATGTATAACCCCATATTAAAAATGATTTACTTATTAGACTTTGATTTTAACTATTTTAACCCTTCTTTAAATAAATTCATAATAAATGTCCTAATCTAATCCAAGTGGGCCTAAATGGTCATATTTTATTCCTAAGTTTGTTTTTGGTCGAATTACACTTGTCCAATAGAATTAGGACATGTGTTAGGGTAATAGTAATATCATATTTACCCTTAGTTACCATATTTACTATTAACCGCGGTAAAAAAAAGTAAAAAGTTACTATTCACCAAAAATTATTTTCATCTCATTGAACCACATTTTAGTCCTTGATATTAACCGTGTCTCTCGGATTTTCGAAATTCCATTCACAGAAGTGGTAAAATTAAGTTTTATGCAAAATTCAGTTTTTAACCTACCACTTAGTGGTTTCACTATTCATCAAAAATTGAAAGTTTTCAGAAAAATGCCAAAATTTCATCCTAAGCTATATTTCATATTCCGAATTCAAAAATGAAGTCTATTTTACCAAATTCATAACATAGAAGTTGAATTAATTAATTTTATAATTAAATCCCGCTATTAAAACAAATAGCGTGTTTTTACGAAACAATATCTATCAAAAGATTGACACTTGTTTATGTCAGGTTTAAATGTGAAATTACGTCCAATGACCAACATTGTATTAAATTGTAAAAATATATTCTAAATATACTTTAAAACCACTCAAATTAATAATTTATCACTATTAATTATTTCGATTAAAAAAGTTGTTTTTATTTATAATTTAGTAATTTTCACCATTCATCAGAATATGAAAGTTATCCGAAATGTACCAAAATTTCACCTTAGGCTAAATTCGATACTCCGAATCCAAAAATGAAATCCATTTTGAAAAATAAAATTTACAAAATTTCAAAAAGTGGTTATTACTATTCATAACGGCTAGTTTTAATAGCATATCGCTGTTTAGTGAAACTCGTTATTGCGTACTACACACACTATCGAGGAAGGTTGCGATTGTGTGTAATGCAAGGCAAGTCAAGGATGCGTGTTGTGCAAGCTCCTTTTGGTGTAGCGTACAACACAAGACATTAATAAAATTAAAAAGAATATTTTTCATAAAATCTTGGGCTGTTACATCCAACGTCCGAGCCCTAGCACAACCCAGTCCACACAGGAAAGCAAAACGCATACCCACGCAGGATAGAACAACACAATCCACAAAGGAGAGTAAACAGTAAATCCACACAGGATAACTCAACACAATCCACAAAGGAGAGGAAAACGTAATCCACACAGGAAAACTCAACACAATCCACAAAGGAGAGGAAAATGTAATCCACACGGGAAAACTCAACAGATAACTCTCATAGATATATGCCCATACATATATCGAAATTATCAGATAACCCATCTCAATCAAGAGGAAACACAAGGATCATTGACTCAGCTCAAACCAGGATTTTCATTATCAAAAACATAACTGCTGAAGAGCCCCATCTCTGAAGTGTACAGTGGTCCTGTCACGACTCTGAGGTACTTCTCACTAAACTAAGACTGCTGAGGTACTCCTCCTGTCGAGTACCGCAGGTCTGCTGCCAACTACCGGGCGCTCCGTCCGCTGAGGGTCTGCTGCCAAATACCGGGCGCTCAGCCAAATAGCCTACAGAGGTACTCCTCCAGTCGAGTACCGCGGGTCTGCTGCCAACTACCAGGCGCTCCGTCCGCCGTGGGTCTGCCGCCAAATACCGGGCGCTCCGTCCATTGGGCTAGTCGACTCACTCCAAGTCGAGTCGGTCGAGAAGTCTTCAGGTCTCAGCCGGCTACACGGTCTCCGTACTCCGTACGCTCGTCTCCAGTATCGCGGGTCTGCCGCAACAACCAAGCGCACCACCTCTATCGAGTAAAACCGAAGATTCAGCTCACACAGGTATACTTCTTCGGATGACGATAAAGATGATCACTGAACCATCTAAGTCATCTGACCCACGAAGGATCGTTAGGTACTTAACCATGCAGTGACCCACACAGGATCGGACCCACACAGGATCGGGCCCACGCAGGACCTGTAGGCGCTGGCTCACATAGAACCGCTGAGCGCTGACCCACGCAGGATCGGACCCACACAGGATCGGGCCCACACAGGACCGGGCCCACGCAGGACCTGTAGCACTGATCCACATAGGATCGCTGAGTGCAATAGTCGTCGCAGTCCGCTGAGGATCTCTGCACAATCGTCGCCGCAGTCCACGGAGGATCTCTGCACCGTCGTCGTCGGAGTCCACGGAGGATCTCTGCACGGTCGTCGCTATCGAAGTAGCAGTCGCAGCCAGCACTAGGGTTCCCGCACACAACAAGCTCGTTCGGGAGGGTCCGCTCCACGAGCCGAGAGGCTGATACATCAACTGACACAAAGTCCGAAGTTGATGTATCCAAAAGTTCTGTATCGTCAACAGGAACTCAACGTCGCAGACGGCGCGTCAATCATACGCCCGGTCTGAGAGATATTGGCATTTTCGTCCCAGGGGCCCGGTTGGTTTTTAAGGAAAAACCAACCCGACCGCACTCCACCTGCGTCCAAACCTCGGGCGGAGTATGCCAAAAGATCCGTCTCACTTAGAGGAATTCAACAAAGCTGACGGCACGTCAATCGGACGTCCGTAGCTCAAGATATGAGCGTTTCCGCTCCGAGGGCCCGGTTGGTCTCGTGTACGAACCAACCCGGCCGAACTCAAAGTATTCCGAAACCTTGAGTGCGATATACCGAAACGACCGTCTCGATCCAAGGATCGCGTTGCCGCTGACGGAGAGTCGTTTGGAGGCACGAAGCCCAAGTTACAGGCGTTTGAACGAAAACATCCGAAGATGGGGGGTACGGGGTCGGGCCGACCCGGCCCGACCCCCCCTGGGTCGGCCCGAACCGGCTCCGACCCGGTTGGCCCGGCCCGGCCCGGCCAGGGCCGGTCTAGCTCGGCCGAGCGGCGCGGGTGGAAGCCGCGGGCGCCGTCCCGCGGCCTGAGAAAGAACCGCGGCCCGCGTGCGGGCCGCGCTGGTGAACCGCGGACGCGGCTCTGCCGTGTCCCGCCTGGAGGAACCGGACCCACGCGGCCACGGCTTCGGCCGCGGCGGCCTCGTCCGGCGGCGCGCCGGGGCGCCGCCGCGCCGGCGTCGCTCCGGTGGCCCGATTTCCTTCCCGTCTGCGCCGTTGCTCCTCCCGGGATCCGTTCTTTACTGCGGGATCGTCAAACATCCACTGCAGCACGTTCCGTCGTCGACCGTCACATCCGCACAAAACGAAGAACGGCGGAGGGTCGTCGGGCCGTGTTCGTTTGGCCCGCACCCTCCGCGTTAGAGATAAACAACCAGGAGAAATTTATTCCACACAGGAAGCAACAATTTTTAATAAGATTAAAAATTGTTCACAAAACGGTTCTTTAATTTCTTTAAAGAAACATTGATGGGATTTAATTAAAAAGGGGGGTAAATCCCATAATATAAAAATCCCTACCTCGTCGATCGTCGCGCGCGGGCGTTCTTCTCAGAAAAGATCGTCGCGGAAGAGAGGGATCGCCGCGTCGTCGCGGGGAGGCGTCGCGTTGTCGCGGAAACCGGCGTTGAGTCGGCGAACTCAACGAACCAAGAACAACAGATTTAAATTATAATTAATTAAATCTGTGTTTAAAACCAAAAGAAAAGAACCTTGAGCAGAAATCCGAAATCACTCACCTCAAATGGTCGGTGATCGGAGATCGGAGATCAGAAGAACGTCTCGGATGAAGGCGTCGTCGATTTCCGGGTTCGGCGTTCTTCACGTTCTTCGCGTTCTTCGCGAGGGAGCTGAAGAAACAGGGATCCTCTCAAATCTTTTCAAAAGATTTTGGGTTGGTCTTATTTTATTAACATGCCAACACACGAAAAACGGTTAAGAAACGATTGAATTAATTCGACGAAAGAAACAGGCCATTTAATTCACGAAAGAAACAGCCCATTTAATTCACGAAAGAAACAGCCCATTTAAATGGTCTGTTAAGAATTTAGAAAACGCGTCGGTTGACTTTCATTAAGACGGGTTTTCACGGGTGCGTTTCTTAGCGGAAAGAAACGGCGGGGCTCGTGCGGGCCCCACCTCACAAATATCCTACCAAGGGGGTAGGATATTTCTGGATATCATCCTATCCAGTTCAACTCAGTTCAATCCGCCTTTAAGTGGCTTCAAGTGGCTTCCAAGTGGCTTAAGTGAAATAAAATAAAGTTGTCGCAAAATTATTTTATTTCTTAACTTTAAGCCCGAAAATTAAAAACCACACCCGAGCAAACGCAACTCCGGAAGAGGCGTTTCTAAGAGAATACCGGCGTTGTGATTTCATCGGTGCCCTCAGAATTCGATTCCGGGCACCAGTTCAAAAGTTAGAAAAACCCACTCGTTCGTTCACTGAACGTACCCGAGCCAAACTTCGAAAAAATGATTCCGGGCACACCGGGCCTCGGAATCAGGTGCCGTCAGAAACTGCGTTCTTGTAAAATTCCAAAGAAAATTAAGAAAAAAAATTTCCTTGAAATTTACGGGTCTTTACAATTATAAGCTTGTAAGGTAAGCTTCGATGATTTTATAATGGCAGAAAGTAGCCGCACCCGCCGTTTAAGTTAAAAAAGACATTCTTACCTTAATTCTGTCGAAAATGCTAAAAAGGACTTTGTTTGGAAAACGACAGAAAGATTCCATTATAAACATCTTATAAAAATTCAAAAAGGGTATAAATGACTTTAACCCATATTCTGTAAAATAGTAAGAATGATTTGAAATACATTTTTAAGAAACATCTATGTGGATGATAAAGAGGTCCCAGTATATAATTACGTATAAACAACCTCAGATAATGAAGAGATTGTGAAATAAACTCTCACCATGTACATTTACTTGGTTGATGGTAGGTTAACCTCCAATATAATGGTAAAATAATTTTTATTAAATTATACAATAATCATATACATTAATATGATATCATACATGATCTTTTAACACTGATTTGTTAATAATATCTTAGTATTATCATCGTTTCGGGTGTTAACAGATTTGTTTTCCTTTATATTCTTTGTTATGTGAGCCATATTTTTTATGGATAGGTCACATCTTATTCATATACAGAATGATATCAAGTCCTTAAACATTATTTTCAATCATGAAATGAGAATTATACTTGCATGGATAAGATGGGGAATGAATCTCATCGCGTTCGTGGAGACGGTAGTCCGTACGTACGCACGAGCAGAAATATCATTCGTTCGATATTAAAATAATATATAATTGGATGGTATATAATATATATAGAATCATTATCATGTTATATTTATTATTTACATGAATTAAACATCATTATTATACCCATCCAAATAACAATATATTGAATAACAATTACACCACGACGTGGAGACAGTAAGCCGTACGTATGCACGTATGGTGACATGTCATTAAAAGGATGGATAGAATACTGAATATGGTTGTACCATATTTATAATAACTTAACAGTATATAGAAGATATTGGAGTTATTAATTTAGAATGGAAATAACTAGGAAAGAAGTAGTTGAAGAAGAAAGGAACTTGAAAGAGGGTGGTGAAAACATTACCTCTTCTTCGGGTTCTTCCTTTTGATTTCATCAAAAGGGATATTTAAGTTGTATTTATGATCAAACTAAGGCCTTTAGGCTGAATTGAGGGAAGTTTATAGAGTATTTTTTTAGGGGTTGGCCGAGCCAAAAGGCTTTGAATGTGTGAATTAGTGAGAAGTGAGAGTTCCCTTTTATAAGAGGGGTGACAGGCACCTTTGGAAAATCTTGAAATATTATTTTATAATAAATTCATATTTGGTTTCTAATGGATACAAAGTGTATTATATAAGGGTTAAGGTGGGGATGGATGAAAATCATTTCAAACAATAGATTTTAGACAGGTTTGGGTCACTATATTAACCTTATCATTTATATTTAACTCTTAGTTAAATAGTTTGACATTTATTATGTCTCTTTGTATTTTTATATTATAGGGTTAATAAACTTAATATATACCTCCAAGAGACCCCCAAGAGGTCCATTAATGATACACCTATCATTATATAATTTTCTTTGATGATCCTTATATTTTTAGGAATTGAATATCAATTAATAATATAATATTTGTTTTAAAAAATCTTTTACGTCAATTTTGACACTATTGGGTATTTTGTTTTTTATAATTTCATAACAGAAATATTACTTCGAAAAAAATTTATATAACCAATCCTAATACGTCATATTAACATAAAAAATTAGTGGAATTCATAAAAAGTCTCAAATTACATTTATTTTTATATTTATTATGTCAATTATTTTAATATTTCATTAATTAGGTAATTACAGCATCACCATTGTGTCATAAATAAATTAAATTATTTAATGTCTAAAAATTATAAATAAAATACCATTATGTAAGAAATATTTTTATCTTTCTAATGAATATTTATAATCGAATTTATATTATGTATAACTCTATATTAAATTTTTTTTTAGTAATTAACCTTTGATTTTAACTCTTTTAACTCTTCTTTGAATTAAATAATAATAAATGTCTTAATCTAATCCTAGTGGATCTAAATGATAATATTTTATTCCTGATGTTATTTTGGTCGAGCTACACTTTTCCAATAGAATTAGGACATATGTTAGGGTAATATTAATATCATTTTTACCATCAATTACCCTATTACTTTTAACCGTGGTAAATAAAAATAAAAAGTTACTATTCACCAAAAATTATTTTTATCTTACTGAACCACATTTTACTCCATGATATTAACCGTTTATCTTGTATTTTCGAAATTCTACTCACAAAAGCGGTAAAATTATGTTTTATGTAAATTTCCAAATTCTCCTAGGAGGTGGGTAAAAGACGGTGAAAATTTCAATAAACTTTTTATATATCTAAAATTATTCTAAACTAACTCTAATGAAATACATTGAACTTATATATATATTAGGTATCTATTTTGACCTTAATTAAATTTAAATAAAATAAATAATTATTTAAATAAAAATTCAGTTTTAAACAATAACTCAGTGTTTTTTCACTATTCATCAGAAATTGAATGTTTTCATAAAAATACCAAAAATTCACCCTAAGATTATTTCGATATTCCAAATCAAAGAATGAAGTCCATTTTGAAAGATAAAATGTATAAAATTTCAAAAAGTGGGTATTACTATTCATAACAGCTAGTTTGATTGGTTGTGGTGTGTGTTAGAACTCGAAGTTGCGTACAACGCACGCAACTGTATTATTCTTAGGGAAGCGTACTGTGGAAGCTTGGGGTGTTACCAAAACCATCGACTGAAGGTAGTCTCCCTCATCTATATCCACGATGGATAACTATAAAGAGGGAAACTACCTCATCGCCTCATCCAGCAACTGCGAACTGGATCTCCTACTAAGAGCATCTACCACAACGTTCCCCTTCCCAGGAGTATAAACAATCTCAATGTTGTAATCCTCGAGGACTACTGCTACCAACTAAAGATCATGGATTATGTAGTTCTGATTGTGCGGCATCAACTGACATGAGCCATAGGCAATCACCACTTGCCTCTACATCAGGACACAACCAGGCCCGGTTCCTAATGCATCGTAGAACACTACGTACTCGACACCCTCCTATGGTAATCTCAAGATCGGGGCACTCGTCAGACTTTGTCTCAACTACTGAAAAGCCTGCTGGCATCTCTCAGTCCACACGAAAGGCTACCCCTTTTGGGTCAAAGCTGTCATGGGTGCCGAAATCCTTGAGAAATCAAGAATGAATCTCCGATAGTAGCCTGCCAGCCCAAGGAAACTTCGCAGCTCCGTCACGCTTTGGGGTGAATCCCATGCTACAACTACCTCAACCTTGGCTGGGTCCACTATTACACAATCTTCTGAGATAACGTGTCCCATAAAATGGACCTCTTGTATCCATAATTGACACTTTGAGAGTTTCCCGTACAACTGGTGCTCTTGGAGTGTATCCAGAACCATCCGCAGTTGCCCTGCGTGCTCCTCCTTGGACACAGAGTACACTGGGATATCATCGATAAAGACCACTATGAACCAGTCTATAGAGGGCTCAAAGATATGGTTCATGAGTTCCATAAAACACTATCAGGGCATTCTTCATGCCAAACGGCATCACCAAGTACTCATAGTGACCGTAGAGACATCTGAAAGCTGTCTTCGGTATATCATCATCTCGTACTCGCAACTGTTGATAGCCTGATCGAAGATCAACCTTCGAGAACCATCGTGCCCATCTTAACTGGTTGAAGAGGTCATCGATCCTCGGTATTAGATATCAGTTCTTCACGGTCACCTGATTCAAGCGCCAGTAATCCACACATAGCATCAAGCTCTCGTCTGCCTTCTTGGAAAACAAAACTGGGGCCACCCAGGGTGAAACACTGGGTCTCACAAATCCCTTCCTCTGCATGTCTTCCAGCTGCACCCTCAGATCACGAAGCTCTACAAAAGCCATCCAATATTCTAATGCATGTATCGGTGTCATCCCGGGTTGCAACTCAATGTAGAAATCTATCTTCCGACGGGGAGGTAGCCCAAGGACATTCTCCAGAAAGACATCCTCGTACTCAGCCACTACTACTGGAAATAAGAAAATCATAACATCTACTGCGCCAAGGGATGGGCTAGCCAACTGATGTGAAATCAGCTATTCCCTCCTATGCACGAGTCCATCCTACACTACCTGGGTCTCTGTTTCACCGACGATGGAGAACCTCGTTCCATCACTGCGGACACACCACACCTTTTGCCTAAAACTGTCAATCTGGGAATGAAATGTTGATATCCAATCCATAAAAATAATGACATCGTAAGTCCTCAACGCTACCACCAAGAGGTTCCAACCAAAAATATCACCTCCAAGGGTCAGGTCACATTGTCTGCAAAGGTGTGTGATCTCTGAATCTTCTCCAGTCGGTGTTTCTAATAGTAAGGGTCGAGTCAACATCTCAACTGGAATCTCAAGGTCTCGAACAATATAAGAAGCCAGAAAATAATGACTACAACATGTGTCTATCAATACGAAATCCAAAGTATAAAAGACATAGATTGTACCTCTAATCATTCCGGGAGTACGTGGGTCATAAGCCTCTACTGCCTGCAGCTATCCTCACCTCTGTCCACAAGCTTCCTGAGCCTGGGGTGGACCTCCCAGGGGTGGTGGTGGTAAAAGGTCAAATCGTCGACCACCTCCAACTGCTCTCCCAGCTCCTCTACCATGTCTTCCGCCCTGCGGATCTATCTGTTCCACATGTTTCCTCTATCTCGGTGGTCCATCCACTGCTCCAGTGTCGGTAGTACGGTGGGTCAGACAATCTTGAGTGAGATGTCCCCTTCCATCACAAGAGTAGCATCGCCTATCTCGACGCTGGATGGATGCGCCCTGTGAAACCTGTACAGCAGATCCCATGTCCTGGGATCTCCTCTGAAAATGTCTCCCATGCCTGGGTCCCTAATATCGGCCCCCTGATGCCAAGATCTCTGGTCTAGCTCGCTCACTACTGGAAACTTCCGGCTATCTATGCTCTTCCAAGAAGCTCTCGACCACCAATGCCTGCTCGATCACCCCAGCTTAAGTAGGAATGCTCATACGGATGATGCTAGCTTGGATGTCTCTACGAAGCCCCGCTCAAAAGTCTGAGGTTTGATGTACGGATCCCTGACCATAATCATCGAGTACCAAGAGAGGTCGGTAAACCTAGATGAATAGTCATCCACTGTCATGGTTACCTACTGGAGCTGAAGAAGCTCCTGTATACGTACAGATCTCATGGTAACCGGTGAAAACTCCTCCCTGAAGAGATGCTCAAACTCAGACCACGCAAGAGTTGCCTCGTTGTGGGTTTGGATAACCAGACACCACCATCGCCCTATCGAGCCCTGTAGAAGGCTCGCTACTAGGATCACCATCTGTTCTGTTGGTGTCTTGACCAAACGGAAGACTCTGGCCATAGCCTCAAGCCAGTCTTCTGCTACCTGAGGGTCAGGATCGCCTCAAAAACTGAGGGGTATCTGTCTCTAAAACTCGTGGAGTGTGATCAGCCTGCGTTCCTCCTCTACTGGTACAGTAGGAACTAAACATTTCTCCATAGGTGGTGGAATACCTGGCACACCACCTGAAGTTAAAACTAGGGTATCGGGTCCCTGAATCAAAGCTTTATCACTGAGGGGGTCATCCTCATGATCGAGCTACTGGATCCTAGTGGGTGCGCGTCGTAGAGGCATCCTGTAAAGAAAAAAGATGTATCTTGGTTAGTGATTATATCTGGAGAGCTGACTCAAGAAGGAAATGGAAACCACAACCCATTCATATATGATCCATGTGCCATTACTTTCCCCTGCAACTAGTGTTCTCATCTTCCGAGTTGAAAATAAAGTTATCAGAGTCCTATTGTATGGATATGTCGGCCACCCGCACCAACACTAGGATCCCTGACCTGAAATCTGAACTCGAACACTTAACACTGTTTCCCCAAACCAACTCACAGACTCTTTTTCCTAAGGTAGAACCGACCAGCTCTGATACCACTCTGTCACGACCCGTCCCAGTGGGGCCCGAGCCGCAACTCACCAAGCCCACCTCCAATAGGCTAGGGGCTAGTGACTACCACTGAGTATGCATATCAATAACATGGGAGGCATTGCATATAAACTTGTACACACACATACACATCTCCAAGCCCACAAACCTGAAAAGTAAAAACTACTAAAAATGGAAATGCATGCGTATACTAAAATCCCAACGAACATAGTACGATAGGAAAGTAAATGAAAGTAAGGGTAAAACCTTGGTCATAAAGTACAATCCCACCAAAAGAAAGTCTGTAACAGAGTCCAACCTGTAAACAAAGGTACTGGAACTACAATATGTAGCCGTAGGAACACACCTCGTCCTGCCTGATCTCACTGAGCACCGTCTGGTCCTGGCCCACCTAGAATCCTGTCAAAGGCTCTCTTGTTTTCACATGACACAACATGTGTGGGAAAATCCTGTATAGGGGTGAGTATAACAATACCTATTAGGACACCCCGAAACCACAAAGAAAATACAATAGTGGAATTACCACAAAGGAAAGATACAGTCATGTCCACGCAGTATATGTCTACAAAACATATAACAACAATATCCAGATATACTCATACAAGATCGGCTATCATGATACCACCACTAGGATCATACTCTTGTATGTACGAAATGATACCGGAAATCAACAGGAGAAAGGCCAAGGGAACGAACCCTAAGGAAACTAGTCCAAGACACAAAAGGAAACTAACTCAAGCCTGGTAAAATTGGTTACACAGTGTGTAGTATGGTTACACGCCATGTTCCTTGACCATGGGTACGTCATCGCTGCTGATCCAAGTAGGTCATTTGATCTCTTTGTGAATTATTTCATTTTCTTGATTCCTACGATGAAAGCGGACTAATCCATGAATATATTAGCATGCAGATTGATCGTATTTGAGGGATGGGTTTTTGTGGGGATTTTGGGGATTTTGGTTCTTGAGTTATTTTGGTTTTGTTCAACATTATAATGGTCACGAACCAATATCTACATGAACATCAATTGTGGTTTTTCCCTCTCGATTTGTTGTGTTTTTCTTCCCCAAATTCTCGCGTTCTTCGTGTATGTTCTATGCGTTCTTCGCGGGATAAGAACAATGATCGATTTCACCTTCGATCTACGGCGTAACGATGTGAGATTGTATATCCATCCTTGGAATGATGATACGAAGTTGTGATGACGGTTTCAGTAGAAAATTCAGAGTAGATCAAAAGATATTCTTTTTTGGGTGTTTTTCTTCGGATGAATCAATGGAGGTTTATGACCCGATCGAAGGCCCAGAACCCATGGATTCTGCATCACGATGATGAGGCAACCCAGTGTCTTGAGTTTTACATGGCTTGGACAGGTGTCACAGGCCATTTACACGGGAAGTACCCAGGGTCAAGGAACACTGCATGTAACTATACTACATGTTATGTAACCAGTTTTAAATGCCTTGAGTCAGTTTCCCTCTGTGACATGGACTAATTTCCTTAGGGTTCCTTCCCTTGGTCTTTCTCATGAAGTTTTCCGGTATCATTTCCTACATACATGAGTGTGATCCCTTCAGCCGGAATTCCTGAATAGAGTTGTTGGAATCCCCTCTATGAGACTTAGAGTCGGATCCTCTATTCATTCCTGGTACCCTATGTAGAGTTATTGGTATCGACGTGACCAACTTTACCTGGGTGTCGATCCTATGGTTAGTGGATTAGTTTAGACTGAGTTGTTGGAATCACCCCATGGCTGTTGGTTGTGATCCTCATCTAAGAATCATGTTCTCAAGTACTTGTGGAGTGTGTTCTCCCAGAACGAGTACTTCGTCTCTCTCTCTCTCTCTTCATACCTAAGAGTGTTTTCTCCTTGTTACGTGCTTAGTGGAATCTTCAAGCTGGATCCTATTGGTGGTATCATGATAGTCAATCTTGTATGAGTATATCTGGATATTCTTGTTATATGTTTTGTAGACATATACTGTGTGGAGATGACTGTATCTTTCCTTTGTGGTATTTCCCCTTTTTTATTTGCTTTCTGGTTTTGGGGTGTCCTACTAGGTATTATTATACTCACCCCTACATGGGCTTTTCTCGCACATGTCGTGTCTTGTGCAAATGAGTGAGCCTTTGATAGGATTCTAGGTGGACCAGGTCTGGACGGTGCTCAGTGAGATTAGGCAGGCCGAGGTGTGTTCCTACGACTATGGATTGCAGTCCTATTACCTTTGTTTATAGGTTGGACTTTGTTACATACTTTATTTTGGTGGGATTTTACTTTCTGCCTAGGGTTTTACACTTACTATCATTTACTTTCCTATCGTACTCTGTTGGTTGGGATTTTAGTATACACATGCATTTCCATTTTTAGTAGTATTTAATTTTTACCTTTGTGGGCTTAGAGATGTGTGTGTGTGTGTACAAGTTTATAGGCAATGCCTCCCATGTTAGTGATATGCCTACTCGGTTCTAGTCACTAGCCCCTGGACTATTAGAGGCGGGCTTGGGGAGTTCCAGCTCAGGCCCCAAGCACTCATTATGGGAAACACACTCTTGAGTGGGAAGATCATGATAGATAGAAGAACTCATTATAGGAGACACACTCTTGAGTGGGAAATATGACGATACACAGATGAGGATTACTACTAGGGCCATGGTGGATACCGCGACTCATCTGGATTCACTGGCTTGGTGATTGACCAGCTAGGTAGAGAATCAATGCCCAGTAGAGTTGGTCACGTTGATGCCTGACTCTACCTAGGGTCAGTAATGGATATAGGATCTCACTCTGGGCCTCTTGGAGGGATGTTGACTCTTTCACAGAAAGTCCTTCTGATGGAATCAAACTCCTGTAGAAGGAAACAATGCCTGACCTTTAGGGGAACGAGAAGATGTGCCCCTAACCCAAACGAAAGATGTCCAAGATATGATGAAAAAGAAGATCAAGCCATGTACTGAAAAGTACACAGCGTGTAGAAAGGTTACACGTATTGTCCTCTGACCCCGAGTACTACCCATGTACAACGGCCCGTGTCAAAAGGATGGTCTTGTAAAACACAACTACACAACATGTAAAAAGGATCACCTATTGTGTCAACGTATCTGGGGTCCGCACCGTGTATGCTGGCCATGTGCCCGTACATGGTCTCAACCCATGTACTCCAACCTGTGTAATCGGTACACAGGGTGACCCACCCAACCGGCCTGGTATGGCCATGTTGTGGAGTACCAACTCCAAGAATAGGAAAACCATATCAGAGGAAAAAAACCCGCACTCATGAGGTGGGGAGTCCAATCTCTACCAGAGAAGAGGATTAAGAAATACCCATGATTGAGTCTTTAAGGAAGTATCCATCTAAGAAACACCGTAGCTCTACTCCTTAGGTCATTTTTCATGCCTCAACCTCCAAGAAGTTCCCCAAGGGAGCAACCCGAAAGACAGTTATGTCATAAGGGTTCCAACACGACAGACAGTGCATCAATCTGACGCCTAGTCTATAAGTTATTGGCATTATAGTACCGAGGGATGGGTTGGATTTATGTTCGATCCAACCCTTCTGTATATCAAATGACACCGGTTAACCAAACCGATCACACCGTTGCGATCCATACAAAAAAAACACGAGATTCACTACCCATTTGTCCAAAACGGGTAGCTGGTGAAAAATTTTCATTTCACCGTAACACGCGCAAACCGGGCCTCATGGGGCCTACGCTTTGACCTCAACATAAATATCCAAAATTGGTCTTGAAACATTCATCTTAATTTTAGGGTCACAATGTCACAGACGATTCGTCATTCTGACACTGTGTGGGGGAGATAAGTCAGATACAAGATCCCGTAATATTATTATAATAATTATTATTGGGTGTTCCGTGGACCCAAGCCACAAAACAAAATTTAGTATACAAAACTAGACTTTAATTGACCATATTAA
Organism: Viscum album; assembly: GCA_963277665.1. Taxonomy (NCBI): domain Eukaryota; kingdom Viridiplantae; phylum Streptophyta; class Magnoliopsida; order Santalales; family Viscaceae; genus Viscum; species Viscum album. The sequence continues at coordinate 1,905,274,824 of OY728152.1, read as the reverse complement.
AGATAGGGTCACGTCACTATGGACAGGCAGTCAATCAGACATCACACGCAGGAGTTATGGCTAGTCGAACATTTAATAATAATATTAAAACTATTAATTCACGAGCATTTTGGGTACTCAATCCGAAAACCCAAAGAACCTGGATCCTCGGCGTTCTTTGGCGATGATTCGGTGGCCGTGTCGTCATCACCATCAAAATTTTTCAAGAACGTCATCGTCACGTTGGGGGTTTCCTCCAGAGCTTTCCCAGAGCCGGATCCTCTATTCATTCCTGGTACCCTAGTTAGAGTTCTTGGTATCGACGTGACCAACTTTACCCGGGTGTCGATCCTCTTGTTAGTGGATTAGTTCAGACTGAGTTGTTGGAATCACCATGTAGATATTGGTTGTGATCCTCATCTGAGTATCATGTTCTCATGTACTTGTGGAGTGTGTTCTCCTAGAACGAGTACTTCGTCTCTCTCTCTTCAGACCTAGGAATCAAACTGGATCCCTAGCGTGGGTATGTGGTTGTGTAACTTGTCTCTAGACTATAGGTATGAGTTATGAGTATATCTGGTTGTCCTGGGTATATTTATGGGCATATAACTGGAGTGAGCTATGAGATGAAGATTCCCTTACTCTCTCGTTTGGGTTTCTTTGAGTGATCATATCTATAATTGGGTGGAGCTGTACTCTTTTTTTGTTCACTCTTGTTGTACCTTGTTTTCTCTTACTGCTCTCCTCTTCAGTACATCTCTAGCTTCTCCATCGAGCCTTTGGGGAATCCTACTGATTATTCTTATACTCACCCCTTCTTGGGTTTTTCCACATTTGGCGTGCCCTTGCAGATGACAGACCAGTTGATCGTGACATCAGAGGAGCTTCGAGATACGGGGTTCTTGGATGGTGTGTGGTGGTCGTAGTTAGGGACTCTCTGAGGAAGATCATGCGGTCTAACCCTCTTATAGCCCCGAGGGCTACAAAATCTCTGAGGAAGCTCGTTCATTCAATTTCTCTTATAGACTCAGGTCTATCACAGCCTCTCTAGGGAATATCACTCAGTCAATTCCTTCTCTAGCCTGGAAAGGTCTTAAAGAAAATTCAAACAAGTAAAGACTCTCTGAGGAAGCTCACTCGCACTACCCCCATGTAGTCTATAATATCCAAGACTACTTGAGGAAGCTCACTCGGTCTACCCTCCTGTAGTCTATAATGTCCAAGACTCTCTGAAGAAGCTCACTCGGTCTACCTTCCTATAGTCTATAATGTCCAAGACTCTCTAGAAATCTCACTCTGTCTATCCCTTGTAGTCTATAGCAGCAGGTTCTCACGATCCTATGTCGGTCAGTGCATAATAATGCTATCTGGCCAAAGTACACCTATAGAGGTACTTGGATAACCAAAGTACACCTATAGAGCTACTTGGCTAACTAGTCTACAACATAAGAAGCATGTCAAGAATATCATTCAATCCTACGGTCACAAGGCATGGAAAATAGGTATAATGGCCAAAGGCTAACAAGAACCAAAGGTCATAATAAGAAAAAGTCATGGGAAAACATCTAAGCCTAGAAATTATCCACAACTATGATCAAGTTACCTCTATAGAAGCATACATGCAAGGAAGGAACACAACAAGGACAAAAAGATAAACATGCAATACCCCGTTCAGGGATATTGGTGGAATTTGCACATAAAAATCAAATACTTCGCAAGGTAAGGAACAAACCACATACCTTGATGCTAGGAGATCAATATACTTTGTCCATGAGGCTTTATTCTCTTTAGAACAGTGTAGATATATGAAAATTAACAAAATGTTCAACCCAGTATATCATGAGAAAGAGGGAGAATCATGGAATGAAACTCAAGAAGAAGGAAGATCTCACCGCTATAGTTCCAACGCAATAGACGACGATTGATTTGGCAAATAGACGGAGACTTGGGGGAACAGAAGATGTCTGCGGCCGTACAGGTCGCTCTCGGACAAGGAACTTGGAGAAGAAGGTGTTTTCGTTGATTAGACGTGACCCTGGTCCGTTTAATGAAAAAAAGAAACTACATGACATGTACTTCTAGGGTACATGGGGTGTTCTTAGCTTTTCTATACTCCACTTTAAGCATCCTCTAAATCGCCCCTACACACCCTGTGTGTGTCCTAGACACGAACATAAAATGTCCTGGCACGACATCGAAGTACACGGCGGTTACTTCGAAAATTTTCATTTTTCCAAATTTTCTCAAAAAAAGACCATAAAAGGAAAAACATACCTGAAATGATGATTTGGGTTCTTACAAACTTCCCCCTTAAGGAAATTCTCCACCAAATTTTCCTAGCGAGGTGTAGAAGAAGAAGTCTCGAACATCTCCACCCACTGTGATCGTACATCAGCCACCCTCTCCTAGGTCTCATCCTGTAATCACCCGTGCTGCCATAGAACTTGTACTAGAGGAATAGAACATCCATGGAGAACCTTCGTACTGCGCTCGATAATCTGGATAGGATGCTCCTCAAACAGCTCATCCGCTTCAAGCTCAACCTCCTCGGGTTAAAAGACATGGGATGGGTCTGAAATGTAATGTCGGAGCTGAGAAACATGGAAGACGTCGTGCATAGCCCAGTACCTCTGAGGTAACTACAACTGATAGGCAACTGACCCAAATCTCTCCAATACCTCAAACGGTCTGACGTACCGCGGTGAAAGCTTACCCTATCTCTGAATCCTCTTGTGTCCCAGACACGGTGCGACATGCATTAAAAACCTGATCCCCGACCTCAAACTCCAGAGGTCATCTCCGCTGATAAGCATAAGACTTTTGTCGAGACTATGATGTAGCCATCCTCTTCTGAATCATCTCTATCTGCTCTGAGGTCTCCTGAACAAGATGAGGTCTCAAAAACTCAGCCTCTCCTACCTCCAGCCAGCACAAAGGTGATCAGAATGGCCTACCGTAAAAATCCTCGTATGGTACCATCTGAATAGTCGCCTGAAAATTATTGTTATAGGAAAACTCCACATGAGGAATATGCTTCTCCCAAGAAACACCAAAGTCTAGAATGCAAGCTCGGAACATATCCTCAAGCACCTGTATTGTATGCTCAGACTGGACATCTATCTGGGGATAGTATGCTGTACTCAAAAGTACCTGTGTACCCAATGCCTTCTAAAGCCCCTTCCAGAACCAAGAAGTAAAATGTGCATCCCTGTCTGAAACAATGGAGTGTGTAACTCCATGCAGACATACAATTTCTCGGATGTAAAACCACCTTAGCTCATCAACACTGAAGGTCTCCTTGATCAGCAAGAAGTGAGCAACCTTTGTAAGCTGGTCGACAACAACCCAAACAACATCACTCTATTGAGGTGACCTCGGTAACCTATTCACGAAGTCCATCGCAACATCGTTCCACTTACACTCGGGAATGGGTAACTGCTGTAAAATCCCCCTGGTCGTTGATGCTCTGTTTTCAAATGCTAACAATTAGAACATGTCATGACGAACCCAACAACATCTTTCTTCATACCTATCCACCAATACTGGCGGTGTAGATCACAATACATCTTGGTGACACCAGGATAAACTACCCAAACTAAATATTGAAAGTCCCGCATCAGCTCCTCGCGTATGTCTACTAGAACCCTTACGCTTCCCTGGAAATGAAATATATCATCCTTGCTCACTTTCTATCCAAGAAGAGGGTCCTCTCTTGACACAAACTCTCTCATGAATAGGCCTTATGAGTCTGATAGATGCCTCATCCGTACCCGATCGAGAAGGGTAGAGGTAACAGCTACAGAAGATAGAAAAGTTTATCGCTGTCTGTCGTGCACATCCAAGTGCATCTTAGAGAATAGAGCCATAATCTACCCTCACTACTAGCCTCCTAAACTGCCTGAATTTGAGTTCTCCTGCTCAATGCATCAGCCACTGTGTTTCCCTTTCCCAGCGTATAAGCAAGCTCAAAGTAAAAGGACTGAAGATACTCGACCCAACTTCGCTGTCTCAAATTCAGATCATGCTGAGTGAATATATACTTGAGACTCCTGTGGTCAGTAAACACCACAAAGTGATCTCCCAGAAGATAGTGTCTACAACAGCATAAGGCATGAACAACAACTGCCAACTTCAGATCGTGTGTCGGGTAGTTCCTCTCGTGTGGCATTAACTGCCCAGACCCATAAGAAACGACTCCATATCCTTGCATAAGCACAACTCCTAATCTGACACATGAATCATTATAGTAGACATTATAGATCATGCCCGGCTTTGGAAAGACTAGTATCGATGTTGACATCAACCTCCCTTTTAGCTCCTGAAGGGTTGTCTCACAAGAATCTGACGATAAGAACTTTGCCCCCTTCTTGGTCAGAACTGTCAGCAGTGCTGTGAGACGTGAAATGTCCTGTATGAAATTCCTGTAGTATCTATCCAACCCTAGAAAACTCTGCACCTCCAATACATTATTCGGATTCTCCCATAAAACGACAACTCTCACTTTCTCTGGGTCTACTGATACTCCTATATCTGAGATAATGTGACCCGAGAAGTCAATCTGATCCATCAAAAAGTGTCATTTCGAGAGCTTAGCATATAACTAATGCTCTCTCAGTGCACTCATAATGATCTCAATATTGGTAGCATGGTCGTGTGGAATGTGAGAGTACACCAAGATATCGTCCACAAAGACCACCACAAAAGAGTCCAAGTATGGATGGAACACTCGGTTCATCAGTCCCATAAAAACTGCTGGCGCAATCGTGAGACCGAATGACATGACTGTATACTCATATAGACCATACCTGCTTCTGAAGGCTGTAAGAGGTATATCTGACGGTCTAATGCACAAATGATGATAACTGGACCTCAAGTCAATCTTTAAGAACACTCGGGCTCCTGAAAGCTGATAAAAGAGGTCATCGATCCTCGAAAAGGGATATCAGTTCTTGACCGTGAACTGGTTCAGCTTCCAATAATCCACGCAAAGCCTAAGGGTTTTGTCTGCATTCTTCGCAAATAGGACAGGAAAACCCCAAGGAGAAGTACTAGGTCAAATGAAACCCTTTTCTTGCAACTCCTCCAACTGCTTCTTGAGCTCCTGCAACTCAGGTGTATCCATCCTATAAGGATAAATGCACACTAGTTCCACTCCTGGCTAGAGCTCAATCAAGATGTCTACCTCACACTTCGGAGGTAAACCTGAAAACTCCTCTGGAAAGACATCCCTGAAATGATCCACCACTGGAAGAAAGTCTAACTGTGAAGTCCCCTGGTCATCCAGATAAAGACTAGAAATATGGGTTGTAACTCCTCCTAGCCCATGAATCTCCAGTCCAGCTCTACCCAACTAGAAATCCCACTCACCTCTATGAAGAAAAGATCCCACCTATGGTGATATGAAAATCACCCTGTGGCGATAACAATCGACGACTTCCTAGAAGGGAACTAACCAGTCCATACTAAGAATGACATCATAGCATGTCACCTCTAGTACATAGAGGTCCCTATAGAAGTGACACCCTTCAACCTCAAGAGGACACTCTCTGAACTGACATAGGCTAGATGTCTTATTCCCCAACAGTGTATCAAGAGTCAACATGTCAGCAGACGAAAAGATACAGAGTCTAAGGCTCTCCACAATAGTAATAAAGATAATGCAATGCGAAGCACCAGTATCAAAAAGGGATGAAGATAAAATTGAGGCTACTAGGACCGTACCTAGAACTAAGGAAGGGTCGGGATCCTGCTCTTGATGGGTTTTCTCCACAGTGAAATTCTGGCATGAACTACGGCCATGTGCCCCTGGCTAACCACTCTGAGCTAATCCACTCTGTTTTCGCTGTTAACCTGGTGACTGACCACCACGGCTATGACCTCCACCTCGTCCCGAACAGCCGGAAGAACTCTAGTTCCTAGACTGGTGATAAACTGGTGATACATATCCTGTGCGTGGGGTCATCGAATAACCTATTCCACAAGTTTTAGGTGATAAGATCTGACAGAAATGCTGAATATGGCCCATCATGCTGCAAGATCGGCACATCATCGGGTCTCTCTGGAACTGAGGCCTAGTATGCCCACTCTTACCACACTGGTATCATACAACATGGCTACCCAAAGATACATTCTTCCTACCCTGATCTCCTCGAGTAGACTCCCTACGGTGTTTCCTACTATCAGTGGGTGGAACAATGACTCTGGATGTCGAACCGCCCAGGATCACTGCTCCAGAATCCCTCAAATTGCACCCAGTAATCAGTTCCTAGATGACGATATATGATATCGAAGTCAACCTAAAGATATTCACATGGGAATAGATCTCCTTTCTGAGACAATCATCAAACTTCCTAGCAATGAACAACTCATCACCAGCTGGAATCGGTGTGAACCACTGCAGCTCGGTAAATCTAGACGAGTACTCCATGACAGAAAGAGTACCCTGCTCGAGACTCATAAACTCCCGGGCTCAGTCGGCCCTCAAGGTCTTCGGATAAAAGTAATCGTAGAAGATGCACCGAAACTCTTCTTAAGTCATACTCTGTTGGCACCCTGACTATGAGATCACCTCCCACCACCTCTTGGAAGTGTCTCGAAGCATATTAGTAGCAAGATTTACCCTTTTCTCTCGAGGTATCTCCAGATGCTTGAAGATTGACAGCGTGTATAAGGATCACATGCCGTTTTCATTGACTCCGGGTACTACCCATGTAAACAGCCCGTGTCTGGAATCGAAGTCATTTAAGAAATCATATACATGACATGTAAGTCAAATAACATGTCGTGTCCTGTCAATTGGGTTACACCCATGTACCCTAGCTGTATGCCTGTACACGGTGTTAGTCAGTGTCACCTGACCGTGTACCAGTACATAGGGTATCCCATGTATCTGGTCGGGTCTGGCCGGGGAATGGTGCACACGCCGTGTCCTTGGCCGTGTACCCAACCCATGTCTGTGTACTCCCAGAGTACACATCAGGTGGTATGCAGATGAACACACGCCATGTAGCCTATACTACACACCGTGTAGTCCGGATTTTCCATAACGCCTTATTCTTCCTCTGCGCCTCGACTGATCTTCTGGTTTCCTATTCTTCTATCCATTTTCTGTGAAACTCAAGACGCTGGGTCCCCTCTTCATCATGATATCGAATCCGTGGGTTTCTGGCCGTCAATCGGGTCACAAACCTCCAACGATTCATCCAAAAAACACACCAAAAAAAGGAATATCTTCTGATCTTCTCCGAATCATCTACCGAAACCGTCGCCACAATTCTTTATCATCATTCCAAGGTTGGATCTACAATCTCAGATCGTTACGCCACAGATCGAAGGCGCAATCAATCATTGTTCTTATCCCGTGAAGAATGCGTAGAACACAAATGAAGAACACGAGAATTTTGGGAAGAAAAACACAAAAAATTGAGAGGGGCGAAGCTCGATCGATGTTTGTGTCGATCTTAATTCGTCACCATTAGAAGGTTGAATGAAACCAAAATAACTCAAGAACCAAAATCCCCACAAAACCCATCCCGCAAATACGATCGATGCACGGGAAAATCTATTTTAAGATTAGTCCCCGTTTATATTAGGAATCAAGAATGGGAAAGAATTCACAAAGAGATCAAACGCCCGACCTGGATCCTCTAGATTCGTTGGTGAAGATCCGGTTGTCACGTCATCGTCACCGGAGAAATTCGTCAAGAACGTCATCGCAACGTTGGGGGTTTCCTTCAGAGCTTTACCAGAGCCTCCAAGGAAATTTAGGGTTATGAGGTCTGTCACCCTAGACCCCTACGCAATCCTTTACTTAAAAAGGATAAAAGAAATTCGCTGCAACAAAATTTTATAAAATATTTTAATTAAATATTTTATTACGGTTGCATCCAAAAACTGGATTTCTCCACCGACCTGTGCCAGCCGATATTAGGTCTCTCCTAGGGTAAGCTCGCTGCTCTGGACGCAATGGTTCCCTTGGATTTCCTATCAGAGCACCCGTTCAGAAGTTATTCCACTTTTTCAAAATAAACCACACGTGTGTGTTATTTAATTATTTAATTAAAATCAAACATTTCTTCTGGGCTCACCGGGCCTCGGAACTACGCGGCGTCTCAAAGCCTGCTCTCGAAATAATTCCCATATAATAATAAAAATAATACTTGGAAAATTCTAGGACATTAAAAATATGATATCATCTAATTGTTTGGAATGAATAATGAACTTTTGAGGATGAACCTCAATGTGGTCATGGGGAGTGGGAGAGTGGGAGATGACCTTAACTATGTATTCGATCTTGAGATTAAATTCAATGTATATAATCATGTTATATGAAACCATGAGAGGGGACCTATCTGGTTTGGGTGGTTTTAGTTTAGGTTGATAAGAAAATATATTTAACCCAATATTTATCACATATAATATATTTGATGTATTTCATAAGTTAAGTTAAATTAATTTTTAAAAAAATCATCCCTAAATTCATTCTCACTTCAATTCATCCTTGTTTAATTTTTTGATTTAGTATAATATCACCTCTTAAGTAGATTAGTTTTTGTTAATTTTAGAAAATCATGGAAAATTTTGAAGCTATTTAATATTATTTCCCTTTTACCCATGGGATCTTCCTCCTCTTGCTACAATTCTACATTCTATTCATTGGTTTAGTTCTGGTAAATATATATTTATAAATTTTATTTGGCCAAAGGATTCAAAAAAAATATTTTGGGTGTGTAAAAATTATTATGTAATTTTCAGAGAAATAGAGATTACAAATTTAATATTTAGAAAAAACATTAGACCCTCACCTTTCTATTTTATGACTTTATATAGATTATTTTTCATTATTGTTCTATTTTATGTGATCGGTGTATTTAAGTTTTTGTTCTCAGGAATTAGAAACATGGAGGCACACATCCAAATAGAGATCCAATTATAAACCCTCCCATATTGAATTTAATAACATAAGAGGAAATTAAAGTCCAAGTATGGTTGTATGAAGACCCACCATGATTTGCACAACTGAACCCAAGTATAGTAAAATCATTATCATATATGTAATTAGAGTTTAATAGGAGAATGTTACTCTTTAATGACATAGATAACGATGAACAAGAGTTGATAGATGGAACCAAGGAGAATGAATTCATTAAAGAAGAATGTGATGATCAATCTATAAGCACAACTGAACTTGATGAATCATTTAAGGTAAATTACAATCCTAATGATTATTATGAATTTTATATGGAGTAAAAATACCTAAATATAGATTAGAAGGTAGAAGAGGAAACCTTCATAAAAAAAATGAAGTCCAAAAGAATAATGAATATATTGGAGATGTTGAATTATGGGAGATCATGTTTGACATGATGGAAGAGTGTAACGACCTGAACTTTTGAATAATATTTTGTTTCCTGAAATTGTATTTTTTTAAATGTGTACCATTAATTAAAACAATATAAGTATATATTGAAATGTAACTATCATTTCTCAACCATTATATGACCATTGGTTACTTATGATTGAATACAAATATGACCATTGGAAACAATAATAATTATATGTTATTATTATTGTTTAAAAATAGAAATAATAATGGAAAAATTAATCCAGAAAGAAGAGTAGAAGGCCTCATCTATAATACTTGGTCAATAAAAAGATCATTTTTCAGAGATCAGGAATGAGTTAGTGTCACTGGGATTCACTCTGAACTAAACCCAAGTCGAGATTCAACATGTTAAGCTTGAACGGAACCGCCTACGAGAGAAGTGGAAGTTAATAGAGATTACAACATAAGTAATGTTATTCGATCCACCCCAAGAGTATGTCACCATTTCACACCTTACTCTTATTTCTTATGTGCTTGTGATAATGGTTTATGTGACAAGACCCTAACACTATGATTATGTTTACTATTTTTGTATAAATAATATACATTCATTTTATTATTGTTACTTTGTAAATGGCTTTTTAATAACAAGTAGTATTTTTAGATAATATTCAATTAAGAAATCTATTTTAATGAATTAATGGATTATTGAATTAAAAAATATTTTAATTAAATATTATTACTAAATTAATTTTTATTAAATATAAATGATTGTATATTTATTTTATGAAAACTGTTGAATTTTTTATTAAGGATTGAAAAATGTTTTTTGTCAAAACCCAATAATTATCAATAATTGCGAGTTATTATTTAAAAAACAGAAATTGTCATATTTAAAAAATTAATTAGATAATATTAATATCATTATTTGATTCAGTACTTCGAAATTATCTAACGGTGAATTTTTTATAAATTTTTGATACTGTCGAATTTTCGGGTAAAAACTAAATACCGTTTAAATATATAATATCTTTTATGACATCATAATGACCCAAAAGTGACGTAATAAAATACTATAAAAGGTACATTAGGCCAATATATGTTTTACCTTTAAAATAATTTTATTTAAGAATTTTTTATTAATTTTATGGTACCTTAGTTGACCAACCAAGACTTATACAATATTTTAACTTTTAAAAATGATTTCCTAGAGAGTGTAACCTACCTATACATAAGAAAGAATAATTTTTTATTATGTTCAACCATTATCCTTATATAATATTTTTTCCCACTCCACTTTGGAAAAAACTGTGGGAAAAAACTTGGGATGGATTGTGTATTTGATTAGTTTAATGTGTAGTGTCCAAAATCTAAATAATAAAGAATTCCCTCTCCATTCCTATATAATCCCTCTCAATATCTCATTCCTATTCACTCAAAACGTTTTTATATTGACCAAAATATTTCCTCCTATATCTATAATCCTCCCAAGTCCCCCCAATATCCCAATAAGAATCTCTCTAGCCTCTCCCATGCCTTTGGTATCACACTTCAAAGTAAGAGACTTCTTCCTTTCATATTGTTTATAAATTTCATTATGTTGTCATACCATTTTAATTTCAATTAAGAATGTTGGGGTATGATTTTTAAACTCCCAAATACTTAACTCCTTATGTTTTAATGATGACATACCTCTTTCTCTCTCATTAATTCATCCCACGTAAAGTTGTTAGCGTGCCAAAAGTTTGTAGGAATTTCTCTCTTATCATTTACATTGATGAAATTATTGTATATTATTCATATAAATTCCATTAAATATGTTGGAATATTATGTTCTATGAACCCATTACTGTCCATTTAATTTTTAAATTATTATAGACCAACTTTTATCTCATCAACCTATTTTACTATTTCTATTTGACATCGTTATGCTGCCAAAGTTACACCAAATTTACCATGCCAAAATCATCATGTAAGTGAATACCATACCCATTTCTCTATAAAACATATTCAACTCTATAAATATGTAATTTTTAATTTCTTAATTACATTTATATATTATAAATCTATTATTTTTTGAATAAATTATGATTTTTATTGTATCCATGTTGTATGATCCATGTGGCACACTTATGCATGAAATGAAATGATTGGGAAGGGTGCGCCCTGATAGCGCTCCAATGCATTATGTAATGATTAGTATCATGATGTTTCAAGTTAAATAAGGGTTTGATCATGATAATTAAAGTGAAATTAGGGTTTAATCATGATAATTCAAGTGCAATGTGGGTTTAATCATGCTCCAGGTGCAGTGAGCCTTGGCTCATGCTAATATCATGTAAAATATTGTTTCCACATTTCAATGTTATGATAATCATGCTATATCATGCCTTTATATTAATGTTTCTCTTATGCTCCATTGATATTATTATTTCCTAACATTTACTATATTATTAATGTTATGCCTTTTTCACTCCCTTACTTGGCTTTATAGATCACCCTTTTCTTATGCATGTCCTCAGGTTATCCCATGCAATGCTAAGTACGAAGGAATGTTGTGGTCATGTAAAATAAGTTTTCAATAAATATGTTGTGTTTTATGTTTTATGTTGTTATGTAATGTTCCAAATTTCACAATACACTATACCTCTTGATCTTTAGAGTTTTTTAAAGTGTATTTTCATGTAATAAATCATGTTTAAGTGTGTAATAAAGAGCATGGTTGTTATAGTTGGTGTTAGAGGGTATGTTTAGTTATTTTTGGGATTAGGATTAGAAACCCCTAGTTAAATACATAGGTATAAGACTAATTATAATAAATCATCCCTAAATTTTCTTGAGTAAAGAGTAAGTGGTTTACCTAGAAAAGACATCCCTGTCAGGATACGAACAAGTAGAGGCAACTCTGGCATAGATGTATCTAGGGGTAAAACCCAAAAACACCGTTTTGAGATAGACTCGAATGGGAACTGGTACAAGACAACATGCCTTGATACCGTCTTGGTTACGACACTAACATGGGATATGATTTAGTAAATTCATAAGCTTAGTATGAACTATTATTAAGGGATAAAAAATCCCATAAGAATATATGATATGAAATAGATCATAGATAACCTAGATTGAAACTTTGCGTATAATAAGTTTGACCTTCTATGTCCAATTTTTTTTTTATATTCTTATTAGCTAAGTATTCAAACCCCCAAATTGTATTTTATTTTTCTTAGTTAAAACATGTAAGGAGAAAGATCATGAAAAACATTTATTTTCCATGTTGAAGAACTACTAAGAGACATTATACTGAATTCATTCTCAGATGAATTCAAATATTTTACAAAAATGAATGTTATATACAAAAAACATTATGAGGCATAAAATACCTCTATAATTGCACGATTCATTCAAAGATCATGCACCATCTATTGGAGAATATTGAGCTCTAATCTTTCTTACCACACTATGTGTGGGAAGTACCATCACGGTCCTTTCAAATTCTTATCTTTATTTCAAAATGATGAAGCACTAAATGATTTACTAGATGATTCAAAATAGGGTGACCTCATAGAGACCTATATTTATCAAATTATAGATTTTTTTTATTTGGGGAAACACCAAAACTGATATACCAAAATCCTATTTTGAAATATTTGAAGATGAGTCATTAATGTTTTTTATGAAATAAAATTTCAAGAACATATTTCAAAATTATATTTAAGAGATACCTTTTTAATGACTTATTTATGCTTCCATCAAAATAATCCTAGAAACTTGAGGTGTTTTTCTGGTAAAGGAAGTAGAAGATTTTGAAAATATCCTGAGGTTCCATTGTGACATATGAACCCATTCTACTTAAAAAATTATAATAAGAAAGAATGAAGGCATCATTCAATATATGATAAATAACTACCCTCACCTATTTTTTACATAGTATGTTAAACAAAATTTCTTTAGGGGGTAGGAATGTAACGACTCTAATATTTGAATATCATTTGTTTTCCTAAGAATGTATTTTTTATGTGTTCCATTAAATAAAACTATATAAGTATATATCGAAACGTAACAATATTTTTTCAACAGTTATATGTCCATTGGACAATTATGATCGAAGATAAATATGAAATTTGGAAAAAATAAAAATTTTAACATTATAATTATTGTTTATAAATAGAAATGACAATGGAAAAAGTAATTCAAAAAATATTTGATGACCACATTTGGTAGAATCGGGCCATATGAAGAGGAACATGGAACATGGAATTAGGATTTTATTTATAGGGATAACACATTCATTATATGACCATTATATGACCATTGTAAAAAAAATAAAAAAATATATATAGGGATAACACATTCATTATACTTCCATTGTACATGTCCTAAATTTTAAATTAAGAGTATAGGAGTTGTCACTTTTTGAAGAGGAACATGGAATTAGGATTTTATTTTATTATCATTCACAATATATATAGATAAACCTTGACTTTGAGATTTAATTCACTTATTCATTAATTACATACAATTATTTAACTTTAGAGTAATATGGTCCTAAGTTTCAAAGTCCCTATTATTTCTAGTTATTATTATCTCTACTAAGTGAATAATGTAATCCTTAATAAAGTTTAAAGTTTTGTACATATTCTCAAGGGGTGAGAAAAAATATTTTTTTCTTTTACCTTGTTTTATTAGAGAATCAAAATAATGGTTGGGTGGATAATGATTGGAATGTTAATAATGATTAATTGAGAGGATTGAATGGAATAAAGGAGAGGAACCATCATTTTTCATGGGAAAATAATTTACATAGTGTCTAGTGGGAAGTTGGGTTTATTTTGAAAATGTGAAACTTGAGATTTCCCTCTACCATATTTATAAATGTTTAGTGTCATTAATTTTGAATCATAAATATTTTTATAATGGGGGATCCTTTGACATTATTTGTGGAAATTTAACCTTTATGATAATCATTGTTTATGTGTAGGTGGTTTGATGGGTTCATTTTATGGATTATTGTTTTTATTTTTTATTGATCAATTTCATTTTTTTTATTTTCACATTTATATGTTATTAAATATCTTTTATGGGTATTTTATATTTTTGTATGAAATTAAATAAAATGTAAAAAAATTAAAATAAATGTTTTATAAGTTATAATATTTCTATTTTTTATATGTTTTTGAAGAAAATGGGACACCATAGATAGACCTCAATCCATCGAGGCAATCCACTTAGCAGCCCCATGAGGGGCTACCGGCCAAGCTACACATAGGGAAGGTTGATTCATGCAACATTAGTAAATCACATATTGTGCATTTAACATGCAAGCACAACCGGTTCATTGGGGGTCCAGTTTGGGAAGTTTTTGGAAGAAGGAATCCATGGTGTGTGGTGGAACTAGTAGAGTAGGGTATCCTCTAACACCCATATGACTTAGAAACCACATTATCCATGGTATTTATTATTAAGTAGTTGCATGCCATCTGATTTTATAATGTTGGTCATGTAGACTTTCAGCTACTGTTCATAATTACCTAAACTATTTAATCTTGGGACAACATCATGTATCCTCTATCAGACACAAATTTCTAGGTCAGATCCACAATTGTTGTTCCACAGATCCAATATGGTCAATTGGATGGAGAGCTGAGAGCCACTAGAAAATTTAGAATCACTATATCACAACCATGACTATGAAACACAGTTGATTTAGAATATTGATTTGATGAAGAAAAAATTTCACCATCACCTTAATGGTATATTGTATCCCTGCTTCCCTAAGGTTGAATAAAAAGAGTTGTTTTGTCTTGCTTTATTGTTCCATGGTTAGAGATAACTGAATATGGATTCTATAACACTGTTAAAATCTTTTCACTGTGGATGGAAGTGAAGAATATGGATAAATAATGGATACACTATTAGGTTGTAACTACATCATGAAACGTATAAGAATGTAAGTGGTGATTATTTCATGAAGAATAATAGGTTTTGATAATTGTAATCTAGCTATACCATATCCTTGAATGTATATATACAAAATATTTAATGATTCGCCATGGATTGGATGATATGTCAAAGACAAGGATGAAGTAACACCTATTAGTTGCATAAGGGGAAACATTCTTACCTTTATGTGACACATATTTCCACACCATAGAGGGAATACCTGCATATTCGAAGAACATGAACATTTTATGATATCTGATTTTTATTTACTGAGTCTTGAATGCAATTTGAATAGGATCAATTGAAGTGAATCCTCACCTATACCTAAAGAGTGTGAATCACTCTACAAACCAAGGGGAAGTTTCATCCAAGTCATTAAAACATAGAATATTAAACATATTATGAAATAAGTCTCAACTAAAGTTCTCTAAATGAGATAGAAAACATGGATTTTTAGAAGAGAGGTAAATAAAGAAGAAAAATTCAATGAGAAAAATAGAGGGAGTAGAAAAAATAAAAAAATATATATTTTATTTAAGAAAAATATACCTTTAAATAGAAGATGATTCTAATATAAAAGGTGGAATATACCCCATGTGTTGATGATCTAGATTGACCCACCAGGGTGGGTTTTCTAACCTAGTTGAAGTTTGACATCCAACACTCATGCGATAGTAGAAGGATGAGTATCAGTATCATATATCTTGTCAGTGTAGTTAAGACTTGTTTTTTTCATTTATTTTTTTCATTATGAAATAGAGGAATTCCTGCATGGGTTTTGTTATTCATTTCATGTAAGATTTATTTGTTTCCTGTTATTTTTATTCCCTCTACCCAATATTAAAAGTTATTCATTTATGATTTTGAGATCAATGATGTATGGATGCGTTTTGTAGGAGGGGGGAAAGTTGAAGAAAGGGATGAGTACATAATTTTATAACTCTACTAAACATAATAGGATCTTATTATTAATTAGTATCACTTTGAAATTAACATTATCTTATCCCTTAATTTTCTAGCGAGTGTGATGAGATTTTGATGACAAACCACAATGTGGTAAAGGGGAGTGGGAGGGAGAGATCCAAACTAAACTATTTTTTCTATCTTTTTGATTAGTTTTCATGAATCTACGATAGTTATAGGTAAACTTTAGAGAGTTTATGGTTGGTTTAGGTATTTTGGTTGAGGTTGAGAAGAAAATCTATTTACCCTACTATTTTTTCATGCTAGATGTTTTCAATGTATTTATTAATTAAAGAATAATTAAATTTAGAAAAACCATACAAAAATTCACTCTCACATTACTTCATCCTTGTTTCATTTTTTGATTCATTCCAATCACAGATCCTGAAAATATTTTATTTATTTAATCTTAGAACATTATTTTAAAAGTCATAGCTATTGAATATTATGGACCTTTTCCTCCTGGGATTGACCATGTATTTCTATTATTCTTTTATATAGTAGTTTTTGTAGTTCATGTTACTATAAATTTTGAAATTTGATTTGGCTGAAGGATTCCTTGATTTTATTTAGGCACATCAGAGAGATTTTAATTAAGATAAAACAACCAAGTCACTTATTTTATTTCATTATTTTCATAATTTAAACCCCAATCTAAACCTAAAACTATGAAGCTCACCAATCCCACAACCCATCTACTACTAAGAGTAGAACAACTCAATCCTCACCTCTACCCATCCATCTTCCAATACCCAATCCCATACAATAACTTAACCATACCCCTTTTCTATAATAGAAGCTCAGACAACTCAACTACACCACCCTTAAATGGGTACTAGAAATCCTTTATTAAGGGTCTCTGGATTCTCACTAAAGTATCCAACAATAGAGAAAACATCCTAAGGGAATGGAAACTAATAAGAAAAAATTTATCATAATTGGATTAATAATAACACACCCAATATAATGTAATGTATTGTAACAATCAATATAATAACTGAAAGATAAGAACATACATTTTAGTCATAAATCAACCATAAACCATTCCTCAAAACAGAAACTATCAATAGATAGGAAGACAAATAACTCCTGTAACAACCCATATCTTTAAGCACACCATTTAGGTATTTAAATAATTATCCATATTAGTCAATATTAATTATCTATAACAAGACTAGTTCAAAATCCAGTTCCTATGTCCAATAAAAAATATTTTTTTGAAGTATTATATATATATAAACCTAATAGTAAATACTAAATCTGATATTTGTATCAAGATAGATATATATTCACAAAAATTCAAGGCATAGATAATCTCATCTGATATAAAAAAGAAAGCATAAAACATCCCCTTTCCTTGAGATAAACCCCACAACACCAATCCCAAAATAATGGAAACATTTTTATAATAAAATAACTAATATAATGACATCATACACAAGACAAAAAATAGGTCATGATATAAAAGTGTGATATAAAATTCATAAGTAAATTAAAAATGTTTCTCCTCAAACCAAGACATATCCCCTGAGCCTAATGATTGATTATAAACATATCCTTTCTAAAGGAAAACTTAAATATGGGTTTATCATCATGCGTTGAATTGGTAGAAACAATAATGTCTCATTGGATCCAATGGGTGTGTTCAATGAAGAGAGTGAGGTAAGTTTGAAGAATCCATATAGAAGGATAATAATAAAATAGTAATGATAGTAATTCCAAAACATTGATTAAAAGTATCCAATAACATAAGGGTTTTGAGATTCCAAAAAGTGTAACTTAGAGGCAACACAACATATCTATAAACATTAAATTTAAAATAGATAAAGGAAGTCCTATAAATACCCATCGTCAATAAAACTGATCAATTTCACATTGATATAATTGAAATTAGGTACCAATAAATCAAAAAGAGGCTTCATTGAAGTTTTAGCAGTAATTTTATCATCATTACAATAGGCATAATAAATAAAATCCAAGAAAATAATTGTCACCAAAAAACATCTAAGAATAAGGGTAGTGGGAGATTCCAAAATAGCAGATAAAATTTACCTCGATTAACCCATGAATGAATATCCAGATTTTGGGGGATAAACCCAAGAAAAGGGACTCAAGAGCCTTTAAAATAGCTCCTTGGATCACATAGGGTTCCAAGGAATATGAAGAAAACTAGAGGTTTTTGATAGGGATTACAAATTCATACATGATAGAAATTTAGAAGACCATGTCATAAGGGTTAGGAACTTGATAAAATATGTAGGGTTTTAATTAAAACAAAAATGCAACAAGGGTGGCCACACTAAAATGGATCCGATTCAAACCATACTCTTGAAAACTTGGTGAAAATATCCCCCCCCATCTCCCCAAATAAATTTAATAAAACTTTTCATCATATAAACCTACAGAAGAGTCACAACATGGATCAGGCACCACATTGTAGTGGTCCCCCATTCTGTATGAACAAGGGTTTTAGACCCCAATCTTCACAGCACATATTGTAAAACTATATCATAGTGACCCTTAAGAATGCAAAGAAAAGTATCTGGACCCATAGAGCTCTAGGAATTTGTCCAAAGAACTATACCACACCCATCCTCTAAATCAACAGAGCCATCAGACCATCCACATGAAAGTTTATTGGGAAAATTCCATGGCCACATTGTAAGATCCATTCTGAAAAATTAAACAAACTCTCTAGAACTATTCTATGCCTCAATCTCACTAAAAACATTTAAATGTACCAATTACAACTGAATTTCAATTTATACTGAACCATAATCCTTCCAAATCACCATAAATACCCCATGAAAATAGAAAACACTCAAAAAAATTAAAAATGGTATATAAAATTGAAGGTTGTTGCATTGTCCTTTAACTCTATGATGTTGTGTGTACTCACAATATATCAACAATTTGAACGAGTGGCTAAACACATATAAGGAATAATAAATCAATAAACAACGATGTGTAGGAAATTATTTTACACTAAACTAAAATTTTATTAATGGAATTTTAATTATGTGATATTTTAACATATTTATTAACCTCATACAAAATACAACCAATGAAACAACGTTTTTTTGGTGGATGAAAGACAATATAGAAATGAAAATTAATCAATCATAAATTGGATTATTATTTTATAATTATGATTCAAATCAAAGGTGATTTATTTTATTTTTTTTCTTTCAATAATAAAAAATTGAGAAGATAAAATAGTGTTTATAGAAATTTAATAAATAGATATAAACTATAATAATAATTTCATTAATATTAAATATAATGGATTCAATGTTTGTTTTAATTTTAATTATTTAAGAAATAACATATATTGATTTTGATCATTCTTCCTTCATTATTTAGTATTTTAATTAATTATTTTAATATTCATTAAGAATATTTATTTAAAATTTTATTAATATTGTGGTGATATAACAACCATTTTATCAGAATAATTATAATATTCCTTATTTTTAATTCTATTGACATTGAAATTATACTATACCTATCCTTTTTTGTTAAAATTAATTTGAATTAAATAAATTTTAAAAAATTTAAATCATCAATTGGATTTGATAAGACTTGTTTGAATTTCACGTTTTTTGTATTATTGGAAAATGTCAACAGAAACTTGATTTTTTAAAATGTCTAATTTATTAGATCAAGAATATTCAATCATTATTTGTTATTACTT
This sequence comes from Viscum album, assembly GCA_963277665.1. Classification (NCBI taxonomy): domain Eukaryota; kingdom Viridiplantae; phylum Streptophyta; class Magnoliopsida; order Santalales; family Viscaceae; genus Viscum; species Viscum album. The sequence goes on along the minus strand of OY728152.1, from coordinate 1,905,254,923 downwards.
TCACATGTGGTTTTTTTTATTCTCGACATTGTATCCTACATGTGATTATAAAAAACATAGTAAAACCCACCCAATGAAAAGCTATTTTTGATCGGGAAGTACTTATTCCTATATTAAAAAATTCCAATTCACAAAGGGAAAAAGGAGATGTCTATGATGAATGACAATTTACCTTCCATGGGTAATGAAATTTTTTGTTTCATATTACCATTATTTTAAGCTACAAGAAATTGGGAAATTTTTTTATCATTCTATGGATGTTACAAAATAAATGATAATTTAATATGTTTAATAATTATTTTCCTAATGTCCATATATTAAATTTCTCAAATATATAAAACACTTTTATATACAATAGAGTCTCTAATGATGTGATCTTGATGAGAGTGTTTTAATTTTCCTTTAAGGACCGAGAAACTGATTTGACCAAGAGATTACTACCAAGATCCATCGCTATATGGTATATATTTTCGATGAAGTTCATTGAAAATTATTTTCATCCACAAATACCATTAATCTCTAAGATAAAATAAAAACAATTATATATTTAGATGTAGAATCATCTTATCAACCTTAATAGGATTGTGAAAGAAAATATAAGTAAAATATAATAGATGATGTGGGGAAATGAAGGTGAAAAATTAAGACATTGACTTGGGATTCATCTATAGAGAATAATTCTCCTAAAAGTCCATTACATAGTCCTTTACTATGGTTGGTGATGAGGAATTCATTTTTTCCTTTCCTTTTTTGTTCCATAGACACTTCTAATCATGATTACCATTTGTTTTAGTTGATCTTACTTTTTCATCGTTGTCTATCTAAGTTCAATGTTAATCAATTTCACCAATTATTATTAATCGATTCACCTCAGCACTATTTCATCCTTGAATTTCAGTGGATGATAAATGAAAACTATATATTTTAATTAATTATTTATTTGATTACAAATATTTTTTCATGTGTTGATTAATTAGATCATTAAATTAATTCTTCAGTTACCACATAATCAATAATTATTGTATTGATATTTAATGAAATGTGAATTTGTGGATATTAAATTTTGACATTTGTTTAAATGGTTCATGATGGATTGAATCATTTATTATAGTCAATGGGAGGTCCCTATTCTAATATAGTATTTCCTATTTAAGCTATCATTCAATATATTAGTTTAATGTATGTCACATAACCCTTAATAACTAACTATAAATGGAATAGTTTTCATTTATCTGTATTTTTGCTACATTTTGATCAATAATGTCTTTGATGAAAAGAATCATCACGGGTTCAACATAGGCGATAGGTAAAATAATAATAATATTATAATGAGCATGTGTGTTATTTTAATTTTAAAAATATCATAACCTTATATCTAATATTCTTGTTCACTTTATATTAATAACTAATTTATTTTATTTCATTTTGTATAGATATATAAGGATTCATAAATAACTTTTTCTTTTTAGTTTTTTTTTCTAGTCATCCAATTTTTTTCAAATAAATTTTCCTTTTTATTATAATTGAAAAATAGGATTATCATGTTATTTTAATAACTGATAATGGTTATTTAATTTTTTAAAAATTTTATTTTTTATTTATATTACTTCAATTGAATTCATAAATAAAAACTATAATAATATTACTTTCTTTTATTTCTCACATAAAATTTAAAATAAGGCAATAAATATAATTAGCCTTCTGATATACAATTATCAATTTTTAATTTTTTTCAATATTTTATGATTAATGCACCCCACTAAAACTTTTATTTATATAATTATTTATATTAATATTATTTTCATCTAATTTATAATTTGATAACTCACTAAGATATTTTCATTTAAATATTTTCTAGTATAAAAGTTTTCATTAATTATAATTTCATATATCATTATTAATTTTTCTGATATTTCGTTATATAATTATGAACCCTCCTATCATGTAAATAGTTATATAAATTTGATATATATTTCTTTTTATTGATAATAAATTTATATTATTAACATGTTATTGTTAATATAGTTTTTTTATATGATGGAATTTGATTTATGTTTAAATCAATTATATATAAATAACCTATCTGCATTAGATTTTATAAAACTTAAAACACATACATCATGTCACTATGTATTATTTATTTATTTATTTTGATCTAAGACCCTTAGAAAGATCATAGTGAATAATGTTTTTTTGAAATGGTATATAGGTTGTGCATTTGGAGTGGTTTGTTTTTTACTTCTTAAATATTTATTCATATTAAGCACTTTATTTGTTAATTTAATGTCCGCATAATTTACTAATTCTATCAATTCATTAAAATTTGATAATTATAGGGATTAAAACAAATTATTGGATAGTTATTTGTCCATAAAAAATATAGAATTTTCTTTGAAGGAAGATAAACATATTACCCTTACTAATGTGCCTACTATAGCTCAATAGACATCTCATAGAAAATTGGAACATTATAATAGGTTGTGTTTAATGGAGATGAGATACAACATATATATTTAAATTAGACAAATCATTATATATACTGTTAATGTATAATATTTTTTAAAATATATTGGTAAAAAGTTGAAAACTTTTCACAAGGATCAAAAATATCAATACCTCTCTTTGATTGAAACGAATAGTCATAATGGGGTTAGTGTGGTATGATAACATATAATGAGAATGGTGAATCATTTTAATAATCTAAAATCTATCACATTTAAACTTAGAGATTCTAATTTGATCAATAATGTTTTGAAAAATCTTCCTCCTCAATTTTATATCTTATAAACCTTGTACAATAATAAAAGATATGAGTGGAGTATTTATAAAATAAATGAAATAGTAAATCAGAGAGAGGAATCTATGGAGAAAGAAAAGTTAGAAATTTTTTAGTTTTTTAATTAATATTCTAGTTTCAGACATGGGAAAATATTAATAAATGCAATTCATGTTATAATAAATCTAAAAATATAAAAACTAATTTAGAAAAAAAAAGAAAAATATTTTCTATGGAAATTTAATTTCTTATAATAATTATGGTGCCAAATTGATAGATTATTATACTCATAATATGAATATTTATAATCATGATAAACTTATATCTTTGATTCATTTTGAACCTAATATTTCTAACATTCCTTATAATATATAGTGGTCAGACCCATGATAAACTCTTCATGTTTTGAATTCTCTACAGTGGTTCATGATACCTAAAAGATAATTTAATATTGATTTAAGGATAATTATGAGTGATAGAGATCAATATTCTATATTGATGATAAGAGATATATATTTAAAACAGAATTTAGAAAATATTAATTTGTTAAAAGTTTTAGTCTATATTATTTCCATGAGATGGAATTTTATTTCAGTTCCATTTTTTGGATTGTTGTGGCTATAGTTTTAATTTTGTAAATAAGAAACATGGAATCACATTTAATTACATTGTCCATATTTGTGGTTCATTATGTGACGGCCTATATTTTTTAAATATGGGTAATATATCTATAATTTTTTTTGAGAAATAATCATGATAAAATTAATTATGAATTTTCAATTTTATGAAATTGTTTTTGGGGAATATCAGTACACAATGGGTTTAAAAGTTAATCAATGATTAAATTCTACCTGAATTCAAAAATTTTAATTTAATAATTATATTGTATGTATAAATATCAATAATACTTTTAAAGTAAGGAATAAAATCATGGGTAGGTGTAGTGATGTTTTATATTGATATATTCAAACTTATTACACCATCTTGCATGGGTGGATATAAATATTTCATTACATTAATAAATTAATTTTATATATTTATTTTGGTGGATCTTCTTCATGAAAATTCTATTTATTTTTATTATTTTTAAACATCTATTGGATTTAGAGAATTAAAAGTGAAATAAGATTAAATTTGTGAATTTATATGAATTGGGTGGATATTTTAGAAGATGTGATAAGCCGGATCAAATTCCATGACATTTTACTAGGTTTCTCGATGATTGTGGTATTAATGTAGGATATACAATATTTGGAAAAAATGAAAAAATGTATTTGAAAAAGGATAAAATCATACACTAATATACATGATAAGGTTTTTGATGAGTCATTCATCATTACAAAAATTTTTAAGGAAGATTCATTAAGGACTATTTTTTTATATTTTCAATTAGGTACCATGAAAATCAATTGCTAAAACACCTTATGAGCCGATGAATCTAAAGAGTAAAAATCTAAAAAAAATTATGTATTGGTTTATAAAGAAAATGTATGATTATATTGTCCTTAATTGAAAATTATTAATCCTAAAACTATGTGTACTTTATTTATTTTCTATTTCATTGTTTTTATATATATAAGATGTTATTGTCCTTCTTATTATAAGAGAGTATTTGAATCTAGTATTACTATATTCTATAAATATAAAATTAGAAATACGAATCATTATTTATATCCAATAACTCTTAGAGATAATCTTGTTGTTTCTTTGATACCATGCTCATTACATAAAAATGATGTTTCAACACCTACTAATCATGATAAAACTCTTAAATATGGAACTTCTATTACACCATCATGGGTTGAATAAGATATTTATAATTTTTTTGATGATGTTTCATTTATAATATGTCAATAAAAATTTATTATTTTATACCTCATGACTATATTGTGTTTCATCAAGAGAATTAGTTTGAATTAAATTGTTTTGAGGATCCTATCACTCTTAAGGATTCCATTTCTTGTTCACATGTTTCATAATGGTAAAATATAATGCATGATGAAATGTATTCTATGATTCATAATTGTCTTTGGGATCTTGTTGAATTACCAAATGGTTGTAAACCCATTGGATGAAAATGGGTATTTAAGTCCAAACTAGATCAATATGGATACATAAGAAGATACAAATCCATATTACTAGAAAGTTGATATAATCAAATATAGGGTTTTGATTATAAGTTGTAATTTTTACGAGTTTTTACTAAAGATGAAATATGAATCATCTTTGTATTGGTAACTAATTTTGATTTGGAACATCATTAAATGGGTTTTAGAATATACTTTATAAATAGTGATTTGATTGAAAAAAAAATTATGATTCAACATAATGTGTTTTAAAAAAAATTAAATTTTTATTTGATTTTTAAATTTTAGTAGTCCATTTATGGGCTAAAAAAGGCTTTAAGATAATGATATTTTACGTTTAATCCAAAGATAAATTCTTTTGTGTTAAAATAAAATTCTTCAAATTGGTGAATTAATATGAAAAATAATGGGAATAATTTTTTAATTCTTATTTTATATGTTGATGAAATACATCTGGTCGTAATTGTGTTAAAATATTGATAATTCAGTATTGGTGTTAAGTAACCACTTCAATATGAATGATATTTGGGAAGATTTTCTTTGTTTTATGAGTGAAAATTCATTATAATAGTTCATTTAGTGTTGTTGGATTATTTCAAAGGGGATATATTGAGAATAACCTCAATAATTTTAAAATTATTTTGGGATTTATTTTTGCTACATAAATTTTAAATAGAGATAAACTTTCAAAACATCAATTTTATAAAAATGATCAAGATAAAAATTAAATGGAAAATATCCCATATTCTTTACTTATTGGAAGATAGATGTATGATAATTTTTGTACATTACAACTTATTTCTTTTTTTAAAAATTATTTAGGAATATATTTCAGTGATCCATGGTTAATTTAATAAAAGTTCAAGAAAAAAGGACTATAAATATTTTTAAGGAACTAAATCTTATATTTTTATCTATAATATGTCTAATCAACTTTAGATCATGCTTTATTTGACTCTGATTTTTTTGGATTCCTTGATGGACAAAAATATACTTATGGATGTATTTTTATGTGTATAAGAGGGTTATGTAGCACCATTAGTTTCTTGTATGTAACCCTTTATTTCTTCTTTTTATATATTTATGTATATGGGTGATGGATGGGATAGTTTTGGGACCTTTTGGAGAATTTTTGGGCTTCCATATAGGTTCACAGGTGTTACACGATTTTTGGAAAACATGGAATGCTTTAGGAAACTGTGCACAGTGAAACATGGGCTAAAGAGGATGTGCATGGGCAGTGCATGAGTTTTACAAACCATGAGACAACCAAGGTGAAATTGTGTGCTTTGAAAAATGGATTTGGTCATTTTGAGGAAGTGTATTTAGAATGACTTGTGCATAGTTATGGAGACCGTGTTAGGTGACTGTGGGAGTAAAATCCTTAAGGTATTGGATTACACACTATTTTTCTAACCGAGAAACTAAAACATGCGCAGGTCAAACCCACCTCCTTAAAAAAGGGAATATATCTCATTTTTCACATTAAACCATTAATGTTTTCCCCGAAATGGACCTATCTTGAGAATTTTGTTTCCCAAAGGTCAAATAAGGTTCTCCCATAGATTCATATGCAATTTGATGGATTCAATTATTGATTAGAAGTTGATTCTTCATGGTATGTTTTCATTATTCATCATTCTCGTTGTGCTTCCATCGTCTGTATCAAACACAACTAGGTGTGGGAATAGCCCATGTAGGGGTGAGGATAACAATACTCAGTAGAGACACCAAGACCCTCAAGTTTTCACATATCCAACAAGGATAAACCAAAAAGTATGAAATAAACAGATAACCCTACTTAGGTATATGCTCATACATATACCTAAGATATTAGGTAATCCATCTCAATCATGAGGTAAATGAAAAAGTTATTGACCCAGTAAAACCAGGATTTTTAATCAAATTATCGAAACCACATCAGGTGGAGAACACCTCCTCTATCGAGTACAATGGGCCTGCCATGAAACTAAGGTGATTCCCACTAACCTTGGACTGCTGAGGTACTTCTCTTGTAGAGTATCGTGGGTCTACTGCATCACCAAGGTGCTCCCCCTCATAGCCTGCTGAGGTACTCCTCCATTCGAGTACCATGGGTCTTTCGCAACCCCAAGGCACTCCCACTATGGGTTTTCCACGACACCAAGGCGCTCCCCACTGGGCTAGTCGAGTCACTCAGAGTTGAACCAGTCAGCAGTCATCAAGTCTCAGCCAGCTACTAGGTCTCCACACTCTGCTCGCTCATCTCTAGGAGGATCCGCTCCATGATCTACTGGTCGATACTCCAAATGTAACTATGTCCCATTTAGAATTATCTCAAAGTCCCGACATGTCATAGGGATCTCAATGCAATAGATGGTGTGTCAATCGGAAGCCCAGTCTGTGAGTTATTAGCCTTTTTGTCTCGGGGCCCTGGTCGGATTCATGCATGATCCAACCTGACTGTATCTCAACTTTACCCTAATCTCTGGTGGGGTATACTCAAAGGTACCATCATGCTCTAAGAATACTAGCGCCACTAATGGTTCTAAAAATGGTTTTCTGGTGCCAAAGATATGGCCAAAGAAAGTAAAGGGTTGGTAGTGGGCCCGGGTCCGTTATGACCCGTTCAGGGCCGACCCAGTTTGGGTCAACCCGGTTAGACCTGTTGGGTCTAGACTGGCCCATTGGGTGGGCCAACCAGTTAGTTTCGGCATGGGCTCGGGGCTGTTTCGGCCCGAAGCGCCGCGAGGGTGCGGCCTGGCGTGGCTCAGACTGAAGGGCATGACGGGCTGGTTCCGCCACGGTGCCGCGAGGGGGCATGGATCAGGTGGATAAGGGTTAGGTCTCTCCCCCATCAAAATAGTTCACTAGGTGATGGCTTAGTGAAAGGATGAATCACCACTCGCGAGTATAGGGAGGTCCATATTACAAGAATGGTTGGATGTATAAATTGGTGGATTGAAATGGTTATGCAAAAATGGATTTTGAGAAATAGATTTAAAGATTTTTTTGTTGTTTCTGGAAAAATATCTTTTTCTAGAAAATTGGGTGACATGACACTTGTTTATATTTTTTTGTTATAAACTGTTTTGAGAATTTTTTTATATAAATATTTTTATATAAATGTTCCCCACTTATCTATCCTAGTGACATGAGTAGGGAAGTCATTGAATAAAAAATTCTATGTTTTATACTCACCCCTACTTTGGTACTTTTGTGCCCTTTTATATGTCATCTTCTAGGACATGGGAAAAGGAAAAGTACCCCACGTCTTTATCACTACCTTGTGATACTTGGGAAGTTTGGTGATATTAGATAGTAGAGCTTGTAGAGAATGGATGTAACACCCTGAGATTTTATGAAAAATATTCTTTTTAATTTCATTAATGTCTTGTGTTGTACGCTACACCAAAAGGAGCTTGCACAACACGCATCATTAACTTTCCTTTCATTACACGCAATCACGACCTTCATCGATAGCGTGTGTCGTATGCAATAACGAGTTTCACTAAACAAAAACATGCTATTAAAATATTTTAAAAACTAGTCGTTATGAATAGTAATAACCACTTTTTGAAATTTTGTAAATTTTATTTTTCAAAATGGACTTCATTTTTGGATTCAGAATATCGAAATTAGCTTAGGGTGAAATTTTGGTACTTTTCGGATAACTTTCATTTTCCAATGAATAGTGAAAATTACTAAATTTTAATTAAAAACAACCTTTTTAATTGAAATAATTAATAGTGATAAATTATTAATTTGAGTGGTTTTAAAATATATTTATAATATATTTTTACAATTTAATACAATGTTGGTCATTGTTTTTAATTTCACATTTAAACCAGACATAAACAAGTGTCAATCTTTTGATAGTTATTATCTCTTAAGAACACGCTATATGTTTTGACGACGGGAATTAATTTTTAAATTAATTAATGAAACTGATATGTTTTTAATTTGGTAAAATAGACATCATTTTTGAGTTTATAATATCAAATATAGCTTAGGCCTAATTTTGGGTATTTTTCTGGAAACTTTCATTTTTTGATTAATAGTGAAACCACTAAGTGGTAGTTAAAAAAATGAATTTTTCATAAAACTTAATTTTACCGCTTCTGTGAGTGGAATTTAAAAAACTCCGAGAGACACGGTTGATGTAAAAAAGTAAAATGTGTTTCAATGAGATGAAAATAATTTTTGATGAATAGTAACTTTTTTCTTTTTTTTACCACGGTTAAAAGTAAATAGAGTAATTAAGGGTAAAAATGATATTATTATAACCCTAACACATGTCCTAATTCTATTGGATAAGTGTAATTCTACCAAAAACAACCTTAGGAATAAAATATGACCATTTAGGCCTACTTGGATTAGATTAGGACATTTATTATTAATTTATTTTAAGAAGGGTTAAAATAGTTAAAATCAAAGTTTAATAAGAAATTTATTTTTAATATAGGGTTATACATAATATAAATTAGGATATAAATATTAATTAGAAAGATAAAATATTTCCTACATAATTATATTTTATTTATAATTTTTAGACTTTAAAAAAGTTACTTTATTTATGACACAACGATGATGCAGTAATTATCTTATTAATGAAATATTGACATAATTGATGTTATAAATACAAAAATAAATGTAATTTGAGACTTTTTATGAATTACACTACTTTTATAGGTTAATATGACATGTTATTATTGATTTAAATGACTTTTTGTGAACTAATACATCTTTTATGATTTCCACAAAAATCAATTACTAAATAGTGTCAAAATTGACATAAAATAGTTTTGAAAACAATTATTATATTATTAATTGTTATTTTATTCCTAAAAATCTAAGGTTCAGCCAAATGACTTATATAAGGGTATATATATTAATAATAAAAAAATTAGGGTTCGTTTGGCTGATTATAGTAAGTTTATTAACCTTATAGTGTAAGAACACAAAAAGACACGGTAAAAGTGAAATTATCTAACTTAAAGTTAAAACTAAATGATAAGGTTAAAATAGTAAACTAAACTTGTCCAAATTCTATTGGATGAGAGGATTTCGACCCATCCCCACATTAGATTCGAAATAAATCAATTTTGGAGCTATTTAAAACCGAATTTGGCTTTATAATAAAATAATATATTTAGTTATTCCAAAGGTGCCCCTCTCCTCCCTTATAAAAGGGAACATCCTCCCTCTCTTCCACACACCACTTTGAGCCTTCAAGCTCGTAAAACCCCTGAAAAATTATATTCTACACTTCCCTAGAAACATCCTATAGGTCCTGGTCTTCTTCAAAGACCAATTTTAGTACCCTAAGAGGAGGACTCAAAGAGGAGCTTCAAAGAAAAGGTAATGTATGTTACCTATTCTTTCAACTTTATTACTTCTTCCACTTCTTCTTCTTAGGTTGTTTCATTATGAAGTAATAACATCAGTATCACTCATATACTGATATGTTATTATAAGTATGAAACAACCCTATTTCACCATCTATCCATCCTACAGAAAACGAAATCACCGCGCGTGCGTACGTACGGAATACCGTCTCCACGCCGTGGTGTAATCTATTTTCCACCACCACCTTACTTGGATGGGTATAATGGTGTACATAATAACTATATATGATTATTGTAAAGTGATATTGATTCTGAAATAGTATACATACACTCCAATATAATTCCACGATCATGAGAATGATATCATCGCTCGTGCGTACGTACGAACTATCGTCTCCACGACGTGATGAGATTCATTCTCCACGTTAATCATTCATGAATGATTATAAAGTATATATAATAAGTAATAATGAAATATATGACATAATAATGATACTGGATTTATGTGTATATATATTCATTTAATCTACTTAATTCCATTCAACTCAATAAGGAAACGAAATCAGCATTCATGCGTACGTACGGCCTACCGTCTCCATGAACGGTGTATTTCTTCCATTTACTGATCTATTATATATATGTATTTTCTGAATATATATTATATATAAATCATATTTTATATTCTGGAATTAAGTATCCATGATCTAAGTAATCATATGAATAATTACAAGTCAAAACACGGACGACAAATGAAACGATTTTACCCAAAACGCTCTTTAACATGGAATTTACAAAAGAACAGGTAAAATAAAGTCATAAGTGAACCATATATGATATCATAACAATAAGTATGATTCTGTAATAAGTCAATGACATTATTTAAATCATTATACAGGAGGTTTGGACACTTACGAAGTAAATCGGACCTAAGGTAGGAGAAAATATCACAATCTCATTTTTATCCGAGATTGTTTATACTTTGGTATTTACTGGGATGTATTTTATAATCCATATCCATGTTTACTCAATATTTAATTTTATTTCCATACACCTATAATTGTTTAAATCCAATTTTACCCTTCGGTGAGTTTTTAGTAAAAGATATGAAAGGAATCTTTTGTCATTTTTCGTACGAGGTACTTTTTGACTTTTCCGACAAAAGTACGAGAAGAATGTTTTTTTAACTTATAAGTCATGAAAGGATTTATAAAAAATTATTTCCAAAAAGCTTCCTTTACAAGTTTTCAAGATTATTTTTAATCAACTTCTTTTAGTTTATAATTGTATGACATGTTAAGAAAGGAAAAGTTTTTTTGAAGAAGAAAGGATATTTTCCTCAAGAATTCATTTCAAATGTTTTATCAAAACCATTTTCCATCTAAGATGACATTATTTCATATGTGTATGTTTCAAGTTTAATGTCTCTATGATTTACATGGTTTCACTTTTCATATTATGAAATGATATCCATTTCTTTTATATGGATTATGTGATGATGGGATGATGTTTATGAAACCCATTTTATTTATTGGGTTATTATGAATGATGTATGCTTATTTTGTGGCACAAGTAAGAATGATTTAATTATAAGATGGGTGGGACCTATATCTCCCTCAAATGCATTGGGTAAATATTTATATCTCATGAGATATACATGTCTGGAACGGCAAGTTAAACCGGTTCAGTAATACAGGACTGAAACGAGGAGTGAACTCGATTCAGAAAGGGAATTTTTCCACTAAGATGGTCTTAGAAGCAATACCTTGGCTACTATGGAAATCATAACATGTGCTTAATGTTTGTCACAATTACATGTTTTATTCCCATTCTACTTTATCATTCTTAATGTTTCTTTATGATCTATGCCATACGTACTTCCATGTTTTATGTCATTGCTCAACCTTTTGATGTTTAAACATTATGTTCATGTTTTTAAGTTAAAATGTATATGGTATGTTTTATTTTATCCATGATTAACCTTACTAAGCATTTGAGCTCACCCATTTTATGTTTTCTTTTCCCCAGGATATAAAGAAATGTTTTAGGTAAGAAAAAAAGGGGAAGATCTTTATGGGGGATGTTGAAGATCTTTCACCACGATTAAAAGATTGCGTTCCAATTTTCCAAAGACACTAAAATATTACGGTCCTTGTGTGTCCATTATTGTTATGTATTAAGTATTCCGCAAAAGTAATGTAATGTTCATGTATGTCAAGATTTGGGCCGCTACAGTTGGTATCAGAGGAAAGGTTTAGTCAACCATTGGAAACTAGGATGCGAGAACTTTAGTGAGATCCCTAGAGATATTTCTAAGGTATGTCTAGGGATGTCCCTAAGGTTAAGTATAAGTATATGTTATAGTCTAAGAATTGCGCTAACAATCTTAGAATTTAACCTAAGATGTTAGATATTGAGGGTACTCCCCCTTTACTATGTTGTTTTCTCTAGCATGATTTTTTCCTCTCACAGAATTCTTTTTGTGTTTTAGTTAATGGAGGGAACCAGAAGGAATTAGGTTAACATTGAATCCAATGGACAAATTGGTGACTATGAGAAACAAAATTGTGTAATGCCTAGAGATAAAGATATTGTGATTATGCCAAATCAGTCATCGCGATATATGATTAACAAGGTGAAATTTAGTGGTATGCATAATTCATGAAAGAAGAGGAAGATAGACTATTATGCATGTTCGCATGTTGTGGAGAATAAAGAAAGGAAGATTGAGATTTCTAAATAAGTGAAGAAGAACCTTGAGGAATACCTCAAATGGAGGGACTGATGTTATCTGTGTGGAGAAAAGGGTCATAGAGTGACAGACTGTTATGGAGTTCAATGTATTATTTGTGGAGAACATGGGAATTACCCAACTCAATGCCTTGACCTAAAAAGTTACTTATAAATCAAGGAAGGACTTATTCCAGTACAATAATTGAATAGGATGGATTGAAGTGTTTTTGTATTGGTATTCAAGAATAATGTTGTTGAGGTACTTTTATGTGTATTAGAATATTTTTTTATTATTCTACTATGGTTTTCAATAATTTTAAGGTATCGGTAACTATGAAAAGTGATTCAAATATTTTGGAAAGCAGATGATATGCGCATAATGAAGGGATAAGGAGAAAATGAAATGTTTGACAGTTTTCATGAGCTCATGATTGATATAAGGACAAAGTGATATCATGGTTTTCATATATATAATTTTGAGGATTTTGTTATTTGGAAAGTGTTAACTTTTAACTGCATTCATGTTTTCACTATGGTTCAATTAATGGGTATTTATTATTTAAGAGAATACATGATTAAGGTATTCATATGTTTGTAATTTCAACAACAAGATATATCTTATGATATATTGGGGATAAATGATAGCATTCACATGATTGTTATGTGACATTTCAAGTAATCATTTTCTTTATACTATGAGCTTGGACCGAAGTATTTTAGATAAGCCTAAAGATTGGAATGGATTATGTTGGACATAAGATAGTATTGTTTAAGGATAGAACTTTTTTCAATAATATTGATGGGATGTTATAGTAATATAGCTTTAGAAAAAGGACAACCTGCCGGATGGGCGACAACCCATCGAGTCGGACAAGGCTGTGGGAATCGAACCCACAACCGAAGTGCGACTGGCCTTTATCGCCTACCACTGGCCTACAGGAAGTCCCTGTTTAGTAGAAACTAGTTTTATTATATTAATTAGTACGATATAATAAGTATAAGTCCATTTTAGGGACCATATATGATTAATCTCACTATAGATGGACTTATGTATTTTTTGATAAATTTTCTAACCTTTTGTTTGAGACAGATGGAATGACCCATAATTCTATCACATGATCTGCTAACACATCACGAATGACAAATTCAACTTAATTTTTTTAAGTGATGAAGTGGAAATTGTCCAAATAACGACCAACGGTGAGACTATACCAAAATCACGAAAGTATTTCTTCTAATTCCAATTTCATCAACTTTAGGGAAATGATCTTGAAAACCAAAAATGTTGTCCTAGTGCTCTTATATCTAATGAATCAGATGGTACCTTAGATCGTCACAAATTTATGGATTTGTGATTGCTGGATTTTCCATAGCCATGTTCTCTACCACTCTCCATCAGAACATGATGGTTAGATTTCTCTTCCATATCCATATTTTCACCTATGTGGAAACCTAGTGATTAGTTTATTTGGGTAACTGTTACGTTTCATACTTTTGTTTTTAAAGATTGGTTTTGGTATTCCTTTTTAAAATGTGGGTTTATATGAAAGAAACATTCGAGTAGTAAACTATTTATAACCCCGATGAATTTCGAGGGCAAAATTCATTTTAAGGGGGTAGAAAGTAACACCCCGAGATTTTATGAAAAATATTCTTTTTTAATTTCATTAATGTCTTGTGTTGTATGCTACACCAAAAGGAGCTTTCACAACACGCATCATTGACTTTCCTTGCATTACACGCAATCGCAACCTTCCTCGATAGCGTGTGTAGTACGCAATAACGATTTTCACTAAACAACAACATGCTATTAAAATATTATTAAATCTAGCCGTTATGAATAGTAATAACCACTTTTTGAAATTTTTTAAATTTTATTTTTCAAAATGGACATCATTTTTAGATTTGGAATATCGAAGTTAGCTTAGGGTGAAATTTTGGTACTTTTCGGATAACTTTCATTTTCTGATGAATAGTGAAAATTACTAAATTTTAATTAAAAACAACTTTTTTAATCAAAATAATTAATAGTGATAAATTTTTAATTTGAGTGGATTTAAAGTATATTTAGAATATATTTTTACAATTTAATACAATTTTGGTCATTGGATGTAATTTCACATTTAAACCTGACATAAACAAGTGTCAATCTTTTGATAGTTATTATCTCTTAAGAACACGCTATATGTTTTGACGACGGGAATTAATTTTTAAATTAATTAATGCTACTAATATTTTTTGAATTTGGTAAAAAAGACATCATTTTTGAGTTCATAATATCAAATATATCTTAGGCATAATTTTTGGTATTTTTCTGGAAACTTTCATTTTTTGATGAATAGTGAAACCACTAAGTAGTAGTTAAAAAAATGAATTTTTCATAAATCTTAATTTTACCGCTTCTGTGAGTGGAATTTAAAAAAATCTGAGACGAACGGCTGATTTTAGTAAGTAAAATGTGGTTCAATGAGATGAAAATAATTTTTGGTGAATAGTAACTTTTTACTTTTTTTTACCACGGTTAAAAGTAAATAGGGTAATTAAGGGTAAAAATGATATTATTATTACTCTAAAACATGTCCTAATAATATTGGATAAGTGTAACTCGAGAAAAAATAACCTTAGGAATAAAATATGACCATTTTGGCCGACTTGGATTAGATTAGGACATTTATTATTAATTTATTTAAAGAAGGGTTAAAATAGTTAAAATCAAAGTTTAATAAGAAAATTATTTTTAATATAGTCCTATACATAAGATAAATTCTAATATAAATATTAATTATAAAGCTAAAAATATTTCCTACATAATTATATTTTATTTATAATTTTTAGACTTTAAATAAGTTAATTTATTTATGACACAAAGATGATGCAGTAATTATCATATTAATGAAATATTGACATAATTGATGTTATAAATACCAAAATAAATGTAATTTGAGACTTTTTAGGAATTACACTAATTTTCTAGGATAATATGACATGTTATTATTTATTTAATTAACTTTTTTTGAACTAATCATTCTGTTATGAGTTTCAAAAAAATCAATTACTAAATAGTGTCAAAATTGATATAAAATAGTTTTTAAAACAAATATTATATTATTAATTGTTATTTTATTTCTAAAAATATAAGGATCGGCCAAATGACATAGATAAGGTTATATATATTAATAATAAACAACTTAGGATTCGTTTGGATGCTTATAGTAAGTTTATTAACCTTATATTGTAAGAACACAAAAAGACACGGTGAAAGTAAAATTATCTAACTTAATGTTAAAACTAAATGATAAGGTTAAAATAGTAAACTAAACTTGTCCAGATTCTATTGGATGAGAGTATTTCGACCCATCCCCACATTATATTCGAAATAAATCAATTTTGAGCTATTTAAAACCGAATTTGGCTTTATAATAAAATAATATTTTTAGTTATTCCAAAGGTGCCCCTCTCCTCCCTTATAAAAGGGCACCTCCTCCCTCAATTCCACACACCACTTTGAGCCTTCAATCTTGGCCAACACCTACCAAATTATTGTCTCCACTTCCCTAGAAACATCCTAGAGGTCCTGGGATTCTTCAAAGACCAGTTTTACTACCCTAAGAGGAGGACTCAAAGAGGCGCTTCAAAGAAAAGGTAATGTCCGTTACCGATTCTTTCAGATTTATTTCTTCTTCCACTTCTTCTTCATAGGTTGTTTCATTATGAAGTAATAAAATCAGTATCACTCATATACTGATATGTTATTATAAGTATGAAACAACCCTATTTCACAATCTATCCATCCTACAGAAAACGAAATCACCGTGCGTGCGTATGTATGAAATACCATCTCCACACCGTGGTGTAATCTATTTTCCACCACCACCTTACTTGGATGGGTATAATGGTGGAAATAATAACTATATATGATTATTATAAAGTGATATTGATTCTGAAATAGTATACATACACTCCAATACAATTCCATGATCATGAGAACGATATCATTGCTCGTGCGTACGTACGGACAACCGTCTCCACAACGTGATGAGATTCATTCTCCACGTTAACCATTCATGAATGATTATAAAGTATATATAATAAGTAATAATGAAATATATGACATAATAATGATACTATATTTATGTGTATATGTATGTATTTCATCTACTTATTTCCATTCAACTCAATAAGGAAACGAAAACAGCGTTCATGCGTACGTACGACCTACCATCTCCATAAACAGTGTATTTCTTTCCATTTACTGATATATTATATATATGTATATTCTGAATATATATTATATATAAATCATGTTTTATATTCTGGAATTAAGTAAACATTATCTAAGTAATCATATGAATAATTACAAGTCAAAACACGGACGACAAATGAAACGATTTTACCCAAAACGCTATTTAACATGGAATTCACAAAAGAACAGGTAAAATAAAGTCATAAGTGAACCATATATGTTATCATAACAATGAGTATGATTCTGGAATAAGTCAATTACATTATTTAAATCATTATACAGGAGGTTCAGACACTTATGAAGCAAATCAGACCTAAGGTAAGGGAAAATATCACAATCTCATTTTTATCTGAGATTGTTTATACTTTGGTATTTACTGGGGTGTATTTTATCATCCACATCCATGTTTACTAAATATTTAATTTTTTTTCCGTCCACCTAATATTTTTTAAATATAATTTTTCCCTTTCGGTGAGTTTTTAGTAAAAGATATGAAAGGAATCGTTTGTCATTTTTCGTACGAGGTACTTTTTGACTTTTCCGACAAAAGTACAAGAAGAATGTTCTTTTTAACTTATACGGCATGAATGGATTTTTAAAACATTATTTCCAAGAAGCTTCCATTACAAGTTTTCAAGTTTATTTTTAATCAAGTTCTTTTAGTTTAGAATTGTATGACATGTTAATAATGGAAAAGTTTTTTTGAAGAAGAAAGTATATTTTCCTCAAGAATTCATTTCAAATGTTTTATCAAACCCATTTTCCATCTAAGATGACATTATTTAATATGTGTATGTTTCAAGTTTAACGTCTCTATGATTTACATGGTTTCACTTTTCTTATTAAGAAATGATATCCATTTCTTTTATATGGATTATGTGATGATGGGATGATGTTTATGAAACCCATTTTATTTATTGGGTTATTATGAATGATGTATGTTTATTTTGTGGCACAAGTAAGAATTATTTCATTATGAGATGGGTGGGACCTATATCTCCCTCCAATTCATTGGGTAAAGATTTATATCTCATGAGATAGACATGGATGGAATGGAAAGTTAAACTGGTTCAGTAATACAGGACTGAAACGAGGAGTGAACTCGATTCAGAAAGGGACATTGTCCACTAAGATGGTCTTGGCAGCAATGCCTTGGCTACTATGGAAATCATAACATGTGATTAATGGTTTCCACAATTACATGTTTTATTCCCATATTATTTCATCATTCTTAATGTTTCTTTATGATCTATGCCATACGTACTTCCATGTTTTATGTCATTGCTCAAGATTTTGATGTTTAAACATTATGTTCATGCTTTTAAGTTCAAATGTATATGGTATGTTTTATTTTATCCATGATTACCCTTACTGAGCATTTGAGCTCACCCTTTTTATGTTTTCTTTTCCCCAGGATATAAAGAAAGGTTTTAGGTAAGAAAAAAAAGGGGAAGATCTTTATGGGAGATGTTGAAGATCTTTCACCACGATTAGAAGATTACAATCCAAGTTTCCAAAGACAGTAAACTATTACAATCCTTGTGTGTCTGTTATTGTTATGTCTTAATTATTCCAAAAAAAGTAATGTAATGTTCATCTACGTCAAGCTTCGGGCCACTACAATGGAGTCTTTTCGTATTCTTAGAGTTTTGTTATTTATCTTTAGTTGTTTACTTTGATGTCTGTTTGGATACCATTGTAGTATACTTTTGTTGGTTTTGATATAAAAGAAATGGTTGAGTTGTATTTCATTTTATTATGCATCATATAGTGGTTTGTTTTGTTTGGTTTTATATAATTATTTTTTATTCTTAAACGGTAAATCATCCCCTATATGTCTTGGAGCTCTTTAGAATTTATTGTCAGCCTTTGGTGCCTTGGTGATGTTTCCAAAATCCAAGTAATGTCTCACCAACCTCTAAAGACAATGAGAATAAGAGGGTCATTACAAGTTGTATCATTTTTTCCATAATTTGGAATTAATTGTTGTTCTTGGAGTTGATTTCATGCTTATCTATTTCTTGGGTTGCAATTTTTGAAAGGAGTAGGATTTTCAAGACATGAAATGTAGAGTATAAAAAGACATAACAAACCTTTTTATGAATAACTTCAAGTTATCAGGGACTTGGGTACATTAGTGTTTTGATGATACTTATAGGATTTTCGCATCTCATTATAATGGGCTTATCCAATGAGACATCCATGACATGCATTATAGGAATGAATTCCCACTAAGAGTACATACATCATTTTGGGTAATGATTTGTGATTTTTTCCACTGTGTTGATTTTCTAAAATGGTGTAAATTGTTTTCAAATGAAATATTTTTAAAAAGAGAATGGTTGTGATATTTTAAAAATTTTGAGATTTCAAAATACAAGTAAAAATAGTTTTCAAAAAATGGTTCAACATGGAAAATGTTGTTTTTTCAATAAGAATATGTCTTATAGTTGATGTAATAAAATTTAAAATTCTATGTATTCATTTTCTTTAGAGTGAGACTTATGTTGTTTGTTGATCATATAGAAAATAGAAACCAGTAAGAGCCATATAAACCAACTGGAAGAAGCTATGAAGAATGTGGTTGCACCAAAGAAAGAGGTGAACCAACAGCTTGTTCTATGTATGGTCCAACAATTTTAAGCTTTGAGCATAGGGAAACAGAGGGATGAGCCATGAAAAGTGGATCATTCCATCAAGTTACAGAAATAGAATCCACCGATCATCTAGGGTGATTCTACACAAGAAATAACAAAAAAATGGCTCCATAGGATGAATCATATCTTTGATTTTATCAACACATCGGTAATGGTAAAATTATTGATAGTGACGTATATACTCAAGGATCATGAAAGAAAGTGGAGGGAACTAGAGGTGAGGGATAAAATGGATAATGTCCTTGGTTAGAGGATTTTGAAAAATTGTTTAACAAACAATTCTATCCTCATACGTTTAAGATTTAGAGAACAATGGAATTATTTATCCTGAAGCATTAAAATATCTCTTTCATAGAAAATGTGACTAAATTCATAAACTTAGTGCACTTTTCACCAGAGGTTGAAGCTAGTGAGGCCTTGATAGCATGAAGCTTTGAATCAAGGTTAAGGTAGGAGATTCACTTGAAGATTTTCATGCTCTGTATTATGGATTATAGAGTGGTGGTGAATAGAGTGGCAGTGGCTGAATGGGACATCTTAGGATCTATGGATGGAGGAAGTATCATGATATATACAAGAAATGGTGGTAACACTAATGTTTATGGAAATTGGAAGAGGGAAAACTACTACCAACATGTGAGCGATAATTAGAAGGCTGGATTGGTGAATCTTCCTCCAAAACCAGAGAGCTAGATTGGATGTTTTCAATGTGGATCATTCAACCACAAGAAGTGAAATTATACAACACCACCTATAGCATGCCACAAATGCAACCATATGGGGGATATTTCGAGCTATTTCCACAATGTTATGAGTTCAGGTGGTCGGGACACTTCTCAGGTGTCACAAGCATTATTTTTTCAGCTTGGTGAGGCCAGAAGAACCAATCTAATCAGTAGAATAGAGATATCCATGGTGATTCTAGGAATACCATGACTCCTTGGAAAGAGAAATATCATAAAGGAAATAAGGACCAGAGTGTTGTGATGATGAAATTATTTGGATATGAGAATTTGATTATTGACGATCAAGTTGGACCATATATGGTGAGAGGTATGATTATTTTAAATTTTATCCTTATGTAAGTGTTTTTTGATACTGTTGCATTGAATTCCTTCATTTCTTCTCATCTTGTTGAATTTATATGGTTAAAACCTGATATGATTCCTTCTATGATAAACCATTAAACTCTTCTTGGTAAAATAGAATTTTCAGGCTTTGTGTGTAGATCATGTTCTATAACTATTGACCGAGCAGGGATGAAATGGAACTTCTCAGTTTTGGAGATGGATATCTATGATGTAAACCTAGGTATGGATAGGTTATAACTTCTAAGTATCACATTGAATTATATATTATAATAGTTAGCATCATGACTGAGTATGGAGTAGAGCATATATTTATAGGAGAAAGGGTTCTAAATACATGTGAAATGGGTTTGTTGGCACAAGCAGTGTGAAAGATCTCTTACTAGTTGGTGGCATTGAATTTTCCATGGATAGAAGAGACAAAGGGTAATAGTTTTTTAGTTATCATGGATAAATTTTCAAAAAAAAATTCCCAATACAATATTTGGGTTACCACCACTAAGTGAAGTATAGTTTATGATTGATCTCCTCATGGAGACCAGTCCTATTTCACTTACAAATTATTGGATAGAACCAACAGAGTTATGGGAATTGAAAGTGTAGTTGGAAGAGCTGTAAATAAAGGGTTTTATTGGACCAAGAACATCTCTTTGGATAGAACCAGTCTTGTCTGTGAAGAAATCAAATAGAAATCTATGTCATTGTGTGTATTATCATATGCTTAACCAAGTTATGATAAAGAATTAGTATCCACTTCCACACATTTATGATATATTTGATCAATTGAGGGGAGATCAGTCATTCTCTAAGATTGACTTGTGATCGGTATATCACTAATTAGGAGTTCGGAAGGAGGATATTCCAAAAACTACTTTTAAAAAAAGATATAGCCATTATGAATATGTGGCAATGCCTTCAGGTATTATGAATGTACTAGATTCCATTATGGCATCGATAAATCATATATTTTAGCGATACCTCGATTCATTTGTTGTGGTGTTTGTGGATGAAATATTTGTGTATTCAAGTACTAAATATAAGCATGGGAAACACCTAAAAATGGTGTTGGAAATCTTGAGAGATCATCATTGGTATTCCAGACTATCAATTTTGGATTTTTTGGATACAAGTGGTATGCTTTCATGGCCATGTGATTTCATGAAAAGGGTGTTTTTTTTATCTGGAGAAGATAGAATTTATTATCTCTTCAAAACCATTGAATAATTTTTTTTGAAATATGATGTTTTATTGTTCTAGGTGGTTATTACCGACGCTTTGTGTGTGAATTATCATGGCTAGCTATAATGACCCGCCAATTCTCATTGGCTTGAGAGCTCAACAAGTCATTACTACGCCTTAAGCGATATCCCCAAGGTGCCAAAGGCTGGAAATAAATACCGAAGGGTTTCAAAATACTTGGGGGATAATTTACCCTTTAATTTAAAACAACCAACAAATAGAGCAACTAGATAAACATCTCCAAGCAACCATGATGTGATGCATGATTTAAAACCAAAACAACTCAACAATTAATTTTATCAAAAACCAACAAAAAGTACCACAACGAAAACCAACACTAAACATCAGAGTAAATAGAAGAAAGACAACTCAAAGAATACAAGACGACAACCCAACTCCATGCTCTACAAGCTCCAAGCTCCAACATCACAAACCAGCCCATGTATCACGAAGAAGTGCTCTAAACATGGGACATGTTACCTTTTCCAACATCCCGGTAGATGACATTTGTAGAAGCAACAACGTGCCAAAGTAGGGGGTGAGTAATGATACTTAGTAGGTTTTCCCAGATGACTTCCCAACCTATGACTCTATGATAAAACATGTTAGCACATTTATATAAAACAATTTATATAAAACATTTCCAAAAACAGTTCACAACATAACAAGTTCCATGTCCAAGCCATTTTTTCCAACAAAACCATCTTTCTCAAGATAAGAAACCAAGAAAGGTTTCCAATCAAATTAAAATTTACATTTTGGAACATTAATTCCATTCCACAAATCCACACAACCAACCATGCAGGAAACCTGGACCTCCCTATACTCGTGAGTGGTGAGTTATCCTTCCAATAAGTCGTCACATAGTGAACTACCTTGACGGGGGTACTTCACGAACTTATCTGTCCCAACCTACTGATGGGGGGACTTCTCATCCTTATCCATCCCAACCTTTTGATGGGGGTACTTCTCGCCCTCATCCATCCCAATGCATATGAACACACACCACAACCCATGCAATCCGTGCCCAGAACCAAGTGAGTTCAAAACCTTTCAATAAAGCATAACCCTTTTATTGAAAACCCCATATTTCCCAAAAACCATTTTCCAAATCCAGTAAATCCATATTTTTAAAATCACTATTTTAATATCAAGAAACCAAAACACTCTGCACAACCATTCTTTCAATTTCCACAATTTCATCAAAACCCATAAATCATCACTAAAGAAGATTTATAACATGTTTTGCACCAAAATTTCACAATCAAAACTAAGAAAATAATTCAATTTGAACTAAGCCTTAAACTTCTATGAAATAATAATCGATAGTGAAGCCACCTACCTCCACAAATTGGGCAAAACCACGCCACGGACAAAGAACGCTCAAGAATACCGCGTCAAAACTCCAAAAACTCTCCTTAGATCTATTTTACTAACACAACCAAGACCAAATCTTGTCATATTTGGAATCCACACCCTTATATCTACCCATAACGGGCGTAGATCTATGAAAATGAGAGAAGAGGAGAATTAGATATAAGTAGATCTAAGAAACCGATCAAGAACGATCACATACCTTAAGAATCTGGCTTCAATTCGCCAAGAGAAGCCTTCGAATCGCCTCTAGAATGCTTGGGAGAAGTCATCTAACATTCAAGGGAGAGTAATCCTGAGTTAGGGCCACTTAGGAGTTTTAAACAAGGCAATTAGAAGAAAAACTAATTAGATCTACAATTTAAGGATCTAATTTTAAGTGACCGCACGATTAGTCTGCACGGTTTGACAAACAGTATTCTAACTGTGCGTTGGATACTACCTCATCCACCCTTCTCGCACGGTTTGTCCACACGGTTAGACAAACCGTGTGCCGACCGTGTGGAATCCACTGCCTCCAAGAGCCACTGCTCACGGTTTGACTGCATGGTCAGACAAACTGTGCGCCGACCGTGCGACTTCCCCTTTGCCTCAAAACATCATTCCATGTTCTCCCGACTCTCCCATTAAACACCCTTTACATTAAAACCATGAAAATCATAAAGAAATGGTTACATATGAGAAACTGGGGGTACTAAATTCTCCCCACCATTGGCCTTTTCGTCCCCAGAAAGTAGAAAACCATCGCTTCCCTGAAAGAGTTCTAGCCACTCCTCTTTCATTTCTTTCTCGCGTTCCCAAGTCTCATCCTGAATCTGACCATGCGTCCATAAAACCCGCACAAAGACCGGTGCTTTTTCCACGCAAGAATTTATCTTACCTATCCACTATCCATACCGGAATATGTATTAATGAAGCATCCGGCTCTAGGTCAATGTGATCCCATCTGATCACATGGTCAGGATCAGGTTATTAATTATTTAACTAAGACACATGGAACACATTATGCACTGCACTAAACCGTGGTGGTAATGACAACCGATACACCACCTCGCCAACCCATTCCACTATCTCAAAAGGGCCTATATATCGAGGAGATAATTTTCCCTGCATCCCAAAATGACGTTGTCCAAGCCTTGGAGAGATTCTCAAAAAGAAATGATCACTCAGCGCAAACGACAACGGTCTTCGGCGATGATCCGCATAAGATTTCTGACGACTCTGGGCCATCTCCATCCTCTTTCTAATCAAATGGATCTTCTCTGTTGTTTCTTGGACAAGGATCAGCCCAACTCGTGAAGTCTCACCTATTTCCACCCAAAAAAGTGGGGAATGATAAGGACGCCCACACAATGCTTCAAACAGAGCCATGTGTATCGAGGCCTGATAACTGTTCTTGTATTCGAACTCCACTAAGGGTATATGCTCCTCCCATGAGCCACCAAAGTCCATTACACAAGCCCACAACATGTCTTCCAACGTCTGTATCATCCTCTCGGATTTCCCATCCGTATGAGGATGATACGCCATGATCATAGTCAACTGAGTCCCGAGGGATTATTGTAAGGATTTCCAGAAACGAGATGTGAACCTCGGATCTCTATCTGAGATGATAGACACTCGTACACCATGTCTCTTTACCACTTCCCAGATATAAATTTTTGAATGATCTTCCACCGTATGAGTTTCATGAATCGGGATGAAATGGTCTGACATGGTTAGATGATCCACTATCACCCAAATGGAATTATGTTTCCAGACCATTCTTGGAAGACCTGTAGCAAAATCGATTTCTATCTGATCCCATTTCTACACTGGTATAGGAAAAGATTGTATCATACCATCTGGCTGCTGATGTTCTACTTTAACTTGGTGACAAGTTAAACACCTTGAACAAATTGAGCTACCTTCTGCTTCATGTCGCTCTACCAAAACAGCACCTTCAACACCTTATAAATCTTCTTTGTACCCGAATGTATATCCCATCTTGAATGGTGGTAAGTATGAAGAAGTTGTTCCTAAGCAACTTAAGGTACAACCATCCGATCTTGAAATCGCAAAACTGAACTCCCATCCATCTTCAATCCCTCAATGGTCTCCCCACCATTGAGTTTTGAACTCATTGCAACACAATATACATCAGATGCATGTGCATCCTTTAATATCTTCACCAAATCAGGAACAAGCGAAAATGGAAAGAAAACCACAACATCGATTCGGTCTTCACATTCCATACGCATGTCGGCTAGGACCGACATCAACTGCCACTCATCTGAAGCTTCCTTTTCCAACTGAGCATACGACTTCCTGCTTAATGTGTCGGCCACCAAATTTATCTTACCCGGTGTATACATTAAGTCAAAGTCGAACATTTGAAGATACTCCATCCATCTCCTCTACCTCAGATTCAATTCTCACTATGAGAAAATGTGTTTCAAGCTTTTGTGGTCCGTAAACAAAGTAAATTTCTCACCAAAGAGATAATGTCTCAATTTTTTCAAAGCATGGACGACTACAACCAACTTCAAATCATGTGTTGGGTAATTTTTCCCATGAAATCTAAAATTCTTTGATCCATAAGCAACCACATGGTCTCCTTTCCTTAGAACACAACCCAAACTTGTTCCCTAAGAATCACAATACACCACATACCCCTTTCCTGATTCTGACAAAATCAAGATGGGTGCTGATATAAGGTGAACTTTCAACTCTTAAAATGATCTCTGACATTATTCAGTCCATTTAAATGCACTGTTCTTCTTTGTCAATGCTGTTGTAGGCGAAGCTAGTCATAAGAAGTCATAGACAAAGCATCGGTAATAACCAGCTACACCAGGAAAACTTCGTATTTCCAAGAAATTATTCGGCGGTTGCCAAGAAATAAAAGCTTCTATCTTTTCTATATCCACTAAAACACCTTTTCTCAAAAACAACATGGCCTAGAAAACATACTTGTTGTTTCCAAAAATTGCACTTTGATAATTTGGCATACAACTGATGGCCTCTCAAGATTTCCAACACTATCGTTAAGTGTTTCTCATGCTCAGCCACTGTTTTTTAATACACCAGTATATCATCCACAAACACCACAACAAAAGAATCCATATATCACTGAAATATTCAATTCATCAATTCCATAAATACTATTGGTGCATGTGTAAGACCAAAAGGCATGACTACATATTCGTAGTATCCATATCTGATTCAAAAGGCTGTCTTCGGAAAATCCTCCTTCCGAACTCTCAACTGGTGATATCCTAATTGAAAGTCGATTTTAGAGAACCACTTATCTTCCCTAAATTGATAAAATAGGTCATCAATACATGGAAGTGGATATCTATTCTTTATCATAACATGGTTATGTTTATGATAATCCACACATATCCTCAAAGTTCCATCTTCTTTCTTTACAAAAAAAACTGGTGCTGCCCATGGAGACACGCTTGGCTGAATGAAACCCTTTCTTTGCAGCTCCTCTAATTTCTCTTTCAATTCATGTAACT
This sequence comes from Viscum album, assembly GCA_963277665.1. Taxonomy (NCBI): domain Eukaryota; kingdom Viridiplantae; phylum Streptophyta; class Magnoliopsida; order Santalales; family Viscaceae; genus Viscum; species Viscum album. Next base: position 1,905,227,899 of record OY728152.1, on the reverse strand, counting down.
CTGTTGGTTCCATCCTATAAGATGGAAGTGAGATAGGACTGGTCCCTGGAAGGAGATCAGTCGTAAACTCCACTTCTCTTACAGGTGGTACCCTTGAAAATTTTTCAAAAAAAACATCAGGAAATTGATCCACCGCAGTTGGAAAACTATTTTCTGTGTTCTCTTCCAATTATGCCAAATTCAAAGGTGCTAATTTGTAATAAATCATTCCCAAAATTGGTTCCAACAAGCTCTTTTCACCTTTCTTTAGTATCCTTTCTCCTATAAGGATATGGTCGATGCCGTCCTCAGTCATGAAACTAACTATTCTCCTATAACAGTCTATGTTAGTCTTAAACCTTGCCAACCAATCCATTCCTAGGATTACATCATAGACATTCATATCCAAAATGGAGAAGTCCCATTACAGCTCAGCTCCATCAACAGTTATAGAATATGCTCGACACACTAAGGCTTGACATTCTCTTTCATGAAGAGGAGTTTGCAGTTTCAACACAGAAGGCATCATTTCCAGTTTTAAACATAGAAAGTCAACAACAAGAGAAGAAATGAAGGATTGTGATGCACCAGTATCAAACAACACAAGCATGAGGGTAGAATTCAAAAGAATTGTACCTCTCACCGTAGATGGTCCAGCCTGATCATAGACCATCATCTACTCATCTCCATACAATTGCTTCATCGTTTCACCGCTTTCCTTGATGCCTTGCTGAGATTTCTCTGGTTGAGGGGTCATGGTATTTCTGGAATCACTATAACTAGCTATGTTCTATTGGCGAGACTGGTTTTTCTTTCCTCACCCTATCGAAGCATAATATTCTTACGACACTTGAGAAGTGTCACGAACACCTGACCGTGGAGCACTCCAAAAATATCTATGAATATGCCTCATCTTCTTGCAATTGTGGCATGCTCTCGGTGGTGATGTACATTCTCGTTTCATGTGATCAGTCGAACCACATTGAAAGCAACCTGCTTTACTCTAGTGTCGTGGAGGAAGGTTGAATAATCCCACCATCTGGTTCTGATTCTCACTCCCAACTTGGAAGTAGGTGTCCCTCTTCCACCTGTTCCCAGCATTGGAGTTCCCACCTATTCTTGTGGGTTTCATCATGTCTCCACCTATCGATCCCGAGATATCACGTTCAGCAATCGTTGCTTTGTTCACCATCTCTGTATAATCCGTAATACAGAGCACAACTATCTTCGAGAGAATATCCTATCGCAAACCGGATTCAAAGATGTGAGCCTTCAGTGATGCACATATAACAACTTCCGGTGCAAAGCGCACTAAATTCATGAATTTAGCCACATATTCTGTGAAAGAGAGATTCTCCTGCTTCAGGCTGAAAAAGTATGTTGTCCTATGGATCTTGAATGTGTGAGGATAGAATTTTTTTATTGAACACATCCTCAAATTCCTCCCAGACCAGGCCTTGATCCCCTTATCCTGCACCACTAACTCCCACCACTATCGTGCAAGATCCTCCAGCATATACGTCGCCAACTTTACTTTCAGTTCTGCTGGTGTGCCGATGAAATCAAAGATACGATTCATCCTACATAGCCACACCTCCGCCCATTCTGGTTCATAATAACCCTGAAAGATGGGTGGATTCTGCTTCTCAAACTGGACAGAATGGTCTACATGCCTTGACTCATCCCTCCCATTCCCTATGTCCACATCCTGGAATGCTTGAACGATACATTGAACCAGCTCTTGGTTCACACGTGGTTCAAGTGCAACGAAATTCTCTACAGCTTCTTCAGGTTTGTTTCTACAATGCCTAACGGGTGCCATTTTCTATACAACAACGCATGCTGTTAGTCTCACTTCCTAGAAACTGAAGGCTTAGCATTTCAATTTCTATCACATCAACTATCACATCATTGTTTTCCATCCATCAAGCTTTTCCACATTTTCATCCATTTTCGAAATCAACCCATATACTTATTGAAAATCCACCAATTTTCAAAATATACTAAATATATACTTTTCAAAATATTTCATTTGAAAATCAATTTCTGCATTTTTCAAAAAATTCCACCTTTACCAAAATCATAAATCATTCTTCACAATGAGATATGCCATCCTAGTGTAAAGTCATTCCTTTAATGCATGTCATGCTCATCTCATTTGATAAACCCATGACAATGATATTTTCAACATTCTAGAAGTGTATCCAAAACACTTATGTACCCAACACCTTGGTAACTTGAAGTTCAACATAAACGGGTTAGCTACGTCCTTTTATGCTATACATTTCAAGTTCCGAAAATCTTACTCCTATCTAAGATGATCATCCAAGGAATAGACAAGAAGGAATTTTACCTACAGGACCAAGAACATCGATGACCACTTGTTAGGCAAGGACAAAACAAGTTGATACCATTTTTAATGACCCACCAATTCTCATTGGCTTGAGAGATCAACAAGTCATTACTAAGCCTTAAGTGACATCCCCAAGGTGACAAAGGCTGGAAATAAATGCCGAAGGGTTTCAAAATAATTGGGGGATGATTTACCCTTTAACTGAAAAGAACCAACAAATAGAGAAACTAGATAAACATCTCCAAGAAACCACTATATGATGCATGATTTAAAACCAAAACAACTCAACCATTAATTTTATCAAAAACCAACCAAAAGAACCATAGAAAAAACCAACACTAAACATCAGAGTAAATAGCAGAAAGAAAACTCAAAGACTACAAGACAACAACCCAACTCCATGCTCCACAAGATCTAAGCTCCAACATCATAAACCAGCCCAAGTATCATGAAGCACTGCTCTAAACATGTGACACTTTACCTTTTCCAACGTCCCGGTATATGAAATCTGCAAAAGAACCAACGTGCCAAAGTAGGGGGTGAGTAATGAAACTCAGTAGGTTTTCCCTGATGACTTCTCACCCCATTCCTCTTGCATAAAACATGTTAGCACATTTATATAAAACAATTTAGATAAAAAATTCTAAAAATAGTTCACAATATAAGAAGTTCCATGTCCAAGCCATTTTTCCAACAAAACCATCTTTCTCAAGAAAAGAAACCAAGCAAGGTTTCCAATCAAATTCACATTTACATTTTGTCACATTCATTCCATTACAAAAATCCACACAACAAACCATGCATGCAACCTGGACCTCCCTATACTCGCGAGTGGTGAGTTATCCTTCCACAAAGTCATCACTTAATGAACTACCTTTATGGGGGTACTTCAAGACCGTATCCATCCCAACCTATTGATGGGGGGACTACTCGCCCTTATCCATCCCAACCTTTTGATGGGGGTACTTCTCGCCCTTATCCATCCCAATGCATATGAACACACACCACAGCCCATGCAATCCATGCCCAGAACCAAGTGTCTTCAAAACCTTTCAATAAATCATCACCCTTTTATTGAAAACCCCTTTTTCCCACAAACCATTTTCCAGATCCAGCAAATTCATATTTTTAAAATCACTATTTTAAAATCAAGAAACCAAAACACTTTGCACAACCATTCTTTCAATTTCCACAATTTCATCAAAACCCATAAATCATCACTAAAGAAGATTTATAACATGTTTTCCACCACAATTTCACAATAAAAAACCAAGAAAATAAATCAATTTGAACTAAGCCTTCAATTTCTAAGAAAGAGGAATCGAGAGTGAAGCCACCTACCTCCACAAATTGGGTGAAACCAAGCCACGGATGAAGAACGCTCAAGAACACCGGGTCAAAACTCCAAAAACTATCCTTAGATCTCTTCTCCTAACACAAAAAAGACCATATATTGTCATATTTGTCATCCACACCCTTATATCTACACATAACAGGTATAGATCTAAGAAAATGATAGAAGAGGAGAAGTAGATCTAAGTAGATCTAAGAAACCGATAAAGAACGATCACATACCTTATGAATCCGGCTTCGATTCGCCAAGAGAAGCCTTCAGATCTCCTCTAGAATGCTTGGGAGAAGTCTTACAACCTTAAAGGGAGAGTAATCCAGAGTTACGAATGCTTAGGAGGTTTAAACAAGGAAATTAGAAGAAAAACGAGTTAGATCCACACTTTAAGGATATATTTTTAAGTGACCGAACGGTTAGTCCACACAGTTTGACAAACCGTGTGCTAACCGTGCATTGGCTACTGCCTCGACCACCCTTCTCACACGGTTTGGCTACACGGTTAGACAAACCATGCACCGACCGTGTGGAAGCCACTGCCTCAAAGACCCACTGCACATGGTTTGGCCGCACAGTTAGACAAACCGTGCGCCGACCGTGTGACTTCCCCTTAGCCTCAAAACATCATTCCAAGTTCTCCTGAATTTCCCATTCAACACCCTTAACTTTAAAAACATCAAAATCATCATGAAAGGGTTACATACCAGAAACCAGGGGTACTACACTACCTTTGTTGATGACATATTTGACATAGAAGAACATTCCATATCAATGGATTGAGGAATTCTATAAATATTTCTAAAAGCTAAAAGTTCATTTAACAACAACACCTATCTTTATTTTTCATGGAATCAAGATAGGGGTAGGTGGTGTTTTTTGATACTTCAGGATATGTGTAATGACCCGAAATTTTGAATAAATCATGTTTCCTAATTTTGTGTGCTATTTTATTTTTTATACTCAACAAAATGGTTTCATTTGATAACATAAATATAATTAAAATGAGACCGTTGGGTTTTGACTGTTATATGACCATTGGTCAATATGACCGCTGGAAACTAAAAGTTTCAATTATTATCTCTAAATACAAGTAATCTTGGTTAATTAATATAGAAAGAAGATTCGATGGCCTCACCTTGTAGTCTTGGACCGATCAAAGCCCATATAACAGAACTCAGAAAGGAGGTAGCACCACTCGGCATTGTTCTGGACCAAACCCAAGCTGAACTTCATCGTGTGAAGCTATAATGGAATCATGCGATGTTGGCCGAGCCTCCCTCAGATTCTCTCCCCTTAGTACACCTTACACTTAGGTCATATGCTGGTGTGATAAGGGGCTATGTAAGGAGACCGTAACTGCCTTTTGTAATCCTTTGTTTTAAATAAAAATTTTGATTTCTTCTTATGATGAAGTTTATGAACTTTCAAATGTCTAGATAAATATAGTATGCATATTTTGATGAATTTTAGAGAAATTATATTTTAAAATGTTTATGTAAACCTTAAATAATTAAAAATGTGTAATGATTTTCAAAAAATGGTCTTCTACAATTATGTTTTGTATGGAATTTAGAGTCTAATAAGATCAACATAATATTTGATGAATAGTAAATTATGAATAGTGATTTTATGCTTAGGATTAGTAATGTGACCAAATGGATTAGTAATCTCACATAAAGAAAGTATTAATATAGTCTAGGCACCTTTATTAAGTAATGAGATTCAATTAAATAGGAAAATAACTGTTTCAGAAATTATTAGTCAAGTATTAGTTTTTTCGGGTGAATACTGTTTTTTAATTAAAAATTAATTTAAAAATATTTAGAAAATTATTTTTATAAAATGGATTTCATTTTTGAACTCAAAGCATCGATATTATGTTAAGGTAATTTTTGGGGGATTTTTCTGAAAAAAATGAATTTACGGTCAATAGTGTATTTATTTAAAATTTAAATTAAAAATATTTAGAAAATTATTTTTATAAAATGGATTTCATTTTTGAAATCAGAGCATTGATATTTGGATAAGGTGAAATTTTGGGATTTTTCTAAGAAAGTTGAATTTTCAGTGAATAGTAAAAATACAGTGTTAGGGTTTCAGTATGTTTAATGACATCATAACTGCGTCATGGTGATTTCATGAGATATTTTAAGGGTTGGCCGACCAAAGGTGATGAATTATTTTATGGGGGCCCCATGTGGCATAACTCCATGGGAAATACCATGGGAGAGCCCATGGTTTTGAGAAAACCACTTGTGAGGTGTCCCTTGGCCATTAATGCCTTGTCCCCTCACATTCCCTATAAATACCCACCCTTTATTCCATTATTTTTCACTCCCAACTCTCCCCCAATGAATCTATGGTCTCATTACCTCCCAAGGAGTCTTCTCAAGGTGCCCCCAAGCCCTCAAGGTCCCAACCTTTGAGTTTTAAGAGATACGTTTTAAGGTAAGGGATCCTACCTGTCTCTTTCTTTCCAAGCACTCTCTTTTATGTCATATCTTTTATGCTCCATGTTCTTACGTTGTAGGATGTTATTTTATATTCATAAAACTGTCCTTATCATGTTCATATTATGAGATACCCCTTCTTTCCCTCATCAATTCGTTTTAAGAAAGTTTAAGTGGCGCCATTAGGCTACCGAATTTTTAAGGGATTCTTTCACCTTTCTCATTTTTTCAAAGTTCTACTTTCATGTCAAGTCTTTCAAGTTCCTTTTTATTATTTTGGGGTATTATCTCTATATCTATCATACTGATATTTTATGTTCATATGATGACTGACCCTATTTTGATCTCATCAATTCATTTTTGTTGAAGTTTAAGTGGTGCCGTTAGGCTGCCGAATTTTTAAGGTATTTTTTCACCTTTCTCATTATTTCAAAGTTCTACTTTCATGTCAAGTCTTTCAAGTTACTTTTTATTATGTTGGGGTATGATCACTATATCTATCATACTGATCGTTTATGTTAATATGATGAGAGACCCTATTTTATCTCTTCAATTAATTTTTTTTTGAAGTTTAACTGACGTCGTTATGCTGCCGAATTTTTAAATGGATTATTTTCACCCTTCTCATATTCAAGTTATATTTTCTTGTCAAGTCTTTCATGTTCCTTTTTATTATGTTGGGGTATGATCTCTATATCTATCATACTGATCGTTTATGTTCATATGATGAGAGACCCTATTTTATCTCGTCATTTCATTTTTTGTGAGGTTTTAAGTGACGTCCTTAGGCTGCTGAATTGTCATAAGAGAAATCTTATTTTTGTCTTCCTTTCATGTTCTTCATTTCATATGGAATATCTTTAAAATTTCATTACCATGTTCTTAAATCCTTTATATTTTTACCCTTACTGTTTTATGGATCATTCATGAGTGGGTTACCCATGTCCCCTCTCTTTTCAATGTTTTCTAAAACCCTGCAATATAGTCGTTATGCTGCTGAATTTGTGACTCAAAATGTATCTCTCTTTTTCTCAAATTATTTGATTTTATTAAGTGAATACTCAAAGATCTTTATTCTAAAGGGGTATTCACATATATACCAAAATTTTCTATTTTAAATACTGGTATTTATATACATGACACCTACTTTCCCTTTCTGTGGGTTTAAAGTGACATTAAGATCATATCTTTAAAGCAGTTTTTAAAATTTGATGACTATGAAATTAAACCCATTTATTTTATGCTATATGGGTTGTTTATGAAATATTTGATAATTATATATGTGGCTCACATTATAATAAAAAAATTTGAGGGTGCGCCCTAATAGCTCTCCAATGCATTGGGTAAAGACTTAATCTCTAGAGATGACCATTTAGACTGATACCTTGGTGAATAACCTTGGTAATTTTTATTGACACCTTGGGGATGGACCTTGGTGAAACGGAAATGATTGTCTTTGTAAAATGTTTTAGACACATCATAAAGTTATGAAAAATGTTATTTTTATATTCCTCATGATTTCTTTCTCATGCCTTAAAGTTCTTTTTCCTGACATTGTTGATGAATCTCAAGTTCACAAGTTAAATGTTTCCCCTTGTTTCCCTTACTGGGCCTTCTGCTCACCCTTTCTTTTGATGTATGTCCCCAGGTTATGAGATGCAGTAATAAACCTAGGATGAACATAAGGAGAAGACTTTCAAGTGTTTAAGAAGAATGTTTTATGTTTTCATGTTTTCATGTTTTAAGTTCCTGGTTTCCAAGACACTAAACCTTAAAGATCCTCAGTTTTGTAAAATGTAATGAAAGTTTATGTGATAAAAATGTGGGATTCTATAGTTGGTATCAATGGATTGTTTAGTTATTTGTCGAAATTAGGATATTAAAACTTCAGGAAGAAGCCAATAGAAAAGTTTATATATAGGAAATCTTCCTGGTATTTTGGTGAGTATTGAGTAAGGGGTTGCCAAGAAAATACATCCCTGTCTAGATACGAGCAGGTAGAGGTGGATCTGGCATAGATGTACATAGGGGTAAAACTGGAAAACACCTTTTTGAGCTAGACTCAAACGGGAACTAGTACACGACAACAGGCCTTGCTGCACTCTTGGTTACGACACTCTTGGGGGATATGCTTTGGTAAATTCATAAGCTTAGTATGAACCATTATTAAAGGAACAACGATAAAATAAAATAAAGATTCACATAAGAATATATGATCATGGATAACCTTATTTGGAACCTAGGGGATCACAAGTTAGGGTATACTTTTCTTCTATAAGTTATCCTTCTATGCTTTAAGTTCTTTTTCATGATTATTGGCTAAGTATTTAAGCCCCTAATTGTACTTTATTTTCTTAGTTAATGGAGGGAAATGGAAGAACATGTCCCAACAACCAATGTGATGAGAAATGTGATGATTGTCATATTAATATGACAGAGATGATCAGGGGATTAAAAGATTATTATTATTTTGGAAGATGTTCACTATTTTGGGAACCTTATTTGATCGAGGTAAATAGATTACTACAGTATTTTAATTGAGGAGTAAAGGTTGACTTATATTTTGAAGAATCGATGAATTTAAGGCACACATATAGTAATTTAGGTTACTTATGGAAATTATTAACCTATCTTGGGGAAAATATGTTTAGGTTAGATACTTTTGTTATAAGATTTTAGGAGTGGTTGATGTTGTTTGGAGATAAACGATGAAGTTTATTTTGGAATACTATGTTATCAAATCCTTCTTGTATTTGGGTTTCAGTCTTAGTTTGGTTTATTTTAAGGAATTTTAAGGACAGTTATTTATGGAATGGTCTATGATGAACTTTGGGTAGTACCATGGAATTCTGAAGATTTAAAGAACTTTCCCTTACTATGGGTTTATTTCTTTTTGAAGAGTTGTTTTATCTTACCCTTTCTATTTTTGGGATAATAGAAGAAATAGATAGTTAATATTTGGTGGATTATGTGATTCTCTAGAAGATTATTTTTGTGCTTTGATGAGACCATGTAGTTTTGCATGCTCATTGTTTGGAGAAAAGATTAGTTTTGGTAGAAACTTATTAAAGGATGAAACTCTACTTCAAGGTAGGTATATTTCCTTATGTTTTTGTTCTATATAGTAAATGAATTCCTCAAAATTATGAAAAGTAACGTAAAAATATGTTGTTGGTTTACGTTTCCTACTAGGTTATCAAATACCGTTTACACACATCATAAGTTTGAGATTTTCTTGTGGTTAAATTTCTCCTAATCATGTTTTCTATTACTCTCCCTCAGAACATGACCCTTTGTTTTCTCCTCCATGTCCATGTTTTCCTACATGGAATCCTAGTGTGGTTTAACTCGGGTGACCTTTGTACTTCCGTTTCTTTATTTTAATGTAATAGTTTTACTGACTCCTTTTCTGATGTGGGACTTTCAATGATATTTCAAAACCCAATTTTGAAAAATTGCGAGGACACAATTTCTTAAGGGGGGAATATTGTAACGACTAAAATTTTTGAATAAATCTTGTTTCCTAATTTTGGGTGTTATTTTATATTTCATACTCAACAAAACATTTTCATTTGATAACATGATTATAATTAAAATGAGACCGTTGGGTTTTGACTGTTATATGACCATTGGTCAATATGACCGCTGGAAACTAAACGTTTTGATTATTGTCTCTAAATAAAAGTAATCTTGGTTAATTAATATAGAAAGAAGATTAGATGGCCTCACCCAGTAGTATTGGACCGATAGAAGCCCATCTAACAGATCTTGGAAAGGAGGTAGCACCAATGGGCTTTGCACTGGACCAAAACCAAGCTGAACTTCATCGTGTGAAGCTAGAATGGAATCGCCTTCGGGAGAAGTTCAAACTGATAGAAATTACTACTCGTGCAATGTTGGTCGAGCCTCCCTCAAATTCTCTCAAGTTATCACACCTTACACTTAGGTTCTATGCTGGTGTGATAAGGGGATATGTAAGGAGACCATAACTACCTTGTGTAATCCTTTATTTTAAATAATTTTTTTGATTTCTTCATAAGATAAAGCTTATGAATTTTCAAATGTTCAGATAAATATAGTATGCATATTTTGATGAATTTTAGAGAAAGTATATTTTAAAAATGTTTATGTAAACCTTAAATAGTTAAAAACGTGTAATGATTTTCAAAAAATGGTCTTCTAAAATTATGTTCAGTACGAAATTTAGAGTCTAATAAGATCAACATTATTTTTGGTGAATAGTAAATTATGAATAGTGATTTTATGCTTAGGATTAGTAATGTGACCAAATGGATTAGTAATCTCACTTAAAGAAAGTATTAATATAATCTAGGCACCTTGATTAAGTAATGAGATTCAATAAAATAGGTAAATAACTGTTTCAGAAATTATTATTCAAGTATTAGTTTTTTAGGGTGAATAGTGTTTTTAATTAAAAATTAAATCAAAAATATTTAGAAAATTATTTTTATAAAATGGATTTCATTTTTGAACTCATAGCATCGATATTCTGTTAAGGTAATTTTTGGGGATTTTTCTAAAAAAATGAATTTTCGGTGAATAGTGTATTTATTTAAAACATAATTTATAAATATTTAGAAAATTATTTTTATAAAATGGAGTTCATTTTTGAAATCAAAACATTGATATTTGGTCAGGGTGAAATTTTGGGATTTTTCTGAGAAAGTTGAATTTTTAGTGAATAGTAATAATACAGTTTTAGGGTTTCAGTATGTTTAATGACATCTTAACTGTGTCATGGTGATTTCATGAGATATTTTAAGGGTTGTATGAACAAAGGTGATGAATTGTTGTATGGGGGTCCATTTGGCCTAACTCCATGGGAAATACCATGGGAGAGCCCATGGTTTTGAGAGAACCAATTGTGAAGTGTCCCTTGGCCATTAATGCCTTGTCCCCCCACATTCCCAATAAATACCCACCCTTTCCTCTTTTAGTTTTTACTCCCAACTCTCCCCCAACGAATCTCTGGTCTCCTTACCTCCCAATACGTCCTCTCAAGATTCCCCCAATCCCTCAAGGTCCAAACCTTTGAGTTTTAAGAGATACATTTTAAGGTAAGGGATCCTACCTCTCTCTTTCTTTCCAAGCACTCTCTTTTATGTCATATCTTCTATGATCCATGTTCTTATGTTGGCGGATGTTCTTTTATATTAATCCTAATTTCCTTTTCATGTTCATATGATGAGAGAACCCATCTTTCTCTCATCAATTCGTTTTAAGAAAGTTTAAGTGGCGCCATTAGGCTGCCGAATTTTTAAGGTATTTTTTCACCTTTCTCATTTTTTGAAAGTTCTACTTTCATGTCAAGTCTTTAAAGTTCCTTTTTATTATGTTGGTGTATGATATCTATGTCTATAATACCTATATTTTATTTTCATATGATGAGAGACCCTATTTTTATCTCGTCAATTCATTTTTGTTGAAGTTTAAGTGGCGTCGTTAGGCTGCTGAATTTTTAAGGGATTCTTTCACCTTTCTCATTATTTCAAAGTTCTACTTTCATGTCAAGTATTTCAAGATCCTTTTTATTATGTTGGGGTATGATATATATATCTATCATACTGATCATTTATGTTCATATGATGAGAGACCCTATTTGATCTCGTCAATTCATTTTTTTTGAAGTTTAAGTGACGCCGTTAGGCTGCCAAATTTTTAAAGGGTTTCTTTTCACCCTTCTCATTTTCAAGTTCTATTTTCTTGTCAAGTCATTCAGGTTTCTTTTTATTATGTTGTGGTATGATCTCTATATCTATCATACTGATATATTATGTTCATATTATGAGAGACCCTATTTGATCTCTTCAATTCATTTTTTTGAGGTTTTAAGTGACGCTGTTAGGCTGCCGAATTGTCATAAGAGAAATATTATTTTTGTCTTCCTTTCATGTTCTTCATTTCATATGGTATATATTTCAAATTTCATTACCATGTTATTAAATCCTTTATATTTTTCCCCTTACTGTTTTATGGATCATTAATTAGTGGGTTACCCATGTCACCACTCTTTTCAATGTTTTCTAAAACCCTACAATATAGCTGTTATGCTGCTGAATTTCCGACTCAAAATGTCTCTAACTTTTTCTCAATTTCTTTGATTTTATTAAGTGAATACTAAAATATCTTTCATATAAATTTGTATTCACAAATATACAAAAATTTTATATTTTAAATTCTGGTATTTACATACATGGGACCCGCTTTCCCTTTCCGTGGGTTTAAAGTGACATTAAGATCATGCCTTTAAAGCAGTTTTTAAAATGTGATGACTATGAAATGAAACCCATTTATTTTATGCTATATGGGTTGTTTATGAAATTTTTGATAATTATATATGTGTCTCACATGATAATAAAGACAAATTTAAGGGTTCTCCCTGATAGCGCTCCAATGCATTGGGTAAAGACATAATCTCAAGAGATGACCATTAAGACTGATACCTTGGTGAATAACTTTGGTAATTTTTATTGACACCTTGGGGATGGAACTTGGTGAAACGGAAATGATTGTCTTTGTAAAATTTTGTAGACACATCTTCAAGTTATGAAGAACGTTATTTTTATATGCTTCGTGATTTCTTTCTCATGCCTTAAAGTTCTTTTTCAAGACATTGTTGATGTATCTCAAGTTCACATATTAAATGTTTCCCCTTGTTTCCCTTATTGGGCCTTCTACTCACCCTTTCTTTTGATGTATTTCCCAAGTTTATGAGATGTAGTAATGAACCTAGGATGAACATAAGGATAATCCTTTCAAGTGTTTAAAAATAATGTTTTATGTTTTCATGTTTTAAGTTCCTGGTTTCCAAGACACTAAACCTTAAAGATCCTCAGTTTTGTAAAATGTAATGAAAGTTTATGTGATAAAAAGGTGGGATGATATATTATGGGTTGGGATATGTTCTCATTCATGGAGACCATATTATTTCTTATGTATCAATGTAATTTATAGTGGATGAGAATAACTTCCCAACACACAATTTGGAGTTAGTTGTAGTTGTTCATGCTTTGAATACTTGGAATCATTAACTCTTTGGTGAGAAATTTACTATGTTCACATATCATAAGATCATGAAACATATTTTCTCACAACAATATTTGAATCTGAGGAAACAGATATGGATGGAATATATCTATATTTTTTACTTTTACTGGATGTATACACCGGTAAAAGTCAATTATGAAGATGATGCATTAAGAAGAAATTCTTACGCCTTGTTGAAAAAGAAGCTTCAGATGAGTGGCAGTTGATGTCAGTCCTAGTCGACATGTATATAGAATGTGAATACTGAGGTGATTTTATAGTTTTATTTTTATTTTATATAGTTCTTGATTTTGTAAGGATGGTAAAATAGGCACAAACTTCGGATGCAGAATGTGTTGCAATGAGTTCAAAACTCATTGGTGGGGAGACCATTAAGGGTTGGAAACTCAATAGGAGTTCAGTTTTGTGGTTTATAAATCAAATGGTTATACCTATGAATTTTTAGGAACAAATTCTCCATGCATACCACCATTGAACATGGGTTGTTCATTATGGAATACAAAAAAATGTATAAGGAATTAAAATCAAGTTTTGGTGGATTGGAATGAAACAGAAGGTGGCTGAGTTTGTTTCAAAGTTCTTTACTTGTCTAAAAGTTAAGGAATATAAATAGTGAATATTAGGTATGTTTCATTATTTAACCATACTAGTGTATAAATAGAAGTATATAGCCATGTATTTCGTAAAGTTCATCCATGGAATGCTCTGGAAGCATGATTTTATATGTATTATAGTGGATCAACTCCCAAATTTGGACCATTTCATCCTTATTTTTAAAACCCATAAGGTGGAGTATCTATCCAAAATATATATCTATGAAGTATTAAAAAGACATGGTATATCATTTTTGATAGTCTCAAACAAATATTGGAGGTTTACATCTCATTTATGAAAATTATTACATAAATCCCTTGGGACTTAGTTGACTATGAGTACAGTGTATCATCCTCAGATGGATGGGTAATATGAAAGGATTATATAGATGTTTTACTACATTTTGTGGGATTCTATAACGAATTTTTGTGGATCATGGGAAGATAACATACCCTTGGTAGAGTTCTCATATAACAATAGATATTTAGAATTGATATATATGGCTCTGTTTGAAGCATTGTATGGGCTTTTGTGTCATTATCCATTATTCTGGGTGGAAATAGATGAGACTTCACTAGTTGGCCAATCCTTGTCCAATAAACAAAGGATAAGATAGTGTTGATTATAATGAGGGTGTAGAGGGCTTAGAGTCGTCAAAAATATTATGCGGATCATCACTGAAAACTGTTTTCATTCAAAGTGAGTGATCATATATTCTTGAGGATCTCTCAAAGGGTTGGAAATAATCATTTTTGGAAGAAAGGAAAGTTATATCCTTGATATATTGTCCCTTTTGAGATACTATAATCGGTTGGATAGGTGGAATATTTTTTAGAGATGACACCATGGTTCAGTTCGGTGCATAATGTGTTCCATGTATCTTAGTTGAAACAGTATCAGCCTAATCTTAACCATGCGATCAGATGGAAATGTGTTGACCTATAGTTGGATTATTTGTTGGTACATATCCAAGTGAAGATTATAGATAGGAAATATAATGTCTTGCATGAAAAAATCATCGGTCTAGTTTGATTTTTATTGAAATATGGTCAGATTTTGGAAGAGATTTAGGACTGAGAGAAGGAAGTGAATGAGCAATGGTTGGAACTATTCTAGAGTATTTATGTGTTTCTACTTTCCAAGGATGGAAATAACAATAGTGGTGAGAATGTAGTACCCCCAGTTTCTATTATGAAACCCTCTATTTATTATTTTCATTTATATAATTTATAAGGATGAAGGATGCGACAGTTTGGAGAAATTTTGAAAAGTTTTTGGGGATTGCCTATAGGTTCAAGGGTGGTGCACAGTTTGCAGAAACCATGAAACACTTGAAGTAAAATGTGTATATCAAAAGAAGGACTAAAGAGGATTCCCAAGGGTAGTTCCTGAGTTGTGAAAACCATGAGACAACCAAGGATAAATCATGTTATTTGAAAAATGGATTGGTTAATTTGGAGGTTGTGGATTCAAAACAGTTGGAACATGGTTAGGGAGACTATGTGAGGAAATCATGCGAGTATAATCCTCAATGAAGTGACTAACATATGGTTAGTTCATGGTTATTCTAACTGTAGGACTAAACCATGCACAGGTAAAAACCACCTCCTTAAAAAGTGGATCTAACACGTTTTTCACCCTAAACCATTCCGTTGTTCCCAAAAATAGAACTAACTCATAATTTTTATTCCCCAATGGTCAAATAAGGTTCTATCATATATTTATAGGTGATCTAAAGGCTTCTCTTTGTGATTATATTCCATTTCATTGTGGTATGTTTTCGTTCTTCACCTTTTTTTTGGTGATTATTAGATATACATCCCCTATTCTCTCAGTTTTTTAGATCTACACGCACTGTGGGTGATATATGGTTATAGATGCCAAATATAATTATATTTTTCTTGTTTATTGATATGGGAAGGTGTCAAAGGTGGGTTCATGGATATTGAACCTTTTGTTGTGATGTTTTTTGTGTCGTTCAATATTTTCTTCAAAATGATCAAGGTTGGTGGATTAACTGAAAAATCGTTTTTCTAATTGTATTGAATTGAAATTGATTATTTTTTGTTAAATTGATTTTGAATTGATTTTTGAAACCCTCTTGAGTGAAATTTTGTGAAAACATGGGAATTGGGTGTTCTTACAAAAGTGTTTTGGTTCCTTATTTTAAAATTTTGATTTTAAATTTATGATTTTTCTAGAATTATGGTAAATGGATAAATCAAAATATCTTCAATAAAAGATATTATTTTATTGAAATTAAATGGAGATGGTGGGTTTTAATTTTTTGTTCAATGGATTATAATAAAAGTATGTTTTTATTGAAAAGGATGAAATGCTTATTTTTCCATTGGTTTTTCACATAATGGTTTTTTGTGTTCAAGTGAATTTGGGATAGGCATGGGTAAGAAGTCTCCCCCATAATTAGTGGGATGGACATGGGTTAAAGATATCCCCTATGAAAATGGTTCACTAGGTGACGACTTAGTGAAAGGATGACTTTCCACTGATGAGTATGGGGAGGTTCGGGTTACATGCATGGTTGAATGTGTAGATAGGTCGATGGGAATGGTTATGAAAAAATGCCTTTTGATAAATGTATTTAATGCTTTGTTTTTTTGTTTAAATGAAAAATAGATTTTTTGGAAAAATTGGGTGACATGGAACTCATTTATATTTTTTTTATAAACTTTTTTGGGAATTTTTTTATATAAATTTTTTTATATAAATTTTTCTAACTATTATACCCTTGTAGAGTGAGTTGGGAATTAATTGGTGAATACTTACTAAGTTTTATACTCACCCCTTCTTTGTATCTTGGGTTCTCTTTTAGATGTCATCTTACGAGATATGGGAAAAGGTAAAGTATCACATGTATTTAGAAATACATCCTAATACTTGGATTGTTAGGTCATTTATGAGCATAGAGCTTGTGGATCATGAAGTATTATGGTCATCTTGGAGTTTTATAAGTTATAGTACACTATTTACATTGATTTTTGTTTGAATTCTACTATAGTACACTTTATTTGGATATGATATAAAACAAATGGTTGAGTTTTCATTCTTTTTATCAGGCATCATATAGTAGGTTTTTTGGATTTTTTATTGAATTATATTTTTTATTATTAATGGATAAATCATCCCCCACATGTCATGAAGCCCTTAGGATTTTATTTATAGCCTTTAGAACCTTGGGGATGTCTCTTAAGGCCATGTAATGGCTCACTAACCTCTAAATCCAATGATAATAAGTGGGTCATTATAGTCTATATCATAGAACAGTATTAAAAACACTTATAACTACCATTACCATGAAATCAATGTATATTTATTTTCATTTAGATACTTGTAAATATATATGTTTTAAAAACAATATTTCTGTTTTTCAAATTTCTGAATTTGTATCAATGACACTTGGTATATATTAAAATAATATTGTTCTTAAGAATTTCTCTTAAAAAAATAGGATTTATTCTATTTTTATTCATTTTTATATCAAATACTTATTTATCAGGGATAAATTTTTAGAGTATGAGACTCAAATTTATCATCTCCCTATAAATAATATGTTTGGGTAGCCACTAATAGAAGTATAAACCATCATAGTCTTTTAGAATCACGGTATTCAAATGGATTAGACTAATTATTTTTATTCCATGGATTAATAGAACTATAGAATACATTATTTTATTTTTTTTATCATTGGGATTGTTTTTTAAATACATCATCTTGAAAAATCTATCTTCCAATGTATTTTTATGATAGGGAAGTGATTGTAATTGTTTATATAATTTAATTTATTTGTATAATTGTTTATGAATTTGGTTTGTATAAATGTCAGTACAAGTATGAATTAATAAAATATATGATATTATAATTTTGGTGAAAACATTTCATATTTATGAATATAACATGATTAGTTTTTAATTGATTCATTTTTTTGTTTCATATATAAAAATTTATTATTGAAATCATAATGATATAATGATACTTTTAAATTGTAGATGTCCAATAAATAATTAATTAGTTGAAAATAATTTCATAATGTATCAATTAATTACATCAATGAAAAAATTCTTTACATACTAAAAATTCAAGGTTTAATTTATTGATATTTTATTTAATATAAATTTTTTGATATTAAATGTTTCATTTGTTTAAATGATTCACAATGGATTGATTAATTTATTATATTAAATGAATGGTCTCTATTATCATATATTATTTCCTATTTAAACATTATATCTGTATAGAAGTTTTCTGTGTGTGAAATAACCCTTACCAACTATCAATAAAGGGGTGATTTTTCCATTATTTTTATTTCCACTACATTTTTTATAAAAAATTCTTTTAAGGATAGCTTCATCATGAATTCAACATTGGTTATAGGATTCCCCAAAACCTTATCTATTGAAAATCTTTATAATATATGGAAATTTTAAGACACTTATAACCTCAAGGATCCTTTTAGGTCATGATATTTAAATAATTATATTAATTTTTACAAACTAAACCCATATTTCCAATAAAAATTTCATTTTTACATGAACTCCTCAAAGGATACACCTAAACTCTTAAGATCTAAAACTCTAATCCAGAACAAACACACCCATGAATCCTTTATCCCAATGACAAACATTTCAAAAATGAGGGTGAACAAAAAAATCTACAAGGGGTTTAAAATAATGAGAAAATTGTGTAGCCTTTATAATGCCTAAAAAATCTTGAATAAGATCAATTCATTTGAAAATTTTATTTATAAGGCATGATTGATATCATATATTCTACTTTGTTATAAATTTTTTTGAAAGAGTTCCATGATCAAGAAGGAAGGAATATAGCTATTTTAAATTACTTTATTTAGAAAACATTTGAATCTTGAAAATATACATCTTAAATAAATACCATTAATCATTTAAAAGATCATTATTAAAACTTTTCATATTGTACCAACTTCCAATTTTATGATATCTGATGATTTTTTTTGAGAAAATCAGAAAGATTATAAAAATTATTATTTGTGTATGGAACATTACATTATATTGTATCAAGGGTTTAATACCAATACTATCAGCATGTGATGGATAGATTCCCTTTATGGATAGGGTTTTATCAAAATTTTATATCACATTATCCTATGAGACATAAAACATTACCTAATTAATTGGTGGGTTGTATAAATCTAGTATTACCCATCATATAATGGATAAATGTCCCCTAAGTGTATTCATTTACTCTCCACCCATTATCATTATTTATAATTCCCATGTGCCTTATTTTACAAAATCACATTGTAGAGTTTGTTTACTAACATAAAATCCATTTCAACTTTTACTTCATGATCATACAATTTAGTGTTGTAAAATAATATGGAAACAAGAAATTATTTTATTAAATAAATGTATTTTTTATGAAAATCATATAATTCTAAGGATGGTATAATTTACTATGTAATGTAATTGTTTTGATTAAAATAATTAAAAAATATATGGGACCTATTAAAGGAAATATTTAATTAAATTTGGGATAATATTTTCCTAATAAAGCATGGTTTTCCTTTCAGAAATATAGTATAAAATATATTTATTTAAAATTAATTCCATATAAAACATAAACCTAAAAATTATTAAGAAAATAACACATATTTGTAAATTATAAATTCATATAGGAGGGGTTCCAATATATGTATTATGTTATTTGTAACTATTTATTGTACCATAATAAAATGGTTTTCGAAATGGAAGCATAATCATCCAATAGTCTATAAAATTACTTTATAATAACTCTTTAGGAAAAAACTATGAAGAGGAGTTCTGTTTCAAGAAAATGTGGTGAGTCTATAAAAAATACTACTCAAAGGAATTCCTAAAAATGAAATATTTAAAACATATAATGACACCATGTGAAATATAGTAAAAGGGGAGTTCTTGAAATGGAAATATTTTAAACATTAAATGATAATCTTAAATAAGTATCCCCCATACCTCTTAACTCCTACTACAGACTCATATTTTCCCAAGATTCTCTAAGATACAGACATCAAGACCCCACTCCCACCATCTCTCTCACAACTAAAGCTAAATCAATCTATGTAACCCTAGGATCCTATAAAATACACAAAAAATCACCATTTTTAATGTTTGAAAATTGAAATAATAAATTAGGGAGGGTAGTGATTGGATAAGAACGGTGCCTGGGCTGTAGGTATTCCTTAGCAGAGAGAAGCATGGAATATAATTTTAAGATACATATTGGTGAATATACCAAGGGGAAATCTAGTATAAGTTCTTTTAATATTATCCAATTATATGTGATAGGTATATATAGAATTATATATATAATCTACGCATTTATCACATAAAATAATATACACAACTCTTAAAATGAGTGATTTAATAAAGGGTTAATCAAATATCAATATACAATAGTGGGTGACTACTTTAAATCATATTATTATCGCTATATATATATATATAGTTTTCACTTATCGATATTCATTCCATGTATTTATCATCATGGTATTCTCATTTAGGTATCTTCAAATAAAATAATATTCTCCAACTACTAGTGAAACATCTAAATAAAATAATATATATATAACACCCCAAGTTTCAACGGTACACTTCTCTTTGAATAATACAGTAGCGTGTGTTGTATGCAACTTCGAGTTCTAACACACCACAACCAATCAAACTAGCCGTCATGAATAGTAATACCAACTTTTATGAAATTTTATACATTTTATCTTTCAAGATGTACTTTATTTTTGGATTCGAAATATCAAAATTAGCTTAGGGTGAATATTTGGTACTTTTCTGATAACTTTCATATTTTCATGAATAGTGAAAATTACTAAATTTTAATTAAAAACTGCTTATTTAATTGAAATAATTAATTGTGATAAATTATGAATTTGAGTGATTTTAAAGTATAATTAGATTATATTTTTACCATTTAATATAATTTCGGTCATTTGACATAATTTCACATTTAAACTGGACATAAGAAAGTGTCAATCTTTTGATAGTTATTATTTTGTAAAAACACACTTTTTTGTTTTGATAGCGGGAATTAATTTTAAATTAATTTATGCCACTTCTGTGTTTTGAATTTAGAAAAATGGATTCCATATTTAGAATCAGGAGGTCAAAATTGTGTAAATAGGTAACTTTTTTTCTACATTTTGAATAATTACATCGGTAAATATTATATTTACTATGGTTAAAGGATAAATCCGGTAAATAAGGGTAAAAAAAATAATATTATAATAATATTACATTACCCTAAAAAATGTCCTAACCCTATTGGTTGATACATTTCTGACTATGGGAATCTTTGAGTTGATTTTGGGACCCCATGGAGCCACTTGTAATTTATAATGACACTTTATATTAATTAAATTAAAGTAAATACCGAAATGACATAAGCATATATCTTTTATAAAAACATTTTTGACATAGAGTTATATATGTAATATTTTCGACTATAAATATTAATTAGAAATATAAAACGATTTCCTACATAATTGTTTTTATTTATAATTTTTATACATTGAATAATTAAATTTATTTTTGACACAATAATGATAAAGTATTTTCCTTATTAATGAAAGAATCAAATAATTGGTATTATAAATGGTAAAATAAATATAATTTGAAAGTTTTGATGCCATCCATGAATTTTATTGTATAATATGAAATGTTAGGATTTCTTAAATAAATTTGGTTCGAATTAATAAATTTTTTAAGACTTTAACAAAAATTCAATTATTAAATAGTTTCAAAATGGACATAAAGGTGTTTTTAAAACAAATATTATATTATAAATTGATATAATATTCCTAAAAATCAATGGTTTAGCCAAAGGACTCATATAATTATAGGTGTATCATTAATAAACCATATTTGGTTCTCTTGGAAGTATATATTATTTTTATAAACCATATAATATAAAAATACAAAGAGACATGGTTAATGTCAAACTATTTAAATAAGAGTTAAATCTAAAAGTTAAGGTTAATATAGTGACCCAAACCGGTCTAAAACCTATTAGATGAGTGGTATTCGACCCATCCCCACCTTAGCCATTAAATAATCTATTTTTGAGCCTTTAGAAACCGAAAATGATTTTATTATAAAATAATATTTCTAGCTTTCCTAAGGTGCCCCTCACCCCTCTTATAAAAGGGAACTCCCCCTTCCATATAATTCACACCTTTAAAACCTTTTGGATTAGCCAAACCCTGCCCAAATATCTTCTCAACTTCTCTCACTTTATTCTAGAGGCCTTCTGTTAGTCATAAAGCCAACATAAGGGGCCCTTTTGATCAAATCAAAAGGAAGAACCTGAAGAAGAGGTAAAAATATCACCACCTCTTTCAAGTTCCTTTCTTCTTCCACATCCTTTTTCTTTGTTGTTTCCATTATAAAATAACAACTACAGTATCTTCTATATACTGTGATGTTATTATAACTATGTAACAACCAAATTCATTATTATATCCATCCATTGAATGACATGTCACCATAGGTGCGTACGTATGGATTACCGTCTCCACGTCGTGGTGTAATTGTTATTCAATACATTATTATTTGGATGGGTATAACAATGATGTGTAATTCATGTAAATAATTAATATAACGATATAATTATTCTTTATATATGATAAAAAAAATTCAATTATTTGTTATTTTAATATCAAAAGAATGATATTGTCGCTCGTGCGTACGTACAGATTACCGTCTCCACGAACGCGATGAGATTCATTCCCCATCGTATCAATACAAGTATAATTTTTATTTGATGATTAAATTTTTTTTAAGGACTTGATATCATTCTGGATATGAATAAGATACAACCTATGGATAAAAATCATGGCTTTTGTAACAAAACAGATAAAATAAAATGAGTAAGTGAACACCCGAAACGACGATAATACTAAAATATTATTAAAAAAAGAAATATTAAAAGATCATATATGATATAATATTTATGTATATGATTCTTGTATAATTTAATAACAATTATTTCACCATTATATAGGATTTTAACCTACCCTCGACCAAGGAAAAGTACAAGGTAAGGGTTAATTCTACAATCTCTTTATTATCTGAGGTTGATTTTACATAAGTATCTACTGGGACCTCTTTATCATCCACATCCATGTTTCTCAAAAATGTATTTCAAAACATTATTACTATTTTATAGACTATGGTTTAAAGTTATTTTTACCCTTTTTAAAGTTTTATAGGATGTTTATAATGGAATCTTTCTATCATTTTCCAAACATGGTCCTTTTAATCCTTTTTGACAAAATTAAGGTAAGAATGCATTTTTTTAACTTATACGGTGTGTGCGGTTATTTTCTACAGTTATAAAATCATTAATGCTTCCATTAAAATCTTATAAATATATTTTCAATGTAAATGTTTTTTATAATTATGTTACTTTTAAATGATTTAAAAAATATATATATTTCTCTCAAATAGTTTTGGTTTCATCTATGTCAACATCATTTGTTGGATTTTAAGCTTATTTGAAGTTGATTTGTTATGATAGAAAACTTAAATATAATATTGAAGGTTTTTTTTGATATTTTTGACTATGGATGTTTTATTTTTATACCATTCCTGGTTTATGGTTATTGTATTGACATTTCATATGCTAGTTTTAATACGAATGTTTATGTTATGTTTAAACCAGTTTATATGAGGAATGCATTGAACTTAGTAAGTGACGGGTGGAGCCCGCTATAGCTCTTCGATGCATCGGTAGGTATCATGAGACAAACTAGTGTCTGGCACAAGGCCTTGACCAAATATTATTTGTAGTCTTGGCACAAGGCCTTGACTATGTGGTTATGATAGTCTGGCATTATGCATTCCATCATTATGAAAGTGGTTATTGATATTGCATGTGTTTATTCGACTTGTAGAATATCCATGTGAATAAGTAAATGGAATTATTTCATTTCATTTTCGAAATATTATGCTGAAATTCAAGTTTAAAAGGATTTTGTTTTATTTATACATTGCCTTAAATGTTTATGCTCATTTATGAATGTTTCAGCTATATTGTTATCCTTACTGAGCATTTGAGATCACCCCTTTCTATGTATTATTTTCCCTAGGATGTGAAAATTATTTTATGAATAACATGTAGAGAAAGTCATAGGGGATATGAGTGTGGACTTTGGAGACTTTTTTGTCGTAATTTTTCACTGTATGATGTAATGTAAGACTTATGAATGTATATAGTATTTCCAAGGCTACTAAAATAATCAGTCTTTCGAGTCCTGATCTTTTGTGATCATGAAAATGTTATGTGATAATGCACCAACTCTGGGTAACTGGGGTCGGGGCATTACAGTTGGTATTAGAGGAATTTTAGTACAAACCTTGGAAGCTATATTTAGATAAACTCTAATTAGAGCACAGAGACCAAAGATAGACATTGAGGATTAGTAAAGAAAAATTCCTAGAATTTTTGTATTGTAGATATTTTGTGAGTTTTCTGAGCAATATATCCCTATCTGGATACGAGCAGGTAGAGGCGGCTCTGGCACAGATGTACCAAGAGGTAAAACCCGAAAACACCGCTTTGAGCTAGACTCGAACGAGAATTGGTGTGCGACAATGGGCCTTGATGCACTCTTGGTTATGAAAATCTGAGGGCATATGCTTAGGAT
Source organism: Viscum album (assembly GCA_963277665.1). Lineage (NCBI taxonomy): Eukaryota > Viridiplantae > Streptophyta > Magnoliopsida > Santalales > Viscaceae > Viscum > Viscum album. Next base: position 1,905,203,417 of record OY728152.1, on the reverse strand, counting down.
AATTCTCATTTTCTTTACAAACCATTACGAAGGGTTTATGAGTATATAATTCCTCAAAGAAAACATTTTTTATGATTATGGATTATATCCATAAACTGTTCAATTTATGTTAAGTGTTTTACAAATTTGTATTTATGTATTACGATTCATAAACTAATCTAGTGTATGCCATTGTTTAGAAATGGCGCTAAGTGGAAGGAATGAAATATTTATCAATGCATGCACTCCATTTAAGGATTTCACTCCTGCTAAAGATAATTATAGTGGAGATGGTGATGCAACTGGTGCTGATCAGCTAATCACCATTCTAGGACAACTCACTAAAGTTATGAATAATAACCTTACCCGTATGAGGCACCCTGATCTGTTGTGTGGAGGATCAATGTTAGATCGCTTCATGAGGAAACAACCACCAAAATTCAATGTGGGTACAAATCCACTAGTATCTGAGCAATGGATAAATTCTATAGAGAAAATATTCCACGCCTTGGGGAGTAGCGAAAGGTAAAAAGTTGTCATGGCATTTTACCGCCTCACTAGAGATGCTGATCAATGGTGGTCATTGATTCAAAACAAGAAGTAAGATGATGAAGTATCAAAGATGGAATATAGGGAGTTTAAAGATATTTTCTTCAAAAAATACTTTCCTCATGACCATCGAGAAGATATGGAATGACAATTTCTGAGTCTGAGGCAAAAGGAGGACGAGAATGTTGCAAATTACGAGTCTAAATTTAAAAGGTTATCAAGGCATGATGCATATTATATAAGTAACCCAAGATGTAATATTGATCATTTCTTTGATGGGTTAAAACCATTTCTCTGTCAAGCATTAGTCACACAATCCTTCTCGTCATACGAAAATATTGCCTCATGTGCTATCAAGACAGAAAAGAAATTCTCTAAGTCTTACAACTTTAAAGAAAAGCAAGAGAAGAAGAGATATGATGATCACTATAGGAATGGAAATAATGGGAAGAAGGGTAAATATGAATATCAATCCTGAAATTAATTTGGGAAAAAACACCCTAGTACTTGCTTTAAGGGAATGGGAGTCTGTTACAAGTGTGTTGAAAAGGGTCACCCAGCTCGAGATTGCAAGGGGAAGAAATAAGCAACTGATGTTCAATGATACAATTGTAGGGAGATGGAAAATTATGCAAATGAATGTCCTAAACATTAGAGAAACTTACCTCAGAAAAGGCCAAGGGATCAAGGCCAAGCTTATTCTATCACTACTGCTGAGGTAGATGCTCCGAAAGATGTGGTGGCAGATAATTTAATGGGTTCCTCAAGTTTAGAAAATTCTTTATTTGATTATGGATCATCGCATTATTTCATACCTTCCTAGTTTTCTACGAAAATTAGATATTTCCAATTTGAATTAACAAGGGATTTGTCAGTCAAAACTTCTAAGGGAGGTATGATTTCTACAAAGTTCTGTGAATCAGTTCCCATTAGGGAATATAAATGTTCTTTATTTTCTCATCTCATCATCATACCCATAATTGGATTTGATATAATCCTTGGTATGGATTTTCTTTTAGACCATGATGCAAAACAATTTTATAAGAAGAAGTAGGTTACAATTTTTGATGATGATGATGAAGAACACCTTATCGTTAGAGCAGAATCGTCACCACCTGATTCTTATCTAGATCCACCCCCAGTAGATTAACTAAATTAACTTATTGGAGAGGAAGAGAATGAAATAACTGTGGGTAAGGAAAGGAATGTTCAAATATAGGATTTACCTATTATGAGATAATATGTTGATGTGTTTCTAGAAGATTTACCTGGACATCCTTCAGAATGAAAAATTGAGTTTTCTATTGATTTAATTCCTGGTTCAATGCCCATATTGGAGACCCATTATAGAATGGACACTATAGAATTAGTGGAACTAAATAAACAACTAGAGGAATTGAGTAATAAGAGATTTATTCTCCCTAGTTTATCTCCATGGGGATCCCATGTCCTCTTTTTTAAGAAGGAATATGGATCTATGGGGTTGTGTATCGACTATTGGGAGATCAATGCTATAACAATAAAGAAAAAGTATCCCCTTCCTCACATTAATTATTTATTTGACCAACTGTATAGAGCTCAATATTTTTAAAAGATTGACCTTCGATATGGATATCAGAAGTTGTGTATGAAGAAGGAAGACATTCTGAAAACAACATTTTAAACCTGGTACGAGCATTATGAGTTTACAATAATGACTTTTGGATTTACTAATGCACCCTCTATCTTCATGGATCTAATGAACATAGTTTTCAAGGAATATCTCAATTATTTTGTAGGGGTATTTATTAATGATATATTGGTATAATCCAAAATCTAAGAAGATCATGAAAATAAATTGCACATTATCCTGAAGACTCTTAGAAGACATGAATTATATGGGATGTTTACCAAGTGTGAATTCTAGCTTCAGGATATTTCTTTTCATTACCATATTGTCTCTAAGGATGAAATTTATGTTGACCCTTTAAAGAGAAAGGCAACCCAAGAATGTCCAGCACCGACAAGTATAACTGAGGTACGCAGTCTTATTGATTTAGAAGGTTATTATTGATGTTTCGTCTATAAATTTACCCGATTGGCTATCCCATTAATGAAGCTCACACGTAAAGTGGTTAAATTTGTTTGGACAAAATATTTTGAAGAATGTTTCGAATAACTGAAGATAATATTAGTCAATGCTCCTATATTGACTCTACCATCGAGAAATGATTGGTTTATTATTTATTGTGATGCTTCTAAGAAAGGACATGGTTGTGTTCTCATGCAAAATGATAGAGTTATTGCCTATGCATAATGATAGCAAATATTCATGAGAAAAACTATACTACTCATGATCTTGAGTTAGCTTTTCTAATATTTTCTTTGAAGGTATAGAGATATTATCTCTATGGTGAAAATGTGAGATTTATACTGATCACAAGAGTTTGAAGTATATTTTTCCACAGAAAGAACTCAACATGAGGCAAAAGAGATGGCATGAACAACTCAAGGATTATGATTGTACGATACACTACCACCAGGGGAAGGCAAATAAGGTGGTAGATTCTTTGAGCAGAAAGGATCATGGAGTTTTGAACAATATGATAGTTGAAAGGGATCCTATTCTCATGGATCTAGTGAAGATGGATATGGTAATAACCATGGAAGGTGAAACATCAATTCTTTTTCAAATGGATTCCAAACCATCTTTACTAGAAAGGATAAAAAGTTATTAGGCTGATGATGAGGAGATTCAAAAGAAGATTAAAGTTGTGAATAATGGGAGATTGAGTGACTTCGTATATGAAGGTGGAATTTTGAAATTTGGGAAGAGACTTTGTGTTCCCGATATACCTGATCTAAAAATGTAATTATTGGATTATGCTCATAGTTCCAATTTCTTTATACACCCTAGTAGCACTAAGATGTATAGAGATTTGAAGGAACATTTTTTGTGGGATAACATGAAGAGGGAGATTGCGGAATTTGTGTCAAGATGTATGGTTTGTCAACAAGTGAAAGATGGAAGGAAACAGACTAGAGGAGTATTGTAACCTCTTCCCATACCTGAGTGGAAATGAGATAATATCACAATGGACTTTGTAATGGGACTAGTAAAGACTCCTAGAAGGAACGATGTAATATGGGTAATTGTTGATCATCTTACCAAGTAAACACATTTTCTTGCTATAAGGGAAGATTTACTACTTGAACGTATAAAAAGACTATATATTAATGAAGTTGTGAGGTATCAGGGAGTACCCCTATTGATTGTTTCTGATCGTGATACCCATTTTACTTCATGATTTTGGAAGAGTCTTCAGAAGTCCTTGGATACTGAACTTCGTTTGAGCACTGCCTACCACCCTCAAATAGATGGACAATCAGAACTGACTATTAAAAACATAGAAGGCATGTTGAGATCTTTCTCACTTGACTTTCAAGGTATGTGGGATCAATATTTACCTCTGGTAGAATTTTATTATAACAATAGCTTCCATTTGAGTATTCAGATGGCACCATATGAAGCATTATACAGAAAGAGATGTCACACACCAACCTGTTAGGTTGATATTGGTGAAAGAAAACTAGTTAGCCCAGAACTGGTGGAGGAAACAATGCAAAAGGTGAAGATAATCCAAAACCACATTAAATCATCTCACAGTAGGCAGAAGAGCTATGCCGATAACCGAAGGAAGGATTTCGAATTTCAGGTAGGAGATCATGTTTTCTTAAAGGTATCTCCATGGAAGGGTGTTATACGTTTCGATAAGAAAGGTAAATTGATTTCCAAGTATATAGGACCTTTCGAAATTATAGAACTAATTAGGTCTTTAGCTTATCGTTTGGAAATGCTGCCAAATCTCTCCAATGTTCATGATGTATTCCACGTATCACTGTGGAGAAAATACATGCCTGACCCAACACATGTACTCACCTTTGATGAATTGGAAATGGAACCCAATCTATCTTATTGTGAAGAGCCCATCAAGATTATTGATACGAGATAACAAGTGCTGAGAAATAGTATGACTCGTCTGGAAAAAGTTCTATGGAGAAACCATAAGATGGAAGAGGCAATGTGGGAACCCAAGGAACTTATGATGAAGAAACACCCAAGTCCTTTCATACGGTAGTATTCTAAGAATTTCGAGGACGAAATTATTTGGAGGGGAGAATGTAATACCCCAAGCTTCCAAGATATGCTTCTCTTTGAATAATATTGTAGCGTGTGTTGTACGCAACTTCGAGTTCTAACACACCACAACCAATCAAACTAGCTGTTATGAATAGTAATACCCACTTTTTGAAATTTTATACATTTTATCTTTCAAAATGTACTTTATTTTTGGATTTGGAATATCGAATTATCATAGGTTGAATTTTTGGTACTTTTCTGATAACTTTCATATTTTGATGAATAGTGAAAATTACTATATTTTAATTAAAAACAACTTTTTTAATCGAAATAATTAATAGTGATAAATTATGCATTTGAGTGATTTTAAAGTATAATTAGATTATATTTTTACCATTTAATCCAATTTTGGTCATTTGACATAATTTCACATTTAATTTGGACATAAGCAAGTGTCAATCTTTTGATAGTTATTATTTCTTAAAAGCACGCTTTAGGTTTTGATAACGGGAATTAATTTTAAATTAATTTCGGCCACTTTTGTGTTTTGAATTTAGAAAAATGGATTCCATATTTATAGTCAAGAGGTCCAAATTGTGTAAATAGGTAACTTTTATTTTTATACATTTTGAATAATTATTTCTGTAAATATTTTATTTACCATAGTTAAAGGGTAAATCCAGTAAATAAGGGTAACAAAATAATACTATAATAATATTAAATTATGTTAAAACGTGTCCTAACCCTATTTTTTGATACATGTCCGACCATGTGCATATTTGGGTTGATTTTTGGACCCCATGTAGCCACTGGTAAGTGATAATGACTCCTTATATTAATTAAATTAAAGTAAATAAAAAAATGACATAAGCATTTATATTTTAGAAAAACAATTTTTACATAGGGTTATATATGTTATATTTTTAGACTATATATATTCATTAGAAATCAAATATTATTTCCTACATAATTTTATTTTATTTATAATTTTTATACATTGAATAATTAAATTTATTTATGACACAATAATAATGCAGTATTTTCTTTATTAATGAAAGAATCAAATAATTTGTATTATAAATATTAAAATAAATATAATTTAAAGTTTTGATTCCATCCACGAATTTTATTGGTTAATATGACATGTTAGGATTTCTTAAATGAATTTTGTTTGAATTAATAATGTTGTTAAGATTTTAACAAAAGCAATTAAAAAATAGTGTCAAAATTGACATAAAGGAGTTTTTAAAACAAATATTATATTATAAATTGATATAATATTCCTAAAATTGTAAGGCTGGCCAAAGGACTCATATAATTATAAATTTATTATTAATTAACCACTTTGGGTTCTCTTAAAATTATATAGTAGGTTTATTAACCATATAATATAAAAATACAAAGAGACATGGTAGATGTCAAACTATTTAACTAAGAGTTAAATATAAAAGTTAAGGTTCATATAGTGACCCAAACATGTATAAAACCTATTGGTTGAGTGGTTTACGACCCATTACCACCTTATCTTTTAAATAATCCATTTTTGAGCCTTTAGAAACTGAATATGATTTTATTATAAAATAATATTTCTAGATTTTCGTAAGGTTTCCCTCACCCCTCTTATAAAAGGACACTCCCCCTTCCCTCTAATTCATACATTAAAATCTCTTTGGCTCGGCCAACCCCTGGCCAAATATCCTCTCAACTTCCCTCACTTTATTCAAGTGTCCTTCCATTAGTTAGAAACCCAACTTAAGGATCCCTTTTGATCAAATCAAAATGAAGAACCTAAAGAAGAGGTAAAAATATCACCACCTCTTTCAAGTTCCTTTCTTCATCCACATCCTTTTTCATTATTGTTTCCATTATAAAATAATAACTACAGTATCTTATATATACTATGATGTTATTATAAATATGGAACAACCAAATTCATTATTCTATCCATCCCTTGAATGATAGGTCACCATACGTGCGTACGTACGGCTTACCGTCTCCACGTCGTGGTGTAATTGTTATTCAATACATTATTATTTGGATGGGTATAATAATGATGTGTAATTTATGTAAATAATAAATATAACATGAAAATGATTCTGTATATATGATACACCATCCAATTATATATTATTTTAATATCAAAAGAATGATATTTTCGCTCGTGCGTACGTACGGATTACCGTCTCCACAAACGCGATGACATTCATTCCCCATCATATCAATTCAAGAATAATTTTTATTTTATGATTAAAAATATTGTTTAAGGACTTGATATCATTATGGATATGAATAAGATACAACCTATGGATAACAGGAACAACTTATGTAACAAAACATATAGAAGAAAATGAGTAAGTGAACACCTGAAACGACGATAATACTAAAATGTTATAAACAAAGAAATATTAAAAGATCATATATGATATCATATTTATGTATATGATTCTTGTATAATTTAATAATAATTATTTCACCATTATATAGGAGGTTAATCTACCCTCAGCCAAGGAAAAGTACAAGGTAAGGGGTAATTCTACAATCTCATTATTATCCGAGGTTGTTTTTACATAAGTATCTACTGGAAACTCTTTATCATCCACATCCATGTTTCTTAAAAATGTATTTCAAAACATTTTTACTATTTTATAGACTATGGGTTAAATTCATTTATACCCTTTTTTAATTTTTATAATATGTTTACAAATGAATCTTTCCATCGTTTTCCAAACAAGGTCCTTTTATCCTTTTCGACAAAATTAAGGTATGAATGTCTTTTTTTAACTTAAACAGCGGGAGAGACTACTTTTCCCCATTATGAAATCGTCAAAACTTCCCTTACAATCTTATAAGGATATTTTCAAAGTAAATGTTTTATTTTATAATTATGTGACTTTTAAATGATTTCAAAAAAAGTGATATTTCTCTCAAATAGTTTTGATTTCATCTATGTCAACATCCTTTGTTGGATTTTAAGCTTATTTGAAGTTGATTTATTATGATACCAAACTTCCATATAGTATTTAAGGTTTTGTGATATATTTGACTTTGATGTGTTATTTTTATACCATTTACAGTTTATGGTTAAAGTATTGACATTTCGTATGCTATTTTTAATATGAATGCTTATGTAATGTTTAAACCTGTTAAAATGAAGAATGCTTTGGACATAGTAAGTGAAGGGTGGAGCCCGCTATAGCTACTCGATGAATCGGTAGGTCTCATGAGACAAACTAGTGTCTTGGAAAAAGGCCTTGACAAAATCTTATTTGTATTCCTGGCACAAGGCCTTGACTATGTGGTTATTCTAGTCTGTCATTATGCATTCCATCATTATAAAAGTGGTTATTGATATTGCATGTGATTATTCAAATAGTACAATATCCATGTGAATAAGTAAATGGAATTATTTCATTTCATTTTTCCATATTATGCTGAAGTTCAAGTTTAAAAAGATTTTTCTTTAGTTATACATTGCCTTAAATTTTTATGCTCATTTATAAATGTTTCTGCTATATTGTTATCCTTACTGAGCATCTAAGCTCACACCTTTCTATGTTTTACTTTTTCTAGGATGTCAAGAAGTATTTTATGACTGAAATGTAAGGATAGTCTGAGGGGATACGATTATGGACTATGGAGACTTTGTTGTTGTAATTTTTCACTGTATGATGTAATGTAAGACTTATGAATGTATCCAATGTTTCCAAGTCTACTAAACTAATCAGTCTATCGAGACTTGATCTGTTTTGATCATGCCAATTTTATTTAATAAAGCACTAACTCTGGGTAACTGGGGTCGGGGCGTTAAAATATAAGTAGTGTGATGATATTACAAATTCTATGTAGAAAAAATAGCATGTACAGTGCTTTGATTTTTTTAACCATATTCTATGATGAAGGAAAATAATTCCTAAAATCGTTTAAACAAATTGCACATAGTTTTCAAAGATTTTATATAGTACCCATTTAAAACTTTTCCCACATTATATTTTTTAACACCATCTCACTCTAAAATACCGAACATGACTTAACAAAATATTGGAGACCAATGGGAGTTGGTTCTCTCCCACATACCACCATACCAACCCATATGCATTATGTCTAAGCACCCTTTTCCCTATACCCACCTATCGTCGACCCTCGCTTGACCTTCCCACCACCATGGTAGGATTGATTTCTAAATGGATAGCCTCGTCGGTCACTTTATATATATATACCAATCTTATAAAATCAATGCAAAAATAGGTAAACTTATGAGAACTTAATTTTTATAATCCATTTAAATTATATATAATCAATTATTTCAATGGTTAAATTATAATAATATTAATAATAATAACAATCTATAAATTTATTTATTGATATCGCTTCTTCTCTATTATCATACTTTAATATATATTTTAATTTTTAATAATTTCAAATTCTTATATAATTTTAATTAATAATTAAAAATTCATTCATTTAAAATTAATATGTTATATACCATAAAATTAACAGTTATCATTAAATATATTATTCAAAAACTAACATAATTATTACATTTATTTTTTTAACATGATTAATATTATGTTAAAATTTTCAATTGAAGATATTGAATTCATACTATTATAATTTACTTATAATTATATTCTTTCAAAATTAATATATATTATATTTATTTATGTTACAATTATGATTTACTACTATTTATTATAAAGTAATTAAAAATAATTGATATATTTAGTTTCATTTACTTTTTTACATATAAAAGATTTAATTATTTAGTAATCCCTTCTACTATAAAATAAATATCAATAGATTTATAGTGCTTCTATGACATAATTTTTTTAAATTGTCTTATCCATATCATATCTCTTATCTAAAAAACACTAAATAATACCCCCTCCCAATGGATATATATTCTTAACAATAGTTCCCACATGTAATGGTCATATCCATTTATCTTTAGATGCACACATATCTCATCCTCTCACTTCACTTTTAAAATTGGTTCCTAAATTCTTAGTTATCTTTATTCCCACTATCATTATCCTTAGTGGAATTATCCTTCTAGATAATCATGATAAAGATGGATAGGATTTTACTGTAATACTATTTTTTTAATGTTTCCCCATTTATTAATACATATCATTATAAATATAGACTTTACATATCCTTAGTAATAGAAAGCATATAATTTTATAAAATGTTTATTAATTATTATATCTGAAGTGTTATATTCCTTCAATGTATATAGATTTTTCTAGTGGTAATGAAATACTTTAAAAAATTAATAATTCTAACTAAATCTTGTTATTTCACATTCTACCCCTATTAAATAAATTTTTCCCTCACAATTTTCAATAATCACTTACATTGAATAAGAAAACTATTACTACTTTAGGGAAATAATTATAATATTTATCCCCTAAATGGAGATAAATAGAATTATAATTTCTTAATAAAATTTTATTCTCAACTCATTCAATTACAATGAAATAATTATTGTTATTCCATTGTATCCCTTTGTTACCATTATTTCATCTCTCTTAAAGATAGATAGTCTATTCATTAAAATAGTGTATCAATGAATTTTCAAAGTCTGACACTTTCCTCTCCTAGATACAGATAAAAAAATTTGGGATTGAAATTATTAAAAAAATAATATAGATTCAAAAAATTACTCTTTATGATATATAACATCATTAGAACACAATAAATCAATTTTTTGTAAAATGATATGATATATCCAGTTTTGAAAATTTTAAATTTCATCCATTCCAAAAAAAATTTAAATTTACAATATGATAAAAAGTTAAAATTATATATATAGGTTCCATGAACGTATCCCTCATTTTCATCTATTCTGAAATTATTAAATTCTTTATAATATCATTATAAGGTGAAATATTTAAAAAAAATCCTTTATGGTACCTCCCATGTCAGGATAGATTATAGAGTTGGGACCTTATAATCTAATCAATGATAGTCCATAACTCATGGGAATTTCAGGGTATGGAGGAGGTGTTAAATATATTATATAATATATTTGTATGTTATAGAAGCATTTGAAGTTGTTTTACCTCAAATTTGGAATAATGATTGCATGTAATTCATTTATAAGAGGAAAATGGATTTTTTGGAGATCCCCCTCCTTCCATCTTGATACTCTTGCTCAATTTGATATTAACACATTAAAAATATAAATTATCTATAATTTCATAAATACTTACTTCATAATTCAGAACATAACATATGATTATTTAGATTTTGGTATAAATATTTAAACCATGAGAAATTTACCCATTAATAGAACAACCCAATACTATAAAATATTATAATTTAAAGCCTATAAGACTATATAATATATCCTTATATAAAAAGGTTTCTCTAAACCTACATAACCCTTATCATAATATCTAATGTAATTTAAAATATACTATGATATCAAAAAAAACTCAAAGACATAACCATCCAAATTTACAATAATACCATAAAATTTATCATCCCTGACATCCACAATAATATTTTTAGGTATAGATATTTAGAAAACTATGATCAATATTACATAACTAAACTCATGTTTCCATTCAAATGGTAATTTTTTACACCAAATACTTAAAGGATTCATATACACTCTTTAAATATAGAACTTTTTTCTAGAAAAAACTCTCCAACACATCCAAAATCCCAATGCAAATCATTTCAAAGAGAAAAGGGTGGGTAGAAAAATCATAAAAATTGGTTTAAAAGAATTATAATTCTTTTAAGCATTTATGATTCCTAAAACCACTTTATAATGATCAATTAACACAAAAAAATTACTTCTAAGGCATGCTTGAAATCATAAATTCTACTCCACTTCCTAAAAATTCTTTTGAAATAGTAACATGACCAATTATAACTAAATAGTGTGATTTTAAATTCATTTATTTGGAAAAACGGAAATCTCAAAAATCTTATTCTTAAACAAAGACAATTATAGATTAAAAAGAAAACTATAAAAACTTATCTTATTGTAAAAAATTATTTTTTAATGAAATTCACGGATTTCCTATTAAAAAATAAAAATATTATAAAAAATTTCATATCCATATGGAACATTGAGTTTTATTGTGTCAGGGATTTACAACCAAGACCATTATCATATAGTGGATAGAGTCTCTTCATGAATTGGATATACTCGCGATTACCTAGCACACTATCTAATGAGATATAAAATGTTACCCAATGCATTGTAGGGTTATATAATTCTAGGCCCACCCATCACATAATGGACAAAATTCCTCATAGGGTATGGGTTTAATTCCCACCCCCTTGTCATTATTTATATTTCTTATCTGATTTATTTTACAAAATAAACTTATAGTTTATGTTTCACAAAATAGAATCCAATTTAACTTTCATTTCATAATATTACACATTATTATTGTAAAAAAATTTGAAAAAAATAAATTATTTTAGTAAATAAATGTATTCATCATAAAAAGTTCAATATTTATAGAGAGAACCAGTAAAATATTTAGTGTGATGTTTTTGAATAAAATCATTAGAAAATACAATGGGCCTTTTGAAGGAAATATATAGACAGTGTTGAGAAATCAATTCCCAATAAAACATGGATTTACTTTCAAAATATACAATCATAAGTACTTCTTTCAAATAAATTGTTTATAATACGTAAAAAAAATAAAATTTGAATAAAAAACACATATAGGTAAGTCATAAATTCAAACATAAGGGGTACTTTAGGAGATATTGAAATATTTTAAACTATTGTTTATAGAACAAAACAAATAAGATTGAAAAAAATACATCCAATGGTCCACAATATTACATTAAAATAACTCTTTAGGAAAAAGCTGCAAAGATATGTTTTTTATAGGAAAATACAGTTCATAGATAAAAATACCAAATGAATAAATTCATTAAAAAAAATTATTTAAAATATATAATGATACCCTATCAAATTAGAAGGAGGTATAGTTCTTAAAATTAAAATATTTTAATCATGAAATGATAATCTTAAATAATAAAACCCTCACCTCTTAACTTCAGATAAGATTGATTCAAACTGAATCTTTTCTTGGTGAAATATCTTGATACCCCACTCCCACCATCTATCTTATAACTAAAGCTAATGAGATTTGGGTAACTCTAGGAGCCTATAAAATACACCACCGTGACCACACCTAATGCTTGGAAATGGAAGGGATTAATGATGAAGGGTAGTGATCGACTAAAGAAAACACTATGTATATAGGTATTCATCAACCAAGAGACGTAGGGGCCTTACTTTTAAGATAGAGTTCAACAATTAAATCTATTTTAAAAAATATATAATTATTCTAATATCAGCATTCTTGTGAGAGGTCTATATATATATATATATATATATATATAACCTTTCCATTAATTAGATAAAATAATCAACACAACTCAAAAAACTAGTGATTTAATAAAGGTTTAATTAGATATCTGTAGACAACAAAAGGATGGACTATAAAGGTGATTATCAAAGTTGTGTGTGTGTATATATATATCTTTCGTATAATGATATTCATTCCATGAATTTCACATCGTGGGATCCCCATGTTAGAACAAAGTTTTTTATTTGATAGAAATGGAGTATGGTTTGTGTTTTTTGTCAAGCCACATTGGGTTGATCTAGGATATTTCATGTAATGTGGTCATATGATTGTGGTTTAAAGCATTATTGAAGGTGGTGTAATTTTCCATTATTTTCCAAATTTTTGGGCCTCAAAATTTTGAGTTTTTTTTTGAAAAGGAAGAGTTTCGGTAAAGGAATGGCAGACCAAAAACCGTGTTTCGGGATCAGTTCATTAATAAAAATATTTGGAACACCAAATGAACAATATTGAACCATGAAGCGGTAATGGTATGTGGACTATATAGGAGGAACAGTTCGTAGAGCGATTGAGGTTCGTGGGAAGGCAAGTGGCTCACAGAAGGAAAATAGTTTATGGGATGGTGTGTTATTCGTGAAATCAATGTAGAGTTTTGAGAATCTGTAAAGTGTGTATTTTCCGAAAATGAGGAGGATATTTGTGTCACCGCGTAGGGATAATGGCGGTACACAGAACATGAAGAGAATTCGTTCGTGAGAGATTCACGGTACACAAAAAAGGTAGTGTCTAATCAAATATTTTTAAAATCATGGTTTAACAGATTATGTGGATCTATTCGCCTATATAAGGATCACTAATCCAATCATTAATAAGAATGATTGAAAATAATAAAATTTGGTAGGAATTCAGTGAAGACTAGAATGGTTCGCCGGAAAACTATCTCGTAAGAGAGAAGAGGTTCACGAAGAGTATTCTGTGAGAGGGGAAGTGGTCTGTAAAGGAGAAATAGTTCAAAAAAAGAATTCCACTAAAGGAGGTGGTACATGGAGCAGAGTATGTACAAGGAAGAAGAACTAGGTCTATGGTGATCTTCTGGTACACCGATGAAGTGAGGTGGTATGTGGAGTAAGGCTGTATGGAAACGAAGGCGGTATGCGAAAGTAGAAGTGAAGGAAGTTTAGGAATGTTGTTTGTGAAGGTGGTATGTGGTTGTGTCTTGTAGCGGTGGTACATTGAGGCAGTACGTGGAGAAGTCTTATATATAGAGGAATATGGCCAGTTCATAGAGGATATGTTCAGGAATGAACAATAAAAATAAAAGTAGATTACATCTGTAGGGGAAAACGAGACATTAAAAGAGAATCTATCTACAGTTGAGGATGCATGATTTAATGTTAACCCATTGAAGTGGACTTCAAGTCAAGAAAATGAGTTCATATTCTTACCAGTGTAGTAATTAAAGGGTATCCAATGGAAGTGATATAAAGTACATTGTGTGATATCCCTAAAAACTTTTAATGGAAGTGTGCCTCACAAAGAGTTACTGTGCTAAAAAAATTTAATCCACAACTAGTAAAGATTAATAAACTTTGGTACTAATTAAAACCTATAATTGTATTCTTCTTGGATGTATCCCTTAGTGTTGAACCATGTAAATTTTTTTTGTCCTCACTTTTCATTTTGTTTTTTGTTTTCTGTACTTTCTCATGAGATAGGTTTAGCAAGTTTCTACCATCATGGGACCAAGATTCATCGGTCTTGAAGAAAACTTTGACACCATAATTTACCTCTCCCCTATCTAGGTGTTTTGGGTTCCATCGCCCCATTCATGTCTCTTAAAATAAAATAATTTATAATGACCACTTGTTCAACCATCAAGGAAAATGAGATAAAATTGGTCGGGTGATATCCTGAACTTTGAGTTTAGAAAATATTATAGACATTGTTTTTGTATTTTCATGCTACAAACCAATGTTAACTATGATAGGGGATGATTTTAATTATTATAAAATATTGGGCAGACATGATTTTAAAATGATGTGAATATTTCCCATTTAAAACTTATCTGAAATCAGTTTCATTGACAACACCCAACTCTTTCATAATACTAATGCAACTTAATAGGATTTTGAAGACCGATAGATGTTGGTTCTTAACCATGTCCCACCATACTGACTCGTATATGTGGATTATAATCACCCTTTCCCCATAACAAATATCAACTACCCAAGCTAATCCTTTTTACCGTAAGGGAGAGTTTAATTTATCATTAGAAATCATATTTGGCTCATTTTTTATATACTAATCTTACAAAATCATTTTAAAAATTGGTAGACTAATGAGAATTTAATTTTGATAATCCTTTTTAATTTTATATGATCAATTATTTAAAAAAATTAATTAATATAACAAAAATAATCCCTATATTTATTTCTTATCTCTTTTTCATTATTACCATACTTTAAATATAAATATAAATATATTTATTTTAAATTCATTACATTTCTCATATAATTTTTAATTATAATTTCTATTATATTGTTTTTAAATTAATATTTTATATACAATTAAATAAAAAATTATTATTAAACATATTCTTTACAAACTAATATAATTATTACATTTATTATTGTAACATGATAAATACTATGTTAAAATTTTCAATTGGAAATAATTACTTTAAATTATTGTAATATTTTTAATTATATGCATTCCAAATTAATATCATTTATAGTTATTTTTGTTTCTAATAAAAATTTCCTGATATTTATTATCAAGTATTTCCAAATCATTTATATAATTATTTTCATTTAACCATTACCTATAAAACATTTAATTATTCAACTATTCTTTCAACTATAAAATAAATATCATTGTTTTTATTGTAAATTTACAATATTAAAAAAATAAATTTATTTATTCAAGCCTTGAAGATTATCCAAAATATCTTATATCATATCCCTTCCCAACTAATATATATTATTGATAATAGCACCTACACATAGTGATATTATCCCGTTTTCTTTAAATTTTCTTGTGTATGAGTCTCTCACTTAACATGAAAAAATGATTCCTATATTCCTACTCATGTGAATTCTCACTATCATCATCTTTGGAGGTGTTCTCCTCATATTCCATGATGAAGAAGGTTATGATTATACTATTATCATTTTTATTTTATATTGTCCCCTTTTATTATTACTTATCATTATAAGTATATCATTTACATCTATATAATGTAATAATACATATTTTATAAAAAAATTATTTTTTCTTATATCTGGATTGTTTTATTCTTTAAATATGTAGTACTTTTTTTATTTTTAAATCAACCCATTCAATAATTAATAATTCATAAAAAATTTGGGTAATACTGGTTATAGTTACACAAATATTAATATTATTTTGCATGTTATTATTATTTTAAAACATATCAAGACCTAATATATAAGATTCTCATTCAATTTCGGTTAATTTTCAATTTTATTTCTTTTAGTGTCATGATCTATGGTGGGAATCTATGTGATTTCACATCAACCTCATCAAATTGAATCATTTAGAGTTATATCACTAATTTCTATGATTCTACTTAGTCCTCTTTCCCTCGATTTAGATTTGTATTTAATGGTTCTATTATGGGATTTATGTACTTGGCTTCGCCATTCATTTTGGTTTTCTCATTTATCTGCACTATCAGGATCCATATACAATTTCCTCTATAACATCTTTGACCAGTTCTCTTTCCAGTCTCACCCAAGACTCATATGGATTCATTTTCATATGACACTGCCCCCATTTTTTGAGATCAGGCTAAATTCACCCTTCAAGTGGGTGACTATAAAAATCCAAATCAACAACACCTTACATGTTTAATAGACTAATTTTTTAGATCTTTGTAGATCAGAAATAGTAATATGTTCTAAACATGATGATTTAATTAGTTTCCTATAGTGTGTGAGTGTTTTTTTCTTGGCACCTTTGCGGTTTCAATGAGCGAGAGTGTGCATAATATTGATGTTATATCTAAACCTCTTCATTTTACTATATAAAATATTTGAAATTATATCATCAAAATATGTTTAGTTTTACCTATTTTAATATTTGTATGATTTTTTTGGTGCATACCTTATTACTGCACTTTTTTATGGAGATTTTTGAAGTACTACATGTTTTGTTTGGAATCTCCAATTTTATTGTATAGATTTCTCTTTGGGTTATTTTGGTGCTTCCTTGTTTCTCTATTATTGAATATAGGATATTATTATATGAAATAATTCATATCCATAATCATAGATGTATTTTCCTTTTGATGTTTTGGTACTTTAACACTTGAGTGGTTTCATTTATTCAATTTAATTCATTGTCACTTTAAAGGTTTTTTATTTTATTTATAATATGTTTCCCACATCCATAACTATGGTTATTTATAAAACATAATAAAATAGAGCTAGATGATTAAAATGTGAATTTTTACTAATTTCTTGATTGATACATCTAATCAAAAATGTTTTGTGTTAAGGAAACCCAAAATGTTTAATGATTTACTTAATAAATTATTAAGAATTTAATTTTAGTGAAAATTTGATTGAGATCTATAAAAATGAGGTACTCATAATGTTATAGAGGCTGATATGTTGGTTTCACTAGTGCAATCATTGATGATGAAATTAGAAACCTTAAAAAGGTATTAACATTTTATATAACTCAATATAGATAAATAGATTATGAAATATGTAGACTTAAGCACCTAATTAAAGATTGAATATTTATATTAGTGGATAGTAAACCAATGGAAGCCAAAAACATTAGATAAAATCAACCTTACTCCTATAATAATTACAATCAATATTAGTGAGAAAAAAATTAGAATACTTGATAAAATCAACTTTTGGAACCAAAATATGGTTTTAATTGTGCAAATCAATTTAAAAAATGATAAATTATTTTTATAAAACAATTTCAACACTTGTTGATGAATTTTTATCAAGTTCAGTAGTGAGTATAGAAACAAGTCACCAAAAACCCCATATTAGAGGATCTCTTGGAAACATATATTATTAAGACTTATAAAAGGATAGAAAAAATATACTATCATTGGGAATTAATAATTCACATTCCAAAAATTTTATATTCTAATCAAAAAATTTCTATTTGAGATATAAACTAATACCTTATCATGTAGAACTTGAACTATGCATGATGAAGTAAAATAATTTTCCTAAAGAAGTAGAATTTAACTTGAATTAAAAGATAAAAAATATTAAAAATTCATAGAAGAAGGAAATAAAGAGAATCGAGTTTAAAATAATAATGAAATAGAATATTAAGGAGTTATTATAGAAGAGTGTTATGGATTAAATAATAAACAGTGGAATTAAATTGTTAAAAAGAATAAAGTAAATAATTAGTAACTATCTATTCTATTTTTGAAAATAATGAACCATGTAAAATTAGACCCACAATATAAAAAATTAATGGATATATTAGAAAAATCACATTAACCATAAGATTTCTATATAACTCACTCAAATTTTGGAATTTGAAACATTATTAAATAGATTTATATTAATGAACAAAATAATGAATATTTGGCAATTTTATCATTTAATGAATAATTTTAAAGTGTGGATCATTGAGAAATAACACCAAAATTAAAATTCAAAGGTATTTTTTCACATAAATTCACCATTATTTCATTATCTTAATGTAATTCATTGGATGAATTGGGGGAAAAATAAATTTGATCCCTTGAAAATTTTCAAGATGTTGGGACTATATAAATTGAATCTAATAAGGGTATCACAATAAAGTTTTTAATAATTAAAAACCCATGTGAAATTTTAAGGTATGTGCTTTTTATGTAAAAAAAACATTTCTTTACCACTAATTTTAATATCATATATATGAATAAAGATATATAAGAATCATTGTCTTTAGAATATCTATCCTATAAACTAAGTATGAAATGATCAGTGTATAAAATGGAGAACTTCCCTTGAATCTTAGGTATAAACATAACTTTTTTCCATACTAAATCTATAAATTGTAAAAATGAAGAAGAATAATAATCAAGGAGGTATACGTATGTTAAACCTTAATATATTTAAATAATTAAAATGGATGATAAATTTAAGATTTCTAAAATAGAATAATTAGTTTCTAAAATACTGTAATATCAAAAAAATACTGAGAGAGAGAAGAAATAAACTCAAAGAGGATCCCAAATAGAATTTGAAGACAATAAAAAAATGGTAACTAATTAAGAAACTACCATAGTGATATTTTTTTTAACTTTTTATTTTTCTTTTATATAGTAAAACTGGATATATATTTATAAGAAAAACAAGTGAAAAACAAGTATAAAGGAAAGATAAAATCAAAATAGGAATGATATAGGCCTAAAATATAGAATGTATATAATTTTGGATTATTCAATGATCCAGGAAGGGAAACATATATCCAATCCTCTCCAGAATAAGAGAAAGAGAATATAAGTCTATCTAAGTACTTAAAATTAAGCATTGATTTGGAGGAAACTCATGTACGATTCCAAAACCTAAAATTTTACTTTTTAATAAAAAAAAATTGGTTCTAATTTTATGTTTTTTGTTATAATAATATTTTTTTAGTTCCCTTAATTTTGATATATGATGCTTATAATTTTGTATACTAATGAAAAATGGGAAAAATTGACATGATTTGATTGTTAATAGTAGTCACATATTTTTAAACCCATTGAATATATTCATGATTACAAATATAAAAAAATAATCATTATTTTAAGAATTTTTTTTGTATATAAATTTTTGGAAATGGAATGTAATATTGAATCTTGCTAATCAAAATTCGAAGAAACAAGGAAAATTAGGTTATATAAACCAAGAGATATTTTGTTAATCAGATTATTTTTTCTTGTTCCTATAATTTCTTTTTTTAATAATGCCTTTTGTTTCTCCTTCAACTTGACTAAAATATTAAGAACAATGCTTCATTTTATGTGTAGGGGAGGGTTTTATGGAAGAACCATCTAAATATTTTTCATGAATGTTTCATCTAAGAGATGTAATGATATTTAAATACCACTTTATCTTATTAAAAAACTAAATGCAAGAGAATAATACAATGTATGATATATGTGGTAATTTTTTTTTAATAAATAATATGATTTTTAGATTAATTAACTGATAATTAAGTGGATAGAGTGAATATAAAATGGAAAAGTGTAATTTCATTTTTAAATTTTAGTTTTGATAATAAAATTTTCATAAAGTACTTTGAATTATTCATAAATAAAAATTAATTTTTGATTTAATCATAGTCACTTGTATTGGGAAAATTTGTTGGAAATTTAAAAAAAATAAATGGAAAATAGGGATGAAGAATAATTAAAATACCTTATATTGATATATAAAAATTTTACCTTCCACTTTTTTTCTACATACTATAAAAATATTCAATAGGGGTAATTAGTGATGAGGATTAACAGTTCTATCTTATTTCACTCCTTATTTGTTTTTACTTTTTTATGATCATTTAAATTTTTATTATATTCATGTATTAACTATTAAAATTAGTTTGAATATATGATTTAAAAAATAAAAATTGGTCAATTTGATTCCTAATCATAAAAAAAGTCATTGAACAAAAATAATAAAATATTGTGCATATTTTTCTATTGTATATGATAAAATGTTAACAAAATATGAATAAAAGTTCAAATAAAGTGTTTCCATTGTTTGATAAAGAATAATGTTTAGAATTAAATTCTAGCTATGTTTATTATATAATTATCTTTGTTATTTGAAAATGACAGAGCCAGATTATTTTTTATATTTGGATTTCAAAATTTTCTGTTAAAAATAATTTTCTATTTTTATAATTGACCAAACCATTCTCTTTTTAATTTGTATTTTAGGAGTTTAATGTCTCAATTTTTCATGATGATAAAAAACAATTTATGTGTAGGGGTTATTGGTACCTTATATTTTGGAATTGTTAGTTAGTTATCTTAATACTAATTTATATCTGTCTAAACATATGTTATAGTATAACGGTTATATATTCTTAGTATTTGATATTTTAGAATGATTAGTTAGGTATTTTTACACAAATTTTGATTGGTTTAAATAATGTAGTTGTATACTAGTTATATATATATATGTATTAGTATTAATTTATATTACTATTTTGAAATTATAACTAGTATATTAATATTTTTTAATATCTAAATAAAGAATTTGTTTCCAGGACAATATATTTTCTATTAGTGTATTGATAATATCGAACTTAACATCTATATTTTTATATTAAATAATAATATATAGTATTAAACAAAAATATAATAATATTTTTTATTTAATTTAAAATTTTTATATATTAATTTAATATAATTTAAAAAATTTTATTTTAATTTCATTACTAGAATAATTATATTCACGAGTTGGTATTAAGGATAAAAAGAAAAAAAACCAATATGCACCCATTAGTTGATCATGGGGCAGACATCATCCCCCCCATGGATAGGCCCATATCCCACTCATCCAAATTATAATTTCTTGATGGTCCATCTACCCCAACCTCATTTCACTGGCTCAAAGGGATTTTTTTATAAAATGCCCAATAATATTTTTTTGCCTAAAGGTCCATTAGTTGAATAATACTTTTTACAACTCTCCATCTATTATAATACCCATAATTCTACATTTCTTATTATAATAATCACTACTATGTTAATATACAATAACAACACTCTAAATTAAGCTATAATTTATTAACAAATATATGTAGTGACCAAATACCCCTTATACTACACTTATTATTCACTAAGTAGTGTGTATAAAGTCACTTAATTACTCAATAAAGTGATACATTCATGTATATATATAAATATTTTAAGGAAGTAATATGTATAAAATGAAGGAATCCCATTTAAATAGCTATGAAAACATTTAATCACTATGAAAATATATAAAAATAAAATAGAATGAATATGACAGTGTAACTATAAAAACCCACTTTATGTCATACTTGTAAGAAAGTATAAATACAAACAAACTAAAATAGACTTTAAATTTTATTAAAGGTAAATTATGAATATATTTATTATCAACAAAATTCTATTTAATTAAAACTTATTTCCATTATAATGATTTCAATGTATCCCTTAATGATTAATATATGGAAGAGGGATACACCTACCAAAATAAATAGAGTATCTCCCTTGAGGTTGGAGAGAAGGTAGTATACCACCATAAACCAAAAATACTAACCTATGAAAATGTAAAGTAGGGATTTATTTTATTCTAATTTTGGAATATCATAGTTGTGAATATGAAAAATGGTGTTACCTTTGATTCACCTATGTTAGATACCCAAAAAAGCTATCCAAAAAGATTATAAAGGTTTTTTATGAAATCTAAAAACCCAGGAATTATGGTATAATGGATTATAAATACATTCAAGGATATAATATGAGGAAAATAATTATTATATGTATATGAATCCAAACCTATTTTAGGATTATCTCTTTAGACTGAATTAGAGGCACTAAAGATGAGGATGATGAAGGAATCATTAGAGGTGAATAGAAAATTGAGAGCACCCAAGGTGATTTTTGAATGAAGAGTGGGAGTAATTTACTATTAAAGGGTAAATTTAGTTGCTTTTTCTTAGAGTAAATTAATGAAAATACCCCCCATTAATAAAAAAAATCAAAATTACCACCATGTTCCCAATGGTGGTAACAGAAGAGCTGCAACACTTGGGCTACCACTCGGTACCTGGTGTTGTACCACTAGGTACCAAGTACTATATCCACTGTGGTACTTTCCCTCTTATAATTCCTTATGATCCCAAACTCTTTTATAAAAATACCCATAAATGGGTCAAGGTCTTTACATGTAGTGTGATTTTGAGGTAAAATGGTAGATTCTTTTCAAAAAAATTGAAAATTTTTAGTGATTCACGGTCGATGAAGAATTTTGAAAACCATGAATAATAAATATGTGGTGTAATAATTTTTTAACTATGATTGATTCATGGTTAGTGTATAGTTTTGGAAATCATTCTTGATAACCATTCACCCTTGAGTGTTGACCCAAAATATTCATTTTTTTCCTAGAGATCCTGACAGACTACCTAAATGATTAATAGTATTTTATGATATAATTTTTAAGTGTTTTTATCATTATAAAACATTTAAATTACTATTTTAAACTTTAAATTTTCCATTTTTGATATTATATATGTGAATTATGTGTCATTTTTATATCTTTCATATTTCACATATATTTAAATAAAATTTGTATTCAAAAGAAGAATTTAAACATTATTATTTTATGTTTATAAAATAGAATTTGTTGTGATATTCTTATATATTTTGGTTTTGATATGATAAATGATATGAAAATATTTTTAATATATAATTAAATTATTAAATAAATAGGGAGTGGAATATATTGACATCAATGATGATGAAACCCTCCAATAAGTTAGTTTTTCTTGTAAACACTAAGGGAATTGAGAACTCATTATCTTACCTCTTGTCTTGACCATGGGAGGATCTTTCTTGAATGTATAAGGTATGGTCTTATCACTTATATATTTTATCGACTCCCATTCCCTTTATCATATTCATTTTTCTCTTATTTTCTTCTTATAAACTATGTTTCATGAGTAATGGGGTTTTTTTGCCTCAATGTGAAATACATTAAATCCAAAACATACATTTTAGGGTTTAGGTTATCCCACTATGTTCCATTTATACCCATTTGGTGTTTTTATTCCACCCTAAGGCTCTTCGGTAAGTGTTTTTACATCCCAAGATTCATCATATTATCTAATTTCTTTTTATTCTGTATTAATGTTATTATCACAAATTATATATATCTCTCTGGGTGGTATTATAACCATACATGTGATGCCTTTTGGGTCACAGGAATGCCTTACTTAAGCCTTGGTTTTTCACTTTTGGATACCGGGAAGTTTTGGGGATTGGAGGTTGAAAATAAGGGTTTTTAGAGAAAACTAGCAATGAACCCGATTACAAAACTACACAAAAAATGGAAGTAGTGGTAGTTTTTTCCTGGACTAGTGGCTATTTAAACTGTTGCTTAATAGTTTAGTGGCTATTATTAAAACCCCCATGTATTAAATGTTCTATAGTTATTTTGAGTTAATTTCTAAAATTTAATGATTTTTTTCTGTTGTTTTTTGGGGAAATTAGCCGAAGTTACTTTTTTATTTAGTGGTGATTCTTTTATAAAAAAAATATTTGGGGGAAATATTAATAAAATAAAATAAACTAGAAAAAAAAATATTATTTAAAGTTTCTTTTAGTGGTGGTTAATTGTAATTGTAACTAAAAATACTATATTTTATGTATTTAGAGATTATTACTTAAAACCATAGCTAAATCAGCTTTTTTGTTTATCAAAATATTTAATAAAAAACTATAAAAAAAATTACATGTAATAAACTAAAATATAAATATATGATAAACCCATTATACATATATTATACAACTACAGTTATATACGGACATCCAATCTGTATTCCTCAATCTCAGTCAACCCATACATCTGTTAACCAATACATCAATCCTGAATATATACATGTAGAATATTTTCAAAAACAATCCATTCCCAATATAATCATTTTTCAGGACCTCCACTGCATCTTTCTTCCTCCACATTGTCTCATCAACTGAAACTGACCACATTCTCTCACAAACTATAAAAAAAATTAAAATTAAACATAATAAATTAGAATTATGGTAGAATAAATGATAAAACTTTAACAAGACATTGAAAATAATAACCATCATGAATGCCTTATGAATAATTTCATGGATCAGAATGGTCAACCTCCTACCTAATTCCAACATCTTCCTCCTAAATTGAAAACTAGAAAATTTAAGAAATGAAATCCAAAAGAGAACATTCACGAAAAATAATTAGAATGTTTCATATAAATTTTTTTATTTTGAAAATAAAAAAGAAGATATTTTAATACAAAAAAAATAATATATAATGAAAAACACTTTTAAAACATAAAAATAATTATTTAAGATAACATTCAACCCTCGAAACATAAAAGGGATAAGGAAATATTCAAATTTATTTTTAAATCGGTGTGCAATGTGCTAAAAATTTACTTAATTAACAAATTTTAAATATTTTGATACCAAAAAATGTCTTATATTTCCAAAACAACTTAGAGGTGGGTTTACCATGATTTCACATCAACTTGAGGTCATTTTATATGGTTTTGATCATTCAATATATGTTTTAGTGTTTTAAAACACTAAAATGTCTTTACAACAGTAATGAGAAAACTGTAATTTAGAATGAAGTGATATCAGTTCTTATATTTCAAAATTAAATATGTGGTCATTTTCCTATGATTTCAGGGTAATACGACATTATTTTTCTAGTTTTGACCCCCCCCCGACACTTGTTTCTAATGGATTTAATACCTTTAAAAAGTGTATACCGATTAATTCTGACCACACCGCTGATCAGATTGACGTGTTTTTTATTCTTAGTCATCAAAAAAAACTCAGTGGTTTTTTCAATAACATCACATCAATATTAGGTAATTTTCATTGTTTTTCACCATTCCATGCACGTTATAGTGTTTTAAAACACTAAAAATACAATTATGTCCATGACGAGAAAACCACAATTCGGAAGGAAATTTTGTTGGTTCCTATATTTCAAATTTGAATTCTACAGTCATTGTCCCACAATTTTAGGGCAATCTTACATAATTTTCCTGATTTCGTCCCTTGTAAGGACCCAATGTTTTGTAAATGGAAATTCATTTCTCATAAAATCATATCATAATGAACTAATAAGTGTTATGTTACCTTTAAACAAAAGTTTGTCACTTGTGTGTTTGGAATTCCGAAAATCTGACAAACATGGTTGTGATCAGTTGGTTATTTGGAGTCTGATAAGATAAATATAATTTTTATTGAATAGTTACCTACCCTTATAAATAGAAATATAGAATTATGTATATTGATATGCCCTAATGAATATTAATCTTACATATGATAGTATACAAATAATATTCAAGTGAAAGTATGATGTACCTATATTTTCGAATAAGCAAATTAATGCTTTAAAACAAGTTTTCTTAATAATAAATTATGAGTTTAATTAAATATAAAATTAGTCATATTTAATAATTATTTTTGATAAATGGACTTAATTTTTTTATTCTAAATGTAGAAAAAATGGATGGGGTGAATTTTTGGGATTTTTATAAAATACTAAATTTTATTATGAACAGTAACATATGATAATTTATGATAAATGATAAATACATGAATTATGATGTCATCGGCTGATGTAAGGCCATTGTAAGACCATTTTCTCGAACTCACATGCACAAATTACTTTTTTTTGTCATGGAATCATCACGATTTTTGGTCTTGAAGGAAATTAATAAACTAATGATTAAAAAATAATGAAAACCCTCCTCTCTTCCACTACAAAACCTCCCTCACTCATGCTTCTCTTCACTCCTCTCATGAATTTTTCCTTGACAATATTATTCCCAAATCTCTCTCCAAGATCCTTCCCCACGTCCAAGGACCCTATTCTCTTCCAAATACAAAAGCCTATCCCCTTAAGAGGTTCTCAAAGGAGGTAGACTCAAGAGGTAAATTCCTCTTTCCAATTCTTTCATTTCTTTTACGTTCTTTTATTTTTTGTTTCTTTCCTCACCTCCCATAACCAAAATGGTATTATAAATCTAGTAACATACATGTACAAGAATGATATTTTTCTAATTGGATACTTAATTATCTTCTCTCCTTTCCCTATATTTTATTTTGAAGAAATGAAAACATTGTTTGAGATGTGTTAATTTAGCACATTCAAGGAAAACAGTTTATCAACTTCTATTATCATCATTAATTATGGCCATAAAACCATTTGTGTTATGTTTTAACAATATTATCATATATTCAATATATCCTTGTTATAGATCTATAATCCTTTTGGACAAATGGTATTAAGTTATAAAGCAAAATAAATTCGTTGTAATCAAAACCCACCGATTAACCAAAATAGTTATCACTAAGGTTTTATATAATAATTAATCTTCACTCCTAATAAAATAATGAATTTTCATGACCTTTTAATATATTTTATTTTCAATACTAATATAAAACTTCAATTCTGTTCAACCACTTTCATCTTACATGTTTATCTGAACATGAATATAAGTTAACCAGCCATTAAAACCAAGTAAGAAAACGGTCCAGAACAATGAAATTGAACCTCATAACAAATAAAAATGGCTATAAATGAACTTAAAATGATGATAAAAAATATTATACATATATAAGAGTTTATGTATTTTTTATTTAATAAACCTAATTTTATTATTCTGGTCATTAAGTTCAATAAAAGATCACCATCAGACTTAATGTAAGGGATCCTCCCCATTTCACTGTTAATTAGGATTGTCCTCTATGATATGCCTTTTATGTGTAATACCAAATGATGGGGTATGATTTATTACCTCCCCCATACTTCTCTCATTATTTATCGGTGATGAGAAACCCCTCTCCTCTCCCATCAATCCCTCTTAGGTACACTCAATACCATACCGATAATCCGTAACTAATTCTACCCGAACCTCCTTTGTTCTTTCAGGTTGCCTTATCTTTCTTTATATCAAAATGCAGTTATATTATCTATTTATGTAAATTTTATAAATTTTGTGTAATTGTAAAAAAAATCATTTATCAGGACCCTTTCATCAATCTCTTTTGGGGATATACATGTTTTTAAAATATTCCATCCTTAGTACTTTCCGATAAGTAACCCCATTTTAAGGAAACTTCCCAAAAAATTTACCCATTTTCAAGTGAACTCTATACTCTATTTTATGAAATCATTGTATTTATAAAATCTGTTTTTTTATTATTAAAACATTTTGGTTCACTTCTGGTTTTATATGAAATATTTTCCACTTTTCTGTTTTAAAGACTCTATAGTGTTTCCCTTAAAACCGCATTAAAATGTTATAATTCTAAAGTTTCTTAAATACATTTCGTACTTTTTTTCACTTATTTTTGACATCATGTACAATGATATATGAATATTTTACCTTATTAATGTCCATATATGTTTTAATCCATTTCTATCATGAACACTTTTATTATATTCCCATTCATTGTGCTTTATGACATGACTGTGTTACCCATTTCTTTCCATGGGTACCCTTATGTTTATATATTGTTTATTATGTATGATTATTTATGTGGTAAGTATATTAATTAAAATTTTGAGATTGGTGATCCCATATAGAGATCCAATGCATTTGATAAAGTTAAGTCACATGGTAAGTGATGTGAAACGGGATTGACAGTTAGCCTTTGCCTGTACTACTATTGGAAATGGGGTTGGATGATAGCCTTGACTGATACTAAATATATGTTTTTTGTTTCTTATATATTTCTATGATTCCCTATTTATATAATCATATGTTGATATGATATGATTTCATATGGTCCTTGATTTATATATCATTATGTTGGTTATTTTTGGATATTAAGAATAGAGCACCATAGTGAGAACCATAAGGATAAGATGAATTATAAGAAAACATCCCTAGAATTTTGTAAGTATAGAGTAAGTGGTTTATCATGAAAATACATCCATGTATGGATACAAACATGTAGAGGAAGCTCTGGAACAAATGTACCTAGGAGTGAAAACTCTGACAAAGAGTTTCAGGCTTGACCCGATGTGTCCTGGTACATGACAACGTTCCTTGATACACTCTTGGTTTTACACTCACGGGGGATATTCTTTGGTAAATTCATAATATTAGTATGGACCATTATTAAGGGAACAAAAAGGATCCCATAAGAATATACATTAGGAGATAGATCACGAATAACATTAATTGAGGCCTAAAAACACATAAGTTAAGTAGATAAGTATAATTTGTATGTTATCCCTTTAATGTAATTGGTTTATCCCTTGTGTCATACTCATCCCAAAATTTTATTCTTATTCTAGAAAATGGATAGTAAGTGGATTAATCAGGTTAACAACCGATGTGATGGGCAATGTGATGACTTCTAAAATGAGATCCCCAATCAGATGGGAGCTGAAGAAGGATATATCATGATTATGAAAAACCAACTATCAAAAATCATGATTAACAATTGGTACATGGTTGAATGCCCAAAAAATTTAATGAAGAGGAAGATGAAATCTCATGAAGTCTAATCTGATAAAACTGATAATGGAAAGAAGACCTAATTTCCTTTGTTCAACAAGTGTGGAAAGAGGCACCAAGGGGAATGTCACAAAGGGGCTAGGAGATGTTTTATGTGTAGAAATATTGGGAAAAAAGTAGCCAATTTCTGTGATAAAATGAATAATGTGGTGAATAGAAACAAATATCCATCTAAGTCATCCTACATAGTTCTATTTCATAAATGTGGATAATTTGGACATTATCTAACACAATGCTCTATTACAAGGTCTATGAAGCATGATGAGCATAAATAATATCCCTAATCAAGGGAGCAATGAAGGTCCCATGCTAAGGGGGTGATGATTAATAAATTACATGTAACCACTACTTCAAAGTAATGAATTTCATAATATATTTAAATTAATCTCCTATTATTATATCTTTAATGTTCTCTAAGAACATTGAGTTCCCACCTGAAATGATACTATATCATTAGGAAAAACTTCTATGAGTATTTTATCAAATGTTATTGTTTATGGGAATGTTTTTCATGAAAATATTATAAGTCTCCCTTTGGTGTAATATGTGTAAAAATGATAAAGTGATATCCTACACCTCAAGGAAGCCTAAAATCCTTGAGAAAAACTATCCTACACATGATCTGGAGTTGGCGGTTTTGATCTTTAAATTGAAAATATGGCGGCATTATCTGTATGGGGAGAAGTTTGAGATATATATTGTTCACAAGAGTCTCAAACATATATTCACACAAAAAGAGATTAATATGCACCTGAGAAGATGGATAGAGCTCATCAAGGATTATGACTGCTTAATCCACTACCATCTTGGTAAGGCGAATAAGGTTGTGGATGCTCTAAGTAGAAATGATCATGAATCTATATCAATGACGAGAATAGAAATGGATCTGATATTCTTATATTTTCAGAGGAAGGACATGGGAATCGTTAGGATAGGAACAACATCATTCCTTTCTCAAATTATTTATCAACCTCCTCTCATGGAGAAAATAAAGGATGCTCAAATAAAAGATGCAGAAATTCAAAAAAAGGTGGAAACTATCAGAAATGGGAAATCCTTCAATTTCAAAATTGATGAGGAAGGAGTTGTAAGATTTGTATCACGATTATGTGTACCATCCAATCCAGAGATAAAGAAGGATCTTTTGAATGACGCCCATAGATCGACATTCTCTTTTCACCCAGGAAGCACAAAGATGTATCGAGATCTCCTATAATACTTTTGGTGGGACAATATGAAAAGGAGATTGCTGAGTATACATCAAAGTGCCTAGTATGTCAGCAAGTGAAGGTTGGAGGAAAAAATCTAAGGGGATGATGCAACCACTACCCATACCAACATGTAATTGGGATAAAATTACCATGGACATCATCCATGGACTTCCAAGAACATCCAGATGAAACAAATCTATATGGGTCATTGTGGACCATCTTAAAAAGACACCGCACTTTATCAGGATTCGAGAGGACTTCTCATTGGATATACTTGAAAGGATATATATCAAAGAGGTTTTAAGGATGCATGGAGTTCCACTATCTATTATATCATATCATGATCCTAGATTTACCTCATTGTTCTAGAAAAGTCTTCAACATTATCTAAGCACTAAAATGAACTTTAGTACGTCCTATCATCCTCAAACTAATTGAAAATATGAGTGAACTATTCAGAAACTAGAAGATATGTTGAGGTCATGTTATATGGACATAAACTAATTATGGGACCAATTCAAAGACTCTAAAATTCCATGTAATTTTTTTTCTAATTATATGGAATTATTACTAGTCTTCGAAATTTGATGGCATGTGATTCCGAGGCCCAGAGATCTCAGAATGAATTTTTTAAACTTTTTTTAAGGTATGTTTAGTAAACATATGAGATCTAATTTATATCTTTTGAAACGATTCTTAGATTAAAAATTACAAGGCACCATTGGATTCACAGTTCTGGTATTCGCTTCGGTGAAGCTTAACATCGAATGAAAAGGGTCGGACGAAAAGGTTAATTTTTTGATTTTACAAATATAATAATAAAATTACTCCAAAGTTATTTTATTCTTTCCTTGTAACCTTTGAGTGATGGGGGTATAACCATGGTGTAACTTCAGTCTTGAATGAAATTCATTTAATGACATGACCCTTGGGTTGCATGACCACAACATTCGTTGAATTAATGGAACATTAATTGTGGTTTATTAATGCACCGCATTAATGAAATGGAATGTGGGTGGTTCCGTCTCTTCTATTTAAATAGTTCCTGGGCATGGGTTTTGGTCACTCACAAGAGGAACCTATGAAAAAGTGCCAAAAATGACTTCCACCAACATAGAACAGAGCTTCGATGACCTTTGGATGATTTGAACCGGACAACGACGGGCGAAGGCAAATGCCTTCGAATGAGGGTTTATCTCCCTCATTCACAGTGTCTTACAAT
The DNA here is from genome assembly GCA_963277665.1 of Viscum album. NCBI lineage: Eukaryota > Viridiplantae > Streptophyta > Magnoliopsida > Santalales > Viscaceae > Viscum > Viscum album. Next base: position 1,905,171,722 of record OY728152.1, on the reverse strand, counting down.
GACTTCCAGGTAGGGGTTTTGTTTAAGGGTTTTATGTTTCACCTCTTTTTTATGATGTTTAGTACTTCCCAGGTTATGATGCTAATGTGGAGGGTGCAGGCTGAACGGAACAAGTACTGGAACCTCTGCTGATATCGGTATTGACTATGTTCTCTGTGGGTAACCGAACAGTATGGCAACAACATAAAACCAGGGGGCCACACAAAGATGGTGATGTTTCGGAGGGCTTGTAGGTATAGTAGGGAAGAAAATTGGACCACCGGAACTTCACTAGTGGCCCGTGGAAGCACTGAAAGTGTGATGGCAGCGGCGACCAGTGGTTGCAGCGACCATCGGCGACCACCGCGAGGAGGGGGTGGGGCCCAAAGGCACTGCGGTGAAAGAAGGGGGAGGTTGGCCATCGACAGCCGCATTAAAGCTAGATATCACACTAGGGTAGCGCACCACAGAGGAGGTTTAGTGGCCTCGAGCTGCGGTGGTGGGCGAAGGGCGGACCCGCACCTGTGAGTCCAACCGATGATTAGTCCACAAAGACCAGCCAGGTCGAGTAGTGACAACTAGTACCACTGATTGGAGCATTTAATGGGAAACTTTTATATTTGAGAGGAGATTAGACCCCCATTCCCAGCTAGCAGGATGCACCTAGCCAGCATGCCAGGTTGATCTAGCGGCCCAGTGGGCCGCGCCCAGACGGGTTGGCCGAGCTGGTCCTGTGGCCAAGCAGGCCGAGCTGGTGGCCAGTGGGCCTAACCACGGCCCACCCTCTTTGGGTTGGTCCCATTCGAACTGTTCCCAGACCAACCCCTTAAGGCCAGGCCTAGCAGTCCGGGTCGGGTCTGTTCGACCGGGTCGGATAGGACCCGAAACCACTTACGACCCAGTTTCGATGAAAGGTCTATATCTCCTTAACCAAACATTTGTTTGATGAACCATCTGCGAAATAGAACCCTTAGGACGAGGCTGTACTTTTGAGATACTCCAATTGGGTTTTGGAGAAAGTTGGTGTATGGACAAGTTAGATTGATCCTGAATCCACCCAGGTCATCGGTACTAAAATACCCATCACTTACAGATCGGGTGCCCAATTGACGTTCCATTGATTGAGTTGGAACGCTTATGACATGTCGGTTCATCGGGTTACTTCTTAATGAAACTTTGTTGTGGTTTAGGTATGTCCAATATATTGAGGAGATATTTCCCGGAAACTCAATCACACTAAGTGCAGGAATCTTGTAGTTGGCTGTAAGGTGACAAACGACCTTGTGTGGATCCACAACATTCAAACCTATGCTGATCGACGAATTATGACCCTGTGTGGATCGCCGAGTTACGAACCTATCTGGATCAATGACTTGTGACCCTGTGTGGATCGATGACTTTCAACCCTATGTGGATTAGCAGTAGCGTGACCTGACGAGGACTAGCCTTAGAGAGGCCCGTCGAGGATCATCAACTTATGACCCGATGTGGATCAATGACATACATACCTGTTTGGATTAGTGACATAAGACCATATGTGGATCAGTGATAGAGTGGCTTCTTTTTGTTTCAACAGAGGAACTTCTCAATGGAATAAGATGATTTATCTTTAAAAATAATCATCATTATTCGTGTTCTTTATGTTGTAGATCAGGTTTGAATTGAGTCTTTACTTGTGCTTTGTGATTGGGATCATGCTATGTTGTTTTTTCTTTTTTTGAATTCTGGGAGACCATTGGGGGTCTCAGGGTCCCTAGTAGGTATTGTTATACTCACCCATGCATGGGATTCTTCCGCAACATGTTGTGTCTTGTGCAGATGACGGGAAACTTTGACTGAGGTTAGGGAGTCATGACCAGATGGTACACGTAGGTGACTGAATTACGTGGAGAGTCGTAGTGATGAGATGTACCTACCCTTTATGTAGGATCCTTGGTGGATGACCTCTAGAGTTATTTTTCCTTTTTGTTGTATCACTTTCTGTTGGGATTGTATATTGGCCCCTTTAATTTTATTTTACACTTTTACTTTAGCATTTTTACTACTTGGTTTACTTTTTATGTGTACCTAGTTTGTGTGTGTACATGTTTAAAGTAAATTCCTTCCCGTTTCAGGGATATGCCTTTCTGGTGCTAGTCGCCAACCCAAGGCCTACAGAAGGTGGACATGGGGTAGTCACGGCACGTGCCCAGGGGGACGGGTCTTGAAAAATTGGTATCAAGGGAGTCTGTACTACCAAATAATTAAGACTCTAATCTTTTCAATGGGGAAATAGTGATAAGTGTTGTGAGTATGGTTTTTAGTTTGGGGAGACCAATATTTGTGTGGGGGTCAACGTATCCATTAACTGGGACCCTAATTTCTTATTTCTGACTCGATACACAAAAAGATTGATTGCGTGCATTTTATAAAAGTTTTTCTTTTGATCTCTTTTGAGTCATCTCACTAGGTATAAATTATTTTCCATGGTGCCTATGTTTCCTTATAGGATGCCACAACAGAGACATCCAACCACGATTCTAGAGATAATTTTGGATGATGGCCCACCGAGCGATGAGACTTCGGTGTCGGGCCCTCTTATAGAGATGGTACCTTCAAGTGGTGTACCAATAGAACCACTACCCGTAGGGAAGAAGTTTACACTATCCCCACCAGCAGATGATGCATGCCGACTTAGCGCACTGCACGAGTTCCAGTAGTAGAGGCCTCTAAGGTTTTGAGGTGAGATGGATCTGTAGGCAACTGAGGACTGAATGGTGGTAGTGGCAGGAGTTTTCCACCTAGTTGGGACACCAGTAGACCAGATGGTGATCTTAGCTATTATTATCTTCTAGGGAACAATATGGAGATGGTGGAGCCTAATGCTCTAGATGCACAATGAGGAAACCCTCAGCTGGTTGTTCTTCGAGATCCTCTTCAGGGTGGAGTACATTCCAGTGACTCTATGCTTTTTCCATATTCAGGAGATCCTGCACTTACAACAGGGCAGCCTGACAGTAGCCCAATACTCAGCGAGATTCACTAACCTCTCTCGTTACTCTACCGACATGGTATGGGAACCTTTCTTCAGGGACCAAACCATCGAGCAGGGTCTCTAAATGGAGATCTTAGTGTCGATGATATCTCTCAACATACTGATGCAGGATGGAGTGCTAGAGAAAGAACTTTTGGTGGAGAGCTTCCTAGCTGAACAGGCACCGACAACGAGAGCCACCACCGGAAGACACGTGGTTGTTTCATCTGTAACAGGCACAAGGTGGATGATGCAGGGGCCCAAGTAGGCCATACCTTCTGGTGGATGACCCCAGGATGTTTGTTCGGATGTGCGGAGCTCACAGGATAGGGGAGGTTTGCAGAGGAGTAGACTATGATATTAGTATAGAGGGCAGGGACACATGGATCGTGAATTCTAGACCCATCATACCGATGATCAGTAGATATCCATTAGACCATCGAGGCGGAGGCAGTGATTTGAGTGGGGAGTTCCACTGGGTGGCAGACATGGCAGAGGAGCGGTTCATGTAGCAGGCGGTGGGTGATGGTTTGAGTTTCTACCGCCACCATCTCCAAGTGGTCCACCCCAAACTCAGGGAGCAGGTGGATAGAGATGAGATCAGCTACGGGAACCTTAGTCCTATGGACACGGTTCTCCAGAGATGATTCGAGGTATAATCTATGTATACTCCACCTTAGTTTCAGTTCTTATAGACATAGGTGTCAATCACTCTTTTATTTCCACAACTCTCACTCTGAGCTCAGAGATTCCGGAAGAGCCATTGGCTTTATCCTTACGATTAGAGACTCCTACGAGAGATTATTCGACGATTACACATTGGTTCTAGTAGTGTTAAATTACTCAAGAATTTGAGATCATTGACTGGGATCTCCTAGTAGCATCATCGAGGCCTTACGACATCATCTAGGGTATGGACATGTTATCCCTATCCCATGCTCTAATTGACTATTTTAAAGACAAATTATGGTGTGACTACGAGGATGGGACCAGGTTTTCCATCACTGGTGATAAAAAAACCTTTAAATCCTAGGATGGACTTTCTCAGAGAAGGGTGCATCGGATCCCTTATCAGTTGGCTAGCCTCACCCTCGGTGTAGTGGATGAGGGGAGTCTGAACAATCCTGTTGTGGTGGACCAGTATGTTGATCTCTTTATTAATGTTGTTTCGGGACTCCCTCTTCATAGAGAGGTGGATTTCTACATCAACTTGTACCCTAGGAAGGCATAGAAATATACACTAGAATATCAGATATCTCCCACAGAGCTTCATGATTTGAGGTCACAATTGGAGGAATTACAGGGGAAGGGGTTCATAAGGCCCAATGTTTCTCCATGGGCAACTCTAAATTTGTTAGTCAAAAAGGAAGACAATAGCAAGAGGATTTGTGTGGACTATCAGCGCCTGAATCTGGTGATAGTGAAGAACATGTATTCACTCCCGAGGATTGATGATCTCTTCTATCACCTAAAGAGAGCACAGTGGTTTTCGAAGACAGACCACAGATGAGGCTATCATCATCTTAGGGAACAGGTTGAGGATGTACCGAGGAAGACCTTCAAATGTTGGTATGGCCACTATGAGTTCTTGGTGATGCCTTTCGGCATGAAAAATTCCCCAACAGTGTTTAGGGGACTCATGAAAAAGATATTACATCCTTATCTTGATCGCTTCATGGTGGTCTTGATTAACGACATCCGGGTGTACACAATGTCAAAGGAGGAGCACACCACTCATCTACAGATAGTTCTGCATACACTCTAAGAGCACCAACTTTATGTTAAGCTCATGAAGTGCTAGTTATGGATATGGGAGTTCTACTTTCTAGGAAAAATTACCTCAGAGGTTGGATTTGTGATAGATCTGGTAAAGATAGAGTCACTACTTTCTTAAGAGCCACCCAGGACTATGACTGAGGTGTGGAGTTTCCTGGGATTGGTTGTGTACTATCAGTGATGTGTATCTGACTTTCCCAGAGTAGTAGCACCAATTTCAGCTTTCACAAAAAAGGTATAACCTTTCTTGTGTCCAGAGATATGACAACAATGTTTCCCAGAGCTGAGGTGGAGACTAAAGATTTCACCCATCTTGAGGCTACCATAATAGGGCATTGGGTATATAGTCTACTATGATGCATTAGGGACTGGACTGGGATGTGTCCTGATTCAAGAGAAAGCGTTGATCAACTACGGATCACGGTAGCTGAGGAAACAAGTGAAATACTATGCTACCTATGACCTGAAGTTAGCATCAATGGTCTTTGAGTTGAAGATGTGGCAACACTACTTGATGGGTGGATGGTTTACTGTCAACTCTGATCACAAGAGTCTTAGGTATATCTTCTCACAGGAGGACCTGAACCTCAGACAATGACGATGGTTGGAGTTCTTCCAGGACTATTACTTTGAGATAGTTGACAATCCTAAGAAGTGTAATGTAGTGGCAGACACAATCAACAGGATGTCTAGGTTACAGTTTCTGAGTAAGATGACAGAGCAGCTAGCCGCATTTCCATTATACTTTATGAATAGTGATGGAGTGGCTTACCTCCAGTATATGACAGTCACTCCCCCACTCCTTCAGTGGGTTTGGAAGACTCAGCTTTCAGATCTTGACTGCGAGACCTGATGTGCTCAGATATCCTTAGGATTGGCTCCTAAAGGATTTTCTGATGTGGGGAGCACGTCAACCTTTTTAGAGGATGTACCATGGTACCAGTGATGCTACGAGAGGAGGTGTTTAGGGGGTTCCACACACCCCCTATGTAAGTACATCCTAGTGTGGAGAAGATGTACTTGGACCTCCGGCATCAGTACTGGTGGCCAGGGATGAATAAAGCAGTTTTAGAGTTCATTTCATGATTCCTCACTTGTCAGTAAGTGAAGGTCGAGCACCAGGTTATAGCAGGCTTGACATAGCCACATGAGGTGTGATAGTGGAAGTGGGATTGAATCTATACGGGCTTTGTGATAGGGATACAATATACATCCAGGGGCCACGATTCCATATGGGTGATCGTTTAACGACTCACCAAGTCATCCCACTTACTATCCATCCGAGTGAAGGGATCAGTAGAGGGCTTGTGATGCCTTTACATACAATAGATTTTACGGCTTCATGGTGTCCCAATGATGATCTTCTTAGACCATGATGCTCATTTTACATCCTGGTTGGGGAAGGGATTATAGGAGGTGTTTGGGACTCATCTACACTTGACCACTGCCTTTCATCCTCAGACATATGGTTAGACAGATCAGACCATACATACACCTGAGGTCATGCTTTGTGCTTGTGTCCTTGATTTTGGCCGCAGTTGGGAGGAACACCTACCCATGGTTGATTTTGCAAAAAACAATAGTTATCACTCCACCATCAGCATGGAACCATTTGAGTACATGTACGGGGGACCGTGCCGATCACCTCTATGCTGGAAAAACCCAGGGGAGTCAGTACAAATGGGTCCAGATTCGGTACGGGCTACCACTGAGAAGGTGCAGATCATCAAAGAGTGGATGAAGACTACATAGAGTCAACATAAGTCTTATTCCAACAAGATACGGAGGCCCTTTGAGTTCGAGGAGGGAGACCATGTCTTCCTATGAGCCTCACCCCATAGAGGATTGCATAGTTTTGGCTAGTGAGGAAAACTATCTCTGAGGTTAATCAGAACTTTCTAGATCCTCAGCAGAGTAGGCATGGTGGCATACCACCTAACTCTTTTCCCACAAACGCACTGGGTGCATGATATTTTTTATTTGTCGCAACTGAGGAGGTACGTGAATGATCCATTGCACGTTATCAACAAGGGATAGATGGACATTGATGATGGGGAAACATTTGCAGAGTTCCTAGTGGAGATAGAGGATCAACATGATTGGGTCCTTCATGGGCAGTCGATTCCACTGGTGCATGTTCTGTGGTACCGTAAAAACCTCCAGGAGATCACATTGTAGTGGGAGTATCAGATATGTGCTCATTATCTCCCCTTTTAATTCCCTACTTTTTGTGGCTTTCGAGGATGTAAAGACCTAAGGTGGGGAGGATTTAGAGACATAGAAATTCCATGTAATTGTTTTAAATTATATAGAGCTATTATGAGTCTACAAAAATTGATGTCACATGATTACAAGGCCTGGAGAGTCCGGAATGAATTTTTTAAACATTTATTAAGGTATGTTCATTAAAAGTATGATCACAAATTTCTAGCTTTTTTATATGTTCTCAGATTAAAAAAACTGAGGGAACCGTTGAATTTGCCACACCGAGATTCTCTTAGGCAAAACATAACTTCGATCGGAAAGGTTCAAACAAAAAAGTTAATTTTTGGACTTTACAAAAAATAATAAAATAACTCCAAAGTTATTTTATTCTTCCCTTGTAACTGTTGAACGATGTTCGTGGGACCGCGGTGTAATTTCAAGCTTGAAGGGAATTTATTTAATGACATGACCCTCGGGTTGTGTAACCACAATGTTCGTTGAATTAATGGAACAATAATTGCGGTTCATTAATGAACCGCATTAATGAAATGCAACATGGTTGGTTCCAAATATTTTATTTAAATAATGATTAGTCTTGGGATATGGTCACTCACGAGAGGATCCTATGATGAAGTGTCGACGATGTCTTCCACCAACATAGAATGGAGCTTCGACGATCATTAGAGGATTCGTACCAGACAAGGACAGGCGACGATGCACACCATCAAACGTGAGTTCATCTCCCTCATCCACAGTGTCTTCCAACGAGTTTGAGGTAGGGGGTTTGTTTAAGGGTTTTATGTTTCATTTCCATTTTATGATTTTGATCCCTTCCCATGTTATGATACTAACGCAGAGGGTGTGGGCCAAACCAAAAAAGGCCTGAAACTTCCTCCGATCTCAGTATTGATTGCGTTCTTTGTGGGAGACTGACCAATACAGAGAAAAGATGAAACTGGGGGCCACATAGTGATGGCGATGTTCCGGATGGCCTGTAGGCGCAGTCGGGAAGAAAATAGAACCACCAGAACATCACCGGTGGCCGCGGAAGCACCGTCGGCGTGGTGGCGCCGACTTTCGCCAGCTTTGAGGAGGTGGCAGTGCCTGAAGGTGCCGCGACGGACGAAGGGGGAGACCGACCATCACTGGTAGTGTTCAAGCCAGGTGGTGCACCATGGCAGCACACTTAGGAGGAGGTGTCGCGGATCCGAGCCGCGGCGGTGGGTGAAGGGCAGACCGGCGCCCACAGGTCCCGCTGATGATTGGTCCACTCAGACCAACTAGGTGGAGTGGGGCCAACTGGAGCCACTGATTAAAGAGAAAAATGGAAAACTTGTCCATTTGGGAGGGGAGCAGACCCCCACACCTAGCTGGTGGGACGTGCCCAGCCAGCAGGCCGGGTTGGTCCAGCGGGCCGGCGGGCCGCGCCCAGTTGAGTAGGCCAGGCCAGGCCTGTATCCCAGTGGGCGGAGCCGGTGGCAGCGGGCCTAGCCCACGGCACAGCCCCTTTGATCCGGGCCCAGTCAAATTGGGTTTGGCCCAGTTGTTTGGGTCAGGTCGGTCCGACCAGGTCGGACCAAACCTGGACCCACTTACAGTCCATTTTTTATTAAAAGGCTACATCTCTTAAACTGGATGTCCATTTGGAGAACTCTCCACGGCGCCAAAACCCTTAGGAAGAGGTGGTAATTTTGAAATACCCCACTTTGGTTTTGGAGAAATTTGGAGTATGACTGGGTTGGATCAAACCTGAATCCAACAAGGCCCTCGGTACTAAAATTCCTATAACTTATAGACCGGGAGTCTGATTGATGTGTCATTTATTGCGTTGGAACCCTTATGACATAAGGGTTCACAGGGTTACATCTTTTTGGGACTTCATGGTGGTTGAGATTTAACAAATATCTTGAGGAGTGGATTATCATAAACTCAAGTGCACCAAGTGTGGGAATCTTGTGGTTGTTTGTCAAGTGAAATACGACCCTGTGTGGATCGATGACTTACAAACCTGTTTAGATCGGAGACTTGCAACCTGGTGTGGATCGGCGACTTATGAACCTGTGTAGATTGATGAATTACAACCCTGTATGGATCAACAGTAGCATGACCCGATGAGGACCAGCCTTAGAGTGGCCCATCGAGAATCATCCACTTATGACCCTGTGTGGATCGAATACTTAAGAACCTTTGTGGATTATCAGTAGCGCGACCTAATGAGGACTAGCCTTAGAGCATCCCATCGAGGATCAGTGACTTATGGCCCTTTGTGTGTCGATGTGGATTAGTGAATTACAACCCTAGTATGATCTATGATGGAGCGACTTCATCGTGGCTCAGTAGAGGAACTTCTCAACGGAATAAGATGATTTAGCTTGATGACTAATCATTATTATTATTGTTCTTTAATTTTTATACCTGGTTTGAGCTGATTCTTTACTTTTTCTTTGTGATTGGGATCATGCTTTGTGGTTTTTCGTTTGTGGAATTTTGGGAGGCCTCCAGGGGTCTCGGGGTCCCTAATGGGTATTGTTATACTCACCCATGCACGAGCTTTGCCGACACCATGTTGTGTCTTGTGTAGATAATGGACATATTTGATTGAGGTTAGGTAGTTAGTGTCAGACGGTGCATAGTGGTGACCAGTTGACATGGAGAGCCACAGGGACGAGCTATACCTACCAATCAAGTAGGACCCTTGGCGGACAACCTCAGGAGTTTTTTTTCCTTTTTGTTGTATATCTTTTAGATGGGCTTGTATACTAACCCCTTTACATTCAGTTTACACTTTTACTTCATTAGTATTACAATGTTGTTTACTTTTTTGGGGACCTAGTCTATGTGTATACATGTTTAAAGGAAATTCCTTCCTATTTTAGGGATACGCCTTTCCAGTGAAAATCGTCATCCCCTGGCCTATGGAACGCAGGCTTGGGGTAGTCATGTCACGGGCCCAAGGGGACGGGTCATGACAACCAACATATTCCACTGGTTGAATTATCCTACAACAATAGTTTCCACTATAGCATCCAAATGGAACCATATGATGCCCTTTATAGGGAAAAGGTGCAAGAAAACTATGTGTTGGGATGAATTCAGTGAGCATAAGCTTCTAGGACCTGAAATGGTCGATGAAATGGTGGAGAAGGTGAAAACCATTCAGCAGCATATCAAGGTAGGCCAAAGTCGACAAAAGAGTTATGCAGATAATCATCGACAAGACCTTGAGTTCAAAGTTGGATACATGGTATTTCAACGCATATCATCATGGAAGAAGGTCATGAGGTTTGGAAAGAAAGGGAAGTTAAGTCTCAGGTACATTATCACCTTTGAGATTCCTGATTAAGTTGGGGTTGTGGTCTATCAACTAGCACTTCCACATACCATGACCAAATTTCATGATGCCATTCATGTATCCCCTTAACAAAGTACATACCAGACCCTTCACATGTACTCTCTTTAGAGGTGGTACAGTTAGAGGATGATCTTTCTTACAAGGAGAAGCCAGTGAAGATCATGGATCATAGAGACAAAGTTCTACGCAACAAGACTACTAATCTGGTCATGGTACAATAGAGAAACCACAAGTACAAAGAGGAAACATGGGAACTGGAGGAGGCAATGAAGGAAGAGTACCAGCACATGTTGATGGCTTAGACTATAAATCAAAATTTCGAGTGCAAAATTTCATAAGGGGGGAAGACTGTAATGACCCAATTTTTTATAAATGGAAATTCCATTCTTATAAAATCACAACATAATGAAATACTAAGTGCTATGTGACCATTAAACATAAGTTTATCACTTCTATGTTTGGAATTTCAAAAATATGATGAACACAGTTTCGATCAATTAGTTAAATGGATTCTAATAAAAAAACTTAATTTTGGGTGAATAGTAACATACCCTTATGAATATTAACATACCCTTATGAATAGTAATATACCCTAATGAATTGTAACCATACCTATGATAGTATAAAAATAATATTCAAGTGAAGGTATGATGTACCTATATTTTAGAATATGTAAGTGAATTCTTTAAAACCAGTTTTTAATAATAAATTATGAGTTTAATTAAATATTAAATTAATCATATTTAGAAATTATTCTGGAAAATGGACATCATTTTTCTATTATACTTGTCTAAAAATGGTTAGGGTGATGTTTTGGGATTTTTCTAAAATATTTAATTTTTGATGAATGGTAAAATATGATAATTTACGATAAATGATAAATACATGAATTATGATGTCGTCAACTAATGTATGGCTGATGTTAGGGAATTATCTCAAAATAACATGCACACATTAAATTTTTTTTCATGGAATCACCACTATTTTTGTTCTAGATGGAAATTAAAAAACTAATGATTAAACAATTATGAAAACCCCCCTATCCTCCACTATACCCCCACTCACTCACTCTTATCTTCACTCCTCTCAAGCCTTTTGCCTTGCCAATATTCTACCCAAATTTCTCCCCAAGATCCTCCCCCACTTCCAATTCTCCATTTCTCTTCAAAATACCAAAACCTCTCCTCTTAAGAGTTTCTCAAAGGTGGTAGACTGTAGAGGTAAATTCTACTTTCCAATTCTTTCATTTCTTTTAAGTTCTTTTATTTTTTGCTTTTTTCCTCACCTCCATTCACCCAAATGGTATGATAACTCCAATAAAATTCATATAATGGAATTATATTATTCTAATGGGATACATCATTATATTCTCCCCTTTCCCCATATTATATTTGAAAGAAATGAAAACATCGTTTGAGATGTTCTAATTTATCACATTTGAGGAAAACAGTATTCAATTTATATTATCCTATTTTATTTTGGTCATGAACCCATTTGTGTTATGGTTTAACTGGATTATTATATATGAAATATATATTTGTTACTTATTTTTAATCCTTTTGTACTAATGGTATTAAGTTATAAAGCAAAACACGTTCATTGTAACCAAAACCCACCGATTAACCAAAACGATTATCACTGTGGTTTTATATAATAATTCATCTTCAATTCTAATAACTAAATGAATTTTTATAACCATGTAATCTCCTGGATGTTCAATAATAACATAAAAATTCAATTCTGGAAAACCACTTTCATCTTACATGTTTATCCGAACATGAATGTAAGTGAACAGATCATTAAAACCAAGTAATCAAATGGACCCGAACAATGAAATTGAACCTCATGACCAATAAAAATGGTTATAAATGAACAAAAAATGATTATAATAAATATTATACATATATAAGAGGTTATGGAGTTATTAATTAATAAAACTAATTCTATTTTCAGGTCATTATGTTCAAGAAAAGATCACAATCAGACTTAAGGTAAGGGATCCTCTCCATTTCACTCTTTATCAAGATTGTCCTCTATGATATGCCTTTTTGTGTAATAACAAATGATGGGGTATGATTTTTAACTCCCCCATAATTCCCTCATGATGTATAAGTGATGAGAAACCCCTTCCCTCTCTCATCAATCCCACTTAGGTACGCTCAATACCATGTCGATAATCTTTAATGAATTCTACCTAAACTTCCTTTGTTCTTTCGGTTTGCCTTATGTTTATTTATATAAAAATGGAGTTATCTTATATATTTATATACATATTTTAAATGATTTTAAGTTGTAAAAAATTAATATATCAAGACCCTTTCATCTCTCTCTTTTGGGTATATACATGTTTTTAAAATATTCCATCCTTAGTACTTTCTGATAACAAGCTTATTTTAAGACAACTTCCCAATTTTTTACCCAATTTCAGGTGAAATATATCCTCTATTTTAAGCCAAAATTTTCGTTATAAAATCAGTATTTTTATTATGAAAACCTTATTGTTTATCTCCTTGTTTTATATGAAAGTTTGTCTCCTTTTCAATTTTAAAGTCTCTGTATCATTTTCATTAAAACCGTACTAAAATGTTTTAATTCAAATGTTTCTTAAATACTTTTCTTACTTGTTAACACTTATGTTTGACATCAATTAAAATGATATATGACTATTTTAACTTATTAAATTCCATGTATATTTTAATTTCATTCACTCATGGACACTTTTATAAAACTCCCATTCATTATGCTTTATGACATGATTGTGTTACCCATTTCTTTCCATGGGCACCCTTATGTTTATGTATGGTTGATTATGTGTGATTATTTATGTGGCAAGCATACTCATGAAAATGTTAATATTGGTGCACCCATATAGCGCTTCAATTCATAGGATAAAGTTAAGTCTCGTGAGATGTGATGTGAAATGGGATTGGCGATTAGCCTTGACCTGTACTACTATGGGAAACAAGATTGGCAGTTAGCCTCGACCCGTACTACTAAGAGAAATAGGATTGGTGGTTACCCTTGACTCGTACTAAAGACATGTTTTATGTTTTTTCTATATTTAAATGATTCCATGTTTATATGATCCCATGTTTGTATGATATGATTTCATATGTTCCATGATTTTCATATAATTATGGAATTTCTCCTAACTCATGTGCTTAAGTTGTATCCTTATGTTCAATCCCTTATTGGGATTTTTAGCTCATCCCTTTGTTCAAGTCTTCCCCAGGGTACCCATTTCAGATGTAAGGGATCAAAGGAAGTTAGGAGATTTTTATGAAGATTAAATAATGAAGTGTTTTTTAGGCCCATGTTTTATGTTTAATTTACCTAGTCGTCCAAGACACTAGACTTAATGATACTTGTCTTATAACCTGATGTATAATTATGCTTAAAATCATGTAATGATATATGTAAACGTCTAGGGTCACAATAACCACCCAACACTTGTTTTTAAAGGCATTGTTACTATTCAAAAGTGTATCCAGAATAATTCATCCACACTACAAATAGGATTGACATGTTATACGAACGTACATGTAAAAAAAACTCAATGGTGATTTTACAATGATATCACTATATTATAAGGTTGTTTCCTATTGGGTTGACCATTCTAGTTAGGTTTTAGAGTTTAAAACACAAAAAATGTGTTTACATATATAATAGGAAATTCATAATTTAGAATGATGTGTCATTAGTTAGTACATTTGAATATTTAATCTACAATAATTGTCCCATTATTTCACGGAAATATGACATTATTTTCTGCTTGGACCCCCCCCCCCATAATAATGTGTTTTTAAGGTTTTTGTACCTTTCAGATGTGTATACCGAGTAATTTTGACCACACCGCAAGTCAGATTGATGTTTTTTCAACAGAAACACATCAACAAAACTCATTAGTGGTTTTCTAATGATTTAACATCAATGTGATGTCATTTTCTATGGTTTTAACTATTCCACGTAGGTAAAAGTGTTCAAAAACACTAAAAATGTATTTAAAGCCATAAAGTGAAAACCATAATTTGGAATGACATGTTGTCAGTTCCTAAATTTCAAAATTAAATATACTATTGTTTTCCTTTGATTTCAGGGAAATCTGGCATCATTTTCCAAGTTCTGAAACCCCTCCTACTTATTTTTAAAGTAATTTGTACCTTTTAGAAGTGTATACCACGTAATTTTGGCCACACCGCACATCGTATTGATGAGTTTTTTATGCCTACACATCAAAAAAATAATAATTTTTTCCCATGATTTCACATCAATCTGAGGTCATTTTCTACGGTTTTGACCATTCCACACACATTTTAGTGTTTTAAAATAGTGAAAATGAATTTATGTTCGTAATGGTAAAATCATAATTCAAAATGATGATATGTTGGTTCCTACATTTCTAAATTAAATCTAAGATAATTTTCCATTGAATTTTGGGAAATATAATTTCATTTTAATAGTTTTTACCCCCCCCCCCCCCATGATATGTGTTTTTAAAAGATTGTATATATTTCAGAAGTGTATAATAAGTAATTACCACCATAACACATGTCGGGTTGATGTGTTTTATGCATGTACATGTGAAGAAAAACTCAATGGTGTTTGTACTGTTATTTTAAATCAATATGAGGTTGTATATTCTAGGTTTGGTCGTTCTGTGCACGTTTTAGTGTTTAAAACACTAAAAATGAATTATTACCATTAAAGAAAAACCATAATTCATAATAAAGTACTACAAATTATTACATTTCATAATAAAATATTTGGTCATTGTCCCATGATTTTAGGTCAATATGACATCGTTTCCCTAGTTTTTACCCCCCCAAAACTTATTTTTTAGGGATTTTGTAGCTTTCAGAAGTGTATATTGAGAAATTCTGACCACGTCGCACATCAGATTGACATGTGTTCTACATGTACTTGTCAAAAAAAACTCATATATGGTTTTACTAGGATTTAACATCAATATATGGTCATTTTATATTTTTTTCACCATTCCACACACATTTTATCATTTTAAAAGAATAAACATCTGTTTATGGACATAATAGAAAAACTGTAATTCAGAATGATTTGTTGTTGGTTCATATATTTCATATTTAAATCTAAAGTCATTTTACCATTATTTCAGGGAAATGTGACATCGTTTCCCCAGTTTTGACCCCATGGCACTTGTTTTTAAAGGATTTTGTACCTTTCAAAAATGTATAATGAGTAATTTTCACTACACCACACCTCCTTTTTATGTATTGTATATAAATACACACAAAAAACAACTCATCAGTGGTTTTACCATAAATTAACATCAATATGAGGTCATTTTGATATGGTTTTGACCATTCAACGCACGTTTATTACTTTAAAACACTAAAAACTCATTTACAACCATAGTATGAAAACTGTAATTCAGAATGATTTGTTGTTAGTTCCTACATTTCAAATTTAAAACTATTGTAATTTTTAAATGATTTTCAGTCAATATTTATTCATTTACCTAGTATTGACCCCTCCAAACATGATATCAATGGATTTTTTTACCATTTAGAACTGTTTATCGAGTCAAAACCGATCAAAAAATCTAAGATAGTTTACCAACTTTTGGATAACAATCTATAATTAATTTTTTATATATAGGAAACAACCACATATCAATATATTATAATATTTGGTTATTATGACTTGAAATGTGTGTTTTCTATATAGAAGTTTCATTTTAGTTTTATTTATGGATGTTGTGTGTGTGTTGAAAATATGTGAATGGTCTATGGAATTTAGAATTTACCTCGGTGGGATGATCTATAAGGTTGGAAATTTCCTTAGGGATCATGTTAGTTATCTGGTGAAATATAGAAACTAAAACGTTTTCCATTTGTGACCACCACTGATCCTGTGTTTTCCTATAAGAGTCTTTTTTACACCTTTTCATCAATATTTCAATTTCTATTTTTGATTTTTGATCAATGGAACTACATGAACCCCCACCAGGTGTAGCATTAATAAATGACCCTTCCTTACTAAAGACAACCAATAGAGTATCCCTTGAACACATCACCCATACATGTCGGGGATTCTTCTTCCCTAAAACTATTCCAACTACAACATTCTTTGAAACTGATGATGATTGTGAAGGGTTTACATCACATTCTTCTTAGATTTTAACCTATTCATACAAAAATATTATCAATTATTTTTTAAAATATTCAATCTTCATAATTTTATCAAATTAATAAAATTTCCATTATTATATATTGTTATTTCAAAACTATAAAAATATAATAACGAAAATTATATTTAAACAAAAAAACTAGCCTTAAACACAATTAATTTGGACCAGCAAGATGTATCAAATGAAACCAAATTGGAATTTTTTGGTCCATGTAGTTGGCCCCATTAAATTGTGTTTAAGGATTATTAGTTGTAATAATATATTTTTCATTATTATGTTTTTTTGGTAATAAAATAATATAAAATGGTAATGAAAAGTACATATGCCAATGCCTCTGGTATGGTCATTTACAAAATTTTCATTGGTTTTCCTATGTACATTAAAAATCATATCTATTTGGCCCACAGAGTGACATAATTCATTATCCTTTATAAAATAATATAAACAAGTTATAAAAAACCTTGAGTTATAATAAAATAATATAAATAATAATGAATAAAATATAAACAAAAATTGTACTTTCTCTCAAAAAAACTCTGAGACCCAATGATGTGAGGAATGACATGCTTCTCACGATGCACTGTATTTTTTTTAAGATAATTACTAATAAATATCAAAATTAATAATAATTGTAATTTCATTGTGTTTATGTTATTAATATACCCTAAAATATAAAATTATCTCAAAAGATGCATCTTTGTTGATATTGACAAGATCTTCCATTTCTCATGATAAATGCCTTCAAGAACTTTATCATATATTTTTTGTGAGCTCAAAGAAGTGTCATTAAACTCATTCCATAATATTAATTTAAAATATCTCTATTTCTTGCCCAAATTTTTCAATGTCTGTGGGCATGAAATGATGTTAAGGATATCAAATTGAAAAAACATCTGGAAATAAAAAACATAACACTTTTTAAGTATATTACAAAATTTTACTCTTGTATTTTAAATTAGTTATCAAGGAAAATGAAATAAATATTACCTTTACTTGGGTATCAAATATCTCATTTTTTCAAGTTGTAGGAATATTCTTCTAATCATTATAATTAATAGGAAATCTCATTGTCTCTTAAGAAATATTCCCAAGAATCTTCTCTTAGATTCTGGTAGTGTCCCCAGCAGGAACCCCAAAATCATCAAATGGAACAATAATCTTGAAGTCCTTTAGGTCCCATATATATACCATGTTCATATTTGTATCCGTTATATAGTTGTCTTTATCTTTCTGAAAAATTCATTAAAAATTTAATAAAATATAATGTTATTTAAAAATGACATACATACCAGTAACGATAACTCACCAATCATGTCTAGATAGAGGGGTGACCAAATACTCTATTGTTTAAGGTGAATTAGTTGGTGGGATACCAATGATATCTGGGGAAATTTTTGGTTCACTAGCAGTATTGGGTATAATATAATATCCAGGATCCACCGAAGATGATGATAGTTGTGTCGTTCCCCAAGATTACGATCGTCTAGAATCCTAACTTTTTTTAATTCTCATAATTCCTACATTTCCAATGGTTTAGGTATATTAAAAGTAAAAAAATTAAAAACTAAAAGATTTTTACCAAAAATAAAATAAAACAAAAACAATGTATATATGTATGAAACACCTATCAATGTGAAGTTATAATATATTTTCATTACCTATTTATAAATTCAATTATTTTCAAATTCATTATGCTCATTGTTATCAACCTCAATTGTGATGAGTCCTTCATTTTCACCCTCTCTTGAAAGTTCTAATTTTTCTACATTGTTAGGAAAAAACTTTTAAGTGTTTTGTTGTTCATAAGGTTCAGTGTCATAAAGCACCAATTGATCTTCATCTCCCATATCATATAATTTTCTATACTTTTAGTGTACAACAAAATTCCAACCATAATGTATTCCATCATCCACATATTAAACCATCTTTTCTTTTGAATCCAAAATAAATGTATCATGATCTACATGATCATAGGTATCCATAAATTGAGAAAATTTGACAAAAATAAAATGTAACAAATCATTCACGATACCCCTAAAAATGTTGACCTGTTTAAATTTGAATAAGACAACTAAAAACTGTATATAATAGTTTAATTCAATTTCACCATTCAACTTCACATAGTATCCCACCTCTTTATGTGTAAATACACCACTATTTTGAGGTTTAAACTCTTCTTCATGATAAAATTTACAAAACATGAAGCCATGAATATTTTTGGAATTGAATCTCTTAGCCTTCCTTAGAGGACCACTAGCCAAAAACATCAAATCATTATATATTTCATCTCAATTTTCAACATTCCTTATCGAGAAAAAAGATATAAGATGTTACTTTTATCATAGAAAAAATTACTACACGTCAATAATATGAATATTAGTAAATACTTACTTGATGGGATAATAATTCAATAAACTCATTATTGACATCTTTTGTTAATTACAGCTCATTTTGAGCTTCACACCTTAGTCGCATATTTGTATTACTTTGAAATTATTCAAAAAATGGATCTTTAATAGCACTATTGGGTATTACATATCTACGTTCTTGTACTAACTCCAATTATATCTTTGTAAAATTTGACAGCATTCCAATTCGTTGTCCAATAATTGGAAATACCGATGACTGATTTTCAGAATTAGAATTAGGGGAGATGTCTTCAGAATGTCCAACATGATTTAATATATTCTCAATCACATTAAAATACCTATAAAATAAGGTCAATCACTCTTCGGATATGTAACCATCAGCAATATGTCCTTCTATTTGATCTTTATTCCTTTCATTTTATTTCAAATTACCTAAGTACCTGATGAAATAAATAAAAAACATTTTAAAAATTTTTATGCAATGATTTTATAAAATCGAATTTTCTAATGAAAATAAAAAAATATCAAAAAACCTCTCAATTGGATACATCCATTAATATTGTTACAATCCACCAGTTTAGCTTCTTTAACCAAATTAATAGTCAAATGAATCATTACTATAAAGAATGAAGGGGGAAATAATATCTCGAAATCAGATAGTGTCAAAACAATTATTCCTTGAAGTTTATCAAGCTTTTATGGCTTTAAATTTTTTTGACAAAGATCTTTTCAAAAGGTACAAAAATCAACTAAAATTGAAATTTATTTTTCATGTAAATTATTATGTAAAGCCAATGGAAAAAACTACTCCATCAATATGTTTGGGTCATAACTTCTCAATCCCTGTAACTTTCAATGTTTTAAGTCAACTCACCTTGATATATTCCTTGAATATCCATCTATAACTTTTACATTCTCTAAATTTATAAGGAATACATCTTTTCTTGTATTTCTAATTGTAAAAATTGTCAAAACATACTTTTTATTCTCATTTTCCCACAAACTGTGATTTATATTCATTAACTCCAAATCCTTATGAGAATTAATGTGATCCTTAAATTTACCATGCTCATTAAGCACCGCTAAAATTAATTTATCATCGAATTTATTCTCAATATTCATTATAATAATATTATAACGTATCAAATTATACTCCTAATAATGAAGTTTAAAAAATATACTCTTTTTCATCCTTTTTTGTGTTCCAGATTCTTTGAATATTGTTCTTCTTACCCTTTTCCCCTTCTTTAAACTGATGCCATTTTCTAAATTCTTTTGTTACATTCATTAATGTTCCAAAAATTTCTAAACTAGATAATACCTTTTGTGAATTTCTCATTTAAAAATCTCTATTTAATCGTTTTTTTTAACATGAATTTATGAAATGCATCAAGAAATCAACTGTGATAAATAAAAAACTATTTTCTTATATGATGTAATCATTGAGGTTCAAAATAAAAATTACAAATTGGACAAGTAAAACCAGTATGAGTATTCCATCCAGGTAAATTTATTAGTCCATGAAAGTCACTAATTATGCACATTAAATCATCATTCATTTTAAATAATAGTCTCTTTGAAGCATCATATGTTTCCACGCCATCATCCCATAATTCTCGCAATTATTTTATTATAGGTTGAAGGTATACATCAATGTCATTTCTATGAATTTTATTTCCATGAATAATCATAAAAAATAATGAAAGAAGTTTTCTTTATAGGTATCGTTGGAAGTAGGTTATAGGGGATTAAAACAACTGGAAAAATGCTACAATTTGTACTTAAAGAACAAAAAAGGTTAAAACCATTAGAATACAATCCCAAACCTATATTCCTATGATCTACATAAAAATATGGATATAGTGAATAAAACATCTTATATGATGTTGAATCATTTGGAATTCTCATCAATCCATTGTTACTATCCAGAGCATGCCCCTTCATGCCATAAGAATCCTTAGATGGAATGAATAACCTTTATGAGTGTGTTTCAGAAGAAAGTAACAGAGTACCTTTGTGAGAGTTTTATTCTTCTGTTTCATATTGGGGTTTCATTAATTGATACTGTCATTTTTTTATTACCTTAAATATACCTGTATGAAATATTGCGTATTTTTATTTGTTAGACTCTTCTCCCTAGCAAAGAATGAAATCATTAGGTCATGTATGTATCTTCGTATAGTCACGTCTAAGTTTCTGGATGACTTTCCTTATCTCATTTAATGATGTATGGATCTTAAATTCACTAAACGAATCATTAATAAACTCTAAAATCATGGAAATTTATTTTTCAGTAATTGCATAGAGAAACATGAAATGATAAACTTTATATAGAAAATAAAACTTCGATACATGGAACACCCTTCATAAAATTCTTGATGTATGTCTTCAACTAATTCATAAAAATCGTTTTTTTAGTCACTAATGTTCTGAGCAAGATTAACCTTCTCAAGATCAACTTAAATTCCTACTGATCTATTCAAATCTTGTACATTTTATTCTAAAAAACCAAATGGTTAATTTAACAAATTTTGAACTGAATTATCCGCTTTGGGGCCACTTTGTATTTCGTTTTAAAAAGTTGTCGTTGTTTTGACATTCCATAATATTTGATTCACCTTTCCAAATACACATAAATATCAAGGAGGAAACCATTTAAATATCAAATGATAATGTACTTCATTTTTATTCAATCATCGCTTGAATTTATAATCAGTACATTGACATTTTATTTTATCATCCACCAGTCAGTTTGAAATTATATAATCTAAAAATTCTTCCAAACCCTAGGCATATTGAGGGTTTTTAGTTAAATTAATCCAATCTTTATCCATAATTATTAGATTTTATTCTCCATATACATTTAGATATAATGATATAAATGTTTAGCCAAACAAATACAATCAAAATCAAATATCACCTAACTTCTCCATTGACTCTTTCATAACAAGTATAAAGGAAAATGGGATGAATAAAATAATTAATTTTTTTAATGAGTTTGTAATATAAAAAAATGAATCAAAAAATTGTTATTTCTCATAAAAAATATGAATAATTTCAAAAATTATATTATAACCACATTTTAGAACAATGGAATCCCATGAATGTTATAAAAGATATCAAATATATCTTCTTAAATTGAGAGTTTAAAGGTGAAGTGTCTTTCTTGATAAAGATAAATTTAATTTTTTTTAGGTTAAAGAAGGATATATATTGGTTAGCATAAGACTCAAGATCACTGTATTTGAAGTTAGATACATGCTTGAAATAATTCATAATTAATGATGGAAGTGCGGAAAATTGTCTCTACATTAAAGATGATAAATATGTATCACTTTTTGACATTTTATATGTTGATGATATTATTTTTATGGGATAAAAATATAATTGTGTATTATACCCTAGTGTTGTAACTATGGATGGTTAATTCCATTGAAAACTTAGCTTCATTGATCAATGTCTAAACCATTTGGCATGATCCAACTAAGGCCAAGAGAATCCCTTTAAAAATATGAATAAAAATTATACTTTATTTGGATAT
Organism: Viscum album; assembly: GCA_963277665.1. Classification (NCBI taxonomy): domain Eukaryota; kingdom Viridiplantae; phylum Streptophyta; class Magnoliopsida; order Santalales; family Viscaceae; genus Viscum; species Viscum album. Next base: position 1,905,149,321 of record OY728152.1, on the reverse strand, counting down.
CATGATATGACATAAATATGAAAAATATCACTATATATCCATATTCTATTGAACTGGTTAAGTGTGACTTCATATTGTTCTATGAATTATATAAATCAACTCTCTTCACATAAAATCGATACATATGTTCCTTCAATTTGGGCTACACATACAGAGCATGATGTTAACATAAATTTGAATAATGTATATTGTGATTTTCAAATAAAGTGACAAAAAAAATATTTAGTTGAGTTAACAAAAAACAAACTATACACTATAATTAGTTCTCTTAAAAATCATGTTAGTTAAATTAAAATCAATGAAAATATTTTGGATGTTCCAGTTACTATAACCAATAATTGATTATCTTGAATGTAAAAATTAACCCTAACTAATATATCATTATTCGATAGATTTTATTAAACCAAATGATTCCTTACATATGCATAAAACATGAATCATTCTGATAAATTTAAAATGGGTCTAATATTTGATTTTCAAGCACTTTATCCTTATAGGTCTTTTCAGGGTTGGTTATGATACCAAATGAGACCCCAAAACCCACAACCAATTGGTCATGAGTTGAGAAATAGTCTCAATTATGTACATGTCAAAAATTTGCTGCATTAACAAATATAGAAAAATGTGGAATTAATTAATATAAAATACAAACCATGAAATTATGAATGATCTAGATTCCATAAATTACTTATATCATAAACTAATTTAATTTTTTTTATTAAAACATAAGAATAATTAATTATTATTATAACTCCAAACAAATAACTGAAAAATAAAAATAACACATTATAAACTGAAATTACATATATAAATTACTATTGAATGAATAAAAACAAATTATATATTGTTGTTATCAACCATGATTGTCCATATAATGCTACTCAATAATATATTTAGGGTGAGGATGATGCAACCTATAAGGGGGTCTACATTTTCAGTGAGGAGGGGATCTGAGCCGAGGAGAGGGAGGTCGGGGGTTCTGCGTCGTTATCTAGGAGGGGAACCAAGTTGGGGAGAGGGAGATCAGAGGGGGGTTATGAGTCACCAACAATGAGGGAAACTATGAACCCTATAAAGGGACGTTAGAGGGGGGTTCATGAGGGTCAGAGTCGAAGGGGTGGTTGCGGAGGTTGGGGTCTCCACTGAGAAAGGAAAGGATTGGTCGGAGGGGTTGGGGATGGGGTCGCGGGGTTGGGGTAGGCACCAGGGAGGGGAGAAAATAATGTCGGGGGAGGGGGAAAGGGGTCAAGGTCACACAAATAAAGAAGGACAGGGTGGAATTTGAGTTTTTAAAAAACATTTAGAGTAGGTTTAATTGAAACCACCTCTATTTAAAAAAAAATATAGCATGAGTTTGATCAAACAATCTCTATATGCTCTTTTTTATCTTCTTTTATTTTACAGTGGTTACTAGAAATACCTATAATAAACCAACTCTGTGTAGTTATTTTTTTAGTTAGATTCACATTTATTTTAACTATTTGGAAATCACGTGGTATGCATCCTTCAGTTTTGGTGGCAGTTTTCATGGTTTGTGTATAGTTAGAGAAACCATGTGTCCTATAGTGAAAACCATGCATCATTTGGACATAGGGGGCTTTACAGTTGGTGCATGGTTAAACTTACTATGTGGAAAAACCATGAACCCATTCAGAATAGATTATATGGGATCATGGTTAAGGTGTGTGGTTAGTTAAATCATTCGACATCCTTGAGGAAATTGTGCGACCTTCCTCCAAACTATTAAAAATGGTATTTTACCCATTTCCATTATTTATTTTATGCCTAATTTACTCATAATATCATATTATTTCACCATTATTCTTACCTAGAAATTTGGAGGTATCTCCCCATTGATTCTAAGTTGAAATACTTCGTTCTTGATGGATCTCATTGAGGTATGTTGCGATTTTGATTTAGTTTATCATCCTCTTTGTAGATCCTTGTTAGATCTATTCTCCTCTCATCTTATGAAACCAAAATGGGATAAATATTCTATATCTATGGGTTTCATCGAGGTTTTAATTTTTTCTTATGGGTATAGTATTGTAAGGATCTGATATACTTTTCTTCGGTCTCTATTTTTGAATGAGGTTTGTTATACATCCATTTTGATGTAGGTGTTTCCATAAAAAGGGTTAATTCTATGAATTGATTATTATTCTTATGAAATTACTTTGTAATGTTCATTTAATTGAATCTATTTGTATAAAAAGGGATTTATTGAAAATATAAATGTTTTTAAAGGGGTACTCTTTAAAAAGGGGGTTTTTTCCACCAAGTATTTGTTTAAATGTGGAAATGGTAGTTTTGATTTTGAAATGAGTTTTCAAATATTGATGTGGATAGGCTTGGCTTTAAAAATGTTTTATATAATTTTGATCTTTATTTTGAGAATGGTTTTTGAAAATTGGTATTTTGGGAACCTTGGGTGCATTGTGAAATCGAAATGGGTATCCTTAGTGTGTGTGGTTCTACTTGGGGTTACTTTTTGATATTGACTATCAGGACTCGATATTGGTTGGTACCAAACTATTATGGGTTTAGGCTATGATATGTATTCAACGTATTCTCATAGTTAATGAGCCTAATAATTTGTGCTTTGTCATTTTTGGTTATTTATCGCAAGATTATTTTTGTCATGGATGGTTTCCCTATTTTTTATTCACAAGAGAATGTAAGATAAAACTTCACATGATGAATTATTTAATGGTTATTTGTTTAATTTATTACCTCATCATGTATGTATATGAATCCCAATTTTATTTATTACACATGTCATATTATTTATTTATGAATTTGGAAATCCTTTATTAAAACCAATAGAAAAAGATTTACATGTGGGTTTGGATTTATGGAAATGATTTGGAAAACCTTTTTTAAAGATAGAACTATTTCATTATTGATATTATACCTTTTATAGACTATATGGTGGAATCCTATAGGGATTTATTCTAATACCCTAATTTTTTCCTTTGGTAGGTTGTAGATTTTGTATTTCCAGACCTAGGTAATGGGATGAGCATCTTGTAGCACATTGGCTTGTCTTATTGTCACATCCTTTGGTTCAAGATGGTTTAAAGGTGATAATTGGTCACAATGAGACTTTTTAGTTATGTATTATTCATAATTTTCTTGTTTATCCTATTGGGATTTGTTTGTATGGATATTAGATGTATTTTATTAGACCTAAAGTACTCTATTTTTATGTATTATTTTGGTTATATTCAAGACTTATTTCGGTTATCATGTTGTACCTCACCCACATGTAATGAGTCAGTTCAGGTGCCCTATCTAGTTTAAATAGGTTTTTCAATTTGATATAAAGGGGATTATCCTGATGATTTTTTAATACTAAATGAGTTTGGTTATGTTTTTTCGGTAAATAAGAGTTATGACCATCGAAATTTGGGTCATAACTATGGGAGGTTGCCTGGCCATCTCACTTACGTGACCGAACGTGAGTTACCATGTGTGTTCTATAGAATGTTACTATGTTTGAGACTTGGATTTTGAGGTTATTTGAATGAAATATATTAGAATTTTATTTAAATGGACCTTTTAATTCTTAAATCATATCTTTTCATTCATGGAATTCATAATTGCTCAAAATTATTGATGTTCTAAATAATAGATGTAAATTCTTGAAGTTGGTCCTAAGATATTAGAATATGCTCTAAAGATAATTGGTTATAGTATTATTATTAATATATAATTTCTCTAAGTATAGATCTTCGAAATATGATATAGGAAGCTACAATATACGATCTACATGTGAATCCTTCACTGGACCCTTCCTTGGTTGAAGCTATAATCCATATAATTTAGACTCTAGGTCAAGCGGGTGTTGAGAACCCTTGACGTATTGTAATGACCCAAACTTTTATCAATGAAAATTAACTTCTTATCATAATATCATAAATAAAATAAAATCATAAAGATAACATAATAAAAACATTATAAATTAATTATAAATTAAATAAATGGTATTTCTAGAAATTAAGGAAATAATGGATTAATGACATGACCCTTCGAATATTACCTAAAAATTACGAATAGTAATCGAGCTAATAGAATAGTAATGTCACCTATGAAAATATAAATAAAAATTATGAATCTTATAAATAAAAATATTATATAATTGTATCATAAAATAAGTAAATAGTTTTTAAAAAAATGATAAATTAAGTCCTGGTTTTTTTGTAAATCTTAAATGTTTATTTATGATTTTATAATTATTTAAATGAAAATTTATTCCCCTAAAATATATTAAGATATTAATATTTTTAAAATAATAATTATAAGTTATTTTTGTAAGAAATTAATTAATTTTTCAAAGTGTCATAAAATCTGTTATATCATTAAAATTTCTATTTTTCAACTAAATATTGATTTTATATAAGGATTAAATTTATTATATTTAGAAAAAGAAGTCATAAAATATTGTTCATTTTTTAAATTAAAATTTTTAAATTCATCAACGGTGATTTTTTGGTAATTTTTTAAAATACTACAAATTTTTTATGAATAGTAAAAATATAGTTTTCATGTAATCAGTGTAACCTAAATTACATCATTCATGATGTATTAAATATATAATGATTTCTATAACATAAAGTTAGGATATTATATATTTAATTAGAAAAATTATTTATTAAAAAATAATAATCTGAATTTCCAAACATAAAAAGTATTTTCCAAAACCTTAAGTCAAACATGATTAATTAAAATATCATTTTTCTCTATTTCCACTTTCAATTTTAATAAATTAATGTATTAGAATTATAAAGGTTTTTTAAATTATTAAACCCATTTTATAATATTAATATGTTATTTTTATTTTTTAAAATTCACTATTACATGTCTCACCACTGATATAATATTTTATTTAATATTTTTTTCGAAAGATACCCATATCCTCGAGTATAAATAACCTCTCTCCCTTCACTTGAAAAAAAAATCATTCAACCCTTTACATATCCAAATATATACCCAAATATTCCCTCTTAAGCCTATAATAAAACCTAGTGTTTTTTTGTATCCATCTAACCCAAATAACTAAGGGATTTATAGTGTCATAAAAGAGAAGTCACGCTGAGGAAAGAGTGAGTTTCCATTAACTCTTTTCTATTTTATTATTAGCCTTATTTTTTTCAATTACTTTCAAAACCATATACTATGTAATTAATTATGAAGTAATTTAACATTATATTAATGATGTTAAACTACTTCAACTATCCTATATATGAAACATATAATTTTCATACTCCATTTTCCCGCTCTTTCAAAAACGTCCCATTGAAGGTCATTTAACCACCTACAGAGACATTTCCAAGTAAATTATTATAACCACCTTAATGAATGACTAGTATGAATTATATATAACATATAAATATTTAATTTCATGTATTATATTCTTCTATAATTTTATATTTTACATTTAACATAATAGCAAAATCAAGGAAAACGTGAAATCTTAAGAAAAACTTGATATCAAAATTCATAAAAAAGGTAATAAATATAATCCAATGATTATAATTGTATATATTTTTATAAATTACATTAATTAACTTTGTTATTATTCTTTTAATAAATATAAATTTTTTATTTAGGAGATGCAAAAGATATATAATTAAGCAGGAATTAGGGTAAGGGGATTTCTCAAACCCAACTCCTTGTCTTTGGGTTATTCCACTTTCATTTAAAATTTCAAGGTGGATATTAATATAATATTATGAAAATAAAATTTTGTTGTTATTCCATCTTATTTTTTGGGATATTAATTTTTCCAATCTGAATTTATGAAAAACAAATTGATTTTTCCTAAAGAACTCTTCTTTCCAATCCACATCTTGAATCCACTAGAGATTTTATATTCATCACACAAGTGTGATGAATATTATATAAAATATGTTTTTCCATTTATTATTTAGGAACCAAAAATTTTATTCATGAATTATTGTTTTATGAATTGATACCCATTCCTTTCCATGGGTTATTTTATGTCTAAGATCGATACATGATCCTCGTGGCATGCATGACAATGTTAATGTTATGATGTGATAAATGCACCCATATTTATATAGTACTCCAATTGATTAGTAAATGTGATTTATCTCATTATATAAGATCAAATATGTGTGAAAATGATGCTAGATTTTTTCAGGATGATGATGTTATGGTTGTGCACATATTTTATGCATGAACATGATGCTTGAATTTTTCATAGCTATGTGTGTTATTTAACCACTATGACATGTTGTTTAATTTTTATAAATTTCTAAATTCCATGCCTTTATCTAATTCTTCCTATTAGGATTAGGATGATCATACTATTCTTATGTTGTAATGATGATGAATATTCTCACCCAAGTTATATTAATTCATGTTCCTTATCCTCTTACTATGATTTTAGATCAACCCTTTCATTGATGTATATCCCAGGTGATTACTTGTTATAAATAGAACACAAGGGACACTAAGAAGATAAATAATAAATAATTAAATAAATTTTATATTTTATTATGTAAATGTGGTGTGTGAACATAATTTTTCTGCGACAATTAACTGTTTGATCCTAGATTTGTAATTTTATTATGTTTTTCATATATAAAATGATGTATTAGTATTGTATGAAAACTAGTGTCTTTGTAGTTGGTATTAGTGCATGTTTTAGTTTTTTTTGGAATTAGGATTAGAGAATATTAGTGAAAACCCTTTATATGAGACTATGTAAACAACCAAGAATCATTATTTTAGAAAAATATTAAACATAAGGATCCCACAAGATATGGAATTATAGTTAATTTTCCAAAGGAATCAATTATTTATTCATGACTTGTGGAATTATGGTTTTTTGTTCAAAAATTTTCTATTTTAGAAAATGGTGGGAACAAGTAGAAACCATTCCATCAACCCATTTTAGGGATAGTGAAATTATTTCCCGAATGACATCCCCAATGCCTTGGGATGTGGAGTTCAAAATCTCATGTAAATTATTACAAAACTATATTAAGATATGAATAATAACCTGAATAATGTTTAATTTCCACCACCTAAGAGGGAGAAATTGGCTCTTGAATATTTTATGTTTAAATGACCACTGAGATTTAGAGGATCATCTAATCCACTCGGCACAAAATAGTGGGTCAACTCAATATAGATTATATTTTCTTTGACTCACTATTCTGTAATGGAGAAGGTGACTTTGGTCATTTACCATTTATATGGATAAGCCTATAAATAGTGGGAATTGATTAAGAACACCAACACAAAGGATGAAATTGAAGATTTGGATTGTTTATACTTTTAAAAAATATATCTCATTAAGTATTTTCCTTGAACTATTTATAGGAAGATGGCGAGAGAATTTATAGAGTATAAGAAAAAGGAAGGTAAATTTGTCATGGATTATGAAGAAAATTGCACAAGGTTTCAAAGGTACACTTCATGATTTTTTATCAATAATGACACAAAAATTGATATATTATTTAGGGGTTTAAACCCACACCTTAAAAAGGATCTAGTTATTCAAGAATTTAGACGTTATGAAGAAGTTGCATGATGTGATCACAAAGCGGAGATAAAGTTTGGAGAATGGTCTCATGGATATATAGATATGAAACGAAAGATTAAGATTCAAGTTAGATGATCTACTCATAAATGTGGAAAGAAAAATTAACCACCCACATGATAAAAATGTGGGAATAAGCATCATAAAAATTTCCTCAAAGGGATGAAGAAATGTTTCAAGTGTGTGGGAGAAGGCCACCAAGCTCATGAACGTTGAAGAGACATGATGAATCTAGAAAATGTAGTGGAGGAAAGGAGATAACCACCCATGGTTCAATGATTCAATTGTAGGGAGAAAAGAAATATTTAAATTCAGTGCACTAAACTAAGACCCCATGAGTGTAATCAGCATCAGCATCCACCAACAGAAAAAGAGAAAGGGAATGTTTATTCCTTCACTATTTCTGAGGTGGAGAGCGAAAATAATGAGGTGACATTTATTTTGGTTATTCATTAAAGAATATAAAATTTACTATTTTATTTGGTTCTAAAAATTCTTTCATGACTTTCACTTTTAGTTCAAATAATCAAACACCACCTCAAAATATGGAGGTTAAGTTATCTGTGAGAATATAAAATAGGGAAATTATTGAATCCAAAGTATATACCTCTTCTCCGATTAATGTTTGTGGATTGAAAATCCCATTAAATATTATCTTAATTCCTTTAGTGTAGTTTGATTCTATATTGGACATATATTGGTTATTTTTATACAAAGACAACATCAATTATCAAGAAAGGTAGACCACTCATCACATCTCGAGGCATCCTTCAATTATCTATAAGTGTAAGGAGGAGGATGAATATCCTTCAGATTTTTCATCTCAGTTTTGGATATTATTGACTTAGTATAAATAATATATTTCTTAAATGATTGATATAAAAGGAGATAATCATGCTTGAAAACATTCTCATTATGAGGAACTACAGTAATGTGTTCATTGTGGAATTTCCCAGTCTTCCTCATGGAAGACAGGTTGAGTTCCAAATTGAACTTATTCCTTGATCTATGACTATATCAAAGAAACCATATAGAATGGACACCATTTTGTTGGAAATAAAGAAGAAATTATGATTGAATCTGTATAATAGTTTTATACATTTGAGTGCCTCACCATGGGTGGCTGCTCCAGTCTTCTTCATCAAGAATAAGGATGGATCGATGTACCTCTGAATTTATTATGATAAACTCAAAAAAATCATGAGAATAAAAAATTATCCCCATCCAGGGATAGATTAGTTGTTTGTTCAACTTCATGGGGACATGTATTTCTATAAGGTGGACCTTCAGTTGGGATATCACTAATTGAAGGTGAGTAAGTAAGATATTTCCAAGACTAAATTCCGAACGGGGTTTGGAAACTATGAGTTCATAGTGATTCCTTTCAAACTCACTAATATTCCAGAAATATTGAGGGATTTAATGAATTGAGTCATTATTTATTACCTATAAAAATTTGTGTGGGTCTTTATTTATGATATTCTAATTTACTTCAAGTGTAAGGAGGAACATTAGGAGGATTTTAATTCTTTTTCTAAATACCTTGTGAAGGGAGAGGCTATATAAAAGGTATAGTAAATGTGTGTTTTAGATGGAGGAAGTATCAATAAGGGGGTATGTTATCAATAAAAAAGGAATATATATATATACCCTTATATCATAAATGCATTCTATGAGTGGCCCAGGCCAATATCTATAATAGATATCTGTAGTTTCTTTGGTCTATCTGGGTATTACCGATGATTTGTGAATAATTTCTTATGATTTCCAAACCCATTAACCAAAATTAATTAGAAGGGAAAAATGTTTTTTTGGACCATTGAATTTTAAGACTACTTCAATGAGTTGAAATAGATTCTTATCACTACACAATTTCTCACACTTAGAAAAAGTGGGAACTCTTTGGGGTATACATTAATGCATCAAAGTAGGGATTATGTTGTGTACTAATGAGAAATAATAAAGTGTTATAATACACCTCATGGTAGTAGAAATTAATTAGTAAAACAATCCCAATCATTATCTAGAGATGGATATTGTGATCTTTTCATTAAAAATATGGCTTCATTATCTATAAGGGGAGACATGTGAAATATATATTGATCATAAGAGCCTCAAATATATATTCACAGAAAAGGAGATTAATATATTTATGAAAATAAGGTTATTGATCATCATGGATTATGACTACTCAGTCCACTTCTATCCTAGTAAGGAAAATAAAGTGGAAGATGTTATAAGTATAAAATATCCTGCAACATTGTCAATTATTAGAATTTGGAAGGATCAAATCTTCATTGATTTGAAAAGGGTGGATATGGGAATCATTAAGGAAGTAACCTCACCAATCCTTTATAAAATTATTGCTCAACCATTCCTTATGGATAAAATAAATAATGCTCGAAGAACTGATGTGGAAATTCAGAAAAAGGGAGACGCTATCAGAGAAGTGAAATCCTAGGAGTTAAATTTTTTTGAGGAATGATTCATAAGATTTGGGTCACGACTATGTGTACCATCCAATCCAGGTATAAATAAATAACTTCTAAATGATGAAAATATATCTACCTTCTTTATTCATCTTTGGATCACAAAGATGTATCAAGATCTATGAGAGAACTAATTTTGGGACAATATTAATACATATATTACAAAATATACATCAAAGTGTCTTGTGTGTCCACAAGTGAAGTCTGAAAGAGAACATTCTAATGGTTCGATGAAACCATTACTCATAATAACATTGAAATGGTAAAACATTAATATAGAATTTATCATCATATTTAAAAATAAATCCAGAGTAAACAAAGATATATGGGTTGTTTTGGATCATCTTAAAATGATATCTCACTTTATCACAATCCGAGAGGACTTCTCATTGGATCAACTTGTACAAGTATACATTGGAGAAGTGGTAAAATTACATAGAGTACCACTATCAATTGTATCCATTCAAGATCTGAGATTCAACTCCAAGTTATAGAAAAGTATCCAACATGATCAAAACATTTAGCTAAACGTTATTACAATTTATCCTTCTTAAACTGATGTCAAATCTGAGTAGACTGTTTAGATACTAGAAGAAACGTTCAGATAATGTTCTATGGACTTCAAAAGAGGGCGGGAAAATATCTAACTTTGTTTGAGCTCACATACAACCACACTTTCCACTCAAGAAACTAAATAACTCAATATGGATCCCTATATGGTAAAAGATACATAACACCGACATCATGGGATGAAGTTGGAGAATGTAAGATGATAGAATGAAAAATGGTCGAATAAATGGTAGAAAGGGTGAAAACCATTCATTAGTACATCAAGGAAATATAAAGTTGATAGAATAGATATGGATATAATAATGGAGGGACCAAGATTTTATGGTTGGATACATGGTATTCCTCCACATACCTCCATGTAAGTGGATCATGAGACTTGGGAAGAAAGAAATGTTAAGTCCTAGGTACATCGGCCCCTTCAATATTATTGATCATGTCAGATTTTTGTCCTATCAACTAGCATATACACCAACCATGTCTCAAGTACATGATGTATTCCATGTATCCCTCTTTTGGAAGTACATACCATATCCCTCAAATTTACTAAATTTAGAGTTGGTAGAGTTGGAAAATGATCCATCTTATGAGGAGAATCATGTAAAGATATTGGACTTAATAGAGATTTTTTTATGCCACAAAAAACTCACCTTGTCAAATTATTTTGGATGAATCATAAATATGAAGATGATATTTGGGAACTAGAGGAAGCAATGAAAGATAAATACGCTAACCTTTTTATGTAAAACAAAATTTTGAGGGAGAAATTTTAAAAATGGGGAAGAATCTAATGACCCAAACTATTATAATTTTAAATTACCTTTTATAATAATTTCATAAATAACATAAAATCATTTAGATAACATAATAAAAAATTTAGAAATAAATGATAAATTAAATATAAGGTATTTCAAGAAATTAAGGAACTAATGGAATAGTAACAAGACCCTTAGAATAGTAACCCAACCATTATGAAGATTAACCCAACCAATAAAATAGTAACCTCACCTATGAAAATATAAATAAAATTTATGCATCTTATAAATGAAAATATTCTATAATTATATCATAGAATAAGTAAATAAATTTTTTAAACTGATATATTAATTGCTGCTATTTTTTGTAAAACAAAAATGTTTATTTTCAATTTTATAATGATTTAAAATGAAATTTATTTTCATAAAATATGTTCATACATTAAAAAAATTTGTATTATAATTATAATATATTTTAATAAGGCCTTCATTTATTTTTCAATGATTCGTAAAATCAGTTAAAAATTAAAATCATTATCTTTTGAATATTTGACGATTTAAATTAAAAATTAGAATTTTTATATTTAGAAAACTATTTTCATAAAATGGAGTATATTTTGGAAATAATCATATCAAAATTTTCTAATAGTTATATTCCAGTAATTGTCTAAAATACTTCAATTTTCGGATGAATAGTAAAAAAACAAAGCATTCATGTGACCAGTGTAACTTAAATTACATCATTCATGATGTATTAGTGAAATAATGATTTATAGAATGTCATGTTCAGATATTAAATATTTAATTTGAAAAATTATTCATTAAAATATAATAATCTCAATTTTCAAAAGTAAAAATTATTTTCCAAAACTAAAAGTCAAAAGTGAATACTTAAAATAGAAAATTTTCTCCTTTTACACGTTCCATTTTAATAAATAAATAAATTATTATTATAAATGTGTTTTAAATAATTAAACCCATTATATTATATTAATATATGATTTATATTTTAAAAAATTCACTATTTCAAGTCTCACCTTTGATACAATATTTTATTTAATATTTTATTCTAAAAAATACCCCTCTTCTCATGTATAAATTACCCATCACCATTACCTTACTAAACCACTCATTCCACCATTTAAAAATCCAAATATATTTCAAAATACTCCATATTAAGCCTATTATAAAACCTAGGGAATTTTTGGAGCCATCAAAATCTAATCGCCAAGGTTTTTATAGAATTGTACAAGAGAAGCCACATTGAGGAAAGAGTAAGTCTCCATTAACTCTTCCCTATTTTCTTCTCATCCTCATTTATTCCAATTAATTTCAAAAAAATATACTCTAAATTTAATTATTAATTAATTATAAATTAAATTAATGGTTTTAACAGACTTAGTGTATCACATATATATATAACATATATATTTTCGTACTCCCTTTTCTCGCTTATTCGACAATGTCCCGTTGATGTTCGGTTAACCACCTTCAGAGAAATTACCAAGTCAATTATTACAACAACATTCTGGTATAGATAGTATGAATTATATATAATATATAAATATGTAATTAAATGTATTATATTCTTCTTTAATTAATTATACTAATGTATAAGTTACATTTAACAAAATAGAGAAATCAAGGAAAAACTAGAAATTGTAAGAGAAACATGATTTCAAAATTCTTAAAATTCATCAAAAAAATAAAAAATAAAAAATAATAATTATAATTGATATATATTTGTATAAATGAATCTAATTAACTTCCATGTCAATGTTTCAATAAATTTAGTTTTTTTTGTTCATGAGGCACAAAAGCAATATAATTAAACATGAATTAAGGTATGGGGATTTCTCAACCGCAACTCATTTTGTTTGGGTTATTACCCATTAATTTAAAATTTTAGTGTGGATTTTATTCTAATATTCATAAAATATCATTTTATTTTTCCTTATTTTTATTTTTTTGGATATACAATTTCCCAAATATAAATTTATGGCAAAAAGTTAACTTTTTCAAAAAAAACTCTTTCCAATTCACTTCATGAATCCACTTAACATTGTTTATTCTTCACTCAAGTGTGATGATTGATCTATAAAATTTGTTTTCCCTTTATTATTTTGGAACACAAAATTTATTCATGAATTACTATTTTATGAAATGATACCCATTCCTTTCCTTGGGTTATTTTATTTATAACATTGATATATGATCTATGTGTCATGCATGATTATATAAATGTTATGATGTGACAGGTACACCAAAAATTATACAGTGCTCAGCTACATTGGGTAATGTGATTTATCTCATGAGATAAGGTGAAATATGAATAAACATGACAATAGTTTTTTTAAAATCATGATGTTTTGATTATGAACATATGTTATGTGTGAACATTGTGTTAGATTTGTTCACAACTATGTGTAGTATTTGAACACAGGGACGTGATGTTTCATTTTTATACATTTCCACATTTCATGACTTTATCTAATGATTCCTCTCATGATTGTAGTTATTTTCCAATACTTATGTTATGAAGATGATGATGATTATTCTCACCCATGTTATATTGATTCATGCTCTTTATCCTATTAGTGGTATTTGAGATCACCCCTTCCATTGATGTATTTTATCAAGTGATTACTTGTTCTAAATAGAATGAAAGGGACACTAAGAAGCTATAGAATATGTAATTAAATAATGTTCATGTTTTCTTATTTAAATGTGACGTATGAGTCAATTTTTTCTAAGACCCTAAACTATTTGATCTTGGATTTGTAAGGCTTCTATATTATTTATATTTAAAATGATTTACTAGTCATGTAAGGAAAATTAGGATCACTATATGTATGGTGGATCAGGGCTATGAATTTACTAAGAAGCATACACCCATCTTCTATGGTGAAAAATGACCCTAGGAATATGAGGAGTGGACTGAGAATATTAAGAGGATCATAAACTTCTTGAAGACTCTTGAATACTCTAAAATGGGTTTTTCAATGTACATACTCAGGGGAAAGATAAGGATATTTTGGGAATATAAGATACACGATAATTTTCACATGGATCATACCCGGACCTCTTTAAAAGAATATTTAATCATAAATTTTACCTTGAGAAATTATGTGTGGTGAAGACCCATGAGTTTTTGACATTAGATTAAGGGGAGCATACTGTTCTGGAGTATTCCACCCACTTTGGTGATCTAGTGTATCTAGAAACTGAGCTAGGTGCCATTAAGTACCAAAATGTTTGATGGTTTGACTTGGTACTGAGGTCAGATATTCAGTCGATGTTAATTAACATGTTCTCTTTGACCTTCATGGAGGTAGTTCAAAAAGAATCATTGGATGAGGCAAACATAGCTAGGATGATAGGTTTGGGTGGATATTTCATTGGTGTAGTTTTTATCCAGGCTGTGTCATCTATCCAGAAAAGGATGTGCAAGGGTGCTATGTTTTTACAGGAACATTTTCAGAAGATTCTTCGGAACGACACTAGATTGTCTAATATCACTATGAAAGTTGTGGTAATACAAATCCTACCTCTATGAGTGATCTTATGACATTCCATGAGTATAGATTATTCAGCCATCATTATTGTTTTTGTGAAATGATATCCTTGGTTTGTATAGTAGGATCCACTCTCACCATGGTTTTGAATGTTTTTACTAATTCTTCCAAGGGTGGTGGTTCTAATCCATATTTAAAGTTGTATGGTCATGTGGCAAAGTCTAGACAGATTTATGAATTAGATTATGTTCTGGAATAATCTAAAGTAGTGACGAATACTATTAGAGGTACAATTTTTATTTCATCTTCTATGGTGATAAATTTTTTTTGATACAAGTGATACTAATTAATTTACATCATAAATGTTAATTTACATCTTTGGTTTTGGTTTGGAACTTATTTCATTCATGTTTGATCTTTACATGCCTTTGGGAAAGAGGTCTGAACAATGTTTCAAGTGTTTTTTGTATTGGTTGATGATATTCGATAATGTGGTGATATGGGAACTTTTAGTTCTTGATATATAAATCTTAAACCTAACAATTGGAATGAGCTGTATGATTAGTATTAAGGACCAAATATACTATTATCATTATTTTTTAGGTGTTTATCTTTGATGGGGCCACTCAGGTTTTTCATGGTGAGTGGGACTCTAGATCGAGAAGGGCATAACATGTTGTTCCTTATACTGGGGTAGTCTCATACCAGTTGTTAGATATTTTTCTTAATGTTGTCAACCCTTGTGGGGTATTTTTCTTCTTGTGGTGGGGTGTGGATACACTAAGGTCTTTCCAAATGATTTTTTTTGGTTTAATACCATAGAGAGTGGTCAAAATTACTATTGAATTTCTCCATTGTATGATTCCCATTTCTATAAAATCTTATTAAATAGAACCTATAGAGTTTGTCAAACTTAATGACCTTCATGAGGATTTACAGACTAAAGGGTATATGTTTCCTAGTGTGTCACCATGGGCTTTTCATTTCCTTTTTTATAATAAGGAAGATGGAAGTCTCAAACTTTTCCTGGATTATTAAATGTTTAATCAGGTGAATGTTAAGAACAAATATATTTTTTCTATTATTGGTGATATCATTTCCCATCTTAGAGGGTAATGATGGTTTTCAAAGGTTGACCTTAGGTAAGGTTACAACCAGTTGAGAGTTTGAGAGGAGGATATATATAAGATGGTGTTAATGATCCAGTATGAGAATTTTGAGTTTTTGGTAATGTCATTCAATCTAACTAATTCTCATTGGATATTAATGGAATTGATTAACTGAATCTTTTATCAGTTCTTGGAATATTTTTGAGGTGTTTTTGGATGATATTTTGGTATAATACAATACTGAGGAGGATCCTATGGAAAATTTAAATATCATTCTATGAACCGTGAAAGAACATCATCGGTATGGTATGATTTCCAAATGTGTGCTTTTGATCTGTGAAGTGAAATTTCTAAAGCGTGTGATATTTGATAGGGTTTTCATAGTAGATCCTCACAATATACAGGATTTTATGTATTTGGAGTATCATAGAAATGTGTTTGTGATCAAATGATTCTTGGTTTCAGCTGGTTATTATAGATGGTTTGTTTAGGATTTCTCCAAGATTTCATCATCGATTATAGCTAATATGTAAGGTTATAATGTTTGAATGGAATGAAAAATTTCATAGAACTTTTGAGGAGATGAAGGTGAGGTTACTCCCGCATAAATTTTGATTCTTCTATATCTGAGTTTGGGTTATGTTGTTTTTTGCGATGGTTCTAGTATGGGTTTTGGAAGTGTCTTAATATAGGAGAAATAGTTGGTGGCATATGGATCTCTCTATTTATTCTCTCATGAGAAGAATTGTCATACCCATGATCTTGTGTCTGCAAACATTATTCATGTACTCAAAAAATGGTGATGCTATATCTTTGGGGAGTGGATTATAGTGTATTCTGATCATAAGAGCTTGAAATACATTTTGACCTAGATGGATTTGAATTTGTGATACATATGTTGGGTGGATTAATTTTAGACTTTTTATTTGGAGATTATGTACACTCTTGGGAAAAGTAATTTGGTTTCTAGTGAATTGAGTATAAAAATTACTAACATAATCCATGATGGAATCAATTAAGGAATCGTCTCTAATGAGTTTGGTTGTTGAGATGATCTTGGGAGTGGAAGAGGGTGGTGAATAGGTGTTCTTGGATTAGATGAAAGCTGAATTGTCTTTTTATGAGCGATTTTGGCTTGATCAGGTGGTATTCATCGAGTTCCAATTTTTTATTAAAGGAATTAATGGTGGTGAGACCTTGGGTGAGTGGTTTCGATCTCCCTGTATTTCTTTGTGCTTCTATAGAATATCTGTTGTTCTAATTTCTATGAGGAAAGAGTTAATGGATAGTGGAAAATGGTCATATTGGTCCATACAAACTAGGTATAACAAGATGAAGCATTACTTGAGACAATGGTATTCATGTCTAGGGATGTGGTAGTTGATTTTAATTATTTTTTCAAAGTGTCATACTTGTCAAAATATTAAGGAGGAACACTAGCGACATGTAGGTTTGTTGAAACCTTTTTCCATTTTATAATAGAATTAGGTTGATATTTCCAAGTAATTCATCATTGATTTTATATGGAATCCTAGCAGGAAAGATGTGATTTGGATGATAATTTATCAAATTATGAAATCATATCATTAATTTCCCATCAAGGAGATAATGAAAGTGGAATAGCTCAAGGACTTGTATGACCAAGATATTGTGAGACTTCATGGGGTTCCCTCTATGATTGTATCTGATAGAGAATCTAGGTTCTTATCTAATTTTTGTAATTTTTTTCAGGAGGATATGGGTTCCCAATTTAAATTGAGCATGGTTTATCATCCATAGATATATGTATAGATATAAAAATCTATCTAGGTTCTTGAGGATATGATATGGGCTTGTGTGCTTGATTTTGGAGGATAATGGGGAAATTTTTTTCCTCTAGTCATGTATTCCTATAAAAAAAGTTACCAAGATTTGATAAATATGGGTCACCATGAATAATTGTATGGGATTCCATGTATATCTCCCATGTATATGGAAGATTTGGAAGAGTGGTCCTTATTTGGGCTGAGTTTCATTCAAGAGAAAAATAAAAACGTACAGTTGTTCTAGAAGAGGATGGTCATAGCACAATGTCATTGAAAATCTTATACATGCCATCATCAGTGATTACAAGAGTTTTATATTGGTGATCAAGTTTTTCTCATAGTTTCACCTCACTTGGGAAATCGTCGGTTGGGTATGTTGGCTAAGTTTTCATCGAGGTTTTTTGGCACATTTGAGATCACAGAGCAACTTAGAAAGGTGAAATGTCAATTAGAATTACCATCATTTTTTTCATTGTTGAATGATGTGTTTCATGTTTCTCATTTAAAGATGTATCACCATGACCCTTCCCATATTATTGGATTGGATTATGTTGAACCTTATCCTAATAACACCATTTTTTAGTAGACAGTTCAGATTATGGATCACCAATATAAGGTAATATGCATTAAAATGATTCCCTTGGTCAAGGTACTATGAAATTGCAAATAAGATATCCACAAGACATGAGAGTGGAAATTTTTTTGAGGCATCAATGTACTTCTCTCCTTGTGGATGCTAGACCTTGAAATATTTCTGGGTACATAATGAACTTGTGGTGGGGAGAATTATGACACCCTCTAGGTTGTTGGTATGCCTTAGTTGAACCTTGTTTTTTCTCTTTTAGAGCCAAAGAAGTATTTTGGGGTCAATAGTTAAAAATAAGGTTTTATTTAGAAAATTGGAGAGGATCAAGGTTAAGGATCATGATCTGTTTAATTGTGCCATAACAATGTGGTATACCTATATGAGGATTCATTGCCTGTTTACACAGTTTTCACATAGTTAGAGAAATTGCTCGGCCTCAAATGAAATCCATCCACCCTTTGGATATAGGGTGGTTTTAAGGTTAGTGCATGTTAAAATGAAAATGCATCCATACCATGAACCCATCCAAAAATGGAAAATATAGTTCATGTATAAGGTTTATGGTCTGTTTAATAATGCATCCTCTTCTAGGAAATAGTCAGACCCTCCTCTGAACCATTCAAAAATGTGATTTTACCCTTTTCCCCTTGGTTTTTTAATCATAATCACCCCCTAATATCATATTTTCTCATCACTATCCATCCCCAATTCTTTATAGGTCTCTCCCCTTGGATTATTGGTCAAAATAATTCATTCATGATGGATCTCATCAAGGTATGTTGTGATTTTGATCTGGTTTATCCTCTTCTTTATAGATCCTTATTATATATCTTCTCATATCATCTTATGGAACCTAGAGGATATTTTTATGCTTTATCTAAGAGGTATAATAGAGGTTTTGAATAGTTTATTATAGATCTAGGATCATGTGAATTTTATCTTTACTTCCCTAGTCTCCATTTTGGTAAGGTGGTTTGTTATACCACTGTATTATGGTAGGTTTTTGATATATAAAGGGTTATATCAATTAATTTCTTATTTTTCATGTAAAATTCCTTCAGTTTGTTCATTAAATTGAATATATTTTTTGAAATAAGTATTTTCTTCTAAATTTTTTTATTTAAATGGGTCTTCCTTACAAATGTGGTTTTTCACACTAAGTGTTTGTTTAAAAAATTACATGGAGGTTTTGATTCAAAAATGGGGTTTTAGACACTGAAATGGATTTTTATTACTTTAAAAAAGTTTTATAAAAAAAATTCCGTGGTTTTGAAAATATTTTTTACAATTTTAATATTTGGAACCTTGAGTGATCGATTAAATGGAAATGGGTAACCTTAGTGAGTGGGTCATTACTAGGGGTTACTTTCGAGTATTGACTAGGAGGACTAGATATTGGTTGGTTCCAACATATTCCTGGTTTAGTCCCTAATATTTATATTATGTATTCCCATGGGATGTGATCCCAATATGATTTTATTTTACATTTTTTGTCACTTATCACATGATTTTATATCATGGATAGTTTTTCACATTTTTGTATCCACATGAGATTATATCACAATGCTTATCATGATGGATTTTTTCATGGATATGTATTTACTTTCTTACCTTATAGTGTATATTTATGAATACCTATTTTATTTATTATATGTTTTATATTATTAATTTCTAAGTATGAAATGATTTTAGGAGAACTAAAGGAAAATGATTTATAATTGGATTTGTATTCATGAAAATTATTTTTAAAACTATTTTTTAAAGCTATAATTATTTCATTATTGATATTAAACCTTATATAGAACATATGGTGGTATCTTACTAGTATTTTTTATGAAACATTTATTTTTAATTTGTGAGGATATATATGTAATATTTCAGGACCCAGGTAAAGGGAAGGGAATCTTGTAGCATGTTGGCTTCTCTTATTGTCGTAACCTTTAGTTTAGAATGGTTGATCACATGGAGACATGTTGTGTTTTAATTATTCATACTATTATATTTTTCCTTTTTGGGATTGGGTTGTATGGATCATGCATGTGTTATATTCTTCCACTATTACTCTAGTGTTATTTTTTATTTTGGTTATATTCAATACCTTTTTTTGTTCTCTTAATGTACCTCACCATCATTTAACGGGTCGGATCAGGTTCCCTGTTTAGTTGACTCGAGTTGTTCTGTAATAATAACTCCTAATGAAATTTATGGAAAGGCCTAAAAATTTGTGTAGTTCAATGTTAGTTTAGTTTCTTCATGAAATATGTGGGTTCTTACTTGTTTTCAAAAATAGTTTGAATGTTATAGAAAATTTATTCAATGATTGAAAATAATATTTTTTATATCTTTGACGTAATTAATTTTTTTTTCAATTTACTTAAGATAGTATTGCGTAAATTATGTTAATTTTTTTAGTAAAATGATGCCAATAAGGTGTTCATGAATATATTAAGTGTTGTTTTACAATGACTTTAATGGGATCAATTTCACGAGATGATATAATATTTTTTATAAAATTTTATTAAAGTGTTTTTACTAAACTCTTCTGTACATAAAATGTTATTTGGTTTATTTAAAGTTCTTTAAGAAATATTCACCCCTTTAACCAAGAATTTTTTATTTTATTATGAATTAATAATGTATGGATTTATTTTTAATTTATTTTTTATGAATAATAGTAATGGGACAGTTTCATGTATCACATTTGGATGAGTTACATCTTATATATTATGATACAACTTTATGGGAATACCTTGGATTCCTATGAGGGTTTATAAGACTATTAATAAACATGGTTTTGAAGTCACTCTCCCAATATTGTTCCATCCTTGATAAGATGAGACTTAGATCAGGGTATAATAATCATGATTTGACCCATAATAGTTATATTATGTGGCCATTGTTAGTTTATGATGCCACTCTAGCTAGAAATTATTTTTTCTATTATAGAAAGCAACCCTTTATTACAACCTATACGAAATTAATTTTGGACATGGAAAGTCATTAGAGATATTGACATTAATTATGGATATAGACACTGATTATGGATGTAGACACTAACTATAGATAAGGAAATTATTATGGATATAGATATGAAATATATATAGTACAGGGATCCTAGATCACCCTACCTTAGAATCATAATTTTTTTATTGTTATATTTTAGTGCATCTTTCATTATAAAATATACTGTATCTTATTTTGTACTTTTATTTGTATATTTTATTTTATTTTTATGTTTTTTACATTTATAACTTGTATAATTTTTAAATAATAATTACAATACCTATATCATGTTATATGTTTTAAAAAATGGGTAATAAAATATAACTTCAAATTTTTTGTTCAAACTACCATGACATGGTTTAATTATCAAAGTTTTTACATAGATAATTTGATGTAATCCTATGAGGTGTGTTTCTATTAAACCATAAATACACCCCTTTGTGTCTATATAGAAAATTATTAATCCTATTCTAGTAATGTAAAAACACTTTATTGATATAACAAAGTTTTTCATTATGGAATGGGTTGTAGGTCGTGACAGGTGATAGATGCATAATTCTCATAGAAAGTAGGAAACTTCCTTATTTTTTGTTTACTTTTTTTATTATATAAATATTCTTCTCATATATATATATATATATATCAAATATAATCATCTTATCATCACTTTTTATTCCCTATTTATAGTTATGTTTGGATCTTTTCATGTGTCTATGAAATATGAATAGTCCTATTTTTGGTTATCATTGTTTTTATTTAGTGTTATTATGTTGAAATGATTTTGACGTGAGGTTTAGATGTTATTTCTTATTAAGATGTTTATTATATCAAAAAAAGTTATTCTAAATATTTTATATTTTAATATACATATACATACATATATATATATACATATATTAGTCTTGTAAAAAATCTAAGTGGAAGTTCTTATTTAGTTTAATAATCTAATAGGTAAAATCATTCTGAATCTAGTGACATTAATGCCCTAAAAATTTTTTCCAACATGTAACACCTATGTTTTTATTTTTTTTAATCAATAATATTCTAAATATAAATTTATTTATAAAGGAATTTTAGATAAGGATTTAGGATTAATTTTTTATTTTTATTATGTTTTTTTTTGAAATCATGATATTATATGAGTTATTAACTCTGAAGATTTAAGTATTTATTTATGGAAGTAAAATTAGTGAATTAAAGGATTTTTATAATATCCCTAATTTCATTATGGGGAGTTAAAGATTTAATTTCTATAAAATTAAATGATATAATATTTTTGATATGTCAATGAAGGTATTAGATAATTAATGTTGTCATGAGTTTTAAATTTTAAAATGGTTAATTAAATGGAATTACATATTAGAGTAGTATGAGTATATTTAATTTTCACATGTTTTTGGGTTTAATTAACCAATTAGATACTTTTTTATGGGTTTTTCATAGATTATGAGTGAGATAAGGACTTAATTTGAAGAATTTAAATGTTTGAAATATAAATGATGCAACGTTGAAATTTAGAGATATTATGAGGGTCTTTTGAAAAAATAAATACATTATCCAGGTTGAATTAGTTATGTATTTATGGTGGAGTTTATAATTTACGAAAATGATAATTATATTTTATCTATTTATAAGAGACCACTTCTGAAATTGAAATATTAGTAAAACATGGACAATGTTGTAAATAGAAAAAAAAATTACGGTGTGAGTTTGGAATATGAATTAATGTATGTAAATTAAATTATTCAACATATTTCTTATAATTATCTATATAAGTGAATATTTTATAAAAACTCCACTTTTTATGTTTTCATGAAAGTGGATTTAAAGGGGTATATTTTTGATATTTTGAATGTATCGTCCCAAATTGGCATGGGGGTCATGGCATACGCTAGAAATTATTATCTCCAACTCTCTTCCTTATGTTTCACTTTACTAGAAAGTTATTTGGGGATGATAAAAATGTAATAGGAGAGTGAAACCTAATCTAGGAACAATTGGGCAGAGATTTCTAGAGGGTTGTTCCAATAAGGCCTGATACATGCCATATTTCCTAAAGATAACAATTTATAACATCTAAAACACTAATTGAAATTTATATAGGATCCTTATGATAGGATATAGAGGATTTAAATAAAATGATAATCAATTTTAAAATTGGTAGTGAAATTATAAATGCGTACTCTAGTCTGTGGAGTGGTTAATTCCATTTTGATGATTAATTCATTTTGGTTTTTTCAGTAGTTATGATTCTGAAATGATTTTTCAATCTAGTTTTTTAAACCATTGTTTTTTTATAAATTAATTTGGGAAAAAATATTTTTTGAAATACATAGTGAGGGATTTTATTTCATTAAATGGAATAGATGTATTTTATTTTATATTCTCATATAGTTTTGTTGTGTTTGTAAAATTTGTTTTCAATAAGACGTATTTTAAAAGCCTCAATGATTATACTATGGTAAATCAAGGTATGTAGGGAGCATGTTTTAAGGTGAGTGATGGATAGATAGTGAAAAATCATTCTCGTTTATGTAAAATTGAAGGGTTTGGTGTTAAATGTGTGAATGGGTAATGAAGTTTCTTATATAGAATACAATCGACTTGAAAATATCTAACTTGAAATTTGTTATTCTCTTTTATTCCTTATCTTGAGTGAATTATTAAGGAGTACATAGTTCTTAAAAATATTTAGGAGATAGAGAGTTTTTGGAATTGTAATAAATTTTAGAGTTTTATAAAAAATTGATCCCTAAAAGAAATTTTATTTAAATTGAATTTAAAATCAGGTCTTGATATTACAATGATTTCAAAAAAATGTTTATTTATTCAAAATGGTTTTGTAATCACGGTTTCTGATATCTTATAATTTAATTTTTTTATAAATAAACTTTTTAGATATAAAATATTGATTTATCATATTTAGATTATATTTTTATTTGTTGGATTTAATTTAGACATCAATATTCAATATAGACTTGGTCAAATATTATTGATTTCTTACTGATCCCCTACATGTACACCTTAGTGGGTATATGGAAAAAATTATATGTTATGTAGGTAAAGGAAAAGTCTAATTATTTAATAGTAGAGAGTCTTAAATACTTTATAGAGACATGTGGTGGGTGTAATTGGATTAAAACTGATAATATTTATCTACTTTGGGTTGGAATGTTTTTTGGGTTTTTATTAGAATATTATAGAACATAGTTTTTTGTTTACTATTAAAATTTTAAAGGTTTTTATAAATGTGTTTTATATTTCACATTCCTTGTTTATAATTTTTATTTTATCTGTTTTTGTGGGAAAATATTTACCTAGTAGTCTATTTTATCTCATGGAACTAATTAATATCCTCCAACAACCAAGGGAATGTTCTTAATGTCACATGGTTATTCAATTTAGATCCCATGTTTTAGATCCCTAAGAAAATTCATTATAGAAAGGTGTTATAGCCTGATTTTTATCTTGAATCATGGGTAGTCTGATGGGAATGTATAATAGGATGTTTAGAACTAAAAATATACCCATAAAAATTCACAACTAACCATTATATAAAAAACTATAGATTTCATAGTGCCTTAGTTAAATTAAAGGTTGTTGATAACCTTGTAAAATGTTTTTATTTATTCTAAATTATCCCATATAAGGTCAAAAGTGGAAAGGTTTCATGTATCATGATAGGTATGGAAATGAATTTCATTACATGATAATGATTTTAAATGAAAAATATTGTTTTTTTTTTCATGAAATGGGTTTCCAAACACCATATGATTATTAGTATTTCATAATAGATTTTAAAAATATAACAGGGAAGAACTTTCTTGAATTATTATGATTAAGAAAAAAGTATTCATAGCTAAAAGGATGTTCTATGATGCCACCTAGATGTTTTATAGAATTGTAAATCTTATAATGATGATCGTTTTAGTGTTATATAGACCAAATTATTTATTCATTGTGTTATATAATTATTTCACCTTTTAGGATCTCGATTACACATGATAATGGTCTGGTGGAGAATGGTCATGTGGATCCTTGTTTATTAAGTGTGATTGTGAATTATATTTTGGGGATTAAATGGATTTTAATAAAGAGAGTAAAAGACAGGTTGGTCAAGCCTTATAATTTCTGAATCAACATATTCCTATTTTTAGTGTTTATATAGGATCAAAACAAGGTAAGAAGTGGTTGTAAATGATAGATTGTATATTTAAGTTCTTATAAACACTTGATACCTCAAAGGTTGAATTTTATTCTTACACATTTGAGGGGATATCTAGAAAATATTGAGAATCAGTTGTGGAATCATAAAAAATATGAAGGAATTCAGTTAAATGGTTTTGAGAATAAATTTAATGAATAGTATTTCCCAGTTAAAATGAAGTTAGAGTTCTTGGATTTCAAGAAAGGTGTCCTGTATTTCAGGTAGTATGCATCAAAATATGATCTTATGAATTATGTGCCAAAGATAAAAATGAAAATAAATCTTATGGATTGAAGATTTTATATACATATATTACCATAGATACTGTAAAATATTATTCAACTAAAAATACTAGCATATAAAAAGGTTTCTATTATGATAGACACATTAGAGGAAAACGTCATAGATACATGAAAGGATATTACTTTTATTCCTCAATAATTTGGTGGAAGAAACACCTTTAGTGGACAAAAAAGAAGTGGGATGACATTTTAAGGAAACCCATATATTTTTCTTCTCATTTCTCTTAGAATACAAGTCTATTAGAATGTTTTTAGTGTTGTGAAGTGGGAAACATGAAGTTAAAGTTTTTTCCCCATCATATCTTTATATAAAATGAGGGGAGGTAGAATAATTAAAGAAGTATTCTGGAGGTATTTTCATTAGAAAATAATGTTAGAGAATCAAACTAGGTTCAAGGATAGACTAAGTAAATTTTTTAATTGAATCGGACTAAATTAGAGACTCATGATAGATTAGGATGACCTCATCAAGAATAAATGTTAGAACCTCAGAAGAGTTAAGGGAATATCTTTACATATGAGTGGGTAGTATAGGAGATAGAGGTTGTTGTGGGAACTTTTATGGTGTGAGGTACCACTCTAATTTATTTTATTATAATATATATTCTTTTTTATATTAAAGAATCATTTACATTTATCTATAAATTTTTTATTATTAACTTAGGATTATTATTAGAATTTAGATCATTTTATATGAATATTGATACCCTATTAGGTGAAGAGTTTGAGGAAGGTGTCTAGTTTCTATTTTTATTAATAATGATAGATGGTGTGGAAATATCATGGGATTTTTCAGTAAATGGGATTTAAATATATAAATTAATTATAGAAATTAATTAAATGATTAAATTCAAGGATTAAATTTATAGTTATAGTAAAATATTTCCTTTAATTACACTTGATGTATTTATTCAATGTTTCAAAGGAGAGTGGGATATTAAAACTAGCTGTTCAGGTAAAATGAACATTTGATTAGGATCTATATATTTTGATTTATCAAGGTTATAACTTAGATAAATATAGATTAATAAGAAACCCCCATTCTTAATTGTTGTATATCAATATATAAATTTTTTCCCTAATTCATTTTATAGACATCCATAAAGAATGAATGTAAAATATTTCATTGACTTTATACCTCAAAAATCCATGTTTCCATACCTTTTTATCACATGAATCTATAAATGTTAAAGTAATTAAATATGCATCTAGATGATATTTAGTATAATTAATTAATTTGACAAAATCCTTATGAAGAAAAAATATTATTTTCTAAGAAGAAATGATGATATCTTACACTGATGAATTGTCTATCAGAAGCTAAATAAAGTAAAAATAAATAATAAATACTCTTTAACTTTAATTAATGGACGTTTTCATTTACTAATGTAGCATCAATGGTTTTCCAAAATTAACCTTTGGCCTAGTTATCATTAGTTAAGTGTAAATAAAGAGGATATAATAAAAAAAATTTTGATATTATCATGTCTATTATAAATTTTTTGCATGTATTTTTGAGTCACCAATAAATGTGATATGTTTTTGGTATTACTGAACCATGTCTTCAAAAAATTTATAGATACCATTATAATGGTGTTTTTTAAATAAAATTGACAAATAAAAATGATGAAGTCATACCACATGAATGACCTAAATTTTATCTGGAAAAGCATACATAATCACAAGCATTATGAAAAATTATTTAAATTCCACACAAATATTCTTGAAGCTAGTTTTTTTATCCATTTCAATTTAGATAAATTTATTTGGGTAGATCATGAGAAGATGAAAGTAGTGATTTTCCTGGACAGTATCGTGAACATAATCAGAATACAGATTTTACCTAGTTTTGTTGGATTTTATAAGAGATTTATTCATGAATTTTCAAGATTATCCCTATACATGATATCCTTAACATGAAATGAGTAATGTTTTATTTGAATATTATGTTTTAAGATTCATTTAATGAAACAAATAAGAGAATTATTTTGTCCAATTCCGTAATTCTTCATAAGGAATGGATTTTTTTTTGAAGCATATTGTGATGATTTTTGGTTGGTATTATGATGAATTATGATATAAGGAGGAATGATCATGGAATATGAATCTATAAAATTAAAATACCATGAAAATTACTATCCTACATATGATATCGAATCCAGAATTATTTTTCATTCTTTAAATACTTTTTGGAATTACCTTTTTAGTGATAAGTTTTAAATTTATAATGAAAATTAGAGTTTGAAATAAATTTTCTCATAATGTGATCTCATGTTTTGATAATGAAGGATATGTAAAAAATTTAAAAAATCTTATTTTGAGCTTATCTATACACCTGGAAATGGAAATTTTCTGCCAAAAACTTGGATAATGAACAATCCAACCCATGTAGTGAAGGAAGGATGATAATAGTGC
Source organism: Viscum album (assembly GCA_963277665.1). Classification (NCBI taxonomy): domain Eukaryota; kingdom Viridiplantae; phylum Streptophyta; class Magnoliopsida; order Santalales; family Viscaceae; genus Viscum; species Viscum album. Next base: position 1,905,120,995 of record OY728152.1, on the reverse strand, counting down.
TTATTGATAGAATTGTTGGTAAAACTCTATATATGTATGGGGAAACCATAGAGGGTGTGTTTCTATATAGTCTTAATAATTCCTCTATTTTAATAGAGTAATTAAGAGAAACATTTATTAAATAAAGAATATAATATTATTTAGGAAGCCATATATGTTGGGGATATCATTAGTTAATGTACAAATAAATCAGATTTTTTGTTATTTATTAAATTTTGTAAATTGGATTCTATTGAACAAAAGAAGTGTGTTTTGGAAGGTTTTTTATGATTGTAATTGGAAAGTGTATATCAAGGTTACTAAGATGTATCATGACATCAGACATAGATTTTAGTCATCATGAATGAATAGGGTCATTAGAGAATTTGTTTCTCAATGTTTGATTTTTTATTTGATAATATACCAACCTTGACTCCAGCATCGTAGGGTTGGTTTATACATTATTAAATTGCTAAAATATAAAAGGTATTTTTCCATAAAATATCTACCAGTTTAGTAGTCTTGGGAGACTACATACATGAATTATTTACATATTACATTTTAAAAATTTATCATATCATCAAAAAAATTATCACATCCTTGAATATCATTGAGATATTTCTCCTTAATATCCCAAGGAAGGTAAAACATAATAAATTTTGAGCATGTATACTAATTAATGGAAAGTATAAAACAGATTCTATCATGATTAGATATGGTATAACAATATGGAAGATTGAATAATATATATATATATATATATATATTCAATTAAATAAATAACATGAGCATTAAAGACATTTTTAGATGAAAGTAAACACATGGATTGTGGTAACCAAATTATCCCTGAAGGAAATGAATCATTTAAAATAATCATGATCATATTATCATGTCCTTATACATGGAATCATGAATCTTATAGTCAAGGCCTTTGTCGAATCACTTTCAGTGTATGGGTAGGTATATACCAATTACCATACTAATGTGATCAAATCTTTTTTCTCATGAAACATGCTAATGCGTCATGGGTTTTTCTATAACCGAGACACAACCATATAATTTTTTTCTAGTGAATTAATCCAAAATTTAATGATAGATATAATACATAATCAACATTACTTATAAATAAATAAATATCTATATTAAATCAAGAATATAAAAAATTAATATTTACTACCTGAATTAACTAAAATATATCTTTAATTATATTTTTATATAGAAATAGTATATGTTTAAGACAATAATGATCATATTACTGATAATAAAAATATAAACATGATGGAGGAAAATAATCTCCATGTAATAAAAAATGGTGGTAAAGAACATGATTCTAAAAAAATTAATGATATCAAAATAAGGTATAATAGATAAATCAGTAAATGATGATATAATTACATAAATTAATAAAAAAGAAGGTCTGAAATAAGGGAAATACTTATAAAAATTAGATATGAAAATGGAAGTGAAACATTAAAAATAACATTCTTTAAAACTTTAATTACATTTTAAAAAAAATTACAAATAATATCCAATATGTTTTCTAACCTTTAAGAATATAAATCATTTTATTTTAATATAAAAAATAAAATTCCATAGAATAATAGAAAAACTATTTTCTTTTCAAAAAAAATTAGAGGAGACAAAATAGATAATAATGTTCATGGAGGTTGGAAAAAAATATTCATGTTGTAAATGTTAAAAGGAACATTCCTTTAACACTTTTGTAAAAAGGTCAACAATAAATTTTTGGGGAAAATTTAAAAGGATTAATTTCAAGCCATTGTAAAGAATGATTAAGGTAGTTGAAAAACCCATTAACAATAATTTAAAAGACTATTAAACATCCATGAAATAATTTCAAAAGTATGAATATGGTGGAAAAAAATTCTTAATTTAAAAGAAGAAATAAAATAAGGTTTTCTTATAAAAAATAAATTTGATATTTGAATACAAAATATAGGAAAGTTTTGAAGGAAAATATAGAAACCCCATGAAATAAATATAGGAGAAACAATTGGTGGATTTCAATAAATAAATAAAAAATAATTCTTCTAATATAAATTTAAACATGAATAGTATCGAATACAAGTGATATTATTAAATAAACCTTCATAACATTAATAAAAATTGAATCAAAATAAATCAAAATAAAAAAAATTGAATTGAAACATAAAATTCTACAAAAAATATTAATTCATGATATAATATTGTAAGGGGAAATTTATAAGCATAATAAAATTAGATGCATAATATTACCTAACTCTCAATAGAGTGGAATTGAGATGAAAAATACTTTCCAAGGATTCTTGTTTGGTCAAATGAATTATATCCTCATAAATAATAAATTTAAATTCATTTAATACTTTATTAGTAACCTTTTTCATCTATTTTTTATTATTTAAGGTCCTTTTATAATCATTTTCTACCCATTCATTGAACAGTTCTTGGTTGTGTTGACCACATATGTTTATTCGGTCAATTAATTCAAATTTAAATTGGTATATTTACCATGGTTCAAGGTGTTAATAAATGGTTTCATCATATAAATAATTTAATTAATATTAATAATATAATTTTTATTTAACATATATAATATTATAATCATCCATGCATTATTATAATATAAAATCAAAATGAAATTCTTTGTAGAGGTGGTAGTTCATAAAACTAATAAATAGCGTTATCATTACATAATGGATGAATGATTAAGAAGGTATATGATAGAATTTACTTATAGAATAAATATTTTGTCATAAATATTATATAAATTCATTAATTACATCTTTATAGTCATCCATGTAAAGTGGTGGTTAAAAATGAATTACAATGCAATTTGGTGTAATAGGTTACATGTACGCACAAGCGATTGTTTCATTTTCCATAGTACGGAAAGAAGATAAAAAATGGTTAGAATATTAAAATAAAAACATCTAATTTTGAATAATATATATATTTAATTATTTTAATTTGTTTATTGAATATTTTTAGGAAGTTTATTAAGAAACATACCTAAAAAGGTCTCAGTTAGAACATATACCCCTTCTTTTGGTAACCTCATTTGACTTACACCTTAAGAATTATTGTAGTTGTTTTTCATGTGAGAAAAAACCATTAGGAAATGGGGAGGGATGTTGGGAAGATAATTATAAAGTTCGTGGTTGAGTTAAGAAGCTCAAATAGTGTGGATAATAGATGATAGGGGGTTCTATTTTATAAGTGAGTTGAGTGGAACACTTGTAAATATTCTTAACTATTAAATATTATAAGTGTATTTATCATGGAATGGTGGAAATTAAAATATTAAATATAAAATAAAAGGTGACAAGGTCTAAAATAATAATATTCAATAAGAATTAATATGAGAATTTATGATCTTACAACATAATTTTAACTATTGTTAACTCGTTTTAACCTTTTACCGTGGTCATAATATTTTTACCATGGTTACAATTCATAGTGTCCAAAAATGAAATTTAATTAATAAATAAATTCTGACCTACTTATTTTAAATATTTTACCCATTTTTAAGATTTATTAAATATAAGTTATATAAATTAATTTTAATACAAATTCACAAAACCCAACAAAAAAATTGGTCTTTTTAGAACTTTTTTTAAATATAAAAATTATATTATTACAAAAAGAATATAATGAAAAATAATATGAAATTAATTATAATATTTTTAATAAAATAAATCTTATAATAATTCAAATTCAAATCCAAAGCATTATGGTCATTTAAAATTACTCTATTTAAATATAATAAGTGAATTTTTTTTCCAAAAGAGGGCATTTTTCATTATTCTCCAAAAAATAAACTATTTATGAAAAATACCAGAACAAAACCAATGATAAATTAGTCCTTGTGAAATAAAAATGATATACATTTGAACAAATATATTCTTTAAAATTGTTATTAATTAATCATAATATTCCAACAAAAATGAAATAAAAACCAATTTTCAAGGAAATGTTTTTTCAAATTATAAAATTAATTGACACTCATTCCTTATTTAGTAACAATAATTAGATAAATGTTAATTTATTTTCTTAAATATATTATCTATATATTTCACTATAATAATTCATCTATAATGATTAACTCAATTTATTTTAATAAAAATACTTTATGCATATTAATCTATTTTTCATAAAATATATCCATTAATCTTATATGATATTATTCAAAATTGATTTCTTATTTACTTTAAAGTAATTATAAAATTTGTATTATAGAAAACTTTTCTAAATGTATTTCATAATATAGTTACCCTATTTGTACTACCAATTCAGCAACTAGGTGATAATGATTATTTTTAAAAAATATTATTTTAATAGTATTTGATTGGTTGTTTAAGTTTGGTGTTTTATATATCACAATATACAGTGTTCAGAATCTAAAATCTTGGGGAATTACATTCCATCCTCCTTAAAAAAATTACCCTTGAAATTTTAATTCATTTTGAGCATATCATGAAAGAATAAAATATGTTTTCACAAATTTTGATTCCATGGTTTGGATAAGGATGCTTATTATTTAAAAAATAAATATTTCTTCAATAATATTTGTTTATTTATAAGACTTATACTTATGAATGTTTTTCTAGAATTTTAACTTGATAGTTAAGTGATACTTTCCAAAAAAACTTGATAGATTTATCTTTTATTACTTGATGAATTTATAAAAAATATAGTTACTTGAATTATTTCTTTTAATATGCTTTAATTGGTTTTATTACTTCAGTTCATCTTATATTCAAAATGATGAGTAAAAAATATAATTTTTTCATGTGTAAAGCACTAAAATAATATTCTATGTGATATTGGGATTCATCAAAGGATAATGTTCTTCGTTGTATGAAATATTTTTAACATTTAATTCCTCTCATTTCTAACCATTTATTGAAATCAAAAAATGGTTTATATAAGTAAAAAAATTTAAATAAAGTAAACCATCAAATGATGGATTAATATAAAAAAATCTCAATAATAACACTCAATTTTCATCATTAATCATTAAACCCTAATACTCTTCAAAATATGCAAGGCTAAATTTTAATTCATCATAATCATAAATTCACAAAAATTTAATATGATTAACCTTACATTAAAACAAATATTAACCTGTAAGGTTATATATGATGATTATGTGAGGATATGGAGTTCTAAAATCCCTCCCTTAGTGTTTTACTGGGTTTTAGTGGTTTTGGGAGGTATTTTGGAGTTTTTTCGAAGGATTAGGGGGATTTTTAACCATTTAGATAGTCTTTCTTCCATGGTGGTGGGTGTGGTACTGGCTGTTTTGGCCTTAGTTGTTGGGAGGTTTGATGTGTGGATGGACATGTAGTTTTGGGGTGTTCCATTGTGAGATAAATGACTAGCTGTGATGTTGGGTGTGGTTCATAGGTCATCATCCTATGTAAAATGGGTAGTAAAAAATGCACAGTTAATTTTGTTCACTTGGTGGGGTGTTTTGGGTTTTTGGCTATGTAAAACATGGATTTAGATCTCAAAAAACATTGGTTTTTAGTTTGTTGAGAAGAATATAGACCAATATGTTGTTCTATAGTGTAGTGGTCGGTCATGGTGGGCGTTAGAGGATCCAATGTGTCGTGTTCCACACCATGGAATAGGTCATGGTGGGGGAATTTTATTAAACATGTATAAAATATTTCACAAGCATGGGATGCATGTATATCCTTTGATATTGAATAACCATAGTGTAGAAGGTTTTTTCTTCATTGTGGAAAGACATTTGTGACTCCTCTATAAAAAAGGTCTCAGACTCAATTATTTCAATTTATTTTCTTCTCTTAGGAGCATTGAACAACTCGATATCACTTTGGTACCCATTGATCATCTCTTTTGAGGATTCAAACCCCTTGGACAGTGGAGGATCATGTTCCATTGACTCAAGGTACCTTATTATGTCCTTTTCCTATTCCATTCTTCCTAATTGTTTAAATTTTTGTTCTATATAATCCCTCCATTTTGGGCTGATTTCTAATAAGGGTTTGAAGATGGATTATTTTGGATAGATTTTGATGTGATTCCCGTCATTCTTGGTGAAGTTTGATCTCTTGATTATTCCATTGTGAGTGTGTCTCTCTATGAAGTTCCAATCAATGTAGGGGATTCAAGTTATCAATTTTTTTTATACATATTTTATATTATTAAACTTCTATTTCCTTTTGGGTTAATGGTAATAGTTTTCCTAATGAAGATAATTAATCAAAAATAATGAAATTGGAATGGTAATGGGAGATATAAAATGTTCTTCTATTGATTTAATGATATTGTGTTTCCTTGATTACATGATGGATGTTGATAGTTAAGAAATATCGTTTTTTCTAGGAATATATTGTTTTTTTACTGAAATATAACTATGAAAAATCACATCACTTAAAAATGATAAATATTATAAAGAAAGAAATTGAAATGGTTGTGTGTAAATAATAAATTTTTGTGTTACCTCTTTTATTGTGAAGTTTATTAATATGATGGTATGCGTAAAAAATTGATTTGTGGGTGTTATTGCTTACTAAGTTATATTTTTTTGGTATTTTAGAGGTACATGTGATAGAGAGGCATATGGTTGATGTATAGGAAGTCGATGATGTTGTGTGCTAGCTTAGTATTTTAATGGTATTTATGGAATAATCTAAATGGTAAATTTTTGTAAATGGTCTTAGGTTGAGTTAAATGGTTTGGGTATGGAAATAAATGACCTCAAGTTGATGGTAATAAACATAGGGATTATCTAGATAATTAATTTTCATTTAATATGGAATGATGATAAATTAATATATAAATAGTTGATAATTTATGTAGTTAAATGGGGACTATGAAACTGATGTGTGGTAAGTGGGACTAGATGAGCAGTTTATAGTATGGTAGAGATATTGATCTGTCATAGTGGAGATGTAGGGGTTTTGGTATTTGAGTGGTTTGGGTTGTGTGAAGCCACAGGTTAGCCTTGTTTGTAACTATTATACATTGTATTTCCGTTATGATTTCTATATTCACCCCACTCGAGTGTTTGGTTTGCACCAATGCCCAAAGGATTTGTGTTCTGGGTATTTTCTCTAAACATCTGGTTTGTTGAGGATAAATGGTTGGATACCTCATATTTCACAAAAACTATTCTAGGAAATTTGATAATGCATTGGTTTTTATGTCTTGTGGTTATAGTGAACTTGTGGTGATTTTTTATAAAAGGTGATGGTTCTTCCAACTGGGGGTCATTCATGGTTGAAGTAGGGAACAAGGTTGACTTCCTTCATGTTCCAAATACCCTACTACTTATGTTTATGGAATTGGTTATGCGCTAATTTGGATTTGAAGGTTATGACAGGTGGTTTGATTATGATGAGATTGTGATGTATTTATTGACATGGATTGATACCTTAGGTGTTCACTTTATGATGAAGTTTGTGGTGGTATAAAGTTGATGGGTATGGTTATGGAAGGGATGAGAGTTCTATGAGGTTAAATATTGGGGCATGGGAGTATAAAATAGTGGGAAAGCAGTTTGGGAAACGATTTTTGATAATGTTTTTCTTATTTTATTATACTTGGATATGTTATTTGTTGACTGGGCCTTGGTGATTCTAGAAACTAGTTAACCTAAATAGTGTTTTTTGATTCTTTTGTGTGTTCACTAGGGAATTAGTATTCTCTTAGAAATTGTCACAATAGTACGTGGGAATGATCCTTATGAGTATACATGTTATAATCACACTAAGTATATATAAACTGATTTTCAGGTTTCCAAGAGGACCTATGAAAATGAGATGGAAACAACTATCTTGGTAATTATAGCTGTTATTGAGTTGTTACCATACGTTTAACTTTTGGAACTTTAATTTGTGTATTTTGTTTGTATTCAAATGAAATTACATGAATTGTGGGATATTGTGGGGTTTCCTATTTTTATGAGATGGATTTTTTGGTGGTTTATATCTTATTTCTCGATCCTACTTTTTCTTTTATCAGTAGTGCCTCTTATATGTTGTAATTTCTTTATACCCATGGTGCTAGTCGAGCACTCAGGGCCAAATGGAGGTATGAATTAGGGGTAATTATCTCTCTTCCTTCATTTCCTCCCTAAGAAAGGTACCTTTATAGGAAAGGGGTTTTGATATAGTGGTATCAGAGGATTATTATAAGAGATAGAAAAAATATTTGGGTTTAGAACTTATAAGGATTGTATGTGTTGTTATTTAAATGATATCAATTGATCTTGGTGCATAATATAAACTAGGGATACTAGATTGGACAAGATATTTGAGCCCCCCCTCATGATTTGGTGTAAGGGATCTAAGATCATTGGATAACCAAGTAAAGTGGTCTTGATTGTATGGTAGAGACCTAAGTAAGTTACATGTATAATTTTTTTTCACTTATGATTGAATAAGTTGAATTCATGAATATAGAATGAATTAAATTAAATAAACTTAATATTAAATACTACCATGAATAGAAATTCCTTGTTTTTTCCTATTAATTATGGCTCATGGATGTTTTATGCATGTGTTTTAATCTAGTGAGGTTTAGAAATCTGATCCAGTTGACTGTTGAAGGGTCACCCCAAATGATGAGGATGGAAAGTGACAGTGGATGTTGTGTTCCTTTCACAGGAAATATCTAGAAAAGTATGAGTCCATATTCTCTAGTCTGGTTATGGGGAACTCATTAGAGGAGATTGAGATCACCTTTGGTTGGATTCAGGCCTAGGAAGAGTACTTGTTTATGATAACAGTCAGCAGATAATGTGGGAAACACGTCCGTGATGAATTTTGTTTCCTGGGTATCAATAATTTTATGGACATTTCATGTGACACTTTAAAGGATTTCTGCATGGAATTACTGTTATCGATGATGAATGCAACAAAGAGGAAGGAGTTTCTACCCTTCATCTAGGGATCATGACTGTGTAATATTTTGGGATCAGTTTTAATGAACCTTTCCTTTTTACCCCTGATCTATTTCATGATGAGGAGTCTCATGCACTACATCATGAGGAGGCACTCCTCCCATCAATCCAGTATACGGTGACTTTGTTTTCACATTTAATAAATTTGGAGGTATAGGAGAAGGAAGAGGTGATCAAGTGTATTCACTCAGATGGATGACTAAGGTGGGAGGGGATCAAATTGGGTTAATTATGTATAAATGTTTTTGGTAGTATATCTCAGATGTCAAGACCTTCGATGTTTCGAATAGTGGGTATTCAACCTCAGTAGTACCCTTTTTTACCCTCTCGAGCCAGAAGTTCCCATGTTTTTCCAAGGGTCTTTGGGATAATGTTCTATATCTGTGAGGGTCATGGTCATCTCTAGTATTGGTTCCCAATGGACTTTATATCTTAGTATGTTAGTTTATGTTAGATTAAATATAATCCTTATTAGCAAACTTATGCTCATCCAAGAAGATATAGGGTTGGTAGATGCTATCCTTAGGGTGTTCCTTGTTTTCAAGGACCTATAGTAGAGTTTGGTTGTGGTATTGGTCAATAGTAGTGGGGTAGAGGATTTGGGGGTGGATAGATACATGCTATAGAGATTCCATGAATGGAGAGTCCAGATATCATCATAGGTACAATTATCTTATCGTCTATTCTCATGAATTCATTTTTAGATGTAGGAGCCTCACACTCATTTATTTCACCATCCTTAGTCCCTACTTTGAGACTGAACAGTGATATGATTCGCATTCCCTCGGTATTTACTACTCCAGTCATATGCCTGAACTTCTTATTGAATGTGTTCTAAGGGTATGTACTAATGATGGGGTATTATCAGTCATGTGGGTATTTCTTCTTGATATATGTATAGTATTCCAATTTCATCCATAATATAGATTTTTTATACTATGTACAAGTAGTTATAGACTAATTTAATTAGAGAGATACATTATTTGATATGGATGGTAAATTTTTAGTTTTCATTAGTGAATTGTGTAATCATATTAGTAGTAGGTGCGTGGAACCCATTATTTGATTGATGAATGAATTGTCATCAAAATCAATGGGTGATGATATAGTGGAGGCCTATAGGGTTTTCAAAAAAATTTAGATGTTTTTTCTAAGGATGTTTTAACACTACACCCCAACATCACATTGGGTTTTGAAATCAGGTTATAACCTTATGTCTCTATGATTTTAATGTCTCCTTATTTTATGGTGCCCTATGAGATTGGGGAGTTAAGTATCCAGGTAGACGATCTAATACATAAGGGTTTTATTCAGCCCAGTGTGTCACCATAAGGTCCTCTATTATTGTTTTCAAAGAACCTAGATGGATTTATGAGGTTGTATATATACTAATGAAGTCTGAATTGAGTGATGATTAATAATTTTTACCATATTTTAAGAATTACTGATATTTTTTAAAATTTAAGAGATGTCTAGTTTTCTAAGAAAGATCTTTGTTATAGGTATCACCCATTGAGGTTAAAGGGGGGATATATCATTAATATATCATTTTAGTGAAGATATGGACACTTTTTGTTTGTATTTATGTCATTTTTTGTCACAATAATATCTACAATGTTCATGGGACTCATGAACTACATATTTTATGAGTTACTGGACTATTTTATAGTTTTGTTCACTGATGATATTCTTACATAATCAAGATCAATAAAGAATCACTCCAAGCATCTGATGATAATTTTATATAATCTCTTACACCAATAAATATATGGTAATTTTTCCATGTATATTTCCTAGATTCAATAGGTGAATTTCCATAGGCATGTGGTGTCTCAATGCGGTGTGTCAGTTGATCTGTAGAAGGATGAGGTGGTTGTTTTGGGGGTAAAACATAATAATGTGGTGTAGGTTCATATATTTATTGGTATTTTGGGTTATTATGATAGGTTTATGTTTTACTTTATTAGGATTGATGTTGTGTTCATATCATTGAGTAGGAAGGACTAACCCTTCATTTTGAATGATCAGTTCCAAGAATATTTCGACCAAAAATAGGTGTAGTTGGTTAGTTCTCCATTTATTTGATTTCTTGAGTTGGGGGGTGATGTTAGATGTGTTTTATTATGATTATTTTTCAGTTTTTCGTTATTTATTTATGATGTAGAGGGTGGTGATCTCTTATGAGTCCAGATAGTTACACACCCACAAGAAGAAATATGCTTTTCATGATCTAGAGTTAGTGGTAGTGGTGCTTTACCTAAATTTTTAGTGACACTACCTCATTAAAAAATTCTTTATGTCTTTCACTGAACCTAACATTTTGATGTAATTTTTCAATCAACATGAATTAAATTTGTTATAAGGGAGTTTTATAGAGTATCACTTGGATTACTAATTCAAGATCTTATATATCATGGGAAAATGTAGTTTCATCGATGATTTACTAATTTGGAATTCATGAAATGTTTTAATTTAGGATTCTTGGGATTCTTGGATGGAGATGGAGAATTTGGAAGCCACACACATAGATACATGGGTTGTTGATGGTATAATTTTCTTATTGTATATGATATTGCAATATTCATTGATAAAGTGGGTGTATTAGTCTTTATGGGAATGACCAAAAGTGGAAGGAATTCAGGGTTTTGTTTTTCAGGGTGATGACTCTAAAAGATGGTATGAGGATGACTGACATAAACTAATGTTTCAGTGGAGGATATTCCCACAAATGGTGAAGTATAAGGGAGTCTTTTTGAGTTTCACAGGTCACTGTTAGTGGTGCACCCAAGAATATCCAAGATGAACTATCGTTTTATGACATAGTTCTAGTGGCCCTATATAAAATAGGTAGGGTAATATTTTATGGTGTAGTGTCTAGTTTTCTAATAGGTGAGGTAAGAACATCGGGTTCTCGGTGGTACATGGTAGCCCTTTAATGTCCCCAAGTGGAAGTTGGAAGACAAATCAATGTAATTTTTCACAGAATTAACTCATACATAGAGAAGATATAATTTTATCTAGGAAATCATAGAGTGGATGATAAAGTTGTTTCACTTGTTAGATGTTAGGGAGTCAATTAATGTGGATAATTTGGCATGTAAGTACATGTAGGAGGTTGTGAGAGTACATGTAGTTATAAGGTCCATCGTTTCATAAAAAGTTTCTCAATTTACCTCAGGAGTATAAAGAGTAAAGAAAAATGCTTTTATCTCTCAGTTATACCTTATCACTACTTTCCCCTGTCAGTTAGATGAACTGATGAATCAAACCATCTAGAAGACGGAGGATATATTTGCTGGTGTGTGTCTTGGATTACAATAGATCCTTGGTGGACACTTTCCCATGACTGAGTCCATCTATAACAAAATATACCACTCATCTATCAGCATGATACTATTTTAGGTGTTTTATGGGAGGTTGTATTGATCCCTGTTGTGTGGTACTAGTTTTGTATATTCATATGTTCTTAGTCTCAATTTGGTATAGAGTACATGTGAGAGGGTCTAAATGTTTCAGGAGTAGTTGAAGGTGGTAAAAACCCATCAGAAGTTTTATGTTGTTGAGATGTGAAGACTCTCATAATTCATGTTTTGAGGCCATGTTTTCTTGATGCTTTCCCCTAATCATGAACAGTGGAGGTCTGGTTAGGGAAGCAACTTTTCACCCAGATTTTTCAAACCCTTCAAGGTGTTGGATTGAGTTGGTGATGTGACTTATTGGTTGGTACTTCCTCTATAGATTAAAAAAATACAAGATATCTTACACATATTTCATCTTCACCAATATTTTCTTGTTGAACCCCATGTCATTAACTAGGGAGTGTCTGATGGTAAGGATAAATTGATGTTCATTGAGCAACCAGTTGAGATTCAGTACCATATAGATAATGTGTTTTTGGGTGAGTTTCCCCTTTGGTTTATGTATTATGAAAGTATGGTGTCGTGGAGGAGAGTACTTGGAAACATGACACAATGATGTGTGCTCAATGTCCGGATTTTTTTTAGTTTTGGTTTTAATTTTTTACCTTGGGTGATGTGACATTATTATTTTTACTAGCTAATGTAATGTTCCATTTTCTTAATGTGGATCTTTTATAGATGATGGTTGAATTTTAGCTGTAATGAGATCCTCGAGTGGTATCTCATGGGATGGATATTTGGACCTTCCCCTTTCCCCTCTCTATTTATGGGTTTTATTGATTCTTTAGGAGGATAATTATTTGAGATGTATCATATATGTGGTCTTAGATTCCTAAAAAACCTCCCTCTATTTTTTTCTTGGTATTGGTTGAACCGAAAGGGAGTTTTTAGGGTTTTTAGAGGCTAAGAGGGATTTATGGACATTCGTAGAGTCACTAGGCTATGGTGGTGGGCATGATGCTATTTTTTTTAGACTTGGGTGTTTAGAGGATGTTCATGGGGATGGGCATGTGGTGTTGATTTGTGCCATAGAGAGAGAAATATCATAGTAGGACAAGTTATTTGGCATGGTTCCTGGTGGTCACTCTATGTAAAATGGGAAATAGAAAACACTCGGTGAATAGTGTCACACTGGGCATGGTGTTTTTGGGGTTTCCCTATGTAAAATGAATAGATGGAGCTCATTGCACCATGTTCATGGGGATAGTAAGGAGAAAAAAAATTTATAATTTTATGTGTCACCATAGTAGCTAGTCATGGTGGGAATTGGAGGATCCAACACATTTTGAACAATATTGGTTCCTAAGATGTAGTGATGGTAAATATTTTAATTTAAATCATAAAAAAATGGGAGAAGTGACCATAAGTGATTCAGATCTCCTTTGACCAAGAAAGACCAAGACATACAGGGCTATCTCCATGCCACAGTGATTCGTTTCAGGATTACTCTATAAATAGAGGTCTTGGACTCTCTTATTTTGATATGATTTTCTATACCCCAATCTAACATTTTATCGAGTCCCATTTTTTACCCTTCAATCATCTCTATGAGGATTACAACACCATAGATTATGGGTAATTGAGTTCCCTTGACTGAAGGTACCTTATTCACTCATTTTTGTTATTTTTTCTTCCTAATTTTCAAGGTGTTTTTATGCATAATACCTTTATTTTTTGATGAGTTCTAAGAATGGTATTATGATATCTTTATATGGATATTTTTTTTTGTTTCCCTTTAATCTTAGTGAATTTGGAACCCTTAATTCCTCTGTCGTCTGTATACTTCTATTTAAATATTTAATCAGTGTAGGGATTCAAGTTAACTATTTATTTTTTGAATATGTGATATTATCATTCCTTTTTTACTTTTGGGTGTATGGTAATAATTTTCCTAATAAATATAATTAATCAGGACTGATGAAATTTATTAGGGAAGGGGAGATATATCATGTGCTTTAGTTGATTTCATGATATTGGTATTTCAGGATTGTGTATCATATATTTTGGTTATGAAATATTCTTGATGTTGTAAATATGAATTTGTTTTTAAAAACCTAACTGTGAAAAATAACATAACATGAAAATAGTAAACCTATTACATATATAAATTGAACCATCTATGTATAAATAATAAATTTGGATGTTTCCCCTTTTCTTATGAAGATTATTTATGTGGCAATATACATATTATTTAGAATTATGGGTTTGGTTTATTACTAAGTTTGATTTGTGGGGATGTGAAAATAAAGGGTGATATGGATGCATAGGGATGATATGTGGGAATTTAATTACATTTTGTGTTGTGTTGGTAGTTTCCTAGTAGTTATAGAAATTTTAAAATGTTAAATTATGGTAAATAAACATGGGTTGGGTTAAATTGAATGGGGATAGAGATAAATTAAAGGGAATGAATAGGAATAAACATAGTCCTTGTATATATAATGACATGTAATTGAATATGGAATGATGATAAATGAATATGTTATCATTTGGTAATTTATATGAACAAATTGAGACAATGAAATCTGTTTTTTGGTTTTGTGATTTTTAAGTGGGATATTATTGGTGGTTAATAGTATAGAAGTTAGGTTGATGTGTGATAGTGGTGACACAGAGGTTGTGGTAGTTGGGTTTTTTGGGTTATGTGAACCCATATGTAAGGATTTTATATAACTGTTATACATTTTATTTTGCTTGTAATTTTTATATGCACCCTACCCTAGTCATGTTTTCACAATGATTCTCAAAGCTTTTGGGTTCCTTGTGTTTTCCCCAAACATTCAGGTTTTTAGGGATGAATGGTTGGTAGTCACCTCTTCTATTCTCTCTATTCTATGATAGGTTGTTTTTCCAATTATTTCGTTTCTTTTGGATATATTTTACTTTCAATTATGTTTTATGAGAGGTTTTGGTTGTGAATGGTGGGCATTATACATGGTAGGAAAGGGGAAAGAGGCTGATATCCTTCATGTTTCTGATACTCTACTAAATTTGTTTATGGAAATGGTTTTAATATGATAGGGATATTGTGGTTGTAGAATTTTTTATGATTATTATTAGGTTTTCATGGGGTTATTGGGATGGTTTGAGAGTTAGGTATTTCTTGTTATGATGAGAATTGTGATGGTATAAGGTTGATGGGCATGTAAGGGATGGGAGTGTTGGGACATATGACATTGGGCTGTGAGAGTCAAAAATCATAGGAAAAGTGGTCTGGGTGACTTTTTATGATATTATTATTTATATATTATTATAATTATATTTTTTATTTAGTGAATGGTCCTTGGTTTATAGAGGAACTAGTTAACCTGATAGTTCCTATTGGTTTTTTAACTATATCTTTAACATTATCTTCCCACATTTTCCAAGTAGCAATTTGGTATGATCCAAATGAATTTAAATTTTGTTCTCACCCAATGTATATAAATTTTTTTTTCATGTTTTTAGGAGGACCATGGGAACTGATATAAACACTACTTTCTTGGGTGCTAGAGATGTAGTTGAGTTGTCGTCAAAGGTCTCTCTTTTAGTACTTTATATGGAGGTTTTTTTTGTATTCATATGTAATTACATGCATTGTGGGATATTGTGGGTTTTTTATTTTACTTATCTTATAGAGTTGTTTGGTCGTATATATCCTATCTTCTTATCCTACTTTTTCTTCATAGGTTAATTCCACCCATATGTGTGATTTCTTTATACCCATGGTGTATGTCACCACCCCGGGGCCTACTAGAGGCAAGACTCATGTGTCATTATCTCTCTTCCTTAATTTAAAAACTAGGAGGAGTAAATTTGGATGGAGGGGTTCATTATAGGTGATTTTCTACCTTTTCTTATAACCATCACCAAATATTCCATCCATGGTGACAATATTTACAAGAAAATAGACATTCTAAAGCCAAGATCTATACATTCCAAATTTCTCAAATAACATCTTTCCTATAGGAGTTCCATGAATGATTCAAATTTCAATCTCATTCTCTTTATCTATTTTATAATATACCAATATAACATCAATAAATACCATAATTAAATTATCAAGGTAATCCTTGGTGCTTGGAGTATTGGTTTGAATAGTGTTCCATCTCTTTACAGTTGAAATACTAAATTTCAATGATTTTATTCATACCTTGAATTCATAAGCTATATGGACCTTATATCTATACTTTTAATAAACTCTCATTCCCATTTATGTATTTAATAGGATATTTTTTTCCACAATTATCACATTTTTGATGTTCCTTCCTTCCCTTATTCTCCTTTATTGTATTTATTTTTCCTTGTTTCTCATTCATCATTTTATCCTATTGATTTCATTTGAAGATATATGACTTGGAGAATTATTTATCTACCCTAATGGAACTTGATACGATATTATCATATGATAAAAATGTTTGAGAGACTAGTTCCATTTAAATTCTTGGATTAATTCCATCAATAAAATTATCAACCTTAATTTTAAGATTACATATATAGTTCGTAGCCTCTATTTCTAATCTTGTAAATATTTCCTCATAATTAGTAATAATTTCATCTTCATTTTATCTTAAATTAATAAATATTCTTTATATATCATCTTATTATTATTGAGGAAAATATTTTTCAATTAAAATATCCCTAAAATTTATCCATTTCATTATCTATATCTCATCCTCCTCCTTAGTATTTTGAATCTATTCCTTCCATTGATATGTATCTCTTTTTATCTAATATACTAATAAAATAAGCTTATATTTTCAATATACCTTAATTTTAGAAATATCTTTTCAAGGGATTTGATCAATTGTTCAGCTTCCAAAGGATTAGTAGAGGCTTCTAACATTGGTGCATCACACTATGGAACAAAAAGTTTCTCCAAAAAGACAAGGTTATTTGTTATAACCTGGGTCAATTTCACATATAGCTATGATATGATAATATATAACACCCACTGTATTGAATTTTTTATGAGAGAAATAACTAAATTAACTACAGGTGTTAACATGATTTTCCTTTATTCCGTTAGGATCCATATTTAATAATCACATATACATAAATAGCCCATAAAATCATAGAAATTGAGATATAAGATAGAAATACCTAAATTTTTTTTAAAAAATTATTGGTTTATCTTAATGATTAGTCTAGGAACGTTTTTTATAAAATATAGTTCCCAATGGTCTTATTAAACGTATTTTGATAAAAATTTTAACAAAACTGACATTGGTATCCTAGAATTTGTGTCTTCTTTATTAAATTGGTATAAGATATAGGGAATCCCACCAAAAAAGATCGATCAGTTCATCTGTCTTAAGAGACTAGATACATAAATGATTTCAATATTACATTGGAAAAATAAAACATAGCATGAAAATATTTATTGAAACCTTTAATATCATTAAGAGATTCCATCTTTGTATTTGAGAATAAGAAAATAAAATAAATTGTGAGCTTATGTGCTCAGTAAGGGAAAAATTACAAAATAATCTGTCATGAGTAAACAAGGAATAATAATCTAGAAAAGTGAATAATTAATATATTATACATTTAATCAATTACTTAAGAATAAAATACATTCAGGGATGAAAGTAAACACATAGATAATGGTAACTGAATTATCATTGAAGAAAATGTATAATTTTGAACTATAATGAAATTATTATCAATGTTGTGGCCAAGACATCATGAATCTTATATTCAAGGCCATGCCTAAGACACATTCACTGTATGGGTAGGTATACAACATTTTCCTAACTAATTTTTCCACATGTTTTCTATAATGATACCTATCGATGCATCAAGGGGCTATCTATAATTGGGACCCACCCATCACTTACTCATACAATGTATTCCCCATATATTTAATGGTTAATATATCACATAATCAACATGTCTTATCAATTAATAAGTATCTTTATTTAATTAAGAATACAAAATATCAATATTTCACCAAAAAATAAAATAAAATCTTCCCCCAATTAACATCATATATTGAAATTTTATATTTTTAATTTAATGTTGAATATATCAATGAGACTAAAAACTATGGATATGAAGTAGGAAAATATTGTCTAAGTAAAAATGAAGAGTGATAGAGAACATGATGATAAGAAAGGGAATGATCTCAAAATAAGGTATAATGTCACGACCCGTCCTCAGGGCCCGTGCCGTGACTACCCCAAGCCCGCCTTCCATAGGCCAGGGGCTGGCGACTAGAACCAAGGCGTAAAACCCAACAAAAGGGAAGGAATTGCCTTTGAAAAGTAAACAAGCACCACAGAGTAAGCAAGCGGAAAAGTAAACACTAAGTAAAAACTGTACAAGCTGTGCTGAAAGTAAAAGGGGGCCGGAAATACAAGCCCAACTATAAAGTACAACTGAAAGGAAAAACAGCAACTGAACGGAAAAACTGCAGCGTCGAGCCGTCCTCTGGAAGTCCCACCTGAAGGGTGGGTACAGATAGCCTCCACTTCTCCTCGGGTCCACCTAATCGCTCCGAGTATGTCCCGCCCAGTGGTCCACCTCCAGGTACTGTCCTGCTCTGCACGCCTCCTCCACGATCAGCGTTGTCCGTCGTCCGCAACCAACACCACGAAGTGCGGGCATAGCCCGTGCAGGGGTGAGTATAAGCTACTCAGTAGGGACCCCGAGACCCCCGAAGGTCTCCCGAAATCCACAAAGGATAAGCCACGAAGGAGAGATACAATCACGAAGTAACATCTGACACGGCTTAGGTATATGCCCATACATATACCTAAGTCATCAATTCCCCGATCGGCTCCAACGTCCGAGCCCTAGCACAACCCAGTCCACACAGGAAAGAAAAACGCATACCCACGCAGGATAGAACAACACAATCCACAAATGAGAGTAAACAGTAAATCCACACAGGATAGCTCAACACAATCCACAAAGGAGAGAAACACAAGATTCAGCTCACACAGGTATACTTCTTCGGATGACGAAAAGATGATCTCTGATCCATATAAGTCGTCGGACCCACGAAGGATCGATAGGTAACTAATCTCTGCAGTGACCCACACAGGATCAGACCCACACAGGATCGGGCCCACGCAGGACCTGTAGGAGTTGGCTCACACAGAACCGCTGAGTGTTGACCCACACAGGATCAGATCCGTACAGGATCGGGCCCACACAGGACTGGGCCCACGCAGGACGTATAGCAATGATCCACGTAGGATCGCTGAGTGCAGTAGTTGTCGCAGTCCGCTGAGGATCTCTGAACAGTCGTCGCCGCAGTCCACTGAGGATATCTGTACGGTCGTCGTCGGAGTCCACGGAGGATCTCTGCACAGTCGTTGCTGTCAAGGAAGCAGTCGCAGCCAGCACTAGGGTTCCCGCACACAGCAAGCTCGTTCGGGAGGGTCCGCTCCACGAGCCGAGAGGCTGATACATCAACTGTCACGAAGTCCAGAATTGATGTATCCAAAAGTTCCGCATCGTCAACAGGAACTCAACGCAACAGACGGCGCGTCGATCGGACGCCCGGACTGAGAGTTATTGGTTTTTTCGTCCCAGGGGACCGGTTGGTTTTTAAGGACAAACCAACCCAACCATACTCCACCTACGTCCAAACCTCGGGCGGAGGGTGCCAAAAGATCCGTCTCACAAATAGGAACTCAGCAAAGCTGACGTCACGTCAATCGGACGTCTGTGGCTCAAGATATGAGCGTTTCCGCTCCGAGGGCCCGGTTGGTTTCGTGTACGAACCAACCCGGCCGAACTCAAAGTATTCCGAAACCTTGAGTGCAATATACCGAAACGACCGTCTCGATCCAAGGATCGCGTTTCCGCTGACGGAGGGTCGTTTGGAGTCCCGTAGTTCAAGATACGGCCATTTGAACGAAGTCTGACGAAGACGGGGGGTCCGGGCCCGGGCCGACCCGGCCCGACCCCCCCTGGTTGGCCCGAACCGGGTCGAGTCCGACCCGGTTGGCCCGGCCCAGCCCGGCCAGGGCCGGTCCGGCTCGGCTCGGCCGAGCGGCCGACGCGGGGGAAAGCCGTCGCCCCGCGTGACACTCCCGCGGCACCCGCGGGGTGTCGGCCAGACACCCGCGGGGTGTCGCGGGACAACCCCGCGGCACCCGCGGGGTGTCGCCCTGGACACCCGCGGGGTGCCGCCGCCTCCGGCCGCCGGCGCCGCCGCGCCGGCGACTCGCGCCGCCACCGGCTTCCGCGGGCCGCCAGAGTCGCTCCGGTGGCCCGTTTTCCTTCCCGTCTGCGCCGTTGTTCTTCCCGGGTTCCGTTATTTACTGCGGGATCATCAAACACCCGTTGCGGCACGTTCCGTCGTCGCCCGCCAAATCCGCAAAACACGAAGAACGACGGAGGGTTGTCGGGCCGTGTTCGTTTGACCCGCACCCTCCGCGTTAGATAATAAAAAAAACAACGGGAGAAATTGTTCAACACATGAACTGACAATTTTAATAAAATAAAATTGTTCATTTGAAACCGGCTCTTTAATTTTTAAAGAACGTTCACGGGAATATAAGAGGGGTATTCCAAAATTATAAAATCCCTACCTCGTTGATCGTCGCGCGCGGGCGTTCTTCGCGGAAAAGCTCGTCGCGGATAAGAGGGATCATCGCGTCGTCGCGGGGAGGCGTCGCGTCGTCGCGGAATCCGGCGTTGAGTCGGCGAGCTCAACGGACCAAGAACAACAGATTTAAATTATAAATAATTAAATCTGTGCTTAAAACCAAAAAGGAAGGAACCTTGTGAGGAAACCCGAAATCACTCACCTCAACGGTCGGTGATCGGAGATCGGGGCGGAGAAGGAAGTCTCGGACGGAAGCGTCGTCGATTTCCGGGTTCGGCGTTGTTCGCATTCTTCGCGTTCTTCGCGTTCTTCGCGAGGGAGAAGAAGAAACAAGGATCCTCTCAAATCTTCTCCAAAGATTTTGGGTTGGTCTTATTTTATTAATATGCCAACACACGAAAACAGGTTAAGAAATGATTGAATTAATTCGTTGAATTAATTCAATGAAAGAAACAGGCCATTTAATTCACGAAATAAACCGCCCAATTAAATGGTCTGTTAAGAATTTAGAAAACGCGTCAGTTGACTTTCATTAAGACAGGTTTTCATGGGTGCGTTTCTTAGCGGAAAGAAACGGCGGGGCTCGTGCGGGCCCCACCTCACAAATATCCTACCAAGGGGGTAGGATATTTCTTGATAGCATCCTATCCAGTTCAACTCAGTTCAAGCCGCCTTTAAGTGGGTTCAAGTGGCTTCCAAGTGGCTTAAGTGAAATAAAATAAATTTGTCGCAAAATTATTTTATTTCTTAACTTTAATCCCGAAAATTAAAAACCACACCAGAGAAAACGCAACTCCGGAAGAGGCGTTTCTAAGCGAAAACCGGCGCTGCGATTTCATTGGTGCCCTCAGAATTCGATTCCGGGCACCGGTTCAAAAGTTAGAAAAACTCGCTCGCCCGTTCACTGAACGTACCCGAGCCAATCTTCGGAAAATGATTCCGGGCACACCGGGACTCGGAATCAGGTGCCGTCAGAAACTGCGCTCTTGTAAAATTCCAAAGAAAATTAAGAAAAAAAATTTCCTTGAAATTTACGGGTCTTTATATATAATCTATAAATTTTTAAAGGATTATAGAATACAATCAATTCAAAGTAAATTTTTGTTTGAAATAAAGTTATTTTATGAATTATAGAGGAAAGTGGAAGTGAAAATTAAAAAATGACCTTTCTTAAAACATTTTTAACATCGCTATAAAAATGTAGTTATAAATAAATTCAGAAATTCATTTTTTAATTTAAGAAAATAAATCCCTTCATTTTTAGTATAAAATAAAAACTTTATAGAATAAATCAAAAATATTTTATTAGAAAATAATGTATAAACATATAGATGAATCTAAATAGTGAATAATTGTCATAAAGTGGGAAGAATCTATTCACTTTGTATATGTTAAAAATAACATTCCATTCACATATTTGAAAAAAAGTCAAAAACAACTTGTTCAAAAACATTTATAAAGAATCCTTTTAAATCATGGTAGATAAATATAAATATATTAGAAAAATACCATTACTAATCATTTAAAATTAAATAAAAACATATATAAAACAATTTAAAAAATATGTATATGAAAGAAAAAAATATTCTCATCTTAAAAGAAGAAATGAGATTGGTCTTTCTTGTAAAGAATTATCTCACTATTTGAGTAAAAAATAGATGTAAAATTGGAAGGAAATAATTAAATCCAATAAAATAACTAGATTCTGATAAAATAGATGTGGTTCAAGAAATAAAGATTAAATAATTATTCCAAGAAAAAATTAAACATGAACAATCCTAAATAAGAGTGAGATTGTAAAATAAACCATTATGTCATTAATAAATTTTGAATCAAAATACCTTAAAATATAAAACATGAATTGATTCTTAAAATAACATGAATAAATATTAATTAATGATATAATATTTCAAATGGGTATTTTATACGCTATATAAAATAATTTTTTTGTATAATATAACATAAGTATCAATGGAGTGAAATTGAGATGAAAAACCCTTACCTTGGATTCCTTCTTGGTCAGACACATTGTATCCTCCTGAATAATTAATTTAAACTTAATAAATAGATTTTTAAAAAACTTTTTATTATATTTATAATTATTTATGGACTTTTTATAATCATTTTTCATCCATTAATTGAATAGATATTATTTATGTTGACCACTTAAGGTTGTTCAGTAAATTTATCCAAAATTAATGTGGTATATTGGCCATTGTTAAAGGTTTTATGGAAGTTTTCCATTATCAATAAAATTTTAATTATTTCATGAATATTATTTTTTTCATTATATATAATTTATGAATCATCGATTCATGTTGAAAATAGAAAAACAAGTAACATCACTTTGTGGAGGTGGTAGTCAACACGTACGCATGAAAAACAAATTCATTATCCAATGGTTGGAAGGGTAAGAAGGTGGTTAATATATTATATTACTATAATCATAATTATGTTATAAATAATATATATTCATTAATTTTATATTTTTAATCATTTATGTAAATTGGTTATGAAAAATGAATTAAATCAATATGTGCAGATGATAGGTTATATGTATGCACAATCGATGTTTTCATTTTCCATAGGATGGAAAGGATATGGAAAATGGAATTACCATTTACATTAAAAAAATAATTATGGTGAATATACTGATTTAATTATGTTAATATTTTTATTGAATATCTATATGTGGTTTAAGAAGAAATTAACATGAAATGACTCGGTAAGAACATATAACTCATCTATTGGAAACCACCTTTAGTTTACACCTTATTTATTTTTAAGTGGTATTTTGGAAAGACCAATACCTATAGAATTTGGTGATTTGTTTTGAGAAGGTATTTTAGTAGTTATTTTTAGATATAATGGATCATTTACTGTGGATAATAGCGGATATGTGGTCACCTATTATAAGTTAGGTGAGTGGCGTACTTGTAATTATTCTTAACTATTAAATATTATAAGAGTCTTACACATGGAAAAGTGTCATATAAAAATTAAATTTAGACTCTAAGTTTATATGGGTCAAAATAACCTCATTCAATAATAATTAATATGATATTTTATAACCTTATAAAAAATTAATCTTAGATAACTAGTTTTAACCTTTTACCATGGTGAAAATATGTTTACCATGATTACTATTCATAATGAAACAAATGAAATTAATCTAAGTAATAAATTTTAACATCAATATTACAAATATTTGGTCCATTTTAAAAGATTTAATTTTCATTAGTTGAATAAATTAAATTCAATATAAGGAAAAAAAGTAGTGAAATAATGTTTTTCTAGAAAAATGTATTTTTCAGCATCAAAAAAATATTATACCAAAATAAAAAATAATTTTGATTGATATTTAATTAATTGTATAGTTTTTAATAAAATTGATATTATTTTACTTTAAAAACAAATCCAAAACATAATGGTACTTTTAAATTACATTATTTAAATAAAATAAATGAGAGTATTGCAAAAACAATATTTTTCACTATTCACCCTGTTGGTTGGAGTGGATACTCAAGAGGGGGGTGAATTGAGTTCCAATTAAAATTTCTGTTCTAAAACTTTGTCTTAAAAATTCCCCAAAAAGAATACAGAATTAAAATGTAGTGAAATTATATCACATTAAATGTTCTGTTAGGTTCTCAAGGGATTGATTAGTTCCCAGTTAATCAAATCAGTAGACTTGATTAACTTTTGAAACTGACTTACTAATTTATAACTGATATAAACACTTGTGAATTTAATTATCAAAGTGACTTTAAAAATAGTTTTGGTTTTTAAGGAGATTAGCAGCGGAATAAAAGAATAACTTTGAAAGATATAAAACAGCAGATATAACCAAGAGGTTTAGTCTCAAGTCGAGACTTAGTCCTCTCAAAAGCTTTTATAAAAAGATGATCCACACCCTGGATCGGGGATAACAACAGCAACCTGCTGTTCAGGTCATACGACCTCTACCACTATCCCAATGGGAAAAACAAAATGAGGAGAGTTGAGTGAGGATTTACAAATCCTCCAGTTAGAGTACAGGAGACAGTGTGTGTGTAAAATATAGCATAAAACACACACTGCTCAATATGTAAAATCGATAAATCACAGAGCAAATATTTAGAGTTTAGAAATGGCTCTAGTGATTGTCATGCAGTTCTAGACTCCTTTGATTGATCATAAATCGCTCTAAGTCCTCTTCTGGTTTTTTGTCTAGAAAATAGAGTATCGTCTGTTTCCTTGACTTCCAGGTTAAGAGAATGTTGAAGAAGCTATTGAGTTGATGTTCTCTTTTTGTTCTCACCTCTTCTCTGATACGCACGATTGTAGGTGATCTTCTTGTAAGCTCAGACGTCTTTCTTCATGTAAACCAGCTTGAGTGTTCTTCACTTGTTCAGTGCGGCTGCAACCTCTTCACAACACATGTTTAACTCTATTATCTGTTCGTGTGTATACGCGCGTGTGTATCTCTCTTTGAGCTCGACAACAGCATCCTTCTTTTAAAGCAAGAGCTCCGGTAAAAGATATGATTTTCTTTTTGTAGGTATGAGGTACGGTTCCCTGACATCCAACAGCACACATTAAATAAATGACAGAGCATTTAAAATATTCCTAATATGACCGTTGGTTAGATTAAATAAAGATAAAGAAATTCAAACAGTTGTTTATGACTATCAGTGTGTCAAGTGATCGGTGGGTCATCAGCATTGGTGACACATCTTCGGTGACTCATTCGATCAGCATCAGTAAGACATTTTCAGTGACTCATTTGATCAGCATCGGTGAGACATCTTCGGTGGCTCATTTGATCATCATCGGTGACTCATTTGATCAGTATCGGTGAGACATCTTCGGTGGCTCATTTGATCAGAAACGGTGAGACATCTTCGGTGACTCATTTGATCAGCATCGGTGAGACATCTTCGGTGACTCATTTGATCAGCATCGGTGAGACATCTTTGGTGACTCATTTGATCAGCATCGGTGAGACATCTTCAGTGTCTCATTTGATCAGCATCAGTGAGACATCTTCAGTGGCTCATTTGATCAGCATCGGTGAGACATCTTCGGTGACTCATTTGATCAGCATCGGTGAGACATCTTCGGTGACTCATTTGATCATCATCGGTGAGACATCTTCGGTGAATCATTTGATATGGATCGGTGCGACCGTTGTCCTTTGATATGGATCGGTGCGACCGTTGTCCTTTGATATGGAACAGTGCGACCATTGTCCTTTGATGTGGATCGGTGCGACCGTTGTCCTTTGATATGGATCGGTGCGACCGTTGTCCTTTGATATGGATGAATTCCAGAATACTTGTAAATCAATAACAAATAGATAAAAACATGATCCAACCAATATACACAGATTGATTAAGAGATTGTGATTATGAGAAATCCAACCGGATTAAGTAATTGATGATTTGTGATTATTAAAACAGAAATCATAGGAAGTATTCAACAATCTTTCAGAGGGTTCAACAATCTCCCCCTTTTTGATAATCACAACTCTTAGCCAATCACAAGGATTAGCCATTAATAAATATAAGATATCATCAATAATAAGGCATAATAAGAATCATAAAAAAATTAAATATAAATCTCCCCCTAAAATTAGGCCTGTTAAAAACTTATGCAAGAATTGTCATACAAAGATATAAATCTTCCCCATATCTCCCATGGATCCATAGAGATTTCTCCCCCTTTCGGATAATCAAAAAGGAGGGAAAACAGATAAAGAAGAGATTAGAAGATGACAGCAGTGAGAATAAAAAGAAAAGAGAATAAAGTTCATAAGACATCATAGTACAATCACAACAGGGTTCATCCTATCAACAACAACACACAACTATTACTGGGGGTATAAAGGGGATTTTCCCTTGTCAGACGGATCAATGGTGGTTAAGTTTGAAGGCCTGGAGGAAGGTTGAAATGGGAGAATTTGAAACGGTGGTAAAATGACTCTGGAGGTTGGAGGAGAGGATGCCACCAGAATTTGTTGTGGAGCTGGAGGAGCTGGTTGAGAAGATTGTTGAGGAACTGGTCGAAGATGAGAGAGAGCTTGAGAAACAGAGATCTGATTTGGAGCAACATCAGAGGCACCGAGAGGGTCAGCAGTAGGAAGCACAACAGCAGTGGCATGTGCATTCAGATAAGGCTTCAAAAGATTTATGAAATTCTGAATGACTTCTACACCATACTTCATAGCCTTCTCAAAATCATCCTTATTTTCCATGAACCGTTCCAAGGTTGGAGTAAAATCTTGCAACTGTCGAACTTGAGTTTTGAAAGCTTGAGTGACTGGAGGTAGTCTCAGATTTTCAGCTAGCACTTTGAAATTCGCGGTCATCTCATGCTTGGTATAGATTTTTGAAAAGTAGTGATCAAACTTTTCCTTGATTTATCTCTGAGCTTTAGTGGCATCTGCTGAATATACTGTTACCATCTTATAAATGTGATCATTGTGCTCCTTCATCTTCCTCAACGAGTCCAAATCAAGAACTTGCCTAATGGCGGCCAGTTCATCATGCACAAACTGCTTCAGAGCCTCTAGCTCATGAGTGGTGATCTTGGTTACTTTGGATGAACTGGCTTGAGAAACTATCTGAGTTATCTCAGCCTTCAACTTTCTCAGATCATACTTCTTAAGATGTTCAATCAGATTCCACAACACTTCCATCATACTAGAGATAGTGGATCTAAATTCGTTGGATAAAGAAACTAACCCAGATTGTAGATCCTTTAGAATCTGATTTAGAGAGGCTATGTGTCTTCCAATAAACTCACCAGTATTGGCCAGGTCTGGTGTAATAGCCTTTGAAATTTCTTCTCTAACTATGTCTCTCACAGCAATAAGAAACTCCCTTTTTAACTTGTCAAAATCAGACTGAGAGACAGTAGAACTAGGTAGATGGGCACCAGCAGCATCAACAACATGATCAGACCTTGCCCTTACTGGTTGGCTTCCCATCATAACCGTAGTAGATTCTGATTCTTCTTCTTCTTCCTCAGAATACTCTAAACCCAAATCTGCAAAACCAGGGTAATCATCCCAGACAGCAGCACACAGAGTATATTTCGGTTTATCATAACTTTCTTTTCCACTGTTTTTAAGAGATTATCTTTTGCCATCAGTATCTGTTTCTGGTACAGTTTGATGTGCTTCCGTTGGAGGTTCAGCAAGAACATCCACCGGTCGGTTATCACCATCATCATCATTATCATCATCATCATCTCCATTTTTATTTCCATTCTTCATAGAAACGTCATTGTCAGATACTTTAGTGTCACTGGCTTCTTCATCACCAAGAACTGGTTCTGATTCAGGTAAGGGTAAAGGTGGACTGGCAGGTCCAAAGTCTATTCGTCTCTTAGGACTCACAGTATCAGGATCACTCCTATAATCAGGAGATGACATACTTCCTTCTTCTGTTACAGCGTCTTCCATCCCTTTTTTACCAGATTCTTCAGTGTCTTTATTCCTTTCAACATTTACCTCTTCTTCGTCATCAGAATAAATTGGTTCCTCATCCGATTTCAAACCAGGGTCTCTCAAACCCTTCGGCCTCTTTCCATGATCAGTGGGATTGTAGGATTCATACAACTTGTCCTCATCAGCAACCCAGCATTTTTTCCATGGGTTCTAGTTTATCTTCATCCGTTTAAAAATCTCTTTGGTAATACAAAAAGCACTATCAGATTCAGCTATCTCATCATCTTCATCAATGCATTCCAGACTTTTTAACATAGCAGAGATCATTTTGGGATAGAACAGGGCAGTGACTTTCTTAAAAGGTTTCACCATTCCAGCTATGTGAACCATTAGATATCTACACAAATTGATCTTCTCATGGGTCTTTAGTAAAAACAACAGAAAAACATCCGGGTATCTTACAGCAGCAAAATCTCCTTTCCTGGAGCAAATTTGGTGCTGAATAAACTTAAAGATAAGTCTACATTCACCATCCATCTCTGATGCTATGATTCTCCTTGACTCTCTATTTCCAGTCAAAAGATCTAGAGCTAACTCATAAGAGAAATACTCAGTGGTTGGAGGAATGTTTCTAGCATAATCCTCATACCGACCCTCGTGGGGTACATTCAAACATTCAGCCCATTGTTTTGACGAAAAAATATTTTCTTTCCTTTCACTACCGAAGACATTCTGGCAGCCTCGACACCATCTAAAGTAACTTGAAGATTTATATAAAACTCATGCACTAGATTTGGGTAGTATACACGAGTGTTATATGAGA
Organism: Viscum album; assembly: GCA_963277665.1. Lineage (NCBI taxonomy): Eukaryota > Viridiplantae > Streptophyta > Magnoliopsida > Santalales > Viscaceae > Viscum > Viscum album. Next base: position 1,905,091,865 of record OY728152.1, on the reverse strand, counting down.
ACTAGGCTTTCCATCCTTGCGAATCTAAAACTTGTAACAATAGCGACTTACTTGTCAAAATCCAGGCAGAGCTGACTTCCTTTTCTACAGCAACAATCCGAGTTTCCAGGTTCGGATTTATTAATCTTTGAGTGGTACTACTCGACTCGCCTCGAGAACGCTTCGACGGTTCAGGACATTCTGATCCTTTGTTTGGTCTCTTCTGTTTAGCCATTTGATGATTCTGGGGAAAGCATGAGTTCGAAGGTTCTAAGTGGAGGAGAAGAGAGAAAAAAGGTTTGGTGGGAAAGAAATGAAAGGTCGACGATTTGGGGAATAGGAATAGTCGCGTATCATTTATTTCATCATTTAGGGTTCCCATAATAAAGATAAAAATAGTTAATTAATCACAAAATAAAATGTAATATAAAGAATGATCAGTTTCACAGATCAGTTTCACAGATCAGTTTCACAGATCAGTTTCACAGATCAGTTTCACAGATCAGTTTCACAGATCAGCTTCACAGATCAGTTTCAGAGATCGGTTTCACAGATCAGTTTCAGAGATCAGTTTCACAGATCAGTTTCACAGATCAGTTTCACAGATCAGTTTCACAGATCAGTTTCACAGATCAGTTTCACAGATCAGCTTCACAGATCAGTTTCAGAGATCGGTTTCACAGATCAGTTTCAGAGATCTGTTTCACAGATCTGTTTCACAGATCGGTTTCACAGATCAGTTTCACAGATAAGTTTCACAGATCGGTTTCACAGATCAGTTTCACAGATCAGTTTCACAGATCAGTTTCACAGATCGGTTTCACAGATCAGTTTCACATATCAGTTCCACAGATTAGTTTCACAGATCGGTTTCACAGATTAGTTTCACAGATCAATTTCATAGATCAGTTTCAGAGATCAGTATCACAGATCGGTTTCACAGATCAGTTTCACAGATCAGTTTCACAGATCAATCATACATAATTCTTGTTTAATGAAATTCATTCTTTCATAGAATAAAGGCTTTGTAAAAATATCATCTAATTGATGTTTAGAACTAATAAATTTTAGAGAAATATCACCTTTTCGATAATGATCTCTTAGAAAGTGATGTCTAATATCAATGTGCTTAGTTCTAGAGTGAGACACAGGGTTCTTAGATATGTTGATCGCACTAGTATTGTCACAGTTAATTGAAACTTTTTTAAAATAAAATCCATAGTCCAATAAGGTGTGTTTCATCCACAGAATCTGTGCACAGCAACTACCAGCAGCGATGTATTCTGCTTCAGTAGTAGACAATGCAACTGAGTTCTGTTCCTTACTACACCATGATACTAGTGATTTTCCAAGTAAATGACATGTTCTGGATGTTCTTTTCCTATCTAACATGCATCCAGCAAAGTCATCATCTGAATAACTGGTTAGGTCAAATGATTGTCCTTTTGGATAAAACAAACTTAAATTCACGGTATACTTAAGATATTTAAAAATCCCTTTAACAGCCAGTAAGTGTGATTCTTTAGGATTAGCTTGAAATCTAGCACACATACACACACTAAAAATAATATCTGGTCAACTAGAAGTAAGATAAAGTAAACTCCCAATCATACCTCTGTAATTAGTTTGATCTACTGGTTTACCAGTTTCATCTTAATCCAATTTACAGGTGGTACTCATAGGTATATCACTTTCCTTAATACTATCCAAACCAAAACATTTTAATAAATCCTTAATATATTTACTTTGATTTAGAATAATTCCATCTTTAGTTTGAAAATTTTGAAAACCAAGAAAATACTTAAGCTCTCCCATTAAGCTCATTTCAAACTCATTTTACATAACCTGTGAAAATTCAGTACGTAAAGAATTTTTAGAAGATCCAAAAATAATATCATCAACATAGATTTGTACTATTAACACATCTTTTTAAATCCTTTTTATAAAAAGAGTGGGATCAGCTATTCCTTTTGTAAATCCTTTTGAAATAAGAAAGTTTGAATGTCTTTCGTACCAAGCTCTTGGATCTTGTTTTAAACCATATAATGCTTTAAAAAGTTTAAAAACATGATTTTGAAAATGAGGATTTGAAAAACCAGGTGGTTGTTCTACAAAAACATCTTCAACAATAAAACCATTTAGAAAAGCACTTTTCACATCCATTTGATATAACTTGAAATTCAGATGTGATGCATAAGCAAGTAAGATCCTAATAGCTTCTAATCTAGCTACTGGTGCAAAGGTTTCCTCATAGTCAATTCCTTCTTCTTGATTGTAACCTTGTGCAACTATCCTAGCTTTGTTTCTAATGATGTTTTCAGATTCATCAACTTTGTTTCTAAACACCCATTTTGTGCCTATAGTTATAGTTTCCTTAGGTCTTTCTACTAATTTCCAAACTTTGTTCCTTTAAAATTGATTTAGTTCCTCTTGCATAGCCATTACCCAAAATTCATCATTGAAAGCATCATTGATATTTTTAGGTTCTAGCTATGACAAGAAGGCTTGATGTTCAACCTGATTTCTAAGAGAAGCTCTAGTCTGTGTTCCTCTATCTAGATTTCCTACGACAGCATCTAAAGGATGGTTCTTTAAAATCCTAGTTGGTCTTGAAAAGGTAGGGCTTGAGATTTTAGGTTCATCTACAGGTTGAGGTTCAACCGAAGCAGGGTCTGGAAAATTTCCAGAACTGGATGTTTTAACTACAGGTCCACTGTTTTTATCATTAAGGTTAAAACTAGAGAGATCATCTTCAAGATTTTCAAGAGAGGTCTTAGGTTCATGTGGATCAGTTTCATCAAATTTGATGTGAACAGATTCTTCCACACATTTGGTTCTCTTATTAAAGTCTCTATAGGCTTTACTGGAAGTTGAGTAACCTAGAAAAATTCCTTCATCACTCTTGGATGCAAACTTATCAAGATTATCTTTAGTGTTAAGAATAAAGACATTGCAGCCAAAAACTCTGAAGTAGTTAACCTTAGGTTTCCTATGGTTCCATAACTCATAAGGGGTCCTCTTAAGAACAGGTCTGATCAAGACTCTATTAATAACATAACAAGCTGTATTTATAGCTTCAGCCCAAAAGTAAACGGGTAGGTCATACTCATTAAGCATTGTTCTAGAAATTTCTTCCAGGGTTCTATTCCTCATTTCTACTACACCATTCTGTTGAGGTGTCCTAGGGGCAGAGAAATTGTGACTGTAGCCACTGTGTGAGCAGTAGGATTCAAACTCATGATTTTTAAACTCACGGCCATGATCACTTCTCAGAGTTTTAATCTTAAGTCCACTAAGGTTCTCTATATACTTGGAGTATTTAACAAAGTAAGAACAAGCTTCACTTTTGTGATCTAGAGAGTATACCCAAGTATATCTAGAAAATTCATCTACAAGAACATAGACATAATGCTTCCCATTTAAACTAGAATCTCTAGAAGGTCCAAATAAATCCATGTGAACCAACTCAAGAGGTTGAGAAGTTGACAATTCTTTCTTTGATTTAAAAGAGACTTTATGTTTCTTTCCCTTTTGACAGGGATTACAAACTTTGTCTTCTAGAAATTCAAGTTTGGGTAGGTCTCTAACTAAGTTCTTCCTAGCAAGTTTTCTAAGTGAATGCAAATTACAGTGTCCTAATCTTCTGTGCCAAATCCAAGACTCTTTATGAAAAGCATTTAAACAAGTAATATTTTTCTTAGCTAAAGAATTTAAATCAACAGCATAAACATTTTCATTTCTCAAAGAAGCAAATACTAAAACATTTTTATAATTAAAAACATTGCAAGAATCATTTTCAAATTTAACATAGAAACCATCATCACATAACTAAGAAATACTTGAAAAATTGTATTTAAGTCCATCAACAAATAAAACTTTAGAAATTAATACTGATTCAGTGTTACCAATCTGGCCTAAGCTGATGATTTTCCCTTTAGAATTATCACCAAACGTGACAAAACCTCCATCAACTCTGACTAAGATTTTAAAGCATGAGAAGTCTCCTGACATATGTCTTGAAAATATGATGTCCAAGTACCAGGTCTTTTTACAGGAGCTCTTTAAGCAGGTTCCCTACAAAACAGATTTAGATAGGAAATGATTTTGGTACCCAGATCTTCTTGGGTCCAGACAGGTTAGCCATTAAAACTTTAGGTACCCAGATTTGGCTAATGGGTCTCATAGAATTTCTAGAATCAGTAGATTTCGAAATATAAATCTTATTGGATCCATAACTATGAATATAACTCATTGAAGAATATGAAGTTCCAGAGCTAGCTACATTCTGTCCAGATTTAGGAATGAATCTAGTTATGGTAATCTTCATTTGTCCAGGTTGGTATCCTATACAAGTAGTGTATCTAGGTGCTATTTGCTTACCTAGCATCTGAGTAAGAGTATCTTTACCATTTTAAAATTTCTATAAGTCTTTCTTGAGTTTCTCATTGGATAATTTTAGTTTAGTGTTCTCTTTAAGAAACTGAGCATTCTTTTCCATTTCAATATCAAGATCAGATTTATGTTTAACAGTTAAAGCATATTGTTTCTTTAAACCTTTGTATTTGTCTTTCCGCTCATTACAGGTTTCTTCTAACATATCACAATATTCAAACAGTTTAGATTTAGACATGTTATCACATTCAGAATCATCTCCAGAATAATATGAATTAGAATCAGGAATTTCTGAAGTTACCTTAGCAGCGTTTGTCATAAAGCACATGTTTGCCTTGTTTCTGTGTTCAGTTTCAGAAACATCAAATTCACTAGAACTGTCCTCAGAAGCACTCCAAGTATCCTTCATGTCTTTCTTATACTTGTTATCCTTGTATTCATAATTCTTCACGTATTTCAGCTTTGGATAGTCTTCTTTTATGTGTCCCTTCCTTTTGCACTCATAACAGACAACTTCATCTAATTTGTCAGATTTCTTCCAATCCTTTTTCCAATGTCCCTTGTTGCCATACATACCTTTGTAGTTTGTCTTTCTGAAAAACTTCTTCTTACTATAAAATTTCTTAAACCTTCTAGCAATGTGAGCCATCTCAGCATCACTGTCCAAGTCACTCTCACTGTCTTCACAGCTTGAACTTTCATTGATAGCTTGAAGCTTTTCCTTATCCTTATTCTTTAAGGTTGTAGTTTTGAAGGCAACAGACTTCCTTCTAGGTTCATCTTCTTCTTCATTTTTTTACTTTGAGTTCTTCTTCATACATCATCAACTTTCCAATTAGTTCCTTGACTGTTAGTTCACCAATGTCACATGATTCTCTAATGGAGACAGAGGTTCCTCTCCATCATTCAGGTAGACATCTCAAAATTCTCATGATTTGTTCCTTTTCTGGAACATCCTTTCCCAGAGAAGTCATTGTATTGAAAATTTCATTGAACCTGAGATACATATCAGAAATGGGTTCATCAGGCTTCATCTTAAAATTATCATACTTAATAGTATAAGTGTTCAATATCATCTCCTTAACATTATTTTTTCCTTCATGAGACACAACTAAGGTATCCCAAATCTCATAAGCAGTTTTACAGGCAGATATTCTATTAAATTCCTCATCTCCTAGAGCACATTATAAAGCATTCATAGCTTTACAATTATTATTGTAGGCTGTCTTAGTAGCTTTATTCCAAGTAGTTCTAACAGTAGTAGGAATTTTATATTCAGATTCTATAGCAGTCAAAATATCAAAACCCATGCTTTCTAAATGAATTTTCATCTTGATTTTCCACTGAGCATAGTTAGTTCCATTGAAAAATGGTGGTCTATTGGTAGAAACACCTTCAACTCTATTATCCATGATAACTTACTTAAGGCAAAGATTTTAAAGAGATAACAATTTAGAAATAACAGAAATTTTAAGAACATTAAAATACAACTAAATTCACTGTTGAAAAACAGAGTACAAAATATATTAAACTTCCGTTGATACCAAATATTGGTCAGAGTGGATACTCAAGAGGGGGGTGAATTGAGTTCCAATTAAAATTTCTGTTCTAAAAATTTGTCTTAAAAATCCCCTAAAAAGAATACAGAATTAAACTGTAGTAAATTTATATCACAATAAATGTTCTGTTAGGTTCTCAAGGGATTGATTAGTTCCCAGTTAATCAAATCAGTAGACTTGATTAACTTTTGAAACTGACTTACTGATTTACAACTGATATAAACACTTGCGAATTTAATTATCAAAGTGACTTTAAAAACAGTTTTGGTTTTAAAGAGATTATCAACAGAATAAAAGAATAACTTTGAAAGATATAAAACAGTAGATATAACCAAGAGGTTCAGTCTCAAGTCGAGACTTAGTCCTCTCAAACGCTTTTATAAAAAGATGATCCACACCCTGGATCGGGGATAACAACAGCAACCAGATGTTCAGGTCACACGACCTCCACCACTATCCCAGTTGGAAAAACAAAATATGGAGAGTTGAGTGAGGATTTACAAATCCTCCAGTTAGAGTACAGGAGATAGTGTGTGTGTAAAATACAGAATAAAACACACACTCCTCAATATGTAAAAAAGGATAAATCACAGATCAAATATTTAGAGTTTAGAAATGGCTCTAGTGATTGTCATACAGTTTTGGACTCCTTTGATTGATCAGAAATCGCTCTGAGTCCTCTTCTGGTTTTTTTTCTGGAAAATAGAGTATCGTCTGTTTCCTTGACTTCCAGGTTCATAGAATGTTGAAGAAGCTGTTGAGTTGATGTTCTCTTTTTGTTCTCAGCTCTTCTCTGATACGCACGATTGTAGGTGATCTTCTTGTAAGCTCAGACGTCTTTCTTCATGTACACCAGCTTGAGTGTTCTTCACTTTTTCAGTGCGGCTGCAACCTCTTCACAACACGTGTTTAACTCTATTATCTATTTGTGTGTATATGCGCGTGTGTATCTATCTTTGAGCTCGACAACAACATCCTTCTTTTAAAGCATGAGCTCCGGTAAAAGATATGATTTTCTTTTTGCAGGTACGAGGTACGGTTCCCTGACATCCAAAAGCACACATTAAATAAATGAAAGAGCATTTAAAATATTCCTAATATGACCGTTGGTTAGATTAAATAAAGATAAAGAAATTCAAACAGCTGTTTATGACTATCAGTGTGTCAAGTGATCGGTGGGTCATCAGCATCGGTGATACATCTTCGGTGACTCATTCGATCAGCATCGGTAAGAAATTTTCGGTGACTCATTTGATCAGCATCGTTGAGACATCTTCGGTGGCTCATTTGATCAGCATCAGTGACTCATTTGATCAGTATCGGTGAGACATCTTCAGTGGCTCATTTGATCAGCATCGGTGAGACATCTTCGGTGACTCATTTGATCAGCATCGGTGAGACATATTCGGTTCCTCATTTGATCAGCATCGGTGAGACATCTTTGTTGACTCATTTGATCAGCATCGGTGAGACATCTTCGGTGGCTCATTTGATCAGCATCGGTGAGACATCTTTAGTGGCTCATTTGATCAGCATCGGTGAGACATATTTGGTGACTCATTTGACCAGTATCGGTGAGACATCTTCGGTGGCTCATTTGATCAGCATCGGTGAGACATCTTCGGTGACTCATTTTATATGGATCGGTGCGACCGTTGTCCTTTTATATGGATCGGTGCGACCGTTGTCCTTTGATATGGATCGGTGTGACCGTTGTCCTTTGATATGGATCGGTGCGACCGTTGTCCTTTGATATGGATCGGTGCGACCGTTGTCCTTTGATATGGATGACTTCCAGAATACTTGTAAATCAATAACAAAGAGATAAAAACATGATCCAACCAATATACATAGATTCATTAAGAGATTGTGATTATGATAAATCCAACCGGATTAAGTAATTGATGATTTGTGATTATTAAAACAGAAATAATAGGAAGAATTCAACAATCTTCCAGAGGGTTCAACACACCCAAAAATAAACTATTTCATAAAAATCCCAAAACATTATGAACTCAAAATTATAGTCATTCAATCAAATAAATATTCATTAAGTTTACAAATTGATCATAATATTCATACACACAATGTAAAAACCCATTTTTGATGAAAATGAATTTTTGAAGTAAAAAATGAATTTATGCTCATTCCATATCTAGTAACTATAATTATATTAATTTAATTTTTTTTAATATATGGTCTTTAAATATAATTAAAATCATTCATCTATAGTGATTAATGTAATCTAAATTTATATGAATACTTGTTTCATATAAATCTGTTTTATGCAAAATATCTCCATTAATATTATAGGATCTTATTCAGAATTATGTTTTTATTTCTTAGAATTTAATAAATTAATTTCCATTAATGAAAATTTTTCTATCTATATTTTATAATTTATTTACACCTATTCATACTTTCAATTTAATGATAATGTTATAGTGGTTATATTTTAATAATTATATTTTAATAGTATTTCATGATTTTTTTAAGTTTGGTGTTTTATGTATCATAAGATATAATATTAATAAACTAAAAAATTAAGGTGTTAAAAATAAATCTATATCTTCTATGACCCTTGAATTTAGAATTTTTGGATGGTTTACTTTTAAAAGGGTCATCGGGATTGGGACACTGATGGTAAAAAATAAGGGGAAATTAATTCCAAGGTATATGGGAACCATTGAAATCATAGAGTGGATTAATAAGGTGGTGTACTAATTGGAATTTAAAAAATGTTATGTATCTATCCATGATTATTTCCATGTATTTAAATTAAATATTTAATTTTCAAACAAATATTGTGTCTTTAATTAGGAAGTGGTTGAGCTAGAAACTGATGTATCATATATTGAAAAATATATTCAAATTATGAAATTAAGGGAAACTATTCTCAGAGGATATATTATTCCTTTGAAAGTTGTTTAATTGAATCATGGACTAAACGAAGAGGAGACATGGGAAATATAATCTCACATATGGTAATACTGGATTGATATTTTTTGATAATGAATCTACCTTGTTATTTTTAAGGGTTCAAAAGTCTTATGGTGAATAGAATTGTAATGCCCATGTTTTTAGTTTATTTAATGAAGTGTAATTTTAATATCAATTTTTTGTGTTTACGGGATATGGGGTCCTAATTTAATTTGGATGATGTAAATATAAAGTTTTATTTCCATCATTAAATCTTTTGTGTTATTAACTTTGATGTTTAAAGGACTAAATAGTGAGAGTTAATTTAGTAAATTACATACTTTTTATAATGGTATGGTTGTTAGTATATGGTTAAACAATTGATTCAAAGATAATTAATTTAGTACATGTTTTTGGAATGATAATGGAGATATTTTGAAATTAATTTTTGTACAATTTTTAAAAAATTTATATTCTAATTAAATGTAGTTATATATTAGGGAGGATGAATGTATTCAATGTTGATATAGTGTGGGAGTTTAATTTTCCTATTGGAGCCTTTGTTATGGGGTTTTATTTGGATCATGTTAGAGACATAAGGTTTCCATTTAAGTAATTTGAATGGTTGGAATTTCAAGAGAGGTTTCATGGAAATTTAGTGATATTATGGTATGATTTTGACTTATTAATTATATTCTATAAGGATAATTAATTAAGAGTTAAAAATAGTATTCTATAAATAAGAGGATGAAAATTACAAATTCTATCATTATGATACACCATATGAGAGCTTAGAATACTAGTAAAACATAGATAATGTGGTGGATAAAATAAATTCTTAGGGTGGGAGTTTGATCAAAGTATTAAGGTATATAGAATAAATTGTTTATATGTTTTATTAAATTAATTAAAGTTTCTAGAGGTCTGAATATTCCCAAAAAACCAAAAAAATGTTGTTTTCTTAAAATATATATTAAAAGATGATTTTATGAAATTTGTAATACGTCATGAAAAAATTGCATATGGAATCCCTTTTAATCTTCCATTATCCCATTTCTATACTTCATAAACAAGAAGTTACATTTGGAAATTTAAAAAAGAATTTTAATGTTTTTGAGCTAAATACATGGATGTCACCCCAATAACACCTCCACAACACTACAAGAACACTACCAATCATTATATATTAGTGTAAGAATCGAGGGTTGAGTGATTCCCATCTATTAAGTGATTTTACAAATTATATTTAAAAGATATAATAAACTCAATGAGGTTCACACCAACTTTTTCCTGATTAAAATAATCCCTTAAAATCATATGGATATAATCTAATAAATTAAAAATCATGAGAAATATAGAATGCCTATAAATAATTCATGAAATAACATAAATAATCATAAATATACATCAAAAAGTATAAATCACCCAACCAGTTTATGATATAATAGGGATTGATAGAAACAATATATATATACATATATATGATAGGTCAAAAAACTATGTCTAGAAGAACCCAAAAGAGGAGTTCTTGTGAGTCGAATCCCATGATGTAACAGCGGCCGATAGTGGCTTAGAAATTACCCTAATAACCCTCAAAATGTCTAAAATACTCCTCATATACTTTAGAATTTATGAGATGCCAACACTCATAATTCGGTGCCTTATACATACCTAGATCACATATTAAATGATCTACAGATGTCGTATATGGGATTTTGTAGGGTGTAAGTATAGCATACCCTAGAAGTGGTCACCACCCACCCCTAAGCCACCTATTATAGGTTAAAGTATTTGAAAGAAAAAAATAAAACTATAGTAATATACATAAATAAATAAAACTTATTTAATTGTAGGGACTCTATTTTTTCATTATAAGACAATGAAATATGTCGAGGAATATTTTTGGATTTAGGAGATTAGATGGTGTAAGATTCTGAGGCCCAGTTATACAAGAATTATATTTTTAAAAAATATATGTATTTTTTATATCTCATGCATGATGTTTTTATAATTTATGGAATATCACATAAAAAAATTCTCAAATTTAAAATATGATACAACTATTGAATATGGAGTGTTGAGTTTATCCTAGGTGTGTTGGGTGTTCATGTGATGTAGTCCTTGACTGGTACGTTAGGTGGATTAATTAATTAATTAATTTAATTCATTAATTTAATACCAAAAAAAATTTCCCTCTTTAAATAGAATGTTATGGAAAATCACCAAAGTAAGCCACTTGAACTTTTTATTGTTGAGATTAGGCTTTACAGTTCTTCACCAGTGGAATAATATTAGATGAGGACTGGTGATTGAATCTAGGTGGTAGAATAGATATCGAACACAACAGATCATCCCAATCATGGTTGAATGCATTCATCACCAATGATTGATCCATAATATAGATAGGTCCCATCGAATTCTATTTTCACCCTTGATTAAAATATTTAAATGGTTCTTACCATATAATCTTTGATCTTTGAATACTTTTTCCATCACATTATCCCATTTATCAAATTAACTTTTTTATTTTATTTATTCTTGATTATTCCATGTTTCTAACACATAATATCCATTATCTATGATTGTTGTCCAATAATTCTTGGACAAAAATAGATGTACCATTATTCTTGTGGATTTACATCACCAATTCTTCGTTTTCTTCCCCATTGGTCTACAAGGTCATGGTTCAACATTTTCGGGAAGGTTTAAGTATGATCAAACCCCTAGATTCATGTTGGATGTGTGAACAACAACCAAATTAGTGATTTATAGACATATAAAGATAGATTATGGGTGTTCCATCGTGTTCCTTGAATACAAATTGGGTTCTGGTAGTGAAATGAGATGTTTTAGGTGATATATGTGTTGTAGACTTTGAGTGGGCCAATATATTTCGATTTTCGAGCACCATAGGTATGAAATTCATCACTGAAGACTTTCTCCACTTATTTAATTTGGTAAAATGGTTTGAATTGTGGTGGAATCCATGGAAACAGAGTGCATGAGATATGTATAACTTTCCATGAAAATATCAACTACACAACATGTACTGGGATGAACACATGTTATTTAGTCACGCAGAAGTGGAATATGGGGTTTTGGAGAAAAGATAAGTATCACGTGCCATGTGGCTAGGCCACACGCCCTATGGTCCTCCCTAGGTATCCTGGTTGTGTGCTGATGAAGCTATAATTTTCACATATTATATTCTGTATTTCAATGTTATATATCCCACCAATGTGTTATTTTATTGGCAATTGGCACATTTTTATGTTTTAGTGGTATTTTGAGCTCAAATGCAAAAATGGCTTAATTTTGGTTTTTAACTATTTTATTTATCTTCTGTATTTTGGCCATAAAATTTTATACATTGAACCGAATTGTGAAGTTTTTTTTAGGTTTCCTTACATCGTTGGTAGAATTTAATCCTTCTGGAGGACCAGCTCAATCAATCATTTGGAGGCCCAAAACTAGCTCACAATCCGTGCCTCAAAAACCGTGCACAAATTTCGAATGTTTTAAATCTGAGCTTTTCTATTGAAGCCGACTGATCCAATTCAGCTTATTTTAAACATGGAGATGTAGTAGTAATAAATGAACATCTTTCATTAAGGAGTCCATGTCTGAATCATCTGATTAAAAGGTCTTAATGGAATTGGCATTTGGAGTTGTGGAAGATGAAGAGTCACCTGGACAGATTAAATGTGCCGCACTAAAACAGCCATAACGCCTTGAAACGTGGACGAATCAACCTGAACTTTTGTGGAGGAATGTGGAAGATGATGTGGAACAACTTTAAATAAGGTACCATGTTCCAAAAATTCCATTTAATGGTCCTAAAAGTCGTGAACCTCGGGCGGAAAGAATTGAGAGATATTTCTTCACCCATTTTCCCTATAAATTTGTAACTCCTCTCTCTTTTACAAGGATATCCATTTTCAAGGGGGAAGGTTGAGTATTTGTTGTTTTAATAGTTATTTTTATTTTTAATATATATTAGTTTAGATTTCCTCTTCATACCTCCTTTCTTCCATTTATTTTATTTTATGTATTCTCCCACCGTTATTCCCTTCTCAACTACACTAAAAATAGAGAACCAACCTCGGTGCTTGTTTGAGGGAGGGAATGGTGAGTTGATTTTGTTATTGAGATTTAATATTATTATCCTATATTTAATTTTAAGAATTTTGGTGGTGGTTAAATCTATTATGGTGAGTGGTCGCCCCATTTTCTCTACCACCAATTTCTTCTCCTCGTTTATCTATTTTCCTTCCCTTCACTATTTGTGTCGTGCATACGGTGGAGCATGACATGAGTAGTGATGGTCAGAGAAGAGGTATCCTATATGAATTTATGAAGAGAATTACCCTATATGAAGAGGTATCGGTATGGGGTAATGACAATCCAAATGAGAAGAAGAGGTGTGACAGGTCTTGATCACCTCATTGAGTTGAATATTGTGATTCTTTTTAAACAATGATATCAACCACCACGACCTCCTAAGAACAAATGCCTACTTTATTTCTCCTAACTTCATTCTGTATTTCATTTCATTATTATAAATTATATTTATATTTTATTCATTGGATATTATCCCCCCCCTCCCAATTAATATTAGTATTATATTTTTATATTAGTTATAGAATAAATAGTGACAATAGAAAGATAGTGTGTGGAATTGGCCTCCTTGTGATCGACCCTAGGGTGTGCCACTATGGTACATTATTAGGTTAATAAGAAATTAATTGAATTGTGGTTCGCGACAAACCACTCTCATCAATGTTTCACCATTTCTGGGGAGGACAAGTGCTTTCACACTCTATTTTTCATAAAAACCAAAAAATTAAAATTTTCAAAAACTAAAAAATAAAATTTCATTTCATATATTTGTTTTCTAGGTCATGGATTATTTCAGTGATTTTTCATATGCTTGTACTAGTGATTAATTTTCTATAAAGGAAGATATTTTTATGCTTCAGATGGAATAAGATGTTGCGATGATTCAAAATAATTACAAAATCCTTGAACAAGCAAGCAAGATGGTAGCATCATTGGCAGCTGATGTTGAAGAAGTTAATGTTCTATGGATGAAACGACAAAAACAAAATAACCAAACTGAAGAAGAAAAGGTAAATTTTGTTCCACCAACATTTTATTTTGAAGAACCCAAGGAGGGCTTGAATATTAAATTGGAATATGCAATCGTCTCTCCTTGGCCATTGCTTGAAGTGGTTCCTGAAGATGACATGCCAGCTGATACAACTGTGGGAGATCAACATGATTTGGATGAACATTGGTATGATTTTGTTGAAGAACAAAAGGTAATTGATTCTACCATCTTATTCAAATAATAATCAGTACATCTATACCCCTCTCTTTCTTTGGAAGAAGATGAATAAGTCCTTGCAGAAAAAGAATTCCCAGTCGCCTTACCTGAAGAGATTGTGTTTCAAGCTGTCTTACACGAAAGGGAAGATTTTTACATTGATTGTTCGTTTTTTTAATCATATCCATGTAGAACTATTTTCTAACTTCCCTTATGAATTTTTTGACCCAGCATCACATGTTCAAGCCCTGTATGTTAAAGTTGAAGAGGCCATACAAGTTGGGGAAGTGAACAAAGAGGACTCATTCTTCCTTCTTCCCCCATCATTCCAGTTGTACCACAATGAAATGGTGAAGGAGATATTTTACTCTATTAATGAGTTCTTATATGGATGTTGTAGGCTGAAGATAATTGGAAGAAATTTTTTTTGGTGGTTTCTAATCAAGAAACCTCATCCACCTTCGGATTGGGGTTAAACTGCTGAAACTGCTGGAAAAGGGGCAGAAAAAACCTAGCACCCGCTTGGGGGTGAAACCAAGCATTATCCTCTTTCTTCTCCATTCCTCTTTCTTTTTATTTATTTTTCTTATATTTTATTTATTTCATGTTTTTTAGGTCATGTGATAGTTTCTAGGAGCTTAACTCAATGCTTCCACTGAAAATAAAGTCAGTTTGTATCTTTCCTTCCTTTTTTTCTACCCTTATCATTCTTTTGTTGAGCTACAATGGGGGTAGTAAAATCATGGTGTGGGGTGAGTGTCAACCTACTTAGTTGTTTTGTGAGCTTTCTTCTTATTTTTATTTTTCATCTTTTTAGTAACCTTGATCTTTAATGAACATTTTGATTATTTTTGACACACTAATTGATTTTGATAAAGTTAAGATGATTTTTGATAAAATGGATTTTAAATGATTGTTGATGTGAGAAACTGTTTTCTAAATTGGATTTTCAAGAATTCTTATGAGGTTGAGCAATTTTTGAAATCCATGCCCATGAAACACTGACTCAAATATATTTTTCTTGTACTGTGTGGTATTCTAAACCACATTGAAATATTCTTTCTAATACCCACACTTTCATGAGAGAATCTTGGTTTTTTGTGTGAGAACCAGAACTTGTGACTTATCTCTTTCGAAGATTTGGATTTCATGGAATGTTTTTGATATGATTAAGTAATTTGTTTGGCTAGCCATATTTTATCTTGAGACCTACCTTTACATATGTCCTTCGTTAGCCCTTAGATGCCATGAATTGCCTTATAGGATTAAGCCGCATTTCAAGCTGATTTTTCCTTACCTACCCACACTCTTAGTATAATTGTGTGGATATTTAAAGTTTAAGTGTTGGGAAAGGGAATTTTGTGTGTGTTATTGGGATGTGTTTCATTTCTGGGGGATGTGATGTGTGTGTGTCAACTTTTTGGGTAGTGGATGATAAATATCAAATTGGTTATGGGTAATTCTTTCATTGTGCTTTATTTGTTTCATCTGGTTCTCCTTCAAAAAAATGAAAAAAATAGAAAAAAAATGGATATGAGCTTGAATTTATCATTTTACTTCCTTTTATGACTCATTTCACTATCTAAATAAAGGTAATGATGGTCATTCTTTTATTTTATTCAATTTTCATCTCATTCTCCATGAAAAAAAATAAAAATAAAATAAAGCTGTCCTTTTCTGGAGATTTACAAAAAAATGAAAAAAGGGGGAGAACATTGATGCAATAATTCTTTGGAATAATTTCTTGGATCATGTCCCATGTCATATAAAAAGGGGGTTTGGTGTTTTGTATCACATTTTTAAGGGTATTGAGTGAGTATCATCCTGTTTTTTCACTTTAATATTCATGCATTGTACTTAAGAGTATAACCTCATCTTTATAGCCTTAATTTTTCAATCATTTTCCCACCAACCCTAAGACACAGAATTTACCTGAAAAATTCATCTTGATTGAATTAAATTTCATATTTCGTGTTGTGGAGAGATGAGAATTTTTACAAGCCTATGGTGATACATGCACTTTCCAAGTATGAGCATAACTCCAGATTTAATTTTTCTTGAGTGAAGAGTGACAAAAAATTCAAGGTGAGGTAGGTTGTTATTGGGCCGTGGATGGATTTATGAGGTTGAAAAAATTTAAATGTGAGGAATGAAAATGATTGGGAATTGTTTTTCATAGAGGAGACATTATGGAATTTCATTTTGGAAGAGATCATTGATGTTTTCTCATTGTTGATTTTTGTGTGAATTTTGATTTGGATATATGATGATTGCTCGGGAGTGAAATGCATAAGTGTGGGGGAGTGATGACGCTATAATTTTCACATATTATATATTGTATTTCAATGTTATATATCCCACCAATATGTTATTTTATGGGCAATTGTCACATTTTTATGTTTTAGTGGTATTTTGAGCTCAAATGGAAAAATGGCTTAATTTTGGTGTTTAACTATTTTATTTATCTTCTTATTTTGGCCATAACATTTTCTAAACTAAACCAAATTGTGAAATTTATTTATTTTATGTTTCCTTACATCATTTACCGAATGTAATCCTTCTGGAGGACCAGCTCAATCAATCATATGGAGGCTAAAAACCAGCTCACAATCCATGCCTTAGAAACTGTGCACAAATTTGGAATGTTTTATATATGAGATTTTATATCAAATCTGACCAATCCAATGGATCTGATTTTAAACATGGAGCTTGATTAGTAATAAATGAACATCTTTAATTAAGGAGTCCACGTCTTAATCGGATTATTACAAGGTCTTAATGTCATTTGAATTTGGAGTTGTGGAAGACGAAGAGTCACCTGGACAGATTAAATGCGCCGTACTAAAACAGCCATAACGCCTTGATACGTAGACCAATGAACCGGATATGTTGTGGAGTCACGCGGAAGATGATTTGGAACAACTTTCAAGAAGGGACCATGTTCCAAAAAGGCCATTTAATTGTCCTAAAAGTCATGAACTTCGGGCGGACAGAATTGAGAGATATTTCTTCACTCATTTTATCTATAAATTTGTAACTCCTATCCCTTTTATAAGGATAGCCATTTTCAAGGGGAAAGGTTGAGTATTTGCTATTGTAATAGTTATTTTTATTTTTAATATATATTAGTTTAGATTTCCTCTTCATACCTCCTTTCTTCCATTTATTTTATTTTATGTATTCTCTCACCGTTATTCCCTTCTCAACTCCACTAAAAATGGAGAACTAACCTTAGAACTTGTTCGAGGGAGGGAATGGTGAGTTGATTGAGTTATTGAGATTTAATTTTATTATCCTATATTTATTTATAATAATTTTGGTGGTGGTTAAATCGATTATGGTGAGTGGTCGCCCCATTTTCTCTACCACCAATTTCTTCTTCTCATTTATCTATTTTCCTTCCCTTCGCTATTTGGGTCGTGCATACGGTGGAGCATGACATGAGTAGTGATTGTCATCGAAGAGGTCACCTAGCTGACTTTAAAAAGATAATTACCCTGTATGTAGAGGTCTCAGTATGGGGTAATGAAAATTCAAACGAGAAGGTGAGGTGTGACAGGTCTTGATCACCTAATTGAGTTGAATATTGAGATTCTTTTTAAACAATGATATCAACCACCACGACCTCCTAAGAACAACTGCCTACTTTCTTTCTTCTAACTTAATTCTGTATTGCATTTCATTATTATAAATTATATTTATATTTTATGAATTTGATATTATTTCCCCCCATTAATATTAGTATTATATTATTATATTAGTTATATTTTAAATAGTGACAATAGAAAGATATTGTGTGGAAGTGGCCTCCTTGTGATCGACCCTAGGGTGTGCCACTACGGTACATTATTAGGTTAATAACAAATTAATTGAAATGTGGTTAGCGACAAACCACTCTCATCTTGGGCCATTTTCACATGTTCAAAACCCCATGTAGGAGAACACACAATGTACTCTCGGAGTACATGGACATGTTCTAATACCAAGGTATGGCTAGGTATAGAGCGAGGTACATGACACATGAAGACACATGGGCACAACCAAGTACATGGTCATGTGCCAGAACTCATGCATGACTGGGTACATGACATGTACTCATAGACATGGTCACATCTAGGAGTGCACGGGTAGGCCCTGAGTGGCCGATACATGCTATTTGGTCCCCGTACATGTCATGTAAAGTGATATGTCCACTAAGAAGTGCTCATAAGAGACCCAACCAGGTGAATAGGTGTGTTAATATGCCAATTTATCCCCGATAAACACAATATAAATCCCCGTACAACTTCTATTTCGGGTATCTCAGTCATTTTGACTTAGATTTTGGCCTGCCAGTATCTTATATTGAGTTTTCTTATGTTTAGAATGCAATGGTAGCCTTCATAGTGTATTTTGAGATATAATTTGATACTTTATAGGCATGAAACTTATTTAGGTTATTTTCAACAATGATAATGAGTGAGGCGGATCATTAGACATGTTCTAGGTAGAGATGGTACTCCCCATCATACCATGTCATTTCTCCTCTATCTATGGATATAGTACTCCCCTATTTCACAAATTCACTGTCCTTCATAACTTTTTTTCAGATATAGATAGTAATCTCGTGTTGCATCAGGTCATAGGTCCTCTATCCAGGCAGACAATACTCCCTTAGCGTACCATGGTGTGGGTCCTCCATACTCGTCATTACATGAAAAGAAGGTACTCCCCTATCATACCAAGGTATGATTCCTCTATCCATTAGGACATTAATCCATTTTCATTCAAGGGTGAGGTTTTATGATACTATTTATACAAGAAGAGTCAGTAATACCCTGATTCACTAGGGCACGAGTCCTCTATCCATGAAGATAGTACTCCCCTGCATGGTTGCAGGTACACCATACATGTTATTTTAATTATAGAGATGACAATTCCCTACACAAGAATAGTTCCTCCATATATGGTTATGGTACTCCCTTATCGCACCAGGGCATGGATCCCCCATATTTTTTTCAATGATATAGAGACAGTACTACCTTTCATGGGCCTGGGTCCTTTATCTATTAAGTGGCATCACTATGTTATCTAGGGTGTGGGCCCTCTATATTATGGAGACTACACTCACTTGGACTATGGAGTATTGGTGAGGTATATTCACTTCTCATGACTTCTTCTAAAATACACGCAAGATACTAGTCATCGATGATGGTATTTTAGAGTTGTAGGAAGACTCATTATCATAGGATAGGATATGAGATGTAAATCTCCTTTCTCTCTCATATGGGTGTATTTTATGAGCCTATATATAAATTTATGTTATTTTATTTCATTTACCTCTTAATTTGGATTGATATGAATACTTATATCATGTCTTTTATTCACCCCTCTTCAATTTTTGAGGCATCTAATTGGGTATGTATATACTCTACCCTGTATAGGCTTTTCCCACATACATTGTTTCTTATGAAGATGATGGACATGTTAGTAGTGGAATGTGTGGATATTAGGGATACATGGGTGTATTTGACGATGTATAGTGGGTAGGGCTTAGAGATCCGGAGATGGGATCTCTTATATATAGTTTATTCCAATTATTTTTAGGTTAGAACAATGTTTCTTGGTGGGAATGTATTTTTCCCTTTACATTTCAGATTCCACCATCTCACTCTTTTTCATTCCATAGAGGTGATCACATGTATTATTTTTACACTATATATTACTATTTTTATTATTATTCCTATTATCTTCTTCATGGATATTGTTTTGGGCATACATACAGGTACTTTAAGAAAAGTCCTAACATTTTAGTTATTCCTTCTAAGTTTGTGTCGCCAACCATTGGCCTATGGAGGTGGTCTTGGGTTTTTAGAGGCCTGGACTTCCACCAACTAGGTAGGGCTTGGTGGGACTGGTCATTAAATATTGGTATTAGAGGTGGTTCAACATCATTACAGTTTTTGGAGTTTTTCCCCTTATGAGGTTTGGTTGGGAATTTAGGTCAATAGTGTAAAAACAATTGTCTGTATTTTAGGCTAAGGAATCTATTGTTTGGGAAATTACCAATGTACCCATTCAACAAGACTCTAACTGACATTTATTCAACTCTAAATACCAAGACATTAGTTGAATGGAACATTGGTAAATGAATCATATATGATTAATTCCCCTAACTATCCTTCTTGGGTCAACTCCCCATATATATATGCTCATCTTAATATGGTCCATCTTGATTACATTTTGGATTCCTCCATGAATATATCCAACCAGGTTACTGATTCGGAATCATGATGGTGATATTATGAGTTATGAGGCCTTAGTTCATGGTTCATCTAGTGATATCTGGCTTCCATGTGGGAATAAAGTATTACCCATGCCTGTAAAGCAAGATATTATACTAGAAAAGTTGGTTTAGTATGCTCGTTGGATTAGAGAACTATATGAGTTCCAAAATGAGTGGTCTATTAGGTTCTTGGATAATAAAAATATATAGTAAATAGAGGATTGTATTTAGTTGGTGATCTGATTTTTCATACTTGTGTAGACCCTGACTGATGAGAAGGTTTCATTGGTGGCCAGTATTTTCCACCGAGAAACTCGACAATGGTATAGTATATTCACATATATTCTTGATGATTCATCACATTCATTAGTATAATTTTATCATATATTTTGAAAGGAGTACTAACCATAATTTTTATGCTACGTCTGGATTCTTGATCTTTTAGAGCTGCAGTATAGAGAAATGACAGTTTCTACATATGCCATGAGGTTAACTAACCATACACGATACTCCCTCGACATGATTCGGAATGATTACTTCCAGGTATAGAAGTTCTAGTAGGGTCTCAATAGAGAGATATAAGCTAGTGTGGTACCCCTATGAATTCCCACATATAATGGAGTGCTCGTTAAAGAGTTGGTGCTAGAGAGATTCATATATATGGGACACCATGAATTTGAATCCGTCAGTAGGTATCCCATGGTTGATTCTTCTATAGTGGTTTGCAGAATACTGGTGTTAAGGTATAGGTTGAATACCCATTCTCAAACTTAGGCACATGGTCATGTAGCCCAGGAAGAGGGAAGAGGACTAAGTGAACCCTAAGGGAACGATTCTATAACTGTGACTGGAGATTTCACATATAACATTATTGCTTGAATCAACATGATGAGGAGGGCGGGAGGATAGTAGATGGATTGCCATAGTAGAGGCAACACTGTGATTAGGGTTCTCTTAGACATGGTCAGGGTGGGCCATAGGGATGTGGAGCTATAATATGAGTAAGTGGGTATCCAAGAGGAGAATCTTATAGTAGTGAAATATTTTATGAGCTACTTCCACCACCACCACCAAGAAGACAATGTCATGCTCAAGGAGATGGTGTTTGGGTTTGTGGGTAGCTGCAGGTCTTGGAGTCTTATAACCCAGTATCTCATGGGATGATTATAGTTCTGATATATGTTCATTATACTCTAACTTAAGTACAATAATACAATGTTTTAAGTCATTACTTTCTCTTCTTACTCCTAATGAAAGAGCTGGATCTCCCAGTTCAGAATTTATCCCAACAACTTTGGATTGGGTTTCTTATGGGGAATACTTATTCAATATCACTTATCTTATAGTAGTGTGAACTATCTCTTATTGTATAGATATTCTCATGGTATGAATTAAACATCATGATGAGACCTTATGATTTCATCTTGTGTTTGTACTAGTTCTACATGGACCAAACCTAGATTAAATGTCCTTTTAGATGATTCAAATGCCATCGGATAGTTCGGATGAGATTATCTTTTGTGGGTGAGAGAGATCTCACTGTGGAGAAAGTGGTTCTTATGATCAGGAAGCTACAAACCATCACCTATTAGTTGATGGTTTTATCCCTTAGAATAGGGGGTCTTCAGGAATCTAGGTTCTTTAATTTGTGGAGGATTATAGATACAACTTCCCCAAGGATATTTCAGGACTACCTTCTATATGAGAGATGAAATATTGCGTCAAATTTCACCTCATGACTACACTAATATCTTCTATATCATATCATATGGTCCCTAAAAATATTTAGGTGCTAAGGGTGAATTTGGAGGGCCTTCAAGGGAATTTTCTTATCAAACTCAATGTGTCCCCATGGTTAAATCTATTTTTGTTCATGAAAAAATATGGATGGGATATTTTATATTTATTCGGATTATAGTTACCTAAACCAGGACATGATAAAGAACATGTATCCCCTTCCATGGATTGATTACATCTTTGATCTGTTGTAAGGCATAAGATATTTCTTGAAGATTGATCATCAGTACAACTACCACCAATTGATGGTTTACGATGTAGATATTTAGAAGTTGGCATTATGATTACTTTATGGACATTATGAGTTCCTATTGATTCTTTTTGGATGATGAATCTTATCACTATGTTTATGGATTTGATTAACCTAATATTACATCCATATTCATACCAATTTTAGGTTATCTTAATTAATGACATAATCATCTACTCTACGTCATAGGAGGAGCGTGCATAACATTGGACGATGTTCCTAGACTTTCTCCAAGAGCACCATCATTATGGTAAAATATTAAAGTTCTAACTCTAGATCCATGTGGTTCAATTTCTAGGGAATTTAACTTCTGAGCATGGATTAGCTATGATCCCAGCAAATATTGATACAATGCTTTCTTGGGAGCCACCCAATAGAATTTCATAGTTGTGGATTTTTATAATATTGGTAGGGAACTATAGCCATTTTGTGGATGAATGATTTAGGATTGCATACCCTTTGAACACCCTGATGTATAAAGAGATGAAATTTACCTTGACTAAGTAATTTTAGGGATCCTTTTAAGAGTTTAGTTTGAGGATATCTAGTGCTAATGTTTTGTGACTACTAGAGGAGTGTGTGGAGTATATAGTGTATTGTGACCCCTTGGGAGCTAGAATCAAATTAATGTTGATGCAGAGTAATGAAGTGATTATATATGTTTTAATGTAGTTGAGACCCCATGAGAATAACTATGTGACTCAAGACCTATATTTGGTAGTGGTGGTATTCATTCTAAGGATGTGGAGACACTATCCACTTGGAGAGAACTTTTTTTACTTGTACTATCAGTGTCTTAGGTACGTATACATGCCAAGAGATATGGACCTAATATAGAGGTACTGGTTGGAGTTCCTATTGGACTATAACTTTTTGATATTCAACACTCCTAGGACTGGAAGCATTGTGTCAGATTCCCTCAGTATGAAGTCTCATTCTCATCTGGTGAGGGAGGTGTCTGAGCAGTTGGCTTCATTACAGATGTCCCTGATGGAGGAGGGGGTGTATCTTTTCTTCAATTGATGGTGTTTAATCCTCCTCTTACTCATATTGTGATGGATTCTTGGTTATGATACATTGAATGTGATGTTCTACATGACCAGATATCCTCAAGAGATTTACAAAATTTATTTTATGGAGGAGGGTATCACAACATTCTATTCAAGGGGTGGATGGTGGTTTTAGTCACATTGCGAGGGGGATGATGATGGAGTTTCAAACTTCTCCTTTGTTTGCACATACTGATGTAGGAAATATTTATAAAGACCTTTGGTGGTTGTTTTTTTGGGATTTCATGAGGCATGACATGGCCTATTTCATCTCTAGGTGTCTCACATGTTAACAGATGAAGTCTAATAACCATTTTTTTGTCAGTTTATTATAGTTTCTTGAGATAAAATAGTGTAAATGTGATGAAATATCCATTTACATTGTGATAGGGTTTCCACATATAGTGAGAGGCTATGATGAAAACTGGGTGAAAGTTGATCGACTTACCAAGTCAATACACTTCTTTGAATTCAGGGAGAATACTTCAATGGAGAGTTTGGGGAAGTTTGTATGTGTGGGAGATCGTATGCCACAATGGGGTTCCCTCGATGATTATCTCCAACCATTATTTATGGTTCACATCACATTTTTGGGAAGGATTTTAGGAGTCCTTTGGGTCTCAATTGAGGATGAGTTCAGCTTTTCACCCCAAGATGGATGGGTAGACCAAGAACACTATACATGTGTTGGAGAATATACTGAGGGCTTTTGGGTCAGATTTTTTCTGGATCTCAGAGGATAACATACCTTTAGTATATTTTTCTTATAATAATATCTATCACTATAATATCATAGTGGAACACTTATATTCCCTCTACGGAAGACCCTACAAGTTACGATTATGATAGATTGGGTTCAATGAGGCAACACTTGTTCTGCCAAAGATAGTGTGGGGGGCAATACAGAATCACTACGTGATCCATGATCAGATAGAGATAGCCTAGAGATAATAAAAATATCATCTTGATTTATGTCAAAGGCCTTTTGAGTTTGAGTGGGGAGACCATGTTTTCTTGATACATTCCCCACGATGAGGATTATGGATATTCATTCAGGGAGTCAAATTATACCCAAGGTTAATTGGGTCATTTGAGATCTTATAAAGGGTTAGCGATGATTTTTACCACCTAAAATTACCCCCATAGTTTTAGTGGGTGAATTAATTCTTCCATGTGTTCTGGTTCAGGAGATACGTGTCTGATCCTACAAATGTTATTGATTGGGGAGATATGGAATCATGGTTGGATCCACCTTCACAGAGTAACTAGAAGAAATCGAGGATTGGAAGGTATATATCATATGAGGATGGTTCATTCCCTTGGTTCGTATGTTTTGGAATCATAGGATCATTCATGATATCTCTAGGGAGTATAAAATCCATATGCAGGCTAAGTATCCCAACCATTATAATTATTTTATTCTTTAGAGGGACTAAAATATTTGAGGGATAGAATAATGTAGAGAATAAATTTTTACCTTGTAATAATTTTAAATGTATCAAGTAGTACTTTTGGAGATAGGCACTGATACAATAAGAGATTCTGAGGCTCAGTGAGAATGAAATTAATTTTATAAAAATATTAAATATATTTTATATCATGTATATGCAGTTTTTCAAGAATAATGGAATATCTCATGGATGGAATTATGAATTTGAAATATGAGATCATGGTTGAATCTGGAGAGTGGTTTTTAACTTATCCAAGACCGAAAGTTGTTCAGTTCCTATAACAACCAGAAAATATAAAGTAAGGACATTTTATTCGATAGTGTATATGACAAAAACACCAAGCGCATCAGGGAATATAATATACTAAGAATATATAATATATTTACAATTTTAAATAAATTCAATATATTCTACAGATTTTAATGCATGTGATATTGAGTTATCATTCTGCATATTCCAAAAAAAGTTTCTTCAATAGCTTTTATTACACACAAGATTTTGTTTTACCAAACAATAATATATTATTAAAATATTATTATTTAATATAATAAGATATAACCTAGATGTTAAATTAGTAATTATAAATAGTATTAACTATCTTATGAAAATATATGGAGTACAAAAATATAAGATTAATTAATTAGTTAAAAATAAATTATAAATGAAAATAATATCGAATTGAAATTAAAGGGAATATTTTATAGAAAACTATTTTTACACTCCCAAATTTGTTTTAGCCTAATAAACTAAATTAATAAAAAATAGTTAGTGATATTAAGGTAATATATATATATATATATATATTATATATTCAGTATAAAATTTTTTATATTCATCCAATAGATTTTATAAGCATATGATAAGAACAAGCCTAACTTAACACACAAAACCTTTATTCTTATTAAGGTATTTTAACAGCCTTTTAATGGAGAAATTATTTTAAATTAAATTTTTTGTAACTTTTATATATTATAAATTTCATAATAAACTTAATATTTTAAATAATAACAAAAATATTGAGGGTGAATTTTGGATATTTTTCTGTGAAGATTCATTTTTTAATAAATAGTGAAAGATGCTGAATTTTAGGTCAATACTGCTTTTTCATTTATTTTATTTATAAGGATAGATCATTTTTTAAATTATTTTTAATGTTTAATTAGATAAAATTATTATAAACTAATCCAATTTAGTTCTTTATAATCAATTTCACATTAAATTTGACTATAAAAACAAAGAAAACATTCAGATGATTTAACTTTAAAACCCTATATTTTCGTACAGATAATGGGATTAAATTTAAATTAATTTGTGTCCCTTATCCTATTTAAATTTGGAAAATGGATTACATATTTTTAGTCATAATAATTTATAATTTATTATAAGTTCATCTTAGTTTTTGACCAAAAATATTAGTTAAAGTAATCAAAATTAAATACAACGATTAAGATAAAATTAAGCTTAACATGGGACTAAACCTAAACTAAAGGGTCAAAATGACCTATAAACTTTTCACGTAGCCATTGAATTGAAATATTTAGACAATTTTATCTCTTGGAATAACTTTGTTCTATTATGTGATCCAATTTCAATGGAAGAAACGTGGGTGGATTTCCGCTTTACAAAATTTACAGGAGTGTAACTCATCCTACACTATAAAAAGGCATCTTCTCCACAAAAATCCTCACACCTCTAAATCTAGTTATTTTCAATAAATATAATCTAAAATAGATCCTAAAAAACGCTCCCCTAAATTTACAATTCTCTTGTTGGGAATAAATCTATCCAAGGAAGCTCTTTGTGTTAAACAAAAAGGAGTTACCCGATTAAGGGGTTACATTTTTCTTTAATTTCATTAGTTTTATTTCAATTATCCACCCCATAAACTATTAGTATTACATACTTATATAACAAAATAAATTAAATAAATATAATTCTATGTTTTTATGTTAGGTTTTCTACCTACACTTACACACACTCTTATCTAATGGTATAAAACATATTTTTTATGTGAACGGTGAACTATCGGCTCACGAAATGATGATTGTTCAATCTTCCTTTACCACCTATCATAGTAGTCATTATGAGGGAAACTATATTTATATATGTTAAATGTGATATTTATAATTTAATTATTCTTATATAATTATTTTATAACACATATCTTTATGCACTCTATTTTGTAGTAATACGATAATATCGTTTGTGGAAGTGTTGAAAACTACCTTCTAAAAGTGATGTGATTCATTCACACAATACAAGGAATTTATAAAGGATGATATTAATAAAAATAATATGTTATATATATAAAATCTATATGATATTAATGACATAATTAAAATTTTGCAAAAATAATATTTATATATCATTTTCTTTATTACCCTTTCACACACTTAAAAAGTGATAACATCATTCGTGGACGTGTGGGCTACCGCCTCCTCGACATGATTTGATTCATTTTACATCACATTAATTCTATATATAAGTATATATAATTAAAAAATATGTTATTTATGATATAATTAAAATTCATTAAATATAGAATGCTACTTAACTTTTTCCCATAACAATCATTGAAAAATGAAAACATTATTCATGCATACTTACGGCCTATCATCTTCCTTTTTGTAACATTGATTCATTTTTCATAACCATATATAATAATTTTTTTAATAGTATAATAGATTTATTAATGTGATAACTATTTCATGATTATTATTTTATATATGTTATATAAAGACCCTTTTGAGCATATTAGGCCTACTAAAGTTGTTTTTGACACATAACCCAAATTTGGTCAAACAAAATACATAAATATAATTGTTTAAGTATTTATATAACACATAGTAATAAGTGAAACACAATTTTTGATAAAAATGAAAAATTTCCTCAATCAATTGAATAATTAAAATATTTTTTTATTCTAGAATATAAATAAAAATGAGATAAATCAGACTCAAGGTAAAGGAGTCTCATCTTACTTTTCGAAATTTGTGAGATAAATTTCATATTCACTAACTAATTTTATTTGGTTTACCTAATTCCCATTTTAATATATTATATCATTAATACATTTACAATAATGGTTTTTAAATCTTCAATTTAATGTTACTCCTTCATGAGGCTTATGATTAAAATGTTTCAAGGTGGCATGTGACACTTTAGAATGTTTAAGGATTATTTTTCTAAAGACTAATTTTAATTATCATTCAATTGTATTTCCATTTGAGGAGTTTATATGACCATTTTTCAATAAAACCATAAATTTATCATATTCTAAGGTTATTCATGAAATTTTTTAAGTAATATTACAATTTTTTCAGTCTTTGGTACTCCAATTTTTTAGAAAATATTTTTAAGAAGACATGACTTTTTTTCTCTATTTTGTCAGAGAACCTATTTTCTTCTAAAATCACCATTTTCTAAAAATGATTTCAAAAAAATAAAAAAGATTTGTTAGGAAATTTTTAACCTTTTTTTAACTATGTTTTTAATGGAATCTTCGTGTCACTTTCCAAACAATTCATTATTCTAACCTTTTTATTGTGAAATAAGAATGTTCATTTTACCTCATACTGCATGTACGAATTTACTCATTGGAATTTATTTGAAGATTAAATTTTCATTTTTTAAGGTTAATTTTAAATAAAATTTTATAAAAAGTGCTTCTCAAAGAAAATATTTTCCAAACGGTATTAAAAATAAATGATATTTTCCTCAAGAATGTATTTAAGATATATTTTTTATTTCTATTCATCAATGAAAACAAATATTTATTTTTATCCACTTGGGATATTTTGTATTGATACCATCCTTATTCTTCCTATATGTGGTTTATGATTTATTTGACCAAGGATAGTATTCACATTCACTTCCTTGATTCATTTGTTTGTCCCCTTAAAATATTTAATCTCCCAAGATCATTAAACACTATGTTTCCCTTAAATTATCCATTTCATTTATCATGGATAATACTATTTACTAAACCAAATACCATTTTAAATATGGTGACTACTTTTAATGTTATTTGGTTATTTGGGGAAATATTGATCATTCCATATTCTTTATTACACTGAAATCCTGAAGTCCTTATATTTTTATTGATTTTTGGATAATCACCATTTTAAAGGTTGAGGTAGAACCTTTAAATGACCCATAAGCCCATGGTACAAGGCCGATACATGACCATAAGGCATGAGTCACAACGCCATTTACATGACCTTGATGGCCCAAGACATAACGCACTTAAAAAAACCCCTCCATAACATCTTCATCTTGAAGGTTATTAGCTCCCTTCCTCACATGGCTGATCAACTAACATTTCCCCATGAAGAGTTGTATGGTTCTTAGTACCAATAGAAGTTGTCACACCCTCTCATTATTCCAATCCAATTAGTTATGATCTTATGTTTTCTACTGTTATCTGAATCCTCTTTTGGTCCTTCTCCTTTGTGGTCTTCCTTGTCTAATTCTTTATTCAATATGGATATTTAATAATTTGGATTATTTATTTCTGTTATTAAATATGAGGGATGATTTGGACTGGTAATGATTGGTGGATCATGGACTTTATATAGCTCCGGGATGCATCGATGGGTTCTCATGATTCAAATAAGTTGTTCAAATTAAACGTGTTTTTATCTGTAGTTTTAAACCATATTTTGTAAGGTCTTTCGAGTATAGGTTTTCATGTGACATAGAAATGATGTCCAACATTTAATCATTTCCCTCATTTAGATTCATTTATAATTTATCCATTATATTTTTCATCAATGTATCTATGGATGTATTTCATTTTCATTTTATCAATTTTGAAGCATTTTTTTCATCTTCTCTACTTCCAATTTTTTTCCCCTAATCAATTTATTTAAATGGAATGTGTTTTAATTTACCTTGCCTTATTCCCTATTCACTTCCTTTTTAGCCCATTTATTACTTGGAATGTGTGTTCAGTTATTTACATTCCATGTTTATTTATTCCAATTGATTAATTATTGCTTTTTTTATACATTACCCTTACTAAGAATTTGAGATCACCCTTATTGTGTTTTATATCCCCGAGAATCCAATAAGTGTACTATGAAAGTTATGTACATATGTACTATATGAAATAAGGTTATCATCGATTTTTTAAGAAAAAATTATGTTTTAATTAGTGTATTAATTTGTAATACAAGACTCATGTATGTATCTGGTTTACCAGGACTACTAAAATCTCATTCCTTTAGCATTTTATTCCTTTTAATCATGCCAATTTAATGGCATTAGACCCTAAATCTATTATTTCTAGGGTAATTTTGCTACAGTTGGTATCAAAGGATGTTTAATAGAAACCTTAGGAACTATATTTAGGAAAAAACTAATTAGATAACGTAATCATAAAGTAAAATTTGAGTAGAAGTGTAGAATAACACCCTATAATTTTGGTTAAGGATAGATTATGTGTGTATTTCTTGAAATACATATCTTTATAGATACTACAAGTGGACATGGTTTGGGAAAAAATGTTCCAAAAAGTAATATCTCTAACAAGGTGTGTCAGGCCTAACACAACATAACATTATACATGACAACAAGCCTTAATGCACACTTGGTTTTACACTCCCAAGGGATATTCTTAAGAAAATTCACATTTTCTTTAAAAACCAATATGAATGATATTTATAATGAATAACCTCGTTTAAACCTAAGGTGTTTTATATTGAATATAAGGTGTCATGATTTAGAAATACTATGAATGATATTATTGATAAACCATAGACCAAGGAAGGACCTATATGGAAATAAATGGATAAAGTATTTATGTATTGGGGTTGTATTAAAATCCTTAGTTAAAAGGAAATTTAGTTATCAACCTTATTTCAAGGATGTCCATAAAAGTATATTTTTTAAATTATATTAATATGGTTTTAGAAAAGGAAACAATGTATGTCGGGTGAAAGAAAATCAAGTCAAGAAAGACCATGAGACTTGAACCCCTGACCAAAGGATGATAAGGGTTTCACCCCAACCATTTTAAAATAAAATTTCCAAGTAAATATTTCATTATTTTTAATTAAACAATTTGATTGATTAATATCAATAATGGACCATTAATGTACCTTTTTAGGTTTAGAGATTAGTGTATTAATTATATTGAATTAATAGAATAGTTAGATACAAATAGTTAGACTTATCACTCTTTTATGGGCCAAAAGATCTGTTAAATATTTATTTTAGTTCTTTAAGAATCAAAGTTAATTTTTGGATATCTATTCATCGAATTAAGAGATGAATTAGGATTTTATCAAATTGTAACCCAAATATGGAATTTTTCACATGAAATTAAATCATATCTTGTAAGTAAATTTCCTTATATTATTAGGTAGTAAAATAATTACCCAAAATTAATAAAATGTCTGAGAAATAAAAATGATCCTAATGCCTTTTTTTGAGTCAATTGTCTTATAAATAATTACAGATTTATGGATTTGAGACCCTGAACTTGTCATTGATCATATACTTGTTTGTGATTTATGACCTCAATAACTCACTCTAAATATTTACAATTTTCTTAAAAATATTTATAAATACTTTCCTATAATGTTCACCTACATAGAGACATAGTCAAATATTAGTTCATATAACCTTTGTACTTCCCATTATCTCTTTTATAATTAATGTTTTACTAACCCTTATCACGATGTAGGATTTAAAACATAGGAAATATCAAACAATTTATTACCAAGATTGAGTTTAAATTGTGAGGAAACAATTTAATTATGGAGGGTAGAATATAACTCCCTGAAAATCTAAAGTAGGCACATTGTATTTGATAGCGTGTTAGAAACGCAACACAAAGCGCATAAGGGAATGTAATATCTCAATAATTTATAATATATTTAATATTTTAAATAAATTTAATATATTATATAGCTTTTAAGGAATGTGATATTGAGCTATCGTGCGACATATGCTACAAATATTTTCTTCAATAGTTTTTATTATACGCAATACCAAGTTTTACAAAACAATAAAATATTATTAAAATATTAGTATTTAATATAATAAGATCTAACATAGATGTTAAATTAGTAGTTATAAATTTTATTAACTAACTTATGCAAATATTTAGATTACAAAAATATAAGATGAATTCATTATATACAAATCAATTAGAAATGAAAATAAGAGCCAATTGAAAATAAAGGGAATATTTTATAGAAACTATTTTTATTCTCACAAATCTATTTTACCATAAGAAATTAAATTAATTGAAATTAATGAGGGATATTAATGTAATATATATATATATATTATATTCAATATAATATTTTTTTTATTCATACGATAAATTATATAATCAGAAGATAAGAACAAACCCAACTTTATACATAAAAACCTATATTTTTATTAAGGAATTTTTACCACCTTTTAACAGTGAACCTATTTTAAATTAAATTTTTGGAACTTTTATAGATTATATATATCAAAATAAACTTAATATTTTAATGAAAAACTTAAAAATTAGTTTATTTTTATTTTTTGGTATTTTTTGTGATGTTTTTTTTTAATGAATACTGAAAATAAAGAAATTTGGTTCAAAACTACTTTTTCATATAACTTTTTTATAAAGTTAAATCATATTTTAAAGGTTTTAAAATTTAATTTGATAAAAAAATTTAAATTAAATCAATTTATTTCATTACAATAAAATTCTACTAGAAATCGACATGAAAACCGAAGAAAACATTCAACTGTTTTTACTTTAGAAACCTTCATAATCGTCTCGTCTACAGGATTAAATATAAATTAATTTATGAAACATATATTATTTTAATTTATAAAAATGGTTCCATATTTTTAATCATAATAATTTATAATTTATAATAATTTCAAATTATTTTTTGACCAAAAATGTTAGTGAAATTAATTAAATTTAATTTCAATGATTAAGGTAAAATTAATCTTAGCAGGGGACTAAAACATAAACACAAGGGCCAAAATGATCTATAAAATTTTTCAATACACATTTTATAGTCCTATTTAGACCCTATAATCTCTTTTATCTACGTTTTTTCATTATTTTATTCACTTTCTATGGGAAAAATGTGGGTGGAATTCCCTTTCTCAAAATTTATAAGAGTGTCACTCCTCTTCTACTATAAAAAGGCCTCCTCTCATGCCACTTCCTCACACCACTCAAGCCACATTGACTCAAAAAATATCTGAATCAATATCTCTTAAACATACCTACCCTAAACCTAGAATCTTCTACTTGGGCATAAACCATACAAGGAATCCTTTTTGGTCAAACCAAAAGGATTTACTTGATTAAGAGGTAACACCTTTCCTTAGGCTCTTTAGTTTCATTTCCATTTTCCACCCCCTAAAATATTCTTATTACATGATTATATAACAAAACAATTATCCTAAATATACTATGATGTTTTTATGTTAACATTTCTACCAACCATTACACACACTCCCATCTAATGGGTAACTAACATACTGTTTATGTGAATGGAGAACTACCACCTCACAAAACAATGATTATTCATTCTTCCTTTATAGCTTATCATGGTGTTAATTATGATGTAAAATATTTTTATATAATTTAAATATGATAATTATAATTTCTATATAATTCTTTAATTATTTTTTTAACACATATAATTTTTCACTCTATTTTTTGGGAATACGATAACATTGTTTGTGGTGGTGTGGATTACTATCTCTTAAAAGCGATGTGGTTTGTTCCCACAATACAAAGAATGTATAAAGTATGGTTTTAATTAAACATACATGACATATACAACTTATATAGAAAATTAATGGAATAATTACCTTTATTTAAATATAATATTTATATATATCATTTTCTTTGTTACCCTTCCACACACTTAAAAAGTGATAACCTCATTTGTGAATGTGTAGGCTACCGCCACCTCTACATGATTTGATTATTTTTATATCATTTTAGTAATATATATAAGTATATATTATGAAATAATATGTTTTTTATGATATATTTATCATTCTATAAGGATATAATTCTACTTACCTCCTTTCAATAAAGATCATTGAAAAATGAGAATGTTACCCATGCGTATGTATGGCCTACCATCTCCATTATTGTAATGTTGATTCATTTTTCATATCCAAATTTAATTTTTTTTTAAAAATTATAATTGATTTATAAATATTATAACTATTTCATGATTATTATTATAATACAGACATTATATAATGACCCCTTTGACCATCGTTGACCTACCAATGTTGTTTTTTACATATAAACTAAATTTTTTCAAAACAACCGATGTGAACATAATTTTTTATATTTTTGTATAAAACATAGTAATAAGTGAAATAAAATTTATGGTAAACATGAAAAGGTTTCTAAATAAATTAAATAATTAACATAATTTTGTTAATCAGGCATATAAAGTCACAAGGTATAAATCAGACTCATGGTAATGGATTCTCATCACACTATTTTAAATCTGTGAGATAAATGTCATATTCACTACTTACTTATTTTGTGTGGGGTACCTAATTCCCATTTTAATAAATTATATCATTAATAATTTAACCTTGATGTTATTTAAAATTTTAATTTAATTTTATTACTTCATGAGGCTAATGATTCAAATGATTCAAAGTGGTATGGGACACTTTGGAATGTTTAAGGATAACTTTTCTCAAGAGTAATTTTAAGGATAATTGAATATTATTTCCATTTGATTAAATTATATAACCATTTTTCAATACAAACTTTCATATTTCCTGTCCTCTGGTTATTCAGGACAATTTTTAAGTAAAAGTACCATTTTTCCACTCTTGGGTACTAAAAATGTTTTAGAAATTTTTTTTAAGAAAACATGACATCATTTAACTATTCAGTCAAAGAACATTTTTTCTTCAAAAACCCCCCATTTTCTAAAAATATCTTCAAATCTTTTTAAACATGATTTATTAAATAAATTTTTACTCTTTTTTTTCTTTTAATAATGTTTTAAATGAATCTTTTTTTCTCTTTCTGAACAATAATTTTTTCTAACCTTTTTACCATGAAAAATGAATTCTCTTTTTACCTCATATGGAAAGTATGAATTTACTCTTCATCACAAATTTGAAGTTTCCTTTTCAATTTTAAAATTATAATTTTTATGGAAAATGTTTTCAAAAGTGATTTTCAAAGAAATGGTTTAAAAAAAATCGATAAAAAGGTATTTTCCTCAATAATGTTTTTAATATATCTTTTTATTTCTATTCATAAATGAAAACAACAATTCATTTTGTTCCACATGGGATATATTTTATTAACACCATCCTGATTCTTCCTCTTGATGGTTTATGATTTATTTTACCAAGGATAGTATTCACATTCACTTCCATGGTTCATTTGTTAGTCCCCTTAAAATATTCAATCTCATATGATCATTGAACAATGAATTTCCCCTAAATTATCCATTTTAGTTATCATCAATATTATTATTTCTTTAATTTTATGCCATTTTACATACAGTGTCTACTTTTAGAGTTATTTTATTATTTTTGGAAACATTGATAATTCCATTTTCATTATTCAATATGGATATTTGATAATTCCTATTAGATATTTTGGTTATTAAATGTGAGGATTGATTTGGAGTTGTAATGATGGGTGGAGGATGAAATTTATATAGCACCTTGACGCATTGATAGGTTCACATGAGACAAATAAGTTACAAAAAATTAAATAGGTTTCTAAACATAGTTTTGAACCATCTTTTGAAAGGTATTTATGGTATAGGTTTTCATGTGTATTTTACATAATTTCCAATAGTTAATCATTTACATAATTTAGATTAAATTATAATTTATCCATGATATTTTTCTTTGACATATCTATGGATTCAATTCATTTTTTGTTCATTTATTTCATGGCATGTATTTCATATTATTACCTTTTCATATATATATTTTTTATTCTCTAGTTTTTTGAATGTAATGTGTTTTCATTTACCTTTCCTTATTTAGTATTAACTTCCTTTTCAGCCTATTGTTTACTTGGAATTTGTGTTTAGTTATTTACCATTCCATGTTGATTTATTCTTATTGATTCAAAATTTATTCTACAATAAATTACCCTTACAAATCATTTTAGATAACCCTTATTGTTTTTCATTTACCCAAGAATCTATGAATCATACTATGAAAGATATTCAGGGATATAATAGATGGAATAAGGTTATCCAGTTATTTATTTAGAAAAAATTTATGTTGTAATTAGTGTATTAATTTTTAATACAAGACTAAGGTATGTATCTAGTTTACTTAGAATACTAAACTCTCAGACATTTGGGATTTTATTCCTTATAATAAAGACAATGTAATGGTAGTAGACACTGGCATGAGGCTTACTGAGGTTAGGTCTCTATAGTGTAAAAATTCAGATGAGGCAATCGTTGGCAGTTACCTCAAATGAATGAATGAATGAATTATTTAATTAAATTAATTTAATACCAAAAAACTATTTTCCTATTTAAATGTCCAATTATGAAAAATCTCTAGGCTTATTCACATAAACCTAGGATTTTTGAGATAAGGTTTCATCATTATTCATGGTGGATGGAGATTGGATGACGATCAGTGATCAGATTGAGGTGGTTCGACAGAAAATGGACGCAGCGGATCATCCTCATCACCGGAAAACATGTTCTTCACCAAAAATCAATCCATAATAATGGTAGTACTCACAAATTTTGGTTTCCAAACTTTATTAATAGATTTAGAATCTTCTTATATGTTATTATATGATATGTGATTAATTGAACCTTTACATGCACCATTTTATCGAATTAAATTTTTTATTTGATTTTTTTATTGATTATGCCATGTTTCTCACCCTGGATATCTATGGTCTATGATTATTGGCTAAGAACTCTTGCCCAACAATTGATGCACCTTTGTTCTTATAACATTCCCCCCATGATCTTTGTGTTCTTTATCATTGGGCTATGGGGCCATGGTTTGACATTGTCTGGTGGATCTGAGTGTGATCAGACCCCTGAATTCAGGATGGATGTGAACACAATGATTGGATCAGTGATTTTTGGAAGGATCGGGATGGAATAAGGGTGTTCCATCATTGATCTTGGATTTGAATCTGCAATGAATGGGGATATGAGGCATTATGGGAGACAGATGCAATGTAGTCTTCAAGTTGACTACAAGATTTTTTTTTCAGCCCTTAGAGGGATGAAATTGATGATCAAAGACATTCCCCCATAAATTTTGGATGGTCAACATGTGTGAATCAAAATTGTGGCTATTGATCTAGAATCCATATGATAGATCTAACTTTATGGAAAAAAATCCCAACTATATGGAATGTGCTTTGATGAACATGCGTTGTGTAGTCATCTAGCTATAGTGGATTGGGTTTCTAAAAAAAGATAAGTATCAAAAGTCATGTGGTTAGGCCACACATCATCTGATTCTCCCTGGGTATCCTAGTCATGTTCCAGCTGCACACACCTAATACCCAATGTGGTAGGATATGTCGTGTACTCTGGGAGTACACAGCCATGTTCCGATACCTAAAAATACTTAGATATATGTCCAGGTGCAAAACATAGCCATACATATGGACAAGGTCAGGTACACATGCTTGTGCTAATAGTCGGGCATGGGCAAGTAGATGACATGACCTCACAGACATAAATGTATCTAGGATCACATAGGAAGGCCCTGGGTGGCCAAGACATGTCGTGTGGTCCCCATAAAATCTATTTATGGTTACATGTACATCGATCCATTTTTAGAGGACACATGGATAAGAGAATAGGTGGGGTCACACACAATTTACTTACCATTACGAGTTCTATTTCTCATATCTCGTTTGTTTTGACTCAGATTATGTCTTAAGAGTATCATATCCTGAATTTTTTTCCAAATAGAATGTGATGGTAGCCTTATTAGTGGATTTTGAGCTACAATTTGATATCCTCTAGGTGTGTCACTTCTTTAGGAAATTCTCGATGATGATAGTGATCAAGAAGGATCATCTGATAGATTCTAGGTAGAGATGGTACCCCCCTGTCGTATCAGGGTTTGTGTATTTTTTTTCCAATACCTAGTATTAACTTATCGCACCAGGGAATGGGTCCTCCAAAACTGTTGTTCGAATAGAGATGGTACTCTCTTGTCACATAAGGTCATGGGTCCTCTATCCAAAGAGATGGTACTCTCCTATCATACTAGGGAGTGGGGCCTCTATACTCAGTATTCTAGGAATAGGTAGTACTCCCCTATCGTACTAGGTTTGGGTTCCTCTATCTGTGTGGATTGTACTCCCATGTCACGCCAGGATGTGGGCCCCCATACTCTTTATACAAGAAGAGATAGTACTCCCCAGTCACAATAGGGATTAGTTCCTCTATCATCAGAGACGGTAACCCCCTACATGGTTACGGGTCCACTATACATATTATTCTAGATGACGATATGGTACTCCCCTACATAGGTGTGGGTCATCTATCTATGGGTATGGTACTCCTCTATCATACCAGGTTGTGGTTCCCTGATATTTTGTACACACATATAGAGACTATACACCACTACATAGGCACAATACCTCTATCTATTGAGTGAAATTTCCCTATATTTCCAGGGTTTGGGCCGTCTATGTTTTAGAAACTATGATCCCTCAGGCTATGGAGCTGGGGAAATTAGTACCGCAACCCATTTATCTACCCAAATAGTGCTTCGGTCCAAGTTTCCCTAGCATTTGTCACACCTCCTTGTATAGCAAAGGCTGCAAACTAGCAGCAAGGGTGTAAAAGGATGATTGTATTGAGACTATACCCTCTAGTTATGAGAATTTAAGGGTATGTATAAATATAAAATATGAAGTGGAAGGAAATAACAACAGAACTGGGCCAGAAACCCACCCTTGGCAGAAGAAACAACAATAACAGACAATAGTGGAAGCATAATCAACAACATCATTGTAAAATATAAACAAGCCAATATGTAACTCTAGATACTAAACAAAACATGAATCCAAATAAAGTTATACTTAAAAATTCATACATTATAATAAGTAGGAGGGTCACCAATGGATGACCTCTATATATACATATATACAAAAACATGATGATTCAAAAAGAAACAAAACAGATGCTCCAAATGATGTAGGAACCTCAATTTACCTTTCCATCCATCCCATCCCAACTCAATCACTAGATCCATATCTAAAGACCAAACCCTTAATTTACTGAAAAGCCTAAAATCTACAAGTGTACCAATGGCCATTTTTAGGGTGTGCGAATGAATCTTAGTAGGTGACCACCAACATGCTATTGTCATACATACATGATTTAGTAGATGTGTAATAATACTAAATAAAGAAAGTGAATACAATTAAGAAACACAAGATTTCTTGGTTCTCAACAGCCACTGGGAAGCTCCCACTTACTTCAACCAATGATAGAATAACTTTATATGAGAGGATCCCTATCTCAAATCCCAATGCATCCCCTAATGTTAAATGGCCTAGGTGAACCCTCGGTTTCCACCTCTAGTAAAGTCACTCATTACCATGTTCCATCCAACACCTCAAGTCCATGACATGTCACTGATGTCCTAAAGGCATGTCCAAACTATAATAACTAGTTCCCATGGAACCCTACTTGAATGAAACCCCGTCATCCCATGTCCCAACATCTAAGGAATAGAGATGTATGACCTCCAAGTAATATCATTGTTGGTGCAATAACCGACATCCAAAGGAACGTTAATTCACATCCTCTAAAATAATACTTGTTTCAAATGCCTCAAGTAGAGAGATCCTTATCCCTCAACTGATAGCCTCAACACAGTCAACTGATGGTTCCTCACCATCCTCATGGATTTCTATGATAATAACCACTATACAATTCCTTAAGACACATATAACGAAGGTCTATAACCACACGAATGGTCAAATCTACCTCAGCATCTGAGTGATCCTATGTGAATACCACTCCAAACAGTATATTGTCCAATATGGTTGAGATAAAATCACTAATAAGAACCTAAGATGCACTATTGTGGAAAACCATTCCCCTATGACCATGTTGCTCAATATGTTTTCCAATTTCATACATCATTACACGAGACTCACCCATAACCTGACGATATAATTGCCTCATCCCGATGACCAAGTTTCCCAACCATTGATCAACATCACTCGTAAAATTTGGGCCTTACCCAACCTGATGATTACATCACCTAAATCCTGATGTCCTACACCATCTCAATCCTCAGTTCAACGTCATGTAGTTCAAATTGAACTCATCAAAACAATTCATATATATATATATATATATATATTCAATTATAATTAATAAAAACAATTCAATTAATATAAACAAAACACCCAACCTAAATACCCAAGAGGTATATGGCCTCTATCCTAGCCTCAAAAGATTAATCATTGTTATGGAATACCCAATGACATACCATATGATCAATTTCATTAATTTTACCATTAATTTAATAAGTTCTCACATGGTCAACGCAATAGAGTGCTAAAATTTGTGCCCCTGAAACACTCAAGAAATCACCGAGAAAGGTAAACACCACATATATTGTGTTGGTAGATGCTTGTAAATTCAACTGTAGCCTCTAAATCAGACTGATTTGGAAGAAATCATCATTTAAAACAAACACTATGAAAATAGGGTAAAACCACTCACACAGATTTAGCGCACTCTATGGTGAGGGAAAGAAAGAATAGAAGCAAGAGGAATAAAGGGATTGCTGATATGGATCTAATTCCATCGATGGATCAGAGAAATGAGTTTATATGGAAAATTTAGATCACACCCTTGGGAAGGAGGAATATTTGAAGACTTCTATACTTTACGTGACCCACGGAGGATGAAAAAGGAGTAAAAACTGATTTTAGGAGGAGGGTCAATTTGGTGATTTCTAAATTTTAATGGGCCACTTGGTTTTCCCACATAGTTTGGAAAATTGTGCACCAATCATTCGTCTTTTTCTACTTAAGTGTAAAGTACCACATGGTTATCTTTCACTATTAGGACTAACCGTACAGAAACTATGCACGCTATAGTGCATAACTACTTCCCGTTTTGCACTAATCATGAGACTTGCACATAGTTTTCCCAAAATATGAACAAGACATGTTGATCCCTATGCTAAAAATTGTAGAGTTCCTCACATGGTCATGTAGTCCCTCTTGCATGGTTTACCAAACTGTGCTCAATTCATTTGGGGGGTTCACTATTTCTCTTTAAAGGTGGCATGCTTTTTCCAAACAATGAACTTTAGTTAGCGTAATTTGAAAACATAGTTTTCCAACCTATGATAGACTAAAATCCCAATAAAAACAATGAGTCACTTTCCAAGACTCTAAACCAATCCAAAAAATCTTATTGGGTTAATGAACCTCTCATAGTTAAGACTCAATTAATGGGGACAGAGTTTTTCTACATGTCAAACTCTAAAAATAAAAACATGTGAGGAATTCAACCCACTCTAAAAACCTGAGATGTTATAATATCCCCACCTTAGCATAGCTCATATATAAGAAAAAAAACATAAATATTAGATGGTACTAAACATACCCATCTCTTCAAAATTAACCTGGACTACCCCGATGAAAAGGGTGCCAGATAACTACCCAAAGGGGGCTCCCCACCTTAGAAGTTACCAACCCCAGTCGCTCCCAAAACCAAAACTCAAATAAATAAAAGGGTCCACTGACCTTTCCCATACATAAAGTCTTCATATGATGAATTATCACTCCTACACCTCATCAGGTTCTCCTGTGTCATACATGACACCAATCATGTCCCACACTACATCAATTCCTACCGCTTTCCTGGGTTGCACATGGCACCCAAGAGGTCCCGCATCTCATTTAATGCTAAAAATTAGTCTTGGTTCCTCACACCTCAAACAAGGCCATCATCCCAATGATTCCCATATGCCATCTCACCTTAACTAAAACACATCTACTCAATGCTTC
Organism: Viscum album; assembly: GCA_963277665.1. Classification (NCBI taxonomy): domain Eukaryota; kingdom Viridiplantae; phylum Streptophyta; class Magnoliopsida; order Santalales; family Viscaceae; genus Viscum; species Viscum album. The sequence continues at coordinate 1,905,049,873 of OY728152.1, read as the reverse complement.
GATGCCAACACACTCCGCATAACCTCATTTACACGCACCTCATATATATATATATATATATAATGTATCTAAGTCAATTGAGACCTACTAACTAGTGTCTGGTTAGTCTATTATTACATCTTGTGAAACTAATGCACCCAAAATAGGCATGACTATAAAAATTCCATGACAAACTAAAAAAGAAAATAACCCTAGTCATCCCCATGATGTACCTATGACCATCATTATCACACCAGCCTTTTATAACCCTAGAAGCATCACAAAATTCACCTGGAATAAAGCCCAACTACATAAATCTTGACCTCCTTGTAATTCTACAACATCCACTAGCCATTGGTCCCACTAATGGGTCCATTTGTCTCTACCATGACCTTTGTGTCTAGCTAAAACTCGGCTATCATCACTTAATACCACTCTTAGTCTGTTCTCATAATGCTGAGTCTACCTCAGTCCCTGACTCCCATCTTCCTGAGAAGGATTCATGTAAAACCTATTGATATTATACACCTTCCCACCTATCCAACACTCCTTTGGAGTCTACTAACACTGAGTTTGGACATTTCTTGGCTTCCCACACTCAAAGAACACCATCGACAACCCACTTCAAGGTGGACTACCTGAGTACTTTGACTGAATTCCATACTATAAATCCTCTTAGACCTACTTCCTGGTATCTTAATTATCACCACAGAAGTAACATGATGCCATCACTCATCTCAAGTAGGACTGATCCGTCAAATTTCCCTTAGCTATGAATGTCTGATTCACTACCTCTAAGAATGAGTCCAACCTAAAGATGTTTACCTAAACCTAAATGTCCTGTCAAAAACCATCATTGAAACACCTCACCATTGAGGTGTCTTCACCCACCATGATAGGTGTGAATCAAGAAAATTCATTGAAAGTCTTTACATATTCCATGAGGGACATGTCACCCAACTGAAGGCTTAAGAATTTTGGAGCTCTCTCCACCCTCAGCATCTCAAGAATGAAGTTCTCTGAGAACCTTGCCTCAAAGTAAATCCAGGATAGTTCCTTATATCTACTTTCTTTAACCCACATGTCCCACTAGTTCATAGTAGGTCCCTTGAGCATGTAAATTTATAGCATCACCCTCCTCCCTAGGGGTGTCTCAAGATACTTGAAGATCATCTACATCGATTCGATCCAGTTCTCAGCCACCTATGGTATTCCCTAACTGTGAAATTTTTGTGGGTGCTATGACTGTAACTCTCACATGAGAAAACCTATCAAAGGATCTACTCCATAATATCCCTTATAAAACCCCTAGGTGACACATACTAGACTGACTCTGAGATTCACTCTAAGCCACAACAGAAAGGCTGTCAAATAATCCAGTTTTCATGCCGACACTAGAGTTTTTACCTGAGCCTATACCTATGTCTCATGATATTACTGACCCTATGGGGCCTCATCCTGACCCTCGTGGGGTCTCAAAATTTACTCACTTTAGTGGAACCAAAACATCACCCACCTGACGCTCCATTGGATCCCATCTAGATGGAATCCCACTAAATACTAATACATGATCAAAAATCCTAGGTAACATATATTTATAATGTTGATAGGGAAAGCAGTAACAGGAAGCATCAGCTCGCTACCCTTACCCTTCCCAATTGCATATATGTCACAAGACATCCTGACATTACGACCTCCTCACCCACCCATAACAGATCCAAGTATCAAATATTCCTCGAACCATGCTCATCCTGAAGAACCATGTAACCTCAATCTGATGACCTCATCGCCCAACTAGGGGATCAACATCGCCCAACTAGGTGATCAATATCACCCCATATCATCATCCATACCTTCTTCTATAAGACCTAATCCCATATGTATATATATTTATCAGATATCACAAATATATTTCATTGGGTCCAATTTCCGGGGATGGTTAGTAAGATGACATAAAAGAGAAGCTTGGAAGGAAAACAACACTTATCTTCCTTTGTTGATGCTCTAAACAACCCAATCCCTATTAGGGCAATTTTGGTCTCCAATAGCAATCACAATATTTTTTCACAGGCACATGAATATATATATAATTAAAACATCATATATTACTAATAAAAATAATAAAAAAAACATAAAAAACACCCCTTTCTATACTAGACTAAGTGTCCAATATCTCATCCCTTACCTTACCAGGTCAAGGGCTACATGTCACAAAAGTTAATAATTACATTCTAAGTATACCACTCAGGGTGGAAATCAAATCAACTGTAAAATGATCAAAGTATACTAGAAATTACCACCCTGGGTAACATGGTACGTCCCTCGTTCATGGGGATGTGGACACCCAAAGACAAACTATAAACTCGGTTTTGACAACATCCTAATCTACAGTCTAGCATTTCCCAAATAGTAAGATCAAGATAAAAGAAAACAAAAAACAAGTGATATCATTAGTATCTAAGTGAACTCTATTACTAATTATTAGCAATGAACTGCTGTAATGCCATTTTTAGTATCCCGGATCATTTATGCACCTATACAATGCTTCGTGCCAAGTGCCACTTGCCTTAGACCTACCTACTCATTTACTAGAGGTTTTTGAAAATAAATGAGTATGTAATGGGGTGTCAGTGTGGAGACTATACCCTCTTGTGATAATAATTTAATGGTCCATATAAATATATAATATTTAGTGAAAGGAAAGAAAAAATTATACTAGACCAGTAACACATCGTTGGAAGAAGTAACAACAGTAAAAAACAATAGTGGAAGAATAATCAACAATACCAGTGGAAAATATAAAAGAAGACAACATTCCACTCTAGATAATAAACAGAACATGAACCCAAATTAATTCATACATAATAGGTCATACATTATAATAAAAAGTAGGGTCTCCAATGGATTACCTTGGTATATACATATATAGAGAATCATTCTGATTCTAAAAGAAACAATATGTACACTCCAACTGATGCAAGATCCTCAAGGTCTGTTACCATCCATCACTTTCAACTCAATAACTATGATTCATCTCCAGAGCCTAAACCCTTACCTAAACGAAAAATCATGAAATCTACACACTTCAGGAAGGTCTCATGTATTGTGTGAGAATGAGTCTCATTATCCTACCACCAATGTGTTCCTATCATACATATGTGATTTAGTAGGTGTGTAATAAAAATAATGAAAGGCAGCATATTGAATTAAAAAACAGAAGTTATTCTAGTGCTCAACAGACACTTGGAAGCTATCACCCGCTTCATCCAATGCTAGAATAATTATGGAGGAGAGGATATTTAGCTCATAGGCCAAGGCATACCCTAATTAAAAATAGTCCAGGTGAACCCTCGGGTTCCACCTCCCATAAAGTCACCTGACACCATGTTTCATATGACACCTCATGTCCCTATCAAGTCACTGACATCCTGAAGGCATCCCAAATGATAAGAACCAGGTCTCATGGGCCCCTACTCAAAAGAAACTATGTTTCCATTTATCCTAATGTCATAGGAATAGAAATATCCCTTCTCCAATTAATATAACCACGATCTAAAAAACTGACATCCCAAGGAATAGTGATGCTCATCCTCCCAAATAAGGCATGGGATAAAGGCCTATTGTATGGTGAGACTTATCCCTAAACTGAAATCCTCAACACCATCAATCGATGGTTCCTCAGCATCCCCGTGTATTTCTATAACAATCACGTAAATACAATTCCTTAAGATGCATCTAATTGAGGTCACTACCCACACTAGTGGTAAAAAAATATCAACATTCGAGTCATACTATGTTCATACCATTCCAAATGGCCCATTGGACAACACGAGTGAGTGAAAATCACCAATAAGAAACTAATCCACACCATTCTAATACCTTTTCCCCCTGTGACTATGTCTCTCAATCTGATGTCCAATGTCATCCATCATTACATGAGCCTCACCCGTAACCTATCGACATAGTCACCTCACCCTGAAGACCAAGTCTCCCAACTTGTGATAGACATCACTCGTGAAATTTGGACCTCAACCAACCTAATGATTACATCACCTCAGTCCATATAGAAAACTCCATCCTAATCCTTAGGCCAAAACAATCTAGTTCCCATGGAACTCATCATATCAGTTCATATATATATATTAAAAAATTAGATTCAAATTAATAAAAATAATTCGATTAATATAAAAAACACACCCATCCTAACTACCCAAGTTGTTGATTACCTCTAACCTGACCCCATATGATTAATCATAGTTAAAGAATAGCCAAAGGCATTCCATATAATTAATTTAATTAATTAGAATAGCCATTAATTTATTAAGGTCTTACTTGGTCAATACAATAGAATGCTAAAAGTCACTCCCCCCACCCCCTTTGAAACACACATGAAATAACTAAAAAAGGTAAGCACCACCAACCTTATTTTAGTAGACACATGTACATATAATCTTAGCCTATAAATCAGATTAATTGGGAAGAAATCAATGTTCTGGATTAACATCCTAAAAATAAGATAAAACCACTCATGTAGATTTATCGCACTATATGATGAGGGAAAGGAAGAAGATAAACAATAGGAATCGAAGGATTTCTGGTATGGATTCAATGCCATAGATGGACCAACAAACATAGGTGAGATGGATAAGTTGGATAAAACCCTAGATAAAGATTAAAAGAGTAATAATCCTTGGATGTACCTGAACCATAGGTGAAGAAGGAGGAGGAAAATCTTATTTAAGGAGGGAGGGTAAATTTGGAAATTTCACACTTTTAATAGGCTGCATGGTTTGTCTACACAGTTTGGAAAACTCTGTGACAACTATGTGGATCATGATGCTTATGATACAATCCTCACTTGGTTATTTAACACGGTTAGGACAGACCGTGAAGAAACCATTCCCCCAACAGCGCATAGCTACTTCCCATTTGGAACTAATCATGCAACATGCACAAGGTTTTCCCAAACTATGCATATGACATGCGAATATCTCAACTAAAAACTACAGAGGTCCTCATACGGTCATGAACCCCCTTTTTCATGGTTTACCAGTCCACAATCAGTTCATTTGGAGGGTTCATGATTTCTAATTAGAGTTCATGCAGTTCTTCCAAACCAGTGCCTCAATCTGCACACTTTAAAAACATGTATTTTCATCCTACAGTAGACCAAAAACCCAATCAAAACATTGATTTACTTAACAAGAATCTAAAACCATCCAAAATAAGGTATTGCAGTAAATAAACTCTTGAAATTATGTTATGATAATGAAGGAAAGACTTGGTCGACCCAATAAACTCTGAAATATTATAATGGGTGGGGAATTCAGATTTCTTCAAAAACCGAGGATGTTATAGGTGAGGTTTAGGTCCTTATCATGAATTATTTAGATAGACATGTGAGATATTGGGAATAAATGATGGGCCTTTTGATCCTAAGATGACTCATAATCTTGTGCTAGGATATGAGATAGAGAACCTCTTTCTCTCTTATATGGTTTTATTTTTTGATCATGTATATACTTCTTTGTCATTGGTTTCATTTCCATATTTATTTGGGTTGATTTGAACACTTTAATCATGTATTCTATTTCTCCCACCTTGGATTTTTAGGCATCCTACTAGGTATGTATATACTCAACCCTTCACAGTATTTACTCGTACATGTCCTGTCTTATGAAGATGCCAAACATGTCGGTGTTGGTGTTAGTAGGGCTTAGGGATACTTGGGTATATTTGACATCATATGGTGATCAGGGTTTAGATATCAGGATTCTGTCTCTATCAACTTTACTTTTTTCTAGTTATAGTCAATTTGGGACATATTTTATTGGTGGGAATATATTTTTTCCTATACTTTTTGGATTTGACTTTCATACACTTTTTTATTCCTTATATGTTACTACATGCATGTTTTTTACTCTTGGGGTTACTATCTTTTATTATAATTTATCTACACATTTGTATGGTGATGGTTGGGTGCATGCGTACAGGTACATTTGGAAAAGGTCTCCCATTTTAGTTATGCCTTCTTAGTTCCTATCTCCAACCCCTATCCTATGGGGGCAGGATTGTGGTTGTGGTGTCCCAATCTTTGTCCATCCAGGAGAGCCCTAGTTGTTCATTTCATTATATTAAAAATTCTATTTAATTTGAAGATTAATGACAATAATAAACTTCTTTTAGCATGAGGTCCATACTTGAAAAATCGACTTTTATATTTACTTAGAATCTAAGATGAATGATATAAAAGCTTCATGGTGAAACACTTATCAAATTCTAGATAAGTGAATAACATATATAATTATTAGGATAGATGATCATTCCATCCCATTGAGGGAAGGGGAACAAGTATACAATAGTCCGGGCATTGCGAGACCATATCATTACATAAATCTGTCAATAGAAAATAATTATACTTGGGAACCTTTATAAAATAATATTATACCCTTTATAAATATATACTACCATTTTTATACATAAATCATAATAGATATAATTTAAGTCATGTAAATTTATAAATAAATAATAACTACCAAACTAAATTTTATAATTTATATGTGTTAGACAAAATTTCATAAATGATCATTATCACAATTTATATCATTTTTTAACAAAGTATTGATATAATTATCACAAGAATCATCATGGAATAGGAAAATATTCTATCAATCAAAATATTCTAGTATTCATGTAACACCCCAAGCTTCCACGGTACACTTCTCTTTGAATAATACTATAGCGTGTATTGTACGTAACTTCGAGTTCTAACACACCACAACCAATCAAACTAGCTGTAATGAATAGTAATACCCACTTTTTAAAATTTTATAAATTTTATCTTTTAAAATGGACTTCATTTTTGGATCTTGAGTATCAAAATTAGCTTAGGGTGAATTTTTGGTATTTTTCTGAAAACTTTCAATTTTTAATGAATAGTGAAAACACTAAGTTATAGTTTAAAACTGAATTTTTATTTAAATAATTATTTATTTTGTTTAAATTTATTTAGGTCGAAATAGATACAAAATAACTATATAAGTTCAATGTAATTCATTGGTGTAATTTTATAATAATTTTAGATATATATAAAAAATTTATTGAATGGTTTACCTTCTTTTACCCACCTCCTATGAGCATTTTCAAATTTACATAAAACTTAATTTTACCACATTTGTGAGTTAAATTTCAAAAATTTGAGAGAAAAAGTTGATTTCAGTATGTAAAATTTTGTTCAATAAGATGAAAATAATTTTTGACGAATAGTAACTTTTTACTTTTATTTACCACGGTTAAAAGTAAATAGAGTAATTAAGTGTAAAAATGATATTATTATTACCCTAACACATTTCCCAATTCTATTGGATAAGTTTAATTCAACAAAAAACAACCTTAGGAATAAAATATGATCTTTTAGGTCCACTTGGATTAGATTAGGACATTTATTATTATTTAATTCAAAGAAGAGTTAAAAGTGTTAAATTCAAAGTTTAATAACTAAAACATTTTTAATATGGGGTTACACTTAAGATAAATTCTAATATAAATGTTCATTAAAAAGATAAAATATTTCCTAAATAGTATAATTTTATTTATAATTTTTAGACATTAAATATTTAAATTTATAAATGACACAATGATGATGCAGAAATTACCTAATTAATGAAATATTAAAATAATTGATATTATAAATATCCAAATAGATGTAATTTTAGACTTTTTATAAATTAAACTAATTTTATAGGTTAATATGACATGTAAGGGTTGGTTATATTAATTATTTTTGAATTAATAATGCTGTTATGAATTTATAAAAAACAAAATACCAAATAGTGTCAAAATTGGCATAAAAGAATTTAAAAAAATATTATATTATTAATTTATATTGTATTCATAAAAATCTAATGTTTGGCCAAAAGACTTATAACATGATATTTTTATACTTAATTAAACACTTGGGGTTCTCTTGGAAGTTTATAGTAATTTTATTAACCATATAATATAAAAATCCAAAGAGACATGGTAAATGTCAAACTATTTAACTAAGAGTTACATCTAAAAGATAAGGTTAATATAGTGAACCAAACATATCTAAAACATATTGGTTGAGTGGTTTTACACCCATCCCTACCTTATACTTTAAATAATTAGTTTTGGATCCATTAGAAACTGAAAATTATTTTATTGTAAAATAATATTGCTAGCTTTTCCTAAGGTTCCCCTCACCCATCTTATAAAAGGTCACTTCCCCTTCTCTCTAATTCACACCTTCAAAGCCTTTTGGATTGGCCTAATTCTTCCTAAATACCCTCTCAACATTACTATATTCATCCTAGAGGCCTTACTTTAGTCATAATGCCAACTTAAGGATCCCTTTTGATCAAATCAAAAGGAAGAACCTGAAGAAGAGGTAAATATTTCATCACCTCTTTCAGGTTCCTTTCTTCTTCCACTTCCCATTTATTTGTTGTTTCCATTCTAAAATAATAACTCCAGTATCTTCTATATAATGTGATTTTATTATAAAAATGGTACAACCATATTCATTATTCTATCCATCCTTTGAATGACATGTCACCATACATGCATACGTACGGCTTACCGTCTCCACGTCATGGTGTAATTGTTATTCAATACATTATTATTTGGATGGGTATAATAATGATGTGAAATTGATGTAAATAATAAATATAACATTATAATGATTCTATATATATTATATACTATCCAATTATATATTATTTTAATATCAAAATAATGATATTTTCGCTCGTGCGTACGTACGGATTACCGTCTCCACGAACGCGATGAGATTCATTCCCCATCGTATCCATTCAAGACTAATTTTCATTAGATGATTAAAAAAACTGTTTACAGACTTAATATCATTTTGAATATGAATAAGATACATCCTATCCATAAAAAACATTACTTACGTAACAAATCATATAAAGGAAAATAAATTAGTTAACACCCAAAATGAAGATAATACTAAGATCACTACTACAAATACTGCTTTTATCAGTGCTAAAAATGGCCTTTATCAGTGCTAGAAAAGCGTTGATAAAGCTGGAGAAGATAAAGGGGGGTCCCCTTTATCAGCGCTCCGAAAAGCGCTGATAAAGTCCCCTTTTATGAGCGCTAAAAAAGCACTGATAAAAGGGGTCTTTTATCAGCGCTAAAACAAGGCGCTGATAAAAGGGTCCTTTATCAGTGCTTTGTTTTAGAACTGATAAAAGACCCCTATATTTAGTTCTTCCTTTATCAGTGCTTTCGTTTTAGCACGGATAAAGGATCCCTTTTATTAGTACTTTTTTAAAAGAATGGATAAGGGGTAAAAAAAATTTAAAAGTTTAAAAATTTAGAAAAAAATTAAAAAATACTTCCAATCGGTGGGGATTTTATAGTGCTTGAGCCCCCCTTTTATAGCACTTTTCTTCCCCTGTACAGCGCCCCATGCACCCCCTTCACTATTTAACAGTGCTTGCTCCCATATTCCCCCCATGCGCGCGCACCCCTACCTCCACCAGGATTTGAACTCGAGACCTCCCCCCTACACGCCTAAGCCTTTACCACTGCTCTATTTTGATTTGTACTCCAATTCATGATATCTATATATATTTATATATTTATATATTTTGTTATATTTATTCGTATAGTAATATATATTTATTTTAATATATATATAGTTATATTATAATATATATATATAGTTATATTATAATATATATATAGTTATATTAATATATATATAGTTATATTAATATATATATATATATATATATATTTATTTAGATATATTTATTCGTATAGTAATATATAGTTATATTAATATATATATATATATATAGTTATATTAACATATATATATATATAGTTATATTAATATATATAGTTATATTAGTATATATATTTATAGTAATACTAATATATATATATATGTAGTTATATTAATATATATATATATATAGTTAGATTAATATATAGGTATATAAATATTCATATATTTGTATTTTAAATAAAATGGATGTTAGTTATTATTTAGATAAAGATAATATATTTTATATGTAAATATATTTTATTATTTATATTTATAATTAAATTTTTAGGTGGGAATATATAAAAAATATGTATATATTGTTATATATTTGATTATAAATAGAAGTGAATTACAAAAAAGGATAAAATTGTAAAGACATAATATCAATATGAATGTAATACCTTGAAATAAATTTAGACCCTCACCAAAAAAATCCAATAATACCCCCTTACATGAGGCTGAAAATCCACAAAATGATAAAAAATCAAGGTACCCCGACTAAAAACTCAGTTTTAGAGGCCTTATGGACCTCTTTTGGCCTCGAACAACCCTTTAATAGGGCCCCCTGAGGTCACAACAACGTAGATCTCATCACAGGCTTCGATTTGATATGTGGTAGAGCTCAAACGGACACTCGGATCTTAAGTTTTGGGCTTTTGAAGTTTGAGTTGCGTTTTAAACTCATTTTTGATCTTTTTTTAATTTTTTTAAATTCTTTTAGTCTTCAAATTGTTACTAAATGACTATTACTCCATAATAATTAGCAAATTATTAATTAAAAATATTTTTTAAATTTTTTAAGAAGTCATTTTCACTAAATATCTTATATATTAAGTATATTTATAAGTGTAAATGTACATTTATACTTATTTAAAATATATTTAAAATTATATAATATATTTATATCAATATAACTATATTTATATATTAATATATTAATATATTTTTAATTTTTTTTTTTGAAGTCGACCCTTTATCAGCTCTTTTAAAAAAAGCGCTGATAAAGCCCCCCCTTATCAACGCTACTAAATAAGCACTGATAAAGGGGGTCCATTTATCAACGCTAAAAAAAGAGATGATAAAGGGGGGGTCCCTTTATCAGTGCTAAAAAATGGATGATAAAGGGGGGCTTTTATCAGGGATTTTTTTAGCGCTGATAAAGGCACCACCCCCCCCCCCTTATCAGCGCTTTTTCGTTAGTGCTGATAAAGGGGGGTGCTGCAAAAAACTGTTTTTGTGGTAGTGGATATTTTTAAAAAATCAATGTTAAAATATCATATATGATATCATATTAATTTATATGATTCTTGTATTTTTTAATAACAATTATTTCAAACTTATACAAGAGGTAAAACTACCCTTGATCAAGGAAAAGTACAAGGTAATGGTTAATTTCACAATCTCTTCATTATCAGTGGTTGTTTATATGTAATTATCTATTACGATCTCTTTATCATCCACATCCATGTTTTTTAAAAATGTATTTCTAAAAATTCTTACTATTTTATAGACTATGGGTTAAAGTTATTTATACCCTTGTTCGACTTTTATAAGATGTTTATAAAGTAATATTTCCGTTGTTCTGCAAACAAGTTTCTTTATGGCCTTTTCGACAAAATTAAGGTAAGAATGTTTTTTTAACTTATATGGCGGGTGCTGCTATTTTCTTCCATTATACCATCATATAATCTTACCTTACATGCTTTTAGTAATATTTTCAAATATAAATTTTTTCATTTATAACTATGTGACTTTTAAATGATTTCAAAAGAGAAAGATACATTTCTCTAAAAAGGTTTTGATTTCATCTATGTCAACATCCTTTGATGGATTTTAAGTTTGTTTGAAGTATATTTATTATGATACAAAACTTCCATATTGTATTGAAGGTTTTGTGATATATTTTTCTGTGGATGTGTTATTTCATACCATTCATGGTTTATGGATAAAGTATTGACATTTCGTATGCCTGTTTTAATACGAATGTTTATGTTATGTTTAAACCTTTTCATATGAGGAATGCATTGACTTAGTAAGTGATGGGTGGAGCCCTCTATAGCTCATTGATGCATCAGTAAGTCTCATGAGACAAACTAGTGTCTTGGCACAAGGCCTTGATAAATACTTATTTGTAGTCTTTGCACAAGGCCTTGACTATGTGGCTATGAAGTTTGGAATTATGAATTCTATCATTATGAAAGTGGCTATTGATATTGCATGGGATTATTAGACTAGTAGAATATCAATGTGAGTAAGTAAATGGAATTATTTTGATTTATATTTGCCATATTATAATGAATTTTATGTTGAAATGGCTTTTGTTTTAGTTTTATACATTTCCTTAAATGTTTATGCTTATTTATGAAAGTTTCTACTATATTGTTTTCCTTACAAAGCATCTGATCTCACCCCTTTATATGTTTTATTTTTCCTAGGATGCGAACAAGTATATTATTACTAACCTACAGGGATATTCTATGGGATCTTAGTGTTGTCTATGGAAATAATGTTTTTGTATTTTTTTATTTATGATATAATGTAAACCTTATGACTGTATCTAGTACTTCCAAGGCTACTAAACTAATCAGTCTTTTGAGACTTGATATTTTGTGATCATGACAATGATACATAATAATGCACCAACCCTTTGTAACTGGGTTTGGGGCATTACAGTTGGTATCAAATAATGTTTAGTACAAACCTTGGAATCTATATTTAGATAAACTCTGATTAGAGCACATAGCCCTAAGATAGACTTTGAATATTAGTATAGATGAACTTCCTAGAATTTTGGTATTCTGGTAATTTTTTTTGTTTTCCAAGAAATACATCCCTATCTGGATACGAGTGGTTAGATGCAGCTCTGGCATAGATGTACCTAGGGGTAAAACTTGAAAACACCACTTTAAGCTAGACTTTAACGGGAACTAGTGCACGAAAAAGGGCCTTGATGCACTCTTGGTTACGACACTCCTGGGGGATATGCTTAGGATAATTATCATTTTCATTACAAACCATTATAAAGGTTTTTTGAGTATATACTTTCTCAAAGAAAACATTTTTATGATTATGGATTATATCCATAAACTGTTCAATTTATGTTAAGTGTTTTACAAGTTTGGATTTATGTATTGGAATTCATACACTAATCTAATTTATGCCATTATTTTGAAATGGCGACTAGTGGAAGGAATGGAAATTGTATCAATGCATGCACTCCATGTAAGGATTTACCTCCTACCTAAGATAATTATAGTGGATCTAGTGATGCAACTGGTGCTGATTATCTAATCACCATAATGGGACAACTCACTCAGGTTATGAATAATAACCTTACCCGTATGGAGCACCCAAATCCGCAGCGTAGAGGATCAATGTTTGATCACTTCAAGAGGCAAAAACTACCATCATTAAATGGGGGTAAAAATCCACTAGTATCCAAGAAATGGATAAATTATTTAGAGAAAATATTTTATGCATTGGGGAGTAGTGAAAGGGAAAAAGTTTTCATGGTAGTTTAACGCCTCACTGGAGATGCTGATCAATGGTGGTCATTGATTCAAAACACAAAGGAAGATGAGGAAGAATCAAATGTAGAATGGATGGATTTTAAAGAGATTTTCTATGAAAAATACTATCCTTGTGACCATTGAACGGATATGTAAAGGCAATTTCTGAGTCTGAGGAAAAAGGAGGATTAGAATGTCACAAAGTATGAAGGTAAATTTAAAAGGTTAGCAAGGGATGATTCAGATTATATACATAACCTAGGAAATAATATTGGTCATTTATTTTATGGGTTAAAACCATTTCTCCATCAAGCATTAGTCTCACAATCCTTCTCATCGTACGAAGATATTGTCTCATGTGATATCAAGACAAAAAAAGAATTCTCTAAGTCTTATGACTTTAAAGCAAAGCAAGAAAAGAATAGATCTGCTGAACACTCTAGAAATAGAAATAATTGGAGGAAAGGAAAAGTTGAATATCCATTCTATAGTAAATGTGGGAAGAAACCCCCTGGTATTTTCCTGAAGGTAATGGGAGTCTATTACTAGTGTGTTGAAAAAGTCCACCAAACTTGTGATTTGAAGGGGAAGAAAGAGGTTGTCAATGTTGAATGCTATAATTGTAGAGAAAGGTGTCATTATTCAAAATAATGTCCTAAGCATAATAGTAAATTACCTTGGAAAATTACAAGGGATCAATTCAATTCTTATGTTATCACCACTACTGAGGTTGAAGCTCCGAAAGACGTGGTGGAAGGTAATTTAATGGTTTCCTCAAGTTTAGAAAATTCTTTATTTGATTCTGAATCATCGCATTGTTTCATATCTTCCCAGTTTTCTAAGAAAATTAGATATTTCCAATTTTATTTAATAAGGGAGTTGTCAGTCAAAACACCTAAGGGAAGTATCATTGCAACGAATTTTTGCGAATTAGTTCCCATTAGGGCATATAAATGTTCTTTATCTACTGATCTCATCATCATACCTATGATTTAATTTGATATAATCCTCATTATGGATTGGATTTCAGACCATGATGTGAAAATTTGTTTTAAGAAGAAGGAGGTTACAATTTTTTATGACGATAAAAAGTACCTTATCTTTAGAGAAAAAATGCCACCACCTAATTCTTATCTAGATCCACCCCTAGTAGATCAACTAAATTCAATTATTGGGGAGGAATAGAATGAAATAACTATGGGTGAGGAAAAGAATGTTCAAATAGAGGATGTACCAATTGTGAAAGAATATGTTGATGTGTTTCCAGAAAATTTACTTGGACATCCTCCAGAATGAGAAATTGAGTTTTCCATTGATTTAATTCCTGGATCAAGGCCCATATTGAAGAATCCTTATAAAATGGCCATTGTGGGATTAGTGGAACAAAAGAAACAACTAGATTAATTGAGTAATAAAGTATTTATTCGCCCAAGTATTTCTCTATGGGGATCCCCTGTCCTTTTTTTTAAGAAGAAATATGGATCAATGAGGTTGTGCCTTGACTATAGAAAGATCAATGCTATAACAATAATGAACAAGTATCCTTTACCTCACATTGATGATTTATTTGACTAAATTCATGGAGCTCAATACTTTTCAAAGATTGACCTTTGATCTCGATATCATCAGTTGTGTGTGAAGAAGGAAGACATTCCGAAAACAGCATTTTGAACCAGGTACGGGCATTACGATTTTACAGTAATGCCTTTTGGATTGACTAATGCACCCTCTATCTTCATGGATCTAATGAATAGAGTTTTCAAGGAATATCTTGAGGAATTTTTAGTAGTATTTATTGATGATATCATTGTATACTCTAAAATCTATGAAGATCATGAAAATCACTTGTGAATTATCCAGAAAACTCTTAGAAGACATGAATTATATGGGAAGTTTTGCAAGTGTGAATTGTGGATTTAGGAGATTTCTTTTCGTGTCCATATTGCCTCTAAGGATGGAATCTCTGTTGATCCTTCTAAGACCAAGGCAATCCCAAAATGGCCATCACTGATGATTATAACTGAGGTACGCGGTTTTATTGGTTTAATAGGTTATTATCGACATTTCGTCCAGAATTTTTCCCGATTATCCATCCCATTAACAAAGCTCCCACAAAAAGGGTTAAATTTGTTAGGAAAAATAGTGTGATCAATGTTTTGTAGAACTGAAGAGAAGATTAGTCAATGCTCCTATATTTACTCTACCATCGGGGAATGATGGGGTTGTTATTTATATTGATGAATCAAATAAAGGACTTAGTTGTGTCCTTATGCAGGATGATAGGGTTATTGCCTATGAATCACGACAGCTAAAAATTCATGATAAAAACAATCCTACTCATGATCTTGAGCTATCATCTTTAATCATTGCTTTGGAGATATGGAGACATTATCTCTATTGTGAAAAATGTGAGATATATACTGACCACAAGAGTTTGAAGTATATTTTCTCATAGAAAGAACTCGACATGAGGAAAAGAAGATGGCTTGAAAAACTCAAAGATTATGATTGAACTATTCACTACCACTCGGGGAAGGAAAATAAGGAGGTATATTATTTGAACAAAAAGGATCATGGAGTTTTGAACAAGATGAGAGTTTAAAGGGATCTGATTTTCATGGATCTAGTAAAGATGGATATGGGAATAACAATGGAAGGTGAAACATCAATAATTTTTCAAATGGTTTCCAAACAATCTTTACTAGAAAGGATAAAAAGTTTTCAGGTTGATGATGAGGAGTTTCAAAAGAAGACTGAAGCTGTGAATGATGGAAGATTGAGTGACTTCGTATATGAAGATGGAATTTTGAAATTTTGGAAGAAACATTGGGTTCCCGATATACCTGATCTATAAATATAATTTTTTGATGATGCTCATAGCTCCAATTTCTATATACACCCTAGGAGCACCAAAATATATAGATATTTGAAGGAACATTTTAGGTGGGACAACATGAAGAGGGAGATTTCTAATTTTGTTTCAAGATGTATGGTTTTTCAACAAGTGAAAGCTGAAAGGCAACAGCCTGGAGGAGTCATGCAACCCCTTCCCATACCTGAGTGGAAATGGGCTGATATCATGGTTGACTTTTTCATGGGGATACCAAAGACTCCTATAAGGAACGATTCAATATGGGTCATTGTTGATCATCTTACCAAGTCAGCACATTTTCTTACAATAAGGGACGATTTACCACTTGAAAGTTTATAAAGACTATAAATTAATAAAGTTTTAAGACTTCATGGAGTACCACTGTAGATTGTTTCTAATCATGATCCCTGTTTTACATCAAGATTCTAGAAAAGTCTTCAGAAAGTCCTGGATACTGAACTTTGTTTGAGCACTGCTTACCATCCCCAAACTAATGGAAAATCAGAACAGACTATTCAATCTTTATAAGACATGTTGATATCATGCTCATTTGACTTTCATGGTATGTGGGATCAATATCTACCTCTAGTATAATTTTCCTATAACAATATATTTCAATCTAGTATTCAGATGGCACCATATGAAGCGTTTTATGGAAAGAGATGTCACACACCAACTTGTTGGGATGATGTTGGTGAAAGAAAGCTCATACGCTCAGAACTTGTTGAGGAAACGATGGAAAATGTGAAGGTAATCCAAAACCACATCAAAGCAGCTCAAAATAGGAAGAAGAGCTTTGCTGATAATTGAAGGAAGGATTTGGAATTTCAAGTAGGATATCATGTTTTCTTGAAGGTATCTCCATGGAAGGGTGTTATACGTCTCGGTAAGAAGGGTAAATTGAGTCCCAGATACATTGGACCTTTTGAAATTCTAGAATGAATTGGGGATATAGCTTACTGTTTGGCAATGCCACCAAGTCTCTACAAAGTTCACGATGTGTTCCACGTATCACTGTTGATAAAATACAAGCCTGACCCAATGCATGTACTCACCTATGAGTAATTAGAACTGGAACTCGATCTGTCTTATTGAGAAGATCCTATCAAGGTTCTTAATATAAGAGAACAAGTGTTGAGAAACCAGACAACTCATCTGGTAAAAGTTCTATGGAGAAACCATAAGATGGAAGAGGCAATGTGGGAACCTAAAGAACTTATGATGAAGAACCACCCGCGTCTTTTTATGCAGTAATATTCTAGAAATTTTGAGGACGAAATTATTTGAATGAGGGGAAAATATGACACCCCAAGCTTCCATGGTATGCTTCTATTTAAATAACACAATAGCGTGTGTTGTACGCAACTTCGTGTTCTAACACACCACAACCAATCAAACTAGCTGTTATGAATAGTAATACCCACTTTTTGAAATTTTTTAAATTTTATCTTTCAAAATTGACTTCATTTTTTGATTCTTAGTATTTAAATTAGCTTAGGGTGAATTTTTGGTATTTTTCTAAAAACATTCCATTTTTTATGAATAGTGAAAACACAGAGTTATAGTTTAAAACTAAATTTTTATTTAAGTAATTATTTATTCTATTTAAAAACAAATTGGTAAAACTAGAAACATAATACCTATATAAGTTCAATGTAATTCATTTGAGTCAGTTTATAATAATTTTAGATATATAAAAATTTTATTGAACTTTTTACCGTCTTTTACCCACCTCCTAGGAGCATTTACAAATTTACATAAAACATAATTTTACGGATTCTGTGAGTTGAATTTAAAACAACAGAGAGACATGGTTGATTTCAGTAAGTAAAATCTGGTTTAATAAGTTGAAAGTAATTTTTTGTGAATAGTAACTTTTTACTTTTATTTACCACATATAAAAGTAAATAGACTAATTAAGGGTAAAAATGATATTATTATTAAAATAACACATGTACTAATTCTATTGGATAAGTTTTATTCTACCAACATAAACATTAGGAATAATATATGATCCTTTAGGTCCACTTGGATTAGATTAGGACATTTATTATTATTTAATTCAAGGAAGAGTTAAAAGTGTTAAATTCAAAGTTTAATAACTAAAAAGATTTAATATAGGGTTACAAATAAAATAAATCCAACTATATATATTCAATAGAAAGATAAAAATATTTCCTACATAATGGAATTTTATTTATGATTTTTAGACATTAAATAGTTAAATTTATTTATGACACAATGATGATGTAGTAATTACCTAATTAATGAAATATTAAAATAATTGATATTATAAATATCCAAATAAATTTAATTTGAGACTTTTTATGAATTGTACTAATTTTATAGGCTAATATGACATGTTAGGGTTTGTTATATGAATTTTTTGCGAAGTAATAATGTTATTATTAATTTAGAAAAAACAAAATACCAAATAGTGTCAAAATTGACATAAAATAGTTTTTAAAACAAATATTATATTATTAATTGATATTATATTCCTAAAAATATTAGGTTCTTTCAATAGTCTTATATAATGATAGGTGTATCATTAATAAAGCACTTTATGTTTTATTGGAAGTTTATAGTAAGTTTATTAACCATATTATATAAAAATACAATGAGACATGGTGAATGTCAAACTATTTAACTAAGAGTTAAATCTAAAAGATAAGGTTAATATAGTGACCCAAACCTCTCTAAAACCTATTGGTTGAGTGGTTTTATACCCGTACCCACCTTTGACTTTAAATAATTCATTTTTTAACCATTATAAACCTAAAATAATTTTATTAAAAAATAATATATCTATCTTTTCCTAAGGTTCCCCTCACCCCTCTTATAAAAGGGCACTTCCCCTTCTCCCTAATTCACGTCATCAAAGCCTTTTGGCTCGGCCAAACCCTACCCAAATACCCTCTAAATTGTCATGAATTTATCCTAGAGGCCTTTATTTAGTTAAAAAGCTAACCTAAGTTGCCATTTTTATCAAACTCAAATGGAAGAACCTGAAGAAGAGGTAAATATTTCATCACAACTTTTAAGTTCATTTCTTTTTCCACTTCCTCTTTCTTTGTTGTTTCCATTATAAAATAATAACTCCAGTATCTTCTATATACTATGATGTTATTATAATATGGTATAACCATATTCATTATTCTATCCATCCTTTGAATGACATGTCACCATACATACGTACGTACGGCTTACCCTCTCCACGTCGTGGTGTAATTGTTATTCAATACATTATTATTTGGATGGGTATAATAATGATGTGTAATTGATGTAAATAATAAATATAAAATTATAATGATTCTTTATATATGATATAAAATCCAATTATATATTATTTTAATATCAAAAAAATGGTATTGTCCCTCATGCGTACGTACGGATTACCGTCTCCACGAACGCGATGAGATTCATTCCCCATCATATCCATTGAAGAAAAATTTTCATTATATGATTAAAAATAATTTTAAATACATAATATCATTCTGAATATGAATAAGATGCATCTTATTCATAACAATCATTACTTACAAAAAAAAATCATATAATGGAAAATGAATAAGTTAACACCTAAAACGACAATAATACTAAGATATTATTAACAAAGCAATGTATAAAGATCATATATGATATCATATTAATGTATATAATTCGTGTATAATTTGGTAAAAATTCTTTCACCATTATACAGGAGGTTAACCTACCCTCTACCAAGGATAATTACAAGGTAAAAGTTAATTTCACAATCTCTTCATTATCCGAGGTTGTTTATATGCAATTATCTACTGGGACCTCTTTATCATCCACATCCATGTTGCAAAAAATGTGTTTCAAAACATTCTTACTATTTTACAGACAACAGTTTAAAGTCATTTATACCCTTTTTTTACTTTTATAAGATGTTTATAAATTAATCTTTCTATCATTTTCCAAACATGGTACTTTATGACCATTTCGAAAAAATTAAGGTAAGAATGTTTTTTTAAATTATACTGCAGGTGTGGCTATTTTCAGCTATTATAACATCGTCGAAGCTTCCCTTACAAGCTTATAAGAATATTTTCAAATATAAATGTTTTCTTTTATAATTATGTGACTTTTAAATGATTTCAAAATAGAATTATATATTTCTCTAAAAAGGTTTTCATTTCATCTATGTCAACATCCTTTGATGGATTTTAAGTTTGTTTGAAGTTGATTTATTAGGATACAAAACATCCATATTGTATTGAAGGTTTTGTGATATGTTTGACTATGGATATGTTATTTCTTACCATTCATGGTTTATAGATAAATTATTTACATTTTGTATGTGAGTTTTAATATGAATGTTTATGTTATGTTTAAACCTTTTCATATGAGGAATGCATTGGACTTAATAAGTGATGGGTGGAGCCCGCTATAGCTCCTCGATGCATCGGTAGGTCTCATGAGACAAACTTGTGTCTTGGTACAAGGCCTTAACAAAATCTTTTTTGTAGTCTTGGTACAAGGCCTTGAATATGTGGTTATGAAGTCTGGCATTATGTATTCTATTAATATGAAAGTGGCTATTGATATTGCATGTGATTATTCGACTAGTAGAATATCCATGTGAGTAAGTAAAGGGAATTATTTTGATTTATATTTTCCATATTATGATGAAGTGTATGTTGAAAATTATTTTTTTGAGTTTTATACATTGCCTTAAATTTTTATTCTTATTTATGAAAGTTTTTCCTATATTTTTATCCTTATTGAGCATCTAAACTCACCCATTTATATGTTTTATTTTTCCCAAGATGCAAAGAAGTATATTATGACTGACCTGCAGGTATATTCTATGGGATCTCAGTGTTTTCTATGTAAATAATGTTGTTTTAGTTTTCCATTTTATGATGTAATGTAAACCTTATAAATATATCTAGTACTTCCAAGGATACTAAACTAATCGGTCTTTTGAGACATGATCTTTTGTGATCATGCCAATGATACGTAATAAGGCACCGACTCTAGGTTACTAGGGTTGGGGCGTTACAATTAAAATATGGTTGAATAAGTTCAAAACATGTTATGTTTTCAAAAAAAACATTTTGGAAGAATGTTAATATATAAAAATCCATTTATTTATATTTCTATTCACCTAGCCATATATTGTTACTAAATCGAAACTTTATTAATATGAGATATGTATGGGTTTTTTAAATATATAACTATGTTAATAAAATCTTCAATATTTAGAGGATGAAGGTATGATGCCAATGAAGTAGTCAAGACATCATTTACATTACCTAGCCCCAAATTCTAAAATGGTTAATATGAAAAGGTCTATAAAACAATAGTTTTCAAAAAACTTACCATAATAAAAAGATAGTTTCAGTCATTTTTATCAAAAATAAATAAGAGGAAAGATATGAGATTAAGTGTGAAGAAAAACCTTTTGAATTATAAACCCATTGTGGTAACATTGAATAAATTCATATTAAGGTTAATGTTTGGTGTGATTTTTAAGGAAGAAGAGATTTTTAGAGCACCTATGAGGATGTCTAATGATTAATAATGAAGGAAATCCAAATCCAAGGGGTATTTTGGGATTAAATTAAATAGGCGAAATGAAACAAATACATTTTATAAAATGGTTTTTCCCATGAGACTACCAAGTAACAAATACAATATCATTGGGTAGCCTATGGATATTAACAAAACCACCTACAGAACCTAACGCCCACTAAGTACTCAGTCTACTCCCACGGGGTAACCAGTCAACAACTACACTTTTCCCCTTCTTCTACTTATTTAACATCCATTTAACCCCACCACCAATCTCTCTAATATAAAAAATATTCCAAGAGAAAAATAATGTTATCAATTTAAAGTGGAACTAATATTAGAAAAAATGAAAACTGAAACCTATAATAACCACAAATCATTCCCATTCTTATGAATATAATAATACAGCATCAAAAAATCTAGATACAAAAGTAAATGAAGGACAAAAAATGAGTTTCATTACAACCTCCCCATTATTATTCTTCTTATCCACAATGATCATTATGGGAAACTTGACATGATAGGCACTAATAAACCATGTTACCATTCCAATGAAAACCATAATTTCCTCATCAAGGCCTAGGAGGATAGTGAATTTCTATTATTAAAACCTCCTATATATTTAATTCCAACCAACCCTCACTAAATCTCTAAAAAATAATTAATTATAAAGTGATTTGGACTACCATTCATTATTTTAGTAGAAATCAAGGCCCTTACAACACTACTGCTCAAAAATTCATTAAGATGACTAAGAAGGAAAAATAAAAATACATATCTAATCTAGATACACCCATAAAACCCAACCATAATGTTATAATTAATTAAATATTCAACTAATTTTTAATTATTTTTTGGTGATTTATTATTAATTTAGGTTATATATAAATAGGGATTATATTAAGAATACAAGGATTAATGACAACATGAAAACACATAACTCTATATCCCATTTTAAATTAACTAGATTACCTATTTTAGATCTATTTCACAAAATAATAAACTAATTTTTTAAAAATATACAATTTATAATCAAAGGGTTTTTAAATATAGGTAGAATTTCAAAACAATTGAATGTTATTTAAAATGATTTCAAAATATAAGGTAATATTTCAAATGAAAGGAAAACTACAAACCTCATATAGTTTATACCATTTCTATTTAAACTTATAATTTATTGAACAAACATAATTTATATGTAAAACCTGAAGTTAATGGGTGAATTATTAAATACATTTTTCACTTAAAACTATACTACCCCATCCATGTAAAATTCAATAGATTAAAATAGTGTTAGATTACCCATGTATTGATTTATTATTGAATAGAATAATCCTTTCCCCTCAAAACCATAGATTATGATTTCAAATTATCATGTTAATATGCTTTCAAATCAACTCCATATTGTTAAAAACCACTTTAAAGTTGTCTTTTTACGTTAATCTTAGAGTATGTGAAAATTCGTTTTAAGTGTTAGAAAAAATCCATTGAAGCATTTTTGGGATTGTATTTGTTGAAAGTGGTGTGTGATGTGAATTAAAAAGTATCATACATGATCAAATAAGTGTTAGAAGGAGTTTCTAGAGGAGATATTATAGTTTAATCTACAAAATAGTATTCATTTTATGACATCTTTTGTTGTATCGAGACTTTAATAAGACAATGGATTTGAATTTTGGTGGATAGAATTTTTTGGAGGAATATATCCTGAAAGGATTCTATGACTTTTTTCCTCAAGATTATTTAGTGGTCATTTTTTACACTAATGTATAGTGTTATAACAAGGACTATGAACCATTTAGTTCTAAAGTAAATAATCTTAACATGAATTTTTATAAGTTTTAATGTTTTAAATTTATAATATTTATTCATGTCACAAAACATATTTTCACGCCATGAAAAATTCTTGGGGTTTTAGTGGAACTATCTCTCTAAAGTTTATGTTGTGGAATTGTTGCTTGACTATATCTAGGAATATTATAGTGGTTCTATTTGACTGATTTTTTCGTCATGAAGTGGAGGGACTTGATTTGACATATTATAAGTTCAAAATTAATTGGAAAATATACAGCATGATCTTATAAAGAATTTAATATGCAGTATTGATTGGAGTTGGTGGATCTGGTTGTTAACTATATGTATTTTCATGAATCGTGACTTTCTTGACCATTGGGATATTATAGATTGAGTTTAAAATTATGAATTAACATGGAATTTTTTGGTTGACTCGACTTTACTAGAATTGTATGACCACATTAATTTTTTTGATAAACATAGCATGAATTGAGTATTATAAATAAAATACAATTAATCCTAACTATTGAATTAATGACTAGATACATGGAAGAATATAAAAAGTTGTTATATTAGTTTTAAAGGAGTGAAGAGAGAAAATTCACAATAGAGAGAACACAAAGGAAATAGAATGTGGAGTAACAAGATTTTGTTGTAAGGTTGTGGAAGAAGAAAAGATATATCCATGAGATGTTTTCAATGTAAGATTGAGTTATTCAATTAGATGAAACAAGATTAGATTTCCACACTATTATTGGACTAAACATACTGCTCTTTTCATCAAAATTGAAGAAGAAACACTTAAAGGATAATTGTGTTCCTTATGTGTTTAAGAGTGATAGATTTTATCTTGTGAGGGTTGTAAACAAGGATAGTGAGGGTGACCACATTGAAATTATAAACAAATAAGTGAGACATATGTTTCCAAGTGTATAAGAACATTTCCATTAATTCTCCTCGGATTATCATACATTGGAGAACTGTCTAAAACCATGTGTTTCCATTATCTGTTGTTTTACTATGTTATAATGTTCTAGATAAATAGATATGAGTTTCATTTAAAAGGTAAAAATGTTATTGGAAAGGGATAAGAACGGAATTTACAATACCCTGATTTATCCTTATGGTATTCACTCTCATTTGGGACTAATAAGTGGTATCAAAGCCTAATTTTCATGACAAACTTCTCCCTCTCTCTAAAAATATGGAGGATATTTTCAATCACAAGTAAAATAATATATTTTAATGAAGAAACCTCCAATTATGGATAAACTAAATGAAGCACAACTTCTAATCATTAGGTATGGATATGTGGGCACCTATTATACATATGAAATCATCCAACAAAGAGATTGAAACCCTATCCAATAGGGGTCCAAATTATTTGGATGTTAACATCAATGAAATTAATACCTTTTGGTGATCATTTCTCAACCCTGTCTACAAAAAAAAATTGATCCCCTCATTCCATATGGAGAGACTTCACAAAATTCATGAAATTGATTGAAAATTTTGAGAATCAAAGTTGTTCAATCAGTTAAATAATAATGAATATTTAAGGAGGATATTGAATGTGATAGTTGATGTGTTCTTTGATTAGGTTAACATTATTTTTGAATTTATGTATGAACTTGGATTAATATTTAAAATTTTCAAAAAATCTAAAATAATCCTAAAAATATTACCTTCATACTTCAATGAAAATGTATTGTATTATGAATAAAAATATCTGATGGATGTGACACTAGATTTCCTTTATAGTACTCTCATTTAATATGATATAAGGAATAATGACAAGTAGTCTAGGTTAAAATTGGATTCTTGGGAGCTATAGTTCAAGGAAATGAAAAAACATTCATTATGGAAGGACCCTATTGAAAATTTTGAAAATTTAATACCTTTATTGTCCTATAAAATGAAGAAAGTATTAGTGAAATTCTAGGGAAAGATTCTAATTTCTTGATTTGAATTCAAAAATGTTCAGAATCTCTATGCTAATTGTCCCAATAAATTCCAATATTTCAATGAATATGAAGTACCTTTGAAAAAATCCTTGATATTTGTTAAATTCAAGAGATATTCATTTCAAAAAATATTTAAAATACAAAACTTACATTCAAATAATGGTGATATCTTTAAGGAAATATAGAAAGAGGAGGTTGAGGACTATATATACCTTAGTGAATATGTTTTGGTGCATGTGTTATAAAATCCACAAGTTGAAGACAATGATGATGAAGGTGATGAAGTGAAGGGAAGAGTTAGAATTTAAGATAAAATCTAGGATTCAATTTAAGAAATATACCTTTTTAATGAAAAAATAAATAAATTTCATGGTGTTTTTTATGACTCCAAGATTTACATATAATAATAAAAATATGAGAAGTATGAATTAAAAGTAGAAATTGAATGAATAAAATCTATAAATTTATGAAACATAGAGAAGGATGTTGGGCATAAGATCAAAATTGGTGAGGGAGGTCCAAAGCATTGATACTTTGGGTAATATGGTAAAATAAATGGTCAAAATAATTTAATAAATCAAAATATAAGTTATGATTTTTAGGAGAAATCCTGAGGATCAAGAAAGAATTATTACTCCTAACATGAAATTGGTTATTTCAAGTGTGTCGACCAATAAAGAGAAAAAAGGTATTGATTAGTGGGTCTTAAAAGGTGTGGAATACCCACATCTATAAAATTTCAAAGATAAATGGAAACATATTATAGATATTAAAAAAAATCAACAGTTGATTATAAAAGACATTAAGAATCAAAAATCTGAGATAAGATTAAATTATATATAACCCAAAAGGCTTTAATGGATATTTTTTATACAATAGGGACATATTAAAAGACATCAAAAATATGTTGTTACTATTCTTGAAAGATAAGTAATAACAAATATGTGTTCTCCATTAAAGAAACATACTTTAGAGATAAAGAATTATGAAAATAGGCAAGTATAATTTCTTACTCTTTATAACACATTAATGGTCATTTCTTTCACTATAGAGGACATGGACATAAAAATATAAACAATGATTCATGGGGAAAATAATGGAGGAAATGGATACCCATAGTGGAAGAAAACTATAGATGGAGAAATCATAAAGCTAGAAATAAACTCCTAACATATTTTCATCCTTGAATGATGAGGAAGAAGCAATGAAGATGGTGGTGGAATAAGTTTTTTCACCACCCATGAAAAATAAGCAATGGATATGGGATAGTAAGGAGAAATTTGAGGAGGAAACTTTATTAGGGAGTGGGATGGGACCAAATCAAGAAATCACTATATTATCAAGCATTTGAAAATGGATCTTGAATCCACTTGATATTCAACATCAATAAATAACATTTAGTGTAAATTCCAAACCTCGTAGACTAAGAGATCTGAAACCTAAGAAGCATGAATTCACTATAAATCACCATTCACAAATCCTTGTAAAAACATACATATGTATACAAACAAGAAAGATAAATGTGAAAATGTAAATAACACTTTGAATTCATCTACTTAATAATTTAATTCTATGTCCATGGGAGATCTCTTTAAAAGTGTATTTCTCTAGAAGTAAAAATATTACAATTGGTGACCTATCATCCATGTGGATCACTCTTATCAATTAATAATGTTATATGCAAGTAGTTGATCCCACCCTATATATATAGTGGGATCATACTAGTCATGTACTTCCACCTCTTACATTTTTGTACCTCAATCCACTTTCCATCGTAACTGTAACACCCTGACCCCAGTTACCCATAGTTAGTGCATTATTACATAACATTGGTATGATCACAAAAGAGAAAGTCTCAAAAGACTGATTAGTTTAGTAGTCTTGGAATCACTAGATACATTCATAAAGTTTACATTACATCATAAAGTGAAAAACTACAACAACATCTTGTCTCCATAGACCACACTCATATCCCCTCATACTATCCATGCAGTTCATTCATAAAATACTTCTTCACATCCTAGGAAAAATAAAACATAGAAAGGGGTGAGCTCAGGTGCCCAATAATGATAACAATATAGAAGAAAAATTAATAAATAAGCATAAACATTTAAGGCAATGTATAACTAAAAAAAATCCTTTTAAACATGAACTTAAGAATAATATGGCAGAAATAAAATGAAATAATTTCATTTAATTATTAACATGGATATTCTACTAGTCAAATATTCACATGCAATATCAATAACCACTTTCATAATGATGGAATGCATAATTCCATACTACCAAAACCACATAGTAAAGGCCTTATGCCAAGACTAAAAATAAGATTTTGTTAAGGCCATGTTCCAAGACACTAGTTTGTCTCATGAGACCTACCGATTCATCGAGGAGCAATAGCGGGCTCCACCCGTCACTTATTAAGTCAAATGCATTCCTCATATGAACAGGTTTAAACAAAACATAAACATTCGTATTAAAACTAGAATATGAAACTTCAATACATTATCCATAAACCATGAATGCTATAAAAATAAAAAATATACAATAAAACATATCACAAAACCTTCAATACTATACGAAAGTTTTGTATCGTAATAAATCAACTTCAAATAAGCTTAAAATCCATCAAAGGATGTTGACATAAATGAAATCAAAACTATTTGAGAGAAATATATATTTTTTTGAAATAATTTAAAAGTCACATAATTATAAAATAAAAAATTTAATTTTAAAATATTATTATAAGATTTTAAGGGAAGCTTCCATGATTTTATAATGGTGGAAAATAGCCGCACCCACCGTATAAGTAAAAAAATACATTCTTACCTTAATTCTATCAAAAATGTTAAAAAGGACCTTGTTTGGAAAACGATGGAAATATTCCTTTATAAAAATATTATAAAACATCAGCAAGGGTATAAATGACTTTAACCCATAGTCTATAAAATATTTAGAATTATTTTAAATACATTTTTAAGAAACATGGATGTGGATGATAAAGAGGTCCCAGTAGATAATTACCTATAAACAACCTCGGATAATGAAGAGATTGTGAAATAAACCCTTACCTTGTACTTTTCCTTGGTCAAGGGTAGGTTTACCACCTGTATAATGGTGAAATAATTGTTATTAAATTATACAAGAATCATATACATTAATATGATATCATATATGACCTTTTAACATTTCTTTGTTAATAATATCTAAGTATTATCGTCGTTTTGGGTGTTAACTTACTCGTTTTCTTTTATAAGTTTTGTTATGTAAGCTGTGTTTGTTATGGATAGGTTCTATATTATTAATATACATAATTATATCAAGTCCTTAAACATTATTTTTAATCATAAAATGAAAATTATTCTTGAATGGATACGATGGGGAATGAATCTCATCGCGTTCATGGAGACGGTAGTCCGTACGTACGTACGTACGAGCAACAATATCATTCTTTTGATATTAAAATAATATATAATTGGATAGTGTATCATATATAAAGAATAATAATCATGTTATATTTATTCTTTACATGAATTATACATCATTATTATACCCATCCAAATAATAATGTATTGAATAACAATTACATCACGACGTAGAGACGGTAAGTTGTACGTATGCACGTATGGTGACATGTCATTCAAGGGATGGATAGAATAATGAATTTGGTTGTACCATATATATAGTAACATCAAATTATATGGAAGATACTGGAGTTATTATTTTTGAATGGAAAAAACAAAGAAAAAGGAAGTGGAAGAAGAAAGGAACTTGAAAGAGGGTGGTGAAATTATTACCTTTTCATCAGGTTTGATTTGATCAAAAGGGCTCCTTAAGTTGGATATTTGACTAAAGGAAGGACTCTAGGATATAGTGATGGAAGTATAGAGGATATATGGGTAGGGTTTGGCCGATCCAAAAGGCTTTTAAGGTGTGAATTAGTGAGAATGGGGAGTTCCCTTTTATAAGAGGGGTGAGGGGCACCTTAGGAAAACCTAGAAATATTATTTTATAATAAATTAATATTCTGTTTCTAATGGCTCTAAAGTGGATTATTTAAAGGTTAAGGTGGTGATATGTATAAAAACACTCAACCTATAGGTTTTAGACAGGTTTTTGTTAATATATTAACTTTAGATTTTTTATTTAACTCTCAGTTAAATAGTTTTACATTTACCATGTATCTTTGTATTTTTATATTCTATACTTAATAAGCATACTATATACTTCCAAAAGAACCCCAAGTGGTTCATTAATGATACACCTATAATTATATAAGCCTTTTGTCCGAACCTTAGATTTTTAAAAATAGAATATCAATTAATAATATAATATTTGTTTTAAAAAATCTTTTATGCCAATTTTGAAACTATTTGGAATTTGATTTTTGTGAAAATCATAACAGGATTATTACTTCAAACATATATCATTAAATCAATACTAACATGTCATATTATACTAGAAAATTATTTTAATTCATAAAAAATCTGAAATTACATTTATTTGAGTATTTATAATATCAATTATATTAATCTTTCATTAATATGGTAATTACTGCATCATCATTATGTCATAAATAAATTAAATTATTTAACGTCTAAAAATTATAAATAATATACCATTATGTAGGAAATATTTTTATCTTTCTAATTAATATTTATAATTGAATTTATCTTATGTATAAGCTTGTATTAAAAATGTATTAGGTACTAAACTTTGATTATAAATCTTTTAACTCTTCATTCAATTAAATAATAATAAATGTCCTAATCTTATTCAAGTGGACCAAAATGATAATATTTTATTCCTAATGTTGTTTTTGGTCGAGATAAACTTTTAAAATAGAACTAGGACATGTGTCAGGGTAATATTATTATCATATTTACCCATAATTACCATATTTACTTTTAACCGTGGTAAATAAAAGTAAAAAAGTTACTATTCACCAAAAAAATATTTTCATCTCATTGAACCACATTTTACTTATTGATATCAACCGTGTCTCTCAGAGTTTTTAAATTCCACTCATAGATGAGGTAAAATTAAAATTTATGAAAATTTGCAAAATCTCCTAGTAGGTGGGTAAAAGACGGTAAAAAGTTCAATAAAATTTTGTATATCTAAATTTAATATAAAATGACTTCAATGAATTACATTGAACTTATATAGGTCTTATGTATCTATTTTGACCTAAAATAAATTTAAATAAAATAAATAATTATTTAAATAAAAAGTTGGTTTTAACCAATAACTCAGTGTTTTTCACTATTCATCAAAAATTGATAGTTTTCACAAAAATACCAAAAATTTACCCTAAGATAATTTCGATATTCCGAATCAAAAAATGAAGTCCATTTTCAAAGATAAAATTTATAAAATTTCAAAAAGTGGGTATTACTATTCATAATGGCTAGTTTGATTGGTTGTGGTGTGTTAGAACTCAAAGTTGCGCACAACACACGCTACTGTATTATTTAAAGAGAAGCATGTCATGGATGTTTGGGGTGTTACATTCTCCCCTCCTTCAAATAATATGGTCCTAGAAATTTCTATAATATTACTGCATAAAAAGACTCGGGTGGTTCTTCATCATAAGTTCCTCGGGTTCCCACGTTTCCTCTTCCATCTTATGGTTTCTCCATAGAACTTTTACCAAATGAGTCGTCTGGTTTCTCAGCACTTGTTCTCTTGTATCAAGAATCTTGAAAGGATCTTCGCAATAAGATAGATCGGGTTCCAGTTCTAATTCCTCATAGGTGAGTACATGCATTGGGTCAGGCATGTATTTTCCCAACAGTGATACGTGGAACACATCGTGAACGTTGGAGAGACTTGGTGGCATTTCCAAACAGTAAGCTATAGCCCCAATTCGTTCTAGAATTTCAAAAGGTCCAATGTATCTGGGACTCAATTTACCCTTATTACCGAAACGTATAACACCCTTCCATGGAGATACCTTCATGAAAACATGATCTCCTACCTGAAATTCTAAATCCTTCCTTTAGTTATTGACATAGCTCTTCTGCCTACTTTGAGCTGCTTTGATGTGGGTTTGGATCACCTTCACATTTTCCATCATTTCCTCCACAAGTTCCGGTCCAATTAGTTTTCTTTCACCAACATCATCTGAACAGGTTGGTGTGCGACATCTCTTTTCGTTTAACGCTTCATAGTGTGCCATCTGAATACTTGAATGGAAGGTATTATTATAGAAAAATTATACTAGAGGTAAACATTGATCCCACATACCTTGAAAGTCAAGTGAGCATTATCTCAACATTTCTTCTAAGGTTTGAATAGTCCGTTCGGATTGTCCATCAGTTTGGGAGTGGTAGGTAGTGCTCAAATGATGTTTAGTATCCAAGGATTTCTGGAGACTTTTCCATAATTTTGATGTAAAACATGGATCACGATCATAATCAATCAATATGGGTACTCCATGAAGTCTCAAAAACTCATTAATATATAGTCTTGATAGATGTTTAAGTGGTAAATCTTCCCTTATAGCAAGAAAATGTGTTGACTTGGTAAGATGATCAACAATGACCCATATTTCTTCATTCCTTCTAGGAGTCTTTGGTAGTCCCATGACAAAGTCCATCGTAATATTATCCCATTTCCACTCTGGTATGGGAAGAGGTTGCATGATTCTTCTAGGCTGTTTCCTTCCAGCTTTAACTTTTTGACAAACCATACATCTTGTCACAAAATTAGCAATCTCCCTCTTCATGTTGTCCCAACAAAAATGTTCCTTCAAATCACTATACATTTTAGTGCTCCTAGGGTGTATAGAGAAATTGGAACTATTAGCATCATCCAACAATTCTCTTTTTAGATTAGGTATATTGGGAACATAAAGTCTCTTCCAAAATTTCAAAATTCCATCTTCATACACAAAGTCACTCAATCTCCCATCATTCACAACTTTAATTTTCTTTTTAAACTCTTCATCATTAGTCTGAGAACTCTTTATCCTTTCTAGTAAACATGGTTTGGCAACCATTTGAAAAATTATTGATGTTTCACCTTCCATGGTGATTCCCATATCCATATTTACTAGATCCATGAAAATAGGATCCCTTTCAACTCTCATCTTGTTCAAAAATCCATGATTTTTTCTACTCAAATCATTTTCACCTTATTTTCCTTCCCTATGTGGTAGTGTATAGTGCAATAATAATCCTCAAGTAGCTCAATCCATCCCCTTTACCTCATGTTGAGTTCTTTCTTTGAGAAAATATACTTCAAACTCTTGTGTTCTATATATATCTCACATTTTTCACCATAGAGGTAATGTCTCCATATCTTCAAAGAAAAGATTACAGCAGCTAACTCAAGATCATGAGTAAGATATTTTTTCTCATGAATTTGGAGCTGTCGTGATGCATAGGAAATAACTCTATCATTATGCATAAGGACACAATCAAGTCCTTTCTTTGATACATCACTATAAATAACGAACCCATCATTCCCTGATGGTAGAGTCAATATAGGAGCATTGACTAATCTTCTTTTCAGTTCTTCGAAACATTCTTCACAATATTTTTTCCAAAAAAAATTAACCCATCAAATAAATGATCAATCTTACTCCTTGGGTTACGTATATAATCTACTGCATGCCTTGCTAACCTTGTAAAGTTAGCCTCATACTTTGCGACATTCTCATCCTCCTTTTTCCTTAGACTCAGAAATTTCCTTTCCATATTAGCTTGATGGTCACGAGGAAAGTATTTTTCTAAGAAAATATATTTAAATTCCCTACATTCCATATTTGATACTTCATCATCTTCTTTTACGTTTTGAATCAATGACCACCATTGATCAGCATCTCCAGTGAGGCGGTAAACTGCCATGATAACTTTTTCCCTTTCACTACTCCCCAAGGCATGGAATATTTTCTGTAAGGAATTTATCCATTTCTCAGCCACTAATTTATTTTTTCTACCATTTAATGTTGTTGGATGTTTCTTCATTAATCAGTCTAACATTGATCCTCTACGTTGTGGATAAGGGTGCTCCATACGAGTAAGATTATTATTCATAACCTGTGTGAGTTGTCCTAGTATAGTGATAAGCTGATCAGCACCAGTTGTATCACCAGCTCCACTATAATTATCTTGAGCAGGATGGAAATCCCTATATGGAGTGCTTGAATTGGTATGGTTTCCATTCCTTATACTAGGCACCATTTCTAAACAATTGCATAAACTAGATCAGTTTATGAATCGAAATATATAATTCCAAACTTGTAAAACACTTAACATAAATTGATCAGTTTATGGATATAATCCATAATCATAAAAATGGTTTCTTTGAGGAAGTATATACTTATAAACCCTTCATAATTCTTTGTAAATAAAATGAGAATAATCCTAAGCATATCCCTCGGGTGTGTCGTAACCAAGAGTGCAGTAAGGCCTGTTGTTGTGCACCAGTTCCTGTTCGAATCTAGCTCAAAGTGGTGTTTTCGGGTCTTACCCCTAGGTACATCTGTGCTAGAGCCGCCTCTACCTGCTTATATCCAAACAGGGTTGTATTTCTTGGAAAACTCACAAAATCTCTACAATACCAAAATTCTAGGAAGTTCTTCTATACTAATCCTCAAAGTCCATCTTAGGTCTATGTGCTCTAATCAGAGTTTATCTAAATCTAGCTTCCAAGGTTTGTACTAAACTTCTTATGATACCAACTGTAATTCCCCAACCCTACTTACCCAGAGTCTGTGCATTATTACATAACATTTTCATGATCACAAAAGATCATGTCTCGAAAGACCGATTAGTTTAGTAGCCTTGGAATCACTAGATACATTCATAAAGATTTCATTACATCATAAAGTGAAAAACAAAAAACAACATATTGTCTCCATAGACCACACTCATATCCCCTCATACTATCCCTGCAGGTCATTCATAAAATACTTCTTCACATCCTGGGAAAAATAAAACATAGAAAGGGGTGAGATCAGATGCCCAGTAAGGATAACAATATAGCGAAAACTTTCATAAATAAACATAAACATTTAAGGCAATGTATAACTAAAACAAAATCCTTTTAAACTTGAACTTCAATATAATATAGTAGAATCAAAATGAAATAATTTCATTTACTTATTCACATGGATATTCCACTAGTCAAATAATCACACGCAATATCAATAACCACTTTCATAATGATGGAATGCATAATGCCAGACTATCATAACCACATAATCAAGGACTTGTTCCAAGACTACAAATAAGATTTTGTCAAGGCCTTGTGCTAAGACACTAGTTTGTCTCATGAGACCTATTGATGCATCGAGGATCTATAGCGGGCTCTACCCGTCACTTATTAAGTCCAATGCATTCCTCAAATGAAAAGGTTTAAACATAACATAAACATTCGTATTAAAAATAGCATACAAAATGTCGATACATTATCCATAAACCACAAATGGTATAAAAATAACACATCCATAGTCAAACATATCACAAACACTTCAATACTATATGAAAGTTTTGTATCATAATAAATCAACTTCAAATAAGCTTAAAATCCATCAAGGGATGTTGACATAAATGAAATCAAAACTATTTGAGAGAAAAATCTCTTTTTTTAAAACATTTAAAAGTGGAATAATTATAAAGTAAAACATTTACTTTGAAAATATTATTATAATATTGTAAGGGAAGCTTCGACGATTTTATAATGTTGGAAAATAGCCGCTCCTGCTGTATAAGTTAAAAAAAGACATTCTTACCTTAATTCTGTTGTAAAGGTTAAAGAGGACCTTGTTTGGGAAACGATGGAATGATTCCTTTATAAAAATCTTATAAAAAGTCAATAAGGGTATAAATGACTTTATCCCATAGTATATAAAATATTAATAATGATTTGAAATACATTTTTAAGAAACATGGATGTGGATGATAAAGAGGTCCCAGTAGATAATTACGTATAAACAATCTCGGATAATGAATAGATTGTGAAATAAACCCTTACCTTGTAATTTTCTTTGGTCGAGTGTAGGTTAAACTTTTGTATAATGGTGAAATAATTGTTATTAAATTATACAAGAATCATATACATTAATATGATATCATATATGATCTTTTAACATTGCTTTGTTAATAATATCTTAGTATTATCGTCATTTTAGGTGTTAACTTACTCGTTTTTTATATGTTTTGTTACGTAAGTCCTGTTTGTTATGGTTAGGTTGTATCTTATTCATATCCAGAATGATATAATTTCCTTAAACCTTATTTTTAATTATCAAATTAAAATTATTCTTAAATGGATACGATGGGGAATGAATCTCATCGTGTTCGTGGAGACGGTAGTCAGTACGTACGCACGAGCGACAATATCATTCTTTTGATATTAAAATAATATATAATTGGATGGTGTATCATATATACAGAATAATTATCATGTTATATTTATTATTTACATGAATTACACATCATTATTATACCCATCCAAATAATAATGTATTGAATAACAATTACAGCATGACGTGGAGATGGTAAGCCGTACGTATGCATGTATGGTGACATGTCATTCAAGGGATGGATAGAATAATGAATTTGGTTGTACCATATTTATAATAACATCACAGTATATAGAAGATACTGGATTTATTATTTTATAATTGAAACAACAATGAAAAAGGAAGTGGAAGAAGAAAGGAACGTGAAAGAGGGTGGTGAAATTATTACCTCTTCCTCGGGTTCTTCCTTTTGATTTGATCAAAAGGGCTCCTTAAGTTGGATTTCTGACTAAAGGAAGGCCTCTAGAATGATTTGGGGGAAGTTTATAGGATATTTGATCAGGTTATGGCCGAGACAAAAGGCTTTGAAGGTGTGAATTAGTGAGAAGGGGGAGTTCCCTTTTATAAGAGGGGTGAGAGGCACCTTAGAAAAAGCTAGAAATATTATTTTATAATAAATTAATATTTATTTTATAATGTCTCAAAAGTGTATTATTTATAGGTTAAGGTGGGGATAGGTCGAACAACATTCAAAAATAGGTTTTAGATAGGTTTGGGTCACTATATTAACTTTATCTTTCTGATTTAACTCTTAGTTAAATAGTTTTACATTTACCATGTCTCTTTGAATTTTTATATTATATAGTTATAAACTTACTATATACTTCAAAGAAAACCCCAAGTGGTTCATTAATGATACACCTATCATTATATAAGTATTTTGGCCTAACCTTAGATTTTTAGGAATAGAATATCATTTAATAATATAATATATTTTTTAAAACTCTTTTATGTCAATTTTGACACTATTTGGAATTTGATTTTTGTGAAAATCATAACAGCATTATTACTTCGAAAAAATTTAATTAAATCAATCCTAACATGTCATATTATCCAATAAAATAATTTTAATTCAAAAAAGGTCTCAAATTAAATTTATGTGGGTATTTATAATATCAATTATCTTAATATTTCATTTATACGGTAATTACTGTATCATCATTGTGTCATAAATAAATTAAATTTTTTAATGTCTAAAAATTATAAATAAATTACAATTATGTATTTAATATTTTTATATTTCTAATTAATATTTATATTCTAATTTATCTTATGTATATCCCTATATTAAAAATGTTTTAGTTATTAAACATTGATTTTACTCTTTTATCTCTTCATTGAATTAAATAATTATAAATGTCCTAATCTAATCCAAGTAGACCTAAATGATAATATTTTATTCATAAGGTTTTTTTTGGTTGAGATACATTTGTCCAATAGAACTAGGACATGTGTTAGGGTAATATTGATATCATTTTTACCCTTAATTACCCTATTTACTTTTAATCGTGGTAAATAAAAGTAAAAAGTTACTATTCAAAAACAATTATTTTCATCTCATTGAACCAAATTTTACTTAATTATATCAACCATGTCTCTCGGATTTTTCAAATTCCACTCACAGAAGCAGAAAAATTAAGATTTAAGAAAATTTTCAAAATCTCCTAGGAGGTGGGTAAAAGACGGTAAAAAGTTCAATAAACTTTTGTATATCTAAATTTAATATAAAATGACTCCAATGAATTACATTGAACATATATAGGTATTATGTATTTATTTGGACCTAAAATAAATTTAAATAAAATAAATAATTATTAAAATAAAAAGTCGGTTTTAACCAATAACTCAGCATTTTTCACTATTCATCAAAAATCGAAATTTTTTAGAAAAATACCAAAAATTTACCCTAAGATAATTTTGATATTCCGAATCAAAAAATGGAGTCTATTTTAAAATTTAAAATTTAAAAAATTTAAAAAAGTGGGTATTACTATTCATAATGGCTAGTTTGATTGGTTGTGGTATGTTAGAACTCGAAGTTGCGTACAACACACGCTACTATATTATTCAAAGAGAAGCGTATCGTAGAAGCTTGGGGTGTTACAGTAAGTACTGATATCATGTAGAAACACTCAACATGATTGGCTATAACTGGATGACCAAGCATGTCACCGTCATCTAGAAAACTGACCCCACTAAGTGACCCATGTTTTACTAAACTCAAGAACCCATTAGAACTTCCTCTTGATTAACCTTTTACGTGTTTATGTATTGTTACACAACCACCTTTAAAATCAATATGGAGACTTGAAGAGGTTTTACAATCTAAAAAATCTACCACTTGAATACTATTTAAAGGATCCATATGAAACCTTTAAAACTAATATATATTCGAAATCAAATGATCCATTCATTTACATGCTACTATATCATTCGCATTTTAGTTACCCCAAAACCAGTAAGGTAGAGTTATACCTCAGACTTTCTTAGACCAAAACCATAGTGCATATGTCATCTAGATATTTTCTTATAGAAATAATCCATCGCTCTAACACTCCAAA
This sequence comes from Viscum album, assembly GCA_963277665.1. Lineage (NCBI taxonomy): Eukaryota > Viridiplantae > Streptophyta > Magnoliopsida > Santalales > Viscaceae > Viscum > Viscum album. Next base: position 1,905,011,518 of record OY728152.1, on the reverse strand, counting down.
ATCAAACAACATCTCAATATATCAGTATTTTAGTTCAACATATTATTTCCTTGAATGAAACACTGATTTTTTACCAATTGAATCACACTTTGAATATCATATAAAAGTAAACCTCTTTTCCTAATACCATATAAGTTCCACCAATAAACATCTCAACCAGGGAAATTCATTCACTCCATCTATTATATCCAAATATTCCACTTTTTTGTAGAGAGTGAAACTACTAACTATAGCCTAAACGTCTAGCTAATTTTTATCCTTTTGAATTTAAACTCATAGATTTTTATACACTTTTGAATATTAAAATCACCCCCATGGTCTATGTCTACATACCCTTAAAATGATTGCATAAAAAACATAAACTAGTGTATTTTATGTCATTGAGATACTAAATGATCCATTTCATGTATTCCTAGTGTTCTTTACTTAGATTTACCATGTATCAGTTGATGAATCACACTTTATAGGAAATTTTTGGGAGATCTCATGACATCACATGCATCAAACATACAACTAGTGAAGAAAAAAAACATTTTCAATGTATCTCACCTCATCATATGATCTTGGTTCTAGTTAGAGAATATAAAACTGGATTACATCAGGTAATTTAGAACTGTTGGATGACATTTTGGATATACTCTCCTTAAACCTAAACAAGAATTTTAACTATCTTATCTCTTTCAATACACATCCTAAGAATATTTATTTCAATATTCAGATCCTTTATTTTAAAAAAAATTGAAAACTATCAATTCAATTCTTAGATATTTTGAATTTTTACACCCACTAGAAGCATATCATCAATATATGAGAGTAGAATAATAAATCAATCATCCGCAAAAACATTTTCTATATAAAATTTTATTGGAGTTTTTTTTCATGAAACCCTTTTCAACCATGAATGTGTTGAATTCAAAATTCCATTACCTTATTTCTTGATTCAAGACCTAGAGATTTTGGTTTAGATTACACATTAGGTCCTTGTTCTTATCAACCTCAAACTGGTTGGTTTCTTTACATTAGTATCCTTCTCAAAATCACCATAATGAAAAATAATCTTATATTTATTTTTTCAAATAAAATATTATTTTTAGCAAACAAGATTAAGACCATCCATTTGGTATTAGGTTTTACTACCAGTGAAAATATTTCATCGAAACACACTCCCTCTTTATATTGAAATCATTTGACAACCAACCTAGCTTTATACCTCTAGGTTTTGTAAACATCATCCTTTAACTATAAAATCCACTTATTCTCGAGTTATTTCTTTTATCATGGTAAATTTGGTATCTCTCTAGTCTCATTTATAACGAACCATACTTTACATACATTTTTAATACTTCAAAATTGAAGTACACTTATTACAACATATAACGAAACCATGAAAAGACTGTATAGGTATAGTGTCTTTAGAAACTGGGAAACATAAACAATGGGTTCATAAAGAATATACATTGTCTCCCATCTATTTTATCATATCTAGAGTCTCTTTTAACATATCTTACTTAATATCCTTCTTCCTAAACTGGGGAAAAGAAAGCATACAAAAAGGTCATCTCAAATTCTCAGTAAGGGTAAACAAAAGAAATATCAATCACATCATATTCATAAGAACATATCATTTTGGAAATCATAACCTGAAAAAGAGACCATAATTTCATAACATGGTATAAATCATAGTAGTGAAATGTAATACCAATAATCAAAACATAAAACATGAAACATTTTTTCATACACACATAATCATATAGAATCATTTCTTAGTAGTCAAGACTCATAGCCAAGACTATCTTAGCAGACAAAGTCCATTTCTGAACTGAGTTCACTCCTCGTTTCAGTCTTGTTTCACTGAACCAGATTAACCTGTCATTCCAGCCATGTCTATCTCATGAGATATAAATCTTTACCCAATGCATTGGAGGGATATATAGGTCCCACCCATCTCATAATGAAACCATTATTATGTGTGCCACAAAATCATAAATCATACATCATAGCATAACCCATGTAATAAAAACAGGATTATCAAACATCATGCCATCATAGCATAATTCATATAAGATAAAAGGACTTCATAAAAATAATTTCATAATAAAATAATCAAATAAATGTAAAAATAGGTATAGAAACAGAACCCTATATTATCTTAGATGGAAAATAATTTTGATAAAACACTTGAACTCCATTCTTGAGGAAAATATGCTTTCCACTTCAAAAACATTTTCCTTTCTTAACATGTCAAATAATTTTGAATTAAAATAAGTTGATTAAAAATAAACTTGAAAACATGTAAAGGAAGCTTCATGGAAATAATATTCTAAAATTCCATTCAGGCCGTATAAGTTAAAAAAACATTCTTCTCGTACTTTGGCCAGAAAAGTCAAAAAGTACTTCGTACGAAAAATGAAAAAAGATTCCTTTCATATCTTTTACTAAAAATTCACCGAAGGGTAAAATTGGATTTACAAAATTGTAGTTGGATGGAAATAATATTACATATTGAGGAAACATGGATGTGGATGATAAATATTCCCTAGTAAATTATGAATTATAAACAATCTCAGATAAAAATGAGATTGTGAGATTTTCTCTTACCTTAGGTCTGATTTGCTTCGTAAGTGTCTGAACCTCCTTTATAATGATTTAAATAATGTCATTGACTTATTTTAGAATCATACTAATTTTTATGATATCATATATGGTCATATTCTTATCTTCTTATTAGTAATATTTCATTGTTACTTGTTATTCAGGTGTTTATTGCTTTTTATTATTATGCGTGTTTTGTCGAATAAATTTTCATTCTTAGTTTTAGGTTATAGATAACTCATTTAAAGAATGTTATTAGTGTAATATATGTCATATTTATTCATTAAATTCATTTATATAATCATTATGCAATGAATATCATGTAGAACGAGTCGCATCACATCGTGGAGATGGTATTCTGTATGTACGCACGAGCGATGATATCATTCCCATGATCGTGTAATTTTATTGGATTGTATGTATACTATTTCAAAATAAATACTACTTTACAATAATAATATATTGTTATTTATTTTAACCTTATACCCATCCAAGTAATGTGGTGGTGGAAAATAAATTACACCACGGCGTGGAGACGGTATTCCGTACGTACGCACACGTGGTGATTTCGTTTTCTGTAGGATAGATAGATGGTGAAATAGGGTTGTTTAATACTTATAATAACATATCAGTATATGAGTGATACTGATGTTATTACTTCATATTGAAATAACTAAAGAAGAAGAAGTGGAAGAAGAAATAAAGTTGAAAGAATTGGTAACGGACATTACCTCTTCTTTGAAGCGCCTCTTTGAGACCTCCTCTTAGGGCACTAAAATTGGTCTTTGAAGAAGACCAGAACCTCTAGGATGTTTCTAGGGAAGTGGAGAACAGAATTTGGCATGGGTTGGACGAGCTTGAAGACTCAAAGTGGTGTGAGGAATAGAGGGAGGAGGTGTTCTTTTATAAGGGAGGAGAGGGGCACCTTTGGAAAAACTAAAAATATTATTTTATTATAAAGTCATATTCAGTTTTTAATAGCTCCAAATTGATTTATTTAGAATATAATGTGGGAATGGGTCGAAATTATCTCATAAAATATAATTTAGACAATATTTGGTTTCTATTTAAACCATATTATTTAGATTTAACTTTAAGTTAGATAATTTTACTTTTACCGTGTCTTTTTGTTTTCTTACACTATAAGGTTAATAAACTTACAATAAAATGCCAAACGAACCCCGAGTTGTTTATTATTAATATATATAACCTTATCTAAGTCATTTGGCTGAAAAATAGATTTTTTGGAATAAAATAACAATTAATAATATAATATTTATTTTAAAAACTATTTTATGTCAATTTTGACACTATTTGGTAATTGATTTTTGTGAAAACCATAACAGAAATAATATTTAAAAAAAAGTTAATTAAATATGTACTGATATGTAATATTAACCTATAAAATTATTGGAATTCATAAAAAGTCTCAAATTACATTTATTTGGGTATTTATAACCTCAATTATGTCAATATTTCATTAATAAGATAATTACTGCATCATCATTGTGTCATAAATAAATTAAATTATTTAATGTCTAAAAATTACAAATAAAATACCATTATGTAGGAAATATTTTTAGATTTCTAATTAATATTTATAGTCGAATTTATCTTATATATAACCTTATATTAAAAATTATTAAACTTTGATTTTAACTATTTTAACCCTTCTTTAAATAAATTAATAATAAATGTCCTAATCTAATCCAAGTGGGCCTAAATGGTCATATTTTATTCCTGAGATTTCTTTTTGGTCGAATTACACTTATCCAATAGAATTAGGATGTAACACCCCAAGCTTCTGTGGTACACTTCTCTTTGAATAATACAGTAGCGTGTGTTGTACGCAACTTCGAGTTCTAACACACACCACAACCAATCAAAGTAGCCGTTATGAATAGTAATACCAACTTTGTGAAATTTTATAAATTTTATCTCTCCAAATGGACTTCGTTTTTGTATTCGGAATATTAAATTTATCCTAAGTTGAAATTTTTGTAATTTTCTGAGAACATCCAATTTTTTATGAATAGTGAAAAATACTTAAAAACAACTTTTTTAATCAAAATAATTTATAGTGATAAATTATACTATTGAGTGGTTTTAAAGTATAATTAGAATATATTTTTACCATTTTATAAAATGGTGTTCATTAGAATTAATTTCACTTTGAAATTGGACATAAACAGTTGTCAATGTTTTGATATATATTGTTTCTCAAAAACACGCTATTTGTTGTGACAGCGGGAATTAATTATAAAATTAATTAATGAAACTTATATGTTTGTAATTTTTGAAAATAGACATCATTTTTTAATTCAGAATATCAATTATACATTAGGGTGAAATTTTTGCATTGTTCTGAAAAACTTCAATTGTTGATGAATAGTGAAACCACTAAGTGGTAGTTAAAAAACTGATTTTTCGTTTAAATGAATCATTACCACTTCTGAGTTTTGATTTTCAAAAATCCAACATACATGGTTGTCATTATTAAGTAAAATGTGGTTCAATGGGATAAAAATAATTTTTGGTAAATAGTAACTTTTAAGTTTAATTAATCGCGATTAAAGGTAATTAGTGAAATTTAAGGTAAATATAATGTTATAATAATAGAAAATGACCTTTACACTTGTCCCACCCCTATTAGATGTGTCATTTCCGACCAAGACAATCCATGGGTCAACTTGGGGACCCCATGGAGCCACTTTGGTAGGAAAATGACATAAATTACTTTTATTTAAAGTTAAAATAAAAATGTCACAACCATAAGTTGTTTTACTAAAACAATTTTTAAATGGGGTTATACAAGTAATATATTTGACTATAAATATTCATTAGAAAGCTAAAAATATTTCCTACATCATGATATTTTTTTATAATTTTTATACATTAAATAAATTAAATTATTTATGACACCATGATGATGCAGCGATTACCTCATTAATTAACGATTTAAATAAAATGAAAAGATAATGTAAAATCCAAGGCTTAAACTTGTCAAAAACCGATTGGATGAGACGATTTCGAACCCTTATCACCTTAGCCTCGAATTATATAAGTTTGGGACCTTTATAATCCGAAACTCATTATATAATAAAGTAACATTTCATTACTTTCCAAGAGTGCCCCTCCTCTCCACTTATAAAAGGCCCCCACCACTACCACCTTACTCACACTTTCAAAGCCTTTTGGCTCAGAAAACCTCTGCCCAAATACTCTCCCAACATCTCTATCTTACTCCTAGAAGCCTCACTTTGGGAAAAATTCTTCCCAAGGAATCCTTTGGCTTCAAATCAAAAAAGAGTTACCCGATTTTAAGGTAATGTGTTCTCTTATGTTATTTTGTATTAATTTGCTTCTCCAACCCCCTAAACTATTTTTATTCATTTCTTTTGTAACAACACCAGTATCCTAAATATACTAGGATGTTTTTATAAGAATTATTAAAGCTACACTTACACACACCTACATCTAATGGTTAAAGAACATACTGTTTCTGTGGATGGAGAATTTCTGCCTCACAAAACGATGATTGTTCAACACTCATATAACACCTTCAAAGGTGGCCATTAATATGTCACTATATTTATATATATTATATATAATATGTTTATGTTTTACTTAAGGTTCTGTATTTTTCATTTATGGCATACCTTTATTGTTTCCATTATGGGTAAACGTGATATTTTCATTTTTGGAAGTGCGAACTACCGCCCCCTCAAAGTGATTTGAATAGTTAATCCCATATGTGGTATGTATAAAAAATGTAATAAATGATATTATATATGATATTATACTGGAATTATAATATACCTTTATATCATTATGATTTCATTAAATACGAAATAGAAATGAAAGTAGTGTTCATGCGTACGTACGGCTTACCGTCTCCATGAACGGTGCATTTCATTTCTTACCTCTAAACGTTATGGAATATTATAAATGCATGTATATAATGGATATATATGAGATATATAATATCTATATCATGAATATAATTCTGGATATAATGGATATATCACCACATGAACAACTTGTAATTATAAGAAGTTTATTTTTGACTCAAGTACCAAAGATCGACAAAACGACCGTTATTAACTTAAATAATTACATAATGTTCATAACATGGTAAAAATTGATATAAAAAGAATTAAAAACTTGAAAAAGGTTCTTAGGTAATTATAAATTAACTCTAGTTTATTATTCAGGAGGTTAAAGAACGGTTGAGTCAAGACAGGACGCAAGGTAAGGGAATTTCTTAACCCAATTTCCATTCTTTGGGTTAATCTCCTACTTTCAAATTATGTCATGATATTATTATGTCATATCTAGTATTTGTACTTTATTTATGTGTAATTATAGTGAATACACATAATAGATCTATTTTATTTTAAAAATTATCTTTGTATGGGACTTCGTCTCAATCTCCTTTCATTGAGGCATATTTTGTTTTATACAAAACCTTCTTTTATACGGTGTATAAACCCATTTGAATTTTACCTTTATCCAAAAGGAATCTTTTTTATACGAAGCATTTTACTAAATGAAAAAAGGGAATGTTTTTGTCGTACGTATGCGGTGACAATGACTTCTCCGCCGCCGTGACCATTATTTGAGTTTCAGCTTCCTCTACAAGCCATAACTTTTTTTTAAATGAAAAATAAATACCAAGTTTTAATTTTCTTTTATTTTGGTATTGAAAATGGTTTTGAAAGTGTTTTTATCATATCAATGTGTTTTATTGATATCTTGTGATTGAAATGTGGAAATTTTATGTTTCCTTTATGCATGTTTTATGTGATACGATTATGTTATGGTTTATGATATGTTTAAACCTGTTCATATGAGGAATGCATTGGACTTAATAAGTGACGAGTGGAGCCCGTTATAGCTCCTCGATGCATCAGTAGGTCTCATGAGACAAACTAGTGTCTTGTCATGAGGCCTTGACAAAATATTATTTTTGGTCTTGGCACGAGGCCTTGACTACGTGGTTATGATAGCCTGGCATTATGCATTCCATCATTATGAAAGTGGTTATTGATATTGCATGGGATTATTCAACTAGTAGAATATCCATGTGAGTATGTAAATGGAATTATTTAATTTTATTTTTTCCATATCATGTTGAATTTCAAGTTTAAAAAGGATTTTGTTTTAGTTATACATTGCCTTAAATGTTAATGTTTATTTATGAAAGCTTTCGCAATATTGTTATCCTTACTGAGCATCTGAACTCACCCCTTTCAATGTTTTGATATTTTCCAGGATGTGAAGAAGTATTTTATGAATGACCTGTAGGGATAGTCAGAAGAGGATGTGAGTGTGGACTATGGAGACTTTGTTATTGTAGTTTTTCACTTTATGATGTAATGTAACATTTATGAATGTATCTAGTGTTTCCAAGGCTACTAAACTAATCGGTCTTTCGAGACTTGATCTTTTGTGATCATGCCAATGTTACGTAGTAATGCATCGACTCTGGGTAGCTAGGGTCGGGGCGTTACAGTTGGTATCAGAGGCAGTTTAGTACTAACCTTGGAAGCTAGATTTAGATAAACTCTGATTAGAACACATAGCCCAAAGATAGACTTTGAGGATTAGTATAGAAGAAATTCCTAGAATTTTGGTATTATAGAGATGTTGTGAGTTTTCCGAGAAATACATCCCTATCTGGATACGAGCAGGTAGAGGCGGATCTGGAATAGATTTACATAGGGGTAAAACCCGAAAACACCGCTTTAAGGTAGACTCGAACATGAACTGGTGCACGACAATGGGCCTTGCTGCACTCTTGGTTACAACACTCCTGGGGGATATTCTTAGGATAATTCTCATTTTCTTTACAAACCACTATGAAGGTTTATGAGTATATACTTCCTCAAAGAAAACATTTTTATGGATTATATCCATAAATAGTTCAATTTATGTTATGTATTTTACAAGTACGGAATTATGTATTTTGATTCATAAACTAATATAGTTTATGCCATTGTTTAGAAATGGTGCCTAGTGGAAGGAATGGAAACCGTATCAATGCACGCACTCCGTGTAGGGATTTCCCTCCTTCTCAAGATAATTATTGTGGATCTGGTGTTGATCAACTTATTACCATACTGGGACAACTCACTCAGGTTATGAATAATAACCTTACTCATATGGAGCACCCTGATCCGCAACGTGGACGATCAATGTTAGACCGATTCATGAGGCAACAACCACCAACATTTAATGGGGGTACAAATCCATTAGTAGCTGAGCAATGGATAAACTCCTTAGAGAAAATATTCCACGCCTTGGGGAGTAGCGAAAGGGAGAAGGTTGTCATGACAGTCTACCGCCTCACTGGAGATGCCGATCAATGGTGGTCGCTGATTCAAAACACAAAGGAAGATGAAGAAGTATCAAGTATGGAATGGAGAGAGTTTAAGGAAATTTTCTTTGAAAAATACTTTCCGCATGACCATCGAGCAGATATGGAAAGGCAATTTCTGAGTCTGAGGCAGAAGGAGGATGAGAATGTCGCAAAGTATGAGGCTAACTTTACAAGGTTAGTGAGGCATGCTGCAGATTATATACATAACCCAAGAAGTAAGATTGATCATTTCTTTGATGGGTTAAAACCCTTTCTCTGTCGAGAATTAGTCTCACAAACCTTCTCGTCATACGAAGATATTGTCTCGTGTGCTATCAAGACGGAAAAGAAATTCTCTAAGTCTCATGACTTTAAAGCAAAGCAAGAAAATAAGAGAACTTTTGATCAATCTGGAAATGGAAATAAGGGGAAGAACGGAAGAGTTGAATATCAGTCCTGCAGTAAATGTGGAAAGAAACACCCCAGTACCTTCTGGAAGGGAATGGGAGTCTGTTACAAGTGTGGTGAAAAAGGCCACCAAGCTCATGATTGTAAGGGAAAGAATGTTGTTGTCAATGTGGAATGCTATAATTGTAGAGAGATGGGGAATTATGCAAATTAATGTCCTAAGAATCATGGGAACTTAACTCAGAAGATGCCAAGGGATCAAGGCCAAGCTTATGCCATCACTACTGCTAAGGTTGAAGCTCCGAAATACATGGTGGCAGGTAATTTAATGGTTTCCTCAAGTTTAGAAAATGCATTATTTGATTCTGGATCATCGCATTATTTCATATCTTCTCAGTTTGCTAAGAAAATTAGATATTTCCAGTTTGATTTAACAAGAGAATTTTCAGTCAAAACTCCTAAGGGAAGTATTATTGCAACAAAGTTTTGTGAATCAGTCCCCATTAGAGCACATAACTGTTCTTTATCCACTGATCTCATTGTCATACCAATGATTGAGTTTGATATAATCCTCGGTATGGATTGGATTTCGGACTATGATGCAAAGATTTATTGTAAGAATAAGGAGGTTACCATTTTTGATGATGATGATAAGGAACACCTTATTTTTAGAGCAGAATCGTCACCACCTAATTCTTATTTAGATCCACCCCCAGTAGCTCAACTGAATTCAATTATTGGGGAGGAAGAGAATGAAATGACTAATGGCGAGGAAAGGAATGTTCAAATAGAGGATGTACCTATTGTGAAAGAATATGTATATGTGTTTCCAGAAGATTTACCTGGACATCCTCCAGAACGAGAAGTTGAGTTTTCCATTGATTTAATTCCTAGATCAAGGCCCATATCGAATACCCCTTATAGAATGGACACTGTGGAATTAGTTGAACAAAAGAAACAACTAGAGGAATTGAGTAAAAAGGGATTTATTCGCCCTAGTGTTTCTCCATGGGGAGCCCATGTCCTTTTTGTTAAGAAGAAAGATGGATCTATGAGGTTGTGCGTTGACTACAGGGAGATCAATGCTATAACAATAATAAACAAGTATCCCCTACCTCGCATTGATGATTTATTTGACCAATTGCATGGAGCTCAATACTTTTCAAAGATTGACCTTCGATCTAGATACCATCAGTTGTGTGTGAAGAAGTATGACATTCCAAATATAGCATTTCGAACAAGATACGGGCATTACTAGTTTACAGTAATGCCTCTCTAATTGACTAATGCACCCTCTATATTCATGGATCTAATGAATAGAGTTTTCAAGGAATATCTTGATGATTTTGTGGTTGTATTCATTTATGAAATCTTGGAATACTCCAAAAGTTACGAAGATCATGAAAATCACTTGCGCATTATCTTGAAGACTCTTAGAAGGCATGAATTATATGGGAACTTTAGCAAGTGTGAATTCTGGCTTTAGGAGATTTATTTTCTTGTCCATATTGTCTCTAAAGATGGAATTTATGTTGATCCTTCTAAGACCAAGGCAATCCAAGAATGGCCAGCACCGACGAGTATAACTGAGGTACACAGCTTTATTGGTTTGGCAGGTTATTATCGACGTTTTGTCCAGAATTTTGCTCGATTAGCTAACCCATTAACGAAGCTCACACGTAAAGGGGTTAAATTTTTCTGGAAAAAAGAGTGTGAAGAATGTTTTGAAGAACTGAAGAGAATATTAGTCAATGCTCCTATATTGACTCTACCATCAGGGATTGATGGGTTCGTTATTTATAGTGATGCATCAATGAAAGGACTTGGTTGTGTCATTATGCAGAATGATAAGGTTATTACCTATGCATCACGACACCTAAAAATTCATGAGCAAAACTATCCTACTCATGATCTCGAGTTAGATGTTGTAATCTTTTCCTTGAAGATATGGAGACATTATCTCTATGGTGAAAAATGTGAGATATATACCGATCACAATAGTTTGAAATATATTTTCTCACAAAAATAACTCAACATGAGGAAAATACGATGGCTTGAACTACTCAAGTATTATGATTTCACGATACACTACCACCCAGGGAAGGCAAATAAGGTTGCAGATGCTTTGAGTAGAAAAGATAATGGAGTTTTGAACATGATGAGAGTGGAAAGGGATCATATTTTCATGGATCTAGTAAAGATGGATATGGGAATCACCATGGAGGGTGAAACATCAAAAAAATTTCAAATGGTTGCCAAACCATATTTACTAGAAAGGATAAAGAGTTCTCAGCCCGATGATGAAGTGTTGAAAAAGAAGATTAAAGCTGTGAATGATGGGCGGTTGAGTGACTTTGTTTATGAAGATGGAATTTTGAAATTTGGGAGGAGACTTTGTGTTCCCGATATACCTGATTTAAAGACGGAATTGTTGGATGATTCTCATAGTTCCAATTTCTCTATACACCCTGGGAGAACTAAAATGTATAGAGATTTAAAGGGAAATTTTTGGTGGGACAACATGAAAAGGGAGATTGCCGATTTTGTGTCAAGATGTATGGTTTTCCAACAAGTGAAAGATGGAAGGCAACATCCTGGTGGAGTATTGCAACCTCTTCCCATACTTGAGTGGAAATGGGATAATATTACGATGGACTTTGTCATGGGACTACCAAAGACCCCTAGAAGTAATGACGCAATATGGGTCATTGTTGATCGTCTCACCAAGTCAGCACATTTTCTTGCTATAAGGGAAGATCTGCGACTTGAACGTCTAGCAAGACTATATATTAATGAAGTTGTGAGACTTCATGGAGTACCCCTATCGATTGGCTCGGATCATGATCCTTGCTTTACATCAAGATTCTGGAAAAGTCTTCATAAGGCCTTGGATACTGAACTTCGTTTGAGCACTGCTTAACACCCTCAAATAGACGGACAATCGGAAAAAACTATTAAAACCTTAGAAGACATGTTGAGATCATACTCACTTGACTTTCAAGGAATGTGGGATCAATATTTACCTCTGGTAAAATTTTCCTATAACAATAGCTTCCATTCAAGTATTCGGATGGTAGCATATGAAGTGTTATATGGAAAAAGATGTCGCACACCAACCTGTTTGGATGACATGGGTGAAAGAAAACTTGTAGGCCCAGAACTGGTGGAGGAAACGATGGAAAAGGTGAAGGTAAACCAAAACCACATCAAAGCAGCTCAAAGTAGGCAGAAGATCTATGCTGACAATCGAAGGAAGGATTTGGAATTTCAGGCCGGAGATCATTTTTTCTTGAAGGTATCACCATGGGAGGGAGTTATACGTTTCGGTAAGAAGGGTAAATTGAGTCCCAGGTACATCGGACCATTCGAAATTCTAGAACGAATTGGGGTTGTAGCTTACCGTTTGGAAATGCCGCCAAGTATCTCCAAAGTTCATGATGTATTCCACGTATCACTGTTGAGAAAATACATGCCCGACCCAATGTATGTACTCACCTATGAGGAATTAGAACTGGAACCCAATATGTATTATTGTGAAGATCCCATCAGGATTCATGATACAAGAGAAAAAGTGCTGAGAAATCGGACAACTCATCTGGTAAAAGTTCTATGGAGAAACCATAAGATGGAGGAGGCAACGTGGGAACCCGGGGAACTTATGATGAAGAATCAACCGAGTCTTTTTATACAGTGATATTATATGAAATTTCGAGGACGAAATTATTTAAAGGAGGGGATAATGTAACACCCCAAGCTTCCGCGGTACACTTCTCTTTGAATAATACAGTAGCGTGTGTTGTACGCAACTTCGAGTTCTAACACACACCACAACCAATCAAAGTAGCCGTTATGAATAGTAATACCAACTTTTTGAAATTTTATAAATTTTATCTCTCAAAATGGACTTCGTTTTTGTATTCGGAATATCAGAGTTATCCTAAGTTGAAATTTTTTTAATTTTCTGAGAACTTCCAATTTTTTATGAATAGTGAAAAATACTTAAAAACAACTTTTTTAATAAAAATAATTTATAGTGATAAATTATAATATTGAGTGGTTTTAAAGTATAATTAGAATATATTTTTACCATTTTATCCAATGGTGTTCATTATAATTAATTTCACTTCGAAATTGGACATAAACAATTGTCAATCATTTGATATATATTGTTTCTCAAAAACATGCTATTTGTTGTGACAGCAAGAATTAATTAAAAAATTAATTAACGCAACTTATATGATTGGAATTTTGTAAAATAGACATCATTTTTGAATTCAGAATATCAATTATAGCTTAGGGTGAAATTTTGGCATTGTTCTGAAAAATATCAATTTTTGATGAATAGTGAAACCACTAAGTGGTAGTTAAAAAACTGATTTTTCGTTTAAATGAATCATTACCAATTCTGTGTTTTGATTTTCAAAAATCCAACATACATGGGTTTCATTAGTAAGTAAAATGTGGTTCAATGGGATAAAAATAATTTTTTGTGAATAGTAACTTTTAAGTTTAATTAATCGCGATTAAAGGTAATTAGTGAAATTTAATGTAAATATAATGTTATAATAATAGGAAATGACCTTTACACTTGTCCCACCCCTATTTTATGTGTCATGGCCGACCAAGACAATCCATGGGTCAACTTGGGGACCCCATGGAGCCACTTTGGTAGGAAAATGACATAAATTACTGTTATTTAAAGTTAAAATAAAAATGTCACAAACATAAGTTGTTTTACTAAAACAATTTTTAAATGGGGTTATACAAGTCATATTTTTTACTATAAATATTAATTAGAAAGATAAAAATATTTCCTACATCATGATAGTTTTTTATAATTTTTAGACAATAAATAAATTAAATTATTTATGACACCATGATGATGCAGCGATTACCTCATTAATTAACGATTTAAATAAAATGAAAAGATAATGTAAACTCAAAGGCTTACACTTGTCAAAACCCTATTGGATTAGTATATTTCGAACCCTTATCACCTTAGCCTCGAATTATATAATTTTGGGACCTTTAAAATCTGAAACTCGTTATATAATAAAGCAACATTTCCTTACTTTCCAAGAGTGCCCCTCCTCTCCACTTATAAATGGCCCCCACCACTACCACCTTACTCACACTTTCAAAGCCTTTTGGCTCGGCCAAACTCTACCCAAATACTCTCCCAACTTCCCTCTATTACTCCTAGAAGCCTCACTTTGTGCATAAGTCTTCCCAAGGAATCCTTTGGCTCAAATCAAAAAAGAGTTACCCGATTTTAAGGTAATGTGTTCTCTTATGTTATTTTGTTTTAATTTGATTCTCCAACCCCCTAAACTCTTTTTATTCATTTCTTTTGTAACAACACCAGTATCTTAAATATACTAGGATGTTTTTATAAGAATTATTAGAGCTACACTTACACACACCTACATCTAATGGTTAAAGAACATATTGTTTCTGTGGATGACGAATTTCTGCCTCACGAAATGATGATTGTTCAACACTCATATAACACCTTCAAAGGTGGCCATTAAGATGTCACTATATTTATATATATTATATATAATATGTTTATGTTTTACTTAAGGTTCTTTATTTTTCATTTATGTCATACCTTTATTGTTTCCATTATGGGTAAACGCGATATTTTCATTTTAGGAAGTGCGGACTACCACCCCCTCAAAGTGATTTGAATCGTTAATCCCATATGTGGGATGTATAAAGGATGGATTAAATGATATTATATATGATATTATAATGGAATTATAATATACCTATATATCATTATGATTTCATTAAATAAGAAATATAAATGAAAGTAGCGTTCATGCGTACGTACGGCTTACGTCTCCATGAATGGTGCATTTCATTTCTTACCTCTAAACGTTATGGAATATTATAAATCAATGTATATACTGGATATATATGATATATATAATATCTATATCATGAATAAAATTATGGATATAATGGATATATCACCACATGAACAACTTGTAATTATAAGAATTTTATTTTTGACTCAAGTACCAAAGATCGACAAAACGACCGTTATTAACTTAAATAATTACATAATGTTCATAACATGGTAATAAGTGATATAAAAGGAATAAAAAACTTGAAAAAGGTTCTTAATAAATTATAAATTAACTCTAGTTTATTATTCTGGAGGTTAAATAATGGTCGAGTCAAGACAGGACGCAAGGTAAGGGAATTTCTTAACCCAATTTCCATTCTTTGGGTTAATCTCCTACATTCAAATTATGTCATGATATTATTATTTCATATCTTGTATTTTTACTTTATTTATGTGTACTTATAGTGAATACACATAATATATCTATTTTATTTTAAAAATGATCTTTGTATGGGACTTCGTCTCAATCTCCTTTCATTGAGGCATATTTTGTTTTATACAAAACCTTCTTTTATACGGTGTATAAACCCCTTTGACTTTTATGTTTATCCAAAAGGAATCTTTTTTATACGAATAATTTTACTAAATGACAAAAGGGAATGTTTTTGTCGTACGTATGCGGCGACAATGACTTCTCCACCGCCATGACCATTATTTGAGTTTTGGATTCCTCTACAAGCCATAACTTTTTTTTAAATAAAAAATAAATACCATGTTTTAATTTTCTTTTATTTTGGTATTGAAAATGGTTTTGAATGTGTTTTTATCATATCAATGTGTTGTATTGATATCTTGTGATTGAAATGTGGAAATGTTATGTTTCCTTTATGCATGTTTTATGTGATACGATTATGTTATGGTTTATGATATGTTTAAACCTGTTCGTATGAGGAATGAATTGGACTTAATAAGTGACGGGGGGAGCCCGCTATAGCTCCTCGATGCATCGGTAGGTCTCATGAGACAAACTAGTGTCTTGGCACAAGGCCTTGACAAAATCTTATTTTTGGTCTTGGCACGAGGCCTTGACTACGTGGTTATGATAGTCTGGCATTATGCATTCCATCATTATGAAAGTGGTTATTGATATTGCATGGGATTATTCGACTAGTAGAATATCCATGTGAGTAATTAAATGGCATTATTTAATTTTATTTTTTCCATATCATGCTAAAGTTCAAGTTTAAAAAGGCTTTTGTTTTAGTTATACATTGCCTTAAATGTTAATGTTTATTTATGAAAGCTTCCGCAATATTGTTATCCTTACTGAGTATCTGAGCTCACCCCTTTCAATGTTTTGATATTTTCCAGGATGTGAAGAAGTATTTTATGAATGACCTGCAAGGATAGTCAGAAGAGGATATGAGTGTGGGCTATGGAGACTTTGTTATTGTAGTTTTTCACTTTATGATGTAATGTAATATTTATGAATATATCTAGTGTTTCCAAGGCTACTAAACTAATCGGACTTTCGAGACTTGATCTTTTGTGATCATGCCAATTTTACGCAGTAACGCACCGACTCTGGGTAGCTGGGGTTGGGGTGTTACATAGGACATGTTTTAGGGTAATAATAATATCATTTTTATCCTTAATTACCCAATTTACTTTTAACCGTGGTAAAAAAAAAGTAAAAAGTTACTATTCGCCAAAAATTCTTGTCATCTCATTGAACCACATTTTAGTCCTTGATATTAACTGTGTCTCTCAGATTTTCAAAATTCCATTCACAGAAGCGGTAAAATTAATTTTTAGGTGAATTTGGAAATTCTCCTAGGAGGTTGGTAAAAGACGGTGATAAGTTCAATAAAAATTTTATATATCTAAAATTATTATAAAATGAATCCAATGAATTACATTGAACTTATATAGGTATTTGTTGACGCTCCTTTCGTCACAGAATCTAAAGATCGGAAAAAGGAATATCTCAGCTGAAAGTGATTCATCCTTTGAAGAAAACATCAAAAATCGACAAAGGCATGAACAAAGGATCAAAAGCCAATTCACCGCGCAAGTTTTACCACTGTCGCGCAAGTACACTTGCGCGACTACCTTGGTCGCGCAGGTGACTTGCGCGACCTAATTGGTAACCGCCCGGTAACCGCCCGAGGTCTTCTTTTGCCTATAAATAGACCCTGTGGGCCCCCCCATTCGAGAGGATCTTTTTCCAGAAACTCGGATTGAAGCTCCCGACGCCCAAGTCTCTTCTCAAAGCTTCCGGAACACTTCTAAGGTAATTTCTTACCTAGAACGGAAGATCTAAAGAGAAAAAGGAAGGCCTAAGTGTTGAAACTTATCAAACACTTGCGCGCCTACTTAATTCCTTCAATATAACTTGCGCATCCCTCTTCTGGAAGAACCTCAAGAGGATGGTAAAGGGTTTAATAAAGAGTCGCTCAAGCATTTCAATACTGGTTGAAAATCGTGCAAGTACCCCTAATGTCGCGCAAGTATACTTGCGCGACCAATACTTGCGCGCCGCCGCAGGACTTGCGCGCCTTTCAAGACTTGCGCGCCCCTATCTTTTTGGGTGCCCATCTTGCCCATTTTTACCCCTCTTAAGCCATTTCACCCTTCCTATTCAAGATTCAGTCTTCAAGATACTCTTCAAAGCCATTTATGGCATGATTTCTTGATTTGACATCCTTATCTGAAAGGAATTTTGTGAAATACCTCTCAAAACCTAGTGATTTAAACATCTTTATGTCACCAAAGAATGAGAGTTCATTCATTCAACCTCATCCTTTAAGATGAGAGAATCCTAACCTGGGTCTCCTTTTCAGGAATAATCCCCAGTTATAAAAACCTTTAATCTTGGGCATCTTTCTTAAGAATAAGCCCCAATCAAGTCCTTTAATCTTGGGCATCCTCCTCAGGAGTAAGCCCCAAACCTTAATCCCTAACCTGGGTCTCCTTTTCAGGAATAAGACTCAGTCATAACCTTGGGCTTCCTTTTCAGGAGTAAGCCCCAAGTCCCCTAACCTAGGCTTCCTTCTCAGGAATAAGTCCTAGTCATAAATCTTGGGCATCTTTCTTAAGAATAATCCCCAATCAAGTCCTTTAATCTTGGGCATCCTCCTCAAGAGTAAGCCCCAAACCTTAATCCCTAACCTGGGTCTCCTTTTCAGGAATAAGACTCAGTCATAACCTTGGGCTTCCTTTTCAGGAGTAAGCCCCAAGTCCCCTAACCTAGGCTTCCTTCTCAGGAATAAGTCCTAGTCATAAATCTTGGGCATCCTTCTTAGGAGTAAGCCCCAAGTCTCTTAAAATTTCTCTTAACCAGTCATAAATTACCTTTGATTTGGGTTTCCTTTTGAGGAATAAAACCCAATCATAAGTCCCTTCCTAAATTGGGAATCCTCCTTAGGAGTAAGCCCCAAGATTAGAATATTCAAATCTCCATGAAGCACATATAACTTTGTGGACCCTGTTCTTGGATTTTCTCCCTAAAAGTAAATCCTAAACCTTCGTCTATCTGGGCAGTCATCTATACATAAGCCCCAAAACAAATTCTTATGATTGCATCTTTTATGGCACAATTGTCTAAATTTTACCAATACCTCTTGTTTCTCACACCGAGCATGACTCACGTGAGCTTAGAGTGTAAAAGTAATTATGACATTCATCTTTGAGCCATCAATCATAAAACATCATATCCCATTCCTCGAACTACGTGGGTTCTGATTCCTTTTTCAAAACAAAGGATACGTAGGTAGCCCATCTATGGGTTCGATCCCAACATTGAAATAATCTATGTCCTTCTGAATGACGATAAATTTCAAGTGCCCCACTGAGTGGCTTTAAAACCAGCCTGGTCATCAAAATGACCAAGAGACTTTTATATAAATGTTTTGAAGGATACCATTGACCAAGAATCTCTAAACAAATATAGATGATTCTATATTGATGAAGAACCTCGAATACATATAAAAGATTCTCTAAATTTCTTGCATATTTAATCATTGATTGTTAAAACTAAAGGAAAGCTCATTTTATACTTGGTAATGTAATAAGGATTCACGAACTTAACTTAAATCTATAAAGAGAGTCCCGGAGTAGACAATAATTCCCCTCAAAAGGGTGTGATGAGTCCGACCTCCCATCCTCTCGACCAATGAAAATTCCTAAGCCTCATTAGCCCACAAGATAATGAGCGCCTGCCTTTGGAAAGTAGGTCCAGACGGATGTGGAATCATTGGATGTTTCCGGTTCTACGAACAAACCCGTTAGAAACCGATCGGAACGTTTGAATCTCCCGTCCAGGAGGTCATCCCCGGATTCCGCACGAAACAAAAATGGTGAACCCGACGTGAATCCTTAACCAAGTTAAAGTGATGTTCTTCTTATCTGTTAGGCCCTTTGGGCCAACAAGGAAATCATTGACATATGATCATCCAAAAGATGCAGTAGCCGGATTCATCTTGATTATGTCTGTTACATGGAACAGGCACTCTTTTTTTCAAGATCTTCTACAAAAATGGCTTTCCTTAAATTCACCCCTGTGAATACTGCTGCTGGGAGCACCTCTACTGTGAGGTCTGCTGCTGTGAAAACCAATGCTGCTACTCCTGCTGGAACGTCATCCGCTCTGAGGATGACATCACCAACTCAGCGTCTTCAACGCTGTGTTTCTAATGCACTGGTTAAGGAGTACCGTCGCAACGGTACTATCCCAACTCTGGAGGCCACTCGTCAAGCCCTCCAAGTTAACAATTCTACCTGGTCGTCCGGACAACGGCGACCAGCAATCAAGAAGCAGACGGTGCTGACTACCGTCTCCAACCGTTTCGGGTCGTTATCCCCGGAACGCAATTTCCATTCACTCCCTTACTCCGAGGAAGTGAATGAGCAGGTCCCGCAGGACCTTAATTTAAAAAGACAGGAGTCCTTCTCAAAGGCTCCCATCAACAATCGCCGCCAGACTCGTGCGGTAGTGCGCCCTCAACATGATGAGGGTACCGACTCCAGGCATTCAGCTCAGGTTCCTCGAACCCGAGCAGGCAAGATGAACCGCCAGAGACGGAATCCGGTTAACAATAGGCAGGTTGTCATCCCTACCATCTCCGGAGAAGTCCACCAACCTAACTTGGTGGCAAACAACGAACAGGCACACACACCTGCCCGTTTTAATTCAGCTGTCCAGCTGACTCGTCTGGCAGCATCAAGCCGATCCCGCCAGGCAATTCCGGCGGAGTACCATAGGCAGGAACATACACCTGCTTATACATCAGCAGTTAGTCAGCAGGCTCGTCTGACTACATATGATGGATCTCGTCAACCGCGTTTGGCGAAGTGTAATCAGCAGGCACATACACCTGCTAATACTAATCAAGCCTACCAACAGTCTCGCTTGGTAGCGCACGGAGAAGTCAGTCGGAAAGCCCCGACGACAAACAGGAGGCAGACTAAACTCTCTGCCTCCACACATGAGTACTGTCAGGATTCACTGACAGGAAAAGGAGGACAGGAGCAGGCACATACACCTACTCCAAGCCCGGAATGGAAGTATATCCCCGTTCCGGCGGCTGAAGTCACCAAACATATTTTGTCAATGGTGAAAGAGCAGAAGCAAATTCCTGCTCATATTCTGGATGCTTGCCAGGATATCATAACAGCTTCAGCATCATCTCAGGGACATACACATAAATCTATCCCTAGCAGTGGAGTGACACATCAACAATTCACTCCGGAACAGACACACACATCTGTTCCAGTCCAAGAGGGTTGTGGGGCCTACTCCCCCATATCATATGGACAACCAAGTCAGGCACATACACCTGATTTGAGCGATGATCGTCAGCCTAACCTGACCATCTTTCCTAATCAGGCACATACACCTGCTCAGAGCAATCACTTTCGTCATCAAGTGGTTTCTAAAGCGAGTAAGAAGGCATCTAAGGAAAAGATCCGCCCAGCACAGTCAGGAGATCAAAGGCCAATCTGCAACAAGGCCTTGCTCGATGCTGGAGTTCTTGAAGCCCTCAGACATTTATCTGTCGAAATTCAAGATTCTACTCCCTCAGTTCCCAATAACAGGAACATTAATCCCGAAGGTCTTCAACAGACACTTCCTCATGAAGACTTGCTTCATGAAAATTCGGTCAATCTTGAAGTTTCTTCTTCAGATGAGAGCCACAGGAACCCTCTGTGTGGTCAGAAGGACAAGGAGCAAGAGATTTCATCTTTTGTTGTAACCCATCATAATGGTCCTCCTCATGGTGATGAACTTCGCTGCGAAAGTCCTCTCCGCAGTAGTGATTCACGTTGTCTCGAAAATTCTTCAGAAGGCAATGTAGTGACGAGAAAGCCCTCCTATCTCGAGGCACTTGCAAACGTAAAACCAGTCATGTCTGATGCTTTACTATCGGCAGGTGAAACTCTTTCTCCATCAGAAGATAGCCTGGGGTTCAGGTTATTCTCCGAACCTTCCCTGGGTCATTCATCTTCCAGCATGAATAGTGATTCCTCTACCAATCTTGTTGAATCCGATGAAGCAACAAGGAAACACCAACTCTGGTCCAAACAGGTAGAAGAATCTTCATTTAACGATAAAGAGGAAATGCTGAACATGAGGAAAAAACTGGCAAAAGGTGAAGTACCAGTCATGTTTTGGCCTTTGGCTGACTCCCAGTACGACATTCCAATGATGTTGACGGATGATGGAATCCATGATATTCATCTCAACATATGGAAAACTCTTTGTCAATTAAAGAAGAAGGTATTATCTTACGATGAATATGAAAATCATCTTAAGATAATAGAAGGGTTACAACGCCAGATTGATTTGGCATCTCTATCAGTCTCTCTGTATCTGAAGGCTGAAAAGCAACAGAGAACCCTTCAACGTTCATGCCTTGGCGTACTAAGAAGATTGCGTCAGTTAATTTCCAATGCTCCATCTGATGTTCATATCAAAGGATGGGGTGTTCACGGAGCACTACATTTCACAGTGCTTTCCGGTCAGCAGAGCCCGCCGAAAATGGTCTCATGCAATGTTATTGCCCATGGCCGGCCATAGTCAATGGGCTTCGTTCATAATCAAAAGCTTGCTCGAGATCAAGCTTCAACTAGTTCCTCTCAAAGTCAAGTATATAGAGAACAGTTTGTTGAATTGCTCCTACATCAAGCAGGCGAGAATATTGCACAAGCCTCTCGTCTGGAGCAAACACGTCATCAAATGATAGATGTTTCGGAAATCATCTAGCGGTCTGTTGAACCAGGTGATAAAAGTGGATACAGGTTAATGCATCCAGCTAATTTCCGAACTAAGATTCGCAAGATCAAGAGAGATTTTAAAAAGATCTCAGACATAGCATGTCAAGAGACACCCCAGCTTGCCAGACTGGGGACTTCTCTAACCCAACCCTCAGAATCAACGAATGGGATTCGAGGAGTTGAGTGGAAGCAACAGGAACACCCCCAGTCCACCGGACTGGGGACTTTTTCAAATCTTCAATCCCTCCCTCAGAGAAAGTCATTATTCTCTCGATTAGGGAATAAGCCTCAAGAGGAACGAAGAGCCAAGATGTCAGGAGATTCTCTCCAAGTGACGGTTCTCCAAGAAATTCCTGAGGGATCAAGTCAACGGAATGCCATGTCTTATCATGGACATAGAAAGAGACAATATCACAGAAATGCTGATAGAAAGGATTCCATGCAATATGCATCCATTAATGTCATCACTTCCGTTGCTGCTGATTCACCAGATGAGGCTCAATCAGAGGGATCAGACGAAGAGGTTCCTGCTCAAGAAGTTGCGCACACAGACCTAAATGAAGAAGGTGTGCGCACACGTAATCAAAGGCTTACCCAAAATCTGGGTATTCCTTCAAGTAACCCACTTCCCCCTCTCCGAAAAGGATCCAATAAGGGGAAAGGAAAGAATCAGTTTACTTCTCACCCTTCCTCTGATGGAGGTCAATCGCTCTCATTAGAGCAAAGGTTTGCACAACAGGAGGAAGAAATGAAAGAATTAAGAAGGTTGAATGCAGAACTACTCCAGAATAGTCTTCTTCTTAAGAATGATGAAGTCCGACAGCCGAAGGAATTTGTTGTAACTACTGAGATGGATCAGGAATATCCTCCTTTATCAGTACACCCACAGAGGTCTAATCCTACGGGTCAAACACAACAACGGTTGGAAGCACTACCATTAGTTGCAGCACCAACCTCCACGGCTGTCCAAGCTCCATTCATTGCACCTACCCAAAACCAAGTTCAACCTGACGTTTCTCAAAAGTTAATAACTACTATTGAGTCATTAACAGCTCGGTTAGAAACTATGGAAGGGAAACGGGCGCAAGTTCAACCTGAAAAGAAAGTTTACCCTGAATGGGTAGATTCAATTTCTCCTCCATCCAGTTTTGGAAACCCTATTTTCCCTACTTTCAATGGATCAGGCGACCCTGAACAACATTTGACGCATTACGTGTCTTGTTGTGATCCTATGATGGGAACTCCAGAGCAACAAAAAGCAGTGAAACTCATATGCTTCGTGCGAACCTTGCAAGGACCAGCTTTTGTCTGGTATACAAGCTTGCAATCCCGGTCAGTCATCGGATGGGAGGATCTTCGTCAAAAATTCCTTCTTCAGTTTAGCTCAACTTTGCCAAAAACGACAGTTTTCGATCTTACAAACTGCAAGCAAAGGGAGAATGAAAGAGTCTCTGATTTCATTGCTCGTTGGAAGGGATTAACGTATTCCTTGAGTTTATCACTCCCTCAGGAGGAATTGTTGCCAATCTGTGTGGAAAATTTGCGTGATGAATTACGCACGCCATTGATCCCTGTGAAATACACAGGAGGGTTTCGAGACCTTACTTCAATCGCTCAACAGATTGAAGATTCCCTTATGCAGGCTAAGGTTAAATCTCGTGTAATTCCATCACCTCCAGGAAGAAGAATGGGTAAAGCAGAAACTGCTACAGTTATGCTTAAACAGGCACCTGTACCTATTTCTACTTCAAAACCTTCATCTTCTCGAAGGGCTCCACCTCCTGAACACCAACAACAAAGGCTGTTTCGTCCAAATGATCAAAAAGATCAACGACGAAAACAATTTTAGGATATGAAGAGTAAAACATACTCTTTCCGAAGTGAGCAAGTTCCTGGTTACTTCATTTCAGCTCTGGAAAATAATTTGGTTCAATTACCAGTGCCGAAGAGACCAAACAAGGAAGGAGATGAAGACCGTCCCAATTATTGTCCCTTTCATCAAATGTTGGGACATCCCATCCAGGAGTGTTTTGTCTTTAAAGACCTCCTACAAAAGATGGTCGACTTGGGACAAGTCAAATTGAAGGGTTCTTCAGCTCATGTAGCGTGTATTACCGCTACAGATCCAGAGGAAGGAGGCGAGTGGCAGGAAGTCAAAAGCAAAACTGTGAAAAAATATGATGATTGGATGGTCAGAAAGACAATCAATCGGACCCATTCCATTTTGCGAACACAATTGAAGAAGCCAATTGTGTCTCCTACAAAAGCTGCAGTAAAGCCTCCATCAAAGGACAAATCCTCAAAAGGGCAGCGCAATTCAAAGAAGAAAGAGGAATCAGGAGAAGATGAGTATGTATCAAAGCCTAAATTGTCTTTGACTCTGGCAGATTTCATGCCATCTACTTCAAAGCCACGGGCACCGTCCCACCAAACGGCACAGCCTAAACAGGCTAACCAGGCAGAGTCTTTATCAGATGAAGAGTTAATCTTTGGTTCTGTTAATATGATTCAATTAACAGATTCATATTTCAGTCTTGATGAGCCTGAATTCCCTGTATCAAATAAAGGAAGCCGAGGAAGTTCTAGAGGTTCAGGATATAGGGGAAGACGTGGATCTTTCTGAAGCCACTACTCTAATTCTACCCCTGGTAGCACTGTATATGCAGCAGAAACTCGTGGTAGAGCCCTTCAACGAGCTCAAAATGAAAAAACAAGTTCTTCTGCCAATGGCCAACTCAGCTTCGGCACAGTTATTTTGGAAGACCGATTAAAGGTTCCATCTTCTTTATCTCAGCAAGTAAATGGATCTAATCAGTCTAATTTTCCAAAACCAAAGATGTTTCCAACTTCAATACAAGATGCATCAGCTTCAAAAGCATCTGCTTCCAAGGTACCTGCTAAACCGCATATTCCCATTGGGAAACGCAGGCCTCTAGATCAAAATTATGATATATTGAAACACTTGGCCCAAGTACCAGCCAAATTATCAATTTTGGATGCTTTGAATCTATCAAAAGATCTTCGGGAAGCACTCATTGAAGCTTTGTCAAGTCCTCAGGAGTTTGAAGCTGAAATTGCTGCAGCTGAAATTTATCAAATAGAGAATAATCCTGCAGAATGCCATGCAGTGATATCTTTTACTGATAAAGATGAAGATGATGTTGTGCATGGGCACATAAAACCTTTGTACCTATCTGGCAAAGTCAATGGTATAGATGTTCGAAGAGCTTTTATTGACAATTGTTCAGGAGTCAACCTCATGCCCATTCGCACACTTCGTCGATTGGGCCTCACGGAATCTGATTTATCTCCTTCTACCATGATGTTGCAAGGATATGATAAAAATGAACAAGAACCACTGGGAGAAGTTACGCTCAGAACTCAGTTTGGAGATCTTGTTTCCAATTCAGATTTCATGATTGTTGATCAAGACTCAGCTTTCAATATCTTGCTTGGAAGACCCTGGTTACATCAGCATGCAGTTATTCCATCATCATACCATCAATGTCTCAAATACTGTTTCGATGGTCAAGTTGGAACATTGTATGGTGATAAGGCCCCGTTCAAAACATGTGAGTCTCAATACATTGAGGCGGAATTTTATCACATGAAGGGAAGAGAAAAATCTACAATGAAGGAAATTACCAAAGTTAATGCTCCATATGGTTTGGAAAAAATTCCAATAAATCCATTTTCACATGTGAGTACAGATTATGTGTTACCTATCAGTCAAATTGACAAAATAGGCCCAAATCAAAATACTCTTATGGAAAGATCCATAATGTCAATTACGGAAATCGAGCCAGACAACATGGGAGAAATTGGTAACTTACCAAGCAGTGATGAAAGCATAAGTGGTGACGTTTTCATTTCGTCTGCTGAAATCCAACAAGTCTATACTTCGCTAATCAGGCCAGAAGAAGTTATAGCAACACCAGAGGTGAATGTTGATGTCGATTCTCAATCCATCATCTCCTATTTATTTCCCAAAGAAGACCCTTTTTCATCAATAGGGTCGGAAATGGAAGCTTCTTCTTCAAAATGTGAAAATTTTGACATCTCTTATGATCATGAGAATTTCGTTTTTTCATCTACTTTGCAAGTAGAAACGGAAGAAATAACACATGATGAAGAGGAAGAGGAAGATCTTAGAGATGCTCCTCCAGCATTTGAAGAGGGTATCTCTACCACTGTGGATGAACTCAGAGAAGTAAATCTGGGTACAGAGAAAGATCCACGCCCCACTTTAATTAGTGCGGCCATGAACCTTGAAGAACAAGAGATGTATATTTCTTTTCTAAAGCAAAATAAAGATATTTTTGCTTGGAATTATACAGAGATGCCTGGCCTTGATCCTGATGTTGCCACCCATCATTTGGGTTTGCCAAAAGAACATCAAGGATTCAAGCAAGCCGCGAGAAGAACACACCCAACCTATGCTTCCAAAATCGAGGCTGAAGTGGATAAGCTTATCAAAGCTAACTTCGTCAGAGAAGTTCAATATCCCAAGTGGTTGGCTAATATTGTCCCAGTAAAGAAAAAGAACGGACAAATTAGGGTTTGCATCAATTTCAGAGATCTTAATCGGTATTGTCCCAAAGATGATTTTCCGGTTCCGATTACAGAACTCTTAATTGATGCGACGGCTGGCTATGAAGTACTTTCTTTCATGGATGGATATTCTGGATATAATCAGATCTGAATGGCCCCAGAAGATGAGGAATATACAGCCTTCAGAGCTCCTAAAGGTGTGTTTTGTTACCGGGTGATGCCCTTTGGTTTAAAGAATGCAGGTGCAACATATCAACGCGCCATGCATCGTATCTTCAAACCTTTTCTAGGGAAATTTGTTGAATGCTATGTAGATGATTTGGTGGTTAAATCCAAACAACGTTTTGATCACTTGGCTGATTTGGAAATCATATTCCACAAGCTTCGACAACATAATTTGAAGATGAACCCCTTAAAATGTGCTTTTGGGGTAACCTCAGGAAAATTCCTCAGCTTTGTTGTACGCCATCGTGGTATTGAAGTAGATCCTGAGAAGACCAAATCAATCCTTGGTATGTCACCTCCTCAGAATTTGAAAGAATTAAGAGGACTTCAAGGACACTTAGCCTATATTCGGCGTTTCATCGCCAATTTGGCAGGCAAAAGTTTACCTTTTACCAAATTATTGAAGAAAGGAGTCACTTACCAGTGGACTGAAGAATGTCAAGAAGCATTTGATGTTCTCAAGAAATACCTCTTAAGTCCACCAGTACTCATGCCACCTGTTGAGGGTAGGCCTCTTATCCTCTATGTGACAGCTTTAGAGCGATCATCGGGTGCCTTTCTCGCTCAAAAGAATGATGCTGGGAATGAAAATAGTCTCTACTATCTCAGTAGAACTATGCTTGAAGCAGAAACCCGGTATTCGAGTATTGAAAAATGCTGCCTAGCATTAATCTTTGCAGTTCAGAAACTGAGACACTACCTGCAACATCACGAGGTCCAATTGGTATCTCGTAATAATCCACTTAAATTCATCCTTAGTCATCCAATGCTTACAGGACGTCTGGCAAGGTGGGCGGTTATTCTACAGCAGTTCGACATCCAGTATGTGTCTCAAAAGGCAATTAAGGGCCAAGCTCTGGCTGATTTCCTGGCTGAACACCCTTCAGTGGAAGACACGTATTCAGATATCGAACTCCCTGATGAGGAAGTTTTTTCTATTCAAGAGAGTCCTCAAACATGGGAAATGTATTTTGATGGTGCTTCTAGAAGTCCAACAGGGAAGAAAATGGAAAATACTAAATTCAACAAAGTTGGTTTAGGAATTGTGCTCATTTCTCCAGATAAGGCAGTGTTACCTTATTCCTTTTTGTTGTGGGAAGGTGGTACCAATAATGAAGCTGAATACCAAGCTCTCATTGCAGGCTTGGAGTTAGCACTTCAAGCACAAGTGAATCACTTAAAGGTGAAAGGTGATTCAGACCTGGTAATCAAACAAGTCAATGGGGATTATGCCATCAGAAAAGAAGAATTAATCCCTTTGTATGATTACATCAGAGAGTTAATGTCGGAATTCTCTACAGAACCGACATTTTCTTATGTCCCAAGATCACAAAATTCTCAAGCTGACGCACTGGCTAATATAGCCACAGCTTTAGCAGATCCAAATCGGGACGAGACAACCATCTGTATTGCCCACCGTCGTGCAATTTCACCTTATGTTCAAGTCAGAACAGAGGAAATTAATGAAATTAGTCCCATTCCTGAACCATATGGTCATACTACAGGATGGATGTCACCTATCAGGGAATACCTTCAAAATGGAACACTTCCACCTGATAGAGCTGAGAGAGAACAAATTCGGCGACGTGTGGTCAATTTTACTCTTTATGATGGTCCAAACCACCTCGAGAAAATTCTCTACAAACGTGGTTTTGATGGAGTTCTCTTCAGATGTATTGATGGTGAAGAGACAATGGCTGTCATAAAAGAAGTGCATGCAGGAGTCTGTGGTGCCCACCAGTCTGGACATAGATTGTCTGATCAAATTCAAAGGCTTGGATACTTCTGGCCTTCAATGATACAAGATTGTGTTAATTTCACAAAGAAGTGTCATTCATGCCAAGTATATTCCAACTTCATTCATCAACCTCCAGAGTTGCTTCATACAGCTAAATACTCATGGCCATTTTCCACATGGGGAATGGATGTGGTAGGACCTTACCCTTCAGCTACGGCCAAGCAGTTTAAGTACATTCTTACTGCTACTGATTTCTTTTCCAAATGGGCAGAGGAAGTACCTCTCAAAGAAGTCAGTTCTAAATGCATTGTTAGCTTCATCAAGTCTAACATCATTACTAGATTTGGTGTCCCTCATACCATATTGACGGACAACGGCACTAACTTCTGTTCTTCTGAGGTAAAGAGATTGTATCAAGAATACAACATTAAGTCAAACCATTCATCTCGATATCATGCAGCGGCTAATGGCCAGATAGAGGCCTTCAACAAGACTCTTTCAAATATACTGCAAAAGATGGTGGATAAAGATAAGAGGTCATGGCCTGATAAAATCTATCATGCTTTATGGGCTTATCGGACTACCACTCGCAATGCAACACGGTCTACTCCATATTCATTGGTATATGGAACAGAAGCAGTCTTGCCAATTGAAGTTCAATTGTCCTCACTCAGAATAGCCATTTGTGATCAATTATCAACAGATGAGCAATCCCAAAAGCGGTTGAATGAATTGGAACAGTTAGATGAGAAAATATTGTGCACTTTGCACCACTTGGAAATCTATCAGAATCGAATAGCATGAGATTTTAACAAAAAAGTTCGTCTTCGTTCATTCATTCAGGGAGAATTGGTATTGGTTCTCAGAACACCAATGATACCAGGAAAGAAGCCTCCCAAGCTTGAACCAAAATGGGAAGGACCTTATTCAATACATAAGGTCTACTCCAATGGAGCGTATTCTCTAATTTCAATGGATGGAGAACACATCACGACTCCAACTAATGCCAGATTTCTGAAGAAGTATTTTGTATAAACACAAAATATTGTTCCCAGAACCAAGACTCTTACATTTGGTTCATACAGCAATGGTCCAGTATGACCTTAAACTACAACTTCGTCCAACATGACATTAAACTGTGTCACACTTCTGTCCGAGATGACATTAAACTATAATACGTCCAGCATGACGATAAACTATACGGTCCATGCATATGACCTTAAACTATTCGCACTTATGTCCCTGCAACATGACACAAAACTGTGCAGCACCAATAGTCCTAACTGCAAGACTTTAAACTGCATAGTCCCTGATTTTGTCCTACATGACAATAAACTGTATAGAAGTTCCTATATTTTGTCCGAGATGACATTAAACTATATTGTGTCCTAGCAACATGACATTAAACTGTGTGGCACTTTCATCGTCCAGCATGACATTAAACTGTAAAAAAATCCCCAGAACTGATATCCTCATATTGGTTCACCTTAGTCCTAGCTACATGACTTTAAACTGTACAACACCAGTTCTTCCTTGCTATATGACGTTAAACTATACAGCAATGGTCCCGTATGACTTTAAACTGCATCATCCCTGGTCCATGTATATGACCATAAACTATTTGCAAATATGTCCAGCAAGACGTTAAACTGTGACGTCCTAACTACATGACGCTAAACTGTATAAAATTCCCTCACGTCCGGAAAGACGTTAAACTATATAATCATCAAAAGTCCAGCATGACATTAAAACTGCACAATCCCCCTTTCATCCAATATGACGTTAAACTATATTTTCCCCATCGTCTTAACTACATGACGCTAAACTGTACAGAAAGTCCCTTTTTTTTATGTCCTACATGACATTAAACTGTACATCGTTAAGGTTGTTATTACCTCTTGTTTCTCACACCGAGTATGACTCACGTGAGCTTAGAGCGAACATCAACCATAACACTCCCTTTGGGCCACTAACCATGTGTAAGTCCCAACAACATTTTTTTTAGATCATTGTCCACAAGAACAACTTGATCATTAATTCATTCTTTAATTGAACTACACAGACTTTGATCCTTGCCCTCCAGGCTGGGTATGTAGGCAACCTCCCAAAGGTTCAAGCCCAAAAACAATCTCTTCACATTGGTTCACCACCATCTCATATGATGATGATTTGTGAAACCACCCCTGGAATCAATATCTTTACATTGATTCACTTTTGTCCTTGTTATATGACGTTAAACTATACAACACTTTTGTCCGGTACGACAATAAACTACAATACTCTTTGATTTCCTCATTTGAGAAGGAACCATTATTAACATTGATTCTTTTTTCAATCATGGTTTTCATTTTTCAAAAGACTACGTACATACATGGTAATGCCTAAACTTTTTATCTTAGGTTAAAACCATCATTGCACTAAAGTCCCCTTTTCACCCTTCACATGTACGAACCAAATTTGTACAAAGGGTAGATCTAGAACTACGTGGACTTGATTCCCATCCTTATGGGATACGTAGGAACATTCGAGTGTCCCTCTAATCCAGTCCCAAGTCTTTTGGGCCTAACCCCAAATTTCACTTTCAGTCCCTTGGCTGAAAAGTCTTCATGAAAACACACACTGTGTATTCATTATTATGGTCCGAATTCTATGACCCTAAACTAAGATCACTCATACTTTCGTCCTGCACAACGTTAAACTGCATTTCAAGAACTACGTATGGCTTGATTCTCATTCTTATGAGATACGTAGTGAAGTCCAAGTTTCAATTCAGGGCCCAGCCACAACATGATTATGGTTTTCATTGACCTATGTATCTCTATATACATTGGAAAATACCCATCTTTATGTATTATAATCCTAACCTTAAATATTTTCAGATCTTCATAACCCTTTTCATGACTTATAGTCACAAAAATGTCCAACTTCTGAGAATTCTTTTGCCTGACTATGCAGCACGTGCCCATAGGTGGCCTTGCATAAGCAGTCCACATAACAGACTTGTCAGTCAAAAGATTCTATTTATTTGACCATGCAGCCAATGCCCATAGGTGGCCCTGCATGTTTTCAACCCCCTAACGGGTTTGTTAAATAATAGTAACTTCATTCTTGAGAAGAATGCCTCTTTTGTCCTTATTTGTCTTAAACGACAATATGTAGGGATCCGCAAAAAATAGCCATCCTTAACATATTTGTCCCATATCCTTTTTCATGATCTGAAAGTATTCAAGTCTATGGTTTATTCTTCTTCCCTACGTTTGGGTCAGACCTTCGTAGCAGTGATGTTCATCCAGTTCTTCGATGTTCTTATTTGGAAATATCTTCTCCATATTCAAGTACCACTTTCCATACAACAAACTCTATACTTTAGAAAATTTGAATCTCCATAAACTTTCACTGGCTTTTAGCACTAGGAAAGTAAATTTCTGGGAGTTCTTTTGCCTGACTATGCAGCACGTGCCCATAGGTGGCCTTGCATAAACAGTCCACATAACAGACTTGTCAGCCAAAAGATGCTATTTATTTGACCATGCAGCCAATGCCCATAGGTGGCCCTGCATATTTCAACCCCCTAACGGGTTTTGTTAAATAATAGTAACTTCATTCTTGGAAACTACTTCTTCTAATGCCTTTTAGCTCTTTTTCATATCATTCCTCAGATTCAAATATTCTTAAGCCATAGTTTACATATTTTCTCTCATACTTGAGTATGGTAATTTGTTTTCAGATAAATTGTCAAGGAATTGTGTCAATTCTAATCCATTTTCGGTCAAAGCTATTTCGACCTTAAACATTAGCCACTTTATGTCCGGCGTGCATGACTTTAAACTGCCCACACAAAAGACAAAGGAACTCTGAATAAAAGTCAAGTTCCAGCTCACTAAATATACATTTTTTGTATGATTTAGGTAATATTGAGCAGTTAAAAGGTTTAAAGTTTGTAGGGTTATTTGTAATAATCCTAGTAAAAATCAAACAATGCTTACTAGGCCCATTGGATTAAGTAAATTTGAAGCAGGTAATGGAAGAATGCAAGTACAAATGATTGAAGACAAAAGTGTTTTTCATTGATACACAAGAGTTAGAAGGACATCCACAGACTGGAGTCTCTTCTTTTTCTTTCAAGAATTACAAGAGGCTTTCAACATAACACTTCATTTGATTTACGGCATCCCGATCTTCATTAGAAACCACCTAGAATTCATTCATTCAACTGGATACAATAAGAGATGCAGTGATACCAGCTCTTCTTGGAACAATTGTAAAAGGATGTTCTTGAGTGCGGTTTGAGAAAATTTTCTGTTGATCAAACAGTGACTCTGTTTCTGTCCAAGAGACTTGGAAGATGGATACGTGGATTTGAGAATGGAGCCTTGGAAGTAAAGAGCCATTTGGAGAGAGTACTCTTTTCAGATATTGCTCTAATACCATGTTTGTCTTCTCTCCACCAACCGGCAGTGGAAAACATTTTCAGCCCATGGGTTTGCCATTTTCATATCTGCAAGGGAATGACATGGAGGAAAAATTTGAAAGTTCACACCATTGTTGTTACTCTTAATGCACATCATAACCGAAATATAGAAGTAGCAGTGCAGCTGCATCTCAGGTGTATAATTGTTTGCATTTGGAACATTGACTCCTTACAGATGACCATGAACACACAGAGACAGGTAGATGCTCTGTGGGAAATTAAGATGATATTTCTTCAAATACTTATCCAAATCTGGGAAAGTGCTGTCATAGATATCATAGTAATCATGGCCAATAATGTTCATCATGTCATCAATCCGCTTGCTAGCCAGTTCATCAGCCGTTTCAATTCCCTTGGGAACCACTGAATCTGCACAAAAGATGAATAAACTAACTCTTAAATGGGTTTATTTTCATAAAATTTGTAAAGAAATTTGGAAAAATGGCTAAGGCATTTAAGTCGCGCAAGTCTAAACATGGCGCGCAAGTATTTGTGTGTCGCGCTAGTTTTTGACGCGCAAGTATAAACCGCGCAAGTACAAATACCTTTACAGTGGCGCGACATCGAGGAAACCCTAGAAAACAGAGCAACTTGCGCGGTCAAGGTGACCTGCGCGGCGAGAGCTCGAGAAGGGATGATGTCCGGAAATCCGGATACTTGTACGGAGGTGAGGCCGTGTATTTATAGGCTCGGAAGCCTACCTGCGCTCCGTACCAAGAGCAATTCAGGCCTGCGCGACGCACACTTGCGCGCCGCCCTGTGCGTACTGAAAACTTGCGCGCTGCCCTTTTCCTTTAGAGGGATTCGATTTCCTCAGAGTCAAATCCTCATTTTCCTCCGGATCCAACTCTAAGGGGGGACTTTTGTTGACGCTCCTTTCGTCACAGAATCTAAAGATCGGAAAAAGGAATATCTCAGCTGAAAGTGATTCATCCTTTGAAGAAAACATCAAAAATCGACAAAGGCATGAACAAAGGATCAAAAGCCAATTCACCGCGCAAGTTTTACCACTGTCGCGCAAGTACACTTGCGCGACTACCTTGGTCGCGCAAGTGACTTGCGCGACCTAATTGGTAACCGCCCGGTAACCGCCCGGGGTCTTCTTTTGCCTATAAATAGACCCTGTGGGCCCCCCATTCGAGAGGATCTTTTTCCAGAAACTCGGATTGAAGCTCCCGACGCCCAAGTCTCTTCTCAAAGCTTCCGGAACACTTCTAAGGTAATTTCTTACCTAGAACGGAAGATATAAAGAGAAAAAGGAAGGCCTAAGTGTTGAAACTTATCAAACACTTGCGCGCCTACTTAATTCCTTCAATATAACTTGCGCGTCCCTCTTCTGGAAGAACCTCAAGAGGATGGTAAAGGGTTTAATAAAGAGTCGCTCAAGCATTTCAATACTGTTTGAAAATCGCGCAAGTACCCCTAATGTCGCGCAAGTATACTTGCGCGACCAATACTTGCGCGCCGCCGCAGGACTTGCGCGCCTTTCAAGACTTGCGCGCCCCTATCTTTTTGGGTGCCCATCTTGCCCATTTTTACCCCTCTTAAGCCATTTCACCCTTCCTATTCAAGATTCAGTCTTCAAGATACTCTTCAAAGCCATTTATGGCATGATTTCTTGATTTGACATCCTTATCTGAAAGGAATTTTGTGAAATACCTCTCAAAACCTAGTGATTTAAACATCTTTATGTCACCAAAGATTGAGAGTTCATTCATTCAACCTCATCCTTTAAGATGAGAGAATCCTAACCTGGGTCTCCTTTTCAGGAATAATCCCCAGTTATAAAAACCTTTAATCTTGGGCATCTTTCTTAAGAATAAGCCCCAATCAAGTCCTTTAATCTTGGGCATCCTCCTCAGGAGTAAGCCCCAAACCTTAATCCCTAACCTGGGTCTCCTTTTCAGGAATAAGACTCAGTCATAACCTTGGGCTTCCTTTTTAGGAGTAAGCCCCAAGTCCCCTAACCTAGGATTCCTTCTCAGGAATAAGTCCTAGTCATAAATCTTGGGCATCTTTCTTAAGAATAAGCCCCAATCAAGTCCTTTAATCTTGGGCATCCTCCTCAGGAGTAAGCCCCAAACCTTAATCCCTAACCTGGGTCTCCTTTTCAGGAATAAGACTCAGTCATAACCTTGGGCTTCCTTTTCAGGAGTAAGCCCCATGTCCCCTAACCTAGGCTTCCTTCTCAGGAATAAGTCCTAGTCATAAATCTTGGGCATCCTTCTTAGGAGTAAGCCCCAAGTCTCTTAAAATTTCTCTTAACCAGTCATAAATTACCTTTGATTTGGGTTTCCTTTTCAGGAATAAAACCCAATCATAAGTCCCTTCCTAACTTGGGCATCCTCCTTAGGAGTAAGCCCCAAGATTAGAGTATTCAAATCTCTATGAAGCACATATAACTTTGTGGACCCTGTTCTTGGATTTTCTCCCTAAAAGTAAACCCTAAACCTTTGTCTATCTGGGCAGTCATCTATACATAAGCCCCAAAACAAATTCTTATGATTGCATCTTTTATGGCACAATTGTCTAAATTTTACCAATACCTCTTGTTTCTCACACCGAGCATGACTCACGTGAGCTTAGAGTGTAAAAGTAATTATGACATTCATCTTTGAGCCATCAATCATAAAACATCATATCCCATTCCTCGAACTACGTGGGTTCTGATTCCTTTTTCAAAACAAAGGATACGTAGGTAGCCCATCTATGGGTTCGATCCCAACATTGAAATAATCTATGTCCTTCTGAATGATGATAAACTTCAAGTGCCCCACTGAGTGGCTTTAAAACCAGCCTGGTCATCAAAATGACCAAGAGACTTTTATATAAATGTTTTGAAGGATACCATTGACCAAGAATATCTAAACAAATATAGATGATTCTATATTGATGAAGAACCTCGAATACATATAAAATATTCTCTAAATTTCTTGCATATTTAATCATTTATTGTTAAAACTAAAGGAAAGCTCATTTTATACTTGGTAATGTAATAAGGATTCACGAACTTAACTTAAATCTATAAAGAGAGTCCCGGAGTAGACAATAATTCCCCTCAAAAGGGTGTGATGAGTCCGACCTCCCATCCTCTCGACCAATGTAAATTCCTAAGCCTCATTATCCCACAAGCTAATGAGCGCCTGCCTTTGGAAAGTAGGTCCAGACGGATGTGGAATCATTGGATGTTTCCGGTTCTACGAACAAACCCGTTAGAAACCGATCGGAACGTTTGAATCTCCCGTCCAGGAGGTCATCCCCGGATTCCGCGCGAAACAATATTATGTATCAATTTTGACCTAAAATAAATTTAAATAAAATAGATAATTATTTAAATAAAATAAATAATTATTTAAATAAAAAGTCGGTTTTTAAATAGTAACCGAGTGTTTTCACTATTCATCAAAAATTGAAAGTTTTCAGAAAAATACCAAAATTTTAACCTAGGCTAATTTCAATCTTCTGAATCCAAAAATGAAGTCCATTTTGAAAAATAAAATTTACAAAATTTCAAAAAGTGGATATTACTATTCATAACGGAAAGTTTTAATAATATTTTAATAGCATATCGTTGTTTAGTGAAACTCGGTATTGCGTACGATGTTTTGATATCGAGGAAGGTCATGATTGCGTGTAAAGAAATCCAAGCTAGTGTTGTGTGTAGTGAAATATTACTTTGATGATTTATATAACATAAAAACAAAATATTTCTCATAAAAGTCTCGGGTATTATATTCTACCCCCCTTAAAATGAATTTCACCCTCAAAATTCGTCACTTTGTAACAAACAGATGAGGATACCTCTCCCTTATCATATCCTCAAGCTCCCATGTAGCTTCTTCTAATTGGTGGTTCCTCCATAAAACTTTCACAAATCTAGTGGTCTTGTTCCGTAGGACTTTTCACTACAATCGAGAATCTCTATCGGTTGTTCTTCATAAGAAAGATCTGGCTCCAGCGGTACAACTTCTGAGCTGAGTACATGTGAAGGATCAAGTATTTACTTTCTCAGGAGAGATACATAGAACACATCGTGAACATCGGAGAGATTCAGTAGAAGCACCAATCGGTAAGCTACCTTCCCAACCCGATCCAGTATTTTGAAAGGACCGGTATACTTAGGGCTCAACTTTCCCTTCTTTCCAAATATCATTACTCTCTTCCAAGGAGATATTCGTAAGAACACTTTATCACCCACTTTAAACTCTAGGTCTTTTATTCGGTTGTAGTCATAACTTTTTTGTCAACTCTGCATCTCTAATGTGTTGTTGAATATATCTGACCTTTTCTGCCATCTCATCAACAAGATCAGGTCTTAATAGCTTTCTTTCTCTAACTTCATCCCAGCAAGTTGGAGTCCTGCATTTCTTTCCATAGAGAGCTTCATAAGAATCCATCTGAATACTGGAGTGAAATATATTATTATATTAAAATTCCACCAAAGGTAGGTGTTGATCCCAACCACCTTTGAAATCCATAGAGCAAGATCTCAACATATCTTCTAGAGTTTGAATTGTCTTCTCAGACTGTCCATCTGTCTGAGGATGATAAGTAGTGATGAAACTCAACTTTGTATCCAGAGTATGCTGAAGACTTTTCCAGAACATTGAGGTAAACCTCGGATCCCGATCAGATATAATAGAAAGTGGTACTCCATGCAATCTTACCACTTCCTTTACATATATCCTGGCAAGCTAATCCAGAGAAAAATCCAATCTAATAGCGACGACGTGTTCCAACATTGTAAGATGATCAACAATGACCCAGATAGCATTATTGCATTTGGATGTTTTAGTAAGTCCAGTGACAAAGTCCATAGTGATTTTTTCCCATTTCCATTCTGGTATGGGTAATGGTTGTAACATCCCCTTAGACTTCTGTATCTCAACTTTAACTTGCTGACAAACCAAGAATCGAGAGACATATTCAGCAACATCTCTTTTCATTCCATCCCACCAGAAGTACTCTTTCAGGTCCCTATACATCTTTGTGCTTTCCGAATGAATAGAGAATGAAGAACTATGAGCCTCATCTAGCATCTCCTTCTTTAATTCTGGGATGGGAGAATCACAATCCCGATTTCTAAACTTTATTATCCCATCACAATCAAGGTTGAATTCAGGAACATTTCTCACTTTCTTTTGTAACTCTACATCTTCTTTCTATTCCTCTTTAATCTTCATATGTATAGATGGTTGAACATTCATTTGAGAAAGATACGATTTTTCCCCTTCCATTATAATTCCAAGATCCATCCTTTGTAAATCCATAAATATTGGATCTTTTGTGATCCTCATCATGGATAAACTGGCATGGTCTTGTCGACTTAATGTGTCCGCCACCTTGTTTTCTTTCCCAGGGTGGTAATGAATTGAGCAGTCTTAATCCTTAGTCATCTCCAACCATCTTATTTGGCACATATTCAGCTTCTTTTTGGTGAAAATGTACTTTAAACTTTTATGATCAGTATAAATGTCACACATTTCTACATAAAGATTGTAGAGACCCCGACCCCAGAAAACCATTGGAGTCGGTGCCTTCTGAACATGATGTGTTATCTTAAAATAAAATACACTTTGTTAACAACACATCATGTCCCATACAAAGGATCGTGTGCGGTTCGGGTTCTGGGAAACCGGAAACTTCTGAATCAATTCATCTTTCAAAAGATGACACCTGAAAATTTTAAATCAAAACGTAGGGTGAGCATTGAAATACTCAGTAAGGGGGTTTTTAAAAAGAACTTAAAATACTGTAACATTTGAAAACATTCTTTTAAAAGAATTTGAACATTCACTAAGGAATATTGTAACACACAAACCATAACAATGCTTAATCATGGTTTTCAAGAAAAACATGAAATGAATATGTCAATTTTTGAAGGAGTGATAATGGTTGTTATAAACAAGTACTACATGTGATTTACTTAAGCATAAATTTAAACTATTAAAAGTAATGCATAATCAGAGTTGCGCACAAGGAAAAAAATAAATTTTCATATGCTGGTTACTATTCTATTAAGTGATAACACCAGTCATGCTTCAAGCTTAAATCTAGGAAAATATGAACTTTATAAAAACTTTAAAGGCATCAGTCATGAATGAACTTTATCTTGGAAATAACTTGTTACATGACTTGAATTATGTGGCATAAACATTTAATATTGACAATCATTTCGTTTTACCAAGGTCTATCCCCAAGGTGTCGTAAAAATTACCAAGGTTATTCACCAAGGTATCAGTCTAAAAAGTAATCTCTAGAGATTAAGCCTTTACCCAATGCATTGGAGCGCTATCAGGGTGCACCCTTAAATTTGCCTTTATTATCATGTGAGCCACATCGTTCATGCTTTACTTAAACCATTCA
Source organism: Viscum album (assembly GCA_963277665.1). Taxonomy (NCBI): domain Eukaryota; kingdom Viridiplantae; phylum Streptophyta; class Magnoliopsida; order Santalales; family Viscaceae; genus Viscum; species Viscum album. The sequence goes on along the minus strand of OY728152.1, from coordinate 1,904,971,677 downwards.
CATATTCAAGATTTCCCATACCACCTTGAATATCTCATTCATTTTCATTTTTACCCAAGGTGTCCCATACCACTTTGGGTGATTTAATTTCTTAGTTCATTTAGTGATATGTCATAAGCATACATTATGTACAACAAATAAGAAAAATGAACCACTACAAATCGTGCTAATACAAGGTATGATGGTTAATCTTAAAAAGTATCAGTAACTAATCAAAGGAATACATGGCTTAGTAAAACATCCTTTACACTAAAGCATATGATTAATGATATACTAAATGATGAATTATAAATCCATGGAAAAAGAGTGCTTAAGGAAAAACACTTGAAATTAGTTATGGTGATAAATAGGCCCTTGATCGTATAAATAAATTAAATCATGACTTGATTAGTTAACACATTAAACAAGGTAGGTTCATTATGTCGTAAGATAATACATGAATACAACATGATATCATGATCCATCAAATCATGAATCCTTTAATACGTCTTAAATCAAACCAAATTACACCCTTCATGGTAAAACAATTTTAAAAAAACCCACATTAACATATGGTACATAATATTACATGTTGGGTAATTTTGAAATCTGAAAAAAATAGATAGAGTTTTGGTTATAAATATTCGTATATACATATAGAAAACTGTATATATGTATATATATTTTTATCTATAAAGGTTTTATGAAATATAATCGAAAGAAACAATCAAACTTAGCATCCAGATTCCATGCTCAAAATAGATTAATCCAAAAGAAATATACCACCCATGCGTATATATATATATATAATAGGTAACCCGTATATATACATACCAAAACATATTTTTTTTAAGGATTGGTTTAAAATGAAATAAAATAATTCTTTTGTAACCATTGTATTAAACCTTAAGTAGAACCGTTTTAAACCGGATGAATTTCATTATACAAAATTATATATACATATATAAACTTTACATATACTACGAGAGTATAAAGGTGTGAGTTTAGAAAAGAAAACAGAACACGTAAACATTCTTATATGTGCATAAAAACAAAACCTTTGAATAAAACAACATTCAAGGGGTCCATATATTAAGTATATATATATAAACTAATATAAGCTGTATATATATATATCGAAGGTTTCAAAAAAAAGGAAAACAAGGACCCTTACATATACAACCCATTAAAATCACGAAGGAAAAAATCTTTGAAGACAAAGCAACCCGAAAGGGTTATATTTAAGTATATATATATGTATAAACTGTATATATATATACACTGTGAGTATATAAAATGGAGGTTATTTCGAAACAAGGCAAGAATGCATGAAAAACCCTTACTGTGCTTGAGGAGGAAGCTCGGTGCCTACTGCTGGGTGTCCGAGGGAAAGAAGGAGGAGGAAGAGGAAGAAGGAGCTTCCTCAGGCTTCAACGAAGCAGGGGGGTTTATAAAGGCCTCGGTGCCTCGTCAGGGACTCGACCCATGTGTAGACTGATGTGGGGAAGACGGGAGAACAGGGACCTAGGAGGGGGGTGCTCTGAATTCAATGAGCAGTGCGGGGGAGGGAGGCCGAGGCATCCTTGCGCAGGCCTACTGGTCGGCTGCTGGAGCGAGGAAGAAGATGATGGGGGTTGACGCGGGAGAGGAAGGGACGGCCGGGATTAGATATCTGGGAGATCGAACGGTTGAGGAGGGCGCGGGAAGAAAAATTAGAGAGATCAGTTTAAAGAAACCAATGGTCAGGATTAGGTCTCAGGGAGGTCGAACGGCCACGGAAGCTGGTGGGGGCGATCATGCAGTGAAAATGAGTTGGGCGGCTGAGATCGACGTGGAAGTCGATCGGACGGTCCTGGTTGCGCGGATTGCGTCCCACATCGAAACAGGAAGAGTTTGAGGCGCGGTATAAATAACAATTCGATCGGAAAGCGGTGCAATAGCACAACACACATGCACACGAGACCTTACACACGGGTCTCCTGTGGGCCTTGGCCCAACCTCACGCAGCGCGAGCCGTGGCCTTATACACGGGCCCGCACGCGACCTGGGTAACCTATGCTCGGCCCACCCCGAGCCTCTGGTCTGGCTGACTCTCTACAAGTGCACGCACACCTGGGGAACCCGATGGCGGTACCTTGGGTCCCTAAGGGGTCTCAGTCGTGGCCTTGCGGGCTTGTCCCATAAGGGATTCCCTTGGCTTGGCCGAGTCCCACATAAATTTTTAAAAAAAAATTAGTTTTATTATATACTTAGCTCAAATTAGGGTGAAATATAAATATTTGTAGGAATTGAGTAAAAAAAATAGTTTTAACTAAAAGTCTTAAAACCAATTTCAAGTTTAGATAAAATATTTTAACTCTAGGTATATATTTTTAAAATATATACCTTTTGTATAATACTATTATAATCATTAGTATATTTAAAATACTCTACTATTTGTTTTATAAAATTCATTTAAAGACCAATAGTTTCCCAAAAATTACATATTTTAAGAGATCAAAAGACATAATTATTACGAATTCCCTCTGAACATATAAAAATAATACAAAATTTTCAACTACCTAGGTATTCCTCGGGGTTTTGTAAAAAAAACGAGGAGATTTACTTCTAAGAATACTCTTTTTATTTTTAAAACTAAGAATCTTTTATGAAAGAATGTGTTTAAGAATAAAGTTATGAGGGAATAAAAACTGAGTTCTCTTTTAAAGTAAACATTATTATTGGAAACACAACGGTCATTTTTAAAACCCAACGGACATATAACGGTCATAACTCAAAGAACTAATATAAATACGGGGGTGTGGGGTACTTCTTAAAAAAGAACACTTGAACAGGAAGGATGGATCTCCTCATACCATTGGCGTTGAGCATGTGTCCCATGGCCCTGGCTGTTATACTTTTCACGCTGATGGACTCTGAAGATGAGGATTATCCGATTTCTCGAGTTGTGGTTCTCAGTAGTCTTGATGTGGCTGTGTTAGGTCTTGTGCATGGTATTTTCAACTAGTTGGGTCTCGTTGTAAAGTAATGTTTTAATATATGTCAGTTTACCTTATTCTCCATGTTTTATTTCATTTCTAATTCCTTATTAGAAAAACAAAACAACAAGGAACAACATTAAAGGCATACCACTTCTTACTTAAACCAGTTTATAAAACCCGGGGCGTCACAAAGATAATGCCTCCAAATATTTAATGCAAAGATTACCGCAGCTAACTCCAAATCATGAGTTGGGTAATTTTTCTCCTGGATTTTCAACTGTCGTGAGGCATAAGCTATCACCATATCATTTTGCATAAGAACACACCCCATCCCCTTCTTGGATGCATCACTTTAGATCGCAAACCTTTCTCCACCACAAGGAAGTGTGAGTATAGGCGCACTGGATAACCTTCTTTTCAACTCCTTGAAATTAACTTCACATTCCTCCATCCAAACAAACTTAACTCCTTTCCGAGTCAACTTAGTGAGTGGATTTGATTATCATGAAAAATATTTCACAAAACGTTGATAATATCCTACCAAACCAAGAAAAATTCAGATCTCGGTTATTATTGTTGGCCTCAACCATATTTTGATAACCTCTGTTTTTTTTTTGGATCCATATATATCCCCTCTTTTGAGATTATGTGACCCAAAAATGCAACTTTTTGAAGCCAAAATTCACACTTGGTAAATTTTTCATAAAGCTTCTCCTTTCTCAGGGTCTTCAATATAATTCTCAAGTGATATTCATGTTCTTCCTTTCTCTTTGAATAGATATTAATATTGTCTATAAAGACTACCAAAAAACTGATCAAGATAGTCTCTAAAGACTCTATTCATCAGATCCATGAAGATAGCAGGGGCATTAGTAAGACCAAATGACATCACTATAAATTCATAGTGTCCATACCTTGTACAGAAAGTTGTCTTTGGTATATTCTACCTTTTTACCCTTAATTGATGATACCCTGAATGAAGATCAATCTTTGAAAAGTATTGATCTCTGCGTAGTTGGTCAAATAAGTCATCAATGTGCAGGAGAGGATATTTTTCCTTGATAGTGATCTTGTTAAGTTCTCGATAATCAATGCAGAGTCTCATTGATCCATCTTTCCTCTTAACAAATAGAACAGGTGCTCCCCAAGGTGACGAACTAGGGCGTATGAATCCTTTATCAATATTCTCTTGGAGTTGCATCTTCAATTCCTACAACTCAATTGGGTCCATTCTATAAGGTGTCTTTGAAATAGGCGAAGCACCCGGTATGAGTTCTATTGAATACTCAACTTCACGATTTGGAGGAAGACCCTGCAATTCATCCGGAAACACATTTTCAAACTCTCGTACAATGGGCATATTCTTAATCGTGAGTTTCTCACCAACCTTTTTAGAGAAATAACCCTCATTTAGTGTAATAAAGACCCATAATATGGAAGAAATTTCCACTGTAGGGTTATGTTCATCCTTTCATCGATAGACGATCATAGATTGATCTAGAATATGAAATGTGACTTCCCTTCTTTGGAAATTGATATGAGCTCCATATAGAGTAAGCCAATCCATGCCAATAATCACATCAAATTCCACTATAGGGAGGATCAAAAGATTTACAGGAAGCACTTTCCCACAAACTTCAATTGGAGAAGAATTATAAACTTTGGATGCGACTGTTGTGCCATTAGGGGTTGCCACAGCTAACACAACATCTAATTGTTGAGGTAATACAGTGATTCCCTTCGAAAATTCTTCAGAAATAAAAGAGTGGGTGGATCCATAATCAAATAAAACATTTTCTACTTTAGAGTGGATGGTAAGTGTACCTTTCACCACTTCGTTATCATACTCCACATCGCTAATAGAAATTGCATGTGACTTTCCTTTGTCTTTAGCCTTAAGAGTTTGTTGACGTCGATCATCATCAACAACCCTTGGATTAAGGCATTGATTGGCATAATTCCCCATTTCCTTGAACTTGTAAAATTGAATTGTATGAGGTGTACTCTGTGTAGCCTTTTCTTTGTTCGCATCACTAGATATCTTCTTCCCATCATTACGGCATTCAAATTCCCAATGACCTTCCTTTCCACATTTGAAACATTTACTTGTCCCTTTAAGAAAACTCCCTCCATGTTTCTTTCCACACTTTGAGCATAAGGGAAAACTCATCTTCTTTTCAGTGTCCTCTTTATATTTTCCTTTGAATTCCATTTTCCTCTTCTTATCAAACCCATATGACTGATAGGTTACTCAAATATCCATCTCAACCTTGAGATCACATTGAACAATTTACTCGTTGCAATTGAAGTACCTTATGGATAACGCCCTTCGAAGACTTGGGTTTAAGCCACTAAAGAATCGATCGATCTTTCTCTCAGATTGGATAATAATACCAGAAGCGTACCTTGCAAGTCTTGTAAAATTTGCTTCATAGGTACCAACAGATTCATCATCCTTTTGCTTTAGTTCAAGAAACTCCTTCTCCATCTTTGTTCGAAGAATACGAGGGAAGTACTTATTGAAAAATAAGTTCTTGAACTCATCCCATTCCATGGACTCAATTTCATCCTTTTTCCTCGTATACTTAATAAGATTCTACCATTGATCAACATCACCTTCCAAACGATATACTGATAAGATGACTTTATCATGTTCAGAACATTGAAGAACTGAAAATATTTTTTTCAGTGGTGATAATCCATTGTTCAGCCACTAATGGATCAGAAGACCCACTGAATGAAGGTGGACGCTGCCTCATGAAGGATTCAACCAAATTTTTCTCCTCCCTTTGCTCATTTTGAAGTCCTTCATGATTCATATCTTGAGAAAGTTGTGTGAGCATGGCTACAATATTTTTCATTCCAGCTCCCATAACGTTTGTTTTCTTAGGGGGAAAATCATTGCATTTCCCGTCGCATTCCGCGTTAACATGGTTCCTTCGGGTTCCAGCCATTGACTAAAACCAAAAAGAATAGTGTGAGAAACACTAATTATAATAGGAAAGACACATAATCAAGAATAAAATTTTACACTTAAGGTCTTTTTATAGGTTGTTCATGGCCATTTCTAAAACACTAAGATTGTGTTCTATGCTTAGACATATCCTTAGGTTTCTTACTAAGGCTTTCACATCCTAGATTCCAAAGGTTGACTATACCTTTCCTCTGATACCAATTATAACGACCCATACTTTAAATACATTGTTAATAATTCAAAATTGAAGTACACTTTTACAACATATAACAAAACCATGAAAGGACTGTATAGGTATAGTGTCTTTAGAAACTGGGAAACATAAACAACTGGTTCATAAAGAATCTACATTGTCTCCCATTTATTTTATCATATCTTGAGTCCCTTTTGACATATCTTACTTAATATCCTTCTTCCTGACCTGGGGAAAGGAAAACATACAAAAGGGTGATCTCAAATTCTCAGTAAGGGTAAAAAAAGAAATATCAATCACATCATATTCATAAGAACATATCATTTTGGAAATAATAACCTGCAAAAGAGACCATAATTTCATAACATGGGATAAATAATAGTAGTGAAATGTAATCCCAATAATCATAACTTAAAACATGAAACTTTGTGACATACACACATAATCATAGAGAATAATTTCTTAGTTGTTAAGACTCATAGCCAAGACTATCTTAGCAGACAAAGTCCACTTCTAAACCGAGTCACTCCTCATTTCAGTCCCGTTTCACTAAACCGGATTAACCTGGCATTCCATCCATGTCTATCTCATGAGAAATAAATCTTTACCCAATGCATTGGAGGGAGATATAGGTCCCACCCATCTCATAACGAAACCATTATTATGTGTGCCACAAAATCATAAATCATACATCATAGCATAACCCATGTAATAAAAATGGGATTCTTAAACATCATGACATCATAACATAAATCATATAAGATAAAAGGACTTCATAAAAATAATTCCATCATAACATAATCAAATCAATGTAAAAATAGGTATAGAAACAGAACCCTATATTATCCTAGATGGAAAATAATTTTGATAAAACACTTGAACTCCATTCTTGAGGGAAATATCCTTTCTACTTCAAAAACATTTTCCTTTCTTAACATGTCATATAATTTTGAACTAAAATAAGTTGATTAAAAATAAACATGGGAACTTGTAAACTAAGCTTCATGGAAATAATTTTCTAAAATTCCATTCAGGCCGTATCAGTTAAAAAAACATTCTTCTCGTACTTTGGCCAGAAAAGTCAAAAATTACCTCGTATGAAAAACGACAAAAGATTCCTTTCATATCTTTTACTAAAAACTCACCGAACGGTAAAATTGGATTTAAAAAATTTTAGGTGGATGGAAATAATATTACATATTGAGGAAACATGGATGTGGATGATAAATATTCCCTAGTAAATTATTAAGTATAAAAAATCTCGGATAAAAATGAGATTGTGAGATTTTCCCTTACCTTAGGTCCGATTTTCTTCATAAGTGTATGAACCTCCTTTATAATGATTTAAATAATGTCATTGAATTATTCCAGAATCATACTCATTTTTATGATATCATAAATGGTCATATTCTTATCTTCTTATTATTAATATTTCATTGTTACTTGTTATTCGGGTGTTTATTGATTTTTGTTCTTATGCATGTTTTGTCGAATAAATTCTCATTATTATTTTTAGGTTATAGATACCTCATTTACATAATGGAATTAGTGTAATATATATATCATATTTATTCATTAAATTAATTTATATAATCATTATGCAATGAAGATCATGTAGAACGAGTCGCATCACATAGTGGAGACAGTATTTCGTACGTACGCACGAGCGGTGATATTGTTCCCATGATCGTGGAATTTTATTGGAATGTATGTATACTATTTCAGAATCTATACCACTTTACAATAATCATATATAGTTATTTATTTTCACCATTATACCCATACAAGTAAGGTGGTGGTGGAAAATAGATTACACCACAGTGTGGAGACGGTATTCTGTATGTACGCATGCGTGGTGATTTCATTTTCCGTAGGATGGATAGATGGTGAAATAGGGTTGTTTAATATATATAATAAAATATCAGTATATGATTGATACTGATTTTATTACTTCATAATGAAATAACTAAATAAGAAGAAGTGTAAGAAGAAATAAAGTTGAAAGAATCGGTAATGGACATTACCTCTTCTTTGAAGCGCCTCTTTGAGACCTCCTCTTAGGGTACTAAAAATGGTCTTTGAAGAAGACCAGGACCTCTAGGATGTTTCTAAGGAAGTGGAGAATAGAATTTTGCATGGTTTGGCCGATATTTAAGGCTCAATGTGGTGTGAGGAAGAGAGGTAGGAGGTTCCCTTTTATAAGGGAGGAGAGGGGCTCCTTTGAAAAAACTAAAACTATTATTTTATTATAAAGTCATATTCGGATTTTAATAGCTCCAAATTGATATATTTAGAAGCTAAGGTGGGGATGGGTCTAAATTATCTCATCCAATTGAATTTATACAAGTTTAGGTTTCTATTTTAACCTTATCATTTAAATTTAACTTTAAGTTAGATAATTTTACTTTTACCGTGTCTTTTTGTTTTCTTACACTATAAGGTTAATAAAATTACTATAACAAGCCAAACGAACCCCAAGTTGTTTATTATTAATATATATAACCTTATCTAAGTCATTTGGCTGAACCTTAGATTTTTCTGAATAAAATAATAATTAATAATATAATATTTGTTTTAAAAACTATTTTATGTCAATGTTGACACTATTTGGTAATTGATTTTTGTGATAATCATAACATAAATATTAGTTCTAAAAAAGTTAATTAAATCAGTAATAATAGGTAATATTAACCTAGAAAATTATTTGAATTCATAAAAAGTCTCAAATTACATTTATTTGGGTATTTATAACATCAATTATGTCAATATTTCATTAATAAGATAATTACTACATCATCATTGTGTCATAAATAAATTAAATTATTTAATGTCTAAAAATTAAAAATAAAATACCATTATGTAGGAAATATTTTTATCTTTATAATTAATATTTATAGTATATTTTATCTTATGTATAACCTTATATTAAAAATGATTAAACATTAATTTTAACTATTTTAACCCTTCTTTAAATAAATTAATAATAAATGTCCTATTCTAATCCAAGTGGGCCTAAATGGTCATATTTTATTCCTAAGATTGTTTTTGGTCTAATTACACCTATCCAATAGAATTAGGACAAGTGTTAGGGTAATAATAATATCATTTTTACCCTTAATTACCCTATTTACTTTTAACCGTGGTAAAAAAAGTAAAAAGTTACTATTCACCAAAAATTATTTTCATCTCATTGAACCACATTTTAGTCCATGATATTAACCGTGTCTCTCGGATTTTTGAAATTCCATTCACATAAGCATAAAATTAAGTTTTATGTGAATTTTGAAATTCTCCTAGGAGGTGGGTAAAAGACGGTGAAAAGTTCAATAAAATTTTTATATATCTAAAATTATTATAAAATGAATCCAATGAATTACATTGAACTTATATAGGTATTATGTATCAATTTTGACCTAAAATAAATTTAAATAAAATAAATAATTATTTAAATAAAAAGTCGGTTTTTAAATAGTAACCCAGTGTTTTCACTATTCATCAAAAATTGAAAGTTTTCAGAAAAATACCAAAATTTCACCCTAGGATAATTTTGATATCCGAATCCAAAAATGAAGTCCATTTTGAAAAATAAAATTTACAAAATTTCAAAAATGGATATTACTATTCATAATGGTTAGTTTTAATAATATTTTTATAGCATATCGTTGTTTAGTGAAACTCGGTATTGCGTACGATGCAAGCTATCGAGGAAGGTCGTGATTGCATGTAAAGCAAGTAAAGCTAGTGTTGTGTGTAGTGAAAGATTCCTTTGATGATTTATATAACATAAAAACAAAATATTTCTCATAAAATTCTCGGGTGTTACATCATTAGACTATAATAAATACATTTACACTTCAATAGTTAGATTCCAATATCAAGAATCACTAAGTGATACCACATCTTCTAGGATCTCAGTCTCTCCTTAATCCCTTAAAAGTATGTACTAAAAGTGATGAAAAATAATTATACGAATTTTTTAACAAAAAAATGATATTTGTAATTTAATCTATGTTTCTTCTCCTTCTAGTGTTTTATTTTTTAGTGGCCTTTCTTTCAGAGTTCAAACTTATGTAGAACTACTTCGTGCCTCTAAATACCTTGATCATTCAATTATATCTTCTACTATTCTTTCTTGTAGACTAATTTTGACACTATAAGACATTACCAGAACTGGTGTACATCTAGTGATTCCATCTAAATCATCTAGAGTTCGTTTTATTATTCTATGAATTGAATGTCATCCTCTACGAAGTTCCAATCATTGTATAAGACCCTCTCATTTAAGATAATATATTGATATCTAACTATCTTTTTAGGATTTTCATAAAAAATCCAATTACCAAATTTATGATCTCAATTTCCCACAAACATACAAATATCGTACTTATTTCCATGCTTATCCCTCTGCATAGAATCCATCAAAACATATGAAAGACTTCTGTGAATTTTTAAAAGATGGATTTTTTATGGTTTACGAAACCAAAACTACTAAAGAATATCCTTCCATAATAGTTCCAATTAACTTCATTAACAAGATACATAATATAATTTAGTGTTTCTATCACACTTAGATTTTTTTCAACCATTGTTTCATAGTACCTTTTGTATCTTGGTTTTTCTCATGAGTTCTGGTTGTACCTGGGGTTAAATTTTGAAGTGTTTCTTTGTCTAGTTTTTATTACATTGTTCATCCTCACTTAATTTGAGATTTTTTGGAAAAAATTTTGGATTTTTGTCTTGGTAGTGGATTGCATATGGTTTGTGCATAGTTTCATAAATCGTGTGATCGGGCCAAGGTAATTGTGTAGTAGATGTTGGTTTTGGATAGAAGTTGTCATGTTATTTGTGCATGGAAAGTCAAATAGTGTGGGATGGTCATGCTATCAATCATTTCTCAAGTAGTGTTTACCACACAATTCATGCAATATTTGTTAAACTATATTGAAAAACCATGCATGTTTCCCATATCTAAAATTTTACTAAATTCCATGTTTTCCACTTTTGGGATTTTAACCCAAAACGCCCCTTCCTCCCCTCTCCTAGTTCATGAAACCCTTAGTTGATATCCCCCTTTCTCTCTAAGCTTCCTTCTTCCTCATTTTGTATAGATATATGATTTATTCAATATCTTGGGCTAGATCTTCAAGGTTATTCCCCTCTTCTCTTCACCCTCTCCATATTTCTTTCTTTTTATCTTGAGATTTTCTTCTCCTATGGTCATTTTGATATATGGTTATGGTTTTACTTAATTTAGTTTATGGGTTTTGTGTGTTTAGGGTTCCTCTTCATAGATCATGGGTTATAGAAACCTTTTGGGGTGATTTCATGTATGCGCTGTTAATGTGCTATAGATTTGAGGTAGGTTTCCCATTTTACTTTCCTTTATATTTTAAGATTCATTAATTTCATTCTTTTCACAAATCACTTGAATATTAAATATTAACATTTGATACTTGAAATAATATTTGGGTGTGAAAAATGGTCGTTGTATTCTTGTTTTGTGATAAATAGTACTGTTTTGTGAAATATTCCACACCAAGTGTTTGACAAAATGTTCGGATAAAATTTATAAGTGATTTTTGTTATAAAAAACAATGTTTGGATCTGTAAATATATTTTTGGCATGTGAAATGATGTTCTGGGTTCCTTTTATGGGTTCCCCAAGGGGTTTTTATTTTAAAGGGAATGTGTATTGGCTTTCAAATGAGGTTTTCCATGTGATAATAGTTAGTGGACTCTTTGGAATTTTGGTAAGAATGGTTTTTTATGAAAATGAAATGTGATTAATTTGATGGAACTATTTTATAAGATATTTTTAAATTTAATGTGGTGTATTTTCATCTTTTTTTAAAGGTGATTTCGTTCTTTGAAAAGGGATGGATTGTAAATTCTTTTTAAGGACCACTTGGCATTTTTTGGAAATAGAGAAAGTGTTTATTATGAAAACTCTCCTTGGATAATTCTTTTTTCATGTCTAAATTGAGTGGGTGGGATGTATTTGAAGTGTAAATACTCATAACCCATTTACTTGTGTGAAAGAGGATTTCCTCAGTATGGAATCCTTATGATCTATATTTTGAGGGGTAATAGATTGTTCATTATAGTGGTTCAGGGTGATGTGTGTTGTTTGATTATATATATATATATATATATATATATATATATATATATGAATTTTATTGGATGATCGGTTGGCTCACCCATCTTCTATACTCCTGACATGTTTAACCTGGCATTGCTATTGAATTTTCTAAGAATTATTTCTATACTGGTCAGATTACACACTAGATAGTGGCCCATAGTAGGTGGATATATGTTGGGTTTTTTACTATGGGAATTTCTCCTCAGTATCTCCCATGTTGGGGTTGGCCGATAGTGTTAGGGTTCTTTTGATTTCATTGTGTGAGGCATGATTATAGGGATTATTCATCTGGTATTAGTATGTTCTTGATTATTCATGTGCTCAAACGTTTCACCCATGTCTATTGGCACTTGGTTATTTGATATGAATGATTGGTTTGTTACTCTTATGTGCTTATTTCCCATTTACCTTGCTGTATGATTATTGTGCTTGTCACCTTGAGCATGATGGTTTCTAAAATTCAAAAAAATGTTTTCAAGTGTTTAAGGAAAATGTTTTTTGGAAAGGTTTTGTACTCTTACTCTCCTTTATAAATGAAATGTCACCTTTATATTTTAAAATAAATATGGTTCCTCCTTTTTAGATTGTTGTTTTAAATGGTAAAAAGGGAAATGAATCGTGTTTTATTTTGAATTGGAAAATGTGTGTAGGGGATTGATTTTATATATTTTATTTCAAACCTAGAGTTGAAGTTTCTGTTATTTTAAAGGAAGTGCATTGGGAATAGATTTTTTTGGCACACCTACTGAGTTTTAATACTCACGCCTATAGTTCTTATTGCATTTATCTTGTGTTCCGGGTTCATCTTATTATTAATCTTCATGGGTGATGATTGCTCTTGGTATCTAAGAGTGATTCTCAGGGTCACATGGAGTTGTTTGGTTGAAAGGTTTCAGTTTGGGTTTTATTATATAGTTTCGTTATATTTTTATATTCTTGTATAAAAGATGTTCAGTTTGGAGATAGTTGTATTTATTGGGTTTCATTGTTTATTTTTGTTGTTTATTTTATTTATTATTAATCAAAATCAATCCCTTTTCTTAATATATTGATGCTCGTCACTAGTTTCCTACTCATGGGGATTGGGAATGCCCTCTGGGTGATTCCATGAATTGGATCAGGTGATTGTTTTGGGGTCAACCCATGTTGGTTCATGGAAAAATGGTATCTGAGTAGTTTGGATCTTATAGGACCTTGCTTTTTAGATAACCGTTTTGTATTTGGGAATGTCAAGGTAGATGGAATAGGAATTTTAGGACTCGATAGGTATAAATGGGAAGTATTTCATGAACCCTTACTCATTCTGATCCTTGGGTTTCCATAGGAAGTATAATTTTTTTAGTTTCTATGGTCTTTTTAAATATTTTGTTGTTTGGGATATGAAATGGGGGTTGGGATAGTGGTCTCTGTGATCTCACGGGGCTTGTAAATCCATGTGGATCTAGGGGAATAGTCTTAGAAAACTCTCTTAGATGATGTAATGTTTGGAATATGGCCACCAAACATAGGTTCAAGTCACCCATCAACACTAGTTCCTTCTTGTTAGTTGTTTTGGGTATCCCAAGATTCTAAAAAATTATTTTGAAAACTCTTGTTTGGGAATATTGAAAGTGGGGTTCTTAGTGATGATGGTTGGATTTTTGGAAAGTGGGACCAATAATTTTCAAAATTAACATTGTGAGAGAATTTATAAAAATGAATTTTTATAAGATGACCTCTTGGGGTAAAATGGAAAGTATTTAATGATATTTGAATTTTATAATAAAAACACGGGGTTTGTAGAAAATGGTTGTTTGAAGGTGCATCTTTGTTTTTGAAGTTGTTTTAAATTAAAAGGATTGGGTTTTTAATTAAATGGTTTTTGATGCAATGAGATTTGTTGAGCTACTATAAAATGTTTTGAATGAAACGACAATTGAATATTTGGATGGAAATTCAGGGGATTTTGTTTTTGAGTATGTTGGAATGGATTGAAACATTGAATCTAAAAATTGATTTTACTTGGTAGTTAGTGAGCCTTTAAAATATTCATGAATTTTTTAAATGTTTTGAATTTTTTTTTGGAAAATAATAATTGTTTTACCTTTTGTGTGTTCCATGAGTGCTCACATACATAGATATGTGCAGGAAGTGGTTGGATGATGATGTGGTAAGAGAGTGCCCGGTATGGAATGAGTTGATATGTGCTCAGATTGGTATGGAAATATGTATGTGAGTGAGACACTATGAAATACCATTGGTGATTGAGAAAAATCCTCCAAGTTTCTTTTCTTTTTCAAAAGTATTTTTAAGCTGGAAATTGTGGTGTTTTTGTAATCCAATGGTTGTGTGGAATATTTTTCTATGATTCTGGAGTATTGGTTATTTGGTGTGATTTTTCATGACTTGGAGTTGTTGTTTATGTTGTGTTCTAAGATTGAAATTTTTTGGTATTATGATCTTGAAGCAGTGTTTTATGTGTCTCCAGAAAGGTTTTGGGAATCTTTAAGAAGGTTTGGATAGAGCTCTTAGTTTTATCGTTGCCATGTGTTCTACCCCGTAGAGATTTAATAGATATTTGTGAGGAAACTATGGGTGATTACCCATTTGAAATAATTCCAATTTATCAACATAAGTATTTTTTTCTTGAGTTTCAAAAGTTAAATCCACCTCTTTGAAGGATACCTCAACCCGTTTGTTGGAGTAGAGAGTTGTTTATGATAAATTTAAAGTGCCTTCTAATTATGATGATCCTTTCAGTTGTAGTAGTTACTCTTAGTGGTGTTTGGTATGTTTCGTCCAGTTCCTTGTCCATTATACTCCTTATTCTGAGTGATAAATAATGGTGTGTGTTTATCCAAGTACCTATTTGGGTAAAAATATGGTTTTTGGGAAAGTGTGTTTCTTGGCGTGTCTTGATCTTCGGCTTTTTGCTTGGAGTTTCATGTGGCCACTTTGGGAACCAAAATAGGAGTTCTTATTTGGGATTAACAGCTTCTAACTGTGTACCAGTGCATGCCTCAAACATCAGAGCTAAAGCCAAAGGCCTCATAGTGAATCTAGAAGATAGTCACTAATCCTGGGGGAGTGGGGTGTTTGGATAATATTGTGTTTATACCATTGTGGTGAAGAAGTTTTTATATTTCTATTGTGGTTTCTCTATCACTATGAATGTATCTGATGAGTTTTCCATGTGTGGAAGGGCTATGTGAATCTATTGTGGCTTTGGTTTGTGTTCATCCATAGGTTATGAGTTGGGGTTAGTTGTCGTCTGGATTAGGGTTCCTCTTATTGGTCCCCTTCCCTCCCCTCCCCTTGTGGTGATGATTTTTGGTCTGTGCAGGGAAGTTTTAATGTTTTTTTAATATTATTAGTTATTAATGGTGGGGAGAGACACTATGGGTCTCATTGAAAATTATTCTGTGATAAATCAGTACTATGTTGATTCTAATAGTGGGGAGTCTATTCAGGTCTCCCCTGTTGGTGATCTGTTTTGTTTTGGTTTTGGTGTTAGTTTGGTTGATGAGGATTTCTTTTGATGTTGTTTGATTTTTAAGTTTTCTTTTTTGCATTGGGAAACTATTAGCCTTTTTCGAGTGTTCCAAATGGTTATGTTAAAAGTACGGTTTGGAAGGTGGTAGCTTCAATTCCCCATTGATTCTTAGGAAGTGTGTCCGGTTTGTTGGACTGTTTCGGTCAAGAGAAAAAATTTCTATTTGAAATTATTATGATATTTTTAGGTCTAGGGGTTAGATCTTCTAGTTTTTACAATCATTAGTCATTGATGGATCAACTACAAAATGTTGTGGCTTTCTGGGGGCAGAAAGTACTATGGGGGTAGAATTTTCACACTTGTATTTTTGTTTTTATTCTTTCTTCCATAATACATTTTTGCCCTTAGTTTTTCTCCTAATTTTCAATTGTGATGGGGATTAAATTTTGAATGGTTTCTTTGTATTGTTTTTATCCCATGTTTTATCTTTAGTTCATTTGAGAGTTCATGGAGAAAATTTCGGATTTTTTTCTTTATAATGGCCTATGCATGGTTAGTGCACGGTTTCATAAACTATGCAGCCAAGACCAAGTAACCATGTGCTAGGTGTTGGTTTTGGAAAGAATTTATCACAAGGTTTGTGCATGGTGAGACAAACTGTGTGGGGTGGTCATGCGATCGATCTTATCTCAGGTGGTGACTACCGCATGGTTGGTGCGTGGTTTGGTAAACTGTGTGGCCAAACTATGAAAGTTTCTCATATCTAAATTTTTTGTGAAATTCCAAGTTTTCCCCTTTCGGGATTTTAACCCAAAACAACCCTTCTTCCCCTCTCCTGGTTTGTGTGACCCTAAGGGGATCTCCCCTTACTCTCTAAGACTCCCTATTTTTATTCTGGTGTAGATCTAGGATTTCTTCATGATTATGGGCTAGATGTTCAAGGTATTTCCTATATTCTCATCTCCATCTCCCTCTTTCCATATTTTTATCTTGATTCGTTCATTTCTCAAAGTCATTTAGATATAGGTTTTTGGTTTACCTTGATTTATTTTGTGTTTTTGTTTTGTTTTTAGGGTTCCTCTTCATAGATCTTGGGTTTTGTAACCCTCATAGGGTGATTTCGGGTGGGCATTTCCCATGCCCCATGGATTTCCAGTAGGTTTCCCTTTGCACTTGACTTTATAATTTAAGATTCATTAGTTTCATGCTTTTCACACCTTCCTTGAATATTAAATATTTTAATATGATCCTTGAAATAATTCTTGGGTGTTAAAATGGTTATTGTATCCTTGTTTTGTGATAAATAGTATTTTTTGCTAAATATTTCACACTAAGTGTTTGATAAAATGTTTGGATATCATTAATAAGTGATTTTTGATATAAAAAGTATGGTTTGTATTTTTAAATATATTGGTGTCATGTGAAATGATGTTTTGGGTTCCATTTATGAGTTCCCTAAGGTGTTTTAATTTTAAATTGAATGTGTATTTGCTTTTAAATGTGGTTTTTCTTGTGATAATGGTTATTGGACCGTTTTTCACTTTGATA
Organism: Viscum album; assembly: GCA_963277665.1. NCBI lineage: Eukaryota > Viridiplantae > Streptophyta > Magnoliopsida > Santalales > Viscaceae > Viscum > Viscum album. Next base: position 1,904,954,388 of record OY728152.1, on the reverse strand, counting down.
AGAATGGTTTTTTCATAAAAATGAAATGTGATTACTTTGATGGAATTTTTTTCAAACAGATTTTGAAATGGAAAGGGGTGTATATGTATCTTTTTGGAAGGGTGATTTGGTTCTTTGAAAAATGATGGCTTGTAAATTTTTCTTAAGGATTATTTTACATTATTGTGGAAATAGTGAAAGTGTTTATTATGAAAACACTCCTTGGATAATAATTTTTCCATGTTTATATTGAACGGGTGGGGTGTCCTTGCTTTGGAAATCCTCAAGACCCATTTACTTTTGTGATATATGATTTCCTCATTATGTACTCCTTATGATCTATATTTTTGAGAGGCAATATATTGGTCCTTGGAGTGGTTCAAGGTGATTCCTATTGTTTGATATATATATATATATATATATATATATATATATATATCTGTGTGTGTGTGTGTGTGAATGTGATTGTATGCTCAGCCAGCATTGGTTAGATCACCCCTATTCTATACTCTTTAAATGGTGAACCTAGCATAGCTATTGAATTTTCTAATAATGATTGATGAAATGGTCAGATTACACACTAGATAGTGGCCCATAGTAGGCGGATATATTTCTGGTATATTACTAAGGTATTTTCCCCTCATCCTGACCCAAGTTGGGGGTGGCTGAGAGAGTTAGTGAACGTTTGATTTCATCGTACAAGGCTTTCTTTTTTGGGATGAGTAATCATGTATTAGTATGTTCTAGATTATTAACGAGCTCCTAGGTTTCATCCATTTCTATTGGAAATTGGTTATTTTAGATGAATGATTTGTTGGTTACTCTTATGTGATTATTTCCCATTTCCCTTATTGTATTATTATTGTTCTTGTCTCCTTGAGCATGATGGTTTCTGGCTAAAATTGTCAAAAATGATTTCAAGTGTTTAGGGAAAAATGTTTTGGAAAGATTTTTTACTCTTACCCTCATTTATAAATGAAATGTCACCTTTCTATTTTAAAATACATATAGTTTCTCCTTTTTATTTTGTGGTTTTAAATTATAAAAATTGGAAATGGATCATGTTTAGTTTTGAATTGGAAAATTTGTGTAAAATCTCACTTTTATATATTGTATTTCAAACCTAAAGTTGATGTTTATCTTATTTTAATGTAAGTGTATTGGGAATATATTGTTTGAGCATGCCTACTAACTCATTCCTATAATTCTTCTTGTTTTCAGCTTGTGATGCAGGTTCTACTTGGTATTGATCATCATGGGAGATAATTGTTCTTGGTATCGGAGAGTGACCCTCGGGGTCACATGAAGATGTTGGGTTATTAGGTTTCAGTTTGGTTTTAATTGTATAGTTTGGTTGTATCTGTTGGGATACATTTTTTATTTCTGTCATTTAGATTATTTATTATTAGGTGAATTTTTTTCCTTTTTTATTGTGTTGATGATTTAAACTAGTTTTCATCCCATGGAGATTGGGAATTCTATTAAATCCATGTCGCGGATCAGCTCAGGTGACCAGTTCAGGGTCAACCTGGGTTGATTCGTGATTGTTTCCATCTAAATTTCATTAAATATATTAGAGTGAAACCTCATGATTAGTTCCTTTCAATAATTTTTTCAGTCATTCTTTCAATAATACAATTTTATTTCAGTGTTCTAGGCATATTTTTCTCATTATATATTCATTTATCTGGGAAGATGTGTTTTAATTACCATCCAATATATTGACACCAATTATCTAACCTAAGGAATTTAAGCCTTCTTCCAATATTCCTTTCAACCATTTTTTTTCAATTTAGTGAAAACACAAAAAAATTTGACTTGTTATTCAAGAAGTACACCCACAATGTTCTTGTTGCATCATAAAAAAATGTGAAAATGTATAAGAAACCACTAGGAGAATGAACTCGGGCTAGCCCCCAAGTATCAAAATCAGCCTATTCAAGTTTCTAATATTTTAATTTACTTCGGTTCAAATTAAATTACACTTTCCTCTATTTCTTGATTATAAAACTCTCACAATTTCTGATATTTGTATGATTGAGATTTAGTACACACTTTTCCTCTAGAACTTTTATATTCTTCACACTAAGAATACCAAGTCGATAATGAAATAGAATTAAACTTTTAGAAGTTATCATTTCATCCATAAAACTTCTGTCATATCTTTCAGTCAGAAATAGGGACTCACTATGAACTCCCCTTGTAATAACCATTGATCCTTAGGTAACTTTCGATAAACTATTATCAATTATTATTCCATGTCCTTCTTCATATAGATTTTAAATGCAAATGAGATGTTTTAATAAACATGGTATGTGTCTCACTCCATTAAGTATAAGGAAGTTCCCATTCAGTATCTAGATATTCCCAAAACCCATTAAAATAAATTAAATATTCTCATCATCTACTAAGTTTACCTTTACTAATCTTCTAAATATATAACTCCCCATAAACCCATGTTCTGATGTGGAATGTAATGACAATCTAGAATCAACCAACCATGATTCCATTGGATCATTGAAACTTAATATAAAGTTGTTACTTTATTCTATCAACTTTAAATGACTAAAACATTAGGAAGATGTTATTACAGAAATAATGTTGTGGTCTTTAAAATATTTCTTGAGATTCCCCCTCCTTCTTTAATTCTATCATATAGTTCTCTGTTGTGTAGATTTACCTCTACCCTTATCTCTGGACTTCCTTTATTTTTTTCACCTCAAATTATGGTTGGCTGAAGGTCCTCTACCTTTTGTATCCATTTAGTTTTTTAGAGGTTCATGGATATACCTCCACCTAATATATTCATTCAGGATTAAGATTTTTACATCCACAAATACTAAGTCAAATTTCCTGGTATAATTAATGACAACAGTACCCCTCTACTCCCAACTCTCAAATAGTAATTATAGTTACCAAAATTCCCAAAAATCATTTATAAAATTGACTTTAACTTACTCAAGCGAACTCTTGGTAATTTTAAGATCATTAGCATGGTCTATAGCTGGTCTTTATTTTGACAATATCATTCTAAACTACTTGTTCTTTGTAATAATTTTATGTATATAGGTCGAGTTATCATATATGTCTAAAAGGGATATCAATGTTCTTTTATTGTTTCCTTCTCCTAGATGTTTAGTGTAATATACCTTATTGTAGACATCTAAATCAATTTGGATGATTTATAATCCATTCATTCCCATTCAATTTTCTCCATATTCTCTATTTATATTGTAGTTATCAAAACATCTAGGACCTTTTAGATGAGATAATATTCAATTTTTATCATCTAGAATCCAAATTAATTTCTTACAAACTTATCAACCCTGATCATTCCTTATTATTATTACATTACATTCATATAACAACACACACTAAATTAAAATAACATCAAGTTATAAAATGAAGTAAAGATAAATTAGCATGATAAGTTTTTATTGAACCAAACTATGATGAAAATTTATGGGTAGGTTGTGATGGTCCTATTTTATGTATAAAATTTTTAAAGCTAAATTCATTAATTTTTCTAATTATTAAGTAATTATTCAAAATTATTCGTTGTTTTAGATTATTTATGGGTACAAAGAATTTAAATATGGAAATAGATAAAAAAATAAATTAATATAATTTTGAAGAATAATTATGTAATCAAAATTAGATGTTTTTTCAGGTGAAAAATGTGTCCTAACCCACTGGATAAATAATTCATGGGATATAATAACACACACACATGTAAATTCATGTTTCATATTTCAAAGGAGAAAGAAAGTTCTCCTCAAGAATGTAGGTGAAGGGAATGTATGTGCATGCTCATGTGGAAAGAAGTTATGGCATGGTTCGGTACCATGGAAGGTCAATGAGATAAGAAAGGAAAATGTTAAATGATATAATAGACTCAGACTATGGGAAAGATCAATATGGGAAGAAACTTCACATGGGTAATTTTACACTTTCAAAATCAGTTCCATTTTACTTCATCACCTATGTCATCTCACTTGCAATGATATTTTTCACCGCAGTCCTACGATTTTCATCTTCGGTTATCTATTTATATTGAGGGGGAATTGATGTCTACATTACTATTTTAAATATAAACACATCACGTGATGTGATTTTTTCCATAATATCTTGGTTAGGATGATATAATGTTTTTTATTACATCATAGTCATCTGGTTTTCACTATGAATGTGTGCAGAAATGGGGGGGTTAAAGTTGTAGGAGGACATGTGAATTGGGGTTTTATCTCTACACCATAGCTAATAAAGTAAAAGCATGTACGGGGAGGCTATATTTTATGGTTTCACTATTCCATAGGTATGTGGTGTTTTATAATGGATCGGGAATTTCATTTAGAGATACATTACAACATAGGATCTATTACGTGTGTCATAGTTGGAATTTAAAGGGTATGATCTAAAATAAGTTTGAATTTTTAGTATAGGGAGTGTTTTATGTCATGTAGAATGTGATTACGACATCGGGAAGAGTTTTTTATCAAGGGAGATCTGTGTTTTGGTCCCAAGCTTTGTCATTGTATTTTTTTAGAGGATAAATTAGTGGAGGTCAATATCACAAGACCCATTATCCTTGCTAGATATTTTGTATCTATAATGATATAAAAGTTCGATAAATTCACCTTATGCACATGTTAGACTATTTGTTTTATGTAATATTAAAGAAATATACACATGGAGTTTTATACATATCCACGGGTAATATGATGCAAGATTCAAGGAAGAGAGAAACAATATGTATTAATAGATATATGGGAGATATAAAGCTATATCATGGAGAATTATTTTTTATATAAGGTGGTCTACTATACACGGGAAGGGGATGGTCAATTTGGAGGCTTGAGGAGTGAGAGTGACCTCAATCATTAGTGTGGGTGAATAATTTTGGTTTCCTTTTCCTTTTTGATTTTTTTCATAAAATAGTGGAACTTATAAATTTTTTGTTACAATAAATTCATGTTAAGTGTTTTATCATTACTAAACAATTTTATTTTATTTTAGTTCTTTTTATTCCCTTCATCATGATACATAGTTTATTAAAGTGAAATCATCACTCAACCATGAGTGGGTAAGATTATTATGGGAGGAATAATTTATGAAAAAAGATGTGTATAAAATGATTTTCAATGTGGCCAAAGAGAGTGGGGAGTGAGATATGATTTAACTTCATCTTTTTTCTTTAATACAAAGATCAGTGTGTCTTAATTGGTTATATTACAATGGGAAAATGGATCAATGGGATATGTTAGTTTTAGTTTTATCCAAAAAAGTAGATATTGATAACCCAAGAAGTCTCAAAACAATTAATTTAATTAGTTTAAAAAGTTTATTTGAGTTTTCATAAATAATGAAAAACCAACCTTGGATATAAATATACCCAATAATCATTCTATTTTTTTCATTTATTTTAGTTTACTACTCAATTATTTTACCTAATTTAATTTCTTTTAGTTTAGTTTCGTCCACAATTTTGTGATATGTTTGTGAAAACCTAACAATTTGATTAGTGATCATAATTTTTATTTATTATTCCTTATGTTATCAACCTCATAATTCTACTATAATATATTTTTAGATTAATATTCAGATTTAGAAAAATTATATGTTCTATACTTTGGTATACCATCATAAGTAATGACACTGTTGATACCAATCATGTTTTTTGCACCATTTACAAGGAACTCAAAAACTTGTGATGGTCGATGAATTAGTTTCTTTTATATTTTGTTTAAATTTTATTATTGGGTTATTTTATCATTTTTATAAAAAAAATAAAATGAATATTGACTAAATGTTATAGGTTTTAAAATCTCATCATGGTCCTTTTTTTATGACCTATTCCCAAACTCTTGGGTTCGATGCTGAAAAGACGTACATTGCAAACTAACTTTCATACAAAGTAAGACACCCTAAGATAAACTTGCATGTGTTTTACATTAATTCAATAATTTGAACATTATATCTCATAAATTTTCACACAATCACATAAAAAAACATTTTAATGTACTTTGATATTAGATACATAAAAATATTATTTCACATATTTCTGAACATTTTTCAAAAAGCGTATCGTACTAGACTTCCTTCTAGACATCTTATATGTTATACTCATCTTCATAACCATGGAAATGTAAAAACATAATAAAGGGTGATCTCAAACACTCAATAATGGAAATGTTTTAAATATATAATAATGGTTTAGACCATAATCATGTAATAAAACGTGATCATGGGAGAAATATCTTATTAAAAATAACATGGAACAATAAGATTTTTCCCAACGGCATAATAGAAGGACATAAAATCTAAAATGATAAAACATACACCATGGAATAAGAGTATATAATCAAGATTAAATATTAATGATCCATTAATAAAAATATAGGAATATAATGAATAAATGTTTCAAAAGAATAATCATAGTAAATAAAACATTTTTAACATTTCTATTAACATTTTTTCAACACTCAATCTTGTGAACATAGATAACTGCATCATGAACACACTCAATTTTTTGAATATAAAAAATGGCATAATGTCCATGATCAAACTTGTAAAATTATATAACTACATTTTTTCCATGATAAATCTTGTAAGCATAGATAATTTCATCATATCAACACTCAATCATGTGAACACAGTTAAACACAATGTTTCCATGCTCAATATTGTAAACATAGATAACTGCATCATATCCACTCTCATTCTTTTAAACATAGCTGACCAAATTGTGTTTACAATCAATATTAAGAACATATACAATTCTATAATTTCCACACTCAATATTTTGAACATATATAACTACATCATGTTCATTATTAAACATGTGAAAATAGATAATTGCATCATTTCCATGCTCAATCTTATAAATATAGCTAACCACATAATGTCCATGCTCAATATAATTGTCTCATTAGATATAAAACCCTAACCAAGGAATTGGAGGGATATAGGGCCCCACATATTACATGATGATAATACATAAGTATTTTTTCTATAAATAATCAATCATGTATCATATCATGATGAAACCATGGAAATAAAAAATGTTTCTTAACATTTTTGAATGGTATCACATAAAATTATCTTCACAATTAGATCGGTTGACACTATAAATTCAATGATTGAGAAGGGTTATTTTACAAGTTCATATAAAGATTAATTCATGAAACATTGTTCTAAAGTAGAAAGATATTTTTTGAGATAAATAGGAAAATTTAAATGAATAATAAAAAATTCCATAACACATTTTTGACATTATCAAAAAAAATAAAGTTATAGGTCACCTTCAGAAGTTTCTTTAAAGAAGTTGTAATTAAAAAATTTAAAATATTTGAAACATAATCTCAATAATGTATCCTTGAAAAATACATAATGGTTTTATAGTTAATATATGTATTGGAATATAAAACATATAATCATGAAATGAAAAAAAAATTAAAAAATTAAAATTAGTTTTTTGAAACCCACATATTAAAAGGGATAATAAAACATTACATTGAAAATAGGTAAATATAAATAAGGATATCATTTGACATAATAAATATTATAGTTTTAAAATAATAAATGAAAATATTTTTGTAAATAAATAATATGATTATGGAAGAAAATAGATTTTAAATAGGATAAGAAATATTATTAATAACATTGTTTTATTATATGAAATCAATTCATTAATGAATAATATTGGAATTAAAATTTTCATTTTAACATCATATGGAGAAAGTGACATAAAATAAAACTTGATTTTTTAATAACCCGAAAACAAAAAAAAATTAAATAATAATCTTATAAATCACCGAAATGGAGTTCAGTTAACAAAATAGTTATAAATTTAGTAAATATTGTATCAAAAGAGTTGGAAGGAGGTATTCATTAATATTAATGTGAATTGCATAAATAAAAATTTATTTTTAATAATAATAATAAATAATTTTTTAGTACGTACACCTTATATAATAATAGGTTCATAACATAAAAACATGCCTTGATAAAGGTTAATTGATAAGAAAATCCTTACCTTAACTCTTGAATTCCATGAAAGCACTTTAACCTACTATATAATGAATATTAATATCCTAATTATTAATTTAATAACCTTATAAATATATAATAATTCTTATATAATTTATTTATAATAATTATCCACATGTTTATTAGTTAGTTTAGTTTATTTTCATCATCGGATGTTAATAATTTTGTTTGTTTTGTGCTTGTTTCTTAATGTAGAAACTGATCTGCTTTCTTTTGTAAAAAGTTCATCATTCCTTGATTATTAAAGGTACCAAATTATAATTTCCATAATAATTTATAATGTTCTAATATTATTTTATGAGTGTTTTAGTTATCATTCTTGGAGATGAAAATGATGATGAGCTTATTTCGTGTAATTTACTAATATCAGTGTGTTACTTTATAATGATCAGTGATTTTTGTGTCATCCTTTTAGAACCATATTCATGATGTATATTACACCTTAATATCATATATATATATATATATATATATATCAAAAAAACTTTTAGAATCATCCATGTGATGTGGTGATGAAAATGAAACACATTGTCCCTGGAGATGGTACTTCACAACTACACACAAGCGATGTTCTCAATTTCTAATTAATTTCAAGGGATGGATGTGGATAATTATTTTATATTTAAATAATATATGTTAAAAATATCATATTTATTCACTAAATTAATTCTTATAACCGTTCATGAAATTTAGTGATGAAAATCAAAATATTTCATTCATGCAGGTGGTAGTTTTTACATAACATGAACGACATTTTCATTTTTTGAATGGTTGAGAGGAAGGTAGAAAATGATTATTACATAAAAACAATATAATTAAATAATAAATATTAAATTTATTAAATTATTTTAGAAAAAGTATAATATATTTGGTTTTGGTATAATTAGAATGAAAGAAATAGAAATGAAAAAGGAGTGATTGTAAGTTTTTTCCTTGCTCCAAGAAAAAACTACTTTGAAAATTAGATTAAGCCTTTAAGTGGTTATATTTTTATTATATAAGTACATATTGGACTATATATGAGTGTTATAGAGTAATTTTGGAATATTTGTTTGAACCAAGATGCTTAAGGTGTGAGGAGAAGTGGGGTGGTGAAGGGATCCATTTATAAGTGAGAGTTTATAATAAAAAAGATCTATTCAAGAATAGTGGCTCAAAAATTGGAAAATAATAGTTAGTAGATTATTTTAGGAAAATAAATCCCTAAAACACTCAATTGGAGTAATATTTTTAATATTTCTTATGTCTATTTCCCTTAGATTTAACCCTTTTACCATCCTAATTTTTACCATATTAACTAAATTTTAACAAGTAATTTATTTTTTATGCATAAAAAATGGACCTTATTACATAATTTTTACCATATGATTCAAAATATGAAATAAAATTTATTATATAAATTTTATAAAAGTGGTAAAAATTAATTATAAAATAATAAATTTATAACACATTAGAATTTTTTTTAGAAAAGAAATATAAATTAAATTGTAATATGGAAAAATAGGCTTGTAAATTAAACATAATATTTTTAAATGTATAATTGTAATTATTAAATAAATATTTTGTTGAGAAAAAATTTTCATAAATTTAAGTTATACTTATATCCTTATGATTTCATAAAAGTCACTGTATTTGTAAAAATAGTATTTTCACTATTCACCTAAAAAACTATGATTTTGGGAAAATTCCAAAAAATATTCCTAAGAAAATATTGTAATTTTGAATATGAAAATTAAGTTAATTTTTTCAATTTAAAAACTATAGAATTTATGAATTTTACATTTCAATGGAAACATAAAATATAATGAAATTTTTTTTATAAGAAAATGAATTTTTCCAATATTAATTATTATTCTTATTTTCTATAAACTTTTCATTAGTATTAATATATTATACATATAAATAATATATTATCATATTTTAAATATATTTTACTTATATACTTGAAATAAAAATTAACAGTACAATAATATCTAATTTAAAAAAAATACATTTTTAAGAATAAAATTATCTTATTAGTTAAGATATACTAATTAAATTTCATTAGTGAATTATTATTAAAATTGAAATTTATTTTTCTTTATAAATATATTTCATAATTATATTTCCTATACTTATAATTAAAAATTAAATTGATACATTACAATGGTTATATTTATATTAATAAAATGTGTCACGTATTGTTTTGGTTTGGTGTTGTGAGCAAAACAAATAAATTAGACATAATATTTAATTCGAATAAAAGTGAAACAAAATCATGGGGTGTTACATTCTCTCCCATTAAATAAATTATGTCCATGAAATTTCAATTATCACTTACTAATAAAAAAATTTATGGGTGTATAAAAGATATACATGACTCAATATAAAATTTTTAAGGAGATATTAACAATAAAAAATGAGGAAAAATATCTTTTTTCTCAAGAACTGGGTTATTCCCTAATATTTATTTTTTTCTCCATTAATAGCATCTAAAAATCAATCATGATTGGGTGTCATGAATCCCATAATAGTATTATTTTTCATAGATATTTCATAGTTATACTTAAAAATAAATGATCATAGGTTGATTTGAAATATGAAATAATATTTTCCTATTTTGGTAATAAATATGGAGCTTTTGTAGAGATAGAAGATACATTTCCAAAATCAAATCTAGTTTATCCAAATGAATAATTAATAATATTTATATGATTCATATTCCCATAAACATCATCTTTGGATATAATAATCATATAACCTTATGATATCTTAGATAATTAAATTAACTGGGTGGTGATTTAATGCTATTTGAAAACTTCCTAGATATACTAAGGTTCTTGGAATAAAAATACCAATATACCTCCACAACACTAGATTCAACTCTAAGTGTTCCTTAATTATCATTATCCATTTCCATAGTATTCATTTCATAATTTATTATTTATTCCCTTGGTCGTGATGGTTATTAGGCTCTACTATCCTCATTTTCCCTTAGATTAGGTCATTGATTTTTATGATGCCCAAACTCTTTGTATTTTAAGAATTTAAGTGTGGTTGGTCTTTTTGTTGGGACCTTTAAACATTCGATTTTATTTTCTAACATCTTTATCTCTCTTCAACAATCATGACCTCAATATCCAATCCTTCCACACATGAAACATTTTATTATTTCTTTAGGACATTCCTATGGGTAATTTTTACAACATTATTTATGTGTACGAAGTTTAATCTTCTTTCCTCCATGGTCATTTTCAGCTAAACATATATAAAACTCTATCATTATATCCTTTGGTGGGTGTAGGAGTATTTTATCATTTATGTTTATAATCATAACTTATGATATCTAGGTGAGCATGACCCTAATATTTTCAATTCCATATTCCATATCATTTGGTTTCTCATCTGGACAATCATCACATTGTACCTCGTATCCCTTGTTAAATTAATTTAAATTTTCATTAGTCATTAATTAAATAAACAAAAAATTTAGGTATTATAATAATTAAATTAATAAACTTGTAATAGTCAACTATAATCTTTAAAGAAGTAACTCATAAAGGATATGCATAATATAACATTTGAATCTGAAATTTTCAATATAGGTTACTCATGGTCATATTATTATTAGGTTCTCTAACCTAAATAGTTGTATTTTATATCCTCAAATTTTATTTAAATTATTTATAATAATTCGTAAAATTAAATTGAATTACCAATGAATTTACCTTGGGGTGTTAAACTAGGTGTACAGTTACGCCCACTTGTCATGCATTGAGTTAAGATCGAGTTAACACTCAACCCACATTTTTTAGGGTTATAACCCCTTGGTGAATCTATGATATATTTGACATTCAATTTTTTGTATCCAGACAAGGATTTTTTTCCTATGAAGTCATACACACTATACCTTATTAAACTTTTAGGATGTTTTCTTACATTTACTATTTTCCCTTTGGGTTTTCCCTAAATCTCTCTTGTCCTAGTCCCTAAAAATAACTAAACTAATCATCAAAATTAACTAAACTCTACATTAATACTAGCTGAGGTGACCCAAACTCACACTCCCATGTTCGGTGAAAAAAAACATACTTTACAAACTAGATTTGATACCAACTGAGATGACTCAAGATAAACATTCATATATTAAACATTTATTCAATAATTTAAACCTTACATCTCACAAATATCCACAAAATCATTGAACTCAAAGGTCTAGTCTCTTTTAATATTATCTATATAAAAATAATATTTCACATATTTGTGAGAATTTATCTAAAATTACACCATACTAAACTTTCATCTATACATATCACATGTTATACTCATCTTTATAACCTAGGTAATGGGAAAATATAAGAAAGGGTTTGTCTCAAACTCCCAGTAAGGAAAAACGTATCAACATTTCATCAAGGTTTATATGATAATCATGTGAGAAAATATGAGCATATGATAAATATATTATTAAAATAGCATGGAATAAAAAGAGTTTCCCCTAATTCATAATAGAAGGACATGAATTCTAAAATGATCAAACATATACCATGGCATAAGAGTGTTGAATTATGAGTCAATAATCATGATACATGAATCATATCATATGAATATAACATATAAATATGGATTAATAATAATAATTGGAAATAAAAACATTTTGAACATAGATATATATAGTTTTTCCATGCTCGATCTTATGAACGTAGATAACTGCATCATGTCCACAGTCAATATTTTGAATATACCTAATTGCACCATGTCTATTCTAAATCTTATAAACATAGCTAACTACATCTTTTACACACTTAATCTTATGAAGATAGATAAATATGTCATGTACAAACTTCATATTTTGAACATAGATAGCCACATTATGTCCATGCTCAATCTTGTGAACATAGCTAGTTGCATAGTGTTCATGCTCAATCTTGTGAACAGAGATAACCCATATTTTCCATACTCAATATTATGAACATATCAAATTGTATCATGTCTATGATAAATCTTGTGAACATAGTTATATACATCATGTACACACTCAATATTATGAATATAGATAACTTCATTGTGTCCACAATCAATATTGTGAACAAAGATTTAACAACCTAATTCCAATAACCCAGAGTCTTTGTTTATTTTACTATATTTACATATGATGCAAGATATTTCCTAATGGATTGAATATTTTTTTAGTCCTTGTAGACTAGACACATACATTATTCTAACATTACATTTGAAAATATAAAATCCAACTTAATATTCTAGTGATTCATTTTACATTTAGTCTAGTATATCTTTGAAATCATTCAAAAATCCCTTCTTGGTAAACTAGGGAATAGAAAACATAACAAAGGGTGAGATTATAGTCCCAATAGTGGAAGGAGCACGACGTTATTTATCATAGGATAAATAAAACATGAATAATACAGAATAGATCACCAATACTCAAATACATCATATAAATAATATCATTAAATGGTAACTAAATCCTTGTATAAAATAGATACATAAATATTTACATTGATAACAAAAATAAGTTTCATAATGATAGAATTCATAAGGTAATACATCATAATATTATCCTTAATAACTCATTCCAAGTCATCATATATAAACATTTAAGGCATGTTCCGAATAAAAAAAATATTTTGGCTCATGAGACCTGTAGATTCATTTAGTGGGATATAACAGTCCCTTTACATTAATTACTAAGTTCAATGCATCCATCATATGAAATAAATAAATAATATTTCAAAACATAGTCAATATAAACATTCAAATTGAAAAAATAACATATGGAATGTTAATATTTACCTTAATAAATCACTGGATCAATGTGATCATAATCCATCCAAAGTAATATAGTCGATGGTATCACTAGATTATATTCCTAGAAAAGCACAAGATTTTTCAAAGGATGTTAACAAAGATGAAAATATTTTTAATATATCCTTGTAACATTTCTTGATGAAAATACCCTTTTCATTTTGAAATAACTTATTTAAAATATAAAAAATTATATAATATTATGGAGAAAATTTTATTTGAGAATAAACATGAAAACTCGTAAATTAAGATTCAAGGTAATTAATAGTTATAATTGAAGGAAATTTCACTCCTATAGTAAGCATAAAAAAATATTTTGTTTACACCTTAAGTAAAAAGTTCCTCATTCAAAAAATGATAAGAATATTCCTTTTAAACTATTTTAAATAAATTAAAACATGGTTAAAAATGAATTTGATCAATCATTATAGAATACTGAAAATAGTTTTGAAAACAAATTAAGGAAAATGTATACATGTAATAAAAACATGCCTGATCGAATTGAAAAATAAATTTGGTTTTCCTTAAAAACATTCTTGTAGAATTTTGAGTACATAGAAGAAAAAATTAAATGAAAACATATAGTTTATAGAAACAACTACAGTATAATAAATATATATTGGGTATAATAAACAAATATCATATAATTCATCCAATGGAAACATAAACAGAAACTATCTTGAATAATGATAAGATTGTGAAATAAACCTTTACCTCAAGTTTTAGTTGCTTCATAGGTGATTTTACCATTTTTCTAAAATAAATTTAGATTTATTATACTTATATAATAGAAAAATATAAATACTTATAATATCATATTTGATCCAATTAAATTATTTCAACACTTTTATGTTAATAATTCTTTACTAATGTCGTCATTTCAAATTTTTAACTATTTCATTTTTCATTTATGTTTTGGTTTTTTAGTTTTGGTTCTTGCATCTTGATCAATGTTACATGATTTAAAAAACATTAATAATTTAAAAATTATCATACTTAATCATCATATACACTTTTATAACAACTAATATAATGCAACAATGAAAAATTAATTACATCACATTGTGGAGATGGTAGTTCATACGTACGCCCAATTGATGTTTCCACTTTTTGATGGATGGAATAAAAGAAAGATAAATAATAATTTATTTTAAAAAATTGGTATTATATAATTAATATCATATAAAATAATTAAATATATCCTTATTTCCATCCATTTAATTGTAAATAAAAACTTAATCACATTGTTTCACGGAGGTAGTAGTTGGAATATACGTACATGCGACGTTATCATTTCCCAACGAATGGGAATTTAAAAAGGTAGATAATATATTATAATTATAGAATAAAAATTATGTCATAAATATCATAAATAATTATTAAATCTATTATAATAACAAACCATTAAATATGGTGTTGGAAAGTGAATATTATTGTTATGTGGAGGCTGTTGTTTACACATACGCCCAAGTGATACTTTCAACCCCCATTTGATAGAAAAGAGGTGGAAATGGTTTTATTATAATCATAATAACATATAAGTATATTGGTGATATTTTATTTATTATTTTAGGAGGGATACAACATATTTATAGTAATTATATGAACAAATAAACTTTGAAAGAGTTAGAAAATATGATTACCTCTTCTTTGAGAGACCTCCTTTGGATTACACCATAAGCCTTCCTCAGATGGTCTTAAGAGAAGAAAAGAATATGAATAGAAGGAAGAAAAGAAGTTTATTGGTTTGTTATTTGATGATCTATATTGATCAATTTTTGTGAATAAGGGAGGATAATAGGTTCCCTTTTATAAGTGAGGGTATGGAAAATCATGGAATTAGTTAAAATATTTAAATAATATAATGCCATTTTCATGTGAAAGTGGAACCAAATACCTTGTACATATTAATTAAGACAATATATGGTATAAATATCTTAAAAAAATATATTTATACAATTTTTAGTTGATTTTTTACCCTTATCTCTTAGTTTTATACCCCCCCCCCTTGTAAACACATTTTAACCCTAACCATGGTAACAAATTTATACAATTTTTCTTATTCATTATAACCAAAAATTAAGATGAAATTATTATCTAATATAAAAAATTATACTTAAAAATATTAAATTCAAATTAAAATATTAATTTTTTATTAGTGTAAGAAACAAATTTTAATATAAGTGTGAAAAAATAACAAAACTGATATCTAGAAATATGTTTTCTAAGCATAAAAATGATTTTACAGGAAAATACGGTATAAAATTGTTTCCAATAGAACTAATTAGATTATTCTAAATAAAATATAATTAATTTTATTTAAAACCAAACAAAAATTTAAAGGACCCTGTTATATACTTGATTAAGAGAGAAGAACTAAAGACTATTTTTTAAATAAAAACATTACTTAGATTTCAAAAATATTAAGCCTATATTTTTCAGTTGAAGATAAAATTTGTATATGTATTATATTAAATATTATATATAAATTTGGTATAGAAAAATGTTTTTTAATATTTAATTTTATTATTATATCATTATAATGTCAAAAAATTTATCCTTTTTGTAAAATCGATATATTCCACTATTCATCCAAAAATAAAATATTTCTAAAAAATCTCCAAAATTAACCCTAGGATAAATTTTACATTATCAATTAAAAAAATAAATTAATTTCATAAAATTAAATTTATAAAAAATAGGAATTTAGGTTTTAATTCCATTCTTGAATAATGTTATAATTGAAGTTCGGTTGTTACATTCTTACCTCATTAAAAACGTTCACCCTAACAATTTCTAGAATATCACATCATGAATATATTTTGGTGGTTATTCATCATAACTTCTTCAGGTTACCAAACCACCTCTTATATTTTATTATTTCACTAAAATACCTTTACCAACTAATTCATTGGATTCCTCAACACTTGTTCTCTAGTCTCAAGAATCTGGATAGGTTATTCATAGTAATATAAATAATGTTCCAATTCTATTTTATCATATGTGATAAAATGCACTGGATATGATATGTTCTACATTAGTAAATAGATATGAAACATATCATGCACTATAGAGTGGTTATGTGGCATCTCACTACTGCAAAAAAATAATTTAACAGCATTAGAAAATGCATTTATCATTGCAAAAAAATGATGATAATCCGATCATGGTTAACAGCCTAAAACTTTTATCAGTACTTTTTTAGTACTATTAAAGGGTGAATTTAACTGTGTTTTTTAGTGATAATAAAGGATGCACTGTTAAATGGAGTAATTTTTTTGACACTTATGCATCCGACCTCTTTATCAGCGCTTCCTCTACCCCTTTAGCAGCACTCCACACCCCCTTTATCAGCACTTTTCACCCCACCACCCATTTTATCTTGCTTTTCAAATTTCCAGCCTCATGTGCACCCACCTACACTTGAACCCTACACCTATCATTCAAAGATGGAACGCCTTTACCACTACATCATGTTGTTTTGCTATCTGTTTAAAGATATTTCTATTTATATATATATATATTTATTTATATTTATATTCATATTCATATATTTATATATATATATATATATTTACATATATATATATATATTTATTTATTTTTAAATACATTTGTGTGTGTGTGATATATTATATTTATTTAAATATATAATATATTATATTCATTTATATATATTAGATTATAATATATATATATATCTCTGTTTACTAATACACACACATATGTTTGTATAAAAATTAAAAATATATTTATATAAGGTAAAAAATGGTTCCATATTGTTTTAAATACATTTTTAGAATAGGTATTTATTTATATATACTAGAATATACATTTTTATGTAAATATGTCGATATATGAATTTATATGATTGATTTATTATAAGTAAATATAAGAAAACATGAATATATTTGATTATAAATAAAATTAAGTTGTAAAAACAACAAAATTCAAAAACAATAATATCAATATGAATGTAATACCTGAAAATAAATTCAGTATCTACTAAAAAAGAGAGAAAATATTCCTTTAAACAAGGATAAAAATCCATTTAATGTTAAAAAACTGGGGTACCTAAACTAAAAACTCAGTTCTTGAGGTATTAGGGGCCTTTTCAACCTCCAAAAAAAGTGAAAAATGTTTTCTTGTATTACTAAAGGTGTAGAGATCATCATAGGATTCGATTTAATATGTGGTAGATCACAAAAAGACACCTGGATCAAAAGTTATGGTTGATTAAATTTCGAGTTACATTTTCAACTTATTTTAGATCTTTTTAAAATATCTTGACTTTGATTAATATTCAAATTGGTATTAAATGATAATTACTCTATAATATTAAGAAAATTATTAATTAAAATTATTTTTTTGTTATTTTATAATCCATTTTAACTAAATAACTTTTATATTAACTGTAAATTCCTATTTACCTTATCTAAAACATATTTCCAAAAATATATATTATATTTATATCAATATCAATATATTTATTTATTAATATATCATTTTTATTGAAATATAAATTTTTTAAAGAATATTTGTATTGGTGCTTGTAAAAAAGTGTTGATAAAAGGGGTTCTTAATTAGTGCTTCTAAAAAAAGCACAGATAACCCCCCCCCCCCCCATCAGTGATTTTTTACAAACACTGTTAAAAGCCCCTGTTTATTAGTGATTTTTTAAAATCACTTATATAGTGTGGGCCTTTATCTATGCCTATAAAAATGTCCTGATAAAGGTGTGTCTTTAACAGCACTTTTTAGCACTGTTAAAAACCTCTTTAATAGTGCTAACAAATATTGTTAAAGACATCCTTTAATAGAACTTTTTTAGCACTGACAAAGGGGGTTCTTAATATCATTTTTTTCTATCATTTTTAAATCCTTAGGGCTAGATAAACCCAGTTTTGAAGTAGTGTCTCCAAATAGTAAGCCATGGGTCCTATTATTTCAAAAAAAATTAAAATGCTCAATGTACATAGGACGTGGATTACCTTTCTTTTAAAATATTATAACTCCATTACATATTTATACCTTCAAGAAAACATAATCTCTCAATTTAACATATAAATCCTTCAATCATTTAACAGAAAAAAATTGTCTACTTTGAACTTCCTTAATAATATTATGAATTGTTGTCACCTTCATCATTTTCACATCAATAATATATGAGCCTATAAGATTAATTTCACCAACTTCATCCCAATAAGTTAGAAATTGAATCCTATTTTCATAAAACTCCCCATATGGTACCATTTTATTTCTTAAACGGATGCTATTATTGTATGAAAATTCCACTAAAGTGAAATATTTGTCCCACATACCTTTAAAGTCAATTGTTCACTACCACAACATATCATTTAATTTCTTAATAGTTTATTTAGACTACACTAAAATTTTAGGATGATAGGTGGTTCTCAAATGTTACCAGATGTTCAGAGCCTTATGATAACTCTTCTAGAATTTTGATGTAGATCACAGGCCATGATTAGATATAATGGAAAGAGGTTCACTATGATTTCTCATAACATCATTAATATAGAGCCACATGAGGTGATTAAGAGTTATATATTCCCTTATATCAAGTAAATGTGTAGACTTGGTAATGATATAAATAGTAACTCATACGACATCAATGTTTCTAAGAGTCTTTGGAAATACAGTGATAAAGTACATAGTAATATCATCACATTTACACAAAGGAATAAGTAGAGGTTTCATGACTCCTTTAGGATGTTTTCGATATGCCTTTACCTATTTAAAAAATAATAATATTGAAATGTAATCTATAATTTATAATTTCATTTTATCCCCCAAATATTATTCCTTTGAACCCTAATACATTTTGGTGCTATAAGGGTGTATTGAGAAATTTAAGCTATGAGATTTATCTAATAATTATCTTTTTAGCTCAAAAATAGATGAAACACATATCCTCCTTCAAATTTTCAATATACCATCTACAAAGATGAATTATACCAAATTCCCATCATTCACAACATTGATTTTATTTTGAATATTCTTATCATGAAGAATGAACATTTTATTTTCTCTTATAAAGATAGTTTGGAAAATATTTGAAATATATGTTTCTTATTCTTTAATAATTCCCATATCCAACTTTAATAAATACTTGAATGTGGGATCTTTGGAAATAATCATTTCATTTAAAACATAATGATCTTTCATACTCAATGCATCATCCACCTTATTTGACTTCCCATGGCTGTACTTTATATAGAAATCATAATCCTTGAGTCGTTATAGCCATCTCTTTTTCCTCATGATGTGATATTTTTGTGACAAGATGTATTTCAAACTTTTTTATCTGTATATATTTCACATATTTACTTATAAAGGTAATTCCTTGATATATTCAATACAAATATTATAGCTTCCAAATCAAGATCCGGGGTTTGATAATTCTATTCACAAATATTTAAATTCCTTGATGTATAGGCAATAACACTATCATTATGCATAAGGACGCATCCAAGTCCCCTCTTTGATGTATAACTATATGTCACAAATCCATCTCTTCCTGATGGAAAAGTCAATATTGGTGTATTTTCCAACATCATCATTAATTCATTAAAACATTATTTAAATTCCTCAAACCATATAAACTTAACACCTTTATGTGTCAATATGATCAAAAGGTTACATAATCAAGAAAACAAATTAATAAATATTCAATATTAACCTACTAATACAAGTAAACTATGTACCTTAATTAAATTTATAAGTTACTAATTGATATTCCATCCTTAAAGATAATATTTACAGGAAAATAAACTTCCTTGAGTAAAAAATCTCATTTTATAAATTTCAAAAACAACTCATTTTCTCTAAGAGTCTTAATAATGATTTGAAAATGACACTTTTGCTTATCATAGATTTTATATTATATCAATATATATATATAATATACCCTAATGAAATTACTAAGTTAATCCTTGAAAATTGAATTTATTATAGATATAAAAATATAGGGTGTGTTATTCAATCTAAAGGTCATTACTATAAATTCATAATTTCCATACCTCATATGGAATGTCATATTTAGAATATCCTCCTTAACTTGTAGTTCATGATATCTTTAGAAAAGGTAAATCTATGAAAAATATTGTTCTCTTTGAATTTGATTAAACAAGTCATTAATATGGGGTAGAGGGTATATGTTCTTTATTTTAATGGCATTTATTTCCTTATAATCGATGCACAACATCATAGACCCATCTTCCTACTTAACAAAAATAAAAACGTATCCCCGTGGTGATACACTAGGGAATATAAATACTTTATCAAAAAAATATTGTAGTTGTTTCTTCAGTTACACTAATTCCAAAATATCTATCCTATAGGGAATCCTAGATATACTTTTTTTCATTAGGGATGATATCAATGGAAAACTCAACTTCATGCTCAAGTGGGTGTCTAGGTAGTTCTTCATGAAACACATCAATGTATATTTTCACAATAGGTATATCATCTATTCTAAGGATACTTTTCTCATTATTAGGTTTTTTTTCTCTTATTCTCTAATAAACTCATTAAGGAGAGATATTGGGGGTTGATCTAGACGAAATTTATATAAATTAGCCTCCACTATGAAGAACATAGATTCTATATCTACATAAAACTTTTAATTTACTTTTATCAATGATAAACTTTTTACATTATAATTTGAAATCCAATCTATAAAAAAGATTATATCAAATTCAACCATAGGTATAATAATAATGTTTTAAAATATAGTATGTTTATATGTTATAATAAAAACTTAATGACATATCCGTATTTTAGTAGGATTTCCACTAGGAGTGTTGATTGAAAATTCTATTTTTATGGTGACAGGGAAATATCTAATTTTATTTGAAAATACGGAAAATATAAAAGAGTGAGAAGATTAAAAGTCAAGTAAATCATTGGAAAAATTTGATTTTATGATCATCATACCTTCTACTATATATTTAGGAAATTCAACCTCATCTTTATTGATTTCTTATTCTTATTCATGCTTACTTGTCTATTTATGGGGAAATTTCCCTTAATGATTGGGGATTTCATTCAAATAGTTACTCATCTCTATAAATTTCAATAATTGGTCATTGGGGTGTTGTTTCTTTCTAATAATAATATTTATGGCCTTTATCCCCATACTTAAATAAAACACTCATTCCCATTAAACATGTTCCATGGTGTATCTTGCCATAATTATTAATGTAAAGACCCAAACATTCATTAATGGAAATTCATCTTGATCTAATTAAATGTCTCATTATGTATAATGCTTATATAAAATGTGAACTTCATTGGTTTTATGTTTTGGGATTTTAAAATACTATTATGAATTGTGACCTTTTCTAATATATCCATTGAACAGTGATCACATGATTAGTATAAATATAGGGCTTTAACAAATCCAATTTACTCAGACAAATGAAGTGATGGAATCATCCAGTAGACTTGCCCCATATGAAGCCCATTTGTCAGAGCTCTGAAAGAAGGTGGTGTCATTGGGATTCTCTCTTGACCAATCCCAAGCTGAGCTTCAACATGTTATGCTCGAATAGAATCGCCTACAAGAGAAGTGGAAGTTGATAGAGATTACCACCCGAACAATGTTATCTGGTCCATCCCAAGAGTTTGTCACCATCGCACACCTTACCATTCGGTCTTATTTAGTTTTTATAAGGGGTTATGTAATAATACCATAGAACTATGATTATGTCAATTATTTTTGTATATAATAATGAATATAAATTCTTTTTATTATTGTTACTTTGTAAATAGTTTTTAAAGCGCAAATAGTATTTTTAGTTAATATTCAGCTAAGAAATCTATTTTGACGAATTAACTGATTTTTGAATTATATAATAATTTAATAAAATATTATTATTATTAAATTAATTTTTATTAAATATAAATAATATTATAATTTTATTAATGCCATTGTAATTTTTATTAAGGATTGAAAGCTATTTTTGTGAAAACCCATGAATTTACGATAAATGATAGTTTTTATTTTAAAAGTAAAAATTCACATATTTAGAAAATTATTTAGATTAAATTAATATTATTTTTTAAATCAGGATGTCGAAATTATCCAATGGTGAATTTTTCATAATTTTCTGAGACAGTCAAATATTTGGGTAAAAATTAAATACCATTTAAATATATAATGTGTTTTATGACATCATAATGACCCAATAGTGATGTAATAAAATACTATAAATGATATTTTCGTCCAATATATTTTTTTTAATTAAAATAATTCGATTTTAGGTTTGTTTTATTTATTTTAGAAAATTTTGGTGGACCCTCCAAGAGTTATAAAACATTTTCACTTTTTAAATGAATTTCTTTGAGAGTGTGACTCACCTCCACATAAGCAACCATATTATTTTAAGAAGTTCGGTCATTGGACTTATAAAATATTTTTTTCAAATCCCCTTTGGAAAAAACCATGGGCAAAAACCATTGGCTGGTTTGTGGTTTCAATTAGTTTAATGTGAGGTGTCCCAAACCTAAATAATAAAGAATTCCTTCTCCTTTCCTATATAAATCCACCCAAGCTCCCACTTCATGTTCACTCAAAGGATTTGAAGTTCGTAAAACCTCTTCCCTCCTCTATCTAGAATCCTCCCAAGGTTCCCGAAGCACCCAATAATCCTCTATCAAGCCTCTCCCAAGCCTTTGGGATTACACTTCCAAGTAAGGGATTCCTTCCTTCCTCTTTTTATCCATGTTTCTTAATATTGTTATGCCCATTTATTTTAAATTATAAATGTTGGGGTATAATTTCCCACCTCCCCTATAATTTTCTATTTATGTTTTAATGATGATATACCCATTTCTCTCGCATCGGTTCCATCCATGTACACCTGTTACCATGCCGAAATTTCGTAAGGAATTTTTCTCTCCTCATTTACATTCAAGCAATTATTTTGTATTATGAATCTAAATTAAATTACTTATATTGGGACATGTATCTATATGACCCCTTACTATCAATTTCATGTACATATTATGATACACCCCTTTTTCTCTCATTAACCATTTTTATGAAATCTTATGTCACGTCGCTATGCTGCTGAAATTGCACCGCAATTTTCCAGGCCAAAATCATTGTGTAGTGAATACCATTCCCATTTCTCTATAAAGAGTATTCACCTTTATGCACATTTACCTATTGATGTAATAGTTTCATGTATAAATTATACATTCCTTAATCATGGAATGAATTATGATGTTTTATGAATTCATGTTCTATGATCTTGTGGAACACTTATGCATGAAATGAAATGTTTAGGAAGGGTGTGCCCTAATAGCGCTCCAATGCATTAGGTAAAGTATAGTATTATGATACGTCATGTGAAATGGGTATTTAATCATGATAATTAAATTACAATGAGGGTTTACTCATGATTCATTTGTAATGAGGTTTTACTCATTTTCCATGTGCAATGAGCTTTGGATCATGTTAAATCCATGTTAAGTGTTGTTACCACATTTCCATGTTATGATTATCATGATTTATCATGCCTTTATGTTTCTATTGTGATCCATTGATATGCCTATTGTCTAACACGTACTATATTCCTCATGTTATTTTGTGTTTATTCCCTTACATAGCTTTATAGCTCACCCTTTTCTTATGCATCTCCTTAGGTTATCCTATGTAATGCTAAGTACGGGGGAATATAGTGGTCATGTAAAGGAAGTTTTTAATAAAGATGTTGTATTTCATGTTTTATGTTTTTATATAATGTTCCTAATACCCAAATACACCAGACCTCTCAATCTTCCATGTTCTATTATGTGAATTATATGTAATAAATCATGTTTAAATTTTTAATAAAGAGCAGGGTTGTCATAGTTGGTATCATAGGATAGATTTAGTTATTTTTGGGATTAGGATTATAAAACCCAAGTAAATCCATAGAGGAAAGACTTAGTATAATAAACACATCCCTGAGTTTGGGTGAGTATTAATTGAGTGTTTTATCATGAAAATACATCCTTGTCCGGATATTATCAGGTAGAGGCAACTCTGGCACAGATGTACCTAGGGGTGAAACCCCGATATGGAGTTTCGGGCTTGAACCGAGGTATCCTAGTACATGACAACGGGCCTTACTACACTCTTGGTTATGACACTCCCCGGGGATGTGCTTTGGTAAATTCACAAGCTTAGTATGAACCCTTACTAAGGGAATTAAAAAAATTCCCCTAAGAATATATGTTAGAAATTATATCATGAATAACATAGATCGAATCCTATAAAAAAATATGTTAACGAAATACAAGTTATTTATTAGTCCTTTGTTTTTTCCTTGGATTAAACTTTATATGTTAACCATAACATTCATTTTATTCCAGCCAATGGTTGGTAATATGAGGACTCGGGCTAACAACAAATGTGAAGATCAATGTTATGATTGTGCTAATGAGATGCCCAATCTGATGGGAGCAGGAATTGCAAACATTGTCACGCTTCTCTCTCAGTTAACACAAGATTTGAACTTAAACATGGGTCAAGAGAAACATTAAACCCCCCACTCTCCCAAGAAAGAACATGTCGTTATCGAGAGTTTCATGTGGCAAAGGCCTCCTACTTTTACTGAATCATCTGATCCCTCAATTGTTGAAAAATGGATCAAATCCATTCAAAAGATCTTCTTCATCCTTCAATGTTCTGAACAAGAGAAGGTTCTCCTGGATGCTTATCATATGGAGGGTGAAGTCGATCAATGATGGGAATTGATCAAAAAATATGAAGACTGGGGAGGAGATCTAGGAGTTGGAATGGAAGGATTTCCAGAAGATTTTTTTTGATAAATATTTTTTGTACACCCTCTGACTTAAGAAGGAAAGGGACTTCCTTTCCCTCAAGGAAAAAGATGACGAAGCTATTAGAGCATACGATGAAAACTTCACAAGGCTTGCACGATATTCCTTCAGCTTTGTCGTTACCCCTGAATGAAAGGTTCACCACTTCTTTGGTAGGCTAAAACTTAGCTTGCGGAAAGCACTGGCGATCCGTGACTTCAACAACTATAAGGAAATTGTCTGATGTGCCCTCAAGGTTGAAATGGAGATCGGAGAATCTCAGGGGTATCATGGGGATAAAAAGCGTAAGGTGTACTTCAATGTTGGTGGTCCAATGGATAAATCCAATGGTTCTAAGAAGATCTAGCACCCCACTTTCTAAAGGTGTGGAAAAAATAACCCTAGAAATTTCCTGAAGGGGATGAGGAAATGCTTTAGGAGAGGAATAGAATGGAACCTAGCTATTTACTGTCGGAAATAAAAACATGCGGCTACGACAGAGGAGAGGAACACTCCACTCGACCCTCAACGTGTTGTTCATTTCTCCAACTACAAAGAACTGGGGCACTTGACAAACCAGTTCCCTAAGCCAAGGGTTTTCAGAGGAAACCAATAACCTCCAAGGCTGAAAGGGAGATCTTTTCCCATCACTACCACCAAAGTGAACTCCGACAACAAAGTGGTGACAAGTACGCTAGTTATTCATTAATGAATATCAAACATACATTTTTATTCTCGTTCTACGCATTCTCTTATATCTTGAAAGTTTAGTAGAACAACCCTAGCACCACCATAAATCATGGAAGTGAAGATGTCGGTGAGTATGGAAAATGGGAAAATCATTGCATCCCAAGAATATAACTCCTCCCTGGTTATAATCTGTGGATTGAACTTCCCATCAAACTCATCATACACCCTCTATTGGAATTTGATGAAATTCTTGGCATAGATTGGATTTCCTTATATAGAGATAACATAAATTTCCGTGAGAGGTAAATCACTCTCCATGTGGAGAATCAACCCCTGATTCTATACAAGTGAAAGGAGGAAGATGAATCTTCTGTGGCTCTGTCATCTTAAGCGTGGATATTACTTCCATATGCGCACACTTATCTATCTCAGACGATTGAGTGTAAGTAGGCAACCATCTTTGAAGATATTCATATTTCGAGGGAATTCATTGAAGTGCTTCCTGAGGAATTGCTTGGTCTTTCTCCTAGAAGAGATGATTAATTCTCAATTGATCTTATACCTGAGGCATTTCTAATTTTCAATAATCCATATAGAATGGATGTTGTAGAGCTTGAGGAGATAAATAAACAACTACAAGAGAATCTGGATAGAGTTTATATGCTCGATTGCTTCACCATGGGGTGCACCGGTCCTTTTCACCAAGAAGAAATATTGGTCAACGGGCCTTTTCATAGATTGTTGTGAGCTTAACAAAATCACGATAAAGAACAAGTATCCTCTCCCTCTAATTGATGACTTGTTTTATAAGATGTGTGGAGTACAATACTTCTCCATGGTAGATTTTCGGCAGAGATATTATCAAGTAAGGGTGAAGAAGGAATATATCCCCATGACTGCTTTTAGTACAAGATACGGGCACTATAAATTTATAGTAATTCCCTTAGGACTCACTAATGCTCAAGAAATATTCATGTAATATATGAATAGAGTATTTCGAGATTACCTCGAAGAATTTATGGAAGTCTTTATAGATGATATTCTGATATACTCCAAAACCAAGGATGATCATGAGATGCATCTATGAACTATACTAGAGACCTTTCGGAAGGAGAGTCTCTATACAAAGTATAGCAAGTGTTAGTTCTAATTGAAGGAGGTCTCATTCTTGGGCCGTATAATCACAAGCAATAGGATATCTATGGATCCATCCAAAATAGCTAAAATTAAGGGATGGATGAGGACAACATAGGTAACGGATATCCATATCCTTTTGGGGTTAGCTGGATATTATCGACGATTTGTGATAAATTTCTCACAATTGTCCAACCCTCTTACCAAGCTCACTCGGTAGGGAGTAAAGTTTTATTGGAGTGATGAATGCGAATAAAGCTTCAAGGAGTTAAAAGGGATGCTTATCACTTCGCCCATGCTCACTTTACCCACAAGTGGATAACTTTTTTTGGTATTCAGTGATGCTTTAAAGAAGTCCCTGGGATGTGTGTTGATGAAAAATGAAAAAGTCATTGCCTATTATTCAAGGCAATTGAATGTCCATGAGCAGAATGATCCAAGACATGATCTGGAGTTGGTTGCGGTGATCTTAGCATTAATAATTTGGCGGCATTATCCTTTTAGGGAGAAGTGTAAAATATATATAGACCACAAAAGCCTCAGGTATATATTCACACAAAAACAGTTGATCATGTGCCAATGAAGATGGTTAGAGCGGATCAAAGGCTATGAATGCTCAATCCATTACTACCTTGGGAAAGAAAACAAGGTGGCATATTCTCTAAGTTGAAAGGACCCCGTGATAATATCACTTATTCGAATTGGGAAGGATACAATCTTCTTAGATTTGAAGAAGATGGACATGGGATTCATAAAGGGAACATCATCAATTATTTCAAAAATGATTTCTCAACCATCTCTTTTGGTAAGGTTAAGGGATGCTCAAAAGGATGATGTAGGAATTTAGAATAAAGTGGAAGGTATTAGAGGAGGAAAATCCTCAGAGTTCAATTTTATTGAATAAGGAATTGTGAGATTTGGGAAAATACTATGTGTTCCGTCAAGTTTAGAGTTGAAGAAGGAACTTTTGGATGATTCACATAGTTCAAATTTCTCTATTCACCCCAGAAACTCAAAGATGTATTGAGATATCCGACATCATTATTGTTGGGATAATATGAAGAAATAGATCACTAAATTTACGTCAAAGTGCCTGGTGTGTCGGCGAGTGAAGACTGGGAGACATAAGTCTAAGGGGATAATGCAACCGTTACCCATACCATCTTGGAAATGGGAGAACATAGCCATGGAATTTGTCACCAAACTTCTGAAAGCATCCAAAGGAAACAATTAAATCTGGTTTTTTGTGGATCATCTTATAAAGTTTTCACACTTTATTTCAATTTTGGAGTATTTCTCATTGGATCAACTTGCATGAATTTACATCAAAAAAGTGGTAAGGTTGCATGGAGTACCACTATATATTGTTTCTGATCAAGATCCAAGATTCACCTCTATGTTTTGGAAGAGTCTTCAACTTGATCTAGATACTGAACTGAACTTTAGTATGGCCTATCATCCTGAAACTGATGGTCAATCCGAGCGGACTATCCAAACACTTGAGGACATGTTGAGAGAATGCTCAATGGACTTTAAAGGAGGATGGGATCAACATCTTCCTCTGGTTGACTTATCCTATAATAACAGTTCCCACTCGAGCATCTGAATGGATCCTTACGAAGCCTCTTTTGGGAAAAGGTGCAGAACACTGGCATGTTGGGATGAAGTCGGTGAGCGTAAGCTGTTAGGACCATAAATGGTCGATGAAATGGTGGAGAAGGTGAAAACCATTCAGTAGCATATCAAGGCAGCCGGGAGTCGACAAAATAGTTATGCAGAAAACTATTGATGAGACCTTGAGTTTAATGTTGGAGACATGGTATTTCTACACATATCTCCGTGGAAGAAGGTCATGAGTTTTGGAAAGAAATGGAAGTTGAGTCCTAGGTACATCGGCCCCTTCGAGATTCTTGATCGTGTCGGGGTTGTGGCCTATTGACTAGGACTTCCACCTACCATGGCCAAAGTACATGATGTCTTTCATGTATCCCTCTTAATGAAGTACATACTAGACCCTTCACATGTACTCTCTTCAGAGGTGGTACAGTTAGAGGATGATCTTTCTTATGAGGAGAAACTAGTGAAGATCCTAGATCGTAGAGAAAAAGTTCTACAAAATAAGACAATGCCCCTTGCCAAGGTGTTGTGAAGAAACCAAAATTTTGAAGAAGCGATGTGGGAATTGAAAGAAACGATGAAGAAGAGTTACCAAAATCTATTTTAGTGTGGGAAAATTAAATTTAGAGGGAGAAATGTTTTAAGGGGGGATGATTGTAACGACCCAAACTTTTATTAATGTAAATTTATCTTGATCTAATTAAATGTCTCATTATGTATAATGTTTATATAAAATGTGAACTTCATTGGTTTTATGTTTTTTGATTTTAAAATACTTTTATGAACTGTGACCATTTATAATATATCCATTTAGCAATGATCACATGATTAGTATAAATATCGGACTTTAAAAAATCCAATTTACTCAGACAAAGGAAGCGATGGACTCATCGAGTAGGCTTGCCCCATATGAAGCTCACTTTTCAGATCTCAGAAAGGAGGTGTCATCATTGGGATTTTCTCTAGACCAAGTCTAAGCTGAGTTTCAACATGTTAATCTCAAACGGAATCACCTACGAGATAAGTGGAAGTTAATAGAGATTACCACCCGAGCAATGTTATCAGAGCCACCCCATGTGTCTGTCACCATTGCACAACTTACCCTTTGATCTTGTGAGAGTGTTGTAAGGGGTTATGTAACAAGACCTTATCAATATGATTATGTTCATTATTTTCATATATAATAATAAATACAATTCATTTTATTATTGTTACTTTGTAAAAAGTTTTTAAAGCACAAATAGTATTATTAGATAATATTCAACTAAAAAATATATTTTTATGAATTAATAGATTTTTGAATTAAATAATACTTTAATAAAATTTTATTATTATTATTAAATTAATTTTTAGTAAATATAAATAATCGTATAATTTTATGAATTCAATTTTAATTTTTGTTAAGGTTTGAAAGCTCTTTTTGTGAAAACCCATGAATTTTCGATAAATGGCTGTTTTTATTTTAATGTAATAATTAAAATATTTAGAAAATTATTTATATAAGGTGAATAGTATTTTTGGAATCAGGATGTTGAAATTATCCAATGGTGAATTTTTAATAATTTTCTGAGACAGTCGAATATTTGGGTAAAAATTAAATACCGTTTAAATATATAATGTGTTTTATGACATCATAATGACCCAATAGTGATGTAATAAAATATAATAAAAGATATGTTCTTCCAATATATTTTTTTCCATTAAAATAATGTTTTTTAATGTTTTTTTATTTCTTTTACAAAACTTCGGTGGACCCTCCAAGAGTTATAAAACATTTTCACTTTTTAAATGAATTTTCTTGAGAGTGTGACTCACCTCCACATAAGCAACACTATTATTTTAAGAAGTTATGCCATTAGACTTATAAAATATTTTTTAACACTCCACTTTATAAAAAACCATGGGAAAAACCATGGTATGGTTTTTGGTTTTGATTAGTTTAATATGAGGTGTCCCAAACCAAAATAATAAATAATTCCTTCTCTTTTCCTATATAACCCTACCCAAGATCCCACTTACTCTTCACTAAAAGACATTGGATTTAGTCCAACATCATCCCTTATCTTTATATAATCCTCCCAAGGTTCCCCAAGCTCCCAAGAAGCCTCTCCCAAGCCTTTCCCAATCCTTTGGGATCACACTTCCAAATAAGGGATTCCTCCCTTCGTCTTTTTATCAATGTTTCTTAATATTGTAATGCCCTTTTATTTTCAATTATAAATGTTGGGGTATGATTTTTCACATCCAGTATACATTATTCTTTATGTTTGAATGATTATATACCCTTTTCTCTCTCATCGGTACCTCTCATGTACACCTGTTACCATGCCGAAATTCCGTAAGGAATTTCTCTCTCCTCATTTATATTCAAGCAATTCTTTTGCATTATGAATATAAATTACATTACTTATGTTGGTACATGTATATATATGACCCCCTTACTATCCATATAATTTTAATATTATGATACATCCATTTCTCTCTCATAAACCATTTTTATGAAGTCTTATGTTACGTCGTTATGTTGCCGAAATTGCACTGCAATTTTCCAAGCCAAAATCATTGTGTAGTGAATACCATGCTCATTTCTCTATCAAGGGTATTCACCTTTATGAAAATTTAACTATTTAGGTAAGAGTTTCATGTATGAATTCTACATTCTTTAATCATGTAATAAATTATGATGTTTTATGAATTCAAGTTCTATGTTCTTGTGGCACACTTATGCGTGAAATGAAATGTTTAGGAAGGGTGTGCCCTGATAGCGCTCCAATGCATTGGGTAAAGTATAGTATCATGATACGTCATGTGAAATGGGTGTTGACTCATGATAATTCAAGTTCATTAAGGTTTTACTCATGAATCATGTTCCATGATGGTTTACTCATGCTCCATGTGAAATGAGCATTGGCTCATGCTAATTCCATGTTAAGTGTTGTTGACACATTTTCATGTTATGATTATCATGATTTATCATGCCTTTATGTTTCTATTGTTATTAATTGATATGTATATTGTATAACATGTACTGTATTCCTCATAATATTCTATGTTTATTCCCTTATTTGTCTTTATAGCTCACCCTTTTCTTATTCATGTCCTCAGGTTATCCTATGTAATGCTAAGTACGAGGGAATGTAGTGGTCATGTAAAGGAAGTTTTCAATAAAGATGTTGTATTTCATGTTGTAAGTTTTAATGTAATGTTCATAAGCACCAAAGACACTAGACCTCTCGATCTTACATGTTGTATAAAGTGACGTTTATGTAATAAATCAGGTTTAATTGTGTAATAAAGAGCAGGGTTGTCATAATTAACGTTGTAAATTCCTCCTTTCCCTTCTTCCTTTTGGAAGTGTTTATCTTCCTAGAGTGCTCTCCTAACCACTTATTTTTTCCCCTAGAAGAAATAATACTTAGATATTTTTTTCTCAATCTTGATAGAACTTGATACCATATCCTCATATACAAAATATTACTGAGAGACTAATTCCCATTAAATTTAAGACTTTATCACATCATATAAATGATCAATATTACTCCTTTTATTATGAAATTATACACAATATGAGTTTCTGACCTTTTAAATTTAGCTTCATATTAGAAGAACTTTTCCATTTCCTTTTTCATTAGAGTTAGGAATTTCCACTTCATATCCTCTCATTTCCCATGAGGAATGTATTTTAAATAGAATAACTCATTTTTAGGTCTTTCAATTCATATTATTTTTTTTGTATCAC
The DNA here is from genome assembly GCA_963277665.1 of Viscum album. Lineage (NCBI taxonomy): Eukaryota > Viridiplantae > Streptophyta > Magnoliopsida > Santalales > Viscaceae > Viscum > Viscum album. The sequence continues at coordinate 1,904,921,546 of OY728152.1, read as the reverse complement.
TATATAGTGTTCTGGATCAATGAACACCACTAAAAAATGTATCATTTAATATGATCAACTATCATATTAACTTTCTCCACTTCCAAAAGTAAGGAATATCATCCCTAGGGACATCATCAATTTCTCTTCTACTAATGGCTTAGTAATCCCATTAAATGATGAATTTTTATGTCATATTAATTGATCTAAAATTGTTTCACCATGTTGTGGTTTATAAGGATGGTCTATATAGGCTAGTTTATTGGTCATAACCAGAGTCATTTTCCCTAATGTAGTTATTATTTCTTCAGGTATTTCTCCAGTTCTAACTTCATCTTCATTTTCCTTCCTTATGTTAGCATTGGTGTCCTAGAACCAACTTTTAATACCTTTATTATATGGATATTTAATGTATTTAAATATTTAACATTTTATTACATATTTTTCATTGTTCTTCATGACTATGATTTAATAATGTCCTAGAGTATTTATTTCATTGATAAGGTCATGGAAATTCTTCACTATGATGAGAACCTTGAAATGCTATAACAATATTCATAAATATAGTTCTTTGGTAGTATAACATACTATGATGGTACACATAATATACGAATATTCAGGTTTGAGTACTCATAAGCAAATGAGACTTATTCTCATGATGTTCTCACTTAGTAACCGCTAGTATGAGAGATTATGAGAATAGAACCACTAGTAGGGATTCTGCATGTTTTGGTGTTATCTGGTATTCCTATCTGCAAGCGTGTGTAAAGTTCCTTGGACTTTAAGATTATCATTCATATGTGTCACAAATTGTGCATTTTAATTTACTGATAAAAACATCGGGCCATATGTTAGTGGGAAGTAGGGTACTTTGGGTGCATCATGAGTGTGATGTTATTAATGGATAAGTCGAGGAAGGATTTGGTCCTTCCATTTATGGAAGTTGATATCGCATCCCTTTGATTGAAATAGAACTATTGCATGAAATTCCATGGTCATGTTGTAATGAAGAGTTTATTTTAGGTAGTCAAAGAACAGCATATCAAGCATATTGGTTGATGACACTATAATGAAACCTGATTTATGAGATATTAAGATAAAGAGATTATATTACATAGTGAGTGTTTGTATGTGGATGTTGTTGTTTCAAATTTAAGTTCTTTCCTCTTTTTTTCCTTGACCTGTTGATATAATTTACTCTTGGACTTTAGGAAATCATGCCTAATTCCAATGAGAAATAATCCTAGAGGGTCACCCTATAAATTTTTCTTGTGGTCTCAATTATATTTCATTTGAATTTAATTAATGGAATAGATATAATTCTCAAGACTGTGGAATAATTTTATTCAATTTAAAATGATCGCATAATTTAAATAAATATTTATTCACCGGATTTGAGAAATGTATATTTATTTATTTTATTGAACATTTAATAAATATTTATTAACTTGTTTGTAAATGAAATATTTATTTAAGAGAATAAATTGTTTATTTATTTATTCTGGTGTTCAATAAATGGAAGAAGAGTTTGAGCAGACCAAGGCTAGTCTTGTAGTAAAATAATTATTTGTAAGAAAGGAAATAATTATTTAACAAGTTGTAATAATTTAAAATAATAATAACACTATTATTATTTTGTGACAGGTAGTTTTATTTATAATTCCTTTTTTCACAAGTTGGCACACCTTAAATAATGACGTGGTATTATTTTTAAGAGCATGAATTTTCTCTAAGGTTATGAATGTATTTAATTGTTGTTAAACAATTAAATATTGTAACCAAAGACCCATATCGATAAATAGATAGGTATGTACACTACTAGAAATATGGCTTTTATCAATGCTAAAAACGGCCATTAATAGCACTAGAAAAAGCGCTATTAATGCTGGAGAAGATAAAGGGGGGTTCCCTTTATAAGCGCTCCAAAAAGTGCAGATAAAGACCCCTTTTATCAATGCTTTTTTTAGCGCTGATAAAAATAAAAAAAATAAAAAAAAATACTTCCAATCTCGGGGTGGGGGGGATTTTTTACAGCACTTGAGCCCCCCTTTATCAGCGCTTTCCTGCACCTCCAGCGCCCGCCCACACCGCCTACAACCTTTATCAGCATTATCCCTTTAAATCACCCTTGTGTGTGCACCCGTGCCTCCACCCGGATTTGATCTCGAGACCTCCGCCCTACGCACCTAAAGCCTTTTCTACTACCCTATATTGATTTGTTCTCTTATTCTTGATATATCTATTTATTTATATATATATTTAGTTATATTTATTCTTATAGTAATATATATTAATATATATATATATAGTTATATTAATATATATATATATAGTTATATTAATATATATATATATAGTTATATTAATATATACATATAGTTATATTAATATATATATATATAGTTATATTAATATATGTATAGTTATATTAATATATAGTAGTTATATAAATATTCATATTTGGTATTTTAAGTAAAATGGATATTAGTTATAATTTAGATAAATATAATATATTTTATATTTAAATATGTTTAATTATTTATTTAAAAATTTTAATTTTTAGGTGTGAATATATAAAAAATATGTACATGTAGTTATATATTTGATTTTAAATACCAGTTCATTATAAAAAAGGATAAAATTTCAAAGACATAATATCTATATGAATATAATACCTTGGAATAAATTCAGTCCCCACCAAAGAAGCCAATAATACCCCCTTAAACGAGGCTGAAAATCCACAAAATGTTAAAAAAATCTTGGTACCTCGACTAAAAACTCAGTTTTGGAGGCCTTATGGGCATCTTTTAGGCTCGAAAAACGCATGATTGGGGTTCACCCCAATCATAATGACATAGATATCATCGCAGTCTTCGATTTGATATGTGGTAGAGCTCAAACGGACACCCGGATCAAAAGTTATGACCATTTGAAGTTTGGGTTGTGTTTTCAACATATTTTGGATATTTTTTTATTTTTTTTATTTTTTTATTCTTCAAATTGTTATTAAATGACTATTACTCCATAATAATTATCAAATTATTAATTAAAAATATTTTTTTATTTTTTTAAGAATCCATTTTCACTAAATATCTTATATATTAAGTATATTAATTGTAAATGTACATTTATACTTATCTAAAATATATTTAAAAATTATATATTATATTTATATCAATATAACTATATAACTATATTTAAAAATTATATATTATAAAGGGGGTCCCTTTATCAGTGCTAAAAAAAGAACAGATAAAGGGGGGGCCTTTATCAGCGCTAAAAAAAATGCTGATAAAGGGGTACTTTTATCAGTGGTTTTTTAGCACTGATAAAGGCACCCTTTATCAGCACTTTTTTGAGCGTTGATAAAGCCCCCCCCCCCACTTTATCAGCGCTTTTTCATTAGCATTGATAAAGGGGTGGTGCTGGCCTTACCCATTTTTTTGGTAGTGGTATATTGTTCCAAGTACTGAATTGTCGCTGGATTGAGAATTATTGATCCAAAACAATTTCTCTCATGAATTCTCTCCTCTCCCCTCTCAATAATGAGAGATATTCTTCAATACCAAATAACATGTGATCAAGAACGACTGATGGAAGCCAATAACATCACCGCACTAGCACCTAGAGAACGATTGGTGTTGATCGAAGGCTATCGGAGCACGTGTGAATCACCACTAGAGGGGTTCTGGTTTCAATTCTCACAACTATAATGAGACAACCTAGAAGGGTCATTCCGAATGGTGAACATCATCAATGAAGAAAGTACTGAAGATCCTAGTATTCTTTTAGTTATGAAATTAATTAAATTAATTATAAACAAGATGTGTAAGATCTTTTCCCTCTTAGATCTGATGCCTTTATTATTTTTTATAAATCATTTATTTTAATCTGTGGATTCTAGCATTAATCATCGTATTGATACGGGATTGTTCATTGATTATATAAAAATAAAATTTGGGCCCCACCAAACCTCTATGCTTCCTCTACATACAGATCCTTCAAGTGGTAATAGAGGTAGGTATTCATCATTTATAATTATTTAATTATCATTAACAAATTATTATTTAATAATTTATTTTTTTAATTCAAGGTTTAATTGCCCTATTAATCTGAATTCCGGGATCTATTCTTCTACTTTCGTTTCTCACAAATTTCACAAAAATCAATAATTTTTGGATTAAAATTAAAATGATGAACTCATCAGAAGGTGCCGACGATTCTGCCCAGGTGACATGAAAGTAAACACCGTGTGTTTAGACTTGCACATCATGTTCTCTGCCATACATGCCATGTAATCTGGACAACACATCGTGTATTCGTATAGAACACATCAGGAGTAATTCAGTAATTATTGAAGGCATGTGAATTTATTACACACCATGTAGTTAATTTTACATCACGTGTTGAATAGGACAGATAGGCACACATATACCAGATTACACGCCATTTATCCCACTCGACACGGTGTGTAGTCTCTCTAGATCATGGTCAAAACCGTGTATCCCATAAACAGCTAATCCAACCAGTAACCGTGTAACACAGAGACAACATGGTATGTAGCCCACTGTACATGAAGTGTTCTTTGAAATTTCCGAAGTACACCTCACACACCGAGTCTATAGGCATTTAATTCGTGAAAGACGGTGAAGGTAGTACATGTCGTGTAGTCAGAACAATACGTTGTGTACTTTTCGAAATCACACAATGTTAAAATTTTAATGTTTGTGTAGTGTTTATAACTAATTATCATGTATAAATCATACCATAGGTTGTTACTCTATGCATTGAAGTATCACGCTTATCATATGTTATAAGATTAAAATAGTATACTAATATAATACATGTTGGGTAGATTCGAATGGGTATTCACCAACTTACCTCCAAGGTGCATTTATGTGCAACGATGAAAATCTTAAGGAAATTTAGAAAAGGAATTAAGATAAAAGGATTGATTAATTAAAGATAATAATTAATCAATTAGAGTGTCATTTATCTAAATACTAATGATTAAAGAATTGAATTATAGTTTTATTAATTTCATAATTTTTTGCATATATGTGGATGATCATGACCTAGACCAAACTTTTGTATGTGATTGGTTTTCCATTTTAATTTATTTATTAAATAAATTTGTTGGTATGTGAGCCATCTCTCTTCATTAATATGTAGGGTCTTCGAGCCCTTGGTTTCTTTTATGTAAACCCCCGTTTACCCCTCACCTACATGTGAGTTAAAAAAATCATATGTACAGGATAGAGATTCCAAGCTAGTGTAGGTGGTTCAATATGGAGCTGAGATGAAACCAATCCCAGGAGATACATGAGATACAGAGGTGCATAGGTGGAAAGCCGTAAACATAAACCCAAAAGGTTCAAGTTTTTTCTCCCCAAGGTCAGGGTTAATTTATCAACCGCTAGATAAAATAACCATTAGAAAAACTCATGATCATACCCTTTACTTAATTTTATTTCTATCAGTTGCATGGTTTTTTATTATGGATGTGCTTTCGAGATTACAAAATTAATGAATTAAAAATCTTGCAAGATGGAACTAAAATAAACTAGACTTATGTGTAAATATTATCAAGACATGGTTAATCACTTAAGTAAGTTACAATTAATATTAACAATTATGTGATAAAGATAATAAGAAATTTACGCATAAGAGATAAAATCTCTGAATAAAATATTAAGTTAGACTAATTCTTTCATTACTTGATTAAGTGAAAGACTCAATAAAACTATGTGTTTTACCAACCCTTTTTAAGACACCTACTTTTTTACAAGAATCCCTTATGAAAGGTTTTGGGTTGAATTAACCATATTGCATCAAGAGGAGTATCCCTTACTTGAATTGGTGTAATACTGGAGGCAAGTGTTGAGGAAGTCCAAGTCAGGATTTCAGGATTACGGAGTCCACTCAATGAATCAAGGAGATGAAATCCCCTGGTTAGCAAATACCTTCAAACCTAAATACCTACAAATAGTTTGACCAACCCTTTTTGGGGTTACGTAATTGGACATTCTGAGTTCAATGGTGAGGGCCATTGGGACTTTATATAATCATGGGAAACTTAATAAAATTAATTTATTATTTCTCATAAAATGTAGTCAAAAAAAGTTCTAATGATCTTATCTTTTAATTGTAGGATAAAAATTACAAGATTTTCAACCACATTGCCCCTACGATCAATTCTGGATAAATACAATATCCTCACCAGAAGTAACTTCTAGGAATAGATTAGATGCCTTCGGGTTGTCCTACACCATGAATGGAAATATTATGTGCTGGATTTATCATTACCTGATTCACATTTCAAAGAGGTGAGTGATAAGGATTTCCTAGTCTATGAGAAACATATGAATGACGCAGCCGATGTTCAATGTTTGATGCTATCATCAATGTCTACTGAAATCATGAAGTCTAACAAAAACATGGATTCTTATAGCATGCTCAAGAACCTCCGTAATTCTTTACCCTGAGAGAGAAAGACATGAAAGGTTTGAGATCTCCAAGGAACTCTTTCAGAGTAAGCTTGGAGAGGGTTCCCTAGCTGGTCCTCATGTAGTCAAACTCATTGGCTACATTGAGTGCGTAGATGTTCTAGGGTTTAAACTTCTTGAAGAACAGGGCAATGATCACATTCTTGCATCACTCCCTCAATGATTCTTCATCTTTGTTGTTAATTTCAATATAAAGAACATTTAGTAGTCTCTATCTAGTCTTCTTATCGTTATTCTCAAAGTGCAAAAATATATGAAGTGCGAAAATACTTATGTCTTTATGGTGAATAAGAGGAAAGGATAGGCGAAGAGATTTAATCCCAAATCTTCTTCATCGTAGAGACCCCGGCCCCAGAAACACAGGAGTCTATGCCTTATGAACATGATGTGTTTCTTTAAAATAAAACATGCACTGGTAAACTACACATCATGCCCCATATAGAGGATCGTGTGCAGTTCGGGTTCTGGGAAACCGGAAACTTCTGAAACGATTCATCTTTTAAGAGCTGATGCCTGAAAATTTTAAATCAAAACATAGGGTGTGCATTGAAATACTCAGTAAGGGGTTTTTAAAAATAAAACAGTGCAACTTTTTGAAGTCATTCATTTGAAAATCATTTTCTTAAATAAAACTGTAATACATAACATCAAAAAGATCAATAGTTTCAAAAAATATATGAGACCCATGTGACATTTCTCGAAGGAGTAATCATAAAAAAGTACGACATGAGATTACTTAAGCATAAAATCAGATAGTTAAGATTAATTCATAATCAAAGTTGCACATAAAGGAAACAACATAAATTTTCATATGCTGGTTACTATTCTACTAAGTGATAAATACCAATCATGATCCAAACTTATACCAATGAAATAAGAACATAAAGGCATTTGTCATGAAAAAACTTTATCTTAGAAAGAACTTGTTACATAACATGAATAATGTGGCATCAACATTTAATCTTAGACAATCATTTCTATATCACCAAGGTCCATCCCCAAGGTGTCATTTGAAACATTACCAAGGTCCATCCCAAAGGCGCCATTAAACTGGTCATCTCTAGAGATTAAGTCTTTACCCAATGCATTGGAGTGCTATCAGGGAGCACCCTTGACATGTTTTTATTATCATGTGAGCCACATCATTAATGCTTTACTTAAACGGTTTGTGTATTCAAGATGTCCCATACCACCTTGAATAACTCATTCATTTTCATATTACCCAAGGTGTCCCGTACCACTTTGGGTAATCTAATTTCTTATTTCATTTAGTGATATGATGTCAATATGCATTATGTACAAATATAACTAAAATAAAAATAATGAGCCACCACATGATATGACAGTTAACAATGCAAAATATGTCAATAACTAATCAAAGGCACACATAGTTTAGTAAAACATTCTTTACACATAAGCTAATTAATGAATCATATAAAATTATGATATAATAAATGATGAATCTTTTCAATTATTATTATATGGAAGTGGGAAGCTTAAAGAAAACTTTTTCCATTTGTTATGGTGATAAACAGGTCATTAATCCCTAACTAAGAACATTCATCAAAGCAGTTCCTTTGCATAATAAGATAATAAATGTACACAACATGATAATACGGTCCCAAAATTTCTAAATCCTCTAACATATTTTAAATCAAGACAAAGTACACCCTTTATGGTAAAACACATCATGAGCAATGCCCAGTATGCATAGTTCGCATAAATTAAGAATTTACTTAAAGGTTGTTACCCACCCCTTGAAATCATAAATTTTATTTGTATTGGTCTACATGATTATGAGTACATAGATATATAGATACCAAGTTTACAACGAGGGGGTTTTCATGGTAAAACAGTTTCAAAAAACCCTCATTAATATATAACGCATAGTATAACATACTGGATCATTTTGGAAATCCAAAAATAGATAGAGTTTGGGTTATAAATATCTTTATATACATATAGAAAACTGTATATTCATATCTGTATAGGTTTTATTAAATAAAACCGAAAGAAAACAATCAAAACTTAACACCCAAATTCCCTGTCCAACATAGGTCAGTCCAAAAAGAAATAAAAATATAACCTATGTGTACATATAAAAAATAGGTAACTCGTATAAATATAAACCATATTTTTTTAAGGGTTGGTTTAGGATAAAGCAAGATAACTCTTTCCCCTTGTAACCTTTGTATTAAATTTTAGGAAAATTCCCCAAAACCATTTTAAAACTGGATGGATTTCATCATACATAATTTTATATTTATAGAAACCGTATATAATAAAATATAGAAGTGTAGTATTTCTTTATGAAGGAAAAACATACCTCCTTACTTGCACCCTACTAAAAACACGGCTGCATGCCCCTTTTGAAAACATTACAAACCGAGGTGTTTATATTTAATTATATATATATATATAAACTGTATATATACATCGGGAGTATAAAAATGAAGGTCCCTATGAATGGAGGAAAGCCAGAAAGAACCCTTACATAGCTTTGAGGATAAGCTCAGTCCAGAGGTGCTTCGTTGGCTTGCTAGGAGTCCGTGGAAAGGAAGAGGAGAAGAAGCCTTCCGGACTTTAAGAGGTAGGGGGTTTAAGTAAGGCTTCGGTGCACTTGGGTGGCTCGACCCAATAGGTAGGCCATCATGGGGAATACGGGAGTAAAATGTGCTAGGAGAGGGTGTTTAGAGGTCAAGAGGAGCAGTGCAATAGGGAAGGTCGAGGCGTCCTTAGTGCATGCCTACTGGTACGTGACCCCGGCGCGAGGAAGAAGATAGTGAAGGGTCGACGCGTAAAAGGGACGGATGACCTGGATCGAAGATGGAGAGATCGCACGGCTGGAGGAGGCGCGAGAAAAAAAGGGGTTGATCCATTTAAAGAGATCAAGGGTCGGGATTAGATCTCGGGGGAGATCGTGCAGTTAAAAGGGTTGGATGGACGAGATCGATACGGAAGTCGATCGGACGGTCCTAATCGCGCGGAGCGCGTCCCACATCGAATCGAAATGCGGTTGGGGCGAGGTTTATAATACACAACGCACAAAAATCGGAGAAATAACATGAACGCACACACACATGGGTCTTACACACGGACCCCATGTGGTCTTTGGCCCACCCCTACGCAACGCGCACCGCGGGCCTTACACATGGGCCTGCGTGCGACTGAACGAACCCATGCTCGGCTCGGGCTCAGTCCTGGTTGACACTATACATAACTGGGACCCCGATGGTCCCTAAGGCTCGGTCTCGGCCTAGAGGGATTGTCCCTAAGGTATTCCCTCAGCTTGTCTGGGCCCCAACATATTATTTTAATAAAAAAAATTATTTAGATTTCTAAAATAACTAGTTTAAGTATACTTAATTAAAAATAGCATGTAATATAGATATTTGTACTAAAAAGAGTTAATATACAATAAAAACAAATAGTTTTAACTTAAAATCTAAATCTTTTTTTAGCTTATGTAAAATATTTCATATATAATTCTTTTAAAATATATACCTTTCAAATTTTACATACAAAACCATTATAATTATTAGGATCTTTAAAAAACATCACCATCTGTTTAAAATTTAAAAGGGCCAATAGGTAATTCAAAAATACATAATGTTTAGAGATCAAAGGATATAATTTTTATAGATACCCTTTAAACATATCTTTTATAAAAAGAAAACTAAGTTTTCAACTCTATAGGTATCTATCGGGATTTTTTTGTAGAAACAAAACGACCAAGAATACTCTTTTTATTTTAAAACTAGGATTATCTTGTAAAAATATTTTATACATATTATAATATTTGAAATATCATAAAATTATAAGGGCATTAAAAACAAGTTTTCAAATAAAGGTAAACTTTATCAACGAAAACCCTAAGGTTGTTTTGAAAAATCCAACGGCTATATATTTAACGGTCATATCTCTAAGGACCATTATAAAAGCAGGAGGTGTAGGGTGTCTCTCAAAATCATAACACTTGAGCTAGAAAGGATGGTTCTCCTCATACCTTTGGTGTTGAGTATGTGTGTTGTGGCTCTAGCTGTTATATTTTTCACACTAATGGACATTGAAGACGACAACTATCCGATTACTCGGGTTGTGATTCTTAGTAGTCTCGTTGTGGTAGTGTTAGGTCTTGTGCATGGTATTTTCAATTAGTTGGGTCTTGTTGCAATGTAATATTTTAATATATATCAGTTTAACTTATTCTCCATGTTTTATTTTGTTTCAAATTCTTTATTAGCACACAAAACACAACAAATAATACAAGAGACATCATTAAAAGCATAACATTGTTCACTTGGACCAGTTCATAAAACCCTGGGCATCACATTCATGGCCTTCCAAGAAATGGAATATCAAAGGGGAGGCAAGGGAACAGGTGGCTTTTTGTTTCTCATGTGAAAAGAAGGGCCGCTAGAAGAAAAATTACACCCAACCAATGAATCAAGGTTACGATTCAGGTGCTATTGTTATCAAGTGAAATTTATCTATTTCTACATATTGGGTATTGGATATGGATTGGGGTGAACACATATGTATTCAAATATAGTAACTAATTAGATTCATAAAAATTGACCAAGGGGGGTAGATATATGAGAAACCAACAGAGCCAGACTTGTTGATGTAGCTATTAGGGACTACCACCACACATTGCCAATTAGGATGATCTTGGTGTTAAAGGGTTGTTTTTATGTTCCTTCTATAACCAAAAACATAATTTCTATATATAGACAAGATATAACTGGATGTTTTTTCAATTTTGGAAAGTAATGTTTCTTATTTTATAAATATAGAATTTGTTTTGGTAGGTAACATTTATATAATGGTCTTTATGTATTGGATTACACAAACCAAGTAATGGTAATTGATAAGAAAGATATCACACATGAATCATACCACACCCAACATTGGCATCACCGGATTGGTCACGTAAATGAGAAATGATCGACAAAGATACATCAAGATGGATATTTATATTCTTTCAAACTAAAACAACTTGGTGTATGTCACTTGTGGTTACATGGAAAAATGACCAAATCCCCATTTAGTGGGAAAGGTGAAAGGGCCAAAGATATTCTTGAATTGGTTCATACCGATGTGTGTGGACCATTTCCTATTGAAGTAATGGGTCGGGTATTCATACTTCATAACTTTTACATATGATTTTATTATATATGAATATATCTACTTAATGAGTTATAAGTCAGATTCTTCTGATAAGTTCAAAGAATATTAGAATGAAGTTGAGAACCATCTTGGTAAGAAAATTAGGAAATGTCGCTCAGAACAAGGTGTATATTATCTTAATCAAGACTTCATTTATTACTTATAGGGGTTTGGGATCTTATCCCAACTCACTCCTCCTAACATGCCTCAATGGAATGGTGTAAGCGAAAGAAGTAACCACATATTTTTGGACATGGTGAGAACAATAATGAGTCATGTGATTCTTCCATTATCCTTTTGGGGATATGAGTTACAAATAGAATCTCCCATACTAAACCAAGTACTAACTAAATCGATAAATAGTATTCCATAGGAGTTTTGGAGTGGGAGAAAATCCATGTTATATAACTTACATGTGTGGTGTAGTGAAGTATTTTTTAAGGCCTCTTCAGGTAACAAACTTACACCCTAAGAAACAAAGTGTACCTTTATAGTATATCCTAAGGAAATAAGTGGATATTACCTATATGATCCATTAGAACAAAAGGTTATAGTGGCAGGACACATCATATTCTTTGAGGGGGAGAACATATCCCAAAAAGATAGTGGGATTGAAATAGAATTCGATGAATTCAAGGCTCAAGGTACATAGAAGTTTGTACAGTAATAGATTCCACAAAGCCCCATGCAATAATGATCTATTCCAAAGACACAAGTAAAACATTAGAGTACAAGAGAGGTTATGGAACCATAACGATACAGTTTTTTAACTACTGAGGATGGTGAATCATTATTTTTTGATAATAATGATCCTATAACCTTCAAGAAAGTAGTAAGTGGCACATACGTTGTCAAGTGGAAAGAATCCATGAATTTTGAAATGGATTCCATATACCAAAACCATGTCTGGATTTTGATAGATCCTCCAATTAATGTAAATCCTATTAGTCTCAAATGGTTATTCAAGAAGAAACTGGACATGGAAAGAAAAGTTACTACCTATAAAGATTGACTGGTTGAAAAGGGTTAAACAACATCAAAGCATTGACTACGAAGAAACCTTTTCACCAGTTTCAATGTAGAAAACTATCCAAATTCTACTTTCCTTTTCTACTTATCGTGACTATGAGATTTGGGAAATGGATGTCAAAATAGCTTTCCTTAATGGGAACCTTCAATAAGATGTCTACATGACACAACCTGAAGCGTTTGTGACTCTAAATGATTCCAATAAGGTGTGAAAGTTAAAGATATATATATATATATATTGATTAAAACAATCATCCAAATCATGGAACATTCATTTTGATAAAGCTGTACTAGAATTTGGTTTTATTTATAATTAATGTAATCCTTGTGTATACAAATAGTTTAGTGGGAGTGCGGTCATTTTCTTAATAATATATGTTAATGACATATTACTTTTTGGAAACAAGAGGGGATTGTTGCCAACATCACATGGAATTCATCTTTCCATGAAAATGTTTCCTCAGACACATGAGTAAAGAGAGAGAATGAAAAGGACTTTATCCTCATCAGTGATTGGGCCAGTCATGTATTATATACTATGTTCAAGGATAGATATTGCCAACGCATTGAGTACGGTAGTAAAATATCATGATGTCCCAAGTAACCACCATTGGTTGGCAGCCCAGACTATCCTTAAGTACCTAAGATGTACTAAGGATGTGTTCTTAGTTTATGGAGAATATGAGGAACTAGTCATCATATGATATGCATATTATTGTTTCCAAACTGATCAGAATGACATTAAGTCGCAAACAAGATACATCTTCACATTGAATGGAGGTGTTGTGAGGTAGAATAGCTCAAAGTAGAGTGTGGTCGCAGATTCTATAGCAGAGTCCGAGTATATTGCTTCTTCTGAAGCAGCTAAAAAATAAGTTTGTATGTGAATATTCATCCAAGAGAAATATGTAGTACCTAGAAATAAAGATCCCATCACACTCTATTGTGATAATACTGTTGCGGTGTTTCTTGCAAAAGAGACAAGGTAACATCGGTGGAATAAGCACAAACTTCAAAAGTATAATCTCATGAGGGATTTTTCTCAAAGAGGTGAATTTTAAATGAGTATTATTTCCACATAAGATAATGTGGTGGACCCCTGGAATAATGACTTGACTTAGTAGAAATATGATCGTCATGTGAGGTCTAGTGGAATGAAAGTCATAAGAAGTTCACTCTAGTCCAAGTGGGAGTTTGTTATAGTTGGTGTCCTAGAACCACCAATTTGTACTTTTATTACATGGATATTTAATGTATTTAAATATTAGACATCTTATTACATATTTCTCATTGTTCTTCATGACTATGATATAATAATGTCCTATACTATTTGTTGCATAGATAATTTCTTGGCAGTTCCCCGCTATGATGAGAACCTTGAAATGATATAACAATATTATTAAATATATTTCTTTGGTTGGATGACATACTATGATGAGACACATAGTATATAGACCATCAAGTTTGAGTACTCATAAGTATATGAGACTTCCTCTCATGAGGTTTTCACATGGTAATCTCCAAGATGAGAGATTATGAGAACATACCCACCATTAGAAATTTTACATGTTTTGTTGTTAGTGGATATTCCTATTTCTGAGTGTGTCTAATGGTCCATAGACATTAATATTATTATTCATATTTTTTACAACACATACACTTTGATTTACTGAAGAAAATTGTCATACCATATATTTTCGAGAATTAGAGTAAGTTGGGTGTGTCATGAATGGCATGTTATTAATGGATAAATTAAGGAACGATTTCCCATTCCATTTAGGGAAGTTGATATCTTGGAACTTTGATTGAAATAGAACCTTCACATGAAATTCTATGTTCATTTTGTAATGACATGTTTATTTCAGGTAGTCAAAGAATGGTGTATCATGTATATAGGTTGATGACACTATCACAAAACCCGATTGATGAGATATTGAGACAAAGGGATTATATTACATAGTGAGAATTCATATGTGGATTTCATAGTTGTGAATTTAGTTTCTTTCTCTTAGGTCCCTTGACCCATTTCTAGATAGTACTCTTGGACTTTAGGCAAGCCCTCCAAATGTCAATGAGAAATAATCCTAGAGGGTCACACACTAAGTGTTTCTTGTGGTCTCGATTAAATTGTATTCAAATTTAATTAATGGAATAAATTGTATTCTAAATACCATGGAATAATTTTATTCATGTTAAATTGATCTTATAAATTAAATAAATATTTACTCACTAGATTTTGAGTAAAATATATTTATTTATTTTATTGAACATTTAATAAATATTTATTTACTAGTTTGTAAATGAAATGTTTAATTAAGAGAATAAATTGTTTATTTATTTATTTTATTGTTCAATAAAATGAATAGGAGTTAGAAAACACAAGTCCAGTCTAGTAGTAAAATAATTATTCAAAACATGGTAAATAATTATTTAACTAGTTAGAACAATTTAAAATAATAATAACACTGTTATTATTTTGTGACACGTAATTATATTTTTTATTCCGTTTTATGCAAGTTGTCATACCCTAAATAATGATGTGGTGTTATTATTAAGATCATGGGTTTTCTCTAAGGTTATGAATGTATTTAATTAGTGTTACACAATTAAATATTGCAACCAAATCCCCATGTCAATAAATAGAAAGGTACTTATATTGTTCTTGGTACTGAATAGTTGATGGATTGAGAATTGTTGAGCCAACCCGATTTCTCTCTCGAATCATCTCCTATTACCTCTCAAGAACAAGATACATTCTTGAAGACTGAATAATAAACAATCAAGAATGAATGATGCAAGACATTTGCATCACCAAGCTAGCACATGGAGAATAAGTAATGTCGATTGGAGGCCATGAGAGCACATGTGGATCACCACTAGAGGGATTTTGGTTTGAGTACTTGCAATCATAATGAGACAACCCAGAAGGGTCATTTTGGATGGTCAACATCATCAATGAAGAAGGTACTGAAGATCTAGTTATTCTTTTCTTTATAAAATTAATTAAATTAATTATAAACATGTTTTGAAAGATTATTTCTCTCTTAGATCTGACGCCATTCTTCCTTTTTATAAATATTTGATTTTAATTCATGGATACTAGTGTTCATTGTCATATTGTCCCTAGATTGGTCATCAATTATGGAAAAATCAAAGTTGAGCACCACTCAACCGCTACGCTTCTGTTGTGTCTGGATCCCTCACCTTAGAGGGTAATACCTATATAGATTATGTGAATTGATATGGTTTCTATTAATTCTTCCAGGTTCAATTTCCAAACAATGTTATATGATGAATTAGATCATAAAATTAGGAGTTTTAAATCATATTTTATATTTCTAAATTCGTTGTAACACTTAACATAAATTCATAATTTATGTTTAGTGGATCCCATAATCATTGGCTTAGTACCATTGGGAATATCTTCAAATCATAAAATTTTTTCCAAATGTTTTACAATTATTCATAAATATAATGTGAATCAACAAAATCATATCCCCGATGAGTTTATAGATAAGAGTATAATTTTAGGCCCACTAATCGTGCACCGATAATAGTCAAGTTAATACCAAATACACCCCTTTTAGAGTTTCCCACCTCAATGCATCTATACCATAGTCACATACACTTTTCAGTATCTCGATAGGGATGTATTTTCTTAGATAACCACACAATATCTAATTTTTCAAAACATTATGATATTATCCTATTCTTAGACTTATCCTCGGAGTATTTTAAAGGGTTATGTTCTTTGATATATATTTTCTTTAATCTACTTCCTAACGTTTTTAATAAATATGATCTGATAAAAAATTTACACCCTGACTCTAGTAACCTAGATCCAGTGGTTATTTTACTATATTGTAACAAGATATATGAGATATCATCCTAAAGGATCAAATATTTTAATGTTCATGGGAGACTAGAAACATATATGATTGTCACATTATAATTAAAAACATGAAATACAAGTTAATATTCTAGTGAAAACTTTATCATTTATTCTAGTATATCCCTAAAATCATTCATAAATCCCTTTTTGGTGACCTAGGGAAAGGAAAATATAATAAAGGGTGATCTCAGATCCTCAATAAGGGAAAGAATACAACATCAGTTATAATAGCATAAATAAATCATGAATAATATGGAAGAGATAAAGAATAATAAAATATTCCATATAATTGGTATCATAAAATGGGGACTTAATCCATGGATAAAATATAAAAATAAATAATAACAAGGATAACAAAAACATTTTTAATAATGATATAATACATAATGTCAGACATCATAACCTTATTGTTCATACCTCATTCCAAGAAATCATACATAAATAGGTAAGGTATACCCCAAATACCCAAAATATTTTTTCTGATGATACCTTTTGATAGATCAAGGGGCTATAATATGCCTCTTCTATCACTTACTAAGTCCAATTCATTCATAATATAAAATAAATAAATAAATAATATTTCAATACATAATCAAGATAAGAATTCATATTGAAAAACTAGAATACAATATTATAATATTTTCCCTAGTAAATCACTAGAACTACATGATTATGAACTATAAAATGTAATATGGTGAATGGTATTGTTATATAATCTCACTAAAAAGGCATATGATTAATCAAAGGATGTTGACATAGATGAAAATACTTATAAAATATCCCTAGAAATTTTATTGAGGAAAATGAACATTTCATTTTGAAATATATTATTTAACATATAAAACATTTTTAATATTAAGAAACCATTTTATTTAATAGGAACCCTTCAAACTTATAGAGAAATCTTCAATCCATGGAATATTCACGACGGTGGGAAAAAAATCATGTGTAAGAGATAAAATAAAGTTTACATTAACAACATCAATAAAAGAGCCTCATTTTAAAAATTATAAGAAGCTTTAGAAATTGAAACATTGGAAAATTTAATTTAATAAATAATTTTATAGCACTAAAAAAATTCTGGAAAACATTTTAAAGAAAATATATAAATGGAATAAAAATATTCCTGACCATATTAAAAAAATAAGTCAGTTTTCCTTAAAATAATTATTTTGGACTTTTGAGTACATAGAGGGAGAAAAATTGAAGGAGAAAATTTAATTTATATAAAAATAAATATTATAATAAAATATATGGGTTTTAAGATAAAAATTTCATATAATTCCTCTAAAAAACATAAACATAAACAATCCTAAATAAAGATGAGATTGTGAAATGAACCCTTACCGCAAGTTTGAGTTACCACATAAGTGTTTTTAACCTCATATATACTAAATTTAGATTTATTATACATCCATAATATAACCATATACATACTGATAATATCATATATTATCCACTTTGAATATTTCCACACCCTCTTATTAATAATTCTTTATTAAAATCATCTTTTTCAAGTGTTCATAGTTTCGTTTCTCGTGTAACTTTGGGTTTGGTGGTTTTAGTATTTGGATCTTGAACATTATTAAATTATTTCAATATCCTTAATATTTTATTAAGTATCATATTTAATAACTTTTATAACCATTCATATAAGGCGGTGAAAAAAATTAATTACATCACTTCATAGAGATGGTTGTCTGTATGTATGCAGGTGTAATGTTTCCACAATGTGATAGATGGAATGAAAGAAATTTAAATAATAAGTAAATTTTAAATTTTCATTATTATATCGTAAATATAATTTATATTCATTAAATTTATATTTATTAACATCCATTTAAAGTTGAAATGAAAAATGAATCACATTGCAATGTGGTGGTAGTGGTCAACACATACGCATGATCGACGTTATCACTTCCCAATAAATGTGAAGGTAAGAATGTAAATAATATATTATAATTATATAAGAATACTAATTTCATAAATATAATATATAAACATTAAATTAAAATAATAATAAACCCTGAAATATGGTGATGGAATATGAATCAAATCACTATGTGGAGACGGTAGTCCACATGTGTGCACAAGAAATACTTTAATTTCCCATTTTATGGAATGTAGGTGGAAAATAGTTATCATATAAGCATAATAACATATTATTATATTGATGATACTATTTTTATTATGTTGTTATGGATACAATTGATTTATAGGAAGCATAAAAAAAAACTTTGATGGAGTCGATAAAGATGATTACCTCTTCTTTGAGAGACCGCCTTTAGATTACACCTTAAGCCATATTAGAATGGTATTATAAGAACACAAAAGGCTAAGTAATTAATGTAAGTAATCTATGAAGGTTTTTTTGTAGGTATTGGCTGAGCTAGAGTGATCAATGTTGGTAAATAATGGAATAGAAGATGTACCTTTTATAAGTGAGGGGAGGGACACACATTGAATTACTTAAAATATAAAAATAATATAAATTCGTTTTTATAAGTGATTTTTTTTTACTGTAATTATATTTTAATAAAATATAATGTCTAAGGATATTTATGAAATAATATTTAAATAATTTTATGTGTAATTTTTACCCTAGAAAATATTAATTGTTTTTACTATTATTTATGACCAAAAATTAAGTTAAAATTATTACCAAATATTAATAATTATGTATCCAAATATGGAAAAAAAGTAAAATATTAAATTTTAATAATTGATAAAAATTATTTTTAATGTAGGTGTGAAAAATTAACTGAAACCTATATTTAGAAAAATGTTTGTTTTATGAAAAAATTGATTTTGAAATAAAACAAAGTATATCATTGATTATAATGGAAATAATTGAATTATGTTGTATAAAAATGAGAATTATTTTTTATTAAAATAAAACCAAAATTGAAATAAAAATTTTGTATATTTTATTAAGAGATAAGAAATAAAAAGGGTTGTTATTTGAACTAGAACATTATTTAGATTTTAACAATATTAAACATATATTTTTAAGATCAATACAATTTTTTATATGAATTATATTACTTATTAACTATATATTTTTCCTAGATTTTTTTAATATTTCAATTTATTCTTGTATCATTATAATGTTATAAAAGTGACAGTTTTTGTAAAATCAATATTTTTTTACTATTCATCGAAAAAACGACTATATCTTAAAATTCTCCAAAAATTACCCGAAGAAAATTTTAACATTATTAATTCAAAAATAAAATTTTTTTTAGAACATTAAATTTATAATAAATTTGAATTTAGTTTTTAGTCACATTTTTTAATAAATATATGAGAATTTTGTTATTGTTTCCCTATAAAGAAAAGGTTTCTATAATTGAAGATCGGGTGTTACAATAGCTAACCACATCATATACAAGCTTAAAATCATTATCTAAAGAGATTTAAAACCTTAATAAATTAATTGGGGTGATATATAAGACCCCACCCATCACAGAATGAAAATATAAACTCATGTGTTTTATAAACAATCAGTCGTGTATCATAATATGAAGAACTCATGGAAAAAATGGGTTTCATAACATTTATGAATGGTATTGTAGAAAATGACCTAAAGAGTTAGACAGGTTAATACCCAAAATTAAATTAAAAAAAGAATTATTTTACAATGGAATTTATTGGGTGATTCAGGAAATATTATTCCAAAGGATATCAATATTTTGGAGATAAAAATTAAAATTTAATTTAAATCATTAAAAAAATCATAAAAAATGTATTAACATTATTGAAAAAAATGAAGTTATGGGTCACCTTTAAAATTTTATTTCATACTGTTATCATGAAAAAATTAATAAATTGTTTATAATGGAATATCACTAATGTATCCTTTAAAAATATCTAAAGGTTTTCCTTCTGAAATTTAGAGTGGAACATAAAATATACTATTAAGAAATTAAAAACCTTTAATATTTTAAAATAACTTTGTTAAAATCAAAATCTTAACAAGGATAATAAAACATTGTTTTTAAAATAGGTAAATATAAATAATAATATCAAACTAGATAATTTATATTTGGGTTTTAAAATAAGAAAGGAAAGTATTTGGATAATTAATGTATATGCATATGAAATAAAAAAATCTTTAAAGGGGATGTGAATTATTCTTAACAATGATATATTTTTATGTGAAAGAAATTAATCCAAGAAGAATATTTGAATTAAAAATTTCATTTTCATCAGAGATAAATAGAAATATAAACATAATAAAATCATATGGTGTAATAATACAAAAAAATGAGAAATTAGTTCAAGAATAAATCTTATAACTCAATAAAAGAGAGTTGAGTTAACAAAACCCATATAAATGTTTTTACAATTTAATCAAAAGAGATGGAATGAGAGATTTATGAAAAAAAATTCAAATTCCATGAATTAAAATTTAAATATAATAATGTAATCTATTGGGTAAGTAGATACACCATATTTAAAAATGGGTTCATAATATGATAATATGCCTCAATGAAGGAGAATGAGAAGAAAACCCTTACCTTACCTATCATCTTCCAAAAAAGAACTTTGAACTACTATAAAATAAACATAATTATCATAATAATTAATTTAAAAACTTTATTCATATCTAATAACTTTTATATACTTCATTTATTATTATTATCTACACTTGTATTAGTTTTTTATAAATTATTTTCTTCATTGAATGTTAATAATTTTGTTTGTTTCATATAGGTTTTATAATGAGGACATTGATCCTCATTATTTATTAAAAATTTAATAATTTAAACATTATTGAAGATACTATAATATAAATTCCCTACTAATTTATAAATTTATAATATAATTCCATGAGACTTTTAGTTGTGATTTTTTAAGATAAAATCATTGACGAGATTGTTTCTTGTAATTTTCTAATATCAAAGGATTTCTTTATATTGATCATTGATTTTTGTGCCATATTTTCAAAACCATATTCATTATATATATTACTCCTTAATATAATAAGTATTCATAAAATAAATTTCTATAACTAAAAATTTAATTCGTTTATGAAAAAACACGTCATCCATGAAGGCGTTAGTCCACATGTATGCATGAGCGACATTTTCATTTTCTAATGAATGGGAGGGGAGGAAGGTATATTGTGATTTTATCTTTATAGAATATTAATTATTTCATAAATATAATATTTATTCATTAAATAATTTCTTATAACTATTTATGTAATTTGGTGATGAAAAACGAAATACATCATTCCCGGAGGAGGTAGTTTTCACATAACACAAGTGATGTTTTTATTTTTTGAATGGTTGGAGGAAGGTAGAAAATTATTATTTAATAAACACAATATAATTTTATTATAATAAATATACTTATTTAATTACGTTATTATGGGTATAATATATTTTTAGGAGGTATAATAAGAAATGAATGAATATAAATAAAATAGGAATGATTAGGAATTTAACCTTAATCCTTGAAACAACACCTTTTCAAATTAGATCAATCCTTTAATGGGTGGTATTTTAAGAGTTTAATACCTCTATAAATTTTATATGAGTATGAAGGAGGTATTTGGGTAGATATTGTTTCTAACCAAGTGGTGGAAGGTGTAAGGATAAGTGGGGTGGTGATGGCCTCCTTTTATAAGTGATAAGGGTGGAATTATTGTAATAAGAGGTGCACTATTCAAGGAATGTAGCTCCAAGAGTAAAAACATAATAGATATTTGATAATTTAAAACCAATAAATTCAATAACCATACATTTGGAGGCATTTTTTTAATAATTTTTAGGTTTTTAACCTCTTATATTTAACTCTTTTTCCATTTTTACTTTTACAGTGTAAATAATTTTTACTTAAGATATTTTTTTAAACTCAAAAATCAAATGGGATTTATTAAATAATTTATACCATGTAATTAAAAATATTAAATCAGGTTTATTAGATATAAATTCTAATCTTGGTGAAAATTAATTCTAAAATAAAAAATTTATAACACATTAAAAATTGTTTTAGAGAAAAATATAACATAAGTTATAAAATGTAAAATTTAATTTTATAAAATAAAATTAATATTGTTAGGTGAATAATTTTACTTATAAAATAAATATCTGGTGATTAAAAAATATTAATAAATTTTAATTTCTTCTCAAATCCTAATAATGTCATAAAATCCATGATATTATTAAAAACAGTATTTCATAAAATTTTCCAAAAATGCATATTTAAAAAATTCATTCTAATATAATATTGTAACTATGAATCTAAAAATGATTTTCCTTTGTCAAAATTAAGATTTCAAAATTTATGAATTTAACTTTTAAATGAAAACATAATATTTAAAAAAATTATTTCTATAAGAAAATAGTTTTTTTAAATATTAAATTTTATTTTTCTTATTACATAAAAATTTATAATTAGTGTTAATATATTATTCATATAAAAATATATTTTTTAACCATTTAACCGTAGTGAACTTAATTCCTTGAAATAAAAAATACATAGCGCATAAAATGATCAAATTAGTTATTTAGTTATAGTAATTGAATTTCATCAGTGCATTAGTATTTAAAGAGACCTTTATTTTTATTTATATATTTATTTTATAATTAATTTAACTCTATTTATATCATTTAA
This sequence comes from Viscum album, assembly GCA_963277665.1. Classification (NCBI taxonomy): domain Eukaryota; kingdom Viridiplantae; phylum Streptophyta; class Magnoliopsida; order Santalales; family Viscaceae; genus Viscum; species Viscum album. The sequence goes on along the minus strand of OY728152.1, from coordinate 1,904,898,347 downwards.
TTAAATAAATTTTATTCAATGGTAATATTAATCTTAATAAAATGTATCGCAACTCATTTTGGTTTGGTGTTGCATGTGGAAAAAGATGTTAAACATAGTATTTATTTAATGAAATTGTCAAAAAAAATCCAGGTGTAACACATTTAATACCAATTTGAATAAATCAAAAGGATACATATTGAAGAATAAAGGGTCTAAAAATGTTACTAGAGATGATATTATTCACTAATCTTTGTATTAGAACATTCTTTCAAAGATGTGTGTCAAGACCTATAGATAGTGAAAATGGAAGTTAAGGACTCAAAAAAATATTACTAGAAGGAAATGTGAGCTAAAACAGACATTGAGGATATTTTTAAGAGTGTTGTTGAGACAAAAGTTGAATCTAAGGTAACTCTTACTTCCAAACATGTATATGGTTATATAAAATATTCCCTCACCACTAAAAATCTGTAGGATGAGGAAAAAATAAAATAAGAGGAGGGGATGAAAACTGCTAAATCATGGAACAACATGATGGAAATAATGGAGAAGGAGCATCAAGAGACATCTAAAATTATTCATGAAAAAGAATATATAACCCCATATAAATAGTAGATTAAAGAATAAGAAAATGAATAGGATGAGGTAATGGCTTCTGAAACAAATATAAAAGAATCTAAAAATGTGTAGTCAAAAGAAAAATACGAGGAGTATTATAATATTTGGATAGACTAGGATATTTTTTTGAATCCTTAATTTCATTCAAATTCTATTTTTCTCCATTATAAATTATGAATAATATTTCATTAAAGATGAATAAAATTATAGAAACATAAAGTGACCACAACATCAGTATTTAATTAATCATGATCGAGTAGCCCTATATGATACTCTTATTATATGAGTGAATGCGGTAAGTTAGAGATAAACAGCCTTAAACAAATTTTCTTTATGGGATAAAACCTATTTATTTATTTATTTATATGATTTTTATAAATTATTCTTATGAATTTAGTTTACTATTTTGGAATATTTTAGGATGTTGAATCAATACCATTATATTTTTTTAACTTTAATCACATAGGCCTTGTGATTTCACTTGAGTGTTTTCTACAATTGGTCTATAAATTCAAAGGAATAATATTTTGAGGAAGAAAAAAGATATTCATGATAAAATGGGCATATTTATTTTAATTATTTATATTTTTCTCCCATACATTTTAAAACTTATTTTCTAGTGTTTAAGGAAATTAAATACCACACGTATATTTTTAATGAAATTTTGGTCAATGATAGAAAAATATCAATTAGGATTTTTATGATTATATGTTTTATATTTAATTTTTTATATGATTTAATGAGTAATAAGGGGGAATTAAATTATTAGAAATAATTATAGTGATATGGATTCATTGAATCATGATTTAAGGGGAATAGTTAATTTATGTAGTTGAAATTTCTATTCTACTTTTCATAATTTTCAATTATATCATTCATATATATTAATTGTTTAGTATTATATATACCATTATTGATTAAATTTGATCACATTTTTCTCATCTCTAAGAGTTTTATAAGTCATATTTTTCATATTTATTCTAATATTCATTTCCAAGGATATACTTTGGGAATTTCTATCTTCTAGAATTTTCATTGAATTGTATAAAATATATTATTTTACAAATATAAATTTAAATTAATTGAGGTGTTTTAATTTTAATTATTTATCCTTACGGACTAACTTGACATTTAATCCATTTTTAATCCCATAGAAACCTTGAATGAACTTGTTGTCGAAGATCAACATTTGAAGCCTATTATATCATTCTAACCCTTACTCTTCTTATTTCTTCATTATATTCAATGCTTCAAGAGTGGGACATAGGTTTTATATGGTGGAAAGGGGATAAGTCACCTTGAAGAGGAGATTTTTGGATTTTTCATGTGATGTTAGGAAAAGGTTCGTGATTATTATTCATTTACTTTATTTATATCCTCTTGAAAAAATAAAAAAAATGAAAAAAAATGAAAAAAAATGCAACTAATGGGTTGTGTCATAGTTAGTTTAAAAACCAACCTTATCTCAATATATCATCATGTTATAACTTCTAAAATAATTTTTTTAGGGAGATAAAATACCAGTTGGGTGGGGAGTTTGAAATATCTCCCAACTAAAAATTTTGAGTAAAAAAAGACAAAAGGTGTGAAAAAGGATGGTGTGTTTATCATTTTGATTTCATCTAGTGTGGGATCCGTATATGTTAGTTTGGAGAAGGTTAGGGTGATATATTTGGAGGATCATTTTTATTATGGTTTAATTTTTATTAACATGAATTGTTTTTTTCCATGGAACACCTAAGTATGGAATTAGGACATTTTTTTATCGAGGGAACTATACTCCACAATTCCAAGCTTTTTCGTATTTTGGTTTTGATAGGATGAAGCAGTAGAGTTCAATGCTACAAGATCCATTTTCCCTGCCATAGATTATGTTTCTACATAGATATAAAATTTTGATAATTTTAACACCTTCACTTGCCATTATATTTGTTTCAAGGAAGAATCTAGCAGTATTCACATGGGGTTCTATACATATCCACATAGGGTTTGAGGTTGAATTCAATGAAGAGAAATATAGGATATATGCTAAGATATAAAAAGAGATATATATCTATATCTTGGCAAGTGGTTATCTATACAAAGATACATATTTTGTGTTAGAAGGGGGTCAGAAACTTAGAGGATCTTGCAGTGATAATAACTTCAACAATTTGAGTAGTTGTGTAGTTCATGTTCTTTTCATTTCTATTTCGTTCATGTAATAGTGGAAATAATTTATTGGTTTCCATAATAAATTAAAGTTTTTAATCTTTACTCAACACTTTTTTTAGTTTAGTGTGTTATATTCCCATCTCTATAATACATGGTTTATTCATGGTTATTGAAAACTTAACCATAAGTGGATAATATTAATATGGGAGGGTGTAATTTATGAAAAGGATGTGCATAAAATGATGTTTATTCATCTGTTATTGTGAATTAATCATGATCATTACTATAACTTTGATACTAATTTATACCATACCTTCTAGTTTCCTAGTTTGAGTAATAAAAATTAGTGTAAAGTCCTCAATATGGTTAAGGTGAGTAGGGAGTGAGAGATAAATTAAATCTACCTTTCACTTTTGATACTATGTTTAATGCATCTTAGTTGGTAATATTACCTCAACTAAAGGGATCTATATTCATAGGTATATTTATTTTGAACCAACCATCTATTATATTCAAAAACACTTCTTATGGAAAAAGTGATAAACCCCAAGAGAAAAAATAGTTATTAAAGAACAACTTAAGACTATTGTAATTTTTATCATTAAGAAGTTTCTATGAAAAAGATATTAACGATTTTTCTAGATCTTCCTTTATAAGGTCTTCAAATCGACATACCAGTCTATCCCATGCTTTCAATTATTTCTCTTGGTTTATTTTCCTTACATTGAAACTTCTTGCTAGGATACACTTATACTTGTCAATCCAATCCCTCTGTTCTCTATTGGGGTCCACCTAAATGGTCATTCCCATTATTTATCACCATTTTCTATTGAAGCATTAGTGACAAGATATTACTCATCTATTTATTCTATGGAATGAATTAGTATCTATAAAGGTTTCTAAGCATCCATGTCTTTATTTTGTTATACATTCCTAATGGGATCATCCCCCTCAACCACAGCCACTATTCAATCAACATTTCCATTTATTTTGAGAACAACTTCCCTCACTTGGACCTTCACCTTCCTGGAAGAATGTGTCCCTATTGGTGATGGAAAATATGAATAATCCTTATGTCCTTTATTACCACCATGCCAGAATTCCTCCTCCTCAGACTACATATGTCGGTACCTTAGAATTATTGAGCACTGACTCTTGAAAACTGGCTAGAAGAGTCATCATTAGTATCCTCCATAGAAATACCATGCTTCTCATTTCTTGGTTTTGTCATGTCGGCCTTCTAGACATTCCCTTCATTCTCCAGGCTCCCAAAGTGATTACACATCTTAATAGCTGGCAACACTCTTCTTGGGCTTGACATGTTCACTGTAAATTGAACAACATGGGGACCCTCACATCCATTTTTATCAAGTTTTGTAAGCACATCCTTCATATAAGAATATGCCTTGGGGGCCTTTAGACCTTCATCAGTGACCAGTCGAATTTCCACTAGTTAATTGGAACCATAGAGAGGGGCCAGAACCTCTGCAGTAGTGATATTTTCCAAACCAGATTACACTTCTCCCAATATACTTTGCACAGTAGGTGTGGGCATAAACACGTCTCTTCTAAAATGTTTTATAACATCATAAACCAAGGGATTACTCTCTGAAGCCTCACAATGAATAACGTTCACCAAAACTAAGTCAGATTCAGCATGCCACTTTCCATTCAAACCATCTTCAACAACCAAGGGAACCATTGCAACCACATTGGCTCTTCTATTATCCTCCTCAAGGTAGTTACCTGATCAAAAGGTGGTTCGAGAGACCCCCATCGACCGGGTCCTGCAACTGGAGGCATCATGGCCAAGATGGTTGTAGTACAAATATAATAGGACCCACGATTCATAGACAACCTTTTTATACCACTAAATCTCACCTTCAATCTATATTCTAATGGTATCCAACTGATTCTTGGAGAATTAAACATCAACAAAAATTCTAGGGGATATCTGGTGGATTATGACATTTTTTCGCTAGTCCGATTATAGGAATCATCCCAAAATATTTCCAATAAAATGAAGAACCGCTGGGTTTTGAAACAATAGGGAAAGGGTAGGGAGCGATATCCATATCACTGAGATAGTTGTGCCTCTTTTTAGGTTAAAATCAAATGACCACTGGAAAAAAATAAGTGCAAACCTGAGGTAACACGTGGAGAGTTTACCCAAGAATAGATAGATCTTCTTCCGACGAGAAGCGAATAAGGAGGTGTCTTGAGTCCAGGAGACCAACAATCACCCGGTCCTAAAGCTTCCACTAGTTGGAGATAAATATATCAAAGGTGTCAATTGTGGGTCGTCTCTTACTGAAAAATGTGACCAAGGAAATATGCATCATCGTAGAGGCATTTGTAAACTCCAGTGAAGTGAGTGGAGCCTTTGGGATTCCATTGATAAGTGAGTTAACTTTAGGGATAATGTGAATGGAGGGTAAAATGGTTAGATCAGAAGGATTTTTGAATGGCTTAAAAGCCAAGGGGAAAGGGCGTTATAGAGAAAGAGGAAGAATCTCCCCCCTGGTTGAGAGAGGCCATGGAGGGGAGGCTCCAGAGCATCCATAACCAAGGGCATCGGGAGGCGGTGATGCGAGGGCCATAGAGTTATTGGTTGAACCAACCAAGTAGTGCTAGTTTCCCAAAAAAAGTCTTATGACTATTAATTTATTTACTTTCATAAGTGGAGTTGATTTGTTTTAAATAATGAAAAAACATACTTGGATATCAATATATCTTCCCTTTATTATCTGTAATCATTTAGTTCCGATCATTTCTCAATTCTTTAACATAGTATAATTTAGTTTAGTTTCAACCACAATTTAGTGAAACTATTTTAAATACCTAACACTTAGATCATAGATCATAATTAGTATTATTTTTTATTCATGGGATTGACCTAATACTTCTAATGAACTATGATTTTTGGTTTAGTGTTAGTTTTACAAAAAAAATAATTTCTAAACATTGGAATACCATTAAAATTAATGAAACCGTCCAGACCCATTATGGGGGACAAGTGGAAATCAGGAAAATCATTGAATTTTCAACCATTAAAACCCATATCTTTAATCCACCATATTTTCAATCTCTATACATCATGAACATCGAGTACACCAAACCTCCCAATATAAGAGCTCTAGAACTTAGAGATCACACTAAATCACCATGCACTTAGTTTTTCGAAACACGTTTATAAAAATATGAATAAGATACGCAACAAAGTAAAGAACAATTTGGATTTACATGGTTTGAACATACATCCTATATCCACAAGAAAACATTGTAAAAGTATATTTCCCATGAATTTTAAAGATTAAAACTTGTGAATTTTTATCCACATGGATCACTCTAAGAAAATAATTTAATTACACGTTAGTAGGGGGTCCTACCCCATGTATATAGTGGGGTCTATCTAGTTATCCAGTTTCAATTAAATTCTAAATTCATGAGACCCCATTTTTTCAATAGTAATTTATGATCTCATATAACAATACTCACCATGACTGGATACAACTCGTAGACCCATAGAATTACCCTCATTCTATAAAATTGACCTTATCGAGTGATACATCTCACATAGAATTGAAAAGAGCATTGGAACTTATTCTTGATCAACATTCCACCTATTGCAGTCTCATTATCTCTATATCCTTTCAAAAAACTGAATTTAGAGCCTCTAAGAGGATTAATAATCTAAACAAAAAAATTCTAAATTTTCCTTCAAAGTAGAGGGTAGATCCATAACTTAGATTATGGAAAGTGGTGTCACTTCCCACATGATGTGAAGTAATGATCTTATCATAGGGATGAATTTTATAAAGATAGAGTTGTTCAGTTTAGAAATTATGAGGGGATAAAGATGATCGAATCTGGGAAGGCCTAGATGGGTGTAAGAGGCCTAAGTCACATGGAAATATTGAAGGTTAATGTATTTATCCATAATATACTTAGTGTGAGTTATTTTTGTGTCTTGGGGTATATAGGGAATTTCAAAAATAAAGAATACATCATTAATGGAAAATATATAACTATAGTTTTATAAGGAAGAGACACAAAAAGAAATCTTCATCTCGTCAATGAGAAAGAGGATATATGTTTTTTGTATAAGGAGGAAAAAATAATTTTTGTCGTAATCATCTTGGGAACATAATGCAATAGTGTTTGGAGTATTTCATGAAAAATGGAGATTTAGACATTTATAAACTCTCACATGATCATTTTCAAACATGTGAAACTTTTTAAAAGGGGGTATTATTCAGAATTCATACAAGATAAAGGAGAAAAATCAACAAGAATTATTTGGTTGATTCATGTGGGTGTGTGGGTGTGTGGGTGCCTATGACACCCAATTACGTGGATGAAGAATAGTGTTATATCATTTTTAATAGTTCTTTTAGTAGTATAAATTTTTTTAAGGTTATTACCTATAAATTTTAGGTCTTCAAATGAATTACTCGGTATGTGTGGTTATCCAAGAAGATTCTCGGTTTGAAAATTCAGAACATCCAGATTGATAATGGTGGAGAATTATCTATTAATTCAGTTAAAAAATATATTGAAAAGGATGGGATTTAATATCATGTTTCAGAAGTGAGGATTCCTCATCCAAATGAATTCATTTAGAGGAGGAATTATATCATCAATAATATGGATTGAATAATACAAATTGAAAAGAATCTATCATAGACTTATTGGGGTTATTATTTTCTTACATATGTATATATCTCTAACATATCTCTATTATGTATTAATAAATAGAAGGCCTATTATGATTTTTTGTATGAGAAGAAGACAAAACTCATGTACTTTTGATTTTTTGGGAGTAAGTATTTTATTTTCAATAAATAGAATAACTATAAATTAAAATCACAAGGTGACAAAATAGTTTTCCTTGGATATTCATCCAAAGTATAGGTATTTAAATAGTAAAAAAGGCTTGGAAAATCATTAAAATAAAATATGTAACTATTTTAGAGAATGAGTAGAATTTACACATTAGTAAAAGATTTCACATCAAAATAGTGAGGTAATTGAGGAATAAATTGATGTTGAGGTAAGTGGAACTGGGTATGCTCATGGGTTTGTAGAGGAAATTGAACTACACATTTATAATAATGAAAAAATATAGTATAAATCTCGATAAATAAGATAATTATCATAACTAAAACCAAAAATAATAATATAATTATTGACTATATAGATCTAGTTTGAAATTTAATAATGAAATATCAACCACAAAACTATTTTATATCAAAAGTGAAGCCTAAAATATCTAAATATGTTGCTAGATATTTATATTTGTTCAATTATATCCATGTATAAATTTACCAAATATAAAAGAACCAAACATGGGAAAAAATTTAAGACTGGAGGAAAATAATGACATCAGAACCAAGTGGGTGTTTTAAAATAAGCATAATGAATATTGAAATGTGACACAGAACAAGTCATGGTTTGTGTGAAAATGGTATTTCCAAATCAAACTCTTATGAGTGGATGATACATTTTCACTCATGGATCAGTTGGAAACTATATGATTGTTTTCCTCCATAGATATACAAAGGGGATTCATGGTGTGTCAAATGGGTTTTAAATAAGTATTCTTTAATAGACTCCTTAAATAAGAATTTTATACTAAGAAATCAGATATATTTATTAAGTATAAATATAAGAACATGTTTTTCCAGTTGAAGAAGGAATTTTTTGGACTAAAAACCCACTAAGGGCCTTGTACCTTCAACATGACCAATATTTGAATAATCTTAGTTTCCAAATAGTAGGAGTTGGTCACAACATATACATCAAAAAGAGAAATGATCAATGGTTATTATTTTTTTCTATGTGGATGACATCATTTTTTGTGGATCAAAATATGTACAATGGAAGCTATTTTTAGAATAAATGGGTTGAGAATTTGAGATTACCATGATTTGATATATTTTTACTTGGTTTACAGGTGACTCAAGGATAAAATGGAACATTTATGTCTCAAAAAAATATGATATGGAAGTGATAAAATATGTTTGAAATGAAGGATTAAAATATGGTGAAAAATATAATGGAAACCTAGATCGAAGGATAATGATAGAAAGATGGTTGATGTGATAGAGTATAGGTATACTATTAGGATATTGTTATACAAAAATACCATGTGGACAAATGTAGTTTTTTCCACATTTCAATCTAACCAATACCAAATTTATCCCATTGAGAGTGACTTTATCATAGTGAAGAGGATACCTTTGTATATTAACCATATAATAAACTTTGGGATATTTTATCATAGATCATCTAAGTAAGAATTGTTTTGGGTACGTGGATCTAGATTGGGAAGGATCAGTTGATGATCAGAATTCAATATCATATCATTATTTTTATCTTTAAAGTTTTTATATTTCTTAGTTGAGTAGTAAATAGGATTAAATTTCACTGTATACCATGGAGGATGAATAAATAACATAAAATAAATAATTTACTCTGTTTATATAGAATAAGAAACAACTTTATGATTATTTTGGATGCGAGATGTAATATTAATATTATGTGTGATAACTTGAGTGATATTAATCATATTAGAAATTTCTTCCATCATTATAGGACAAAGCACATTGAGATAATATCTTATTTAATCAAGGAGAATTTTGATAATGGGATAATGGATTTATATTATGTTTCAATATAGGATCAAAGTAAAAATATAATGATGAAGGAACCACACAAAGATGAATTTTAGAATCATAAGTTGGGTCTTGGAGTTTAAATTTCTTTGTCCAAAATATGGATTAGAGAAGGAACCAACACTCCCCTGTGGTATTTTCCTTTATAATAGAGTGTTTTAACTCTCTCTTATATTAAGTGTTTCTATTTTTAACTCTCTTTTTTGAGCTTTCAAAGTATTCATATTTAATCTCATTTATAAAGGGGGAGTAGTGGTTGATAGATTTTCAAGGGAGAATTGAATTGGGAGAAGTGTTTCATGGTGTGTTCCTTCAAATTGAAAATATGATAGGAATTCCATTTTAGAAAGGGGTAGTAGTTGGTTGATTATTGACTCAGAGTAGAAACTTGGATAAGTGGTGAAAAAGATCATGGAAATCAAAAAAGTTTTTTTATGAACTTATAATTTAATTATTGTTTCTCATAAATATATTGGCTCATGTGGTCTTAGAGTTATTGAATAGTTAATCATTGATGAAATATATAATGGTATAAGATTTTTGATCATAGAGAGGTTATTGAATCTATTTTACATGTTTATAAGGTTGTGTTTCATAAGGTTCATCAATAAACCCAAGGGGGTATTATTATAAAAAAACATTGAAAGATTTTTTTATCGTATTTTTAAAAAATGGCATGCGATGTAACTTCCAAAGGATTTTACATTATGATTTTAGATCATGAAGGACTTTGAGAAAGAGATTTTTTAGTTATGTTTACAGAACAGAATCCATGTTATGACATCATTGGTCATATTTGTGACCTATCTAAGATAGTGGATCCAATTTCTAATGGATATATTCATGAGGAGGAATTCTCCATGAAAGAAGGATGTGATTTTTATCCCCCAGTTGATTTGGTGGTTGCATCATCAGATAATGCATCATGCCACATCTAAGACTTCATAAGGTTATATTTTAGACTTTTTAAGGTTAATATGAATCTTCATAAGGTTAAAATATTAAAATTTATAACATTCATTCATTTCATGGAACATCTTGTCATGTTGTTAAAGGTTATTGGATGGTTTTTATGGTTCCATCCATCTAAATATTTTTCCATGTAAATGGAGTCACATTACGACTGGATATGAGCATATTTTTGTGGTTATATTTAGTTGAGGTTTGAACCATAATGTATAGGGTCACACTATGACCGGTTTGAATGTCAAAATAAATTTCAAAATCTATGAAACAAACTTAGGGAAAATTGAATATTGGATATGGAGAATATTTGGTGGATCTGGTTTTTGACCAGATATCACATCATGAAACGTAAATTCATGCCATGAACCGTGAATTTCTAGACCATCATCTAGTTATAGTTGAAGTTAAAAATTATGAATTAACATGGAATTCCAAGGGTTTACTCATATTTATTGTCATTTTATGAACAAATTATGAATATATATTACACTTATCATGATCTTGGTGGTCTAGATAAAATATAATTAATCCTTACCGTTAGATTAATGGTTGAATACTTGTACAATATAAAAACTACATGTATTAGTTTTTAAGTAGAAAAGGGAGGAAGTACACAACATAGAGAACACACATAGAAAAAAATGAGTATTTTTATTAGTGTTGGATGGTTATAGAAATTGAAAAGATATATCGAAGATATATTCTCACTAGAAGATTTGTGGAGTTATTTAAGTGGCTGAAATTGAAACATATTTATGAAAAACTATTGTTCTAACAATAATTTTCTGTTTAGAAAAATTGAAGAAACAATAGATGGATAAGAATCATGTTCCCTGAGTGTTTGAGTGTAGTCAGATTTTATATTTCGAGGGTTGTAAACTAATAGGATCAGTAAATCCACAAAAAAATGTAATAAAAGTAATGAGATTATTGTTTTCAGGTGCATATTCACACTTATATTCATGATCCATTGATTTTCCCATTTGGGACAACTAAGTAAAAACCTATAAGCCCTTTCTCTATGATTATATTGTGTTTAATGATAGAAAAAAAGATATATCCATTCTTTTTAAAATGAAAAAATCGTTGGTAACAGTTGAGAAAATAATTTACAATACCCTATTTCATGCCCTATGGTATTCACCTTCATTTGGGACAAACATAAATTGTAAAAATTCATTAATTATAAAAAAACATAAATAAAAACATTTAAATTTCTAAAAACTATAGTTTTTAAAAATACTACAAACAGTTATACAAGTTTAAAAATCCCATTTTAAATTATATAACCAATCATTTATTATCATTTTAGTACCACATAGATTATCTTTATTGCATGGAAATACTCTTAGAATTAATAAAGGTGGGAAATTAATACCAAGGAAAGTATCTAATGAATATTTCACATGCTTTAATTAAAACTACCCACATGTCTTCATTATATTATAAATTATGTTTCGAAATTATAGAACCATTAACAGTAGGAATGAAATTAAATAAAAATTTCCTAATTATGAAAATACTTCTAAGTGAATTATTTAAAAATAGAACCAATTTTTAATAAGGTGAAATGCAAGTTATACATCAAGAGAAAGGTTTTATAAAATTAATATGAATCATACTATCATATTATTTCAAGAAATAATCTCATATAATAGGGTTTAGTTATTAAGAAACAAAAAAGTGATAGTTTACATTACTATTAAATAGTGTATTAAAACTCTTATACTCATAACAGCCAATTTTTAAAATAAGTTTTCAACATTTAAAACATAATTTATGAAAAAATGTTCATGTGTCAGAAGTCTTTTTTAAGGAATAAAAAAATGAATATGAAATTATAATTTAGAAAAACCATTGTTGTTTAATAATTAAATTACCAAGGATAATGTTCTACAGAAAATAAATTTCTTAATTTAAAGTATTTATTTAAAATAATATATAAGATTGACCCATTTAATAAAAAATAAATTAATTCTAAAATGAATAATATTATGGATATATGATACATAGTGTAATTTTTCAATATGGTTTGATTAAGAATTAATCAAATGGGTTACCTTTATCTAAGATGATAACAAAATGTTGATGAAGCTTCTATTTATGAGGTACTTTCACCCAATCATGGTAAAACCATAAAACCTAATCTTATGATATAAGAAAAGGAAATAAGACCAAAATACTAAAAAGAGTCAAAGAAATAATAATATGGATGATCACTCAAGATTCAATGATTTAAAATTATCATGAACCTTATGGGTGGAGAAATTAAATGAATGGAAAATTAATGAGTAAATGGAGAACTTACCCTTATCAATCACGGGCAAGAAAATGGTTGGTTGATAAAACCCAATATAAACTCAATAAGAAATGGGGAAAGAAGTGATTGTCTCAATATTCCCATTAAGAGAACAAGTATCACCCCATCGAGTACCTAGTGGAGAACCACCGACTTCTTAGTGGTAGCCCAGTTGGATATACCCCATTATCATGTTCACTAAGTAACTAGTAATATGAGACTCGGTACTCAGTGGCCACCTGTAACCCCCACCAAAAACTCTAACTCTATAAAATCTACAAACACTACATTAAAATCCTTTTTTCTATCTAAACATCCCAAAATATACACTACAAACTTCCAAAAACAAAGATATTTCAAATAAAAGATAATTTTATTATCATATAAAATTAAGTAAACTATTTTATCCTTATTTAATTTCTTTATAAAATCATTAAAAATAAGTTTAAAATTACACTATTTAAACCAATTATAGATAAATAATAAATTCAATCATATTTGCATTTAAAAATTACTACATTTTGTAATAAATTTGAGAATTACACTTTTAAAATGATTTCTATTAAGACACATATTTACAATTATTTCCAAAAATTATTTTTTTTAAGATAAGTTCAACACAACTTCCATCTTAATTCAAATATTAAAATTCCTTGACAAAATATATTTAAGATTCATTAATATAACTAAAAATATTTATATAAAAATTAATTTCAACCTTTTAAATCATTATAAAATCATTAAGTTAAAATAAAAATCAAATCTATAAAGCCTTTTTTTACTTAATTGAACCCTAAAAGAAATCGATGTTGGATAACCCATACATTTCTATAGAGGAAAGAGGTATTAGTGATACACCCACATTCCAACAATGAATTTATAAATTAATATACTATTAGGAACAATACTAAAACCATGAATAATAATCACACTTGTTATAGAAAACCTATTGTTGTATTATGTCCATCTCATTAACCACTTTAGAGTTTGAGATTCAAGATATCATCCCAAAAAATCAATGGGGAAATAAGAAAGAAAATAATCTCCCTTGGGTTTCTATGGATCTAATAAACTCTAATGATTTAAATGAGAACTCTAGTTAAGTATAAACCCCATCCTCACCCTTCTATACTTTAATTTATCAAAATACCATACACCTCAAACCATGATTTAATATCCATTTTAAAAAATAATTACAATATATGTAGAAATGGATAACCATTTAGTCTTATAACCCTATATAAAAACCCATAAACATTCTTAATAATATACTTATAAATATATTTTGATAATATATAATTCATTCTTAAATATAATCATGAAAAAACTATATCTCAATAGAGATTGAGAAAAATGTCTCTTGCTTTTATTTACCGAAATACTTTTCATTTTAATACATCTTTTTTTGAACTTATTAAAGAATTTATTATTTCTCAATATATTATTTAAAAAAAATATTAGATTTTGTAAGAATAACATAGATAAAAATAAATATCATCATCATAAAAGAGTGTTATAGAAAAAAGTAATTAGTCATTAACCCATATCAACCTAGTCACTAATAATAAATATATAGGGAAATGCTATTTATTTATTGTTAATTTTTTAGTTAATATGGATTTTCAACTGGTTCAAGTAACAAATAATGTTACCAAAGATAAAAAATCACATAAAATAAATGATTCTCTAGTTGTTCCTATATATCAATGCCTAACATAATTCATATGAGACTAAATATTTTTCGATTGATCAAATGAAGAAATAAAAAAAGATCCCTATAACACCCCTGGTAGCTTAGGTATATTCCATAATTATATTTTCTAAGTATATTTATGGTTACTTTATGATTACCTATAGTCCTATTTCATGAATACTCTCAAACATCATACTCAATAGCACTTAATGTGGTCTTCGATATAATTTTATAACATTTGTGACTTAAATATCATAAATACACATGAATAGTGTTATAATATCACCTCAGGTGAACTGACTGGTCTCTAGAGTCTACCATAAATACTTGGGTTGAATAACACATAAGTTAGAAGAGATTTCCCCCATATATTTATAAGATATAAATAACTCAATGAGGTTCATGATGATGTTTGGAATGATAAAAATTATCCATTATGTTTTAATGAGTATAATCTAATAATAATAAAATCATTAAAAATATAGAAACCCTACAAATAATACATGATATTACATGAACAAGAATAAACCTATATCACAAAGTCCAAAACACCCAACCATTTTATAACATTAGGGTGAAAGGATAGAAATAATGTATATACATGAAAGGTCAACCAAACATGGCCTAAAGAAACTAAAATTGGTGGTCATATGTGGTAATACTTTTGATGAAATAGTGGTGGATAACACTTAAGAATATACCTCATGCACCCCTCAAAAGGTCAAAAAGAATCAACATGTTCTCTAAACTCTAATAGATACCATCTTCTTTAGTAGGATGCCTTATCCTTATCTGAATCACTGATAAATGAATCTACAAACATCCTATAGTGGTCCCATGAAAGGAATTAGTATATTATACCTATAAAGTATTCACCACTTACCCAAAAGAATCTATCATAGGATAAATTTTATATAGAAATAAAATAAGGCTAAAGGAATAGGTAGACCATAACCATCCTAAACAATGATATTTAATTTAAATTTTAATGATAATAATGAAATCCCTATATCATGAGGGTTTATAACCGAAAAACGTAATTTGGGGACTAAAATGCATTTTAGATAGATGATATACAAGAATTATTATATGGTACTCATCCAATTATAGGGAAAGAAAGTTTTGTAAACAAGAGTCAGGATAGACGAGCTAACTATCCCATTCAAGGAAAGGGAAAGGGGTATACAAGAATCAAGGCATTAACATCCCATCCCATTTCATTAAGATTTATATTAATAATAGGTGTTCCCATAAAAATTTATACAAGTATATAATACCCATTATAAACTTATACTTCCTTTTTTTGACATCAAGAATAATAAACATAATGAAATGAATCTATGATTATGATGAACCCAGTGGATTATAATGATCGTTGTATTTTTTTAAAATATTTTAATAACCCAAGGGATGATGATAATTATTAATGGTTGGGTAAAGTAAATGAGTAAATAAATCTAATTATGAATAATTAAGTTTGATTGATAGTTCAATAGGTAGTGTTTTGGAAGTTAACACATTGGAGGATAAGGAGAGTCTATAACTACTTCTATAAGTTAACACATAAGTATTTTTTGGTTCCAAGTGACTAATACAGATGATGTAAGAGAATTTATTTTGGTAAGGAATGATTTTAAAGACATTTTAATATGAATATAGTGATTCTATGAAGTATCTTGTGACATAATTTTGAGATGTAATTAAGAGTGAATTTATGACAAGTGTTGAAGTCAAATGAAACCACTATAAACTGCATGTTCAATCTAGAGTTCTTTATAATTAATCCTTGTGTTATAAGTATAAATAGTTTAACTTAGATTAAGATGAAGGAGTTGTAAGAGGTATTTCATCTGAAAGGTATAACAATTGAAAATTATACTAATATATCTTATACTTATTAAACAATGGATCCATGAAATCTATGGATAAAGTTCTAAATCACTATTCTCAAGAGATATACAATGAGAAGATGCCAGAAGTAACTCTAGAAGTTATTATTTAGAATTTTCATTAGGATATTTGTATTTAGAGCTGATTTACTTTTGAAAGATAGTATATGGAGGAATTTGTACATTCAAAAGGTATTCTAAAGTAAATAATACATACATATTCACTTATAATAGATATTTGATTTAAGGAAGGTTTGAGTAACTAACTAAAAATTTGAAAAATTATCAAGAGTAACACTATAATACGTAAGAATGAAAATTTATTATGTAAAGGTTAATGATATGATACATAAAATACTACCAGTTACAATAATTTGAGAATTTAATGATTACAAAAGTTATACTACCAGAAGATGAGTTGTGGAAATTGATTTGTAACCCAACTCAAAGTTAAAGAAGATGAGAGAGATTTGAAAACCAAATTATTTGAAAGTTTAAAAAGTTAATATAGATGGTGATAATTTTTCCATTCAATATAATAAATACTATAGTGATTTGAGAATCATCAAATATTTAATCTGAGTTAAGTTAACAAATACATAGTCGGAATGTGAAAAGGATCATGTTGAGTGTGGAAGGTGAGGTTTTTTGAGATAAACATTTATGTTTTTGGAAAATAAAAGGGATGATGAATTAGAATAGTTTCTTATATTTTACACTAAGATACATAAGAGTACTAATTTATTATATAAAGGTTGATTATTTTAATTAAACTAGGAAATTGGAAAAGTAAAAAATTATTATAAATATGATCTTGAGTGTGTTGGAGAATGGATTTAGAATAAAATGTAATGTATGTTTTGGTTGATGCTAAAGACTGGAAATTGAACTAGTTAGTAATGTTGATAACCTCAGTTTCTCTAATTATAAAGTTTCAGAGTAATGAAAATGTGATTGATTGATCTGAGAGAAGAATAATTTCATATTTGTGGAATCTGAATATTGAAATCCATGTTAGTTAGATGGTGATAATTGAAATATATAATCAATGAGAATATAATATAACCAAGAGTTAATTTGTTCAGAAGCTGAGTAGTTGGGATGATGTGATCCATAGTTTGTACTTTTTGTTATATAAAAATAATAATAATTTCATAAGATCAAGAGTATTTTCAATATTATTACCAAAATCCAGAGGTTTTGAGTAATTAAATTGTTTCAATGGTTGATGTAGAATCGAGAGATAAAGTGGATTGAATCTTATAGAATTTAAAGAACTAGAAGATTGTATGAGATTTCAAAAAAAATTGTGAAGTCAAATTCAAAGTGGTAATGTTGAGATGGATGTCAATGATATAAAAGTAAAGAATCTAAAATCATGATTCTAGCCAATATTTTTGGATTTTTTGAATGGATTTGATATTAAATATTATGGAGGCCTTGACAAATTCAAACTAAAATATCTATGGAGGTACATAAATCGATTTAAAAATATGTGAGAAAGGAAGAAGATATGGAGCATGAAGAAAGAATTTATTAAAAAAAGGTTTGAAATATAAAGGTTGAGTTCATTCATTATTGGTTGTTGTTTACATAGATATTTTAAGAATATAAAAGAGAGGGAGTATCCATATTTCCAGTTTCAAATATTATTTTGATCAAAGACATTGAAGATCCAGAACATGAAGTTCTAGGTTATTAGAAAGGAAGTTTTTAAAAGTTGAGAAACCAAAAGTTACTTGGTAAGATAAACATTTAACAATAACCTGAATATATTCAGGATATTTGAGTACTTGGAGAAGAGGAATATTTTGAATACATTGAAGATAGTGAGAAATTACAACAACTTATATATTTCATAAGGTCTAGAAGTTAGGCCACATGAATTTAGTGAGTAAGAAAAAAAAATTGGGTACTCCATAAGTTATAAAAGTTTATTTTCCTAAAAAAAGGGAGCTAGTGTTGATTTTATGATATTTTAATGGATTGGGGTAAGTTCTTAATTTATTATAAATGTAGATAGAGTGTGTAATAAATCTAAACATAAAATATCTTACTCATTTAGTTTTCTTTATCATTGTAAACTAGTGAGATATTGTATAAAGAACTTTTCATAAGATAGTAAGGTTTTTTAGGAAAATACCTCTTTCGAAAAGTTGATACTTTCCCACACCACTTTTAATCTTTGTTGGACATAGTGGAAATTTGTTTATTGTGTTGGAATCAATCATAACAATGAGTATATATCCACATTGGTATTAAACCTTGCAAAATAATATGTTTTGAACGTAATTTAAATTCTCTATTGCATGTTGTGTGAATTTATATTGGTGATATATAAATGGATCCGTATATCTTAACCAAGATATATGTTACAATACTAAAAAGGGGGTAAAATTTTAAGTTGAATTAATTAAGTAAAATTGGTCTACACTAATTCACCCACATTCCCTCCCAATATTACTTAACAATCTACTAGGCACTTCAAATTATAAATAATCAATGCCTACCGAACAGAATTATACAATTCAAATGTGTCATAAAAAATTCAACACAAGATCGTGATCCCAATTTAGATTATCTATTTTAACTAAATATTTATGATTATTAGCACAAGATCCATCATGGAATATTGTATTATTTTATAAATCTATACATTAAATTATTCAAATAAAATCTAATCAATACAAAACATGATATTTTTTATAAAAAATCATTCAGAAGAAATTTATTTGAGAAAAAATCTGTCAGCTATGTTTTTGTGCACTTGTACATATTTCATTGTTATCTTAAATATTTATGAATATGGTTTGTGGAAGAAATTTACCTACCTATAAAAATGTTGAAAATCTATTCATGTTTTAGAGGAATAAGGTATTATTACACTGAATTATTCAATCCATCCTCCATATTACCAAGCCTCAAATCCCTCCATGGCTAGAAGGAAAATGTTCTGAATAGAATAATAGTCTTCTTAAAACTAAAAGGAAGATAAAGAGGGTTTGAATCACAATTATAAAGAATTAATAAGAGTAAAAATATTATAGTACGTTTGAATCCCTACCTTTATAAAGATGACCCCACGAAGATAACATTGAAGTAATCTGGATAAAGGCTGAAGGTGGGTTTTCTTAAGAAGGAAATATATACTTTGGGAGCACCTAAGGGGAGGAATAATGGTTGGAAATGAATGTAATATCAATCAAATAAGTATTTGGGTGTTAAATTAAGGTTTTAAAGTGAATAAAAATTATCTTATCTATAATTAGTTTTGGATAGGAGACCACCTATTCCCTAGTACAAGGACATCGAGTATCTGGTACATAGACATTGGGTACTTAGTGGATCTTAATGGAATAATATATAACACTTCACTCCCAATGAGTACCCGGTATACGCCCAACAGTTAACTGGTTCACTAATTCACTTTTCCTTTATTATTCTTCCTCTAATTCCCCTCAAAATTCCTCTACTCTCTCGAACTTAGAGACCATTTGAGGAGACCAAAAAAATTAATTTATAATGGAACTAAGATAGTAAAAATAAGAACTAGTGCCTCTAATAGCCACTCATCACTCCCATACTTAAGAATTTAATAATAAAACATCTAAAAACTAGATACAAAAGGAAATTGAGGACCCATAAGTGGGTCTCATTACAACATTTTTGTCAAGAAACTTATTGGTTTTGTACACTCTTGATCATAGAGTTACACAGGGTCATTCTAATAAGTCATAGTTCATAATTTGTTTTATAGAAATTAATTTTTAAGACCTATTATAACAAAATTGATATTTATAGAGTATTATTAGGATAGTACATAATGTTTTACCTTGAAAGGACCATAAATTTGAAGAGTGGAGGTGAAAACATTATAGGTCATATAAGAGGTGGGATTGTATACTTTATAGGATATCACTAATTTATTTGTAATTTTTTTGTTAATTGTGATCAGGAAATGATTTGGTTAACATAGGTTGTTTTGAAAACCAATGATTTTGGTTATAAATGGATTTTTGATAGATCTCTTTATAGAAATTTTTATTAAAGGTGTTGTTATTATTAAATGGTTTAAATAAAATTTATTTGATATTCTCACTTTGTGTTACTACATATGTGAAAAAAAATTAGTGAGATTTATTTTTAAAACATATAATATTCTATCGTGGTAAATTGGATATCTAAAAGAGAGTGTCTTGAGGAGGAGGATGGTTGGATGGTGAAAACTTATTCATAATCATAGTAAAGTAGTGGTTTATAGTTAAATGTATAAAATATTAATGGTTTAGTTTACATGGGATAGATATAGCCTAATAATATATAACATCAAATAAATTATTCCCTTTCATACCTTATCTTGAGTGAATATTCTTGAAGTGAGGATTTTCTGGTGATTATCAAGAAATGGGGAGTTTCCAATTTTTTAGAAAAATAAGGATTTGATTAGAAAAATGTTTTTATAAATGAAAGGTTCTTTAAAATGGATTTAAAATTAATATTTTATTTTATGGTGTATTATAAGAAATGAGTATTTTTTAATAATTTGTTTTGATAACATGGATTATATTATCTTTGATTTTAAATTCTTTTTGTAAATCAATGTTTTTGATAATGTTTTTTTCATTTATGATCATCATATTAACATTTCCCTTGTTGATTATTCTCATGTATGGATATTTATTATAATATTTGAGAAACAATATTAAGTTCATACTCACCACATACATATACACTTCGATAAGCATGGGAAAATTACTGGTCATGATGTGGTTAAAGTAATGGTATTATAATTTTCTAGAGGAGAGATATAAATCCAAGATAGAGACATGAATAAAGGATTTGGTGGCTCAGTAATGGCCCATATCTATATATATTTTGTCAGCATGCATTATTTTACGTTGATTCCAATATTTTAAAAAAAATTATAATAAATTTTTAAAGGTTTTAATAACTGAATTTTACATTTTATAATAATTTTTACTCATTTTAATTTATATATTTTCATGTCAAATATTTCCATAAGGATTTATTTTATCCATTAGAACTAGTTTCTAGCCTCTCACGGACAGGGTAGTGTACTTGATTAAATGTGAAGATTCAATTAGGATCTTGAGTTTTTGGTCCCCATGTCAAGTTATTACATTTCTTGTAGTCATCTAGAACACACCTCATGCCTTTTCATGAACTCGATCGGGCACCAAGATGGGGTAGCCCGATTGGTTAATTTAAAAATAGTATCCAAGCCTAGTTTTTTTTATGTTATTTGTTAATTCAAAGTAGATAGGATATAGGGTTTGTAGAGAATAATAGGTATTTTACAAGTAAGTTCTAGGAAAATACTTATCATAATTAGTATTAAGTTACCATGGGATGTCTGTAAAATGTATCTTTGGTTTTATAGTAGATTTATTAACCATTTTTATGAAATTATAACATGCAAATAAAAATTTCAAGGAAATTTCAAGGCTATTTGGTTATTTGGAATGGAATGTAGATCATAGGAAACCATATAACCAATTAATAAAGGTTCTAGTGACCATTACAAGGTTATTTCATGGTTTATAAAACCATGAAATTAAAAGGTGCATGTTTTTTACTATTTTTTTACTTTAATGAACTTTTTTGATCATTTACACTATTTATGATATGATTATGATTTAATTTGATGTTTTTTACATGATTTAAGTTGTATTTAAATGTTTATAGTGAGTTTTTAGTAAACATGGTGTAATATAATGAATTATTTTGGTGTATATTATATTTTTATCAAATTTATCTCTAATATTTATTTTGGAAATTTGGAAGTGTTGAAAGTTAAATTTTTTTTTATAAGTGTGACTTCATAATGATTTAAAAATAAATAAGATTTTTAAGATATAAAAATGCGATAGGAATTTTAGATATGGTTTTTAAAGTGATTTTTGTAAAGGATTTTATAATTATTTATTATTGATATTTTATAACATGCTTAATGTCTTGGGATTTTTTTTGGAAATGGTAATTTTATGTTATTGAAATAAATAAATGTAACATATTTTACTGATGTCCAATTATGAATTTATGGGATATTTCTTATATGTTTTAATTTTATGTAATGAATTACATTTATTATTTGATTTAACACCCCCTTTTGAGGTATTTCAATATTTTATGGTATTTTTGTAAGTTATGAAAGTTTGGTGTTGGGTTTGTGAGTTTTTTTTAGGGTTTTAGTATATTTTAAAGGGATTTTGAGGGTGAAAATTGGTGATTAATTAGAGGAACCATTTTGATTCCCCAGGTAACTATGTGAGATAAAAGGGGGTCCTCAAGGAAAGTTCATAGTTGGAATAAGTTTAAGTAAATTATGTAAAAACTAAGTGACTTTTTAATTTTAATGAAAGTAATGATTCCCAAGGTTTTATAGATGCTGTAACCTAACCATGAGACATAAATTCTAATAAATGGTTTATAAACCCAATTTATTCCCTAAATCACTCATTATAAGCCTTGTGTTCAGGTCACTCAAACATCAAGGATATTATGGGAAATTTTGGTGATCCTTTTCATTCTATATTATGGTCACTTGGAATCTAGGTGTGTTATTCCTTAGAATCTATAGTAAGACTCGTGTTTCTCCTACTCTTCCTTTCTCTTCTCTCTTTGTCTTGAGATAAACTCTAGATGATGGTTTTCATGCCCATATATTTATTAAAGGATGGGTTTTATGGATATTTTATGGGTATTCATTCTAGGATGGTGTATGAACTAGGATTTATATGATTATGGTGTGATTATTTAGGACAATCATGTTGGATATACTCCTCCTAAAACTAGAAGGTTTAGGTTTTTTAAAATATTAATGTTTATTTTCTAATGGAAATTTTGGGTAACAATGTTTTGGAAAACCTCTTATAATGTGGCTTTCAAAAATATAGGGTGTGGGTGTCACCCACAACATGCTTGAAAAAATTCCTAAACGATGATTTTATTTTCAAATATTTTTGGTAGTGATAACATGTAATTGAAAAGGGTGTGTGAGGTTATGATGCATATTGGGGACTTGTTGGTTTAGACTTGGCTACAAGTGCTAGAGTTTGTACATAATAGAATATACCACCAAATGACAGCATTGGTTTGGAGGTACAGATATCACTCATGAGTATTGACTATTTTGATTACATTGTGGATGTAATGCATTGGTTAAGTTATTTCAATGGTGAGTGTGTGTGTGTTCATTATCTAGGAGACCTTAATGGTGTGGGTATCTTTTACTGCATCTACATTGTAACTTATTTTATGGTTTTGAAAACCTCTTTAGTTATACAAATATTTATAGTTATGAACTAACTAGTTCTTATCATATTAGAATGTGTGTGAAGTCATGGGTTTTATTACTAGGTTGTATAGTTACTCCATTAATATGAAATTTGGTTTGTATATAGACAAAATTTACCATGATACAAGTAAGGGGAAGGTTTCATAATTTTTTAGTGGTGCAACCTGATGTTTCAGTCATCTCATATATGATTTGGGGCTTGGAGAGTGTCTTTCAGTGGATTTTTAATGGTTTCACATTGGTACCATGGACTCTATTGTGTATTTTGATGTTTAAAACATTATATTATTTTTTTAGTTATACTTATATGTTTCTTATTTTATTATGTCATTAGAAACTGAGATATTTATCTTGTATCATGCATCGTGTTTTTCTTATCTTGTTGTAATTATCTATTATATGTTATGTTATGTGTCCAAAGAAAAAATCATTTTCCCATGATTTAGTAATTTCCTTGTAATGTATTTACATTACTTGGTGTCTGAGGGATGTCACCTAAAGTTGGTGTAACTATAGTCTTTACCAAGATGATGTGTTGGGTTGGGATGTTACAGAAATTCTCAGTTTTGTATGGATTTTTAGTGGGGATGGTAGGCTTAAAGATAATATATTTTGGGACTTAAAATATTTCGTATAAAAATGTGTAGATAACCTTTTTATATTGAACTTAATTTTACTTGGGTGGTTAAGGTTAAAAATTGTGATAAATAACTTCTAATTTTGTTGTCATCTCATCGTTTTGGATTTAGTATATGAGAGTTTGATATCATGCATTAGTAAAGAGACCACCCACTAGAACTACATCATTTATATTTTAGTTTCTAATTTGTTATATGGTGAAATTTATGTTATTGGTGTTTTATGTTATGAATGAGTGGGGATGTTTCTATGAATATATAAATATTCCACTGTATAGGTGACTTAGAAAAAAGAAAGAGGATACTATTGAGAATGTGGTTCCACTTTAACCACATATGAAATAGTAGTTGGTTAAAATATTTGTGGAATAATTATGGGATGTTAAAAAATTAATTGACCTAAGGAAACACATCATGTGAATCACTTGCTAAAATTCCAATGGAAGAACCCATCGATGTTTTAGGGTGACATGAGGCTTGATTAAGTGGAAGTGTAACTTGGGAGGAAGGATGGAATATTTAATTTCATAAAAACCTAATATAAAATTAAATTGAAGCTTAGGGTTTATATTCTCAAAAATAAGGAATTAAAATGGTGGAACCTATCTGTTAAAGTTAATATTGAATAACACATTACTTGGGATGACTTTTATTTTTTTTAATAAAAAATTATACCCACATTTATTTTTAGTGTTGTGAATAATAGATTTATTCAACCTAGAAAAATAAATCATATCAGTTATGAAATATTGAGTCAGGTTTACATATCTTTGTTGATTTTCACTAAAAGTAGCTTACAGTGATTTACTCTAGATGTAGATGTTAGAAGTTAGTATGTGATCAAACATTCATTCTAGAGTGGTGATGTTATGAATTAATAATAACATATATATAGTAAACAATGAAATGATGCTGGAGAAAGGCCTCATTGGGAACCTCAATGTAAGAAACACTTGTTTCCTCCCATAGGCTGGTGGGAACTTTATTATTAGGAATGAGTAAAAAACTAAGATCTACTCCCAATGATATAAGGAACTATAAAACTAATCCACTAGATAAGATTATTTTCCTTCACATTATAGTAACTTGTTGAATTCCTTCTAATGTGGTTTTTTGGAGAGTAAAAAAATAAAATGTACAAAACCACCTTAAGAGTGGTATAACTATGGTTATATGGTACTTCTACGGTTTATTATACAAAGACATCAAATTAAATTTTTGGTGATGGTTATACCATTTCATAGGATTCTCATGTTCAACCAGGATAACCTTATCAGAGCATTAATCACCCTCATATTTGATGTTCTCAAGGTGATTCTATAAAATCCTCAACACCTCAATAGAAATCTCCTCATCATGGGAGTAATAATAAATCAAAAGATATATATAAAAAAATTTAGGGATAAATAGAATATGAAAAATAAATAATTATGTCCCTTTATGGTGAGATATACCATTTTCCTTAACTCTAACCAAATTCATTTTTTTAACAATGATGCTTTCCATTATTTTGTTGCTTCTTGGGTGTTAAAATAACTATTCTTGACTATAAAAATAATGCATCTTGTTGTGAGTATCAAGAAACATCTTAGGAATTAGGAGTTCATGGGTTTTTATTTTCTAACATTTTCCATCACCAACAATATAGTTCACATTTTATAGGATTTTAAAATCTTATAAATAGACATATTCAACTTAATCATGGGAATATATTGGTTGGTATCATTCAAGGATTACATTTTCTGATATGCTAGACAAGTAAATTTTCAATATCCATAATAATGGGATCAATTATTAAGAGGGGAATGGTATGTAAATATAGTAAAAGTATAACCTTTAGTGATATTGGTTGGGACTATTCAATATTCATTAGTAGTGTTTACCTTTCTTTATATTGATGAAACTAAAACTATTTATTTTCTAAGCATAGTAGATCGATACCATGAAATCTTTCCATCCACATTCCCTGGTCTACCACCTAATAGGGATGTGTAATTTTCTATTGATATACTCCAATGAATGAATCATATTCCACTTCCATCATATATAATTTCACCAAAAATATTATTACAGATGAAGGTTCAATTTGAAGATTTGGAAGTTAAGGTCATTATAAGACCAAGTACGACACCTTGGGTTGCTCCAGTTTTTTAATAAATAAAGAAGATGGTACACTCTAACATTATGTCGATTATCATAAGAATAACCAAGTTATAATAAATAATATATATCTTCCTCCTTTAATTGAGGATTTATTAGAATATTTAAAGGGAGCCAAGTGGTTCTTAAATATTAATCTATGTTTGGGATACCAGTAACTCTAAGTTAGGAAAGAGAGTATTCCCAAGACATCTTTTAAAAGATATTATAACCATTATGAATATTTGGCCATTCTTTTTGGTCTCACTAATGTAAGAATGGTCATGATGGAATTAATGAATCATATATTTCATAAATACCTGTATTCTTTTATTATGCTATTAATTCATGACATATTTGTGTATCATTATAAAAAGGATGACCATGAAAGTAAATTGGAGATCATATTTGGTAGATTATGAGATAACCATATTTATGAAAAAAATTCAAAGTGTGTCTTTTGGATAAATATAATTAACTTTATTGGGCATGAAATCTTATAAAAAAGTCATATTAGTAGACCCTAATAAAATTGAGGTAGTCATGTCATATAAACCTCCAAATTTTCTTTTTGAGATATGATTTTTTCTAGTATTAGAAAGCTATTATTTTTTCCCATGATTTATCATGTATTGCTTCTCCTATGACTATGTTGACAAGGAATGGAATTAGGTTCTACTAGAGTGGTGATTTCTATAAATATTTTCAGTAAATCAAGGCCCCGATCATGTCAGCACCTTCCCTTATCTTACCACAACTCAGTGAGGTCTACATTGACTTTTTTGATGATTTTGGATCTAGAGTGGATTTTATTCCCATGAAAGAAGATCATATCATAGGTTATGGATCATGAAAAATGAGGATACATGAAATAAACTATCAAATCCATAATCTATAATTATCTATGATGTTCCATGATTTAAAAAACATTTTTTCATTACCTCGTTGGTGAAGGGTTCAAAATATTAATGGATCATAAAATCTTGAAACACATAATATCACTATGGGAATTGAACCTGAGACAAATAAATTGGATATAATATCTCTAATTTTTTTAATTTGAATTAGTTTACATACCTAGTAAAGTAAATTCATTGGTTGAATCATTAATTTGTTTGTTATGAAACCAAGTGGTTAAATAATCCTAATACCAATGGAAACTAGTGGGAGTAATTTTTGATATTCACTATGAGTGTACTGAGAAGAATGGTGATGAAGTTTTATTTTTGGTCACTCTTATTCCTACCTATTAAAAAAATCAAAGAGGCTCAATAATCAGACCCTAATTTTCTTACAATGATGTTGAACCTCAGTGGTGGGGAGACCATTGAGGGATGGACAAAGATATAAACTTTATGTTGTGCTTATTGGATCAGATTTTAGTTCTTACATCTTTACAAGACCAATATTTTTCCACTTATCATCATTATAAGTGGGATATCAACCTGAGTATTCATATAATGTATAGGGAAATTAAGTAATACTTTGGTTTGTTGGGTATGAAGTATAAGTTGGTCAAGTATGTATTGTAATGTCTCACTTTCCAATAGGTAAAGGCTAAACATCAGTGAACATCTAGAATGACCGTACCAGTATTGAAGTGTTAACATGTTTCCATGGACTTTTTCATCAACATACTAAAAAAAATTCAAGATAATGATTCTATTTTGGTGACTGTAGACAGATTCATGAAAGTTGTCACACTTTGTTCTAATACAGGATATGAATTTGATGAATATCTTAAAGAATATTTATATATAGAAAGGGGTGAAATTTCATGAGCTAATAAATTCCAATATCTCAAACCGAGACCCTAGTATTAATTCAGGATTTTCAAAGTCCTTGCAATAATACATTTGGAATATTTTTGAATATGATACCCAAATTTCATCCCTAAATGGATAAATAGTATGAATATACTATCTAGATATTAGAAGATATTCCCAGGTCCTATGTTATGGATTTATGTGGTTCATTGGAAGATTATTTACCATTAGTGGAGTTTTCATACAAAAAAATTTAATAGTTAATGATACATAAGGTTCCATTTAAAAAATTATATGGTCTTCCATGTCGATCTCCACTTTGTTGGATAAAAACCTTGTAAAATTCACTAATTAGACCTAGCCTTGTTCATGAGACTACATAGAATATTTAAATGATCAAGAAAAAGATGTCTATAACCTAAGGCTATCATAAACCATATGTATATAATTTCAATTGGATACTATCTTTTTAATTAGGTGTCCATGTATTCTTGAGAATGCCACCAAGAATAGGGCATCATCATTTGGGTTAGAAAATTAAATTGGTTCCTTAATACATAAGACCCATCGATATTTATGAATGCTTTAATGAAATTTAATATCATTTGGATTTAATAGTAAGATTTATCTCTATTTATATTTTATTTCATGTATCTCAATTGTATAAGTATCATCCCAATCCTACCAAGTGATACATTGGACTTAGGCTACTATAAAACTGAAAGTTACATTGATTCACACCTAGATTCATATTCTAGATAGGCAAGAAAAATTTAAATGATTAAAAAATATTCCCTTAGTTTAAGTTTTAAATAATCATTGTAAAATTCAAGAGGATACTCAGAAGTGAGAAATGTTCATGTTGTAGTAATGGCCAGAGCTCTTCCAAGACACTCCCATCCTCATACTTTTAAGGTTGGAAATATAATTGTTTGGAAGAATGTAACACCCCCAATTTAATGAATTTCCAAGTTTTATTGTATTTTTAGAATTTTTAAAGGTATGTAAATTGGGTTTGGTATTTTTTAAAAGGTTTCATATATTTTAGAGGGATTTTAATGGTAAACAGTTGGTGAATGTTTAAGGGAAAACATGTGGATTCCTTAGTCAATAATGTAAGATAAAAATAGGTTTTTATGCTAGTCTCATGGTTAGGTATTTTCTTGGGTAAAACATATGATAAATGTGTGAAATTTTAATTTTTATAATAGTGATTATTTTTATAGTTGGAACATATTCTTACAAACCATGCAACCAAACCAAGAAACATAATTAATTGTGTTTGAAATTTTTTTAAACACAATTTATTACAAAAATTCATTATTCTTATTATTGTGTCTAGTGATCTCGAAACTCAATGATATTATGGATTATTTTAGTGATTTATTTACTTCTATAGTGCGATCAAATAGACTTTATTAACATCAGTTCTTAGAATCATAGTTTGGGTGCTTGTGTCTCCTTCTCTTCCTTCGATTTCTATCTTTCTCTCAATAGAAATCCTAGACAAGTGTTTTCATGATTAGATCATTTTTTTTGGATAGGATATGATGGATATTTCATATTTATTCATCATAATAAGGTGGTAAGTGTATCTTCTTAACCCGTTATCAACTAAAATTTTGCCTCGATCAAGTTTTCCACTAGGCCTCAAGAGTTCCTACCTAAACGCCAAAGGATGCTGACTTGAAACGAGGGTCTAATGGTGGTACAGTGGGGATACTATACCCTCTAAATCAGTAATAAATTCAGGATAAAAAATAATAAATAATAGAAGTGGAATATAATAACTATAAAATAATAATTAATGAATAAATGATCATGTATGAATATGCAACAATGAATAGGTTGACATACAATATGTGATACATACACAGAATTGGTAAAGAAATAAATATAATACTCAAAATCTACCTCAAATATCTCTTTGGCCACTGAGTCTAGAGATCTTATGATATGAATTAAAGTGTGTCGGAGGGATGGTTTTCAGGTGGAAGAAGGGGAATCTGAATCCGAAGTTCGGGTTCGTGCGGTGCAAGGAAGCCATGACCCGCCATGGGAACTGGCTTATGTGCTTCATAATTTTATCCTTGAAACGGAGAATGGGAGTAATGTTCATCATTGTTGGAGGGAGGCCAATTTTCTGGCTGATGCATTGTCCCGAAGGGGGAGTTCAGAAGAGGAGCTTATTGTTTACTCTAGTACTGGTTCTCTTCCTGCGGGGTGTATCTCTTTTGTTCAAAGAGATGCTCTTGGTTTGCATCATTTTCATCCTCCTTGAGGTTGTTTCTATGGGTGGTTGTTTGATCACTCTCATTTTATAATAAAACGAATATGTCAAATAGTTCTTGAACTTGATCCTGCAATCATTAGGTCTATTTTGGTACCCCTGTGTAATGGCGGCCAGAACAAGGTCTGAGATATACTTAGTAGGCCACCACTAATGGTGGATAATTCATAATCCATCTCATCAGTATAAAATAAATAAATGTGCAGGTATATATAATAATAGAAGATATTGGTATAAATAAAATAAAATGTGTGTCGAAACAAACTCCCCATGGGACAACTTAATGACAAAATATTCTTCGGTATAGGTTGGGATGTCTCTAAACATGAACAATTGTGTGTGTGTATATATGCATATAAGTCAATAGAAATATGTACATATATAAATGCACTAGGGAGGACCAAAGGCATCCTCAAAGTAGTACAAGTGATAATAATAACCATAATAATAACATCCTAAGACCCATGGATATAATCCCAGGAATCCATCAGTGAGTGTATTAATCATCAAAAGAAGGGAAACCATTAGTCATAAGTAATAATAAAAAGCATTATTTAATTATTTTTCTTATCATCCCACCCAAGTAATTCTATAATGAGGAACCCAAGAATCACCCAAGGAGTAACATGATTCCAATATTTGAATGATCTCATCCTTGGTGTTCTGTAATGAAGAAACCCAAGTATCGTTCGTAACTCCCAATTTCCCTATGAGCCCATCCATGGAGTTACATGAAGATGAAACTCAAGTATCATTTACAGAATTAGGAAGTTCATTTAACCAATGATCCCATCCATGGAATTCTAAAATAATGAAACATAATTATTTCTCATGGTGTAACATAACTCAAGTAACCTATGTTCCCATACTTGGAGTTCCATAAAAAGAAAACCCAAGTTTCACACATGGTATATAAAATCCCAAACATCCTATGTGCATATCCAATGAATTCCATAATGAGGAACCTAAGTATCGCTCAATGTATACATAATTAATTTAAATATTTAAATTTAAGTAATATATATGGCCATGTATGTAAGAATTACACTCATTATCTCAACATGGAAAAATAAGATTCCATGTAATAATCACTCCAAAAAAATTATATCAATTCCTTTAAATTATTTAAAAAATGTCTCTACCCATTCCACTCAAAACAGACAGAGAATATATCTAGTTTTCTACAAGCTAACATACTATTAAAAGTGATGATAACCAAGTGAAACAACATTTTCTAGTTGTAAGGTGTCAATTCAACCATTTAAAATATATAAATTGTATAAGGAATTTGAAAAAAACACACCAATGGGTGTTTTGGTTATTAAAGTGTAAAGGGGAACATAAGAATAATAATGGAACGTGCAAGGGGTGGCTCAATTTGTGGTCCTTGACTTCCATAAAAAATAAAGGTGTCTAAAAGTGTGTTTATATTGATAATTAAACAACTAATTTAATGAAATTTTGTTCTAGGTAAAGGCACTATTAAAACCAATGCATGGAACAATGTAAATTATTATAAAAAAATACATTTAGGTAAAATCATCTAGAACAACTATCTCATGCTTAAGATTGTCCACTCATCCAATATCGAGCTTTGATTTGAGATGTAATCATAGAAAATGGAGGATTCATCAAAAAAAATAAAAATATGGTGAATAATATAAAATAGATTTATCATTATGTATGAAAAGATAGGAAAAAAAATAAACTTGATGAGTATTATAATTACTGAGGGGCCTCCAACTCATCGGGTGGTGTTTAATTCAGGCATGAAATAGAGGAGATCCATCCATGGAAGAGAGAGGAAGAGGAGAGTGTGTGGGGGTCTTATTGGGCATGGAATGGAGGAGAAAAAGGGGTAAAACATATTTAAGGGTGGATGGAAAATGGTAAATTTCCCCCTTTTAAAGAGTAACATCATTAAATAACATAGTTTATCTAACCATACACCAACTATGTAGCTCCCACTACTCAAGAGTCACACCCCACATAGCTTGTCTTCATTATTAAGTCTAACTATGTGTCAATCATGTGGTGCTACTTGTTAAGTGGCGCTAAGGGTGCAGGATAGGTGAATGGTTTTGGAAAACCATACACATGCCTTATGGTTCACCCCAGGATATGTGCACCATGTCACATGATTACTCCTAGAATGTTTTGTGGTTTAGGAAACCATTCCACTTAAGAAAAGGGGTCTCACAATTGATCCACATGGTTAAACTAAATTTTCACCAATATTCCACCTCATTTTTCTTCTCCAAAAACTAATGATTTTGAAGCCTAATGCCTTTGAAACTCAATTTAACTCATGGAATTTCTACTAGGTCTTAAACCTTATCCAAATATTCCATTTTTAATTAATACAAATCTTAAATTTACATCCCAGGGATCAATTTAAGATTCTACCCATCCACTAGATGAAATGTTCAAATTCACTTAGAATTTTTAACCCAGTCCAAAACATGGGACATTACAATATCCACTCCTTAGAACTTATCATCTCTTATAAGCCTTAGGGAATAATGTAAAATAAACCTAACCTACTTGGTCATGAAACTCCACTCAAGTGGTCATGTTGCATCTCAGAATTCCCAATTCACTTTTAAGAATCATTTTAAGCACATGGTGCTTAAACCACAAAAACATAGGCCAAATCCCATAAAAACTGAAATATCTAGAAAGATATTACCTAGTCCCATCCAATTTGAGACATGATCCCCTCATCTTCTCTTTTATCCTTTATCCTAAGTCACCCCCACCTTAGCACTTAACCTTTTAAGGACCAATTCTGAGTCAATAATATAAAACTATTGGAATTACCTATTGAAGAATGTATGTACAATTCTAAGTATTATATTTTCATGTTTCTCAAAATGATACACCCAATTACGTGTGAGTACACTACTCTTATCCCTCATTCTAACCTCAACGATCACTTCTGATTGACCCCGCTCAAAACTGGTTTCTTTGGATTCCATTGAAAACCATATATGACCCTTTTAACTAAACATGCCTAAACCCATGGTGTGCATGAAATGGTTACACAAAAACCATATATATTCTTTTGAGAGAGTTCTAGTCAAACCACCATTAGATGACTATTCTTAAAAATTCTTTTCATAGAGGGTCGATGTATTTCAAAAGTTAGATCCTCATGCCTTTAAGTGGATGCAACACGAGATCACATCAAACATGTTCACTAAAAACTGAAACTGGCTTCCAATGATGTCTCTTAATCATACCATTCCTATTTCTTTTTATCAAATGGAATACGAGTGCCACAACAATCATCCAACGATCAGTCCTGAATTTTCATGACCCTTCTCTCAAGAGGTTCATATTCCAACTAATTATGTTAAAATCCACACCATAAATATTCCTTTAAACCTCTCCTTTGGGTAACTTCTAAGGAGTCCATCCATTAAAATAGAAAAGTAATTTTATTTTATTACGCTCAACATGTAACTAATTCTCTCTCAATGTACTTAGAATGAATCCAATTTAGGGTTTATGATCACCTATAAACAAGGAGTACACCACGATTTTATCGTTAGGAATTTGACACTCTTTATAATACAAACATGTATTGAAAATAGTCTATAGAATCTTAGAAAATTATGGACATCGTGTCTCTTGACCATGAATGTGTAGGTTCAACCACGGTCCAACCGTCTCATGGTACCCAATTTGATTTTGGGATAGCCCTCATCATGGGCACTACCTTTACTTTACTCAAGATTCAATTCATCATTACCCAAAGCATAAAAATAGAATCATCAATCCTCAGCTCACACATGGACACTCATCATTTGGTTATCCAAAAGGTACCCCATGTAACTGTTGGGAACCAAATTTTTCTTATGCAGTGGGTGTACACTCCCATACGACCTAGTTCCATACCTAACTCACAATTTTTGAGTCTTTCATCATCAAGTAAAATTTGAACATGATACATGTCACATCAGTCGCTTTAAGGTCGGATCTCACTTAGAAATCACAATGAAATAGGCATCCACAAGTTCCATTAAGTATTTGAGCCAATTATAACCATTTTCGAAAGATCCCTTACAATCATGTTCCTTTTACTTGGAAGTAGACGCTTCTAATGACCAACCAGATACTACCCATCTTAGGAGTGTCCTAGTCATCGATTTACTGAGAATGAAATAAATATGATAGCACATATTCCATCACCACTGAACCTAGTTCCTATACATTATAAAAATGCTTTTAGTAAGAAGTTTACATAGAAAGAGAAAAATCACTAGATCATATTCACTTTTATACGTACATGAAATGTTCCTACCGAGTCAAGTCCATGCACATTATTAGGATCCAACATAAAATCCAAACCGAACTATATCAGAACTGTTACAACACCCAATACTTTTCTACAACATTATCCCATATCACTAGGACAAATCAACTTCTAATTTTTTGTTCAAAGGTGATACACAGATAATGACGTCACAACACCCAGTTCACTCTACTATAGAGTTGACCCGTAAACATAGCCTTTAAGAAACCATGACCATTAATCCATGAAATCGGGTAACCATACTATTTAAGGTATTACATAACCATTTTTCTCAAACATCATACAATTTAATGTATCATTGTTAAATCGACAAGCACTATGCACAACAATGCATTCCACAATGACAGAAAAATAGTGCATCAAGTGCTACACATTCCTGGCATGAGATAGCCCCTTAAATAAAAAAAAGATCAAATGATCGAAGAAGTAGTTGATCATTTCTGAAGAATGTATAACCTAATTAATTAAAGCATTACATTATGCTCACACCTTCAAGTAGGATTAACTTTCCAAATGACCACCCATTTACTCAGGATGTCATTTCATCACTAAGAGTCCTACTTGGGGTAAAAAACACCCGAACAGCCCCTCCCATCAGAAAACTTATCATGATCATTTAGAAAATCTTAAAGGTTCTAAGGTTTCTACCTCTATTGAGAAATCCCCTTAGTTTTAAATAAGTATTTTTTCTTAAAAATAGATCCATTCCTAAATCCAATCCATACTTCTCAACCTCTAGGTTCAATACAACCAAGGAAAATTCAACCCGGATTCACGGGTAACATCAATGTTCCCATCCCATGCATCTATCAAATAAAAATTAAAGTTAACCCTTACACGTGATTTTATGCTATAAAATTCAATAAAATGTTTCATTTTCAAGGTTTTTAAGCTAATTCATGTTAAAAGTTTAGCATCTAACCTATAAGGGATTTCAAGTACCAGTTTTATTTTTAAAAACAACTATAATGATCCATTTATTTATCTTATATCACACATCAATTTACAAAAATTATCAAATAATCCCACTTTTATCCATTTATTTTATTCAATAAATTTCACTACAGACTTGGTTAAGGACAATGTCAATTTAAAATCTATAGAGTAAAACACTTTTTTGGTTTTAAATTGAAATTTTAATTAACTATTACTACATAAAAATAAATCTTATAGGTAGATAATAACTTTTTTATTAATTAAAGGAACTGGTCAAGTAATATGCCACCATATATTTATATATAATACTATATAAGTGGTTTGGACACATTAAATAACCATACTATTTAACATAAACATACCCTTTTGGGGTTAAGTACTAAAGTGTGAAAATAAAATAAGGCAACCTATGTGGGTCCCATTAAACCAATTTGGGTTCATTCAAATGAAACCATTTAACAATTATTTTCTCATATTTCAAACACCCTTGGTGGGTTTAATTCATAAGAAGTATGCAAAAATGACCTACTTGGGTCATGTTGGCCATATGTATTTAGTCAATTTCACCACACCCCAAAGGGTTAATCTTA
The DNA here is from genome assembly GCA_963277665.1 of Viscum album. Lineage (NCBI taxonomy): Eukaryota > Viridiplantae > Streptophyta > Magnoliopsida > Santalales > Viscaceae > Viscum > Viscum album. The sequence continues at coordinate 1,904,862,074 of OY728152.1, read as the reverse complement.
TGACAACATTCCCCAAGTAACCTACTTGGGTCTAGTTTTTCATTTGGAAATTTAGTCATATGGGTATTTATTCCCAGGTTATAGAGGTATAAGAATTTATAAATTGAAATTTATCGTGCATTTAACTAACATTAATAATTATTGGTTTAAATTATTCAAAAAAACTTAAATTATTTAAAATTTATAGTCCTAACACGTTAACTCATTAACCATTAATTTATGATCCCTAGTTTAAAATTTCTTATTCCATTCAATGGTCCATTTAGATAAAACACCATTCCTAAATTATAGATGTACATGCCTTTATAATTTACAATTGGAATTCATGTAACTGTAACCAGATAATCACTTTTAGTCTCTGAATATAAAAACCCATATATGATGGTTCTATTGTTTTGCTTACCATTCCCAATTTATATGGGCTATATTCCATACAAATTTAAAATTCAGAATACATTAATTTACATCCATCAATGTTTCATCCCATGAAACCAATGGTTCATGGATCACAGACTAAATAATAGGTCGATTAAATAGAATTACACAATCAAGCTATATAGGTAAAAAATATTTTAGTCGTTTCAAACACTTTATTTAATAAAACATTTATCACAATTATCATTAGGAATGCTATCACAAAGTAATAAATATAGGAAATCATGGAAGAAAATGTACAAACATGTTGTACATATAAGCAATCCGTTTAATCACATAGGCATGAAATAAAAACAAGAATGTTATATAACAAAAAACATTCAATATAAAATGAAACCTAAATGGAATGGAAGATACATGGCTTGCGAATCTCTATGTTCTTATAATGATTCATGCAGTAATGCTTCTTTTCCATACTAGGCCAAGCATAAAAATAAATGCATAAATCAATAATCAATGAAAGTTAAACAATAACTCATGGTGAAACAATAATTAACAGTAATAGTAGCATAATCAATAATCCCTTCCTAGGAAAATTGATCCTTCCATTGTGCACGGGTTGTCCTAACAAAGACATGATCTATTTTTCGAGTGCTTACATGTTTCTAATCTCGTGTCTATCTTTTACCAAAATTATAAGAAGAAAATAGGAAAAATAAATCCTCTGATACCACTTGTAGAGTCCTAACATGAGATCCACCAAAATTGTTCCCCAAGTTAATTGGCCACTAGGCCTTAAGAACTCCTCCCCAAACTCCATAGGTTGTATACTAGTAATTATGCTCTAGTGGTGGTATATTGGGGAGACTATAACCTTTTGATCAGTAATAAGAATCAATAATAATTAAGGGTAGTGGAATATAATAACTAGAAATCAATCATTAATGAATAAATGATCATGAATGAATATGATACAACGTATATGAATACATAGATCATGTGATACATACACAGAATAGGTGAAGAAATAAATAAAATACGCAGCATCTATAACTAATATCAATGCAAGCACTAGCTTGGTCCTCTTCTCCTATATTCTATACTTTCATAGAAGGATAATACAAAACAAGCACAATCCCAGAACCTAATCTCAAAATCATAAGGTCTGTTGGGGTACCTCGATGTAATGGTTTCCTAAACAAGGTGTAATATATACTCAGTAGGCCACCACTGATAGTATCGAATGAATAATCTAGCTCATGAGTATAAAATAAATTAGGGTACATATATATCAAATAATACAAGGTAGTAATGTAAATAAAAGAAAATTTGTATTGTCTAGGGTTTCCCATGGGACACTCTGCTGACAATACCAGCTTTGGAATAGGGCGGGATATCTCTAAAGATGCCCACATGTATATATATTTATATACTTTAATAGATATATGTTGATATATATGCACTATTGAGGATAAAAAGATTTCACATAGCAGTAAAAGTGATAATAATAACAATAAGAATAATTTCATATGATCCTTGTCTATAAATCCACGCATCCATCAATGAGTTTATTAATCATTAGGAGATGGGACACCATTATTCATAATTAATAATAACAATCATACTTTAATTTTTTGTCCTATGAACCCATCCAAGTTGTTCCATAATGAGGAAACCAAGTATCACCCAAGGAGTAACATAGATTCCATTATTTTAATGATCCCATATTTGGATTTCTATAATGACGAAACCCAAGTTTCACTTGTAACTCTTAATTTCCCTATGATCCCATCCATGGTGTTCCATGAAGAGGAAACCCAAGTATCACTTAGATCGTGAGGAAATTAATCTAGGATATGAGACCCTCCTTTTCATTCTAAAATGATGAAACTAAAGTATCTCTTAAGTCATAACATAACTTAATTAACCTATGAGATCATCCTTGATATTCAGTAAAAAGGAAACCCAAGTATCACCCACAATATATAAAATCTGAAACAACCTATGAGCCTGTCCAAGGCATTTCGTAATGAGGAACACAATTATCACTCAAGGCATGAATAATTCATTTAATAATTTAAATTTAATTAATATATATGTCCATGTCAGTAATCATGTCACTCATTATCTCAACGTCACAAAATAAGAGGCCATGTTATAATCATGCCAAAAAAAATTATATCAATTCATTCAATTTATTTAAAACAAGTCTCTAACATTTCCACTCAATGCATACAAGAGATATACATAGTGTCATACCAACTAACATTACATGTAAAGTTATGATATACAATAAAAACATGCTTTACCATTAATAAGGGGTCAATTCCACCATTTAAATAATTTGGATCATCTAAGGAAGTCAAACCAAAAACACCAAGGGGTGTTTTGGTTATTAAAGTGTAAAGGGGCACATGGGCACAAGCATATAACACCTAAGGAATAGATCAAGTTTAGGTCCATGAATTCTAACCATAATAAAGGGTTCTATATGGGCATTTATATTCCACATTAAACAACTAATTTAGGTTAGTTTGGTTATAGGGAATGGTGTAGGTAAAACCAATACGTGACACAACAGTAATTATTATAAAAGAACAATACTTTAGGGGAAAGAAACTAGACCACCTACTTTGTTTTTATGATGGTCCACTCATCCAATATCGAGCTTTTATTGAAGCACAAATGAGAGAAAATAAAATATTTTATAAATACCTTGAAAATAGGGATAATTAGATCGTACAGAATTATTATTCCATACGGCAAGTTAAATGAATAAGTGAATCTTCCGGAGTATTATAATTTCCTAGAGACTTCCAAAAAAATATAATAGTGTTCAATTCAGTCAATAAATAGAGGAGACCCACCCATGGAAGAGGTAGGATAATGATAGCGCACATAGGACCTACTGGGTGTGAAATAGAGGGAAAAATGGGGAAACCCCATTTTAGGGAAGAGTGGAAAAATGATAAATTTTACCCTTTTAAATAGGTGAATGGTTTGGATAACTATGAATAAACCATGCATCCATCACTACTCAGGAGTAACACCTTGCATGGATTGGATGCATGGTTTATTCTAACCATTCGTTAACTATGTGGTGATGTTGGTTAATTAGTACAAAGTGTCAAGGATAGGCGCATGGTTTGCGTAAACCATGGAAGTCTCGTTCAGGACACCCCTACATACCTGAAATAGGTTGGCTAATTACTCCAAGTAGATTTAACAGTTTAAAAACCCATGTAACTTAATGAAAATAGTTGAATGGTTGATCTGAATAGTTAAACTAACTTTTTTCCAATCGTTCACCTCATTCTTCTAATTTAAAAACAGGTTCTCTTAGAGCCCGATGATTATCAAACTCAACTGGACTCCTAATTTACCTCTTAGATATTAAAACTCATACAAAAACATCACTTTTAAGTGATACAATGTTCATATTTACATCTTAAGGGTCAATTTAATGTTTAGTACATTCACTAAATGAAAATATCAAAATCACTTGGTTTTTTAACCCTACCAAAATTTGGGATGTTACAGTAAGACCCAGGATCTATGTTGTCATGGTGAAATTATTATAGATGATTACATTAGAGGTAGATATATTCTCTCCCATTATACACTTTTTAGAACTATATGTATTAGGTTTTCCAAAATCGTAATGTTCCTTTTTAAATGGAAATTTGGGGAAACTATATTTTGGAAAACCTTTTGTGGTGTTTCTTTGAATAATAAAGGTTATTGGTGTCACCCACAACATGCATGATAAAATTCATAAATTAAGTTTTTTATTTTCAAAGAATTTTGGGTGTGAGAACTTGGAATAGATGTGGGTGCATGATTTTAGGATCCATATTGGGGCCTTTTTTGCTCTTGGTTGTCAATGTTATAGTTAGGGCATAATGAATTATACCACAAAGTCACAACTTGGGTTTGGAGGGATTTGTACCACTCATGAGTATGGACTATTCATAGGAAATGTTGGATATAAGGAATTGGTTGGGTGGTTATATGGGAGTGTTCATTCATGTCATGGGAGACCTTTAGGTTATGGTTTTCTTTTACTATATATGCATTATACCTTATTTTCTTATTTGTATATACTCTTTGGTTATATATATTTATTATTATGAGATAACTCATTCATGTCTTAGTATAATGTGTGGAAAGTCTTGGTAATTGTCTATAAAGTTGTATACTCATCCCCCATATATTTACCTTGGTGAATATTCATACATTTTATTGAATGATATAGGTAAGGGAAAAATTGTATACTTTTCTAGAAAAGTATCCTGATGTAGAAGTCATGTTCTATTGAAGCTGGAGCCGGTAGAGTGTCTTGTACTAGAATTTTAATGGTTCCCTATTGGTTCATTATAGTCCCTTATATCATTTAATGTTATAGACTTTCTACTTTTTTGTATAATTCTATGACCATATTTTTAGTTTTATTATTCCATTGGGAATTTTGTTGTTTTTCATATATCATGCATCATATTTACTTTATCCTACTATGATCATCTATTGTAGGTTCTTTTATGTATATAAGGAGAAATGATTCCCCAATTGAAAAGGGATTGAAATTTCTTTTAACATATTATTATGTCTCATTAATAAATATATTGAATGTAATATGTTTTATGGAGCATAATCATGATAATTAGAAAACATTTCACAAATTCCTTATTAATTCTTAAATTTTCAATGTATTGTGTACTTTTTTTTCATTCCATGGTGGTAGGGTGGTAATGGTTTTTTGGGTAGGGTGGTTCATGGGTTCAAATCCTCGAGCCTGTAAATTTACAATGATTTTATTCCTTTTGTTGTATTTCGCAGTGCCAGATGTAATTTACCTATTATATTTCATTTAATATACAATTTATTTTTATGGAAATATCTATTAATGAATAAATGCATATATATTTTTTATAATATGTGTTAAAGGATTTAATATTACTTTGAATTGAGGGTAATTATCAGTTGGTTGTTTTTAAAGAAACATGAATTTTTTAAATCAAAATATTTACATAATTCTTTTATGGGTGGTATTTTAAAACCATTAAGTGGTTTTTGGTTTAAATGGTTAGTGTTTTAAAGGAATTAAAAGTTCGTTTTTATATTTTTTTTAAAATTGTTTTTTTCATGAGATATGTCTACTTGATTTTGAATATATTGATTTAATAAACATGATTTTGGTTTAAAAATAATATTATAAGGAAAATAAAGATATTTTTTATTTTAAAGGATATTCCTGTTGAAGTTTATTTTTTGTTACTTTTTTTAATTTCTTTTCATTAAATTTTTTTTAAAAAACATATATTAAAAATTAAGAAATATTAATCTTTTTGTTTATTGTTTTTTTTACAAGAGGATTGATAAAAGTGTGGTTTTATTTTTTATTTCTAAATTTTATACTTTTCATTTAGTTATGTTTCAAAACATCTACCTTTAAGTAAAAAATAAATTTAAAATTATTTAATTAATAATTGTAAACATGTGTTACAATGTTTTAAAATAAGGGGATGAATCTATTTATTATTTGAGATATATTAGGATGCAATTTTTAATAAAACATTCTACTATATGTTTTTGGAAAACATAATATTTTTGGAAGTGTTAAATTTATTATTATTGTTCTATATGTGTGAATTTTATTTAAAGATGATTTTTGAATGATTTTTGTGGTACTTTAAACTAAATTTGTGGTTTTATTTTTTTGATAAGGTTGTTTTTGGATAATATTCATTAAACTTTAGTGGGTTTGAAACGGTTTTTAAAATTTAGATATTGTTTTGTTTCCTTGATAAATTTTTTAAATTGTATTAATTTTTTTTACTTGTGTGTATAAATATGACTATTATTTTAAGTGTATTTCTCGGTTCAATATTTATTTTAAAGAAGATGTGCGTTCTTTTGTTTTAAAAAAAGAATATTTAATCACTTTAATCAGGTTTTAGGTATAATAATTTTTTTGGAGTGAGTGGGTACGATGAAAAAAAATAGAATGGATGGCTTCTAAATTCTCCTATTTTAGGAAGAACATACCGATTATGACTTTTTGGATCATCTTAATTACACAAAAATAAATGGTTTGAATAGGATAATTGGTTAAGAAATTGATATGAAATTATGTGGTTATTTATTTGAATTGGTATTTTATTTGGTTATGTTAGACTTTTGTGATTTAAGTTTATTAGTTTGGGAATTATTTAGTGTGTGTTTCTATTCTAAAACATTTTCAGTTGGTGTGAATTGTATGGTATTGCTTATTTGGATTTGATTTGATAAAATTTGAAAGGTATAAGTTGGTTAAGTTTTAAATGGATTTAAAATTTAAAACATAAATTCAAACCATATATAATATATTAGAGTATTCATATTGGGAATGGATATAATCAATTTTGCTTGTGAATTTTTGAAAAATACTACTCAGTTGATGATTGGATATAAAAATTGCAACATTTTCAAAAAGTGAAAATTGATGGAATAGGTTAATATCATTTAATATTTTTTATAGAATATAAATTATACTAAAAATAGGTTTTTTAGTGTTTATAAGGCTTTGGTAATGTTATAGATGAAAAATATAAAAAAAACAAGTGTCAAAATGAGTCATTTTATAAAGTTTATTTTATTCTATATAAAATGAATGGTTCCTAATTAAACTATAGAATTTGAGATAGCACGTGGTTTTTTTATATTTTTGAAAATGGTTCACCAAAATCATTTATGTCCATGAGTCGTTTCTAAACTTCTACACAGTTTGATAATGGTTAGGTAATCATGCTCAGTAACCATATAAAGTGAAAAGTGTAGACAAAAATGATTCTAACCATCCTTTGGAACTAGAATCTCTTTTATGGATTATATATGGTCCTAAAAAATTCTAAATTTCATAAGGGAAGTTAAAAATATGATTTTAACTTCAAACAGACATAATGTTTTATTTAAATCCCTATTTTTTCTATCTAGTATGTCAAATCAAAACTTATATATCAATCTATAATTATGGTTAATTTGGGTACCCCATAGCTAGTTTTTTATTTGTTAAAGTATTTTTAGATGATTTTTGAAAAAAAATGAAGTCAAGATACCATGTTTTCCATTTTCATTTGAAATTTTTGGAGTATTAAAATGGTATTTTTTTATTTTACCTTTGTCAATTGTTTTTCATTCAAAATATGTTTTTATAAACTATTTGAAATTTATAAATAAAAAATAATTTTTTAAATAAGATCTAATTATTTAAAAAGGAATTTTTACTATTAAATAAGTGTTTCTTTGAAAATAAAGGTCTATCGATGTTTATAAATTTATGGTTATTAAAATGAAATAATCATTGGTTCATAATGTATGGTTTTGGGATTCATCATTTATGGGTATAGAATCTTACATTATTGTTTAAAGATAGTTATCTGTCATGTTATTGATTAATTTTTATAAATAATTGTGTATTTAATCTTAAAATCCATTTGATCTCAATGTGGTGTTTACCCTAGGAACCAAGTTTCATCTAAATCTGAGTTATAAATTTAAGTTTGGATTTAGTATAGTTAGCTATCATGGTCATCTATTAGGGGAATAGAATAATATATAAACATAAAAATATACAATATTATATTACAATTATATTAATCACGTGACCTAACTATACATAGTGATTTTTTGGTACTAGAAAAGAATTCTTAGGTGCATAGTTATCTTAACTATGTATCCAAACCATGAATATTAGAGAAAGTTTACAAAACTATATTGGTAATTCTTGAATTAATTCCATAATACCCCATTAACACTCTTATTAAACCTTGAATGGATATAGTTATTTATTTGAGTGATTTTGTGGTTTCTCTACCTTCAAACAATGGATTTATTGTTAGGATTTAGTGGATCATTGTGGAATTTAAGGTTAAGGTTCAATATTATCATTAGTTCTTGAATATCTCTATCTAAATATTCCTTTTTATTAAATTAATGAATATAAATGATTTATTTTTTAATTCATTTGAAAGATAATTGGGGATTTTTATTCATAATCTTTAGGAATTGAATGACTCAACCCTATTGATTGGATTCATAGAGTTTTGAATTTTGGAATTGTAGAAAACATTGTAACTAGGTTGGTGGATCTGAAATTTTCTATTAATTGGTTAATTTTATATAAATTTTCGTTTATTTATGATCTATTTAGGAAAAAATTTATTTAATTATTGTGAAATATGTAATAAATTCAAAATTTTGATTCTGGAATAATCTGTTCTGATGAAAACATGTTGCTTTTTTCATAATTTATTTTGATGGATAATTTTTTAGTTTTGAAAAATTGTTGACTTTGGAATGAAGTTAGGAATTTTATAAATATATATTATTTAAAGGTAAAATTTTTGTGAATTATATAGAATTAAAATGGTGATTTTAATGTGAAATCAATGATTTTATTTTGAAATTAAAATCGATATATAAATTTGGGATTGTGTCTTGATGTGAACTTTGGATTTATGAAATTTGTTAAATACATGAGTTAATTTAAATTATATAAATTGGAAATTTAATGTATTGAATTTTTATTTATGGACTTAGAAATTATTTTTATATTTTTTCACACCAGGTGAGTGTGTGTGTGTTAGAAGTGTTTTTTGAGCCTTTGTTTTTGAAAATACTAAATGTTTCATCTATGCTAAGGGGCAGTTTCAAGATAATGTTTTCAAGAATAAAATGGGAATCAATCACCCAAGAGTGAGTCAAGAGGTGTTATATTTTATGACTAATTTATTAAATGGAATATAGATAGTGATTGATAGTGGTGAATGATAAATTCCCACTAATGGAAGCCTAAGAATCTTTAACACACAATATTGGTTTTGGGGAGAATGTCATTTCTTAAATGGGTTAGTAAAATTATGTTTTCCCATGACTATTATAAATAAAGGATTTTACATTGTAATTTTTAGAAAACATATTCTTTTCATTAGTACATAGGGATCTTTCCAATGAATTTTGAAACGGGAGAGTTTTTTAATAATTATGAAAATTCTTTAAGGTTGAATTGATGGATTGTCTTGAAATTAATGATTTATTTAGAGTGAATGATTTGGGTATTTAAATTGAGATACATTAGATGTTTTAGTTTGAAAAGATTTTTTGATTTATCAATTTAATTACATTTCTTATGAAGCTTATTTTGTATAGATGTGTATTGGATTTTTATGGATATCCTACTGGGTTTTATACTCACTATCTACTTATCAATTTTAGTAGAATTATTTATGTTATAAAGTCTTATATAGGTAAGGTGAATACATAATTATTCATCAGTGGTAATTCATAGTTCCCCTTTACATTTATAGTGAAATGTATGGTTTCTCATGTTCTAAGAATTTCTATTTTTGGTCAACATATGTTGTTTCTTTTTTTATTTGATGTACTAGATTTGGTTTTTTGTTGAAAAAATTAGTTTCCACTATAAAATTTTCATAAATGATTTAATTTAAAATGGTTTTTATCATGATAATGCATTTTTATAGTATTATTTGAGGTAAAATCATTCCCTAGTATTTTTTATTTCATCCCTCACTACTTGTCAGTAGCCTCTATTGGTCGGAGGATGTGCTTGAGTCCATGTGTCACCCCAACTTAGGACTCAAAATTTGGGTCCTTAGATCAAGGTGTAAGAAAATTGTATCAGAGATGGGGTTTGGAATTAAGTCTAGGTAGTTCTTTGGGAATGGATAATTTGATGGTTTGGATTCAAAACATACCTATAATAATACATATATATCCATTTTATAGTAAACTTTGAGTCACTAGGATATCTAGTTAAATGAGAGGTTGGGGATGACCTCATAGGATTATATTTATGCCAAGTTGTCATATTTTTGTCTGAGATAAGAAGGATTTTATGTGTCATTGTAGACATGATATATTTTGTATCACATAGTACGGTTTGGAAAGAAAATGAATGTTTTAATAAATTAAAGTAAGTTTCATATTACTCAATGTTTTTGTTATTTGAAATTGATTTTAAATTGTATATTTTTTTGAAATAAATTAACATTTTGGGATTAATATTTGGGTAAAAAAATCAATCAAAAAATATAAGGACACATAGTCATGCTATGAAATGTGGATTTTTGATATGATTAAAACTAGAGGAATTATATGGATTTGATGAAAATATTTTTGTGTCATATAATATGTCGCCTTATAGAGATTTATATGAACATATACAAGTGCATGGAGTAAATGATCCTATCCCTATAGACCATCAATTGGTTGGGATGTTTTCTTAGGCTAATAATGGGAATGGTAGGGGTACTGATCAGAATTGACTTAGGGATATGTATAGGGAATTAGATTTCATAAAGAATAATCCTCCATAACATAGGGTTGATATGGTACCAGAGTAATCTAAAGAATGGTTATAGAAATTAAATTTTATATTTCTTATCTTTTATATTCCAGAGACCTCAAAGGTCAAATTGGTTCTTATTTATAAGAGTGGTTGGCTAAGAAGTGGTGGGAAGCTATTAATGAAGTGAGATGAGATAAGGATCTTGACTGGAAGGTGTTCTATAAGATATTTAATGATCAATAATATCAAATTGGCCTAATTTAGGAATGATATCATGAGTTATTTGATCTTATAAAATTAATATTGATAGTTATGGAGTATACATACAAGATTTTAGAGCTCATAAAGTATATTTTGAAGATTTTGGTAAATGAAAACATCAAGTTATAGATGTTTAATACGAGTTTATGACGGGAAATTTAGTCACGGATCATTTTCTTAAAGCATTGTACCAATGTAGAGGTTTTTATTATAGTGGATTTAGTAGTGGTGGACATGGAAGATGTAATGAAATTGATTTTCTTCCTTCTTTATTTATGTAAAATAAAGGATTAATTTACTGGGTGGAAGAGTAAGTGTAAGGATTTCTAATTGAAACTGGATAGGAATATTTCTCAAGTTTACTAGGGAAGATGGCCATTAGTTTTCTTCTAGTATAGGGAGAGGGTCTAAATAAATTTCAATTATACAAATCCTCCTTATACATTCCATTAGTGCATGTGATTATGCCATTTTAAGAGATATTTCAACCAATTTTCATAGATTAATAGTGGTGGTGCATCTAATCAAGTGTAGGGGTCGGGAATACAAAGTGGTGCACCAAATAAAGTTAATCCAGGAACTTAGAGTAGATTTAAAAGGCATCATCGGAAAGGGAATTAATCACCTTATACGTGATAGGGAAATCTCTTTGCTATTATGGACATGTCAGTGGTGGTTGAGGTTATTGTAGGGTTGTCTATGATTCAACGTACTGCCCTAACATCTTTCACTATAATCTCTTTATTGTTTGATATTATAGAATTACATTCATTTATTTGTGAATTTTTGGTAAATGTATTGGGTTCATATATATTCTATGCATTATTAAATACAGATTTGTACACCACTTAGTGAAAAGCTGAACAAGGGTTCAGGTATCCATCTTGCACCATCAATATCATTAATACATAAATATCATGTGAATTCATAGTTTTTTATGTGAAAACATATAGCATAATAATTTTTATGGTTTGGTTTAAGGATAAAAACTATTATGGTCATCTAGTTCTTTTAGAAGTACTAAATGAAACTTCCCATACCATTCAATGGGAATGGTATATTCAGGATAGTGAGAAGGGTCCAATAGTGGGGATTTTAAGATTATTATCCAATATATTTAAAGGCTATGATCATAGATATATGGAACGTAAGAGTACACTTCTTCTTCCATGATTTTTTTATCAATATTCAGATGTCATTTCTGAATATTTCTATAGACTACTACCTAGGAGTGTTGGGTATTTTTCTATTGAATTGATTTCTTATATGAGAACTATATCATTATCATCTTATCACATGGCACCAATATAGTTTCAGTGACTTTAGGTGTAGTTGAATAAGTGAGATCATAACAGATTCATTATATGAATTTTTTTCATTGGGTAGCACCGATTTTATTTGTGAATAATGTTGACGGTAACTTGATATTGTGTGTCAACTATCATAATTTAAATCAAGTAGTGGTGAAAAATAAATAACCTTTACCTTGAATTAATAACCTATTTGACCAGCTAAAGGGGGGTCATTGGTTTTCCAAAATCAACCTTAGGTCTGGTTATCATCATATAAGAGAAAAAAAGAGGATAATTAAATGATATATTTCTAATGTTGATATATCCATTATGAGTTTTTGGTCATGCCTTTTGGAGTTTTAAATGTACATGTAGTATTCATGGACTTGATTAATGGTGTTTTTAATAGGTAATTGGAATATTTGAAAGTAGTATTTGTATATGAAATCCTTATTTTCTTGATGTTTAAGGAAGGATATGAGAAGAATCTTGATAATTTTTTAGGAATTTTTTTTTAGAATGGTATTTATGTAAAATTACAAATATTTCATTTCTAAATTCAAGATGTGATGTTTCTTATTTATTTTTTTATGATAAATGGATATCATTTAGTCCTTAAAATTTTAAGGAATTGATGTATTTTGAATGTTCAAAAATAATTCAAGATTTTTAGTTTATTGAGATTGGTATGATATTTATAGAGATTCATTTAGGAATTAAAAAATTTACTTCCTCGATGAAATCCTTGACTTGAAAGAGGGAGAGGTTTTAATGTAGTGGGATGTGTTATGAGGAATTTGAGGAATTGAATATGAAAAAAAAATAACACCATTTTTTAAATGACCCAGAATTTTATCAATGGAATTTTCTTACTAAATATATATAATTGTGTCATATTTAGTAATATAATATTAGAAAATGCACATGCACCACATGTTAAAACCCAAGAAAATTATCATAATAATTTAAACATTAATTTTAGATAATAAATATGAATATAATAATTTAAAGTATTACAATGGAAAAAATAGAAAATAAGACAATAACAATAGAAAAATCTGGATTTGTTTGATCACCTAGAATAATCACACTCATAAGAAACAATGTAGAAATAAAGCATAATATCAAAAATTCAATATGCATCTTGAAAATAAAAATATATATAAATTGGAGAAAAAATATAAGTGAATGAATAATGAATTAAATGTAAGGTATTTATAGAAATTATTAATCACATATGTCCATGAAAAATTTGAACATTGGAATAGTAATATGACCATTGGAATAGAAAATGTCCATTGGAATAGTAATATGACTGTTAATATAGTAACATGATCATTATAATAGTATCCTTATCACAACCTAACCCAATGGGTCCTGCCTGTTTTTTAATGATCTGAGTGTGACTACCCCTAGTTCACCTACAATAGGCCAGGGGCTATTAACCAACATAGAATAAGAATATAACACACATGGGAGGCCTTATCCTATAGTACCTGTATGAATGTACACACATCCATCTCCATGAAACGATGTAGAGATAATAATACAACTGATATCCAAAATGCATGCATACATAGATCCCATAATTAGAGTACAAAAAAAGTACTAAAAGGGAAAAGGGGGAAAATAAAGGCCCATTAGAAACTAATAAAAGTTTTTAACATGCTTATAAGGAGGGGACTAATGTCAAATGAAACCACTAGTACACACATCATTCTATCTAGCTCACTCTTCTCCACCTACTCTAGGTCCTCATAAGACTCTTTCAAAAGTCCTATCGTCTATATAAGACATGGCACATGTGGGAATAGCTCATGAAGGGGTGATTATAATAATGCCTATTAGGATCCCTAAAAACATAGAATAAAAGGTAGAAACTTGAAGGCAATAATCCACTCACCCATAGCCATGGGGTATAGAAACCCAAGAGAGATAGAATAGGATTCTCCATATCCACAACTTTTCTATACATGACTACTCAGATTTTCACCACCTAGTATGTCAATCAAATATGATATATCAAAAAATCCCATAATAACTAAGATATACTCATTACATACACATAGTCACATGGTTTTAGCCATATTGCCTTCCATGAGATTCTACTTGAGGCTTAAAGGTATCACTCATCTTGGATAACTCACTCCATGAGTACTTCCATCACTAATGTAACTCATTTGAGATGTCTCACTCATCTGTTATCACTAAAACATTGGTTCATCCTTGGAATCCATCTAAGAGAACATTCTTTGTTGAGTCTATCAATGAATAAAGATGCATTGCTACATAGCGGATCATGACACTTGGATAGGGGATCCCACCCATGTCTCATGGTGAACTCCATGATCACTATTATAACTCAAAATATCTTAACTCATATATAGGGGATCCCTCCCAAGACCTTCTAGGAACACCACAACCCCAATATAGAACTCCAAAGTTCAATATGATCATATAGGGGATCACACCTAGGAATATTGGGGAAGTTCAAAAACCCCATCTAGAACTACCTTCCAAAAAGGGTATCATACACACAATTATAGATTGAACTATACCGAAACCATATTCTACATAGGGGATCAGTGCCCATATATGAGGGTCATACTGATAGCACCAAACCCCACCTAGGGAAGAAGAAGCGATGGTAGAGGATCTATCCTTAGTCTCATGAAGTAATACCACAAACTTTATCTAAACCAATCTTGTATAGAGGATTACAATGTTATGTTGAAGATTTGATGCTAGATTTTACCCTCAAGGGGATATACCAAGGTAATTATCCCAATACATACGAGTCAATCACCACTGAAATAAGTGTCCCTCTAGAATTACCTCATGTATCATCTCTAAAAAAAAAACCATACCCTCCATCAGGTTCTATGTGAAAAAAATACTTGTGATATTATACTCATGATCCTCCATCCGAGTCTTGAAGACAAAAAATTACAAGGGATAAGAATCTAAGGGGGGTTACATGGTGTTTCCTCCTAGGGCACATGGTTTGTCTCTCGAGTTTGGGCACTAAATATGTCCCCTCGTGGTACTCTACATGCAAGATATTACAAGACATGTATATAGGGTTACATGGTGTGTTACCTTGACTGATCAGCTGGGTGTGTCATCACCCACACACAGACTAACTACCTATGTAGACATAAATGGCATGTACACTTAGTTCACTGCATGTATTCCATTCTGATCTCTCATGTGTATAACATCACCCATGTGGCTCAGTTTTCCATGTATCTCTACATGAATTGCACCTCTTAGAACATCCCCAGACTCATTTCCTTGGTTTTTGTCATATACAAGATCCCTGACCATGTACCATGGCCCAGGCCCATGTACCTAGCCATGTCTTTTAGCTTGTCTACACCTATAGTCTAGCCATGTACTTCCACACAACCATGACCCCTCACAAGGTATGTATACCCATTTCCTCAAACACATGATGGAGACTCACTATATGGAGTATACCACCAGTACATAGCTTTTAGTTACTAAATGTTCATATTCCCGGAATGTTATGAACACACAGTGTGTCTTCCTATACTACATGTTGGGTGATCAATATTTTTGAACATAAAATGGATGTGATCCACCTAAAACCCCCAATTACCAATGAATTATTAGATTTCAATCCCTAAGGCATCTCTAGTAGTAAAATATTGTATTTAAAACCTTAAAAAATTCTTATAGGAGTATCAAGACATAAAACTCATAAATCTTCCTACATCACGGTGAAACACAAAATCTTCTGGTCTAACATGATGTCCAAAACCAACTACACCTCAATCTAGTGTTGATCCCTATCAAGAACGGATAGGTGGAGCCTACTCTCTCGTTTCATCTATCCATCACCTCAAGGGGTTTTCTCCCCTTTCCTATGTACATAGGAAATTATATAAGGGGAGGTTAGGTTTAGATTTATTAATTAAATAAAATTTAATTAATAAACCTACATCATTTAATACCCCACCAATGGTCACCTCCAACCGGGTGCCTGACACTAACAAACATTATGTCATGCCTAGGATGGATCCCATGTTCCAAACTCAATAATGATATCATATTTCTTATCCAAGATTCCATTAAATATTTATTCCATATTTCCAAAAAATCATCATGCATGCAAAATAAAATATTTAATACTTTTAATATCATCACACTAAGGCTCTCTGGGGCCTGTAATTCCATTTTGACTACGCATATATTTCAATAAATATTCCTAGAAATATTCCAAAGTCTTACAAATAAAAACTATAGTCATTACACTCTCCACACCTTCAATTATTTTCATCCCAAGAATAAAAAACCTATACACAAGTGAGGAAAAACCGATCTCTCAATTGGGTTTCCCACACCCATGATCTCTCTAGTAGGATTATGTGCGGCCTAAAAACACACACCTGGGGAAACTACTTGACCATAAAGGGTATTATATTCCAAAACTCAAAAACCTATAGGTACCTTAGAAAATAATCTCCACACCAGGAACCCAGATCATCTAGGTTGAAATCAAACAATGAATCGTGCACATGTCTCCTCATCAATGGAAACTAGAAAACACTAAGATACCATTCTATTTACGATCGTGGGGTCTAGCGTTGTGCCACCTTGATAAACCAACACAGTAATTAGAAAAAAGGGTCTATGAACCCTAAAGATAACCTTTTATATTGGATAACTATCCAATACCCTTAATAAGGAAAAAATTCCCAGAACACAAAATATCCTCAAAAAATTCCAAAATCCACCATCATCGGTCCAAAATAGACTCATGACTTCTCCCATAAGTCCTTATCCACCCATGGTTAAACAATACCCTCAATAACTATTGTTGGTCCCACAAACATTATCTCCCACTAGCTAAAACTAGTGTAGTGGTGTCTTGTAGGGCCGATCTAGCATCGCATAAATCCAACATGAAAACCTAAAACATATTCTTCGGGTCCTAATTAGTCTAATCTACCTAGACATCTACCTGGGTAAAACATTGAGCTCATCCAAAACTGAACCCCAAAATCCACCTTATCCTTGGCCACAAAATCCAATTCCAAATGATATTTACACAACCACCCCTCCCCTAGGTGTACTACTAAGGGAAAAACCTCCTCATCACCCCATCATATAGTGTGAATAGCATCATCATCATTCCTTAGAAGGATTATCTACTCCCCACCTTCAAAAAATCTATCTAGAACATGTCTAGTGGATATCTGGTTATGTAAGACCTCACAAATCATATAGACAATTTTTGACTCTCTGGCTCATAGTGAAAGAATAGGGGAAACAACCATCATCTAGAGATACACTACACCATCCTCACCCAAAATGGTTAACTATAAAGTGGTCAAATACTTTGTTACCTCATACAATAATAGCAGATAGGAAACTTCACTATGAACATATATTGCTACAGCTGTGCCCTTAGATGGATCTCTAGTGAGCATAGCCTCAACCTATGTCATGTATAATATCACCCACATTTTTCAAGTAGACATATCATAATAAGTGGACCTAATAAATCTAGAACCTACTCCATAAAATCTCCCCAAGAAGTTGGTACTCTCAGAGTACATCTAGAATCCATCATCAAGTGCCTATCATTAAAATCTGATGCCAAGAACATTAGGGTATTAATGAATAATACTACCATGAACTAATCTAAAAAGGGTTGTAGGACCTAGTTTAGAGGTCACCCATCCACCTTTCATGTGAAAAAAATATGTCTTCCCAAGTGATCACACTGGGTCTTTCTAGGCCTTCCTTCTACAAACCTTCAACTACACCTCGGCTCACAAAGCTCTACAGAAGCCATATGATATGTTGGAATAATTAGAGAGGTAGTCTATGGGTTTTATTCAATATAGAAGTCCCTCTATCAAATTTTAGGTATACCTAGAATGTCCTTAGGAAATATTTCCTCACAATCTACCACTTCTATAGGGAATAGAAAGTTCATGTCATCCACATATCCAAGGGTCGTACTAGCGAACTTATAAAAATTTGGTTGTACCCGCCCGCACATGAGATCATCCTACTTAGCCTAGGATAACTCCTCATCATAGAGTAAAAATATATCCCCCAAACCAAGAATAATACCAGGCACCAACCACCTGTAATATATGTTAGGAAACTAATCCACACTAAGGAAACATCATAGGTTATCTCTCTCTTCTACTATAGAAAGGTTATATGTGAGGCTCACTCTCCTCCAGAGATGGGTCATAATATAGATAGGATTGAATGTCCTCCAAATATCTATGATGGAAACTCCAAGAATAAGGGTTGAGAAAAAATCCTCCACTAGCATTGCTAGGCCTTGAACAACGGATGTGCTTAGGGAAAAGTGGATTGCGACTCTATGCTAAAATGTAATGGGTGTAGTAAAGTCACATGTTGTTCCTCGAACCATACTCAAGACTCCAGAGTAGAATCCCATTCTACCTAAATCTCATTGTTTCCCTTACCCACCTATTCACAATAATAAGGTCCCTTTCTAACACCCCTAACAAACCAACCTACCCCAAACACACAAGTTTAAGGAAATTTTCTGCCACACCTCGGTACTGTCCTATTTGGGATAAACTAACTCACCCAAATTGTTTTAATCACATAAAAAGAATGTGAATTGATGGGTAAAATATCTACATTCTTTATCTGTGTAAAGAAACATCAAAAATCACCATCACATGGCTCCACTGATGCCTTGTGTCATCCTAGAAAATCCTAAAAAACTGGCTAAAAACTGTGTCACACAACTATATCTATCAATAATAAAGAGTAAGTAGAAATGAAATATATTTTACCTATAATATTAATTGAAGAAACTATTTTATAAGACTATATGGCTTGAATCTACCCTCACCTCCATCCTTTAGCTCCCTAAGCATGGCACAGACCACCTGGGGGTGGTGCTGCAATAGATCAAATCATCTTCCACCTACTGCTACTCACCCCACTCCTTTTCCACATCAACCATCATGAAGAAATCCTTGATATTTCTACTATAAATTCTTAGTAAATACATTGAACATCTCTCTATCATCCATAGGGAATTTTAGAAAATCCCATGTAATGTGTCCCTAACCATCATAATAAAAATACCACCTCTACCACAGTTGGATAGATTCATCTTGTGAGCCCAAAATTTCATACCCTTCTTATTAGTATCGTATCTTGAAGCATATCTCAAACCTAGATCCTTGATCCTTCCATTAGATACTAGAATTAAAGGTATCATCTCTTATGTACCCATCGCCAATAGTCAAAATCTACTTATCTAGAAATCTCTCCACTACCAAGGCCTACTTGAGCACTCCATTATAGGTGGGAATGCATAGTAATAACACTGATGATCTAATATCTCAGTGTAATCATTTATAGAAGGCCCATAATTAGAAAAAAAACCCGAACCATATTTAAAGAGTATCACTAATAGTCAGTGAACCCCACTGAATACTCGTCTAAGGTCGTGCTTCCCTACAGAAGCTACAATGGTGCACAGATATACAGAAATCATAACGTAGCTGGATAAAAATCTTCCTAAAGATCCACTCATACTATTTCAAAGTTAGAATCATCTCATAATGTTCTTGAGTCACCAGAATACACCATTTCCCAATGGAACCTAGAATAAAAATCTCTTCTAGGACCACCATCTGATCTGAAGAAACCCTCATAAGGCGTAAAACACATGTCACTGCCTCAAGCAAGTCATCAACCACCTGGGGGGTCTTTCTCACCCAGAAACCTAGGAGGTCTCTAACTAAATAAATCATGGGGTGTTATCATCCTATTATCATATTCATCTAGTACTATTCATTTAGACTTCTACTCAATGGGTGGTGGAATGGATGGAAAACAACCTGGAGGTACGGCCTCCCATGAAGACCCATGCACCAAAGCCTCATTACTAGGTAGATCATCATCACAATCCCTTCGAGGAATCCTGGATGGTTTTTTTAGGGAGTAATCTTGAAATAAGCAAGATTTATCATGTCCAAAGATTATATCTAGGGAGATGATTCAAGAAGTACATTAGAACCATAACTCATTCTTATATGATGAATGTACCATATTTCCCCCGCAACCAGTGCCTCCATGTGTTGATTCATCAAGTCATTTGTTAGAGTCCTAGTGAATGGATACATCATCCTCCACACCAACACTAGAGTCCCTAGCCTTAAAGCTGAACTTGAAAAACTTTATCACTATTTCCATATATCCCAAACCAAAACTCTCATCTAGAAAACTCCTAACTTCAATTTTAAGATAGTGCATCTTTTGATACCACTCTATCATGACCTAGCCCAAGTGGCCCACCTGGTTGGCAATGAGATGAGTGTGACTACCCTAATCTTGCCTCTAATAGGCTAGGGTATGGTGACCAAAACTGTGTAGGAATATCCCAAACATGGAAGGCCATGTCCTATGGTACCTATACGCATGAACACACATCCATCCATCTCTATGAAACAATGTAGAGAAAATAATAAAAATGATATAAAAATTCATGAATACATCTATCACATAATTAAAGAATAGTAAAAGTATTGAAATCATAAAAGGGAGAAATAAAATCCCAAAAAAACTAATAAAAGAGTCCAACCTACTTAGAAGGAAGATACTGCTATCAAATACAACAACTATTACACATCTCAGTCTATCGAACTCATAATGCATGGCCTACTCCTGGTGCTCCTAGGACTCCATTAAAAGTCTTGTCATCTATATATGAGGTGAAAAGTGTAGGAATATCCCATCTAGTGGTAAATATAAAAATAACCATTAGGCACCCTAAAAACACAAAATAAAAGAGATTAATATAAAGGCAACTGTCTGCCCATCCCATAACCAAAGAGTTAAGAAACCCGATAGAGATAGAATAGGAATCTCTCTCTCCACAGCTCAACTATACATGAAAATTTAAATAATAAAAAATTGATATGTCTATAAAATATGATAAATATATAAGGGATTCATATAATAAACAATATATGATCTTCAAAAACTCTAAATATCATGGTCTCAACCATATATCCTACCATAGGATTCTATTCGGGGATCAAAAGTATTGCTCATACAGTAGAACTCACTTCACGAGCACTATCATCCCTAGGGACACTCATCTAAGAGGTCTCACTCATTGGGTATCACTAAGACGATGGATCGTCCCTTCCATACCTAATGGTATCTATTTGATATCACACACCCATTGGGTCTATCCATGAAGAAATTCATGTTAAAACCCAATGGATTACAATACTCAGATAGGGGATCCCACCCATATAACATGGGGAACTATATAAACCCTATTATAACAAAAAAATGCCTCATATAAAAGATAGGGGATCACTCATGGTCCCACTAGGTCACACTAAAAACCCAATTTAGAACTTGGTAGATCAATACTATTAGATAGGGGATCACACCCATGATTGTTGGGGGATTCCAAAAAAGACCATCTGAAACTACCTGTTGAGTAGGGAATCATATCCATGAAGATACCATGAACAATACTATAACCACTCTATAATTATAGTATAATCTACTATATATGAGTTTCATGATGATACCACCAAACTCTACCTTGAGAAGAAGAAGAGATGATAGAGGATCCCACCTAAATCTTACAAAGGGATACCACAAACTCTATTTAAACCAATCCCATAGAGAGTGTCACAACACTATGCTAAGTATGTGATTCTATACTATACCCGTAAGGTGATAGACTAATGAAACACACCTAAATAATACTAGTTAAGATCCGCTAAAAGAATCTCCCCACTATCATCTCCTCACATCACATCTCTAACAACAAAATGATATCCATCAATGTAATATACACAGAAAAAATACCCAGGAAATGATACTAGTGGTCCTCAATTTGAATCTTGAAGATGAATATTCATAAGGGATAAATGTCTAAGAGGGATTACATATTGTTTCCTCCTAGGGTACATGGAATTTCTCTGGAACCTAACCCATGTGCATGTCCCCTCATGGTACTCAGTGTGCAAGATAGTACACAATGTGTACATGGGGTCACACGGCCTGTAACCCCACCAGATTACCTAGGTGTTTCCTCACCTATACACAAATCGATTATCCATGAATACATACATGTATGTATACATAGTACATAGAATTTACATAATTATAATATCCAAAAAATCTAACCTCACCCAGATGGATTAGTAGGCTATGTTTCTTTACACGGTGTGTACCTATTAGCCTAGAAACATACTCATTTCCTTGGTCATGACCATATACATGATCATGTTCCTAGGTAACATGGACTATTCTCTTGAGACTGGTCCTGTCCTTCAGCTCATGTAAACTCAGGGTCTGGTCACGTACTTCACACAACCATGTCCCCACACATGGCATGTCTTCTCATGTCCTCAGCCACATGGCCAAGCCTCACTGCAAGGTTTGTACCACCCAGTACATGATGTGTAGTTCTCAAAAGTTAATATTCCCTAAGTGGGAAGAACACATGACATGTTCTCATTCACTACACACTATGTGATCTGGATTTTCCAACCAGAAATCATTGGGATCATCCCAAAACCACCATTTCTAACAAATTTCTAAAGATCAACCCCCATGGGATCTCTAGAAGTAATATAAAAGATATAAAACCTTAAAATAATTAATATATGATGGATGGGACATAAAACACATAATTATTCCTATCTCATGGTGAAATGATGAATATTTGAGTCCAACATGATGCTCAGAACCTACTTCCCCTCAATCTGGTTTTGATCACCATCAAGAATATAGTTTTTCAGTGCCTCCTCTCTTAGTTCATGCATAAATCACTACAAGGGGGTTTCTTCCCTTTCCTATATACATGGGAAATGATACAAGGGGAGGGGTAGGTTTAGGTTTATTAATTAAATTAAATTTAATTAATAAACATCCATCATTTCATAAATCATCAATGGTCACCTCCTATCGGGCACCAGACGCTGATAGACTCTATATTGCACATATGGTAAATCCCATGTTCCAGACTCAACCGAAGTATTGGATTTTGGATCCAAGAATCTATTTGGAAGATATTATTCATTTCTAGAAATATTTTTGGTATGTGATATAAAATATTTAATATTTTTAATATCACCGCATCATGTCACTCCAGACCATGGAATTCTATGCCAACTCAGTTCTTGGCTACAAAAATATTCCAAGAAATATTACAAAGTCTTACAGGGAAAAAATAAAGTAATTAAACTCTCCACTCCTTTGATAATTTTCATCCTAAAGATCAAAATAATATACATAAGTGATGAAAAGAAGAGATCTCAGTTGGTTTTCCCACACCACTGCGTTCTTCAGAAGGTTATCATCTGGTCTACAAACATGCACTCGAGGAAAATACTTTCCTATAAAGGGTCTTCTCTACCTGAACTCAAACACCTCTAGGTACCTCTAAAGGGAATATCCACACCCAAAATACAACTTATTCATTTAGACATCATGCAACAATTCTTTCGCATTTCCCCTCAGCTATGATAAGTGGAAAACACCAAGAACCCAATCTATCATCCATCATGGGTCTAGTGGTATTCCACCTTACTAAACCAATGCAGAAAATATAACTTTTTTTATGAAAATCAGATATATCATACCATAATGTATAACTCTCTATAACCCAAATGATGTGAGATCTCCCAGAACACAATATCTACTCATCAAACTCCAAAATCCACCATCATTGGTCTACAAGGGACATCTTATGTGTCCTGATAGTCCTCATCTACCCCTGGATGAACTAAACCCTCAACAAAAATTATTGAGACAAAAATTGTTGTCTCCCACTAGCCCAAACAAGTGCAGTGGTGTCTTTCATGACCTCTCAAGAATGTACTTGAACCAACATGCAAACATGGAGCATGTTCTATAGGACGTGAATGGTCGAATCTAGCTAGGAATCTTTCATGGTAAAATACTAATCTCATCTAGAACTATGACCAAAAAACAACCTCATCCTTAGCCACAAAACCTGATGCCAAATGATCTTATCACAAAAACCCCTCTCATGTGTGTACTATTGAGGGAAAACAACCTCCCCAACTACTAATCTCAAAACATGAATAGAATCATCATCTTTACTCATAAGGATCATGTACTCTATATCTTTAAAAAAATCCATCAAGAACATGTCTAATGGATATCTGATCATTCGAGACATGACAGACAATATCCCCAAGTTTTACATCCCTAAATCAGTAGAAATTTAGAGGGGAAACAACCATTTATTGGACATATTCTACTCTATACTCACACACAAGGGTTAACTATGAAGAGTTAAACTACTCTATTATCACTCTCAATAATAGTGGATAGGAAACTTCACTATGAGAATATGCTACTATGACCACACCCTTGGGTGGATCTCTAGCTAGAATGGTCCCAACCTTTATTGAGTACACTATCAACTCATGTTTAAGCATCCATATCATAAGAATTGTATCTAATAAATTCACAACTTACTCCATGATATCTCCCCTAGAGGATGGTATACTTGATCATTTCTATAATTGATTCACACTCAAATTTACCCAAGAGATGAAGGTAGAACGGTCCTTGTAGTCTAGCTTGGGTTGTCGAGTCCACTGAGACCTAAGAAGATACCTAATATACACAACCTATGAGATGGATTTTTGTCTATGAAGTAGCCAACTTGGTTTTGATTTTATATGGTTTTGAAGAACACTAAGAACCCTAAGTTAATTCAATTCAATGAAAATTGGTTGATCTTATGATTATGTTTGGGGTGGATTGAATGAATTTTACTTCTTTAGACAATTTTGGTTTTATTAATTATTGATGAATCCATTCATTAAAATAACACTACCTTCATCATTTTATGGTTTGATGAAAACTAAAATCAATTAAAAATACCCTACACACTTAGAGAACCAAATTAATGACCTCTCTAAGTTATATGGTCATTTTAGTACTTGGATTTAGCTTCCTCAAACACAAAGAATATGAAGAGTGTAAATAACTAAAGAAAGGAAGTCTTAAATTAATTATCCAATTAACAAAAATTCGTTCATAAAATAACATTCAATATAAAATTTTCATCTTCTTACGATCAACCCATTAAAGGGTTATCCCTACATTGATGGTATACTCTCAATGGTGTGCAGAATATGGATTACAATAACTGAATTGAAGAAATTAAAACCACGGAAATAATGATCACTCCTCCGTGTGAGTGTGTGTGTGTGAATGAAATTCACACCTATGTGTGAAATAATTCACCAAAACATATAGATATCACTAGTATTTGTGATTATATAGTTTTAATGAATTAAAATGGGAAGAATAAAAGAGAAAGATGTTGATTAAGAACATATAAATGCAAAAAATGAAACTTGCATGGAAATTGAAAACATTACAAAGGAACTTTGGCAGAATAACATTACATAAAAAAACAAGATATCCCTTACCACTAACCACCACTACCTTAAATAGGAATTTTTGTATCCTTAGTCTGAGCCTCAATCAATGTATTCCCAATTATTAAATTAATTTAGGCCTTAGGGTGGTGGAAAGTAGTGGAGAAATTGATTCCCTCCTTGAATTTTTATCCTCCTTGTCCCTCTTATAAATATCTTCCTGTATGAGCATGAATATATACAAATCATGGTGGTCCATATAAGAGTATTTTGTGTCCCCATCTATCTTATAGACGTCTATAAAATTTGGGCCAATTTGTAGGTGTATATTGGGAGTTATGTCATATTTAGTGGGATAACATTCTAGGCTACAAATTCTGGCCCAGATTTAGATATTCTATTTGGGATGCCTTAATAACCACCATGGAGGCCGAATTAGCATGGGATCCTACAGAATTATTTGTTTCAATATATTTCTTCTAGAAGCCCACGAAATTTGGGCTTCATTGGGCCTGTATTGTGGGACCCACATTCTCATCAGTGGGCTGGTGTCCAATCTGCCTTTTCCATAATTGTTTCATTTAATCACCAAATATCCCCATCATCCTTTATGAATCCTCTATTGATCCCTGAATGAAAAATGTTCATATTAAAGTGTATATTAATTTAAAAAAATATCAAATTAAAATATGGTTAATTACATTCCTTAAAATCTGATAAATCATTGGGCCTAAATTGGTGTACATTAGGCATGAAGTGCACAAATGATGAGAATGGATGTTCAAAATTAAAATACACTAACTTAGGACCATAAGATAAAAAAATGAACATTTAATACCATTAAAATTTAATTAACATATTTGTTTTTATTGTCTAATCACACCCCCCCAACTTGAGATTTTCTAGTCCTGAGCAAATAATTCCAAGATTATATTTGAATTCTTTTTTCCAAACACATTATAACAAGCAGTGATCACAGTGTAAACTACACAAAAATATATCTTTATAACCTAGCAAAATAATTTAAAACAAGACAAATTTAAAAGCATATCCCAATCACATTTCTTTGATCAAATCCATCATCATACTTCATCCAACTCAATTAGGTGAAATGATGTGTTGTGAATCACAATTGATATGGGGGGTTAATTTTCATTTAAGGGGGAAATCATGGAAGCTCTAGGTGGAATCACATTTAATCCTAATATGAGTATTCATTTTTGTTTTTGAATTTTTTTTTTGAATTTTTTTTTTGCAATGTTTTCACAGTAATTGAGATTACAGTTAATCAAATTAACCCATGTAGCAAGACTTTGTCGATGACTCCCAGGCTCAAAGGCCTTAGGGAACCTAGTGAAACCAACATACTCAGGCATCATCTCGAGTTAACTTGGTCAAAAACAAAGTCATATTACCATAAATAGAGATAGAGTGAAAAACTCAGGGCTATAAAACTCTGGAGTCATGATCCCTAAGTTCCAAAAGCCTCTCATTTTATCAATCCATTACTCTACACACAGTTTTTTTTAATACTCATATTATTCATAAAAATCAAACCATCCTATGTTATTTATTATGGGACCCTAATAATTAAAATTAGTACCCTACAGTATAGAGGACATGCATTGTGGAATTTTAATTTAATAGATGAAAATAAAAATGATGAAAATTCTCATTGGACAACCAAACTTTCAAAATCAATGCTTGTAAAATTAATCATGAATTAAATTAAGAGTCAAGGAAATAAAAATTATTTGATATATAGTTTTAATGTGTGAAAGGATGATATTATATTAATGATAAAGGAATTTTACTTCTTATTTATCATTGTTTTTTAACAAACATTTTGTTTCCACACCCCCATCTTAGAACGAAATTGTCCCTAGTTTCTTAAAAAGAAAAGAGAGGAGAAAGTGGGTGGGGGGAAGAGATGGAAATGGCATGGGACAAGTTCACCTGGTGGATTCATAATGATGATTTTGGTGCTCCCAAATCACTCTTTATTCCTATGGGAGATGTAGGTGCCTCTTTAATTGAATATGTATCACCCAAAATAGTTCTTGAACCATTAAAACAAGAAAAAACCAGACAAAAAAACAACACAACAAATTATTTAATACCAAGTCTCATCATTTTTATGGTTTTCCTTTTTTTTAAATCAAACTGATGATACATTGTCTACTTTTTAATTTCTGGGTAAGGTAGTACTCATGGATCACACCGCGTGACACGGATGAATATGGTGCTCCCCTTTCATACCCATCCATACTTATAAGAGAATAACATGTCAAAAATCTGAGGTAGAATAAAATTATATCAAAATGATCCACTAATCCTATATAAAGTATATTAAAATAATAAAATGATTGGAAACTTGAAAACCACAGGTTGACTCCCAAGTAGTGCTTTGTTTAACGTCGTTTTCTCAACTTATACCCCTAATTAATTAATTATTTTCATCATCTAAGCTAGGTTCACATAATTCTTTGTCAACTTCATGTTTTTGTAATGGTTCTATGAATTGTTTGACTCTATGACCATTAACTTTAACTGTTTGACCATTGGTGGGATCTTGAATTTCAACAGCCCCATGGAGGTACACCATATGTACTATGTATAGACATGACCATCTAGACCTCAATTTTTCTGGGTGTAATTGAATTTTAGAGTTATACAAAAGAACAGGTTTTCAAGGTTCAATGTGTTTGGTTTTAAGATTTTGAGATTGGTAGGACTGTATCTTTTCATTATTGAGCCCTGAATTTTCATAATCCTCCATCCTAAGTTCTTCAAGTTCATTTAGATCTAATTTCCTTTTTTCTTCAGCCAATGAGAGGTCATAATTCATTTTCATTATTTCCCAAAAGTCCTTATGTTCAATCTCCACTGGAAAATGGAATGATTTACCATAAACCAACCTATATGGGGACATTTTTAAAAGGTTTTTAAATGCAGTTTGATAGGCCCAAAGGGAATCTAAGTGTTTATTTGACCAATCTTTCCTAGATGGATTAACAGTTTTCTCCATAATTTGTCTAATTTCTCAATTGGCTATCTCATTTTAACCATTTGTTTGTGGTTGGTAAGCAGTGGACACTTTGTGATAAATTCCATACTTTTCCATGATTGATGTGAATGTACGATTGCAAAAATTAGTTCTATGATCACTAATGATAGCCCTAGGAATTCCAAATCTAGAGATAATGTTTTATTTTAGGAATCTAACCATATTTTGATGATCATTAGATTTTGTGGGAATGGTCTCAACCCATTTGGAGACATAATTAATAGATAATAGAATGTAAATATATCCCCTAGAGTTGAGGAAGGGACCCATGAAATCAATTCCCCAATAGTAAATGATTTCAAAACTAAGATGGGAGTGAGTGGCATTTAATTATTTTTGGTGATAGACCATACTTGTTGAAACTTAGGACAGCTTTGAAAAAATGTTTAGGAGTCCCTTTAGAGGGTGGGCTAGAAGAGACCACATTGAAGAATCTTATGAGATGTTTTCTTAGATGAAAATTGACACCCACATGCCTCACTACGATAGAATTTAAGGATGGAATCTTGTTCAGATTCTGGGACACACTTCCTAATTACTTGGTCAGGATAGAACTTATATAGGTATGGATCATCAAACACATAGTGCTTGACATCATAAATGAATTTCCTTCTATCTTGAGTCCCTAAGAATTTTTGAATGACCCCTATAACTAAAAAGTTGGCTATGTCTTCACACCAAGGGCACTCACTCATGGATTATAGGTCTTCATCAGGGAATGAATTAGACACAAAGTGGTGAGAAAATTTGTCATCGAATTCTATCCTAGAGAGGTGATCAGATACAACATTTTCAACACCCTTTTTTCCTTGATTGTGAGGTAAAATTCTTATAAGAGAAGGACCCACCAAATCAGTCTAGACTTAGAATATTTTTTGGAAGAGGTATTTCAGTGTAGAATGGTTCGTGAATATAGTGATGGGGGATCCTAAGAGGTAGGACCTAAACTTCTCTAAGTAAAACACAATATCAAGTAACTCTTTTTCAGTGGTGGTGTAGTTTATTTGGGCATCATTTATTTATTTTCTTGCATAATCAATGACATAAGAAGTTTTATCACAATGTTTTCCTAACATAGCACTTATATAAAATTCACTAGAATCACACATAAGTTCAAAAGTAAGGTTCCAATTTGGAGATTTCATAATGGGAGGAGAGGTGAGAGAGGATTTGAGGGTTAAGAATGAACCTTCACAGCTTTCTGTCTAAACAAATAGAGCATCATTGACTAGGAGATCACAAAGAGGATGGTAGATTAAACTAATGTCCTTGATGAATATTCTATAGAAACCAAAATTTCCTAAGAAATACCTCACTTCCTTAATATTTTTGGGTGATGGAAGGTGACTAATGATGTTAAAATTTGATTTATCAACTTCAATCCCCCTACCTGAGACTATATGGAAAAAAACGAACCCCTGTTTAACCATGAAATGGCATTTTTTCCAGTTTAGGACTAGATTAGTTTATTCACATCTGGAAAAAACTCTCCCCAAATTCATGAGACATAACTCAAATGTTTCCCCAAATACAAAGATGTCATCCATGAAGACCTCAAGAAAATCCCCTGCCATGTCTGGGAAGATTCCCATCATGCACTACTGGAAGGTTACAGGGGCATTACATAACCCAAACGATATGCGTCTGAAGGGAAAGGTGCATAATGGATAGCTGAATGTAGTCTTCCCTTGAACCCCTAGGGAGACCTCAATCTAATTGTACCCGGAGTACCCATCTAAGAAACAATAGAACTCATGACCTTCCACTCTCTCAAGGACTTGGTCAATGAATAGTAAGGGGAAATGGACATTCTTGGTGAATGAGTTTAGCTTCATATATTCAATGTAGACCCTCCATCCACTACTCACACTAGTTGGAAGAATCTATCCATCCTTATTGGTTATCATTGTGAGTCCTACCATCTTGGGAACCACTTGGATTGGGCTCACCCACTCACTCTCATCTATGGGATAGATGATACCAACTTTTAAAAATTTCAAAAGTTCCTTCCTTACTACCTCCATGAGATTAGTATTGAGTATCCATTGAGTTTGACAACATGGATTTGAATTAGATTATAGAACAATCCTATGAGTCCTGATTAGTGGGATAATCCCAGGAATATCTGACAGGGTACAACCAATGGATATCTTATGTTTCATAAGGAAATCTGGAAGCATCCTCTCATGATTAGCTTTATGTGAAGAAAAAATTACAATAGGATGTGTTTGATTATCCCCTATGAAGGAATACTTGAGTGCATTAGGAAGTTCCTTCAATTCAAGATCAGTTTGGTTCAGAATTTTAGTTGAATATTGGAATATTGGATCAAGATAAATTTTTTTTCCTAGAGTTTTAGATATAACTAAATTCCCATGTGTATATGTTTCAGCTACAAGATTGGTTTTATCAGATTTAGGGAAGGAAGTTTGATTGGTCTCCATGAATGTGGTTTTCTGAAAGGTTTTACTAATTGTTGGACCTAAGACTTCATAATAAGATCAATTTGAAAATGATTCAAGCCAAAGAGATAAACATCCTTCATGTGAACAAAGGAAGTCAATCTCATCCTAACTTAAACATCCATCAAATATTACTTGATGTTCTAGGGATTCATTATCAATTCTTCCTATCATGTTTACTTCATAAATGTCCTTGTCAGCCCCTATATGTGAGCTTTCATTATAGATGTTCAAGTCTAGACTCATGTTTCCAAAGTTGATGGTCATGTTCTTGTTTCGAACGTGGATAACATAGTTGATTGTTGCAAGGAAAGGATGACCAAGGATGATTGTGTTTTGTTCCTTATTTCCTATGTTTTGATGGTTGTCAAGGACAATGAAGTCATCAGGGTTAATAAAGTTTTTAACCTTTACCAGAACATCCTTTAAAATCCCATTAGGAACCCTAATTCTATGATTAGCAAGTTAAAGTTTTATAGATGTGGGTTGGAGCTCTTCTAGGCCAAACTAGAAGTATACATCATAGGGGATGATATTGACACTATCACCTAGGTTACACAATTCCTTGAAAACATTTCTCTCTCCTAGTTCAACATTGATTTTAGGGTAACCTAGGTGTTTCAACTTTGGACGATGGTCCCTTGAATGGTGGTACTCACCTTATCAACCAAAAGGACTTGGTTTTTATGTGAAATATTTCTTTTAAAAGTGCAAAATTTCTTAAGGTAATTTGAGTAGGTAGGTATGGATTGGATTTCATTGAGAAGGGGTATGTTCAAATTTAACTATGAGAAGATTTCCATTAATTTTTCACTCAATTTAGGCTTTGTTTTCCCCCTTATGTGTTGAGGAAATGGTGCAGGGTTTGGGGTGGTTTATTGAAGATTTGTTTCTTTGACAATTTTATTGTGTTTTTCAGTTTGATCATTTGGTTCATTTGGATTTTCATCCAAGCTTGAATCTTCATATGGGTTATGAATTATTTTTTCAGGTTTCTCGATTGATTTCCCACTTCTTAAAACTATCACATCCTTTAGTTGTTCATGTGTTGTTTGAGTTAAAATTGACTCTCCCCTTACTGTTTGTTATGTAATGGCTTTTGTAGAATGGGTGACTTTCTAGTTTTGATGGTTTGAAGTTCTTGTTTTAGGGAAGAGACTTCCAAGTTCATCCTTTACTTTTGTTTGCACAGTTGTTCTAGTAGGCTTTGTGGAACAGTTTCAGTTGGTGCTTGAGAAGATATATCCCAGGGGGATATTTTTGATGTGGTATGGTTTGTTGAAAATGGACCAGTAGATGTTCGTATTGGATAAGTTGGGTTTGGAATTGGTTATGGTTTTGGTAGGGGTAAGAATTTTGACCTTGTGGTTAGATAGGTTTTTGGTTATCTTTCCAGTGGAAGCTTGGGTGGTCATTATACCTTGGGTTGAAGGTGTTTTGGAATTGAGGCTTTTGAAAGTTCAAAGAATTTACTTCCACTGAGGGTCCTCCCAAAATAACATCCTTGATGGATGGAATGGTTGGGAATTTTTCAGTATTATGGTCGTGTTTGTCACAAATTGTGAAAACAGGGTCTAAAGTTTGGATTTCATGGATTTTCCTAAGGTCTATCTCTTCAACATTTCTAGAAAGTGATGTCAGTTTAGCCCTAAGGATTTCCTCTTCTACAAGTTTATGAATTCCAGCAGTTATTTTTGGATTTTCAGAATATGGTGAAGTTCCCCATGTTTGGTTTTTTTAACCAAGGTGTTCCAGATACTCGTAAGCATCATTTGGGGCTTTGTTTTTAAAGGTTCCATTACACATCATGTCAATGAATTTTTTTTCCCCGGGCCCAAACCTTCCTAAAAAATTCTCACTTGTTTAGGTATAGAAAAACTATGATGTGGAACCATGTTTATGGTGTCTTTTAACCTCTCTCAGGTTTCATAGAATCACTCTCCCTCTTTTTAAAAAAAGTTTTGAATGCACTTTTTAAGTTCAATTGTTTTGTGATGAGGGAAGTATTTTTTGTAGAATTCTCTTTGCAATTGGTCCCATGAGTGGATAAATGCAGGTATCAAGTTTCTTATCCAATTTTTAGCTCAATCCTTCAATGAAAAATGAAATAGCCTCATCTTATTGGATTCTAGTTGATTTGGGGGAAACATGGTTTCTATAATGTCAATGAACTCCTTAACATGAAGGTAGGGAATACTCCATCCTGTGAAAGGTTGGAAGGTGGTTTAGGACATGGGGTTTAAATATGTAATTGGTATCTCATAGGGAATTGTGTATAATGCATGAGGGGTAATGTTTCCAAGATGGAGTGAGGTAGTCATTCATGGTTTGATCGACTACATTCCCTAGGTTTGGAGCTTCTGGATTTTGGTTTCCCATTTGATTTCCCCCAGGATTTACAAATTGATTTCATGGAAGACCCTAATTTAGAATAGATTCAATTTTTGATTCTAGAGTATCAAGAATATTAGTATCTAATAGAAATAATACCCTAGGTTCACTTAACTCCCCTATCCTAGGAATTTCCACCCTAACTAGTCTATTGGAATTATTCCAGGTGTAGGTAGATATGCACCAAAAGTGAAAAAAAAAGAAAAAAAGGGACAAGATAATAGATAATGGGTGAGAATAGGAGAATGAGGGTGAGGAAATAATATTTTGGTCTAAAATACTTGTTCCCCAGTAACAGTGCCAAAATTTAATTCGTGCTCAAATTTACCCAAGAGATGAAGGTGGAACGGTCCTTGTAGTCTAGCTTGGGTTGTCGAATCCACTGAGACCTAAAAAGATACCTAAGATACACAACCTATGAGATAGATTTTTGGTTATACAATGGACAACTTGGTTTTGATTTTAGATAATTTTAAATAACACTAATAAACGTAAGTGAATTAAATTCAATTAAAATGGGTTGATATTAGGATTATTCTTGGGGTGTATTGAATGAATTTTACTTCTTTAGACAATTTTGGTTTTATTAATTCTTGATGAATACATTCTTCAAAATAACACTACCTTCATCATTTTCTATTTTTATGCCAACTAAACTCAATTAAAAATCCCATACACACTTATAGAACTAAATTCATGATCTCTTCAAGGTATATGGTCATTTTAGTACTTGGATTTAGCTTCCTCAAACACGGTGAAGATGAAGAGTGGTAATAACCGAAGAGAGGAAGTCTTAAATTAGTAATCCAATTAACAAAAATTTGTTCATAAAATAACATTCAACCCAAAATTTTCATCTTCTTACGATCAATCCATTAAAGGTTTATCCCTCCATTGATGGTATACTCTCAATGGTGGGAAGAAGATGGCTTCCAATAATTGGATTGAAGAAATTAAAACTGCGGAAATAATGAGAACTCCTCCGTGTGTGAGAATGAAATTCACACCAATGAGTGAACTAATTCACCAAAACATAGATCTATTATTATGATTTGTGATTATAGAGTTTTAATGAAAGAAAATGGAAAGAATTTAATAGAAAGATGTTGATTAAGAACATAGAAATACAAAAAAAACATACATGGAAATTGAAAACATTACAAAAGAACTTTTCCCTAATAAAATTACATCCAAAAAACAAGAGATCCCTTCCCCCTCACCACCAATTCTTTAAATAGTAAATTTGAAAGCCTTATTTAGATCCTCAATCAATTTATTACCAATTATTAAATTAATTTAGGCCTTATT
Organism: Viscum album; assembly: GCA_963277665.1. Classification (NCBI taxonomy): domain Eukaryota; kingdom Viridiplantae; phylum Streptophyta; class Magnoliopsida; order Santalales; family Viscaceae; genus Viscum; species Viscum album. The sequence continues at coordinate 1,904,827,143 of OY728152.1, read as the reverse complement.
TTGGTGGAAAGTAGTGGAGAAATTGATTCCCTCCTTGACTTTTTATCCTCCTTGTCTCACCTAGAAAGATCGTCCTATATGGGAAATCATATCATCTAATCTCGGGGAGCCATATAATATTATTTTGTGTCCCCATATTCCTTATAGACTTATGTAAAATTTGGTCCAATTTGGAGTTGTGGATCCGGAGTTATGGTTGATTTAGTGGGATAACATTTTGGGCCACAGATTTTGGCCCAGATTTTGATATTCTAGTTCGGACACCTTAATAACCACCATGGAGGCCGAATTAGAACTTTCTCCTAAATAATTACTTGTTTATATATATATTTTATAGCATCCCATGAAATTTAGGTTTCATTGGGCATGTATTGTGGGCCACACATTCTCATCAGTGAGCTGGTGTCCAATCTGATTTCTCCAAAATTGTTTCTTTTCATCACCAAATATATTCATCATAATATAAGAATCCTCCATTGATCCCTGAAATAAAAATATTCATATATAAGTTTAAATCCATTTAACAAAATATCAAATTAAAATATGGATAATTAAATTCCTTAAAATCAGTTGAATCATTGGGCCTAATTTGGTGTACATTAGGCATGAAGTGCACAAATGATGAGAATGGATGTTCAAAATTAAAATCCACTAACTTAGTCCCATAAGATAAAAAATGATCATTTAATACCATTAAAATGTAATTAACATATGTATTTTTATTGGATAATCAATAATCCATCCCCAAGTTTCTCGCATGAAACTCTAACATCGAGCACATGAGAGTACCAAGGAAGAAGATTACAACGAACCAATCCAAAAATGGTTATAGGAAGCAGTTAAAAATGATCTCATCCACCTCATAGGTGAAAAAATAGGGCTTCATAAGTTATCACATTGGTTATTATCAATCCCTCCTTCTGTAAACCTCCAATTGTGCCTTGGCTCACAGATATTTATAGAATCCATCTGATATACTGGCACAAATATCGAGGCAGTCCCTAGGTGTTATTCTGTGAATAAGTATAACTCTCAATGGGGAGGTAAACCTAAACTTATCTTAGTAAATACATCATCACACTCCACAACCACTACAGATAATATAAATCTCATAGCATTCACTGCTCCAAGGGTCATACTAGACAACTGGTAAAAAGTTGATTGTACTTGCTTGTACATGAGATCATCCTGCTCGTCCTAGGATCACTCCTAATCATGGAGTAAAACTACATCCCACAGTCTGAAAACACTACCATGATCTCTATAGGTAACCAACTAATCGTGTATGTTATGAAACTAATCTACACTAAGGAAACATCGTACGGTTTCCCTCTTTGCCACTATGAAAAGTTTCTATGTGAGGCTCTCTCTCCTCTGAATCTGAATCATGAAAAATATAGGAGGGCATGACCTCTCACTCTCTATTCTATAGTTTACAATCATAAGGGTCAATAAAAATGCTCCACTAGAATCACTAGGCCTTTAATTGGGGATATACTCAGAGAAAAGTGGCTCAGGAAACTATGATAAACTAAAATTTGGGTATTAAAGTCACATGGAATACCTTGAACCATAGTTAGGACTCTAGGATAGAAGCCCCTTCTTCCAAAATCACTCCATTTACCTTTCCCACTAGTTCACTTCAATAAGGTCCCTCTTTGACACCATAACATACCAACTTTCCTTGACCACACAAGTAAAGGAACACAACCACAATACCTCGACACTATCCACTTTGGGTGGAACTAACTCATCAATATGGTTTTAATCACCTCAAAAGAATGTGTCTCAGTGGGGAAGGCATCCATATTCCATGAAATTCTAAAGTATCATCAAACATCACCATCACAGGGATCCACCAATTCCCTATTTCAAGATGTAATATCCTCAAGAAATAAGTGTATATAAAAGAGTATCTTACACCTTTTTCTATCAACACTATTGAATATAAAGGATATAGATCATACCTTTAATCATCCCTGAAGACTCTAGGTCATAAGCCTCTACAACATGTTTCAGTCCTCACCCCCATCCTCTAGCACTCTAATCCCGGAATGGACCACCTTGGGGTGATGGTGGAAACATATCAAACCATCTTCCACCTCCTTCTGCACTCCCCACTCCTCTACCACATTTGTGGTCATGTGGAACTCCCAAATCTTGTTTTCGAAACTTCATGTGATGTCCTTAAACCCTATCCATATCAATCATATGGTGTGTAGAACAATACCATGAAATGTGTACTCAAACATCACAAGAAAGACATTTCATATCCTGTGGTTTTCTAGAATAGACCTCTGATCCCTGAACCATTGACCCTCTATCTGGGGATCGAATCCTAAAGTGTATCACATTCCCAATCCCTAATCATGTCATAAGTTACCATTCTTCGAGGACTCAACTCCTATGTTCTCATAACAAATAGTCTATTTCCACTCAACCATAAATCTCTCTTCTATTAAGGCCCTCTCAAGCACTCTAGCATAGGTGGGAATGCATATAAATATCATTAAAGCCCTAATATCCTGATGTAATCCCTTCTTGAAAGACTTTTATTTGAAAAATTAATCTCAAACCATATTCAAAGAGTATAATGAAAGGTCATTTAACCTTTTTTAATACTCTACTATAGTCATTCTACCCTACCAAAGATGGAGAAGCTCCTGGATACACGCTGATCATAATGTGGTTTCATAAAAAACCTTCCTTAGAGAGACGATCAAACTATATTCAAGTGAGTGTCATATAATCATGTGTTTGAGTCACCAAAATCATCCATCACCAAATATATACTTATAGAAGACTCTCTATAAGTACCACCATCTAATATGAAGGTGTCTTCACAAGGTGAAAAACACGTGTGACTACCTCAAACCTATCATTATCTACCTGGGGTTTTGGATCACCCTAAAACATGGGAGGTCTCTACCTATGAAACTTAGAGAGGTAACTCATAATATCGTTATCCTCAGCCTGTATATCTAACATAACATTCTTCTTAATGGGTGGTGGAATGACTAGTATACCATCTAGAGGTACCACCTCTTATGTAGACACCTGAACCTAAGCCTCGTCACTAGGAGGATCATCATCACAGTCACTACATGGAATCCTAACTAGTTATAATCATGGAGGAATCATAAAATAGTCGATATAAGCCACGATAAAAGAGTATATCTAGGGACTTAACTCAAGAAGTATGCGATAACCACAACTCATTCATATATGATGCATGTACCAAAGTTTCCCTACAACTAGTTCATACATGTGTTGTGTCAACAACCAGGTTTTTAGAGTCCTAGTGAATGGATATATTAGTTGTATCACCAATATAAGAGTATCTTACATAAAATATAGACTAGAAACACATTATAACTATTTACATATATCCCAAATCAAACCACATAGATAGATAACTCATAATTATGGTCCTAAGGAAGAACCTATTTTGATCCACTCTGTCATGACTAAACCCAATGGGGCTTGCCTAGTTAGTGATGAGATGAGTGTGACTACCACAATACTACCTCCAATTTCCTAGGGGATGGAAACCAACACTAAGTAGACATATCACGCATATGGGATTCCTAATCTTATGGTACCTGTATTCATGAACACACATCAATCTGCATGAAACAGTGCAGAGATAATAATAAAATTAGAGTATAGAAAAAGTAGTGAAATCATAAAAGGGAAAAATAAAATCCCACTAGAAATAGATAAAAGTGTATAAAATACTCATAATTATGGGACCGCAATAAAATGATACCACCTTTTCATACATTAGTTTATCTAGTTCACTATATGCCACCTGCTCCGGGTCTACCTATGACTCCATCAAAAGGTATATCGTCTACATAAGATAAAACACATATGTGTAGAGACCATGTAGAGGTGAGTATAAAAATACCTATTAGGCTCCCCAAAAACTCAAAATAAATTGGACCAAATGAAAGGAAACTGTATGATCGATCCATAGACAAATGGTACAGAAACCCAATATATTGAGAATAGAAATCTCATCTCCACAACTTGGATATACTTGACTAGTCTGGTCATCACCACCTATTATTTCAATAAAATATCAAACATATCAAAAGTAATCCTAGAATAACATATATATACTCATCACAAACTCTAAGTCACATGGTCTCGACCATATATTCAACCACCGGATTCTACTCGAGGATCAAAGGTATTGCTCGTTTGATAACTCACTATACAATCACTTCCATACCTGATGGAAATCATCCAAGAGGTATCACTCATCATGTATCACTAAGTTTATGGATCATACCTAATATCCCAAATTTAATCCATAAAATATCACATGATCACCAGGTCTAGACAGAAATAAATTAATGTAGTAACCTGATGGATCATGATACTCAGATAAGGGATCCCACCCATGTCTCAAGGGTAACTACATGAATCCTATTATAAATCATAATATCTCAAATCACATATAGTGGATCACTCCCAGGACCACTAAGGGATACCATTAACCCAATCTATAACTCAAGAGAACAATATGATCAGATAGGGGATCACACCCCAGACCATTGGGCGATGTTGTAAACCACATCCAAAACTACCCACCAAGTAGGGGATCACATGCACAATGATACCATGATTTGTTTTAAAACCACCCACTAATTAGGGGATAAACACCCATATATGATGTTCACACTGATACCACCAAACCCCGCCTTAGGAAGAAGAAGAGATGATAGAGGATCCCACCTCAATCTCACAAAGGGATACCACAAAATCTATATGAACCAACCCCATAGAGTATCACAATCCTATGTTGAGGATATGATGTCATGTTTTACCCTCAAGGATATGGAATAAGTAAACACACCCAATTGATACTATTCAACCACTTCTTTAAGAATTTCCCCATTAGAATCACCTTGTTTCACATTTCTAATTCCAAAACCATGACCACCATTGTGTTATATATGGAAAAAAATACTTGGGATAGGCTCCTCGCAGACCTCCATTTGAGTTATGAAGATGGATATGCACAATGTAGAAGTCTGTGAGGGGGATTACATATCATTTCATCCTAGGTTACATGATGAGTATGTAGAGGGTGGCCTCTAGTCATGTCCCTTTATGGTACTTAGTGTGTAAGATAGTACACGGTTTGTATATGGGGTTAAACTACTTGTAACCTCACCTAATCACCTAGGAATGTTCTCTCCCACACACGGATTCACTGGACATCTAGAAATACAAGGCTTTTACACATAGTAAATGGTATATACATCATTATAATCTTTAAAGCATGTAACATACCCCACACAACCCAGTGGGCCATCTCACTCCACACGGCGTGTATACCCAGTACATGGGGTGTACCTCTTAACCCAACCCCAAAACCATGACTTTGTCCATGACTATATATAAGAGCCCATTCCCATGTACCACGACTCATTACTATGTACTTTTCCATGTCCTCATATCCATGTACACCTGGGGTCTAGTCGTGTACTTCCACACAGCCATGTCCCCTCACATGGCATGTTTATCCACATCCTCAAACACACGATTGAGCACCACTGCATGATGTGTTCCCCTAATAGATAATTTTTAGTTCCCAAAATCTCATATTTCCTTAATGGGAAGAACTCATGGTGTGTGTTCCATCACTACACACCCTGTGATCGAGATTTTTTAACTGTAAATCGTTGTGATCCTTCTAAAACCTCTGACTTCCACCAAATTCACATAAATCAATCCTCATGGGATCTGTAGTAGTCATATAAATACTATAAGACCTTAAAACAATGAATATATAGTTATTAATACATAAAACTTGTAAATATATCTACCTGGTGGAGAAACTCCAAAAGGTTGGGTCCAACATGATGCTCAAAACCTGCTACACCTCGATCAAGTGTTGATCGCCATCAAGAATAAAGTTTGTTTATTTCTCATCTCTTGGTTCATCCGTTCATCACTATAAGGGTCCCCCTTTCCTCTAAGCATGGGAAATGATACAAAGGTAGTGGTTAGTTTAGGTTTATTAAGTAAATTTCATTAATTAATAAATATCCATCATTTAATACCCTACTAATGGTATCCTCCAACCAAGCACTCGATGCTCACAAACTTTATGGTATGTCTAGGGTAAATCTCATGTTTCATACTCAAAAATAGTCTTAAATCTTTTATCCAAGACTCTATAAGAGATTTATTTCACATTTTATAAAAAATTCAAGCACGTGATATAAAATATTTAATATTTTTAATATCACCACATTGAGGCTCTCCAAGCCCTATAATTCTACACCGACTCAACACCTATCTCTGGAAATATTTCTAAAAATATTCAAGATTATTACATAAAAAACTAGATTCTTTAAAATACTCTCCTAAATGAGTGTAAAATATTATCTAGGTATCTTATAAAATGAAAATATGGCATATTCATGTTATGATATAAGTAAATAATTGTTTAATAATTTATAAAATAAGTTTTCGTGTTTTTATAAAACATATATTCTTTATTTTCAATTTAGAACAAATATAATTATTTAAAATAAAGTTAATTTTAATAAAATTGTTTTATAAATTAATATTATGTGGTATTATAATGGTAATATAATTTTATGAGACATTAAGTAAATATTCAAAGGGTCATAAAATTGTGGTGGGACATCTAGTGGAAACGGTCAGCTATTGTGGCATGGTCGATATAGGTATTTAGATAGGAGGGGTCTCTATGATGATAGAAGAAAGAGGTTTCTATAATCAGTGGTGGGATCATGTATGGAATCTGAATGACAGTGCAAGGTCTCGGGTCAGTGGTAGAAGGAAAAAACAAGAGAAAAAAATGGAGTCAGATACCCAAATATAGTCCCAGATGAGCTCAGAGTTGGAAGCACCACCAACAATGAAATTAAAATTTAGGTGAATTATAGTGTATGGATTTTCCATATGTTCTAGGCCCCATTCAGTCCTTCTTAGAGATTTCTTGCAAAGCAGCTTCGCAGTTCAGATGCTTTGGAGAAAAACTCAAGCATCTGTTGGGTGGGTTTGTTGGGTGCCTGGTCTTTAGGCCTTCAATGGTCATGTGTTGGGCCTAGTGCCCTGGGCCTATAGTATATTTAAGGTGTCCCCTCAACCTAATTAAAAATGGGAGTATTTAAAAAATAAAAAATATATGACCTTTGGGATTTCAGGAAAAGAGTCATAAAATTGATCATAATATTAAAATTGGTATTTTTTAAATAAATGATGATTTTATTTAAAAATTAAACTTCTTATATTTAGAAAAAATCATTAAATTAATTTCATTTTTATAATAAACACATTGAAAAAAAAATTATATTGAATTTTTATATATTTCTAAAATAGTTTAATTTTTTTTGAATACTAAAATACGACAAAATACAATATTTAATATTACAAGTTAAATACGTGAATTTTTTACTCATGGATGATGTAAGAACCTGGAATTTTGAATTAAAATGAATCTTTTATTTAGTAACAATAATAAATTATATTGGTGGTATTGATCCAAAATATTAAAATTATGATTATAATATTTAAAAACACTCCTCTCCTCCCCTTATAAATACCACCCCTCACAACCCCTTATCCTCACACATTCTAAACCTTGTATATTTACAAATTTCTACCAAAATCTATTCCCAATACTCTATCCTATTTCATAGTTCTTATAGTCTTATCCAAATAAAAATTCCAAGTTCCTTAAGGAGTTTTTTTCCAGAATATGAAATTTAAGTGGTAATATTCTCAAACTAACTCTTTTGAATTCTTTTCGTATTCAAACATCTTCTCACCTACCTCATATAACATGGAATAATAACTCCAGTATTATATATGTAATTTAGTTTTATAGTTATAATGAAATATTTACCATCCATCCTCTAGTATCCTCCTCTTATTTAAAAAAGGAAACCATTTTCCATATTGTGTTTATTCATTGCCTCTAGGTACAGGGAGTTTTAGATCTCCATTAATACCTTAAAAACTTATCATAAAACTATTATTATGGTTAAATAAGATAATAATAAGTATATTATAACTTATTTAATGTTATACAATGAATTTATAGACATAATATTAAACAAAAAACAATTTCGTGATGGTTTGTAAAACCTCCTAAATGAACTAACCATATAATGTTAACATTTTGACTAAATTAATCATCCCTATGTTGAAATAAAAAAGGATATTCAGGACCATAAAATTATATGGAATAAAATTAATATTATTTTATTTCACTTATATAGTTTTATTATCATTTTACAAGAACTTCTACAATTATACACAAGTTATCCCACCATGGAACCATGAAACAAACGCCCTCAAAAAAGAGAAATTATGCTTTATATCTCATTAAAATAGTTATAAATGAACATAATAAAATTTTAATAAACTAAATATAGATGTAAATTTTTATAAATTAAGTAATTAATGAACTTAATTTTATTATTCAGAACATTAATTACAAGTGAATAATGATTTTAAAACCCAAGTTTAGGGATCTCTCCAATCCACCATTTTTCTTTGGGTTATGACATTTCTCTCTCTAACTCAAATTATCTATCAATATTTGATGTTATTAAATGATTATAAATTCTCTATATATTTCTATTACATATATAACTGGGTTACTCTACCTTTCTGTTATGGGTTAATACATTCTTTAAGTTCATTTTTCAAGTGCTTTCTTAAAAATCAAACATGATTAAGGGAAAATTTTCTATCCCTTAATCCTTTAATGAAACACTCATTTGAAGTCTTTATTACCAAATTAAAATAGTATTTTAATACCTGTGATTATTTAATTATATATTAAAATCCAAAATATTTACCCAAGAAGCTCAGTGAGAGGCAAGCCTCTGACCATTTATTAAAGAAAAGAAAATTCCAACAAGCAAGTACAACAAAGTGAAAGGACAATTGCATATCATAGTAGTCAGACCCGTCACCATACCCATGATAGATTGATTCTTCTGCAGTAGTTGATTCCCACTCTGAACTATAGTGGTGCTTCAAAATCTTGGCATACTTCCTTTTAAGATTCAAATTCTCTAATGAGAGAAATTCCTTAGAAGACTGCACAGTCCATCCTTCTCTCCTGACGGAAGACCTAGTGGTCATTGGCTTTGGTAGATAAGAATAATCCCTCCTTGACCTTCTTCATGGTTGGGAGGTCATCTCTTTCGCATTCCTAGACACCTTCTTTTTCCCACCCTGGAAAACATCACTGTAGGAAGTTTGTACCATGCCACATTAATTTTCCTTGTCACTATTGAGACAATCCCCCCATTTTCCATAAATGTGCACTTCACGGTAACCCTCCTCCACACCCCATTCCTACTAAGATTGGATGTTAGTGTCAAGCATGGAAAGACACTGTGAGTGACTCACAATCTCATGGCCAGCATGTGTCCCCTTCTTCACAATAGAATCTCCAGCTACAACCTCCAGAGAAGCACTACCATCTTCATTGACTGAAATATCCTCCTCAACATTAGAGACCTTCCCATTCCTCAGTTCTTGTGAATAGTTACCAGTGGATCCAGGAACAAGAACATCTTCATTACCATCTTCCCATCCTTGAAATGGTACAACATAAACACTTGGATCTGTATCACCTTGCCCCCTCAGATGATTTTTCACCCAAAGACACAACTCCATCTCGTTCCAAAGCCAAGTCATCCAACACCAATCCAACAGAATGATTACCAAGCTCAATGTCATACACCTGCTTCACAGACCGTGGCTGCAACCCAGCTAAACACTTCACCCGCAAACCAATCCCATCAAGAACCTACTTCATAGAACCAGGACCAACAGAGGACTCTTTCTCTATTGCCTCCTCCACATCACCTACATTGTTGATGACTACATCTTGCAAAACATCACCCTCCATCACCATTGGCATGTCCTCATAAACCAGATTTCTAGAGTGATTGCACATCAAATTTTCACCAGCACTATTAGGACTCCTGTTCATAGCCTCCTGATCACCCCCCGAAGTGTCCAAATACTCCTCATAGAGAACCAGCTACAGATGGCATGCACTACATAAGCATGCACATGTTATGATGGGTGTTCCCAAATAGTTATCTAATGCATTGGGTAATGTTTTTGTCTCATGATATGGTATGTATGGGATTAGGGAGTAAACCTAATTGACTATGGTACTCTTACCACCAAGTGATGTTGTCTTGGATGTTAGTCTTGACTTATTCTTATATCATGTTTCATATTGTTTCTAATTTCCAATGTTTATGTTATCTTATAAAACCATGTTCTTTATGCCATTATCCTTTGTGATTATTCCTAAGGCTTATCTTTTATGGTATCATGTTATTCAATTTGACTCAAATGTTATGACTCGGTATCATATTTAATCCATTACTAGGATTTATTTCTAACCGCTTTCTTTTATGTATTCCCAAGATAATCCTATGTAATTTTAGGAGATCAAAGGTATCTAGGTGAAAATTAAGGAGAAATAAATAAATATTTTTCTTTAGTTTGTTTTCAATGTATTATAAACCTATTCTTACAAAGAAACTAGGCTTTGTGAACTTTAGGTTGTTTTTATTGAATGTTTATATTTAAAATCATGTAATAATATGTGTGAAACATTTGGGTTGCTATAGTTTGTATCATATCAAGGTACTTTTATTTTTTTGGATTAGGAATATAATATTTTAGGGATTCCCCTAGGGATAATTATAAGTATATAAGAATATACAGTAATTTTAGTGAAGTATAGGGTGAGTAGTTTCCAAGAAATTACATATTTTTCCAGATACTGTAATTATATATGGATTTGGAATAATTATAACAAGGGTTAATAACCGTAAAAATGGAAAATTGGGTATTAACTCAATTTTTACCTGGTGCATAACAAATAGTCTTTCATTCAGACCTAGTTTGACACTCCCAAGGGATATGATTTGTTAAATTCACAACCACTTTACAAACCATTATGAAGTACTTAAATAGATTATTAGGATATAAATACTAATAGAAAACATTACAATGAAAAACCTAAATTGAAACCTAGATACTAGTAAGTTAGGATTAAAGTGTCAATTATAATTTATTCCTTCTATATTTATGGTTACCCTTTTTATATGATTTTTAGTTTAATTATTCTCATCCTGAATTTTTATTTACTTTATTTTAGTTAATGGTGGGAAATAATAGGAATTGTGCCAATGACCAATATGATACGCAATGTGAGGATTTCCCTAATGAGATACCTAACCTTAAGGGAGTAGGATATAAGAACTTTATAGAAGTACAAGCTTAGATGAATCATGTAATGAATAATAACTTGAATCGTGTGGAATTCCCTCCTTCCCCTAAGAAATATAAAGTCTTTGTCAAGTAATTTATGCAATATAGGACTCTTACCTTTAGTGGATATTATGATACCATCATTATATAATAATGGATTAACTCCGTTGAAAATATAATGAATGTTATTTAATTATTGAAACAAGATAAAGTCATGATTTATATTTTTCATCTTGAAGGGGAAGCTGATATGTGGTGTATATTGATCAAGAACATGAATTACAAATAAGAAATGAATTCCATGGAATGAGAAGGATTCAAAAAAATATTTTTCAATAAATATTTTACCTAAACTCTCCATATTAAAATGTAGAGGGATTTCCTTGGACTGGAGTAACAGAAAAATAATTTTATCTGGATGTATGAGGAAAAGTTCACAACGCTTGAATGGTACGTCTCTGGTTTTTCTATCAACATAGAAAGTATGGTAGAAAAATTTTTTAGTGTATTAAATCTAAGTATATAAAAATTATTATCAACATGTGACTTTGAAAACAATAAAGAGATTTTTTATTTTTCCCTTAAGGTTGATATAGAGATAGATAACTCTTAGAGTCATTATGGGGATAGAGATAAAACATCATAAAATATAGTTTAATTTTGGAAGATAAATTAATAAATATCATGGAGGAAAGTAAACCCAAAAACACACATGTCAAAAATATAAGAGCAATCATCCTAGAAAGTTACTTAAGGGAACCATTAAATACTTCCAATGTGGAAAAAACTTGTTAATAAATGATGAATAGAGATGAAAGATCCACTCATATGATGGAAGAAAAGACGGTTTAGATCCAAACTCATACTATGGTACAATTTTTTTACTATAAAGAATAATGTAATTATATTAACCAATTCCTAAAGCCAAGTTTTGTTGGAGAAAATCGACAAAAACCTACAAGACCTAGAGAGCAAGGAAGGGAATATTATTCCACCACTACTGAGGTGAACCCAAAAAATTATGTGGTGATAGGTATTCTATTTATTAATTAAAAAAATAAGAAATTTACTTTTTGATTATAGTTTTACAAGTTCTTTTATATCTTTAATGTTTAGTTGAACTATTTAAATTCCACCTCAAAACATGGGGGTTAAACAATATTTGAGAATAAAAATGGACTAGTTATTGAATTTAAAGTATATAACTCCTCCCCAATCAATATTTACTGAATGAACCTCCCATAAAATATTTTCCCACTTCCTTTAGTATGGTTTTATGGTATATTGGGAATGTATTTGTTGCCCTTATATAAATTCAAAATCAACTATTAAGATAGAAAAATCACACTTCACATCCAAGCTCATCCTTTAATTTGTAACAACTGTAAATAAGAGGATGAATCACCTCAAGAGTCTTAATATCATGTGTGGATATTATTTCCTTATGAGAAATAATATCTAGACCAAATGATTAAGATAAATGAGATAATCATTCTCAAAGACATTCCCATTTTGAGGGATTATACTGATGTATTCCCAAAAGATCTATTTGGTGTTCTTCTTGACTGTGATATTGATTTCTCAATTGAATTTATATTTGGATCTATTTCTATTTCCAATACTCCCTATATAAAGGCCTCCATTGAGTTAGAATAACTAAAAAATTAATTACAAGAGAATCTGGAAAATTGTTTTATATGACTCAGTGCTTCACCATGGGGTGTGTTGATCCTCTTCTTCAAGAAGAAGGATGGGTCAATATGCCTCTGAATTGATTATCATGAACTCAAAAAAATCCTGATAAAGAAAACATATCCCCCTCCATAGATAGATGAATTGTTTGATCAAGTTCGTGAAGCATAGTATTTCTATATGTTAGAATTTCCGTCAGGATATCACCAATTAAAGGTGAAGAGGTAAGATATTCTCAAGACAACCATTTGAACAAGGTATGGAAACTATGAGTTCATAGTGATGCTCTACAGAATCACCAATTCTCTAGAAATATTTATGAACTTAATGGATAGAGTATTTAGATATTACCTTGAAAAATTTGTGGTAATCTTTATAGATGATATTCTAATATATTTCATAATCAAGGAGGAGTATGAGGATAATTTGAATATTGTTCCAAATAATTTTTGGAAGAAGAATATAAATAAAAATTAAAATAAATGTGAGTTCTAGTAAGAGTAAGTGTCATTATTGGTTTATGTTATCACTAGAAAATAGATATCTATGAACTATTCTAATAAAAAGGAAATTGAGGAGTGCCTTAGACTAGCATCTGTAATGGAGATTCATAGTTTACTTATATTAGCTGGGTATTACTAAGAATTTGGGAGAAACTTCTCATAATTTTCAAACCCATTAACCAATATTAATTATATGGCAGAAACGTTTCTCTAGACATATGAATTCAAAGAGATCTTTAAGGAATGGACAAAAGAGACTTATCACTACATGATTCCTCGTGATTCCCTCAAGTGGGAAACTTTTCATGGTATACAGTGATGCTTAAAACAAGGTTTCAGGATGTGTATTGATGAAAAATGACAAAGTGATATCCTAAGCATCATTTAAGTTGAAATTTCATGAGAAAAAAATATATAATGCCTGGTTTGGAGTTGGGTTTAGTAATCTTCACCTTAACAATGTGGTGGCATTATCTTGATGAGGAGGAGTGTGAAATATATACGGATCATAAGAGCTAAAAATATATATTAACATAGAAGGAGATTAATATGTTTGAGAAAATATGGTTAGATATAATCAAGGAAAATTATAGCTTAATTTAAAACCATCCTAGGAAATAAAATTAAGTACCGTGTGATCTAAGTAGAAAATGAAGGTATCGTGGAACATAGTAGAAGCCGATGGGCTAGGGATTTAAACATTTTCAATGTAAATAGATGTAACTACATCAATGTAGATGAAGTTATACCATGGTAGAAGTCTAAGTATCCCACATAATAAATTTCAAGTACAAAATTAAAACAAAGAAATACCTAGCCTGATCTGAAGCCACATTCGACATATACTCATTTCCAAAAACTGTTTTCTTAAAGGATATGAATTTGAACCACTATATATCATCCAAAAATTATTTTAAACTATATGGGAGAATAGATCATCAAATTTCATGTGCTATCACAGAGTTTCAATGATGCCTTCAACATCTCAAGAATCACTGCTACTCTGTTCCAATGATCCGTGAAGGGGATCTTCAATCATCAGCCTAAAATAAGATTTTCTCTCTTTGGGAAGTGGTAGAGGAGAGAATGATCCCATAAACTCATAGTGAATAAAAATTACCATGATGGCCTTCTCCCCCCTTTTATAGTTAATTTCCAAAATACCTAAAAAGGGCCCCCAACCCTGAATATTTATTACTCATTATAAAATTCATAAAAGATATATTATAAACAATAAAGTGGCTTATAAACATCATTTATATTTTTATCACATAGATTTAATATAATTAATATATTATATGATTAAATAAATCCATTAACCCGACTCGTTGTTCTCAAAAATATTGAATGAACCTTGAATAATAAAATAATATTCATTCGTTAAATATTTTTCCCATGTATTTAATTTAATACTAATAAATACATTTAATAAATAAATTCAACTCCAATTATTCTATACTTAAATAATATGAATTTATTTACTCTTTGGTGATCATATATTCTTGTTCATATCTTAGACCCTAGTGGTGGGTCCAACCATGTCCTAATCTCTTATTCATCAGAATAGCGTAGACTTTGGAATATTCTAAGTTTGTGACCCTTTAGACTGTTATCTCAATAGTAGTGAATATGATTCACAAACCTTGAGTGAAGTCTAGAAATTCATAAATGCCCCAAAAGAGATAAGGAGTACTCCTAGAAATGAAAAACTTTCTATAAACACATGTCATGTAATATAATATCTTTATCTCATGATATCACATAAATCAAGATGAAAACTTTGTGTCATCATCCCTTTAATTTTTTATTATTCATTGAACTTACTAGGTAGAATTAAATTATTCTACCATGGTCATGGATTTAATAAAGTTACTACCATTCAAGTTAACTGGGCCTAAGATATCTCTTCTTATCGGAGGAGACAAATTTTATCTTGATTATTCAACCAATGTCATACTACTAATAATGCACCTTATAAAAGATACCTCACTAAGAATTAATTTCCATAGTTTTTCCCTTTCATCAAAGTATGTGATCAAATCATTTACACTGATAATAATCACAATTCAAGAGACCATAACACATGTTTGTAGATAGAAACTACTAATGGCACTTGAAACATGTGGTGTTTTGATTGGAGATTCGGTCCTCATGATCTCATCTACTTGAGATCACCAAGTAAAAACTTCATGAGAATAAGTCTCAATATTTATGATCCCCTAACATATGATAGTCATACATCATTCTTTTTCTAGTTAGAATGATGTATCTAGACCATAGGATATTTGATTAAGATTAATTTCATAGTATCTTGAGCTTCACATTATATCTTGTGAATTTTTATAACCTTCTTATATGACAAATAATATATAGATTTTACCATTTAAATAATGTATGTATAAATATTATCACTATAATGGTAAGTGTATAACATGCATAAATCACTATATACATGGTAGGGTAACCGAAATGTACTATTTAGTTGGGTCTAGGTAACCCCTATTAAAACACTTCCACTTGAACTAGATTCAACATGATAACTATACTTGTTATCTCTTACATGATTAATGTCATGTTTCTTATAAGTTATGGATTTATTAATGGGATTTCTATGTCTCTAATATGTGGATATTGTATTATTTGTGACCTCACCTCCTTGAGTAAGAATTATCAAGATATTTGAAGACTAAGTATATATCCTTTTTTACAGTGTCTAAAGTTGAAATCATGGATATTACTAATATAAGAATTATCATCATGATAAAAAATTACTTATTAGGTAAAATTCAGAGAACTAAAACAAATTATTTCATATTTTACACTACTTTTTTAGCTTCCTAGGAAGCTAAAACATACTCGGTATTTGTAGATATATATACCAATAGTTTTAATGATCTTTTCTTGCTCATTAGCTTATCCTAACTTCGATATAAGATCATATTGATCTATAAGAAGACATGTTTGTGTCCCCTTATAATTAATATCCCTTCCTCCACACATAACAGGTAAATATCCTTTCTACTTTTTGGAAATTTGTACCGGTTAGGAAATTTTATTTGTCCAATATTAATTGTACTGTGTCTATTGTATTAGTTTCTATTTTATATAAACAATTTGTAGATTAATACTTTTATCTTGATTACTGATTAAACATTACTAATTAATTTAATCATTAAATATCTCCCACTATTTTATCGAACTCTATTATATCTCACTACTATACTCAGAATACTCTATCGCCTGAATTTATAGTGATAAAGATCCTTGAAATATCTCCTCATAGTTTACAATCTATGGATACTCCACTACTCAATGAGTTTCATGGTAGGCGTTTGACTGGACAACCACATTTACTCGCATCTACTTGATATGTTGAGTAAAGTCTCAGTTTCTAAAATAGTAAACTTGATTTACTCAATGCATGCCTCCAATGATACAAAAATATAGATATGGATCCTTCATTAGATCCATAATTAGTTTATTCAACCCATCTCAAATCATAATAAATCCCTGGTAGAAGAAGGAACCCTCAACTAGGGTTGATGATCAGCCTATACACTTGGATGTGTTCAAATTTGAACGTCGAAATGCATTTTCAACTTAATATTTTTTTTAGGTTTTTAATTATTTATAAATTAATGAAATCATTTTCTATATGACATGCATGTACTATGTGATCATACTCACAACTAATTATGAAATAAATAAGAAAAAGACATTCATCACGTCATAAATTGATTCAATCTATGCATTTTAGTTTATTATTCTATATGATCGTACTAGCTTTAAAATGCATAAAATAATAAATAATACATAAATTAAATAAACTACCAGATAGATCTTGAGAATCTATTATTAGTTGATCCATTTAACTTAAATGGACCAACCATGACCTAGATGGTATAATACCTAAGTTGGGTCTTGACTCATATTGCATTACTCACTGATGTGTCTCAATTTTTACATAGTTTTGTCACCTATTTTTACTTAATTTGTAATGATTTTACTAAACATTTAATCACTTTTTACTAAATAATTGTAATTTTGAATTTTTTTAATTAAATTTGTTAATAAAGAAATTTTTATAATTAATTATGTATTTTTAGTCTTTAAAATAATTATTCTATTCTTACTTTTCTTATCTAATTTAATTATTTGTTTATTAGTTGTGTTAATTATAATATACTCACCTTTTAATAATTTTACTTTAATAATAAATAGTGATTTAATATCATTATTTGAGTTTTAATTAACTTAGACTATAATTTAATATTTTATCCTTTAATATTGTTTCATTAAAATATATCAACTTCATTAATTAATATGATTAATTATCCTGCTATTTAATTAAGATAAGAATTTGAGTTTTAATTAAACAAAATAATGTGTTCTTAATTTTATGTATTCAAATAGTCATTTAATTAATCATTTTAGAGTTTTAAAACATTAATTATTTAATCCTAAGTATTCAGTTAGATTATTTATTCATTAACTCTTGTTTTCAGTCAACCGGTGAGACAGATATTAGTTATCGATAACTTATTAATTCACCCATGTGATCCTTTTCTATTCATTATAGCCCCTTTAATAATTTATCATTTATGTCTTTTATCAATTTAGTTTATCAATTATCCAGTTTATAATTTAAGTGTTGTCAATTAATAATTTTTATTGTAACTTTTAAGTTTAATTTTAATAATAATCATGTTTTTTTAATTATGTTTTTTAGCCAACTTTTAATTTTCAATATTTTTATTTTTAATTTTATGATTTTTACTGATTAATTATTTTCAATATTTTTATTTAGTAAACTTAAGTTTTAATTTTAAGTTCAATTTATGAATTTTTTAATTTTTAAAGGTTACCATTACTTCTTTATTTTTTTTCTATCGGTGACCCTTTTATTTTGAGAAATGGTGAGATTTTAATTTTTTATACCGGTGACCCTTCTTTTTAAACTAATGGTGACCCCCATGCCACTTCTACTCACTTGTTTTTTTCAACTATCGGTAACCTTATCTTTAAGCAACAGTGAACTTCTATTAATTTCTGCTCCGGTAACCTTAACCTTTTTACCGGTTACTTGTTTACTCTATTTTTTTCTATCAGTGAACTTTTTTTAAACTGAAACTAATGGTGACACTTTTTTGCATTAGTGACCTTTTTCTATAATAACTATCACTGAACTCTTTAATTTTTTCACTGGTGACCCTTCTCTTTTTTGTTTGATTGGTGACCTTTCCCTTTATAAATTTCAGTAACTTTATTTCTAAAACAATGGTAACCTTCATTTTAAGTATCGGTAACTTTCCTTTTATTCTGCATCAGTGACCCTTTTCTTCTACCAGTGACTTGTTGGCTTTAATTTTTTTATTACCGGTAACCTAAATTTTTATTATGCATCGGTGCCCTTTTTATTTTCTCTCTATTGGTGACCTCTTTTCTCAACGGTGAGATTTTATTCTATTTTTATCGGTGACCTTTATATTTTAACTACCAGTTACCATTTTTAGTTATCGTTGACTCTACGCTCTCCCCTTCACCTCACTATTAGGCATCTTCAACCGCTCTGTTCCCCTACTTAATTCCCTCAGTCACCGTTGTTCATCCCTCAATCACGTCCTCACTCCACCTTTGTTGGTCTTGCTAATATTTTCCACCGACCACTCGCACCGATGCCTTTCTCCTTCATCTATCATTACCCCCTGTAGAGAATTATCACTTGAATCCAAACTTAAAAAACCAGATTCAGAATCAAACCAAACAAAAACTTCTTCCTTATTTAATGCATAGACACATTTTATGATGCAGGTCCGAGAAGAGTAGGTGCATAGGGTGACTCTGGAACCACTTCTTGGAGCTGGAGGAGTTCAGGTGCAGAGCATCATTTCGGGAGTTTATCTTCCATTTTAAATCTAGTATCAGTACTCTGTTTTAGTATGTTTTTAGTTTCTTTATTGATATTAGAGAAAATTTCTAGTTAAATTCTCTAGTTTTCGGAGAAAGTTAAGTTCTACTAATTATCATTTAATGTACTTTTTCACTTCATCATTTGATGTATTCAGTATTGATCGGTGAGATCGATACTAAATTCATTCAATTACTAGTTCCACCAAAATTTAATTTCAAAATGTCACAGTAAATTGGTGAGATTTATTGTTGAAACACTTTTTGAGACATAATAAATTCCAAAGACATTAGGAATTAAGGTGAGTTAGTCTTGTTTTCATTTTTCAAATGGTTCACAATTGATTAATTTTGGACTGGCGAACTCTAAAATTGATTGTCTTGTGTTCTTGATCAATCTATCAGACTTTACTCCTCATGAGGGAAATAAGTCACTCTCTTAAAATGGTGGTATATTTCAACAATTTTTAAGTGAATTGAAATGCTTTTTTAAAACAGTTGAATAGATATTTTTCCCTGAGCATTACATTATTGCAGTTTATTTATCATCACTCTATATTTTTTTTGTTCATAGTTTTCAATTTGTTTTCATATTTCGACTTAGTCTAGATTAAAAACACCAATAAATGTGTAGTTTCTTTGATATGTAATAATTTCAAAAAAGAAAAAAAAGTAAAAAAAAAATATAGAATCCACTCCACTGCTGACAACAGTAGAGTTTTTGAATGTTTTTAGAAGATAAGTAGTCAAATTTTCCTTCTATGTGGGTTAGATCCTGCTTTCCACATATACTTTAGTTAGTATGATGATAAATTTTAATCTTTGAGCGACTTTAATGAAAGCTTAGTTCAAGTTTTTGTAATCTTTTATGGGGAAGGCATGGGCCATTAATTTTCTAAAAAAAACTAAATAAAATTCATATAAAAAAACTCAAAAAAAAATTGAAAAATTGAAAACTGGAAATACAAAAAATTGTTTCATTTTCTACTGAATTACTACTATTTTCTATATTTATTGATCTTATGTTTAGTTATACTTTTGTGATATTTGAATTTTTGATACACTTTTTATGAGAACAAGATACTCTGATGTAACTCTAGAGCCACTGAACATAGAAATAAACAAACATTTAACTACTCTTAGAAGAAAGAAAAACAAAATTGAAATGGAAAATCTAGATAGTAGGGTTCCTGAACATAACAACTACCAAAATCATCCATAACACTTGGAATAAATTGAAAGTCCTAAGAGGGGGGAGTTTCAACTCCCACAAGTTTCAAGAAATCCATCTTCCATTAGATTATCTCTTAGATCCCAGATTTATGAACTTAAACGGTCACACATTTCACTGCTTCTTGTATTTAATGGGCTCTCTAATGAGGACTCTATTTCCTTTATTACAGACTTCAATAATACTTTTTAGAAATTACCTCTTCTAGAACTCACATAAAATGAGATAAAAATGAGAGTCTTTCCCTTTTTCCTTAAAGGAAATGCTGGTAATTGGTTTTTGATCCTAGATGAGAAAATTTTTGAAAACTAGGATCAAGTGTATAACTCTTTCATTATAAAATTTTATCCTCAAAGACTAAAAGGGGAACTTAGAACTAAAATCACTAGATTTTATCAAGAGGATGGAGAACCTTTTCATGAATCCTGGGATGGATTCAGGGATCTTCTTAGGAAGTGTCCCCATCATTAACTCCCATCCCACCTTCTCATGGACACCTTCTATGAAGGCCAGTCATCGTTTGGATAAAATCTTTTTGACCAAGCTATTGGGTGTAATTAAAATGATAAGACAGATTAAGAACATAGAAATTTTTTTAATAGTCTTACTCTGAATTCACAACATATAAATTAAAGAAAAAAGAGTTAATAGAAATGTTAATTCAAACACTGGTTCAAGGAATGAAACTCAAATTCAACTTGCTGAAATCACCAACCAACTTCAATCTGTAATGAACCAGAACTCTAAGAAAACTGTTAAACAACTTGTCTGTCAAAACACCAATCAATATTTATGGGTAAAATGTTCACAATGTGGTATGTTTGTTCATACTAAAAACTTTTGTCTCAACTTTTATATGTTATCCCAACAACAAGAGAATTAAAAATTTGTTAACTATGGTCCTAGGATGCCTCCTAAAGAATATCCATTTTCAAACAAAAACAACCAAGACTATAGGATCCATACCAGTTTATCATGGAAAGATCAAGGCTTAATTAAACAATCCACTTATTCTAATTACTCTAATAAACCAAGACCGAACTTTCAAAATCAACAAATGGGTGAACCTTAAAATACACACGGAAATAATGATAATCAAATGTATTCTAATATTGATATAATCTTGAATAAAATTAACTCTTAGGAGGAAAGATGCATAACTTAGCTATCCAAACATCAAAATAAATATGAGTTGGATAAAATGACAACTGATGTGAGAATGAAAAATACGGAAACACAGTTAGGCCAACATGCTAGATATTTTTCATCTAGGGAAAAAAGTAGACTTCCAAGTACCACTAAGCTTAATCATAGAGAGAATGTCATGGATGGTGTAACTATAATTGGGATGAGTACTCAAATTGTTGAAAAAAAAGACCATGAAATTTCCCAAAATAAAATTCTACTTCAATCTGGTACCAAAAATCTGATTTGTTCACATGCTAGAAATTCACAGAAAAGTATTGAAATCATCAAAATCTAAATTTATCATCTGAAACTCAAGATGAAAATTCATATAAAAATAAAAATAATAAAGTAAAATAAAAAGTTGAGGAAGTAGTGAGGGATATAACAAATGTCTTTAAAAAAATTTCCCCACCCATCCCTTTCTCTGAGAAGTTGAAACCACAAAGTAACACAAGGATTTAACATCTTTAGTTCCTTGGTCTCCTTTAAAAACTTCAAGTAAACATTACATTCATTCAAGCCTTAATTCAAATTCCATATTACTTTAAATATCTTTAAAATTTTGTTTCTAAAAAAAGACCCTGGAATAATTTCCTACTTATAGCCTCACTGAAGAGTGAAGTTCTATACTTCAAAAAAAAATACCACCTAAACTGAAAGACCCAGGTAGTTTTGTCATTCTCTATACACTATGAAATTATGATCAGCTCAACTATTTGTGTGATTTAGGTGCTAGTATTAATCTTCTCCCATACTCATTATTTTGACAGATGAGGTTGGGTGACCTTCAACCCACCACAGTCATATTGCAGTTGGCTGATAGTTCTTTCACTCATCCTGTGGAAAGGGTAGATGATTTGCTAGTTGGTGTAGGGAAGTTGTATCTACCAACTAACTTTTTAGTCTTAGACATGGAGTGTGATCAAGAAGTTCCCATAATCTTGGGTAGGCCATCTTGGCCACAGGTGGTGCTATTATTTATGTTTCTAAGGGTCAATTTATTTTTAAAATTGGAGAACAACAAGAAGAGTTCAATGTGTTTAAAAATGTTAAAGGACGAACTTTTTCTGAAAACTGTTCAATGGTAGAGTCCTTAGAAGATGAAAACCCAAATGAAAACTTTGAAGAATCTAAAAAACAATCCTCTACTAAAGAAAATAATTTAGAATCTATAAATCCTGTTGAATATGTCTTAGAAATTGAAAATTCTACTCAAACAGTAAATCTAGAAGAAATTTCAAAACTAGACAACTGTCCAGTTTCTGTTGTAGAAGAGTCCTCTGTTTTGGAACTTAGGAGATTTTTAGTAAATTTTAGGGTTTTTATATTAGAACCAACCTTACTGAACACATTGATGATATTGAGCGAGACTTTATTAGACAACATGATGATTTTTTTTATTAATCTATTGAATTATGATCTGGAAAGTCTGGACAATATACTACCCACTTTGGATAGTAGCATTGTAAACTCTAAATCTGAACATGAAATTGAAAATATTTCATCATTCAATACTCCTTACAAGATATATGTTGAAGATCATAGACCTCACAGGACTATGAGTCATCCTTCTAGTATAGAACCACCCACTCTTGAACTAAAACCAATCTGTACCCATCTTAAATATTCATTTTTGGGTGATAACTCCACTTTTCCTGTAATAATTTCTACTGAACTTAATGAAAACCAAGAGGAAAGTTTGTTAAATGTTTTTAAGAAGTTTAAATTTTCCATAGGCTAGACCACAGCTGATATAAAAGGTATCAGTCCCTCATTCTACATGCATAAAATACCTCTGGATCCTGACCATAAGCCTAGGGTAGAGTGTAAAAGAATATTGAATCCAAACATGAAAGAAGTTGTGGGAGAGGAAGTGATTAAGTTACTGGACACTGAAATGATTTATCACATTTCTGATAGTGCTTGGGTCAGTCAGGTCCAAGTTTTCCCCAAGAAGGGTTGTTTCACTGTAGTAAATAATGAAAATAATGATGAAATCCAAGTTAATAAAGCCGCAAAATGGAGAGTCTGTATTGATTATAGGAAGCTTAATGAAGCCACTAGGAAGGACCATTTTCTAATGCCCTTCCTTGATCAAATTCTTGAAAGGCTTGCTAGAAATGAATTTTTCTATTTTTTGGATGGGTATTTTGGTTACAACCAGATTTCTATTGATCCAAAGGATCAAGAAAAGACCACTTTCACATGCCCCTTTGGGACATTTTCCTATAGGCGAATGCCCTTAGGGTTGTATAGAGCCCCCATCCACCATTCAAAGGTGTATGATGGCTATCTTTTCAGATATGATCGAAAGAATCATTGAGGTTTTCATGGATGATTTCTCCATTGTGGGTAGCACTTTCGATACTTGTCTTAGAAATCATGAGATAGTTTTATAAAGATGCATTGAAACCAACCTTGTTCATAATTAAGAGAACTGTCAATTCATGGTCACAGAGGGTATAGTGCTTGTTCATAAGGTGTCAAAGAGAGGATTGAAGTTGATACTTCTAATATTTATGTTATTAAAAAACTTCCACCTTCTGAAAATGATAAAGGTATTATAAGTTTCATAGGGAATGTCGGTTTCTACCGGAGGTTCATAAAGGATTTTTATAAAATAACTAAGCCCTTGTGTTTTTTTTTGTTCAAAGATGTACCTTTCAATTTTGATGAAAACTATTTGAAATAATTTAATCTATTGAAAGAAAAACTCATTATATCTCTAATTATAACTACACCTGATTAGAAGTTACCTTTTGAACTTATGTGTGATGCTAGTGACATGGTTGTAGGTGTTTCCCATGGATGGAGGAAATATATAAAGTTACATGTGGTGTATTATGCTAGTAGACTACTAGATAAAGCCCAAAATAAATACACCACTACTGAAAAATAATTTTTAACTGTTGTTTTTTCTCTTGATAAGTTTATACAGTTTTTGGTAGGCTCAAAAGTCATCATTTTCACTAACCATTCTTCTTTGAAGTACTTGATGTCTAAGGCTGATACTAAACCCAAGCTGATTAGATGGATTTTTTTCTATAAGAGTTTGATTTAGATATTAGGGATAAGTAGGGAGCTGAAATTTTTGTTGTTGACCACCTACCTAGGAAAATTTTTTCAACTTTCATGCAGTATGTGTCTTTCCCAAAAATCTTTCAAATAACCAAAGAAAGAAATTCATTTATAAGCTTAAATACTCCCTTTGGGATGATGCCCTTCTATTTAAGAGATTTTTTTATTTTATTCTTAGAAGATGTGTTCATGCGGAATAGATGATGCATGTCTTAGAGAGTTATCACTCCTCGCCTTGGGGAGGTCACCTTGGTGGTGAGAGAACTACTCAGAAAGTCTTACAATCTGGTTTCGATTGGCCCACCATTTTTAAAGATTCTAAGCGCCTTGTATTTCTCTATGATAGATGTCAGAGGTTAGGAAATATTGGTAGGAAGAAGGAGTTACCCCAAAAAGGAATTCTAGAAGTATAGATTTTTTATGTCTAGTGTTTAGATTTTGTGGGTCTATTTCTGTCATCTCATGGGAATGAGTACATACTTTTTTCTGTTGATTATGCTTCGAAATGGGTTGAGGCAGTGGCACTACCCAACAATCATGACAATTCTATAATAAAACTTGTGAAAAATAACACAATTACGAGATTTTTAGTTCCCATAGCCTTTATCATTGATAACGGAACACACTTTAAAAACTAAAAATTTAAGGATTTGATGGAAAATATGTTTGTCTTCATAAAACTAGTACTCTTTATCATCCATAGTCAAGTGGACAAGTGGAAATTTCAAATAGAGATCTAAAACAGATACTTTATAAAACTGTGTCAAATTCTAGGAAAGATTGGTCTCTTAAATTGGATGAAGATTTATGGGCATGTAGAATTGCTTTCAAGACCCCAATAGGTATGTATCCTTATAGGTTGTTGTTTGGTAAATGTTTTCATTTTCCTGTGGAGTTGCAACACAAGTCTTATTGGGAAGTTAAGGCTCTGAACTTTGATTTTAGGAGTGCTAGTGAGAGGATATTACTTGAGCTCAGCAAGCTTGATGAGATTAGGAGAGAGAGTTATGATAATTCAAGGATTTATAAAGAGAGGACTAAAATCTTTCATGATTCTATCATACAAACCAAAGAGTTTAAACTTGGACATAAGGTCCTTCTCTTTAACTCTAGACTTAAAATCATTCCTGGAAAACATAATTCCAAGTGGTCTAGAACATTTACTATAGTGAGAGTGCTTAAGAATGAAGCTGTTGAAATTGTAGGTGAAGATAACAAACCCATGTTAGTTAATGGGTAGAGAGTGAAACATTATTTTGAGGGACCGCCAAAGGGCTTGGGTGCCTTCACAGTGCTTGAAAACTGATCTTGAATAAATTCTGGCTGAAGACATGAAAACATAGCACTGCATGGGAGGCAACCCATGGTTATTTTGTCTTTACATTGTTTCATTATTAACCTTGAATAATGCGCTACTTTTTTTCTTTGTTTTTTTTTGGAAGCCATTGTTACTACTTGCTCTTGGTCTCTTTGTTTTTTTGATAGTTATCATGAACCTGTTGTGTTGTCATTTAAGGAGTGGAAATCTCATGCTGAAGGAGTAATGGAAAAAACTAGTTAGGGAAGTATCTTACTATCAAAAAAAATTTCATTTATTTATTCCTTAATTCTTTAAAAAAAATTCTTCTAGTCGTGCATGAAAATTTTGTTATATATGTTGCTACTTTCTAAAATTCTACTTGAATTGTATAAAATTTGGCTACATGTCTTGCTATTGAAATTTAAAAAAAATATGCAAAAGTTTAAAATTTTGCATGTATTGGAATGAAGATTTGAATTATGTCCCTATGTAAATAAAAATCTACATGTACTTCACTATTGAAAACGGAATTTCATTGTTATTAAAATCATCTCACTACTTGAAACTAAGTGTGGGGGGGTACATGTAGGCTGAAATATTTTGTTGAATCTGCTTTATTTTGAGGTGTTTTATAATTATTTTTTATACTCTATTGAAGATATTATTGAACTCAATATGTTAAAATGCTTTCCCATTATTAACTATTCACCCATAAGTTATATGCTAATTTCCAAGCTTTATTGAAAATTATTCACTAGATAGAATATTAATGTTTGTACTTGCTAATGAACCTTTTTCAAGTTATTAATTATGGAAAAAAATATTTTTGATCCTCAAAGATACCCTTTATACATGTCATAAATCTACTTAATTGAAAATCTATGTTGAATTTTAATTTTTAATGGTTCTTCTCCACTTTAGAAGTCAAATTTGGTGACAAAGTTGGGATTTATATATGGGGGAGGGGTCAATTCTTGACTATTCTTAACTTTGTCTAATTGTAAGCCCATCAATTCCCATTGAAACATCAAACATTTTGGAAAAAATGGTTAAAATTTTTCAAAAAAATTTGCACAATTGTAGGCTTTACACTGTTTCTCAAACGAGTCCGACCTTAGGACAAGTAACATTCTAGTAGTTAAGATATTTTTTTTATCTAAAATTAATGAGGTTGGATGATTGATGAGTGATCTTTCTTAGTGGTTTTATAGAAATCTAGTTTAGGAAATACTTTTGAGAGTGATTTGGGTAACATGTTAGTGGAGTTATGTTCATAATTTTTAGAACTAGAAGTTTGATCTTGATTCTAGTGAACTCGTTTCCTTTTAATTATTAAATTTTTCATCTTAATGATACAATGGAAATGGTTTTCATAAAAACCATTTTAAAGTGAAGTAGTATGGGCATCTGGGATCCCACAGTGAGTCTCTGAGACCCTAGATTCTGGGTGCGTTTCTATTTACTATGAACCCTCTATACACCTACAATAAGTGTATTGCGCAGTGCTTAGCACATGATACATGGATTGGGAAAAATTAAATAAAGTGTTTAGGGTCAAAAACGAGTTCATTAAGGGGAGGGGAATGATTAATTCCAGATGAAGAAGTGGTCAATATGTTTATATGGGAGTAATTTAAGTTGTATCAATAAGGTGATTCACATTAAAAAAATTATTTTTGGTACCTAGGTGAAAAGTCAAAGTACAAAGTTGCTCTGGTTTAGTTTTTAATTCCACATAAATTTTACCTATTGTCACTCTTGGAATTAGAACTTGAGTTTGGATTAAAATGATCACTAAGTAGAGTCACATTTGAGGCATGACACTTACTTTTATTGATGAATCTTTTCTATCTTGATTACTTTTTGAGTATTTGTTTGAGTCAATAATTGATTTGAATTTTTTTTCAAAAGCCAGTTTTTATGTTTTGTCCTCTTGTCTTAAGTACTAGACATGTTACTGTTTGAGATGAATCATAAATACTACAATATATTTTTCAATGATAATAAAGCATGAAATTGTTTGAGGAAAAACAATGCTTAAGTTTGGGGGAATTTGATGTGGCTCTATTGTTACACAGTTTTTCCAAATCTTTTTACTTAATTTTTAATGATTTAATTAAATATTTAAGTACTTTTACTAAATAATTGTACTTTTCTATTTTTATAATTAAATTTGTTAATAAATCAATTTTTTATAATTAATTATGTATTTTTAGTCTTTAAAATACTTATTTTATTCTTACTTTTCTTATATAATTTAATTATTCATTTATTAGTTGTGTTAATTCTAATCTACTCACCTTTTAAAAATTTGACTTTAATAATAAATAGTCATTTAATATCCTTATTTGTGTTTTAATTAACTTAGACTGTATTTTAATATTTTATCCTTTAATATTTTTCATAAAAATATATCAACTTCATTAATTAATATGATTAATTATCCTTATATTTAATTAAGATAATAATTTGAGTTTTAATTAAATGAAATAACGTGTTTTAAATTTTATCTATTCAAATAGTTGTTTAATTAATCATTTTAGAGTTTTAAAACATTAATTATTTAATCCTAAGTATGCAGATAGATTATTTATTCATTAACTCTTGTTTTTAGTCAACCAGTGAGACAAATATTATCTATCGGTGACTTATTAAGTCACCCATGCGATCCTTTTCTATTCATTATAGACCCTTTAATAATTTTACATTTAAGTCTTTTATCAATTTAGTTTATCAATTGTCCAGTTTATAAGTTAAGTGTTGTCAATTAATAATTTTAATTGTAACATTAAAGTTTAAGTTTAATAATAATCATGTTTTTTTTAATTTATGTTGTTTATCCTAATTTTAATTTTCAATATTTTTATTTTTGATTTTATTATTTTAACCGGTAAATTATTTTCAATATTTTTTTAGTTAACCTAAGTTTTAATTTTAAGTTCAATTTATGCATTTTTTATTCTTAAATGTCACCTTTAGTTCTTTATTTTTGTTCTATCGGTGACCCTTTTATTTGGCGAAATGGTGAGCTTTTAATTTTTTTATAATAGTGACACTTTTTTTAAAACTAATGGTGAACCCCACACCGCTGCTCCTCACTTGTTTTTTCTTTCAACTATCAGTAACCTTATCTTTAAGCAACTGTTACCTTCTATTAATTTCTGCACCGGTAACCTTAACTTTTTTACTGGTGACTTGTTTACTCTCTTTTTTTATTGTTGACCTTCTTTTTAATTGAAACTAATAGTGACCCTTTTGTGCATCAGCGACCTTTTTCTATTATAACTATATGTGACCTCTTTAATTTTTTCACCAGTGACCCTTCTCTTTTTTGTTCTATCGGTGAACTTTCCCTTTATAACTTTTGGTAACATTATTTCTAAACAAATGGTAACCTTCATTTTAATTATCGGTAACTTTCTTTTTATTCGGCATCAGGGACCCTTTTTTCTACCAGTGACTTGTTAGCATTTAATTTTGTACTACCGATAACCTTAATTTTTATTATGCATCCGTGCCCTTTTTATTTTCTCTCTATAGGTGACCTATTTTCTCAACGGTGATCTTTTATTCTCTTTTTATTAGTGACCTTTATATTTTAACTATCAGTGACCCTTTTTAGCTATCGATGACCCTGCGCTCTCCCCTGCACCTCACTGTTAGGTGTCTTTAACCAATCTATTCACATGCTTCACTCCCTCACTCACCGTTGTTCATCCCTCAATCACATCCTCACTCTACCTCTATCGGTCTTGCCAATATTTTCCACAAACCACTCGCATTGATGCCTTTCTCCTTCATCTATCATTACCCCCATTTAGAGCATTATCACTTGAATCCAAACTTCACAAACTAGATTCAAAATCATTCCAGACACAGACTTCTTCTAGATGTAACGCAGAGAAACATTCTATGATCCAGGTTTGAGCAGAGAAGGTGCAGAGGGTGACTTTGGAACCACTTCCTAGAGCTGGAGGAGTTGAGGAGCAAAGCATCGTCTCGGGATTTTATCTTCCATTTTAAATCTAGTATCAGTAATCTGTTTTTGTATGTTTTTAGTTGTTGTATTGATATTAGAGATAATTTCAAGTTAAATTCTCTAGTTTGGGGAGAAAGTGAAGTTACACTGATTATAATTTAATGTTATGTTTCACTTCATCGTTTGATGTATTCAGTATTGATTGATAGAATAAATACTGAATTAATTCAATTGCTTGTTCCACCAAAATTAAATTTCAAAATTTCACATTCAATTGGTGAGATTGATTGTGGAAACACTTTTTAAAATATTATAAATTCAAAAGACTCCAGGACTTACAGTGAGTTCATCTTGTTTTCATTTTTCAAAATGTTCACTTGTGATTAATTTTGGAGTGGTGAACTCTAAAATTGATTGGCTTGTGTTCTTGATCAATCTGTCAAACTTAACTCTTGGCGAGGGAAATAAGCCACTCTCTTAAAATGGTGGTATATTTCAAAAAAATTTAAGTGAATTGAAATGTTTTTTTAAACTAGTATAATGGATATTTTTTCACGGTCATTACATTCTGTAAGTCCATTTATCAGCACTCTATATTTTTTTGTTCACAGTTTTCAATTTGTTTTCTATTTCGAATTACTCTAAATCAAAAACACCAAAAAAAGTGTAGTTTATTTACTGCGTAATAATTTCACAAAAGAAAAAAAATTAAAAAAATAAAGACTCTACTCCACTGCTGACAATAATAGAATTTTTGAAAGTTTTTAGAAGATTAGTGGTCAAATTTTCCTTCTCTATGGGTTCAACCCTACTTGCCACATATACTGAAGTTAATAGGATTATAAATTTTAAACTTTGAATGACTTAAATGACATTTTTGGTCACTCACCCCAATCAAATGAACCACTATATCATCTGGAATATTGTATCATCTCAGTGTGGTCAACAACTTACTTCATCGTTTTCATAATAAGAAAATACATGCACATAATTAAGGGGGTCTGGAGAGTGTATAATATAGATAAAGCACTTTTATTTGGGCACACAGACCATTATATATATTAAACTATAAAATGATGATGCATGAACTGTCTTATTTAAATAACTAATTACATACATCACACACAATTTAAATAATTAATTAAATAAATAAAATCCCATACATACATAAGCCAATCATGCTCAACATTTGACGATGCACAATTAAGTGCATCATAAAAATTAAATATGTGATAAAATTATATTTAGTGAATTTATTTAATTAACATAATTCCATTAATTTTAATTCATTTCGAATAATTCTCGGTCCCTATTTAAACAGATTTCAAAATTTATTTTAATTTTGAATTATTTTTTTTGAATTAAATCTTTTTCTATAAATTGTAAAGTCCAAAAATTAAGTTAATTTAAAATTTAAAATTTTTCCACCTGGGGATTTTACTAGCCCATAAAACCTATTGTGATTATAATATGGACCCGCAATAAGCCTAGAAGATCAGTAAAAACTTGTGTAGGGTGGTTTCAGGTTGGGAAGACCTTCCCTGACCCATTTCAGGGTGAGTTGGGGGAGATAGGACCCATGATGTGCCTGTAGGAGGCCAATCAAGGTAGAAGGAGATATAACTAATGCAAGGGTCATGCGATATAGGGACTAGATGATGGTCCTAGGTAAGTCTCATCTAATTGGGGAAACGGAAAATTAGTGGCGTGGGATGTGTCCATAATAGAAGTGGTGTCCAAAGTTGGTAGTCAAGAATGATGGGTACTGCTGGGGAAAACCTATGGTAGCATTGGAAAATCTCACCAGAAGTGTGGAAGCAGCTGTTCATGTTGGCTTGTTTTGGTGAGGGGGTGGCATAGTGTTCAGGATCTGGTCTAGACATAGCATAGAAGGATCTGTCCCCCACCAAACTTTTTTTTCTTTTTTATTTCAATAGTTGACCCCCCCCCCCCAGAGGACTTACTTTTTTTAAAAAATTATTTTATCAAAATTTTCAAAAGCCTATGTATAGGATTTAGATAATATTTTTTAAAAAAATAAATATGTCTTTAAGAATCGTGAGTTTGGTTTTCCTAAAAAAATTACTTTTCATGTTTTTTTTTGTTTTTCCATATACTGATGGAAATAGAGGGCTAACAAAAAATAATATTTCATCCACCATCCCATTTTCAATGTTTAGGGTATCACCAAAAAACTTCACCGATCATAGCCTCTAGGTAAAACTAGACATATATATAAAAATATATGTGTTCATCAAGTTAATACCAAAAAAAATATTTCAATCCATATTAAAAACATCAGTTGACCAATACTTGCCTGTGTGGACTTGAATTAAAATGTCGCATGTGTCATTGGTATCATTGTGATACTATCATGATAATTTAATGAAAAATTTATGTTTTTGTCAAATTAAAACATCATGCAGTCTCTCTAATCCCAATTGAAATTACTAGGGCATTTAATGAAAGATGATGGGTCGGGAATTTAAAAAATTTAACCAGTGATTGACATAACTACATCATCATCAGTGAATAGATACCCCAAAAGAATCCTGATCATCACGCATAATGAATTTTAAGAACAAAATAAAAATGAAGAAATACCTCATCTTATCTAAATTCATGTTGGACATATGATTATCGTCGTCAATAATTTCTTGAAGGATATGAATTAAAAACCCTCTAGATCATCCATGTATTCTTTCAAAGTATTGGGCATCATTGATCATTGAATTTTGGGTGATTTCATGGAGATCTGATGATGCCTTCAATGCCCCGATGATCGTCACTACTCTGTTCTGACAATCTATGAATGAGATCATCGATTATCATCTTGGAATGAGAGTATCTCTCTCTTGGAAGCGAGAGAGGAGAGATAGGCTCTCATAAGATTTTAATAAATAATCCTCACCATGAGATCCTTATTCTACCTTTTATAGTTAGTTTCCAAAATAACTGAAAAGGGTCCCTGACCCGGAATATTTATTACTCACTATAAAAGTCATAAACGACATCTAATGACCAACTAATTGGGTCATAAATGTCATTTATATTTTTATCAATTTCCTGTAATATAATAAATATATTACATGATAAAATAGAATCATTTAATAGACACTTCATTCCCACAAATATTAAACAAACCATGAATATTAAAATAATATTATTTTGTTAAATATTTTTTCCAATGTATTTACTTTAATACTTATAAATAAATTTAATAAATAAATTCAACTCCAGTTATTATATACTCAATTAATATGAATTTAATAATTCCCTAACGATCATATATTCTTGGAAATATCTCTAACCCCAATGCTGGGGACCACTATGTCATAATCTTCTATTCATCAGAATAGGGAAAACTATTGAATATTCTAATTATGTGACCATATAGGCCCTTATCTTAATAGTGGTGATATTGTTAGCAAACTAAGAGTGGAGTATATCCACTCATCAATGAACCTAAAGAGATAAGGAATAGTCATAGACACAAAAAACTTCTTACAAACATACACCATTTAATATAATATATTTGTCTCATGATATCTTATAAAGTATAATGCAAACTTTGTGTCATCATCCCTTGCATACTTTGTTATTTGTTAACCTTACTTGACATAATTTCCTTCTTCTACCATGGACATGGATTTAATAAAGGTACTAGAACTGAGATATATCTTTCTATTAGAAATGGAAAATTCTATCTTGATTATTGAATCAATGTCATACTACCAATGACACACCAAACGCATGATACCTCACAAAGACTTAATTGTTAATGTTTTTTCCTTATATCAAAGTACATAATAAAACAGTATACACTAATAATAATCTCAATTCAGGATACCATTACATGTGTTTGAATATAGGAACTACCAATGACACCCAAAACATGTGGTGATTCTATTGGCGGTCCAGTCCTCATGATCTCATCTACTCAATATCTCCAAGTGAAAACTTCATGAAAAGAAGTCTCAATGCTTATGATCTCCCAACACCTGATAGTCATAAATCATTAATTTATATACATAATGATGTATCTATATCATAGAAAAAAAATTTAATATTATTTTCATAATATTTTGAGGTTCTGTTTATAGCATGGGGACTGTAATATCATTTTGATACGACAAATAATCTATGGATGTTAACATTTAAATAGTGGACACAGAAATATCAAAACTATAATGTTAAGTGTAAAACATGAATAACTCACTATATAAATGTTGTGGTAATTGAAAATTACTATTTTTTTGGGTCTATTGCACCATTTATTACAACTCTCCCACTTTCACTAGATCCAAGTTGATAACTATCCATGTTTGCTCTCACATGATTAAGATCATGTTGCTGTTGAGTTATGTCTTTAGTCATGAGTCTATCACGTCTCTTCTTCATGGCTATTCATCTATCTACAACCTCACCTCATTGAGTAATACTTATCAATATATGTAAAACCTGAGTATATATCCTATTGTAAACTTTATAAACTTTAAATCGTGGCTAGTATAAGTAGAAAAATCATTATCATGATAAAAAATTACTTACTAGGTTTGATTCTAGTAAATTGAACATATTATTTCATATTTTACTCTACCTCTTTAGCTACCACATAAGACATAACACATTTGTTTTAAATTTTTCTTTACAATTCAATAAATAATGGAAAACAAGCACCTGGAAACTCGACCCTGTGATGCACGCCCCAAACCCCTCCAACCCCAACCACCCCTCTCTCCCAAGGGCCCCACAACACACTTTTTATTTGTAGATATGGAATCCACTAGATTTAATGATCTTTTATTTCTCATTACATTAGATAAACTATGATATAAGATCATATTGATTTATATAAAGACTGGTTTACATCCCCTTATAACTAATATCTCTTCCTCTCCACATACGAGGTACATATCCTTTCTACTTTCTCATGTGAAATTGGATAGTTATGACTGCTTCTCATATATTTCTCTATGATATTATTTATATTTTCTTACCATAAAGAATATATTGGAAATATCATTTATAATATATAACACGGCATATGAGATAGTTCCATTAAAGACGCTTATGGAATTCTATTCATCACATTGATGTCATCCTTTACCCCATTCGTGTATTCATAGAGAGATTTATTCCATGTGACAATGGTAACAATTCTATCTTGAATTGTTC
This sequence comes from Viscum album, assembly GCA_963277665.1. Classification (NCBI taxonomy): domain Eukaryota; kingdom Viridiplantae; phylum Streptophyta; class Magnoliopsida; order Santalales; family Viscaceae; genus Viscum; species Viscum album. The sequence continues at coordinate 1,904,791,783 of OY728152.1, read as the reverse complement.
CAACTTTTATTTTTTTTAATACGATAACACCCATAAATTTTAAAATAAGGACATTGTATTTGACAGCATGTATGACACGCAACACCAAGCGTAGAAGGAAATATAACATCCTAAGACCTTAAAATATATTTAATATTTTAAATAAAATAAATCTATTATATATATTTCTATGCATGAAACCCTAATTTTATCTTATGTTATATGAAACACTGAGTTTTTTCAAAATATTACATTACATGTAAGGTCGAGTTTTACTTGACAACAATATATTATTAATATTATTATTTAATAGGAAACTTATCGCCTAACAGTTGGAATGAAGGGTAAGAATAGGATTAACTAACTTATGAAAATATATATTTTAAACATATTAATTAGTTATCTATTTATTATAAATAAAATAATAATCATTTAAAAGAAAAAAGGAATATTTCCTAAAAAACATCATTTTTTATGAAAGACGGATTAGTCGCGCATTGCTCACATAATTTAAAATGAATTTTCACCAATTTTAGAAAAATTTATATAAAAAAATAAAATAATTTTTAAAATCAAGACATAAAAATTATCAGATGGTGAATATTGGAAAAAAATTTAAGGTGTTTAAATTTTGGATGAATTGTGAAAAATAGTGAACTTTAATTGAAACTTTTATTTTCGTTTAAATATTTTATAATGTTAAATTATATTTTAAATTGGTTTTAAAGTAATAATAGATAAATTATACATATATTAATCTAGTTAAGTTCATTAGAATCATTTTCATAATGAATTTTGATATAAAATCATTTTATATTTTTGAACATTTTCACTTTAAAAACTATGTGTCTCGCCACATTTGAGGAATTGATTTTAAGTTAAATTTTGTCACTTCTATGAATTGAATTTAGTAAAATGGAATCCATATTTAGAATAATTATTATTTATATTATATAATAAGTTCTGACTAATTTTGTATCAAAATGATCAGTAAAAAAATTAAAATTAATTATAATGATTAAGGAAAAACTAGTTTACTTAGTTGTTAAGCTTAGAATTAAAGTATAAACATAACCCAAAACATGTTCAAAACACATTGGATATACATATTAAGACCTTATACCTTATAAGATATTGAATGGACCATTATTTGGTCCTGTTAAGATGAAAAACACATGGTTGTAATTCACTCTTTCAAACAAATATAAGTTTACCACTCACCCAACTTATAAAAGGCCACCACTCTCATCTCCACTTCACACATTCAAACCAATTTGGTTCAGCCAAATCCTTCCCAAATAATTTCCCAACATTCCTCCAATAATTCCTGAAGCTTTATTATTTTCATAAATCAAACATCAAAAGTATTTAGTGCAAACTTAAGAAGGGTGCCTGAAGAAGAGGTAATGTTCCTGAATGAGCGTCTTTATTTTACTTATTTCTCCACCTCATTAAATTTTTATTTATCCAAGATGATATAATAAACTAAATATGTTCCATATATTGTTATTTTTTTCATAATAATTTCATGACCTAAAACCATCTCCAATTTCATCAAATGGGTCATGAAATCATCATTCATGTGTAAGACGGACTACCGACACGCGAACCGATGTAGTTTGTTTTTTCATTTCCACCTATCAAGGTTGGGTATGATGATGGATATAAAGAACATATATGATATTTATAACATATTTATACCTATTGGGTCATTATATCATATATATATATATATTTATATTTATATTTATTTATTTACATTCCATTCTATAGTAGATATAGTAACGTCGCTCATGTGTGCGGCGGACTACTGCCTCACAAAGCGATGTGATTCATATTTCACTAACTCTTCACATGCAAGGTGATAAATATAAATATAATGATTATATATGATATAAATGAAATAATTGTTATATTAATGAAATATTTTTCATTCTATAAATATAATATATATCATTTTGTTTCTTACCTTTTCACTCATGTAAATATGATAACACCATTTGTGTACATGTGGACTACCGCCTTCACGTAGCGATGTGACAATATTTTCATCACCGCACCACATGGATTGCATATATAAGTAAAAAATGGTATATATTATATAATTATTTATATTTAAAGGTAATATATTGGTTACTTCATTTCCTTAATGATAAATGGGAAATGGAAATGTTAATCACATGTACGTATGGCATATCGTCTCCATGATCACAATGTACTTCATTTACATTAATTTAATTAATGATTGATTTTAAAATTATAATTAATATATAAATATGATAATTATTTCATTATTATTATTACTGAGATGATTAAACTCTATAATGTGTGCAATTATTGGATCTTTAATGAAAAACACGCAAAAGAAAACAAGACAATTTACACCTGAAACAATGAAAATGATGGAAACATATTAATGTGAGGGTAATAAGATATTATAAAAGGATAATATATGATATTATAAATATTAATATGTTTCTGGAATATTTTAATATAATTTTTAAAATCACTATATAGGAGATTAATTCACATTCAACCAACAGTAATAATAAGGTAAGGGATTTCATCTCAATTTACATTTCATTGAGAATTATTTGTTATTATGCACTAATTAACTTTTATGTGGTGTATAGACTGCCCCTTTGACATGTAATATCATGAATAATTAATTATTAATGGTATTTTATGTTTTTATTTTAATTGTTTCATCTAATATTATTTGAATTAAAAGTTACCAAGTGGTAAATCATTTCATACCTTAATTTCTTTTCATTGGGATATATTACTTCTTCATTGTATTTGATATTATAAGATTATTTATATAATGAATTATGATTATCATATGTTTTATTTAATCTTATTTTATGTAGGTTTAAATTTTATATGCATAATCGATTCATTTATTAATTCTCATTTCAATGTTATAATCTTTATAAGGGTTTATTTCACAATCTCATTCTAATCGAGACTGTTTGTTCTTAAATTTCAGTTGAAGGAAATTATTTTATCCTTGTATAATAAAACCTTATAATTTTCTTCTCTTACCATTATTAATGATATTTTTTATATAATAGTTCCATTTTTACACTCTTTTTTACTTAAAATGTTTTAGAAAATAATTTTAATAAAATTCGACTTCATTTCTCTCTTCAATCAGAAATCTATTTTTTTCCAAGACTATGTTTTCTAAAAATATGTTCAAAAATGTTTTAAGCTTTTAGAAATGATTTTTTAAAGTTGATTTCACCCATTTTTAATCTTTAAAAAAATTATAAAATGAATCTTTATGTAATTCTCAAAATAATTCATGTTTTCTTTAATCGAAAAAGTGAAAGGAAACGTTTTTTTTAATTTATGGAATGAATGAAATTTTAGATGTCATGACCACTAAAATGTTTTCGAGATTATTCTATATGTTTAAAAGTTTATTTTCAACGAGAAGTATTTTAAAAAATTTCTAAGAATTTATTTTTTTAATTCATTTTTCAAAAAAAAAAGAATTTTCAAAATGAAAAATATATTTTCCTCAAGAATGTTTCCAAATATCTTTTTATGGTATTTATATCCATAAAAGAAAACAACCCTTATTTTAAATATACTTCATTTGGGATATGTTGTATTGATAACATACTTATTCTTCAACTGGATGGTTTATGATCATTTTGACTAAAGAAATTATTGACATTCAATCCCATGATTCATTTTTATAGTTAATAACTTTCACTTAAAATTTTCACTTTCCTATGATCATTGAACATTAAATTTACCCTAAATATCCATATTATTCATCATATATATTCTTATTTCTTAAACCATATATAATTTTTACATATGTTTTACTATATTGTAACTTTTTTGATATTAGGGAAAATATTGATAAATTCATATCATTTACTCAATACAGATATTTGAGGATAAACATTTTTTTTGAATTAAATCGATTATTAGATAAATGATAAATTCATTTGACATGTAATACGCTTTTTGGGGACCAGTTAATAAAATCCACTCGATGCATCAGTGTCCCCATCAGACGAATCAATTTCCCACAAACCCTTCACATTTGTAACCAAGTAGTTTTGAACTATTTAGAGGATAGTTCTTAATAGTAATTTTCTTATGAAATGTATTAAAACAAATAATATGGGTTTGACCCAGCAAGTTTTAAAACTTCTTGAGGATAGGTCTTAATGGTTAAGGTATCATATTACTAAGAAACATTAAATCCAATAATTAAGAAGTTTCTTAATTCATAATTCATTAATTATTATGTGTGATATTTTTGGTATGTTATAATATAATGAACCAACCTGAATACCCTCTCAAACTTGTACCCAAACCAATATGTCACATACTCGAAAGGAATTCTTAATCCCCAAGGGCTAGAGACTAGTACCCTGGAATCCAACAAAAATCAGAGGGAATGATTTTTACCAACCTAAAGTGACAACAACATTTAATATTTACACATAACATAAAGAAATATTATAAGAGATAGATATATTCCCTAACAGGAAAACAAATAGTTGAAACCAAACAACACAAACATAAAAACATTCTCCAAAAACATGTCTAACCACAAATGACTACAAAATTGGAAAAATAACTACACCATGTGATAACATGGGTAGACTCCCACCATATTACCACTGGATACACATCCCAACTAATGGAAAATATCACCACCTCACTGCAACACCTTGACTTTCCCTTCATCGAAAGACATATCTAGGTCTATGAATTGCTAAAGAGGTATGCAGAGTGTGAGATAATAATCTTAGTAGGGTCTCACCTAGGTGTTCCATATAAATTCTTTTTATAATAAAAAAACATGCTGAACTTTAAATAAAACAAGGTAAAATAATAGTTTAATGGTTTTTATATCAAAAGCATGGAAAACAATTTAATTTCCCCTTTTTACGCATTTCCAAAAAAATCAGGTAAATCAGTTTCAAATAATTTCATATCCAAATATCATATTAGATATATCAATTTAAAATAAATCATGCATCACATATCATATAAAAATCCATGACAGTACAAAAAAATAGTAAAAACTAAAAGTATCCCAAATCAGCCAAGAAGAATAGGTTACATCACTCCAAGGATCAATCTAGTTTAGGATAGCTAGGACAGTCATACATAACATATATAATCATTTATACATCAAGCCACTAGATATATGCATCAAGTCTAGAGGAAAGAGTAACACCCTAGAAAGTGAACCTCTCAATAGGTGTAACAAGTCCCTAGAATAATAGACCTAGTTAGTAGAGGAAATCCCCATGAGCAAACCCCCCCAATAGTGGAAGATACCTATTACTATAACTTCCAACTAAGTTCCCAATGCTTCCCATGTTCTCTATTTTCCAAAGAATTTCATCAAACTATTTCATCATTTCATGCATTAAAAATCCATTTCACAATGCTTTGAAAACCCTTTTCAATTTACAAAATCAGGGAAAAACATCTTTTATATAAAAAACCAGTTCCAAACACACAAATTCAATCAATCATATCATGCAACTTAATTTAATAAAAAAAATTATCAAAAATATGATCAATATAGTTCACCAACATAGGACAGAGACAAAACCACTTACCTTAAAACTTGGTCTCTCACATGCCAAAAAAGGATCCACCAAAAATAGAAAGGAGACAGTGACAATGACAACAGATTCCCTAGACTAAACATAAACATCTTATAAATGATCCAATTTAAAAAGGGTTGTAGGAGAAGAGAAAATGACACATACCTTAAGAATTCACACACTTCATACCAAAACCAACAAAGAAATGGTCCCAAGAACAATATTTCACCACATAACTAGAATGAAACAATAAGAAACATCCCCATAGGTAAATAGATTCGATAACACAACGTAATAGTGCTACTGTGATAAATGAAATGAATAATCAGAAATGATTACTCACTTAAAGAGACAAAATCCAACTGAAATGGTGATAAATTTCCAAGCAAATCAATCCAGATCAAACAGAGACTCTAAAAATTATCAAAGAAGCCTTATAGGTTGAGATCCAAAGGATCTATGGAATAATGAAATAAAATTCATCTAATTTAGGACCCTAAAATCCAACATCATGACATTTACATGGAACATAATCCCTTTACATGTCTTGTAATCCTTGGGGATCATATATGATGAAAAACCCATCCCCTTTTTATTAAAAATTCATTTTTTATTATTATATGGAATGTAATATTTACATGGAATGTACTTACTTCATGTTGTGAACTAGATTCATGAAATATACCCTATAGAACATACATGGAATTTAATCCCATTACATGGTGTGTATTTCTCCTACAAATTATGAAAATTGTATATTCTTACATGAAAACCCGAAACCAACTTAATCATTCTCTAAACTTGGGGAGAATTATGTATATTTATTACACTTTTATACTCATATTCCATTAATTCAAACAAAAATCCATCTCCAATGTTTATATAATTTTCCCAAATAAATGATATTCATCCTCGGGAGTCCCAATACACACCCAATTCAACAGTAAACAAACAAGGAGAAGGAAAATAACTGAATGTGGGTAACATAATGTTACATATAATCTATAGATTCATTTATTTCTCATGTTATTGAATAAAAGGAATGTATTTTCAGTCATTTACCTTATAGTATTGAGTACTATATATATGTTAATGCAGTAAAGTTATTTAAATGGAATGTGTGTTCAGTTATTTATCGTGAGATATTGATTATGCTTATTGATTCATGAATGATTATATTATACTTAACCCTTAATGATCATTTGATCTCACAATTATTTTGTTTCCTTTCATAAGGATTCCACAAAGAGTACTATGTTTTATATGAAAAGATATTCTAGATGGAATAATGTTATTTTTGAAAGGGAAAAATTATGTTGTAATTTGTGTATTCAAATGTAATTCAAGAATCAGGTATGTATCTTGTTTTCCAATACTACTAAACTAGTTAGTACTTCGAGATGTAATTACTTGTATATTATGACAACATAATAAAGTATGGTACTGACTCCAAGATTATGGTATTGGGGTCATGGAAAATACCTTTTCAATATATGTATTATTGAGTTAGGTCTAAGGAACCCATTATATCTACCTCAGTGGATCTTATTACCTATATTTTATGTTTCTACTTTAATTCAATCTATGGAGATTTACTTTAATTCTAGTCTTAAATAACTATAATACCGCTATCTTTTATCCATATGTTATCAATCATATTTTACTTGTAAATTTATGATACTCCCACTAACCTCTTATAGACATATGGAAAAAAGTCATTCCAAATGAATATTTTATGATCATATTTCTTACTTCAATACTAAACTATATTATAGTAACTTTCACCCCTTAAGGTCATAATATGGTTTCACCAACCCTTTTTGGTTGTGTCATATAGATTCATTCCATGATTTTTGGTCTTGAAATCCAATTCCCAATATAATGATCATATGAAGTAGCTATGACAAGTATAAATCATTAATGTATTTAGGCATATTTAATGACTTTGTGTTATCAGTCAAGTCTTATTGGTACCACTCTTGTCCCATATTGGTATAGTTTCACTTGAATACCCACTTTAGTATTAAAAATAATAATCCCTTGTACCTTGATACATGGAATACATTATTGAATTTTAATTGAGATTTTCAATTTTATCTTGTTGTAATTTATAACTTACTTTTAGGATTTATTAATCTTAGTGAATAATGTATCACCGATGGTCGTGAATATAAAACAACTAGTATATATTGATTCTTCTTACATAGTATGTATCTATAAAATATTCCCTTCCAAATATTTATTATGGAAATTATTCCTATGTCAACTATTTATGAACCTTTATTATTAACTAAATCCAAGTCAATCTTTCTCCCACTATCTCAAATAGAGATGTGCACCATTTTGTTGAAATAAAGTCTATAACTTGACTATAATTATTCTATCATATGTATTTAAATAATATCCTAGGAAACTTTAGGATAATTATTGCACATGCACTTTATTTTTTTCTTGATGTGATTTTTTTAAAACCTGAAAAACTCATTGAATCTAAATGCATGTTCTTATGAATGTATGTTATAATATAACTCATATGGTATACCTTTTTCATTACAGATGGTATATGGTTATGGTATAATGAAATTATTTGAAAAAAATAATGTATCCAAAAATAATGTATGTTTTTATAATTCTTAGATGTAACAATGTTGATACTCCTTGTACATATATCATGACTCTTATGCATATAATGAAATGTGTTTTTTGGAATTTTTTCATGCTAAATTTTATATATCAATGTCAACATGTAATAATCATCTTTGATCCTCCTTATTAACATCATAACTTTAACGTGAAAAAATGTAATACATATTTATTAATAACTTCACACTATATTATTATGATTGACGGATGCTTGTTCAAGGTATTCTCTGGTACATGGGCCTGAAGCTATTCATATCTTCTAATTATTCATATAACGACCCAAACATTTATAAAGAAGATTCTCTTTATGGATGAATTAAAAGTATTATTATGTATTATGGTTATAGAAAACACATGAAATTCCTTGGTTTCTTTATATCCTTTCATATTTAAAATACTATTAAGTATCATTTCCATTAATAATATAGTCATTGATTAGTGATCATATGATTAGTATAAATATAAGGTTTTGAAAAATCCAATTGACATAGAAAAAAGAAGTGATGGCCTCAACTAGTAGGATTGTTCCCTACAAAGCCCATTTATCAGAGCTTATGAGAGGGAGAGAATCACTTGTCTTTTCCCTTCACCAAGCCCAAGTTGATATCCAATAACTTAAGTATAAGTGAAACTGTTTATATGATAAGTTTAAGCTCATCGATATCATGATCCAAACCATGTAGGTTAAACCACCCAATAAAAGTCTCATAATCACACACCTTACTCTTAGGGAGTTTTCTAGTATATTAAATGGTTATGTATAAAGACCCAAATAACATGAATATGTATATTTTATATAATAATAAATATATTTTCATATTATTATTATTACTTTGTAGATGATTTGATTTTGATACAATAAAACAAAAATTATATTTTTGGGTAATATTAAAATTTAATTAAGGCATTTATGAATTAATGGATTTTTGAAATAGATAATATATAATTAAAATATTATTTTTAAATATTATTTATTAAATATAAATGATCATTTAATTTTTATGAAGTCAAATGAAATTTTTTTAAGGGTTTGAAAAAACTGATATTGTCAAAAAACACAGAGTTTCTCAATAAATATCCATTATAATTTTAAAATTGAAAAATCAAATATTTATAAAATTATTTGGATAAAATAAATATTAGTTTTCAAATCATAACATATAAATTACCCAATGATTAATTTTTCATGATTTTCTGAGATAGTTTAATTTTCGAGTAAAAATTAAATACATTATAAATATACAATGTGTATTATGACATCATAATGACCCAAAAACTATATAATGAATAATATAAAGGGTATAAAAGACCAATTATATTTTTTCCATTTAAAATAATTTTATTTTAAGTTTATCTTATTAATTTTTTAAATCCTTTATGAATCCTTGAAAACCTATATTATATTTCAAGGTTTTAAAATCATTTAATTATAAACATGACTCACTTTCGCATCATCATGGGTATTATTATAATAATTTCATCCCTTATCCTTATAAAATAATGAAAAAATACCTATTTTGTATAAAACATGGGAAAACCCATGTTAAGGTTTGTGGTTTTGATTACTTTATTATATAGAGTCCAATACTAAATTTTGAGAAATAATAAGAATACCCCTCTCTTTTCCTATATAAACCAACCCAAGATCCTATTTATCTCCACTAAAAAACCTTAGAGAACATCCTTACTCATCCCTACCCTATATAGAGTCCTCCTAAGGTTCCCCAAAGATCTTGTTGGTCAAAGTAGAGTAATCAAGAGGGGGTGAATTGAGTATCTATAAAATTCTCTGTTGGAAAAGTATTCTTAAAAAGTTCCCCAATAAAATAAATACATCCCAGTTAATCAAAGTAATAAGTTTATGAATGTTTGACTATTTAAATAACTTCTCAAAATAATGATTAATTCTCATTAATATTAATATCATTTATTAACATTACTTTTGAAGTTATTCTAATAAGGTAATACAATTATAAATTCTTTCCAAGATTAACTATAAAAGTAAATTTAGTGATTTCTTAATTATGTATTAAAATAGATAAAACTAAATTAATCAACATAGCAGATATAAAACAAGTTATTCAGTCTCAAGACAATACATAATCCACTCCACTTGGTGATCACCTGCCACCAATTAGTTTATATAAATAAACATGATCCACACCCTGGATCGAGGTAAACAATAGTTCACAGAAATGTCCAGGTCACACGACCTCTTCCATAGTTCTTCGTGGGTATAAACTAACAGGTAATATAGGGAACCCTTCCATACTTATCCATGAGAGTAAACAAGTGTAAAAGGATGTGAGAGGAAGGATATCTTATATCCTCAAATTTAATACAGGAGACATTGTGTGTTTTTATACAGACAAACACACACACTACTCGAAAGCTAAGAACAATACACAATAGATAAAAAATGGTGCGATAAGGTAAGAAGTTCTCTGAGTGATATTATATTCAGCTCTAGACTTCTAGGATGAAGCAATAGTCAGAATTGAGTCCTCTTGCAAGAAACAGAGTATCGCAAGTATGGTGCTCTGGTTTCTAGTTAGATATGGCTCGTGGTCTTCATGGAGTTGGTATTGCAAAGATGTTATTGAATCTGATATACGGTATCTAATATTTTTTTATTTGATAATGATTTATGTGTTCTTTAGATATATTGAGTTGCATGTGTCTGTTCTATTATCAAGAATTCACGCTCTTTTTTTGTTCTCGCGCTCTACTTGTTTCAAGGCCACACTTATATTTTTATTCTTGGAGTGCATGTTTTGGAGTCAATAGGATGCACGTATTCTGCACCTCGTACTTCATACTATCAAGTAACATGTCTATAAATAAATATTAATTATGTTAGTGCATTTAAAAGACTCAAATAGGACTGTTAGATATTAAATTGAAAAGCTACCAAACAGATTAAAGAATAGTGTCACAGTCTGTCTGGAAAGGGTGTCTCCATGAAACAGTGTCTCCATGAAATGATGTCTCCATGAAATGGTGTATCCTTCTTTTAATTTTAGCGTTGAGACAATTATGATGGCATAGTTTTATAAAGATCAGGAACTGGATGCACAGATGCGGTGTTAGGATCACGGTGTCTGATCCTTTTCCAAACTTCAAATGGTGTCTCAGCACAGAATCAGTGTCACGGACTTAAATAGGTCTAAAACTAGTTTTGGTGTCTAGTCATGGTATCTAGTCATTTTGCCTGGGTCACAGTGTCTGGGTCATGGTTTCTGGGTCCTTTTCCAGAAAAACATAACCAGTGGTAGACTCACGGTTTCTCAAACGTAGCCAAATATATGTATACAGACTTAAAGAGTGATATTCATAGAATGGATTAGACTTAATCATTTATCAAGGAACTCCATTATAACAAAAATTAAAAATATTCTACAATAATCAAAGATATCACTCAAGATCTTGGATAGGTTTATTTAAATAATAAAGAAACCAATCATTTGTACACATGATTTGAGACAGATTGAATAGGATTAACAAGCTTTATAGAATGTATAAGATTTGTGATCATCAAAACATGATTAACACACGAGAAGTCCAACAATATCCCCCTTTTTTATGATCACAAATCATATGAGTAAGATATCATGTATTAGTGAATGTGTCTCTCCCTTAGTGTGCATGTCTCTCCAACTTTTGGGATTATCAAAAAGATTAAAAAAGTAAATAAAAGAATAGATAAGAAGAGTTCACAAGGCATTATATGGATAAAAAGGTGTCATTAAAAATAGTAAGCAAAAAAATAAAACAAGTATCCCTATAAAAATTTAGTATTCAATTTTCTTCAGCACCAGTTGTCTTCTATTTTCCCTTGGAAGCAGCATCAAGAGAAGCCACAGGATCATAAGTATAAGTGGAAAAGGGAAGTGAACCAACTGACAGAGAAGGTACAGGGATTCCTTCAGAGACAAGGGCAAGGTAGGTGTAGTGGAAGACCGAGGCAATTGTTGGTAAAGGATAACAGGACTGATCTAACTCAGAGCATGACCAATAGACATTGAAAATGAAGCAAGGGCAGAGGATGAGAAGGGAGGAAAACCAGGTCTCAAGGGTGTAGCTTTAGGATCCATAACAGCAGTGCTCTGGACATGAAAATAAGGCCTCAAAAGTTTGATGAAGTCAGCAATAATCTCACCACCATACCGCATCTCTTTCTCAAATTCATCCTTGTTCTCCATGAACTTTTCCAACAAGGGAATGAAATCTTTAATCTTTTGAACTTGAGTTTTGAAAGTTTGAGTGATAGGAGGGATTTTTAGATTCTCTACAAGGTACTTGAAATGGTTTGTCATATCATGCTTAGAAAAGATCATATTGAAGTACAAGTCCACCTTATTAGTAATTTCCTATTGAGCATCATTGGAAATCATAGAATAAATTCTCACCAAATCAAGAAATTTGTCACTGTTCTTGACAACCATAGATAGAGACTCTTTGTCAAATCCACTGAGCACAGACTGAAGTTCTTCTTTAACTATTGTTCTGAGCAGATCATTGTCCAAGGAAGGTTGAGATGATTTTCCAGAGGCACTAGAAGCTGTAACAGCTAAATTAAGAGACTTTAGTTGATTCAGAACATTCTTTAGACATCCCTTATACTCATCAGTCAACTTGTTAAGAACAATAACAAGCTCACACATCTCTTAAACTATTTGATTGTTTCTTTATACTACCTTCTCAGCTAAGGAAGTGAGGTTAGGTTGAATCAAGGAGGATAATTCCTGTGGAATCTAACCACTAACATCCTTAACAAGATGAGCAATAGGATCTGGTCTTGAGTTCATCACTCTCTGCATTTCTTCAACCATACCTCTAAGATAATTCACTTCATCACTGAGCTATTTTTTTTAAATAATAACTTTTTGAATTTCATGAAGCATATTTGGCTGAATCTGTCAAATAATATTCTCTAACAATATGACAGCATCTCTTTCACTCAAATTTGTCACAGGAGCAGGTTGAGTATTGATGACCTTTTCAACCCCAGCCAATATTTAGCTCCAAATGCTTTCAAATCATCCTTACTCACCAAGTTGGAAGGTTCCTATGAAGGTTCAGGGATAGAAGCTAAGACATGCTCAGGTTCCTTTGTAGTTATAACATCAAGAGTATATACCAGTTTCAATTGAAACACAATATAAAGATCTATACCTTTAATTGTGGCTTCATGGGAGTCATTCACATAAAAATAGCTAGGGAATTTATACCGTGTATCCACCGAGATTGAATCAACCGGATTTGGAACTTCAACACTTTCTAGATTCGGGTGTTGCTCCCCCAAAACATGTGCATCTTTCTCAAGACAAATAGATTTAGATCCTTGATCTAATTCCAAAATATCATCCCCAATAGCCTCACCCATTTCCTTTATAGCTAATTGAAAGGCTTTCTCCATTCCATCTTCAGCAGATGGGATAATTTCACTAATAGCTCGTTCCTTCAAATAACCCTCATTAGCAGCTCCTTTCTCAAGAGAAATATCTTCATCTAAACATTCTTCCAGAGCAACCTTTTTTCCTTTAAACAACAAAAGATTCTTCTTTAGAGGCAGGTTCTTTTAGGTCAATAATATCATCAGGGACAGGTACTTCCTTCTCAATTAAGACTTGAGGAGTAGGTTCATTGTCTTCCTCATCCAGGACAGTTTTCCCTATAGGTAAAACAACCTCTTCTTCTTCTTCTTCCTCTTTTTAATAGTCAATAATTTCATCTAGTTCAAAATTAGGATCAAGAATTTCCTTAGGTCTTGAGCAGTGCTTAACCAAGTTGAATTTTTCATAGACCCTATCATTATCTTCCACCCATGCTTTTCTCTATGGATTCCAACTGGTTTTCATTCTTTTCACTGTATCTTTTAAAATAAAAAATTTATAGTCCTTAATGACTTTTTCATTTGGTCCAAAAAACCCTTTTTCATGAATAAAAGCTGAGGTTAACCTTGAGTAGAATAGGTAGGTTGAATTAGAGGTTGTCTTTATCAACTCACACATATGTAGGATAACATACTTTCATAGGTTCATATTGTATGCATTCTTCATAAGATGTGTCAAAAATACATCATAATACTTAAGTGTATCAAAATCAGCTTTTCTAGGGATAATATGATTCTGGAAAAACTTAAACAAAATCCTGGTTACCCCATCTATCTTAGCATCAATAGCTCTTCTCTTTGTTACATTTCCATTTAAGCTTATCAAAGCTTCTTCCAAAACAAAGTTCTCACTTGGAGGTGGAGGACCACTTTGGTAGTCCTCAAAAATACCCTCATGAGGTATCCTTAGGCATGTGTCCCATAAACTTGAAGAAAAGGTACATCTTTTACCATTGATCCAGCTTCTCAGAACAAAACCATCTTCTGTATGAAAATAAAATTGAACGAACTGATAAAACTATGTAACTAGCTTCTGGTATATTGGCCTATCCTCCTTTGTAAACCAATCCAGCCACCATTTATCTTTTATTAATTTCAATATTAAATACTTACTTGATAGTAGCCACTTAAGGAAAATTTCCTTTTCAGGTACCATTGTTCAGTTCACTAGGTTCGGATTCAACGGACCTTCAAGTGCTAACCTCGGCACTATTTTTATCTTCTTCTTCGAACTGTGCTTCTCAGGGGCTGATATGGACAGACGTTTCATTATAGGCATTCAACAAAGGTTCAAGAGAGAGAAAGGTTGAAAGAGGGGTTACAGTTTGAAAAAAGAGAGCTCGGGTGAAGAAAGGAGTGAAACCTATTTCATTTTTTATCATTTATGTATATCAAGAATCACAAAATCAAAATCACATTAAAGTAAAAGAATAAAATAATTATTTACTTCTATATGGGTTATAATATGTAAATAAAAAAATAAAGTGTCTTTATGGTGAGACTGTGATAGAATTTTATGGTGAGACTGGAAGTGACATTCACGGTGAGATCGTAATCAGGTTTTTGTGGTGAGACAGTAACTATGTGATTTCTAAACTGTATTACCATATTGTTTGAGATATTAAGTTCCAGACAGTAACTGAGAGATAGTAACTGTGATACCATAAACATGAAACAACAACTTTTAAGACAGTAAAACTATATAACTGTTAAAGTTAGACAGTAATCTTGTGACAGTGAATTGTGAAACCATAAACTATGAAACAGTACACTTACTAATTAAGATTTATAATTCCCAACTCATGTATTATGTAATATATTCTTTCATAATTTAATGGTTTGGTAAATATATCAGCGAGATGATATTCAGTCCCAATGAATTCCAAAGTGATATCACCTTTTTGAAAATGATCTCTCAAAAAGTGATGCCTTACATCAATATGTTTTTTCCTAGAGTGTGAAACCTAATTTTTTGAGATGTTAATAGCACTTGTATTGTCACAATTTATAGGTACATGCCTGAATTGATATCCATAATCTAGTAATGTGTGTTTCATCCACAAAATTTTGGCACAAAAACTACCAGCAACTGTGTATTCAACTTCTGCAGTAGATAATGAAACATAGTTTTGTTTCTTACTACGCCATGACACTAGTGACTTTTTTAAAAAGTGACATGTTCCAGAGGTGCTTTTTCTATCTAACTTACAACCATCAAAGTTAGCATCAGAATAACTAACTAACTCAAATGATTGTCCTCTGGGATAGAACAGTCCTAGATTGGGTGTACGCTTGAGGTATTTGAAAATTCTCTTAATAGCATTTAAATGAGATTCCTTAGGGTTTTCATGAAAATGTGCACACATACATACACTAAACATAATGTCAGGTCAACTAGCAGTTAAGTAGAGTATGCTTCCAATCATTCCTCTATAAGTGGTTTAATCAACTGATTTTCCATCTTCATCAAGATCCAACTTAAAAGTAGTACTCATTGGAGTTTCACTACTTTTAGTGATATCCAGTCCAAATCATTTTATAATATCTCTAATATATTTTATTTGATTTAAAATAACACCATAATTATTTTCAAAGATTTGAAATCCAAGAAAGAATTTCAGTTCACCCATTAAACTCATTTCAAATTCATTTTTCATCATTTTAAAAAATTTGATACATAAATAATTTCTTGAAGATCCAAATATAATGTCATCTACATAAATTTTAACTAATAGAACTTCATTTGAAAATCATTTTATAAAAATGGTTGGTTCAGCTATTCCTTTTTTTAAACCTTTTGAAATAAGAAAAGTACTTAATCTATCATACCAAGCTCTTGGAGATTGTTTTAAACTGTATAAATCTGTTGATAATTTAAAAAAAAAATTGGAAAATGAGGATTTTTAAAACTAGGGGCTTCTCAACAAAGACATCCTCGGCTATATACCCATTTATGATTTCACTCTTAACATCCATTTGATATAGTTTTAAATTAATATGTGCAACATAAGAAAGCATAATTCTGATGGATTCAAGTCTAGCCACCACTGCAAAGGTCTCTTCATAGTCAATTCCTTCTTCTTGACTATAGCCTTATTATAACAATCTATCCTTGTTTCTAAATATATTACCAGCTTCATATACCTTATTTCTAAACACCCACTTAGTTTCTATGTTAAATGTGTCTTTAGGTCTATCAACAAGTTTCCAAACATTGTTCCTTTCAAACTGATTAAGCTCTTCTTGCATATCTATCACCCAAAATTCATCATTGAGAGCATCATTAATGTTTTTAGGTTCAAGTTATTACAATAAGACTTTATGTTCAACCTGATTTCTAAGAGAATCTCTAGTTTGAGTTACTATATCTAAATCTCCTACAAGAGAATCTAAGGGATGGTTCTTAAGAGTTCTAACATCTCTACAAAAAGATAGACTAGTGATTCTAGTTTCTTTAATAGGTTGGAGTTCATTTTTACTTGAATCTAAAGAATTTATAGAACTGAAAGTTTTCAAAAATTTCATTACAAGATGGTTAGAGGATTTTGAATTAATTTTCAGATTTGATACATCATCCTCCAAGTTCTCTAGAGAGTTCTTAGGCTCATGTGGATCTGTTTTCTCAAATTATACATGGATATATTCTTCCACACATTTAGTTATTTTTTTAAACATTCTGTAGGCTTTACTAGAGATTTAATGTCCTAGAAATATTCCTTCATCACTATTGGATGTGAATTTTTTAAGATTGTCCTAAGTATTAAGGATATAGACTTTGCAACCAAAAACTTTGATGTAGCTAAATTTGGGTTTTCAATTGTTCTATAACTCATATGGAGTTATTTTAAGAATGTGTATAATCAATATTCTATTGATAATATAGCATGTTGTATTTACAGCTTCATCCCAAAATGAAATAGGTAAGTCGTATTCACTGAGCATGGTTCAAGCAATTTCTTACAAGGTTATATTTCTTCTTTTTACAACTCCATTTTATTGAGGTGTTCTAGGGGCAGATAAATTATGACTATATCTAAATTGTGAGCAAAATGATTCAAACTATTGATTTTTAAACTCACAACCATGATCAATTCATAAGGATTTACTTATAATTCCACTAAGATTTTTTATAGTTTTGGAATATTTGGTAAAAAGAGAGAAGGATTCACTTTTATGAGCCAAAAAGAAAGTCCAAGTATATCTAGAAATGTCATCTACAAGAACATAAACATAGTGCTTCCAATTTAAACTAGAAACTCTAGATGGTCCAAAAAAATCCATGTGAACAAATTCAAGAGATTGAGAAGTTGAAACATCTTTCTTTGTTTTGAAGGAAATTTTGTGTTGCTTTCCCTTTTGATAAGGATTACACACTTTATCATTTGGAAACTCATGTTTGAGTAGGTCTTTGATTAAGCTTTTTCTAGTTAACTTTGTAAGGGAGTGAATATTACAGTTTCCTAGTATCCTATGCCAAAGCCAAGACTCTTCGTGAAATACACTTAAACATGAAGCATTTTGAGAAACTAAAGAATCTAAGTTAATACAGTATACATTTTTATTTCTTAATGCAGAAAATACTAGTTCATTTTTAGAATTGAAAACATTTAAAGGATCATTTTAAAATTTAACATGAAATCAATCATCACATAGTTGTAAAATACTAAGAATATTATATTTCAATTCATCAAAAAAAAGTAATTTGTAAATTAAAACTGAGTTTGAGTTACCGATTTGTCCAAGGCCAATGATATTTCCTTTGGAATTGTCACCAAAGGTGACATGTCCACCATCAATTTTTATTAAATTCTTGAAGCATGAATAGTCTCTTGTCATGTCTCTTGAATATCCACTGTCCAAGTACCATAAGATTTTACAGGAGATCATTAAGCAGATTTATTATAAAATAGTAAAATAAAAATAGATTTTGGTACACATATTTGTTTGGGTCTATTAATATTAGTGACTAGAGCTTTAGGAACCCTCATCTGTCACATAGGTTTCCTATAAGCATTTTGTAAAGTTCTTGAAAAAGAAACACTATTTGTTCCAGAAAATATTGAAATAGTAGAGAGTTTATCATATCTTGAACTAGATGAATGTTTCCCAGAATTAGGAGTAAAGTCATATGTCCTAGACTAAGGAACAAAATGAGTACCTCGAAAATTTCTTTTACCAGGTTGATAGCCAATACCAATGGTATATTTAAGAGCAATCTGTTTACCTAGAATTTGTACCAAAGTATCTTTACCATTAGTAAAACCTTCAAGATCCTTTTTTAATTGCTCGTTAGATAGCTTTAGTTCATTGTTTTCTTTGAGTAATTGAGCATTATTTTCTCTTTCTACAGTAAATTTTGTTTTAATAATTGAGGAAAGAGCATGTTGTTTCTTTATTGATTTGTATTTATCTTTTATTTCATTACGTTTCAGTTAAATAATATTACAGTACTCAAACATTTCTTCATTAGACATATTTTTAGAGTCACTTTCAACTCCAAAATAATAGTAATCATGTACATGATATTCCAGTGTTACCTCAAATGTTTTTTATATAAAACACATATTGGATTTGTTAGCCTTCTCATCGTGTGAATATTCTAAGTCACTTGAACTATCATCTGAATCACTTCATGTTGCTTTTATTACCTTTTTAAACTTTCTATCTTTGTCCTCATATATCTTTTTGTACTTGATCTTAGGACAGTTAGCCTTTATATATCCCTTTCTATTACATTCATAGCATACTATCTCATCAGAATTGTCATTTATTTTCCAATCTTTCTTCCAATATCATTTTTTATCATATCTTCTCTTAAAGTTAGGTTTTATGAAAAAATTATTCTTCTTTTAAAATCTCTCAAACCTTCTGGATAATTGAGACATATCCTCATCACTGTCAGGTGATGATTGTTCACTACTAGAGATTTCTATAAAGACTTTCATTTCCTATTTCTCTTTTTGTTTAAAAGTGGTGGTCTTAAATGCAATAGATTTTCTTTTAGGTTCATCCTACTCTTCCTTATTGACTTTCAACTATTATTCATACATCATTAGTTTCCTAATAAGTTCTTTTACAGGTAACTTGCTGATGTCGCGTGATTCTCTAATAGAGATAGAAGTTCCTCTCCATCTGTCAGTCAGACATCTAAGAATACTCATAATCTATTATTTGGTAGTGACTTCTCTTCCAAGAGAAATCATTGTGTTGAAAATTTAATTGAATCTAAGATACATGTCAGAAATAGTCTCATCATGTTTCATTTTAAATTTATTATATTTAATAGTATAATTATTAAGTCTCATTTCTTTCACACTAGAAGTTCCTTCATGTGAAATAGAAAAAGTATCCCAGATTTCATGGGAATTTTTACATGCATAAATTTTATTAAATTCCTTATAAACTAAAGAGAAATACAATGAATTCTTGTCTTTGAAATTTTTATTGTAGGAAGTCTATATTGGGTCATCCCAAGTGATTATATATGTAGCAGGAATATTATACTCATCTATAATTGAAGAAAAAATTTCAAAACTCATAATTTCTCAATGCATTTTCATTTTAATTTTCCATTGGGCATAATTGGTTCCATTAAAGAGAAGTGGTGTGTAGTTGCATCACATTCTAGTCTATTATCCATAATAATAAAGAAATACTTTTAAAGAGATAGAAATTTATAATTAACAGAAATTTACAGATCTTTAAAGTATAACCAAAATCATAGTTGAATAGGGTCAAAAACATAGTCTTAATAATAATAACAAAAAACCTCTGATACCAAATGTTGGTAATAGTACTGTACTCAAGAGGGAGTGAATTGAGTATCTATAAAAAATTCTCTTTGAAAATTATTCTTAAAAAGTTCCCCAACAAAAAAAAAACAGCTCAGTTAATCAAAGTAATATGTTTATGAAAGTTTGACTGTTTAAATAACTTCTCAAAAGATTGATTAATTCTCATTAATCTTAATATCAGCTATTAACATAAATTTTGAAGTTATTCTAATAAAGCAAGGCAATTATAAATTCTTTCCAAGATTAAATATCATAGTAAATTTAGTGATTTCTTAATTATATATTAAAACATATAAAACTAAATTAATCAACACAACGGATATAAAACAAGTGGTTTAGTCTCAAGACGATACCTAATCCACTCCACTTGGTGATCACTAGCCACAAAGCAGTTTATATAAATAAACTTGATCCGCACCCTGGATCGGGGTAAAAAACAGTGTTCAGGACTGTCCAAGTCACACGACCTCTTCCACAATCCTTCATGGGTATAGAATAATAGGTCATATAGGGGCCTCTTCCACACTTATCCATGGGAGTAAACAAGTGTAAAAGGATCTGAGAGGAAGTATATCTTGTATCCTCTAATTTAATATAGGAGACAGTGTGTGTTTTTATAAAAACACACACACTACTCAAAAGCTAATAACAATACACAATAGAGAAAAAATGATGAGATAAGGTTAGAATTTCTATGAGTAATAGTCTATATATCTCTGAACTTCTAGGATGAAGCAGATGTCATAATCGAGTCATCTTGCGAGAAAAAGAGTATCGTAAGTCTGATGCTCTGGTTTCCAGTTAGATCTGGCTTGTGGTCTTCATGAAGTTAGTATTGAAAATATGTTCTTGACTCTGATCTATGGTATCTAAGATTTTTTGGATTATATAATTCTTGATTTTTTATTCATATGTGTTGAGTTTCATGTGTCGGTTCTATTCTCAAGAATGCTCGTGCTTTTTTTGTTCTTGTGATTTACTTGTTTCTGGGACACACTTCTATTTTTATTCTTGGACTAAAAGTGTTGGATCTGTCAGGATGCATGTATTATGAACCTATAACCTCTTACTATCAGGTGACATGTCTACAAAGAAATATTAATTATGTCCGTTATTTTAAAAGACTCAAATATGACCATTAGAGATTAAATTAAAAAACAACAAATAGATTAAAGAACAGTGTCACATTCTATCTGGAAATGGTGTCTATATGAAATGGTATCTCCTTCTTTTCCTTTTAGTGGTGAGATAGTTATGATGGAATAGTTTTATAGAGATCAGAAACTAGTAGCACAGATGCAGTGTTAGGATCACGGTGTCTGGTCCTTAGCCAAACTTCAAACGGTGTCTCAACACGGAATCGTGTGTCACAAACATAAAAAGATCTGAAACTGGTTTTGGTGTCTAGTCACAGTGTCTAGTCATGGTGTCTAGGTCACGATGTTTGGGTTAGGGTGTCTAGTTCACTGTGTCTGGGTCACGGTGTCTGGATAACGGTGTCTGGGTCCTTTTCCAGAAAAACATAACCGGTGGCAGACTCATGGTTTCTCAGGTTTAGCCAAATATCTATGTACAGAATTAAATAGTGATATTCATATAATGTATTAGACTTAATCTTTTATCAATTAAATCTATTATAAAAAATATATAAATATTTTACAATAATAAAACATAGCACTAAAGATCTTGGATAGGTTTATTTAAAACATAAAGAAACCAATCATTTGTACACATGATTTGAGACAAATTAAATAGGATTAACAAGCTTTATAGAATGTATAGAATTTTTTATAATTAAAACATGATTAACACATGAGGAGTCCAATAGATCTCAATAATATCCTCCCATTATTTTTAAATTACCCTATCAAGCTAAGGGATCCTCTTTGTATCCTCTTTATTAAAGTATCTTCATTAGCTTATATCTTTCATCTTCATTTCCTAATGTTGGGATATTTTATTCCATATCCAACTTAATTTAAATTTTATTTCTAAATTATTATAGACCCCATTAACTCTCATAAATACCTCCCATGAAAATTCATACCCCTCGTTATGTTGTTGAAATTTCACCGCAATTTACCATGCCAAACAATTATGTAGTGAATACCCATACCCATTTCCTATCAAGGGTGTTCAAATTTATGAAATTATACTTATTTTATTGCGAACATTCATGTATATATTCCACAATCATTTATATTTTAATAAAATTTGATGATAAATTATTTCATTTCGTATGACCTATGTGGCACATTAAGAATGAGAAAGAAATGAAAGTGATAGGTGCGCCCAGAATTATATAGTGCTCTAATACATTGGGTGATGTTTTGGTCTCATGAGAAATAATTTAAGGGATTATTAAGTAAAAATAATCCATCATGATACTTTTTACATCATGATATGTTTTTAGTTATCATTGAACTATGTTTATGATTTAGTGTTTTAAGTTGCTTTTACATTTACCATGTTTTCCTTATGTTATCATGTTATATCATGCATAATTGTTCATGTTTATGATTATCACACCTTGTATATCTCACTAATATGATTATTGTCTAAAATTTAATACTTTTCATGTTATGTCATGTTTATTCCCTTACTAGGATTTATAGCTCACACATTTCTTATGTATGTCCCCAGGTTATCCCAAGCATTTTTAAGTACGAAAATATATTATGAGCACGTTAAGGATGTTTTCTATAAAGATGATGTATTCCTTATTTTAAGTTGTTATATAATGTTCCCAATTAAAAAATAAACTATAATTATCAATATTTTGAGTTGTATTATGTTTACTCTTAGGTAATAAATCATTAATTAATATGTAATAAAGAGAAGGGTTGTCATAGTTGGTATCAAATGAAAAGTTTAGTTATTTTTTGGATTTGGATTAGAAAACTCTATAAAAATACTTAGGGATAAAAATAAGTATAATAAAACAACTATAAATTTTTATAACGTATATATTAAGTGTTTTATCAAGAAGATACATCCCTATCTGGATAATACAAGTGGATGTGGCTCTGGCATAGATGTATATAGTAGTGAAATCAGAAAACACCGCATTGAGATAGACTCGATCGGGAACTGTTGCACAGTAATGGGCCTTACTACACACCTGGTTTGACACTCACTGGGGATATACTTTGGTATATTCACAATATCATTATGAACCATTATTAATATAACAAAAACTCCCATAAGAGTATATGTTAGGAAATATATCATGGATAACATAGATTGATGCCTAAAAATTCATAAGTTAAGGAATATATTTATTTTATAAGTTATCCATTTAATGTCATTGTATTCTATTATAGGTATTTAATAGTTTAAAAATAATCATCCCTGATTTTTCTTTTATTATATCTAATGGCCAAAAATAAGAGTAATTGGGTAAAAAACCAATGTGAAGGGCAATATGATGACTACCAGAATGATATGCCCAACCCGATGGGAGAAGGAATAGAAAATTTTGTAATGATAATTTCTCAGCTAACTTAGGTTATAAATAGAAACCTAAGTCAAGAGGATCCCCCAAATCCCCCTAATAAATAAAAAGATTCAATTAATACCATTATGCGTCAAATTCCTCTGAATTTCAATGGATCATCTGATCCCTTAGTCATGGAACAATGGATCAACTCCACTGAGAAGATATTATCCATCCTTCAATGTTCTGAGAAAGAGAATGTTATACTAGTTGTTTATCATATGGGGGGATAATATTATCAATGGAGTACATTGATCAGTAATATGAAGTGTGAGGAAGAGATTTAAGTGATGGTGTGTAAGGAATTCCAAAAACAAAATTGAAAAATATTTTCCTCACACACTCCAACTAAAAATGGATAGGGGTTTCCTTACCCTTGAGAAAAAAGATTACAAATATATCATGTCGTATGAGGAAAACTTCACAATAATTTCATTATATGCCATCATATGTGTCATTACCCCCGAATTAAAGGTTGAAAACTTCTTTCATGGGCCATAACCTAGTTTACAAAAAGCCCTAGTGATCTGAGACGTTGATAGCTATGTGAAAATTGTTTGATGTTCTGTAAAATTCAAAATAGAGATCTTATAATATCAAGGGTATCATGGAGATAAGAAGTATAAATGGGAGTTTAATTCTGGTGGTTCTATAGAGAAATATAATAGTTATAAGAAGTTTCAACATCCCACTTGTCAAAAGTGTGGAAAGATGCACCTTAGAAATTTTCTAAGAGGGATAAGGAAATGCTTTAGGTGAAGGAATGAATGATGACAAGATAGTGATTATTGATATGAGAACCCCACTAATGTGATAGAGTAAATTAATGATCCAATAAACCCTCAACACATTATTCATTTTAAGTAAATATGAAACTTTTCAAATGAATGCACTAATCCAAGGTTTTTCAGAGACAACCAACAACCTATAAGGAAACAAGGGTGAGTTTTTTCCATCACAGTCATTGGGGTGGATCCCAAAAATTAAGTAGTGATAGGTATGATACTTATTAATTCATTAATATAATAAATATCTTTTGATTATAATTCTACATATTCCCTCATATCATGAAAGTTTAGTAGAACTATTCAAATACCACCACAAATCTTGGAAGAAGAGTTGTCGGTGAAAAAAAATATGCAGAAATTATTTAATCTTCAGTATATAAATCCTCCTCTATCAATATTTTGGGGATGAACTTCCCATAGAACCTTCTGATACTCCCTTTAGTGTAATTTGATGTTATTTTGGTTATGTATTGGCATTCCTTATATAGCAAAAACATAAATTTCCATGGGAAAGAAATCAATCACTGCATCATGAATCCTCCTCCAATTCTGTATAAATGAAAGGAAAAGGATGAATCTTATTTAGCACCAAAATCTCAATCATGGATATTATTTCCCTATGAGAAAGCGTATCTAGCTCAAATGGTTGATTCTAAGGAAAATATCATCTTTGAAGACATCCACTTTGTGAGGTAATACACTAAATTGTTTCCCAAATAATTTACGGGTCTTCCTCCTAGATGAGAGGTTAAATTTTCAATCAAGCATATACCAAGGGAATTTCCATTATCCAAGACTTCATATAGAATGGTTTTTGTGGACCTTGAGAAGCTGAAGAAACAACTGGAAGAGAATCTTTAGAAAGGGTTTATACACCCAAGTTCTTCACCTTAGGGTGAACCAGTCCTCTTCATCATGAAAAATGATGGGTCAATGTACCATTTCATTTATTATCATGATATCAACAAGATCATGATAAATTAAAAGTATCATTTAATATAGATTGATTATTTTTTCAATCTGATGAATAGAGAACAATACTTCTCCAAGGTGGATCTTTGGTTGGGATATTATCAAGTATGGGTAAAGAAGGATGATATCCCCAATACTGATTTATAAAAAAGGTATGGGCACTATGAGTTCATATTAATTACATTTAAACTCACTAATTATCCATGAAATTGATGAATAGAGTCTTTATAGATTACCTCGACAAATTTGTGGTAGTAATTATAGATGATATTCTAATATAATCTAAAAGGAAGTAGGATCATGAGGATAATTTGATCACTGTGCTAAAGACATTAAGAAAGGATAATATTTATGAAAATTAAAGAAAATGTGAGTTATGGTTGAAGGAAGTCTCATTTTTGGGGTATATTATCACACCCAATGTGATATATATAGACCCTTCAAAGATAGAAGGAAGTGAAGGATGACCAAGGCCAACATATTTGATAGATATTCATAGTTTTTTAGGATATTTAGGTACTATCGTTGATTTGTGAGAAAATTATCATGATTTTCAAACCCTCTAACCAAACTAACTCAGAAGGGAGTCATGTTTTTTTGCAACAATTCGTGTGTAGAGGTATTCAAGGGGTTGAAAAAGATTTGTATCACTGCATTATTATGCACACTTCCCTTAAGTGGATAACTTTTAATGGTATTTAGTGATGCTTTAAAGAAGTTATTAGGTTGAGTTTTAATTAAAAATTAAAAAGTGATAGCCTATTCTTCAAGTAAATTGAAGGTTTATAGATAGAACAACCCAATTCATGATCTGGAGATGGTTTTAGTGATCTTTGCATTGAAAATATAGCATCATTATCTCTTTAGGGAGAAGTGTGAAATATATAAAGATCAAAAAATATTCAAGTATATATTCACATTAAAAAAGCTTAATATGTTCCAATGAATATGGTTATAGTTGATCAAGAACTATGAATTCTCAATCCACTACCATTTAGGGAAATCAAATAAAGTGGTAGATGCTTTAAGTAGAAATTATCCTGTAATGTTATCATTGATAATAATTGAGAAGGATCATATCTCCTTATACTTGAAAATTATGGACATGGTAATCATAAAGGATGGAACATAATCAATCATTTCACAAATGATTGCTCAACTGTGCCTTATAGAGAAGATAAAGAATGATCAAAAAGATGGTGTGGGATTCTATAAGAAATTGTAATCTATAAGAAAAGAAAAATCATCAGAGTTTAATGTTAATTAATAAGGAGTTGAGAGATTTGGTTCATTACTATTTGTACCATAAAATACTATGTTAATGAAGGATTTTTTGTATGATGCACATAGTTCAACTTTCTCCACCCATCCCAAAAGTACCAACAAGTATTGAGATCTCTGAGAGCACTATTAGTGGGAAAATATGAAGAAGAAGATTACAAAATATACATCAAGATGCCTTGTATGTTTTCAAGTGAAGTAGTAAAGGAAAAAATACTAGGGGATGATGCAAACATTACACATACATACATGGAAATGGGAAAACATCACCATGGAATTTGTCACTAGTCTTCCAAATACATCAAGAGGAAATAATACTATATGGTTTGTGGTGGATCATATAAAAAATACTTATCACTTTATTTAAATTCAAGATTACTTCTCACTTGATCAACTTGAAAGGATATAAATTATATAAGTGTTGAGGTTTCATGGAACACCACTATCAATTGTATCTGATCGAGACCCAAGATTTACCTATAAGTTCTAAAAGAGTCTCCAACGTACTCTAAATACAAATTTTAACATTAGTATAGCTTATCACCCTCAAACTAATGTCCAATATGAGTATACTATCTATACACTTGAGTAAATATTGAGATCATGCTCAATTGACTTCAAAGAAGGATTTGATTAACATATTCCCCTAGTCAAGTTCTCATATAATAATAGTTTTCACTCAAGCATCCAAATGGATCCATAGGAATCCCTTTATAGGAGTACTTGTATAAGACCTTCATAATGAGGTAAATTTAAGGAACCCAAACTGCTTGATCTTGAATTGGTCAAGGAAATAGTGGAAAAGTTCAAGACCATTCAGCAATACATCAAGGATGCTAAAAGTCAACCAAATATTTATGATAACAATCATTGACAAGACCTAGAGTTTGAGGTTAGATACAATGTATTCCTCTTCATATCTCCATGGAATAAATTCATTGGATTTGGGAATAAGTTAAATCTTAGTCCAAGATACATCGATCTCTTTGAGATCCTTGATCACATTAGAGAGGCGGCTTATCAACTACCAGTCCCACCTAACCTATCTCAAGTACATGATGT
Organism: Viscum album; assembly: GCA_963277665.1. Classification (NCBI taxonomy): domain Eukaryota; kingdom Viridiplantae; phylum Streptophyta; class Magnoliopsida; order Santalales; family Viscaceae; genus Viscum; species Viscum album. The sequence goes on along the minus strand of OY728152.1, from coordinate 1,904,763,782 downwards.
ATTCCATGTATCCCTCTTAAGGAAGTACATACCAAACCTATCACATGTACTCAATTTGGATGTGGTATAGTTGTAGAATTATATTTCCTAAGAGGAGAAACTGGTGAAGATCTTAGATCATAGAGACAAAGTTTTATGGGATAAGTTAATGCACCTAGTCAAAGTGATGTGGAGAAACCACGAGTTTAATGAATCAAGGAGGTAACTAGAGGAGTTGATGAAACAGAGTTACCATTATGCATTTTGGTGTGTGAAATGAAAATTTTGAGGGTGAAATTTCTAAATTGGGGAAGACTGTAATAACCTGAAATTTGATAAATAAAATTCCAATTATGGTTTAATTAAATGTATTATTAAATATTATGGTTATAGAAAACACATGAAATTCCTTAGTTTTACTATATACTATCAAATTTAATATACCATTAAGGAACATTACCATTGATAATATAGTTGTTGAATAGAGATCATATGATTAGTATAAATATAGGATTTTGACAAATCCAATTAACATAGAAAAAGGAAGTGGTAGCCTCAACTAGTAGGATTATACCCTATAAATCCCATTTATTAGAGTTTTAGAGGGAGATAAAATCACTAGTATTTTCCCTTGACTAATCCCAAGCTAATATCCAATAAATTAATCATGAGAAAAAACTTTTATGGGTGAATTTCAATCTCATCGAGATCACGGCCCAAATCATATACATAGAACCACCCCATGAAAGTATCATCATCATGAACCTTACTCTTAAGAAGTTTTCTAGTGTATTAAATAGATATATATCAAAAACCTAATAACATGAATATGTATATTTTATATAACAATGAATATATTTTCATTTTATTATTGTTACTTTATGAATGATTTTTTATTTTGATACAATAAAACACAAATTAAATTTTTGGGTAATATTCAAATTCAATTAAGGAATTTATGAATTAATGGATTTTTGAAATAGATGATATTTTATTAAAATATTATTATTAAATAAATTTTATTAAATATAAATGATCGTATAATTTTTATGAAGTCAAATGTAATGTTTTTAAGGGTTCAAAAAACTGTTATTGTCAAAAAACCAAGAATTTCTCAAAAAACATCCATTATTCTTTTAAAAGTGAAAATTCACATGTTTAGAAAATTATTTGGATAAAATAAATATTATTTTTCGAATCATAATTTCAAAATTATCCAATGTTTAATTTTTCATAATTTTCTATGATGGTCTAATTTTCGAGTAAAAATTAAATACAGTATAAATATACGGTGTGTATTATGATGTCATAATGACCCAAAAATGATGTATTTAATACTATAAATGATATTAAAGACCAAATTTATTTTTTACATTTAAAATAATGTTATTTTAAGTTTATTTGATTAATTTTATAAATCCTTTATGAATCCTCTAACCTATATTATATTTTAAGGTTTTAAATTCATGTCTTTATAAACATGACTCACTTCCACATCATCATGGGTATTATTTTAATAATTTAGGCTCTTATCCTTATAAAATAATGAAAAAAAACCTCTTTGGTAGAAACCATGGTCAAATGACATGTTAAGGTTTTTTGTTTTGATTACTTTATTATATGGAGTCCAAAGCCTATGTTTGAAAAATAATAAAGAATCCTCCTCTCTTTTCTTATATAAACCAACCCAATATCTCATTTATCTCCACAAAAAAAACAATTTATAACATAATTATTCTTCATTGTTCTCTCTATAATCCTCCCAAGGGACCCCCAAGCTCTCAATAATCTCCTCCCAATATTTTGGACTCAACCTCTCAAGGTAAGGGATCCTCTTCTCCTCTTTATTCAAGTATCTTCTTTATCTTATCTCTTTTATTATCATTTATAAATGTTGGGATTTGTTCTTCCATATACCCCTTACATTAAATTTTATTTATAAATCATGGTATATCTCTTTCACTCTCATCAATACCTCCCATGAACATTCACATACCCCCGTTATGTATCCAAAATTTCACCATGATGTTCAATGCCAAACAATTGTGTAGTGAATACCTATACCCATTTCCCATCAAGGGTGTTCACCATTATTTAATTATAATTATTTTATTGGGTACTTACATGTATTTATTACACAATACTTGATTGTTTAATAAAATTTTATGATAAATTATTCCTTGTTTTATGATCTATGTGGCACACTTAAGCATGAAAATGAAATAAATGTGATGGGTGTGTCATAAATTATATAGCACTCTGAGGCATTAGTTAAGGTTTTAGTATCATGAGATTTCATGAAAGGGATTAGGGAGTGAACCTAATCCATAATGGGAATTTTTCCATTGTGATGTCTTGGTAGTTAGCCTTGACCTGTGTTTATGATGCAGTGTTTAAGTTATTACCACATTTCTCATGCTTCTTTTATGTTATCATGCTATATCATGCCTCATTGTTCATGTTTATGATTCTCACCCATTTTATGTCTCAATGATATTCCTATTGTCTAACATGTAATACTTTCTTCATGTTATGATATGTTTACTCCATTACTGGGCTTTATAGCTCACCCATTTCTTTTGTATGACCCTAGGTTATCCCATGTAGTTTTAAGTATGAAGGAATATTATGAGCATGTTAAGGAATTTTTCAATAAAGATGATTTATTACCTATTTTAATTTTTTATGTAATGTACTTATTCCAAAATATGTTATAATTATCGATCTTTTGGGTTGTATTATGTCTACTATTATGAAAGAAATCATGAATTAATATGTAATAACGATAAGGTTTTTCATAATTCATGTACTATACTTCACTTTTATATTCATTAATAATACTTAACAGAATATTATGAAATATATTTACCACTAGATTAACCTTGGAATATTTCACACTCTCTAACTGAACTAATTTTGAAAGCTTTATGGCTTACCTTTATTTCTAAAGGTTTCTTTCTCCAAAACTAAATAAAATACATGTTTTGAAAATACCTAAGTTATTTAAATCCAAATAATCTAAAACTATATTGTTTATATCCTTGATAACTATTCAGTTTTTCATGAAGAAGAACTATATTACCACAATTGAGTATTAAAGTCTTACATTGCATATTCATCATGTATTTCTAATGATTCAATATTTACTAAACCTTTAGTTGAGTATAAAACAAAATTCATTCCAAAACTATAATAATTTATCCTTATGTACATTAGAAACATGATACAAATGTTCTTTGTTATACTCAATAAAAGTTCAATTAAAAATATTAAACATGACAATTAGAAGTTGTGTACTTCTCACCACTAAATTACGAACCACCCTTTCTAATTCGCTTATAGAACACACCTTACCTATTGTAAAGTTTCATTTATAACTTTTAATTGTATTTAAATACACATATATTATATGCATATTTTATTCAATTCCCAATAAGTAAAACAAAAAAATTAATTACATAGGATGAACAGGCATGAATAAGAAGCGATTATATACTTCTTTAATTTAGTTCATAGAATTTAAAATTCCATAGATTTATTTCATGATATAAGAAGAAAATAAGCTCATGTATAATCAACCTATGTTCTTTGAATAAAGTTTTGAAGGTGCCTTTGGTATCACACTTGTCATTGGTCTTTTTTCCTTATATTTGTTTTCTCCATTCAGTTGATTTTATGATCTTAAACTAATTTAGAGTATATGGGTGAAAATGGAATAATAATGGGATGTAATGAAAGATCATGATCCATATTTAAATTTACACATATCAAGATTAATGATCACTTGTTCATATCTAGATTCACATTCTCATTGAAAGATTATCAAAGATGATAAAACGTGTAAAATCATCCATGTCCTAATGATGTATCATCGACTAATTGGATATTGATGATGGCATTATGAGGTAGACTTCAAATTTATCATACATGAGTCTTCTATAATAATTTTTAATAGCCTCTCTTCTAGAGGTAGCTTAATAGGTATTAGGGACTCCAAAACCTTGAATTTCTTATATTCTAGTACTTTATGCAAGCACTTATACTACTCTTTGGAGATTCCTACTAGTTTAGACGTTTTCTTTGTCTAAAATTAATCATAGTGTGTTTGAGGTATTACTTTCCATTATCTATGAAAACAAAATCTAATATATTATTAATTTTATCTTGATTACTGATTAGACATTACTTATTAATATAATCATTAAATTTCACCCACTATTTTATAGAAATCTAGTATCCCACACTACTTGACTCATATTACTCTGATACTTCATTATTCTAGTGGAGTGTATCCTTGAAAACTCTTTACATAATCAACAAGTTATGGTTTTGTGACTACTCAGAGTGTTTCATGGTAGGTTTTTTATTATCCAACTATATTAACTCATTGATCCTTGATTTGTTGAGTGAATTCCCAACTTCTAAAATCATAAACTTTATTTTCTCAATACTGACCATTAAAGATGCAACAACCTAGCTATTAATTATTCTTTGCTTCCATAATTAGTTGATTCAAACCATCGCACTCATAATAACTTCGCATTAGTATGAGGTACCCTCTAATAAGGTTAGAAAGCACACTGTACAACTAGCTGTGTTCAAATTTTAACGATGGGAGGTGTTTGCAACTTAATATTTTTTTAACGATTTTTAATTATTTATCAATGAATGAAAAAAAAATCTATATGACATGAACATACTATGTAATCACACTCACAACTAATTATGTAATAAATATAAAAAAATCATTCATCACGTCATAAATAGATTTAATCTATACATTTTAGTTAATTATTATATGTGATTATGATAGCTTAAATTTGAAAAAAAATAATAAACAACACATAAATTAAACAAACTATATGAATGGTCTTGAGTATATATTATTGGATGATCTATTTAAACTCAATGGAGCAACCATGACCTAGGGGTATAATACATGAGTTGGGACTTGACTCATATTGTAGATTTAACCCTAGTCTGATGTACCACCATCTTGTCTAGAATATTACCTCATCTTGGTGTGGTCAATGTCTTACTCCATATTCATCATAATAAAAAAAATACTCACATGAAATTGAGGGGGTCTCAAGAGTTCAGAATACATATAAATCACTTTTATCTGGGCATTCAGGCCCTTACACATATTAAATGAGAAAAATTATTATTTTAATATTATCTTATTCAAATAAATAATTGCATGCATCACACATAATTGAAATAATTAATTAATTAAATAAAATATCAGATATGCATTGGCCTATTAGGTTCAATATCAGTCAATGGGCAATTAAATGCATTATAAAAATTAAATATGAGATAAATTTATGTCGAGGGGATTTGTTGAATTAAAATAGTTCTTTTAATTTTAATTTAATTAAAATGTTATTCTGTACTTATTTAATTATATTTATAAATATTACTTAATTTTGAAATATTTCGTTTAAATTTAAAAAAATTATTTTTAAATCTTAAATTCCAAAATTTAACTTGTTTTTTAATTTTAATTCCCCCTAGGGACCCAGATATCCCATAAAACCTATTGTTGGCCTAATATTGACCTGAAATAGGCCTGTCAAGTTGGGTATAACCCATTCATGGTAGTTTCAGGTTAGAAAGACCCATCCTGACCCATTCTAGGGTGATTTAAGTTTGATAGGACTTGTGGGTGTCTTGTAGGAGCCCGATCAGGGTAGAAAGAGTCCCACCTTATGCAAGGGTCATGTGATGATGGGTCTGGCTAGTGGTACTAGGGAGTTATCGGCTTATAGGGGCAGTAGCCGACTAGCTAGGTGAGAGGCGTGAACAAGAGTGGTGGTGTTATGGTGGACAATGGTGGTGTTTATGGTGTTCAGAGGCGGCATCCATGGTGGTTGACGGTGGTGTCCAGAGTCGAAAATCAAGAGCGACAAAGAAGGCCAAGAAAAACCCATGGTGGTGCTAGCGGATCTATCCAGAAGTAGAGTGGTGGATGGTCACATGGGCGTGGCTCGGTGTGGGGGCACCTAGTCTGTTGAGATCTGGCCTAGCCATATTGGCGAAGGTGATCGATAGGGGAGTAAGGTTGGCTTGACAAGTGGAAGAATCAGTGGGGCTCTAGGATTTATGGTCATAAGGGGATATGGTTCCTAGATATCTGATCACGGTGAGGAGGCGACTGGAACTGGTGGTCACAGAGTCCAGCGATGCGGGAAGGCAGTTTTGTTTCCTCATACTGGTTCCATGGAAACTATAAGGAGGTCGGCATGGTGGATCTGTTTGTATTTTGAGGTGCACGACTGATAGAGAGAGACCCCCCCCCCCATACACACACACCACCAAAAAAAAGGATTTTAATTTGTATTAAAAACTTAGGATAGATGTAACATGTTCATCTGAGCATGGATTGAAACATTGTCTATGGTGTTGGGATTGTTGTGATTCCATCTTCATAAATTCATAAAAAATTTAATTTTTTATCAGCTTCAAATATCACATAATCAATCTAATACCAATTTAATGTATCGAGATTCATAGTTGAAGCATATGGGTTAGATATTTAAAAAATATCACTAGAATTCAACATAATTATGTCATCATATGTGAAGAGCTTCCCCTGTATAATATGAGGATCTCATGTGATGAATTTTAAGCACAAAATAAAAATGAATAAATACCTCATCTAATCTGAAGCTGAACTCAACATTTTCTCTTCAGAATCAATCATTTCTTGAATGATATGAAGTCTAACCCCTCTAGACCATCCACACACTCTTCAAAATTCTGTGAGAGAATGGATCGTTGAATTCTAAGTGTTATCACGGAGGTACGATGATGCCTTCGATGTATCGACAATCACCGCTACTCAATTCCTATGATCCATGAATGAGATATTTGATCATCAACTTTTAATGATATTTTATATCTCTATGAAGTGGGATAGGTGAGAGAGGCTCCCATAAACTCATAGTGAATACTCATCTACATGAGCTCCATCTCCACCCTTTTATAGTGATTTTCCCAAATACCCGAAAAGGTTACCCAACCCCAAATATTTATTGATCACTATAAAATTCATAAATAACATCTTATAACCAACTAACAGAATCATAAACATCATTTATATTTTTTATCACTTATATATAATATAATAAATATATTATGTGATAAAATCAATCCATTAACTCAACTCTTTGTTCCAGAAAATATTAAATGAATCTTGAATTTTAAAATAATATTCATTTGTTAAACTTTTTTACGATATATTTAATTTAATTCGTATACATACATTTAATAAATAAATCCATGTCTAATTATTATATACTCAAATAATGTGAATTAATTTAGTTCTTAGTGATCATATATTCTTAGACATCTCTCGGACCCCATTGGTGGTGCCTCCATGTCCTAGTCTCATATTCATCAAAATTGGGTGGACTTTTGAATACACTAAGAGTGTAACCCTCTAATACCTTATCTCGATAGTAGATAATACTACTCACAGATCCATAGAAAAGTCTAGAAACCCATAGAAGACCCTAAATATATAAGGATTATTCATAAAAATGACGACCATCCTATGAACACACGCCATGTAATATAATCTCTTTATCTCACAATATCTCATAAATATGGATGCATAATTTTTGTCATCATACATTTAATGATTTTTTATTTGTTGACCTTATTGGATAGACTAATCTTCTTCTACCATGGCCATGGATTTAATAAAGTTACTACCATCCTGATCAATTGGGATCAAGATATCTCTTCCAATCAGAAGTGACAGATTCTATCTTAATTATTCAATCAATGTCATACTACCAATGATGCACCCAATGCAATCTACCATGTTATGGCTTCATTTATATAATTTTTGAATTATATAAAAGTATGTGATCAAATAGTACACATTGATAATTATCTTAAATCAAGAGACCATTACATGTTTTTACATATAGTAACTACCAATTACACCTAACACATGTGATATTCTTATTAGCTAGTCAGTCCTCATGATCTCATCTACTCGATATCACCAAGTATGAGCTTCAAGAGAAGCCTCGATGCTTATGAGCCCCAAACACCTGATAGTTAGACATCATTTGTGTCCAGTTAGAATAATGTATCTACACTGTAGGAAATTTGTTTAAGATTAATGTCATAGTATCTTGGGGTTCTCATTATAGCCTGGGAACATCTATAACCTTTTTATATGTAAAATAAAATATGGATATTTTCATTTAAACAGTGTACAAAAAAATATCAACATTATAATGGTAAGTGTAAAACATGTATAACTATCTATATACATGGTATTCTAATTGAAAATTTTTGTTTAGTTGGTTATAGAGAACCCACTATTAAAATAGAAAGGATCTAAAAAACTTATCAATGATGATAATTAAGAAGGATATGATCTTTATAGACTTGAAAATAATCGACATGGTGATCATAAAGAAAATAAAATCATTATTCCTTTCTAAAATTATTTCTCAACCACCCCTTCTGGAGAAGATAAAGGATGCTCAAAGTGATGATGTGGAAATAAAAAATAATATGGAGCTATAAGAAAAGGGAAATACATAGAGTTCAAAATTGATGGAGTTATAAGATTTGGGCCATGATTATGTGTACCATCAAATCCTAGGATTAAGAATTATTTGTTGAATAATGTACATAGTTCGACCTAATCCATATATTTAGGGAGAGTAAATATGAATCGAGATATATAAGAGAACTATTGGTTGGATAAGATGAATAGGAAGATCATAGAATATACATCAAAACTCCTCGTATGTCAACAAGTGGAGGATGAAAGGAATAATTCCAAGGGGATGATGCAACCATTACCCATACCTATATGGAAATGGGAAAATATCACTATGGAATTTGTCACTGGTATTTTGAAGAAATCAAGTGGAAATAATTCTATATGGGTTATAGTGGATCATCTTACAAATACTTATAAATTTATTTCAATTTTAGAGTATTTCTCACTCAATAAACTTGCAAGGATATACATCAGAGAAGTTGATATGATACATGGAGCACCACTATCAATTATATCTGATCGAGATATGAGGTTTACCTCAAAGTTCTGGAAGAGAATTCAACATGCTCTAAACATCGAGTTAAAATTTAGTATGACTTATCACTTGAAAATTGATGGATAATCTTTGTAGACTATCCAGACATGAGAATTCAGGTTGAGATTATGCTTGATGGACGTCAAAGGAGAATGGGATCACCATATTCCTCTATATGAGTTCTCATATAATAATAGATTTCACTCAAGAATAAAAATTGATCTATATGAAGCCCTTTATGGGAAGAGTTGTATAAAACATTTGTTTTGGGATGATGTTAGTGAACACAATCTGTTTAGACCAAAATATTTTGATGAAATGGTAGAAAATGTCAATACCATTCATTAGTACATCAGGGCTGCTCAATTTCAACAAAATAGTTTTGTTGAAAATCATCAATGAGACCTTGAGTGTGTGGTGGGATATAAAGTTTCCCTCTATATATCCTTATGGAAGAGAGTCAAGAGATTTGTGGAGAAGGGAAAGTTAAGTACCTGGTACATCATCCCCTTTGAGATTCTTGATTTCATCAGAGCTATGTACTAACGAATAGAATGACCACCATCCCTTCTGATGTACATGATGTATTCCATGTATCCCTCTTGAATAATTACATACCAGATCCCTCATAGGTATAGAATTTAGAGGTGGTACAAATGGAAAATGATCTCTCTTATGAGGAGCGACCAACAAAAATCTTGTACTGTAGTGATAAAAAGATACGCAACAAGACAACTCACCTAGTCAAAGTACTATGGTCAAACTATATATAAGAGGAGGTGACATGGGAACTGGAGGAAGCCATAAAGCAAAAGTACCCTCTCCTATTTTCACCAAAGTATGTAAAATAAAATTTTAAGGGTGAAATTTATTTAGGGGTAATGACCAAGAATTTTATTAGTGTAATATACCTTTTTAATATATATAATTATTTCATATTTAGTAATATCATATTATATAATACACACAAAACATGATGAAACCAACTAAATTTTATTATAATAATTTTAAAATTACATTTATAGAATAAATATGGCCATAAGAATTGAAATTATTACAATGGGACCAAAAAATAGAAAATAAGATAACAATAATAGGAACATTTGGATCTACTTGATCCCTCAGAATAAACATACTCACAAACAATAGTGTAAAAATGAAGCCAAATATAAGTAATGAAATGTGAATTTTGAAAATGAAAATATACATAACTTGGAGAAAAAATATAAGTGAATGAAAAATTAATAAAATATTTTTTATTTATAGAAATTATGGATCCCATATGGCTGTTTAAAATTTGGTTGTTGTTATAGTGATTTGATCGTTGGAATAGTAACATGGTTGTTAGAATAGTAATCTGACCATTAGAAGTAGTAACCTGGACATAATAATAGTATCATTGCCTATGGAAGTGTAAAATAATATTTAGGTATCTTATAAAATGAAAATATAAAATATTTATATCATGATACAAGTAAATAAATGTTTTAAAAATTATAAAATAAGTGTTTTGTATTTTTGTAAAACATATATTTTTTATTTGTATTTTGATAAAAAAAACTAATGATCTAAAAGAAGTATTGTTTTCATGATTTTTTTTTAAAATTAACATAATGTTGTATTATAATAATACATTAATTTTATGAGACCTTAAGTAATTTTTCACAGGGTTGTAAAATTGATCATAATATTAAAATTGGTATTTTTAAAATAAATGAAAATTTTAATTAAAAATTAAATTTCTCACATTTAGAAAATAATTTTAAAAAAATGGATTTAATTTTATTAATCTACCTATAGAAAATTTGTTAGGTCAATTTTTGGTATTTTTTTAAAATAGTTGAATTTTTGTGAATAGTGGAATACATAAAAATATAATATTAAACATTATAATCTAAATACATGAATTTTTGAGTCATTGATGATGTAAGAACCCATTATTTCAAACTCACATGAACAATTTAATGTATATAGTCATAAGAATCGATACTATTGGAATTCTTAAGCTAAAATAATAAACTAGTGACTATAATATTCAAAAATACACCTCTTTGTTTGAGGGGATGAATGATGGTTAATGTAGAGCTTGGTAAAGAGTATTGAGGGTTTTCTAAAATTAAAGTTAGAGTTGGGTTTAAAAGGATCTTATAACACTTATACAATGAGGTGGAAGAAAATAGATACCTATAATCCCAAGATCCACCATGGATGAAACCAAAACCATGCATATAAAAAGAATAACAATTTTTTTTTGTACCTTACATCGTAGACATTTTTTTCATCCTCATTCAATTTGTTTGATAAATAAAACTAATAGGAATCCATAAGACTCCCTCCTACAATTTGTATCCATGGGTTAGACCTAAATCCCCAAATATCCATATGGTATCACTCCATCGATCATTATATGCTAGTATCTCATGTGAAAATGAGTGAATAAGTGAGAGAGAATCAGTGAGAGAGAGTGATAAGAAGGGGTGAGATGTTCCTAGGAATGAGCCCATAAGGGGATTAGATTTTCTAGGTTTCCATCCATCATCACCTACCTTCTTCTACCTTATTTCAGGTATAGCTCCTCCTTCTCGGCCCTCCTTCCCAGTATTTTCATGGCGAGTGGTTCCCCCTTTTAGTGGCGGCATCATCGATCTAGTGGGCTCAGCCGTCCGGGTGATTCTCTCTGTCTTCTGACCAGCTTTCTTTGTCAGTGTGGTGAAGGTACATTGGTCAAGATCCAGTTGTGTTTAGGGTTGATGTCTCATTTATTTTGTTATATGAGAGTGTGTGGGGTGGTACGATGTTGTCTGCGCAAGCAGTCAGATGGTGGTGATGGGATCTTATATGACGTTTGACGTTCTTCGCCGATCAAGTTGAGATTTTGATGTTTGGTTGTTTGAATAAATGAGGGTTTTTCGGCATCGCAGTCACCAAGGTATCTAGTACCTCCATTTTGGTTCTTTTTTGTTTTGTTTTCACATTTTCCTCTTTGGGATTGCAGGGCTGGTACTCTAGAGGATTATTGTGGAGGTGGGAGGGTTTCTTTTGGCTTCATTTGGCGACCAAGATGCTAATTCGGTGGAGGAAAAAAGGAGTATTGGTCTGATTGTTGGTTTTAGATTGTTTGTGATGGTTTCTGTAGTATGTATGCAACTTTTTATTGGTTTTGGATGTGATTTTATCTTCATCTGTTTTTCTGAGGCATTGAAGTTGGTCTAGTGTGGTGGAATTGGCATCATCGGGCGATAAATTCGGTTGGGCTGGTTTTCATCACATGTCAGATTCACTGTGAATGTTGTTTTTCTATGACCTGCTATTCAAGGGTTCTTGATACCAGATTTTCCTCAGAGACTTATCTAGATGAGTTTTAGAGCTACAAGTTTTCACCATACTTATGCAATTTGGTTTTGGATGTTTGAGAGGGTATGGCCTTGGCCATTGGTACTTTCCCGCCTTTGTACGGGACAACTTGTCATGCAGTGTTAGAATGATGTAAAGTGTACATAATTTTGTTTGTACTGGGGAGGGGATATTCTTGGTTTTTTGATTTGGTTTTTAGAATTTTGAAATTTTGGGGTACGAATTCGATGTCTTAATTCATTGAAGTCATGTTTCTTGGTTTCTCACTTTTTCCTTAAAAGTGATTTCTTAAATAAAAAGTTAGTTTTCATTCAGTGAGATAGAGAATTTTAACTGGCTTCATGAAGGATTATTTCACCACCCAAACCCATGGTCTACTACCTCCTTATATAGGCCCTAGCTACAATATCGATTATGCATGAATGATTATATACATTATGAAACATATGAGTTAATTCCAACAGCCACAAACACTTTTCAACCTTTATCCATCAACTCTCCCAATTATTTATATTATAAAGTATTTAGTTTAATGATAGCTTATATAAAAGATCTTATTTAATAATAACAATCTTCAGTCAAATTATTAACAAGTTGAATGGTGTAACCTAATTCCTATAATTTGACTTATATAAAGAAGCTTAAATAAAATATCAACATACCATATAAAATTATATGCCTAAGAAACATGCATTTCATACACTGTGACATCCTTATATCATCACATACGATATTGGATTTAGGGAATATTCCCAAAAAACACCCACTTTAAATAAATCCTCATAAACATAGTTTCATTTAACCTTATATTTTATCATATATAATAACTTGTTAAAAAATGTCAAAAATACTTTTCGATATATTCAAAATAAATTTTATAAATCTATCATTAATTTCGCCTTTGTATCACATAATATTCAATACCTTATTTATTATCATCTAAAACTCTCATTAGGTGTACTCTAAAACACTTTTAGAGAAACTCTCTGAGTCAAACACAATCTTTATTTAGTTATCCACATAGTGTGACTCCATGGGATTTTTTATCATTGATAACAAATATAAATTATGGAAGTCATTAATTTAATAAAAGAGTGTACTCTAGAAAATCATTAATTTTACTCGAGATATAAAGGTATCTAGCATGATCTCCATCAAACACATGTATCTCTATACCAATGTCCACTAATTATATCATATACAAGCATGTGTTTTCATATGATCTTTTTTGTCTAATACATTGAGTGGACATAGGACATGGAGTGTATCAATCTCATATATCCTCCACATACATTCTTGATTCTTAGATTATAGACTAACCAGATCAATGAATGCATCACATGTCATTCACCATAATCAATAACCACATCACATTACCCTCACCCAAATAGATAAGCACATTATATATGCTCTATAGGTATGATTGTATGATTCTTTGTTCTATATTAATTGAGGTACTATATTTCATACTCATTATATGAGAGGAAAAATCTAATATTTGTTAATATCCATCCAAATACTTGATTATTAATATACCCAAACACCCCCAGATTAGAAAATACAAAAGGTTTATTAAAGAAATGTATCAAAGTATGAAGGTTCTCATGCTATGTATCTATAAAATCATAGATAGTTGGGACTCAAAATATAAAAAATACACCCCTAGTATACCAATGAAATAATGTGTGACACTCTGTGTTGTATATACCTAGCGGTTCATCCAGTGTACAAAACCGATTTTGTGCCTCGTAAGAATATTTCATATCCTAAAACAAGAATCATGCTCACACTAACCTTAAAATTTCTTCATAACCTATAATACTACATAATTAATATCAGTTAGAGATAAATAAAAGTCATAATTTTATATTTAAATTATCATTTCACTTAATTATATGTATGTGTGTGTGTGTGTATATATCAGTGTGTGTGTGTGTGTGTCCAACATAAAAGAATGATAAAGTGTATATTTCCATTTGTATAACATGATACATTTACATTATTATACTCCTTTAAAAATCTAAATAAAACCATATATTAGCATTGGCCTAACATATCATATATGAGTGACCACTAGATTGTCCTTATATTTGCTACACTTTTTGGATATTTGTTAATCTCGTTGCCTATCTATGTAATTTCTTCCAAATATCTATGTGACTATCTGATAAAACCCTCCCACTAAACTCTTTAGTTAGTAACATCTATAAATTAATCTATATTGAATAATATTTAGGCTTAGAAATCATATTACTAATGTTTAACTCCTTGAACATATTCACACTCCATAACTTAGCAACATCAAATCTTACAATGTTAATAACTTATGTAGTATACTTTGAACTCTTTCTAAGTTCAGCATCACTGTTATCGAAACCCTTTACATAAAAATTTTCCTTGAAACCCTTTGTTTAACTAATTTATCTCTTATTTACCAACATATCCTAAACTCCTATTGGATATTACGTAACATTAACTTCGATTTCTGATAGATATAATCCTTTATTTTTTAACTTTGAACTTTTGAAAGTCCAAACATTCTCCCCCTAGCCATTTAAATTCAATATTCTCTTTAGAATATCTTGTTAAGATACAAAAAACCTTTTTTTTAGAAAATAACTCTTACTGCTATATAGTATGAATATTTAATTAATAAACTATGGTATACATATCATATATGAAATTCTATGTTATTGGATTATTTTCTTGAAAATAAAATTTTATTCTTTAAAATTTGTCACTGGTGGTGGTAAAATATCAATTTTTCTTATTTTAAAAAATATATAGATAAACACATTTATCCTAGATAAAAAAATATTCCCTTTTACCCTTTTCAAAACATGTTATATGACTTGATTAATCATAAACCATGTGTATAAAATCAATTATATTATATTGTTTATAGCAACACTTTGTTAACAAACAAGTCCTCTTATCATATAATAGAAATAAGACAATTATACATATCCATTAATATGATCTATTTGAGATTGATATATTCATTTTTATTTAATTAATTAATGTAGAAATCATAACCTTCAGCATTTGTATAAATACTACAAGGTCTATTAATTCTTACACCGATTTTGAACTCCTATATACACATAACATTTGTAAAGTATACATTTAGTATAAAGTACCCTTAAAAACTGAAAAATTAATCTCTAAAACACTATTAAATGACATGGAATTTCCATGGAAATTCTATACTCCTTCACATATCCATGATTATTCCATCATATTGAAAAAATATCCTTTCTTTCATACATTATATTCAAGTTTTAATGATCTTATCTAGAAATTTGAAGAAATGTTTTTGGACTCTCCAACTAACATTCCTTCTTATGGTTTTAATTTTTTACCCACTTATACAATCATCACAACACTATAATTTAAAAATCATAATCCCAGGGTGTCCCTAAAACTTTTAGAATACAGCTTAAACTTTTCTTAAATACATTTATATTGTTATAGCATTTCCAACAATGAAAAAAAAATTAATTCCTTAACCAAAATGGTCATTAATGAATGATTTACTAAATCATTATATGATTCACATATTAATCTATTCACTTGTTTAATTATTTCAATAGTGGGATACTCCAGAACATGTTGTCCTTAACACATATAATTTTCCTCTTAAGAATAGTTCTTAATTTTTATATCAGTCCAAGAATATTTTGATAATAAGATTCTTATTTATATATTGATTTCAATGACAATTTGGATGATTATTATGTTATTCATCTACAAAAAAATCTTTTAAAATATGAGTATCATGTTTTATAATCATTTAATACAGAATTTTATTAAATGTTATCTCACTAAAATGGTGACCCCTTTTTAAATCCATTATATCCATTAGTGGCCCAAGTTACATATTTTACTAAGAAATGAGTCCACTTTAGTGTTTATCTCACTATTAATCTATTTATGTAGGTTATAATGTGAATAATATAGTATATGAATCTTGGATGTTTAAGTAGATAAATCTTTTTCTAATCCATCATATATATAAACTAAACATTATTCCTATGATATCCTTCTCAAGGGTGACCCTACTAAGTGTAACTTGAATAAAATAATAATAACGAGGCACAAAACTCTTAGGATCACATAATTTATTACTTAACTTAGATGAGATAATCTAGGGGAACCCTAATTTGGCATAAACCTACCTGGTTGGATGATCGAGTTCTTCACAAGTGCTCAATTTTAAAGGAATCCAACACTTAGTATTTTTAAAATGGATTTAATATCACAATATTATCTATTGATATTACATTTACATATATTCATGCTTATAATGATTTAGTTTATAATCTTATTCCTTCCATCATAAAAATATATCCAAATTGTATTGATGTGTAACTCTTTATACAACTCATAGCGTGTGCTACTAACCTACAACAAAATCCAAGAGTGATCTCAATTCCATCATAACTATAACACCTAATATTATAAATATTATGGGAAGGTTAAAACTAAATTCATTATCATACCTATCATATAACCCCTTAAATTCATGTATGATAACATAGAATTAGTTTCAATCTTTAAAATAAATCATACAACACAGTTCATAATATAGAAATTATACCTATGAATAAAGTGGGGAATAAATTAATGAATGAACAATCAAGAAATTTAAATATGTGATAAAAAATTTATGAATATTTCATAATTTGAAAATAATTATAAACATTTTATAATTTTAGCTAACCATATTGGAATTCCATAATATTGAGTATAAAAACAATATATTTTTTCATTCTTCTTCATAATCATCATAATATTTTTTTTATTTATTTACAAAATAGGGGGAAACCCCATATAGACAAGAGAAAATCAAGGGGGGATAAAGTAGTGAAGCATAATAGCATCACCACAAACAAAATCCACACCTTCAGAAGGAAAGGAGCCCAAAGAGGAGAAATTGGTGACCAACATGTCATGCATTGCTATGGAGGCAAGAAAGTCTACTACTTTGTTCCCCTCTTTACATGTATGAATGAATTTCATTCCATTATTGATTAGGATTTTTCACTTGAAAATGATATAAGAAACCAACCAAGGAATGGTGGTGAGCTCTCATAAGGAATTATAAATAAATTTGGAGTCTGTTTCAACCACAACGAGATTTATATATAAACACATTATATTCATTTCTAATATGAACCCAATCATATTATTCATTATATAGAATTTAATTTAGATATATGATATTACATGAAATATGAACACTTTATATTTTAATTCTATTATGTAAACAATTTAAAAAATCTAAATATCACAAAATTAATATAATTTAAACCTTGATAAAATCAATTATCAAGACTCCTTTTCATATGGTTTAAATAATTTCTCAAAGAAGGGCTTTAATTTGAATAATTCAAATTAAATATTATGAAAAATTCATGAAATAAATATAAACTTCATATATTTTGTCATGTTTTTAGTAATTTATAAACATTTTATAATTTACCCTTATAATTTCAATGTAAACATTTTATTTATAAATAATAAGCTATTCCATATTATTTGAAAATGATATTTTAATATTAATAATTAATATTATGAGATATATATTTAATTAAATGATTTATAAATATTTATTAAATTGATTATAAATATTTTATAATTAATTAATTTATAAACACATTTATAAGTTAATACATATCCCAAAATACTTTTTTCCTATAATTTATAAAAAAATAATAAATTATATAATACAATTCATAATTGAATTTTAATAAAAAATTCCTTAACATGATATTTTTAATTATACAAGTATATCGACCTTGATGACTCATTGTGTACGAAAGAAGATGTGGTCATTATCTATCATACATTACAATCGTTAGAATATGGGTTATGTAAGGAAAAACTTGTGCACATGGCCCACATAAGAATGAATCATGCGGTGCAATGATATCAGATACTATTATTAGCCCATATAATATTAAACCCTACACTATGTGACATTAACATAGCATGAAGGGAACCTGTATAAGATGATCTTACCATTCTAGGTCATCACTACTTATGAAAAGGCCTCATGTAATACTAATACAATGTGTGGAACCATTATATTATTAAATAATCATGATAAGTGTCTTCTTAGGAGTAACACATAACAAATGGACTATGATATGTCCCATGTAGAATTAATTCAGAAAATGGGACTTGCATAAGAATGATACTATGTATAGTGAGTAACTAATTATAACATAACATGAGTAAAGGTAATATCCTTCACGACCAGTGAATCATTACTTATTATATCTCACGTATTATATATATGATATGAGGCAATAATTTTTATTTTCATGAATTCTTTATGTAGACACTATAATATCTTATGATTTCCCATATCAAATTCTATAATACATCAAAACTAAAGGAATTATTTAGTGTCACATGATATGATATCTCATGTCATAAAAGACAAACCAAACAATTATTATGATATTATATATCATAATATGAGCTATAATAGAAATTAAAATCATTTTTAATGATATGTAATATGAATAAAATATGACATTCTATATTCTACATTTTTGGACAAGATATTAAGAATCAAATAGAATGTTTTTCTATAA
The DNA here is from genome assembly GCA_963277665.1 of Viscum album. Classification (NCBI taxonomy): domain Eukaryota; kingdom Viridiplantae; phylum Streptophyta; class Magnoliopsida; order Santalales; family Viscaceae; genus Viscum; species Viscum album. The sequence goes on along the minus strand of OY728152.1, from coordinate 1,904,744,776 downwards.
TACCATTTTTGGGTTTTAAAGTATCATATAACACTTATACAACACATCAAAATTATATAAAAACTCATAATACCAAGATCTACCATGGATGAAACTGAAACCATTCATATAAAATGAATAATAAGTTTTTGTGCATACCTAACATTGTAGATGTTGTCATTTCAACTTCATTAACTATGGTTGATGAAGATAACTAAGGGGAATCCCTCAGAATCCCTCATTCATGGTGTATTCATGGGATAGACTTGAATCAAAAAATATTCAGGAGGTTTCAATCCATCACTCATGATATGTTGGTATCTCGGGTGTAAGAGTTAATAAGTATGAGAACATTAGTGAATGAGAGTTTCATATAGAATCATGTAAGAGTATCACACCCCCCAAATCCATAGATTACTACCTCCATATATACCTTAAAATATTACTGAATATAAATTCATTAAATCATACATTATGAAAAATATTTTTTAATGTTAATGGACATAGACACTTTGTAACCTTCATCCATAAACTTTGTGGCATTCCTTAGTTGGAGACCAATAATTAGTGTTCAAACTAGTGAATCCATGTGACCTCGGGTGTGCCCCCCCCCCCCCCATATTCTAAAGGTTTCTGACTATCAGTGAGGGTCAAAGGTATTGATATAGGGACATTATACCCTAATTTCTAAGTAATTAAAAAATTGTAAAATAACCAAACATTATCCATCACAAATAATTAGAGTACATGGAAGAAAATAAAACAACAATGTTATATCATTTGAAGTATAGAAGCATACATGCATATAGACACATGATCATACTATCATACAATAACTAATCAACCATCAGGATGATTGCATATTTAAAATAAGTAATATAATAAAAAAACATTGAGGCTCTACATCCATCCCCAGGCATCTTCATATTAGTCTCAAATCTCATCTAATATGTCTCACTTGATCATGAAACACTAGGACTCTACCCTACATGAACCTATGATAAGTGACATCTTATTAGGTATACAAGTATCATGGAAACCTAAGTAAGGTTTGAGTACTAATGGGGTCCAAAATATAACCAATAAATTAATGTATTCCAATATTATATACTCAGATGAATAAATAAATATATAAGGAGGAGGCGTAAGTAAATAACCACTGTCAATGATTAGGTTCTAACATCACACCTGTGATCAACTATACCTTCTTTGACTTATTTCAGACTATCTCTAATAATATCATCCACTTAGGTAAAATATGTACAACCCCATAACAAAATGAATACTACCCATGGATATACTCCCCTCAAAACCTAATATAACAGACACCCAATATTAGACTCTCTCCATGACCTTATTTTATGTCTACCCGAGATATAAGATCATCCAAAACCATTATATCCTACCCAAGGGAATACATGTTCATCCCTAGAACCATGCGACTATCTGCCTAGGGGGAAACATGTCTAACCACATATTCATGAGAACATCTACCTAGATGGTTCCATATTTATCCTCAAAACCATGAGAATATATAACCAAAGTGATCCATGTCTAGCTCTAGAAGCATGATAAAATCTACTTGCAAGGATCCATATCTAGAATCATAACTAGGAGAATATATACCAAGGGTAATACCACCCAAGATCAATATCTAGCATGCACCTAGGGTTTTATCTTACTTAAAACCATAGATATATCATAAATATATAAAACATTCATTGAATATACCTGGGGAACATACTCCCCAAAACATCATTTCACACCTCACATATACCTAGGTCACATCCTCCCTATAATATTATTGCATGTCACATGGTTTTTTCATTAATCTAAACCTGACACACATCTCCTAGGTTGGACCTTCTAGTCCACAACCTATCCCAATCACAATAACCATGCTAAATTATCCCAATAAACCCTTCTGTTATAAGGTGAAATTCAGAGTTTATGATACCCACTCTCCTAGCACTAACCCACTATAGGGTCAGCACAAAATGGGGAACTCACTGGGGTTCCCTGGTCACCTCATACTTCAAGAACCCTACATGGTATCCTCTATTGCATTTTCATCTCCCATGTCATGCCCATCACTCAGAGGTCATAGAATCACTCAATCTCATCATGATCACCATACGGCCTATTTGACCTCATTGGATAAGTCCCACAAGCTCCACTCCAAGAAGATGGCATAATTCCCATCTCATATCTTAATACATCCTAGGTCAGTCCACTCACACAATATATCATCAATCTACCCAGGGTCTAGCTACCCAAGTAATCATATTCTTGAGGGGGTGGAAAACTCACCCAACCCTATAATAAGCTTTCCCAGTGGCTTTAAGGCATCTCAAGGTCTCACCATGTCTTACTCGGTCCACTCATCTTAGTCCCACACACTCTTCTAAATGGGGGTGTCTCCGGGAACCACTTATAGGGCCACTACATTCATTAATTTTATATCATGTATACTCCTAAGGGTATATATATCTCATATCTTATGTTTAAAATAAATCCCTTGGTTATTGATAGTCGAGGGATCAAATAATTTTCCTGGATCCATGTATCTTAAAGAATAAATCTTTATAATAAATCCCCTATCCATCGACAACTGAGGCACCAAGCTAGTTCCTAAGGGTCTATCATACACCTTGACACTTGTTTGTACCCATAACAATTTTATTTTAAATAAATAATTTATTTAAGTAAAATTAAAATCACCCATATGGGAGAGACTACATATCACATGCCATATAAATAAAATTTGTAAACTCTAGGGGTATGCTCAAGGGACCACATACCTCCCTTTAATAACAACATAAAACTCTCCACCAAACCTATCCAAGTTCAACTATCCATCACCCATCATCATGAGGGTCTATCTCAAGAAAAAAATTCTCAATAATTAATAGTAACAATTTATAAATAAGTTTAAAATTAATTCAATCATTTTTAAAAACCTAATAAATAACTAGGTAATCTAATTGCACTAAAACCTCATTCAACCACCTATGGAAGGTCCATAAGGAAATCCCAAAATTGTCTTAAGAAAAATCTATAAAAATAGGCACCCGATCAATATTCAATTACATCAATTTTAAGAAAACCCCCTAAATGAAATCATATGGTGACATACCTCTAATGAAATGGAATACAACGGTGTCTGTTTCTCACCTTGGTATTTCCCCTAGCCATGTTGTGTTAAATAACCACCATATCAGATTATTTTTTCTATGCTTCAGTGGAGATCATCACAAAACCCAAATCCAAATCACCTAAATCAGAAGGATAATAAGGGTATGGGGAAAGAAAGAATAAGAGAGAATAACTCACCTCAGTCATCGAAGGAAACAACAAAAAACACCCTTATTCCAAATAGGTTAAGGGAGAAGAGAGGGGAGGGAACCCCAAGTCATCATCATCATAATTTATTTATTTAATAGAAAAACCAAAGAGTAACAAATGGAGAAATATAAGGAACCAATGTTCCAAGGATCCAGGATACAAGAAGCTAAGGGGGTATAAAAATGGTGCATCCCAAGAGCATCCCCTCTAGTCAGATAATCCCCCTCAGAATACATCAAAACAATATCTGGAAAGCAAATGAAACTCTCCTCATGGGTTGACAAGGGAACCCCAAGTCTATGCATGCATGGAAGATGAGAAAGAAGGTTTTAAATCTTAAAACCCAGTTGGGTAAAAAGGTAATTTCTCCCTATTTAATAAAATCTAGTGGGTTTCACGGTTTGGCCACATAGTTTTACATTGTGTTCTAACCATGTGGTTGGCACTATCTTTATCCACACACTTTTCATAATTTGGCCACATGGTTTTCCAACACATTCTCTAACCATGAAAAAACCCCTGATCTTGAGTTAGAGATTTAACATGGTTTCTTTGAAACCGTACACCATGGAATCAACCAAGACTAATCTATAACGTTTTTTGTATGGTTACCCCTAACTGTATACCAACCATGCACTAAGCTTCTTAGGATAAAACACCTCACACTATTCCCTCACATGGTTTCCCCTAACTATGTAGAAATCATGCACAGGGACAACCCTGCTGAGATTTTAAAAAAATCACCATGAATCCATTGAGACTTACCCAATAACTCAAGACATCTCTCAAGACTAAATCCATATACAAAAAAAATATACTTAGGATTCTAAAACTCTTAGAATTAAAATCCAAATATCAATTCTAAGAATGATTATTTCCCTATAGTAAAAAATTAAAACTTTCCCCAAAATCCATACTTGAAATGATGTAATCCATTTAAAACTCCCCATCATAGTTATTCTCATCCCCAAGAATCCCCAATGGTACTTAAATAAAAAATCTTGACCTATCCTAGTTATCAATTCCTAATCAACTCATTTCATTATATCTTTGAATGTAAATCAAGCTTCCACTACAAAACTCCAACCATGAGGTTCACTATTCATTGAAAACCCAAGTCACCTGCCTATCATCATCTATAATATAAAGATGATACTCACCAGTACCCATCATCCCTGACACATCAAGGTTTCATCAATTAAATAATTTTCATACTTATGGTTCTCGCTATCACACAGCACTCAAAAATACTTATTCATATCCATGGTGCTCCCCACTATAAGGATCTCTATTGAAAAAACATTACTAGTGGTCCAAATACATTATCAGTTTAGTTTCTATTTCACACACCCAATTACACATTAAAATACCATTTGAACCTCCTTTGGATGACTATACTTGAAAATGATCATCTACAACCACAAACACACAGCTGCATCACCTGATCACAATGCCTAAATCCCCAAAGGCATTAAAAGATCATTAAATATCCACACTAAATTCCAATCCAAAATCATAGTGTAATTATATGATTGAATTCTTGACCAACCAAATTCACCTTATACTCTCACCTTGAGCACTAGCACACCACTGATCGAATACATGATCGAATCAAATATAAACCATCCTGATCCCAATAAAAACATCTAAACTTCATATAACATCGTATATAAACCTCAAATATAGTATTCACCCAAAGAAATAGATAAAACTTGAACCATTTGGTCACCAAAATCCTAGTTCCCTATTTACCATCCTATAATAGGTTTCGTCACACCCATGACCCTACCCACATGAGGGTTATTCCTCTATGGCCCATGCTCCATACATTAGTGCACATAATGATTATACATGACCAATTCGATCATACTTGAGCTCCATAAAAAAATATCAATCGATGCTCATTCTTGAATCACCAGGAATTTCATCCTCATCATCTTTCATATTTTTTTCTGTAATGAGAGTCACACCCTCTAATGGATTATAGTGTGTTCCCCGCCATATGGATTTACAAATATCATTCCTTAAAAACAACCCTGATAGGTTCCAATAGCTCACCTTTTTGAAAATATGTGTCAAGGAACACACTCAGGTCAAACATATCATGATAGCTCAATCCATATTTTATGTCACTACCCACCATAGAGGGACATTTCCTATTTCATCAAAACTCACTAGTACTAAGATCATAAATGTTTCACTAAGTTCATCAGTCCTTGGCTCACACCCATCCACTCACTAATCTATAACCAATGGGTATTGTGTATAACCACCATGTGCTAACTTGATTTATTCTAAACCTAATAGGAGTACACTCCCATAGAGAACATTAACATAATATGACTCATGCTCCCATGAGTTTTAATCCATCTAACCATAACAAAAAACCATCATCATGATCTATTTTAAGTGAAAATAGATTATAAATTCACTTATGTGCACTCATTATACCACATGATTTTTCCTATATAACGGTACTCAAACCCCCAATTTATAATATGAATCATCTTCAAGAAAGAATGCACCATATTGTTACCATGCCATATCATCCAACTTGAATCATCTTGAGTCCTAAATCACCATTATTCTACACATGTTTCTACATAGATGACCATGACCCATGGAATATCCATATCATTTGACCAGAATCACCTTAGTAAATTTTACTATAAGAATAAGGTATCTCACTCACCAAGTCCAATCATATGATCACCCACCAACCTAAGAACCGTTACTAAACTATGAGTTTCTACCCATGATCTATCTATCTTAGACTTGAACATCTAGGATTATAAAACACAATAACATCAATAACTACACCTAAAATCAATAATGTTTCATATTCGGTCGATTTTTCCCTTTAAATACATCCTTGAAAATATAATCACTCCAAGTGATTTACATCACACAGTCCAAGGCATCCCTATGCCTATACCTTATGTTTGATAGCACCACTTATGCATCAATATCATAATTTAAACCATATACACATGATTCCCATCTCTAAGACACTCACAATGTTGGTATAACCCCTCTCTCAGGTTACCCTAATATACCACATCACATCCCTTCCATAGTAGCCAAACACCCTAAAACTCGATCACAGCACTCAGATCACTAATATCCTTAGTCATATCTCAGAACACTAGGATCTCCCACCTAGACCACAACTACTATCTAACATAGGTTATAACTCATGGGGAACATCCTTTATCCCATATAAACTATCACATAATAACTCATGTGCAAAAACACACCCACTCTAGGGTATCATATACATATATATATATATATATATATATATATATATTCCAAGCCTCGTATTCCAAGTCATCAATCTACCAGGGAACTAATACTCACTGGTATCTGCATACAACACTACCCCCTCTAAGACCATGATCTCATCCATACATATAAAAAAATCATCCCATATAGATTCATGTCAAGCACAAGATAGTCAGATAGTTTGGTTAAGTATAATGACACCAAGAATCTATTTTTTACACTTTAAGTTACCAAACCCATTTTCTCTCAAAACTAAAACCATTATCACCCATAAGGGTTTTATCACTAAGGAATATAACACTTGTACAAGCCTAATAAGGGTCATAATAAATTCATTATAAGAGGGATTATATTTTCATAATTAAAAAGAATCCATTTATAAGATCCAGATAACCTATCATCAAATAAAATATAATGTGGTTGTCTTGAGTAAAATTATACCAAAATTTATATTAGAAAACACTATATAAGTTGTTTTTGATAATTTAAGTAGTTGAACCCACTATTGTTGGTGATATCAATCTCAAAAAAGTATGCATATTCTATTTGAGTCTTACATTACAAAGTTGATGCATGCACATAAGCTTCTTACCAATGATTCAATATCCAAAAAACCACAAATCATAAATCCCAAAACCAAATTTTTCCAAACTAGGTGAAATATTAAAACTATAATAGAAAAAACTAATAATAGAAATAATGTATCCCTTTTAAACAATACATTTCATCAGAAAAGTTGTTTTTAACACACTTATCTGAGGTCTATCACTATATCCAACACATCTTTAATCCATATCAATCGTATCAAAAATAGTAAAACAAATGAAAAGAATTATTTGATACCACAGTGTGAAGTCCCCTGGTCAGAGACTCCAAATAAGTGTCCGGACTGGTGAATCCACAAGAATAAAGTATTCTTATCCATGTGTTGGTGGGTTCAGAATAGTAGTGAGGGTCTATGGGTGTTACCATGGAGAGACTATACTCTCATATCATAGTAAGGAAGCTAAAAAATAACCAAACCTAATCCATAAAAAATAATCCGAGTATGAAAAAATTAAAGAATAATGTTATATCATATGAAATGAAAAGGAATAAATTAATATAGACACATGACCATACTAGCATAAAAAAACTGATTTACCATCATCCAATCATAGATGAAAAATAAATTAAAGAATAAAAATATGACGGGCCTCTACTTCTATACCTGAGACTCCTCATCTTAGCCTCTAACTTCATATGAATTATACTACTTGATCATGTAACATTGGTACTCTTACATTCCTGAACCTATGATTAGAAAAATAATATTTGGGTACTTGAGCACCCTGGATACCCATGTAGGGTGTGAATACAACTCATTATGGCACCACCAATGGGGTCCCAAACCTAACCAATAAAGTAGTGTATGTACATGTGATATGATTAGATGAATAAATAAATATAATTTGAAATTATAAATAAATATACATTATCATTCCCCATGTTTTAACATGACACTTGGGATCAAATATACCTACTTCATACAATTTCAGAATGACTTGGAGCATATTAACATCTAGGGATAAACATGTATATCTATAGAACCAAATGAATACTACCTCAGGGATGACTCTCCCTGGAACCTAATATAACATACACATGGGGAGAGAATATACCCTAAACCTTGTGTCATATCTATTTGGGGTTATATCTTACCTAGAACCATCATATCCTACCTAGGGGAATCCCCATCCCACATTTGGGCTAGGAGAGTATCTACCAGGGGGTCCATATCCAACCCAAGTCCATGAAAATATCTACCAAAGGGGATACCCTCCCTGAATATATATCTATCATACACCAGGTTTAGAGACCCAAAGATTGGCGTACATGGAAATTACATTACTTTTGCGGAATACTTAGTACATAACAAAAACAGACACACAAGGACCGTAATAGTTTAGTGTCTTTGGAAACTCAGAATATAATCTTCTAATCATGGTGAAAGATCTTCAACATCTCCCATAAAGATCTTCCACTTTTTTTCTTACCTAAAACCTTTCTTTATATCCTGGGGGAAAGAAAACATAAAAGGGGTGAGCTCAAATGCCCAGTAAGGGTAAACATAGAGAACATAAAATAATCCATAAACATTTGAATGCAAAATCTTGAACATATAATCTAAACATCAAAATCTTGAGCAATGACATAAATCTTGGAAGTATGTAAGGCATATATCATAAGGGGACATCAATCATGATAAAATAGCATGGGAATAAAACATGTAATTGTGTAAACCATTAAGCACATGTCATGATTTCCATAGTACCCAAGGCATTGTTGCCAAGACCATCTTAGTGGACAAAGTCCCTTTTTGAATCGAGTTCACTCCTCGTTTCAGTCCTGTAACACTGAACCGGATTAACTTACCGTTCCAGCCATGTATATCTCATGAGATATAAATCTTTACCCAATGCATTGGAGTGAGATATAGGTCCCACCCATCTCATAATGAAATCATTCTTACTTGTGCCACAAAATAAACATACATCATTCATAATAACCCAATAAATAAAATGGGTTTCATAAACATCATCCCATCATCACATAATCTATATAAAAGAAATGGATATCATTTCATAATAAGAAAAGTGAAACCATTTAAATCATAGAGACGTGATACTTGAAACATACACATATGAAATAATGTCATCTTAGATGAAAAATGATTTTGATAAAACACTTGAAATGAATTCTTGAGGAATATATCCTTTCTTCTTCAAAATCATTCTCTTTCCACAATATGTCATGAAATTTTAAAAGAAAAGGATTTTTTTGAAAATAGTCATGAAATATTTTGGAGGAAGCTTCATGAAAATAAGGCTTTATAAAACCGTAAAAATCTGTTCGTGCCATATAAGTTAAAAAATGATTTTTCTCGTACTTTTGTCGGAAAAGTCAAAAAGTAACTCGTAAAAGAATGATTCCATACATACCATGTAGTAAAAGTAAAAAATGGGTAAAAAGGACATTAAAAATACATGAAAACATTTTTAGAAACAAGTACATGGATGATAAATATAACCCCAGTAAATACTTACGAATAAACAATCTCGGATAAAAACAAGATTGAAAAGTTATCCCTTACCTTATGTCTGATATGCTTCGTATGTATCTGAAACTCCTTTATAATGATTCAAATAATGTCATTGACTTATTAATGAATCATATTCATTGTTATGATATCACATATGGTTCACTTATGACTTTATATTACCTGTTATTTTGTAAATTCCATGTTAAAGAGCGTTTTGGGTAAAATAGTTTCATTTATCATATGTGTTTCGACTTGTCGTTATTGATATTATTACTTATATCCTGATTTAAAAAAATTTATAATTTAAAACATGATTTATATATAATAAATATTCATCATATACATATATATTATAGATCGATAAAAGGAATAAATACACCGTTCATGGAGACGGTAGGCCGTACATACGCATTAATGTTGTTTTCGTTTCCTTATTGAATTGAATGAAATTAAGTAGCTGAAATAAATATATATACACATAAATCCAGTATCATTATTATGTCATATATTTCATGATTACTTATTGTATATACTTTATAATCATTCATGAATGGTTAACATAGAGAATGAATCTCATCGCGTCATGGAGACGGTAGTTCGTACGTACGCACGAGCGATGATATCATTCCCATGATCGTGGAATTACATTGAAGTGTATGTATAATATTTAAGAATAAATATCATTTTAAAATAATAATATATAGTTATTTATTTACACCATTATACCCATCCAAGTAAGGGTGGTGGTCGAAAACAGATTACACCACAGCGTGGAGACGGTATTTCGTACGTACGCACGCGCGGTGATTTCGTTTTCTGTAGGATGGATAGATGGTGAAATAGGGTTATTTCAAACTTATAATAACATATCAGTATATGAGTGATACTGATGTTATTACTTCATAATTAAACAACTAAAGAAGAAGAAGTAGAATAAGAAATAAAGTTGAAAGAATCGGTAACGGATATTACCTCTTCTTTCGACACGCCTTTTTGAAACCTTTTCTTAGGGCACTAAGATTGGTCTTTGAAGAATACAAGAACCTCTAGGATGTTTATAGGGAAGTGGAGAAGAGAAATTGGTAGGTTTTGGCCGATCTTGAAGGCTCAAAGTGGTGTGAGGAAGAGAGGGAGGAGGTGCCCTTTTATAAGGGAGGAGAGGGGCATCTTTGGAATAACTAAACATATTATTTTATTTTAAAGTCATATTCGGTTTTTAATAGCTCCAAATTGAGTTATTTTAAAGCTAAGGTGGTTATGGGTCGAAATCCTCTCATACAATATAATTTAGACAAGTTTATGTTTCTATTTTAACCTTATCATTTAGATTTAACTTTAAGTTAAATAATTTTTCTTGTACCGTGTCTTCTTGTTTTCTTACACTATAAGGTTAATAAACCTACTATAACAAGTTAAAAGAACCCCAATTTTCTTATTATTAACATATATAACCTTATCTAAGTCATTTTTATGAACCTTATAGTTTTAGGAATAAAATAACAATTAATAATATAATATTTGTTTTAAAAACTATTTTATGTCAATTTTGACACTATTTGGTAATTGATATTTTTGAAAATCATAACAGAATAATTAGTTCAAAAAAAGTTAATTAAATAAATACTAACATGTCATATTAACATATAAAATTATTTTAATTCATAAAAAGTCTCAAATTACATTTATTTGGCTATTTATAATGTCAATATTTCATTAATAAGATAATTACTACATCATCATTGTGTCATAAATAAATTAATTTATTTAATGTCTAAAAATTACAAATAAAATACTGTTATGTAGGATATCTTTTTAGATTTATAATGAGTATTTATAGTCTAATTTATCTTATGTATAAATCTATATTAAAAATGAGTTAGTTATTAAACTTTGAATTTAACTATTTTAACCCTTCTTTAAATAAATTAATAATAAATGTCCTAATCTAATCCAAGTGGGCCTAAAGGGTAATAATTTATCCCTAATGTTGTTTTTGGTCGAATTATACTTATCCAATAGAATTAAGACATGTGTTAGGGTAATAATAATATCATTTTTACCGTTAATTACCCTATTTACTTTTAACCGTGGTAAAAAAAGGTAAAAAGTTACTATTCACCAAAAGTTATTTTCATCTCATTGAACCACATTTTACTTACTGAAATCAACTGTGTCTCTTGTATTTTTGAAATTCCATTCACAAAAGCAGTAAAATTAAGTTTTATGTAAATTTCCAAATTCTCCTAGGAGGTGGGTAAAAGACGGTCAAAAGTTCAATAAAATTTTTATATATCTAAAATTATTATAAAATGACTCCAATGAATTACATTGAACTTATATAGGTATTATAAGTAAATTTTGACCTAAAATAAATTTAAATTAAATAAATAATTATTTAAATAAAAAGTCGGTTTTTAAATAGTAACCCAGTGTTTTCACTATTCATCAAAAATTGACAGTTTTCAGAAAAATAGCAAAATTTCACCCTAGGATAATTTCTATATTCCGAATCCAAAATGAAGTCCATTTTCAAAAATAAAATTTATAAAATTTCAAAAAGTGGGTATTACTATTCATAATGGCTAGTTTTAATAATATTTTAATAGCATATCGTTGTTTAGCAAAACTCGGTATTGCGTACAACACACGCTATCGTGGAAGGTCGCGCTTGCGTGTAATGCAAGCCAAGTCAGGGATGCGTGTTTTGCAAGCTCCTTTTGGTGTAGTGTACAACACAAGACATTAATGAAATTAAAAAAAATATTTTTCATAAAATCTTGGGGTGTTACATTCTACCCCCCTTAAAATTAATTTCGCCCTCGAAATTCATCGGGGTTATAAATGGTTTACTACTTGAAAGTTTCTTTAATAGAAACCCAAATTGTAAAAAGGAATAATAAAACTTAATTTTAAAAACTAAAGTATAAAACATAACGATTACCCAAATTAACTCATCACTGGGTTTCTATATAGGAGAACATAGGTTAAAATATGGATATGGAAGAGAAATCTAACCATCCAGTTCTGATGGAGAGTGGTAGAGAACATGGATATGAAAAATCCATCAATCACAAAGCCATATTTGTGCTGATCTAAGGTACCATCTAATTCATCAGATATAAGAGCACTAGGAAAAATGTTTGGTTTTCAATATCATTTCTCTAAAGTTGAAAATTTTGAATTAGAAGAAATACTTACTTGATTTTGGTACAATCTCACTATTTTTCGTGCTTTGAACAATTTCCACTTCATCTCTTAAAGAAATGAAGTTGAATTTGTTATTCGTGAAGTGTTAATAGATCATGTGATAGAATGATGGGTCATTCCATTTGTTTCAAACAAAAGGTTAACAAAAGTTATCAAATATACATAAGTTCATCTATGGTGAGGTCAATCGTATACGATTCCAAAAATGAACTTATACTTCATCTATCATGCCGCTTAATAAAATAAAAATATTTTCTACTAACCAGGGACTTCCTGTAGGCCATTGGTATGCAATAAAGGCCAGTCGCACTTCAGTTGTGGGTTCGATTCCCACAGCCTTGTCTGACGCGATGGGCTATCGCCCATCCTACAGGTTGTCCTTTTTCTAAAACTACATTACTATAACATCCCATCAATAATATCGAAAAAAGTTCTATCCTTAAACAATAATAACTTATGTCCAACATAATCCATTCTAATCTTTAGGCTTATCTAAAATACTTCGGTCCAAGCTCATAGTATAAAGAAAAAAATTACTAGAAAGGTTATCTACCAAGAATGTGAATACAAGCATTTATCCCACATGAATACCTTAGTCATATATTCTCTTGAAACATAAATTACCATAGAACCTTAGTGAAAACATGAATACTGTCAAAAGGTAACTCTTTCCACATACCAAAATCCCAAAAATCTATATAATCAAACCATAATATCACTTAGTCCTTATATCAGTCATGAGCTTATGAATACAATCAAACATCTCATTATCTTCTTATCCCTTCATTATGTGCATATCATCTACTTTCCAAAAATATCTGAATAACCTTCCATGGTTACCGGAACCATTCAACATGTACTTTCAAATAATTTAGGAAAAAAATAGTGTAACAATCCTTAGATGATTCTTTATTCCATAGTACCATACATTATTCTTTATAAACATACAATCATTCCACTAACTTCTTAAACCACTAACTGAGCTTCATCATTTCTTTTATCTCATATTTCATTTTTAGTCACTTCATCATCATCCACATAAATACTACTCATATGACCATGCTGATTCTCTTCATGAGATTTTCCCTTAGGGCATTAGTTTGCATAATGCCCATACATTCCACATTTAAAACATCTAATCATTGTTGATGTCGTAGCAATACCATTATCCTTTTCCATGGTGTTAACTGAACCTTTTCTTTTGCAATTACTGGCTTTGTGTCCTTATTTTCCACACACAAAGCAACTTCCAGTTACTTTGAAACAATCTCCCCGATGCCTCTTCCCACAAGATTTACATGAGGGAAATTGAACTTTCTTTCCTCAATGATCATCATGAAACTCCATCTTTCTCTTATTATCTGAGTCAGGAAACTTACCAAAGTTGAGATTATTGATCATATTATGAGATTTCTGATTAGGCATAATAACGATGTTTGGACTTCCAAATCCCATTTCATTTGGTTTCTCATGAATAATATTATTCCATTGTCCGTCATATCCTCCATTATCGTGAATATTCCTGTTTCCAGCCATTTTCTAAAACCCAAAAAGAATTGTGTGAGAGTAAAAATCATTCTAGGGAAAACAACATAGTAAAGGGGGAGTAACCTCAATATCTAAAATCTTAGGTTAAATTATAAGATCATTACCATAGTTCTAGGACTATATCCTATACATATACTTATCCTTAGGGACATCCCTAGACATACCTTAGAAATATCTCTAGGGATCTCGCTAATGTTTTCACATCCTAATTTCCAAATGTTGACTAAACCTTTCCTCTGATACCAACTGTAGAGACCCAAATCTTGACGTACATGGACATTACATTACTTTTTCAGAATACTTAGTACATAAAAAAAACAGACACACAAGGACCGTAATAGTTTAGTGTCTTTGAAAACTCTGAATATAATCTTCTAATCGTGGTGAAAGATCTTCAACATCTCCCATAAAGATCTTCCCCTTTTTATTCATACCTAAAATCTTTCTTTATATCCTGGGGAAAAGAAAACATAAAAGGGGTGAACTTAAATTCCCAGTAAGGGTAAACATAGAGAACATAAAACAATCCATAAACATTTGAATGAAAAAACTTGAACATATAATCTAAACATCAAAATAATGAGCAACGACATAAATCTTGGAAGTACATAAGGAATATATCATAAGGGAACATCAATCATGATAAAATAGCATGGGAATAAAACATGTAATTGTGGAAACCATTAAGCACATGTTATGATTTCCATAGTAGCCAAGGCATTACTGCCAAGACCATCTTAGTGGACAAAGTCCCTTTCTGAATCGAGTTCACTCCCCGTTTCAGTCTTGTAACACTGAACCGGATTGACTTACCATTCCATCCATGTCTATCTCATGAGATATAAATCTTTACCCAATGCATTAGAGGGAGATATAGGTCCCACCCATCTCATAATGAAATCATTCTTACTTGTGCCACAAAATAAACATACATCATTCATAATAACCCAATAAATAAAATGGGTTTCATAAACATCATCCCATCATCACATAATCCATATAAAAGAAATGGATATCATTTCATAATAAGAAAAGTGAAACCATGTAAATAATATAGACATGATACTTGAAACATACACATATGAAAAAATGTCAACTTAGATGAAAAATGATTTTGATAAAACACTTGAAATGTATTCTTGAGGAAAATATACTTTCTTCTTCAAAATCATTCTCTTTCCACAAAATTTCATGCAATTTTAAAATAAAAGTATTTTTTTTAAAATAGTCATGAAATCTTTTGGAGGAAGCTTAATGAAAATAAGGCTTTATAAAACCGTAAAAATTTGTTTGTGCCGTATAAGTTAAAAAAACATTCTTCTTGTACTTTTGCCAGAAAAGTCAAAAAGTACATCGTAAAAGAAATATTACATACATACCATGTAGTAAAAGTCAAAAATGGGTAAAAATAACATTAAAAATACATGAAAAAAAATTATAAACAAGGACATGGATGATAAATATAAACCCAGTAAATACTTACGAATAAATAATCTCGCATAAAAACGAGATTGGAAAAGTTATCCCTTACCTTATGTCTGATATGCTTTGTATGTATCTGAAACTCCTGTATAATGATTTAAATAATGTCATTGACTTATTACAGAATCATATTCATTGTTATGATATCATATATGGTTCACTTATGACTTTATATTACCTGTTCTTTTATAAATTCCATGTTAAAGAGCGTTTTGGGTAAAATCGTTTCATTTTTTGCATGTGTTTCGACTTGTCATTGTTGATATTATTACTTATATCCTGATTTACATAATTCCAGAATGTATAACATGATTTATATATAATAAATATTCATCATATAAATATATATTATAGATCGATAAAAGGAATGAAATACACCATTCATGGAGACGGTAGGTCGTACGTACGCATGAACGTTGTTTTCGTTTCCTTATTGAATTGAATGAAATTAAGTAGGTGAAATAAATATATATACACATAAATATAGTATCATTATTATGTCATATATTTCATGATTAATTATTATATATACTTTATAATCATTCATGAATGGTTAACATGGAGAATGAATCTCATCACGTCGTGGAGACGGTAGTCCGTACGTACGCACGAGCGATGATATCATTCCCATGATCGTGGAATTGCATTGAAGTGTATGTATAATATTTCAGAATCAATATCACTTTGAAATAATCATATATAGTTATTTATTTACACCATTATACCCATCCAAGTAAGGGTGGTGGTCAAAAATAGATTACACCACGGCGTGGAGACGATATTCCGTACGTACGCACGCGCGGTGATTTCGTTTTCCGTAGGATGGATAGATGGTGAAATAGGGTTGTTTAATACTTATAATAACATATCAGTATATTATTGATACCGATGTTATTACTTCATAATGAAACAACTAAACAAGAAGAAGTATAAGAAGAAATAAAGTTGAAAGAATCGGTAATGGATATTACCTCTTCTTTCGACACGCCTTTTTGAAACCTCCTCTCAGGTCACTAAGATTGGTCTTTGAAGAAGACCAGAACCTATAGGATGTTTCTAGGGAAGTTTAGAAGAGAAATTCTCAGGTTTCGTCCGAGCTTGAAGGCTCAAAGTGGTGTGAGGAAGAGAGGGAGGAGGTGCCCTTTTATAAGGGAGGAGAGGGGCACCTTTGGAATAACTAAAAATATTATTTTATTATAAAGTCATATTCGGTTTTTAATAGCTCCAAATTGAGTTATTTAGAAGCTAAGGTAGAAATGGGTCGAAATCATCTCATCCAATAGAATTTATACAAGTTTATTTTTCTATTTTAACCTTATCATTTAGATTTAACTTTAAGTTAAATAATTTTTCTTTTACCGTGTCTTCTTGTTTTCTTACACTATAAGGTTAATAAACCTACTATAACAAGCCAAACAAACCCCAAGTTTCTTATTATTAACATATATAACCTTATCTAAGTCATTTGGCCTAACCTTAGATTTTTAGGAATAAAATAATAATTAATAATATAATATTTGTTTTAAAAACTATTTTATGTCAATTTTGACACTATTTGGTAATTGATTTTTGGGAAAATCATAACAGAATGATTAGTTCAAAAAAATTTAATTAAATAAATAATAAGATGTCATATTAACATATAAAATTATTTTAATTCATAAAAAGTATCAAATTACATTTTATTTGGGTATTTATAATGTCAATATTTCATTAATAAGATAATTAATGCATCATCATTGTGTCATAAATAAATTAAATTATTTAATGTTTAAAAATTAAAAATAAAATACCGTTATGTAGGAAATCTTTTTATCTTTCTAATGAATATTTATAGTCTAATTTATCTTATGTATAACTCTATATTAAAAATGATTTATTTATTAAACTTTGATTTTAACTATTTTAACCCTTCTTTAAATAAATTAATAATAAATGTCCTGATCTAATCCAAGTTGGCCTAAAGGGTAATATTTTATCCCTAATGTTTTTTTTTGGTCGAATTATACTTATCCAATAGAATTATGACATGTTTTAGGGTAATAATAATATCATTTTTACCCTTAATTACCCTATTTACTTTTAACCGTGGTAAAAAAAAGTAAAAAGTTACTATTCACCAAAAAATATTTTCATCTCATTGAACCACATTTTACTTACTAAAATCAACTGTGTCTCTCTGATTTTTGAAATTCAATTCACAAAAGCGGTAAAATTATTTTTTATGTAAATTTGCAAATTCTCCTAGGAGGTGGGTAAAAGACGGTCAAAAGTTCAATAAAATTTTGATATATCTAAAATTATTATAAAATGACTCCAATGAATTACATTGAACTTATATAGGTATTATATATCAATTTTTACCTAAAATAAATTTAAATAAAATAAATAATTATTTCAATTAAAATTCGGTTTTTAAATAGTAACCCAGTGTTTTCACTATTCATCAAAAATTGAAAGTTTTCAGAAAAATACCAAAATTTCACCCTAGGCTAATTTTGATATTCCGAATCCAAAAATGAAGTCCATTTTCAAAAATAAAATTTATAAAAATTCAAAAAGTGGGTATTACTATTCATAACGGCTAGTTTTAATAATATTTTAATAGCATATCGTTGTTTAGAGAAACTGGGTATTGCGTACAACACATGCTATCGTGGGAGGTCGCACTTGCGTTTAATGCAAGCCAAGTCAGAGATGCATGTTGTTCAAGCTCCTTTTGGTGTAGCGTACAACACAAGACATTAATGAAATTAAAAAGAATATTTTTCATAAAATCTTTTGGTGTTACACTAGGGGTCATAGCTCACCCATAACACCATACATATCATAAATATATAAAACATTCATCATATATTTCTAAATTATATCCTCCATAAAACCTCATTTATAACCTCACATATACCCCAGTGTACATCTTCTGTGGAACATTATACTATAGAACATAGGTTTCCACTCACCTGAACTCGGCACACATATCCAAGGTTGGAAATTAAAGTGTGCCACCCATCCCTATCACAATTCCCTTTCTAGGTTATCCCTATTGACCCTCGGGTTCTAAGGTAACACCTTGAGTCAATGATACCTACTCTTGCTATATTAACCCTCTCTAGGGTCATCATAGAATGGGTTACCCACTAAGGTCCCCTAGTTGCCTCATTTTCCAAACACCCTACATAGTATCCTATTATTTTATATCATCTCTTAGTCCAATATCAAAACTCATAGGGAATGGCATCCCTCTACATTTCTATGGTAACCATACAATCTCACTGGCCTAAGGGGATAAGTCCCACTTGCACCACTCTAAAAAGATGGCATAATGCAATTATCACATCTCAAGTCATCTTAGGTCAGTCTGCTCACCCAATTTATGATCAATCAACCTAGGGTATACCCACTTGGGTACTCACATTTTATAGGGGTAACACTATCCCCACCATCTAATATTCTAGAAAAATATATCTAAGGAATCTCAAGGACTCACTGTGGTCTACTCAGGTCACTCATCATAAACCTACACAATCCTCTACAAGTTGGTGTCTAAGGGAACCTATACTAGGTCCACTATGTTCATTTATTTCTATTTCATTTATACCCATAAAGGTCCATTTATCTCATAGCTCACATTTATAATCAATACCTCGTCCATTAGTGGCTGATGAATTAAAAAATTGTTCAATATTCATATACATTAAGGCATATATCAATATAACCAAGAGCTCAATCATTAATATTTGAGCCACCAATCCAGTTCTCAAGATTCCTTGATGAAACATGACACTTGTTTCTACCCATAACCATTTTATGTTAAATAAAAAAATTATTTAAGTAAAAGGTCGTTCACCCACAGTGAAAAGGACACTTATCCAAATCCATGTAAATAAGATGCATAAACCATAGGGTATATTAAGGGAAAACTTACTTTATATGGAGTCATTCCCTTTAATCACGACTCGAAAACTATCATATGAGCTCATACAAGTCCATACATCCATGATCCATCTTCTCAAAACTCTCTATCTCAAACCATAATTCCCAATAATTATTTATAAAAATTTATAATTAATTATTCAATTTAATTATATCAATTTATAATTAATTTTAAAATTAATTCATTTAGTAATAAATGTTTAATAACTCACTGATCCATCTCATCGCATCTAAATTGCAACCAAACACCCAAAAAAGGTCCACGGCATACTCCTGAAGCCATCCTAGCTAAAAAATTAAACAATCAAAACCTGTTCAATAATCAATTATATTTATTTTTTATAGAATAATAAATAAAATCATAGGGTTATATACCTAAACATATATGGGGTGAAATAGTGTGTTTTTGTCTCCTTAGGGAATCCTCTAGCCATGTTGAGTAAAATCCTCATCATATTGGACTATTTCCACCATGATCTGGTAGAAATCATTGCCAAACCCAAATCAAAATGACCCACATTATAAGGATAGAAAGGGGAAGGAGTAAAGGAATAATTAGTTAGATGATATCACCTCAATCATAGAAATAAACCAATAAAAATATCCCTTATTCCAAGGTGATTTTAAAATAAGAGAGGGGTAGGGATCCCCTGGTCCATAAGCACGAAGGATAGGGGAAAGGGGGGGTTAATGCTTAAAATATTCTAGGATAAAAAAATGCACTTTCTTATATTTTAAGGAAATATGGATGGACACATTGTTTGGTCACTTGTTTTGTCAAATCATACATCTATCGTGGGGATGGTACTATCTCAATATATTCCCTTTTCAAGGTTTTTCAAAACTTTTTTCCAAACCGTGCACCAACTATGCCAAACCCCATAACTTGAAGTTGTGAGATTTTCATGGTTTCTCTGCAAATATAAACCAATACCAAATCTAAGACCAACCCACATGGTTTACTGGCATGGTTTACCGTAACCATGTTTTAAACTTTCTTTAATCCTTTTAGGTCAAATGACCTCACATAGTTCACTTGCATGGTTTCCCCTAACTATATAATAATATTGTACAAGGAAACCCCTTACAAAATTTATAAAATGTAACTTATATCCCTTGATAATTTCCCAATCACTTGAGATTCCAACTCTTATAATTCTAATATGAATCTAAATTATAAAAATGACACCTACTTTAAAGTTAAAAATTCAAAATTCCACTAAAATTTATACTTAAAAAGGAGTGATCCATTATAAACTCTCCCACTACTTTATATTATAAATAATTTAGTTTAATAATAGATTATGTGGAATATATTCATTAAAGATAAAAAATTATAAATTGATTTTTTGATGAACCTGAATGTTAAACTTGACTTGTACAATATGAATCATCCTAAGAAATATAAATACAATATCTACATATCATTTAAAATGATATGCCTACGAAACATGCATGTCGTACCCTATGACATTATTATATCTTAACATGCAATATAGGATTTAGGAAATATTTCCAACAGTTGGGTGGTACATAATGGGGAGACCAAGATGAATTATAACATTAGGTCTCAGTTCTAGTGGTCTGGGATGAAAAGGATATGGTTGATTTTGTTTCTCAATGTCTATTATGTTAGTGGGTGATGATAGAGAATCAAATAACGAAAGGTCTATTGCAATGCTTACTAGTTCTTAAATGTAAATGGGAGAATGTTTCTGTCGAATTTATGATTGGATTGTAGAATTAATTGTGAAATAATTATAATGTTTGGGTTATAGTGGATCGGCTCATAAAGTCAGCACATTTATTACTTATACGGTAAACTTTTTTAATGGATAATCCTTGGATACTCTATATGAGGGAGATCATTGTACTTAATATAATTACAAAGTATGTTTTGTTATATAGAGATCATTTATTTATGTCAATGTTATGGAGAGAACTCTAATGTACCTTGGTAACATAATCAAGGATGATTATGACATATCACATGTAGATAGATTTTTATATGGAGTGTATTATTTATATTTTATATGATATTCTCTAAGATTGTGTGCTTAATTTTGAGAGTTCTTATGATAATTATTTTTTATTGGTGGATTTCTTGTATAAAAATTGTTACCAATCCCTGATTTATATATCACCATATGAGGAATTTTATAGTCAGCTATGCTGATTCATATCATCTTGCGATTGGGGTATATAAATTGAGTTTAGATTTATACTCTAATTTTAGGGTCAAAAATATTATTTTGGGAATTTTAAGGTCAAAATATGAAATTGATATTTTTTAGAGTTATATATGGATTGAAAATAATTTTAAACATTTAATGGACATTAATTTTTAAATTTTTTTAATATGGAGTGAATCTTTTTAATCTTATTTGGATTAGACTATAAATATTTTCAAAAATTCAATTATATATGCATTTTTAATATATATTTTTTAATTAATTTATTTTTGTAAAATATAGATTTGATTTGAACTGAAATTAAATATTAATTTTGAATTTATATATCTTGATTCCTTAAATTTGCTTACTTTCTTAATGTGGGTAAATTATAGATGTAGGGATTGAGTTGCTGGAATAAAAAATAGTGAGAAGACTCACATTGCTCTTCACTAAATGATTACACTAGGGTGGAGGTTTTCCATTCATATGTGAAGTTTCATTTGGATTAATGATTGGGTTCTTTTCAATGTGCATGTTAATACATGCCTTGGAGGAATGGGTGTGCATTCCAACACATGTTCTGAAGGAATGGGTGATGGATTGGAGTATCCACCCAATACATAGAAAAGAGGCTGCCCATGCATCATGGGTAAAGAATATTGGATTTGGCTACCATTGGAATTTCCAAGTATATTCATATGTTGGTAATGAAATAAGATAAGATATGTTACTTCTTAAATACCTAGTTGAGTAGATTTAAGTATAAGTCAAAAATTAGTTGATTTATATAATGCTAGCTACAATGAATTTCTTCAAAATCTATTATTATAAATGTTAAAAGGGATAAATGATTAGAGTTTGAAGAACCA
Organism: Viscum album; assembly: GCA_963277665.1. NCBI lineage: Eukaryota > Viridiplantae > Streptophyta > Magnoliopsida > Santalales > Viscaceae > Viscum > Viscum album. The sequence continues at coordinate 1,904,721,872 of OY728152.1, read as the reverse complement.
AATAATTAAAATTAGTCTTTTCCTATATGTTTTTTTGTATGGATACTAAAATTTGTGCTAAAATACAACTTGATAAAAGATAAACTAAAGTATTTTGTTGAATTAAATCAAAAGAGAAACATGTGATATTTAATAACTCAAATAGGCATGTTTTCATTTGCTTCTAATGTTCTTGGAAATCATTTTTAGGTGTTTGAGATGTTTAATATATTCCCAAAATGGTTTTAAGATGTTTATTAGTGGTTTAGAATGTATGGATATGGATTGGAGGAGGCCTGGTTTGAAATTGAGGAGATCTGGAAAAATTACCCCCAAGTCCATGTTACATGTATGAGAATCTATAGGATAGATTTATATAGCCATAAATTTCACATAAGTGAATGATCCATGTAGCTTAATTTACCTCATATGAAAATATTTTCATATGTAAAGATCAATGTATATGAATTTTGTGGTGTATCCAAATCCTCAAGTGTATGTTTCAAGTATCCAAAATCTGGTGCATATTAGAATTAAAGCACCATGTATGCAAATGAAGTTCCACATAGCTTAATTGAGATAACATAGAAAAATTCTATATAGTAGGCCCATATATAAAAATTCAAACGATTTAAGGTAATTTGATCCCATGTTTGGATATTCATCATGTAACAGACTCTATATATGCAAGATAAAATTAATCTAAAATAAATTTACATATGTTCTGAGTGAAATCTATAGAATTATAGATTTAGATAAAACGATGAAGAAATAAATTTAGGATGATGTTAAAGTTTTTCTTCAAGTATTAAAACAAAATAAACATATAAATGGTTTTTGATCCCAAAATTTATAAAAATAGGAGTTGTTCTTCATCTATAGAAAGATATGATTAAGGAAACATAGTAATGGGAATTTCTAGAATTTATAAATTATGAGAAAATAATAATGGAAGATGATTTTACTATGATTTTAAGTTCAAAACATAATGATACTTATTTAATGCATGATCTAAGATTTTTTTTGAGGAAGACTATAATATAAATACCACTAAATGTGTTCTTAGAGGATTAATTGATTTTATTGAGTTTTCCAGAATAATGCATATAGTAATCATTGAAGCTTTATTGGCTATTTTCCATTACATACATCAGTTTATCCATGGTTTTTTGAGTGATTCATAGGAAATGAGATAGAATTATGGGAATTTTTGAAATACTTAGAGATGATAATGAATCTCGATCTATTTTTTCATATATCTTTTATATCTTTTATGATACAAGATGGTTTATTTGAAATTATATTATGTTTCAAAGCTAAATTAATTCAGGAATAATATCTGTATATTAAATCTATAATGTAATTTTTATGATGCAGTACTACTCCAATGTTTAAATAAACATTTGTATTAGATTATGTACTTTTTTTCTACATTTTTAAGGGATGGTGATTTGAGTTTTTAAGTTACTATCAACTGCAATTGTATCATGAGGTTAGGTTGGAGAAAATGGAAGAGGAAGAAGATAAATAGGAATATCTCAACCCTTCTATAAGTCACTAGAATATATATTACTGACAATAGAATATATGTTACTCCTATAAATTCAAAGAAGATAGTGGTTGAGAAAATAAATGAATATCAAGATTGTGGGTACATCCCATGTACGATAATGGTGAGAAATTAAATGAAAAAATCTTTGGAATTGATTTTATAGGGATTTTATTTATTTTGAATATGGAAGATATTATTTGTTGTGACCTAAGTATAAAATGGAAAGAATTAAGTAATAGAAAAATTTCATAAATTGGAGGTTACAAGAGTTGTTCTAGAGTGTTTTCGAAGAACTCTCTCACAAATAAAAATAAGAAGAACTTGGTCATGTGTAGATGGTTAAGATCAACTGAATATTGAAGATGAAGGAATAATAATAGATTCCAACCACATTCATCATTGTAGAAGTTTGAGAACAATAAAATAGAGCATTAAGCCTACCGATTATACATGTTCTCAAATATTGGTGTCAAGATTTTAGATTAATGAGAAGCTGATGGGATTTAAGAATATATAATATCCATTATTGATGAAGCTAGTGATGTTGAGTTTCAATTAGTGAATGTGTTATAAACTATTCTTAAATATCATCTAACATTCAAAGAAGTTAATGTGAGTTGAAAAATATATATCTTATTGGTGTAGAAATATCATATATAGATATTTTGATCTACAACCAAGAAGACCTTTAAAGTAAACACTTGCATATATATAGTGTGAATCCATAGAACTTGTGTGACTTAGGGTATAAAAGGATACCACAGTGCAAATATGTCAACACAGTGTGAAGCTATAAAATTAATTCCTCTATGAGATAGGAATTTTTATATCTAGTGAGACTCAAGTTGTGTAGGTGTGGGAAACACTAAACCCATTATAGTCATAATATATATAGTGAATAATCCTTTATTAGGGAGAACAACCAATCGAGGGAAGGTGTTGATATTTGTACCAAAACTTGTAAAAATATCATGTGAATTTTATCTAATTTACTTGAATGAATGTGGTAGATAGTTTCTTAATAAAATGTGACATAGATCTAATTTCACTAACCCATAATTGTGGTTGAATTCCAATAGGGTTAAAAGAATCAAACAATAATTTGGAATTGGAAAATTTTTGTCAAAACCTAATTCACCCCCAAGTTTTTTCATTGGTCCATTAGATATATATAATGGTATCAGTGTAGGTTATCCTATAATTGGATAAATTTTTTAGCACATGATCCTCATCCCAGTTGGTGAGGCATCCTTAAGTGCATCCACAAGACCCAGGTTCAAAACCAGGTAGAGGCATATTTCCAGGGGTACTGTAGAAGTACTGTACATTGTGCAGTACTGTAGCAGATTGTACACTGTACAGGTACTGTAGCAAAAATGTACACTGTATGGGTACTGTAGTAGTCACTGAAGCAGTTAATGTAGCAGGTACTGTTCGGTACCGTAGTAGTTACTGTAGCAGGTACTGTTCAGTACTGTAGCAGCAGGAACTATTCACCTTGAGCCACCGGTTTGGGCTTGGAGTTTTTAAGGCTTTCGGGGCCCCCAGGCCTTTAGGTCAGTAGGGATTTCGGGCCACCTTTAAGGCCCTCGGGCCACCTCAAGGCCTTCGGGCCACATGCAGTTTCCCCAGAGACACTAAAAAAAAGGAGCAGCCCCAGATGAGGATTCAGAGCAGGTGCACTCACCAGAGCAGAACCAAATGGATTGTCAGAATGAGAGGGTATGGCTATGCCATCGGTACCAGCCTTTTCTTGCACGGGAAGCCTAGCCAGACGGCCATGCAAAGGTGAAGAGCTACTATCATGACGCAGATGCTGGGGAGGGGCAGTTCCTTGTAGATAGTCTGGTTGAATTCCCTAAGACCTTCAGGTCATGTAATCTCCTAAGCCTATGGGCCTTGTAATATCTGAGCCTACGGGCCTTGTAAGGGTTCCCCATCATCCCTTGAAAGGGGGGTTATCAAAAATCAATAAAAATGAAGGCCTTTGGGCCATTCGGGCAGATAAATTTTTTAAGACACTCTGAATTTAATTCAGATTAATGAAGTGGATATTTTAGAAGATTGGAGAACATCTTGTTATGGAAAATACATATTCAATTTGTATTGTTGTTTAAGTTGATGTCTCTTCCAAGACTCTAAGAAATTGAATAACTCAAAGAATATAGACAATAACCTATTACATTAAAGTAATGAAACACCCCAAGATTTTATGATATATTTTTATTTAAATAATTTTTATTTCTTTGATAGCTTTCTTTACATGCAACACTGAATTTAAATAAACTGTGATATACTATTATTAAAATAATATTTATCACCTAATAACTGGATTGGAAGGTATTAATAGGAAAAAATAAATTATTAAAAGGTGTTTTTTACACATTTATAAAATGAATACATTGGTTATCAATTGGTTATAAAATAAAATAAAATCATTTGAAGGTAAAAAGAGATGCTTCTATGAAAAAAATTGTACAAGAAATGTGTTTTTATCTTAAAAAATTAAATTAATCTTTATTTATGAATTAATTTCATGAAATATGAATATAATATGTTAAATAAAATATTTTAACATTAATCTAATGGGTTTCACTAGTCATGGAATAATAATAAATTTAATTTTATGCGTATAAATTTATTTTTCTAAAAAATAATTTCATTTCATTTTTTTCACTTATTTGAAAATAAATTTATATCAGGTATAGATATTGAATCTGTTAAAATGATTTATATATTTCGAATAATATTTTTAAATTTTTTTATGATTTCAATTTCATATTTGGTTATTATTAATAGTAACCAAGGTGAAAATTTATTACAGTGCTAAAGGTTAAAAGGGTTAATGAGGGGTTTAACTACAGAGACAAGGATTAAAAGAACCTAAAAACATTTAAAAAACCTATTGGTTAAGTATATTTATACCCAAAACTATCTTATATTAAAATTTTCATTTCTTTGGTTCCACTTTCAATTAAATATGACTTTGTTATATTTTTATTATTTAAGTATTTAAAAGAGTTCCACTCTCCCCACCTATAAAAGGGAACATCCTATCCTCTATTATCCACACCACTTAATCCATTTACCTTGCCAAATATCTACTGTCACGACCCATCCTCGGCCCATGTCGTGACTACCCCAAGCACATCTTCCATAAGCCAGGGGATGGCAACTAGCACCAAAGGCGTAAACCCGATAAAAGGGAAGGCATTGCCTTTAAACCTGTAATACACACAGAGTACAAGTGGAATCAAACACTAAGTAAAAACTATATAAAAAAGAAGGTACTAAAAGTAAAGGGGCTGGAAATACAATCCCAACAGTAAAGTACAAACAAATGAAAAGCTAGTACAACTACAGTATGGTAAAATAGAAACTACTGAGTCATCCTTTGGTATTCCCACCTGATGGGTGGGTATAGATGGCCTCCTCAGCACCCCAAGTTCATCCATACGATCCGTGTACGTCTCACCAAGTGTCCCACCTCTGGGTACCATCTAACTCTATAACTCTCTACCTCGATCAGTGATGTTCGTCATCTGCAACCAACACAACGAAGTGCGGGCATAGCCCGTGTAGGGGTGAGTATAATGATACTCAGTAGGGACCCTGAGACCCTCAAGGTCTCACAATATCCAACAAGGATAACCAATAAAGAAATATACAATCACGAAGTATCAACCAACCTTACTTAGGTATATGGCCATACATATACCTAAGTTACAAATCACAGTTCGGATCCTACTCTCGTGCCCAAGCACAACCCATTCCACAAAGAAAGTAAATTAAATCACCACGATGATAATGGTTGAAAGGCAATACTCAACTCACACAAATATATATCTTTTTCAGAGAGATAGAGATGATCAGATGTAGTCACTGATTCATCTAAGCAGTGGGACCCACATGGGATACAGGACCAGCTAAGCTGTCAGACCCACATAGGATACAGGACCAACTATCTCATCTAAGTTGTCGGACCTACACAAGATACAGGACCAGGTAAGTTGTCAGACCCACACAGGATACAGGACCAGCTATTCTGTCAGACCCACACAGGATCCAGGAATAGAAGTCAGAACTGTCGGACCCACGGAGGATCTTGGCACAGTATTCATCACTATCGAACCCACAGAGGATTCGGGTACAGTAGCGCCGCAGCCATCCCTAGGGTTCCTGCACATAGCACGCTCGATTCCGGGAGGGTCCACTCCTCGATCCAAGTATTGATACATCAACTATCACAAATTCATGAGTTTATGTATCTCATAGTTACGTCTTATCATAAGGAACTGAACTCAATAGATGGCGTGTCAATCGAACGCCTGGTCTGATAGTTATTGGTATTTCCGTTCCAGGGGCCCGGTTGGATTTACGCTCGATCCATACCCGGCCGTTTTCCAAACTTATCCAAAACTCACTTAGAGTATCCCAAAATAACCACATCGTCGCAAGGGTCCCAGTTCTGTAGATGGCACGTTAATCGGACGTGCAGTCTAGGAGATATACGCATTTAAGCGAAGAGGGGCCTGACCCGTCAAGCCCAGTGAGCTGGTGGGTCGGCTCGACCCTGCTCGGTGGGTCCGACCCGGCTGGGAGTCGGCCCACCCGCAGACCCAACCCGTGTTGTGGGCCAGTCTGGTTCACCCGGCAGCACCACGCGGCATTGTCTCCTCCTCTGCACGGTTGGCCCTAGCCAGCAGGTTCGGTCCATCGCATGCGGCCCGCAGACGCGGGCCACGGTTCTCTTTATGCGGCGCATGCGGGTGTCGTGGTTCTCCATCCTAGTCGGCACGCGGCCGGCCGGTTCGCCCATCCGAGAAACCCGTAGACATGGTTCTCTTCCTCCTCCACATGACACCTTGTACGCCGCGTTATTCCAGCGGATCCGTCGTTCGATCGTCCCGCGGATCGGGCGGCCTGAGCAGTCGCTGGTCCCTCCACGTGGTCAGAATGACGGCGCCGCACCCTCCACTGCGCCTGTCCTAGCTGAGGCTCTTCATCACTGACATGGCATGACGAAACCGTGCTTCCTCCACTTCGGCCCTCCCTGGCCGCGGCTCGCCCTGGCCGCGGCTCTCCTCCGGCGCGGTGCGACGGCACCACGCCCTTCCAGCTCCACTGTGGCCCGCTTGGTCACGAATTTTATTTTCATGGTGAAATGGTGACCATTGCGCCACCGGCCTCTTCCATGATCTGCCTCCATCGTCAACACATTGAGAATAATAACAAGGGGAGGAGGTTCGGACTGTGTTCATGTGGTCTGATCCCTCCTTGTTACGTTGTTAACATTCATCATCAAGAGCACAACACACAATGAAGAAAGGAGAGTATAACTCATACATAAAAAATAATCCAATCTCCCCCTACCTCATATTTGTTGTTGAATGTTGACAAGTCGCGGAATATGGGCGTCGTTCTTTCAATGTCGGAGGAGGTAGAGCTCGGTGAAGATGATTCAAGACGACGCCCTCGGTGTACTTCATGGGCAGTGGTGCGTCCCTTCCTTGCTCCAGTTGAAGAAGGAAGAAGATGATGCTTCATGTTCTTCAGAGATGAGGAGTGTTCTTCATTGGGTGGACGTCGTTATACCAAGAGTTCTCCCAAGATCCACCAAATAATAATCGCGAAGAAAAAATAAAATAATAGCCTCCCTATTATTTTAATGTTTCCATGTATTTCAAAAAAATTCAAAAGAATTCATATCACTGCAAATTAATTAATTAAGGCATTAATTAATCCTTTTTTTGGCACCATTACGAGGAAAGGTGGAAAGGCTCCACCATAAATTAGGAGTTTAAGAGTTAAGGGGGGTTAAGAGGTGTTAAAGGGTTCAGGTGGTCCCCACCCTAAAACATCCTCCCTTGGTTGGTTAGGGTGTGGTGGGCCCCACCACTAACCTCCACTTGATGGTTTTAACCACCATTCAAATAAAAATGTGTTACACTCATTTTTATTTAATTTTAATTAAAACCCCAAGAAATTAACTCCCAATCACGATAAAATGAAACTGCGGTAAAGGACTCCTTAAGATAATATCGGCGCTGCGAGTTCAACGGTGCCCTTGGATTTCAATTCCGAGCACTGCTTCAAAAGATATAAAATCCTGCACGTATGTTTATTGAACATACCCAAACAAAACTTCAGAAATTGATTCCAGGAACACCGGGCCTCGGAATTAGGTGCCGTCAGAAACTACGGACTCGTAAAATTCCCATGTATTTAAAAAAAATCCCACGGAATTTCTGGGTCTTTACATTCTCCCCACCTTAGGTCTTTACATCCCTGTAAGCTACAACACACACTAAGGGAACAAATGGGGGTACTGAGAACGCATCTGAGCCTCCCGCTCCCTTGTGCTCTCCTGGAGGTTCCCGTGCTGCCAGCGAACGCGCACCAGAGGAGTCGACCGTTCTCGCAGGACCCGCTCATGTTGATCCTCAATATCCATTGGAACCTCTATGAATGTCACCCTATCATCAATGTCTAGCTCCCTGTGGTCGATGATGTGGTACGAGTCGTGCATGTATCTCCTCATATGAGATACGTGGAAGTCGTTGTGCACCCGGTGAAACTAAGGTATAAGAGCCAACCGGTAATCCACCTCTCCTACCATGTTGAGGACCTGAAGAGGTCTGATGAATCGTGGAGATAACTTAATACCTCGGACAAATCTCCATAGACATCATCAAGGTGAGACCCGTAGAAAGACATGGTCACCATCCTCGAACTCTAGTGGTCTCCATATCCTATCTGCATAGGACTTATCTCTGCTCTGTGCAGTCTTCATCTGCTCCTGGATGATCTACACCTTCTCCATCGTAGCATGTACCATCTCCGGTCCCATAAGTGCTGACTCCCTTGGGTCAGTCTAGCACAGAGGCGATCTGCAAGGTCGGTTGTACAGTTCCTCGTATGGTGAAATCCTGATGGTGGAGTGGTAGATGTTGTTATACACAAACTCTACCAAGGGTAAGTTATCCTCCCAGCTGTGACCAAAGTCAAGGACACATGCACAGAGCATGTCCTCAAGATTCTGAATGGTTCTCTCAGTCTGACCATCCGTCTGAGGATGGAAGGCGGTGCTCAAACGAAGATACATCCTGAAAGCCTCTTACAACCCCTTACATAGTCGGGAAGTGAAACGGGCATCTCTATTGGAGATGATCATCGATGGCACACCATGAAGTCGTACGATCTCTAGTATATACAGGCATCCCATGATCTCTACCGAGCCCGTCTCTCTGATCGATAGGAAGTGGGCCGACTTGGTGAGTCGGTCTACGATCACTCAGATAGAGTCGTGACCCCTAGATGTACGTGGAATCCCCGGCGTGAAATCCATGGATATCTCGTCCCACTTCCACTCTGGGACCTCTAAGCGTTGAACCAAGCATGTTGGAACTTGGTGCTCCTCCTTCACTTGTTGACAAGTGAGGAATCATGAAACAAACTCTATTACTTCCTTCTTCATACCTGGCCATCAGTGTTGTCATCGGAGGTCCTGATACATCTTCGCTACTCCTGGATGTACCGCTAGAGGAGATGTGTGTAACTCCCTCAACACTTCCTCCTAAAGTGCAACTGGCACCATGGTCCGTCCTCTGAAGAAAATGACGTGCTCCCCACCTTTAGAAAATCCATCAGGTGCCTGCCTTGAGGATATCTATGCACGTATCATCTCACAGTCAACGTCCCCATGCTGTGCCTCCCTAAATTTCTGAAGAAGTGGAGGAGTGACTGTGAGAGACTGCATAAGGACTACTCTGTCCCGATCCACAAATGATATCTGCAACGCGGCCAGCTTCTCCATCGTCTCTCCTAGAAGCTGAATTCCTGATATCCTGTTGAGAGCACCTGCTATAACGTTCCCCTTCCCAAAAGTATAGACTATCTCGAAGTCATAGTCTTGGAGGAACTCGAGCCATCGTCCCTATCTCAGGTTCAGGTCATTTTGTGAGAATATGTACCTGAGACTCTGTTGGTCAGAGTAGACTATAAAATGCTCGCCCATCAGATAGTGCAACCACATCTTCAAGGAAAAGACCATTGCTGTTAACTCCAGGTCATGGGTAGTGTAGTTCTGCTCATGTTGTCTCAAATTCTATGAACCATAAGTGATCACTGCTCACTCCTACATCAGGACACACCCAAGTCTGGTCCCTGATGCGTCGCAGTAAACTACATACCCAACACCCTCCTCCGATAGCCTCAAGATGGACACACTGGTCAACCTCTGCCTCAACTTCTGAAATCTCTGTTGGAATCTCTCTAACCACACGAAGGGTTTCCCCTTCTTTGTCAAAGATGAAACCGGTGCTGCAACTCTGGAGAAGTCTGGTACAAATCTCCTATAGTACCTAGCCAATCCCAAAAAACTTCGTACCTTTGTCACACTCCTGGGTGGCTCCCAAGAAAGTACAGCCTCAATCTTTGCTGGATCCACTGTAACTCCGGCCTCTGAGATGACGTGTCCCAAGAAGTGAAACTCTCGAATCCAAAATTGGCACTTTGAGAGATTACCATAGATCTGGTGCTCTCGGAGTGTATCCAGTACTACCCAAAAATGGTAGGCATTGTCCTCCTTAGTAGTTGAGTAAATAAGTATGTAATCGATGAAGAATACAAAAAAGCGATCGAGGTAAGGCTGGAAGATCCTGTTCATGAGACTCGTGAACATTGCTGGTACGTTGGTTACGTCAAAAGGCATAACCAAGAACTCTTAGTGGCTATACCGAAACCTGAAGGTCGTCTTCTGTACATCCTCATCTCGAACTCTAAGCTGGTGATAGCCTAACCTGAGGTCTATCTTCGAGAACCATCGTGCTCCCTTGAGCTGATCAAAGAGATCGTCAATCCTCGGAAGTAGGTACTTATTCTTCATGGTCTCCTGATTCAGGAAATGGTAGTCGACACACAGTCGCAAGCTCCCATCCACCTTCATGGCGAACAAAATCAGAGATGCCCAGGGTGAAACACTAGGTCAGATAAATCCCTTCCCCTACAAGTCCTCCAGTTGTACCTTCAGCTCACGAAGCTCAGCGGGAGCCATCCGATATGCTGGAGTAGATATCGGTGTCGTCCCGGGGTACAGGTCAATGTAGAAGTCTACCTCCCTATGAGGTGGTAGTCCTAGAAAATCGTCAGGGAAAACATTAGTGTACTGATCCACCACAACAGGAAAACTTGGACTCCACACATCAACCACTCCGAGGATGAGACTAGCCAACTGATGTGTGATAAGTTTCCCCCTCCTCTTTGTAAGTCCATCCTTCACTGCAAAGGCTCCCTTCTCGCTGGTGAAGGTGAACCTGGTCCCATCCATGCGGATACACCGCACTTTGTGCCTAATACAGTCAATCTGAGCATGAACTGTGGATAACTGGTCCATACCCAAGATGACATCGTAAGACCTCGACACCGCAACAAGGAAATCACAGTCGAATCTCTCACCTCCTAGAGTAATCTCACACTTCCATCTGACCTAAACCATCATTGAAGTCGGTCAAAGTTTAAAATTTATATTCCTACTAACTACTGTATATGTGGCAAGCAGGGTCGAACCCACAGGGAAGGTAAAATTGGCCACAAATAACTAAAAAAACTTGGAAAGCTCCACTTTTGTCAGCAGCGGAGTGTTTTTCTTTTCTAATTTTCACTTTTTAAATTTTTATATCTTTTGATTTCCTTATGGTTTTATGTACTGTGAAACTACACTTCTATAGTAAAATTGTTTGATCACTACTAAAATAGAGTACAACTGGGAACAAGGTGCAACAACGGAGATAAAATGATGATAAAAGACAACAGTAAAGAATGCTCGGGGTTCATTCTAGTCTACTGGTTTGAATTGATTTTCCTTTTCATGTAAAGTACTGCTTCATACCACTGGATTAAAGAGATGACTTACTTCCCTCGCCAGGAGTTAAGTCGTGGATATTGTACAACTAGAGTTCGCCACTCCGAGAAGTACAATTCCAGGAAGATGTCTTAAGATGAACAACAGTACAAACTCGCTGTAAGTACTGAAGTTTTCATTATGATTTGTTTACTAAAAGATAAATCTATAACCAAACTCGCCGAATGATTACAGAATCTAGAATATTTCAGTGCTTGTGGTACAAAGCAGATAAATGAAATTAGATTTGATCTCGCCGATCAATTCTAATCACAGAATAATTGGTTAATGAGAAGGATGAAAAAGATGCCAGTAGAGCTAGAACTCTACCCGAACTAAGAGACTTAGCTAACTATACTATTCATTATTACAGTAGTGATAGGAAACATTACAGAAACAGAGTACAAAAGTTTAAATCGTGAGGGATAAGGAACTCCCTAAAAATGCTCTGCTCCTAAGTTCCTGGACTGCACTGCTCAGCATCCTCTCCTGATCGTCTCCCCTCGAGTAAATGTATGAATGTCTCCGTCAATCAATGTGTCGCCCCCTAAAAAACGCTGCTTGTTCTGATTAAGTACTCTCTATCATCCACTACACGTCACCGCTCAATCTCCACCGACTTCAAAAGTTCTTTACCCACGCACTGCAAAATGTGCATTTTTTCGCGACCAGCACGTCGCACAATCTTTTCTCACGTAACTAACTTCGGTAAAGTTAGTTGTAAGTACTTGGACGTGTCTAAAACTTTGGTATAAACCTGCAAAAATAAATAAATAAATAAAAAGGGTAAATAAATAAGGACCCAAAGAAAGAAAACGTGGTTATTTTTAAAGTCAAGTGTTATATCACTCTTTGAAAGTTAGTCATAAGTTAATTGTTAATTATTATTTACTTTTAATTCATTTATAAAATTATCCATTAAATAATACTATGGTAAAACATAATTTATTAAAAAGTTATTAATTTAACTAAGTTTATAAAATATTTACTAAGTTATTAATTTTATCCATTTTTAAACTAAGTTATTAAATAATAAGAACATAAATAAATAAATAAATAAATAAATATTTTAAGATTGTTTCATTAATTTAATTATTACAATTAAAGAAATTAAATTGTTAGGTTAATTAATTAAATAGTTAATTTTAATTGAGTAATTAAAATTATTACTTAAGTTATAAATATAATTAAATTAAAAAGTATGTTTTATAAATTATTTATAATTGTTATTAATTAAATAATTTATAATATTAATTTAATATTTACATGTATTATTAATTTAGTTTTATAATTTAATTAATAATTTATCTATGTGTTGTTTTAAAATTTATAACTTTTGTACATAACTTTACAACTTTTGACTTTTGTAAAGTTTATTTTTTTAACTTTAACTTTTCCATTTGTCTTTTTCTCCTTTTTCTTTTTTTTACTTTACTTTACTTATTATATTATTTATCTATTATATTTTTTTTATTTTTTTATCTTCTTCTTCCCTCCCCCAATTCGGCGCACAGGGGGGATGGTTTTTCTTCCTCCTGAAAACCGACGGCTTCTCCATCTTGCAGTGCGACGCACAGAAACTTCAACTTCCAGTGGATGGCGCGACTCCCCTTCGCACATCAGCGGAGCCTTCTACACAACAATAGGGGAAGTGTTTCTCCTTCAGGAGAGTGGCGTGGCGTTACAGTCTCAGCTTTCCCTCCTCTTGTAGCAGGTGTTGCGGTGCGGTGTCTCAACTTTACTCCAACAGCAGCGGACTTGTGGCAACCCTGCGGACCTCCTCTGCAACTAGCAGCACGGAAGCGGCTCGACGGCGGACCTCCCTGCACCTCCCCTTCACACAGCAGCGCGGCGCGGCACCCTTGATCTAGCAGCATAGCGCGGCAGATCTCATAACGGTGGACAACAGCGGCGGTTCAAAATTTCAGACGGCGCAACGAAGTCTCGACTGGATTTGCTTAGCTCCAAGCATCACGCACATCCCTCCTCAGTTCGCGAAGCAACAAATCCAGGCCATGAGGGAAGCTACTAATTGAGGCGGGCAGCTACTGGTAAAGGGATGTTGTTCATCGGTACCTAGGTAGCAGCTGTATCCATGAGGAGAAGTGGAGCGTATCGGTGAGGAGGGGTATCGGTAGCTCCAACTACCGATAGAAAAAAAAATGAACAAATATCGGTGAGGGAAGCTACCGATAAAAGGAGAAAAAGGGAGGTAACAGTGAGAACAGGGGTAGAAAAAGAGCTACCGATAGAGGGTATCGGTAGCTGGAGGTGTATGAGGGGTATCGGTAGTTGAAGCTACCGATAGAAGAAAAAAATATATATATCGATGAGGATAATAAAACGCATCGGTAGCTGAAGCTACCGATAGAGAAAATAAATAAATAAATAAATAAAAGTCCACCATAAGTACATAAAATAATAGTTTGCTGAAATAAAATAGAATTAAAACTAAAATAAATTAAATGAAAAGACTTGAAATAATTAATTAATGTAATGATAAATACCATTAATTCATAACAAAATTATTATTCAACCTTAAACACATTAAAATAATTAATTAGAAACACTAAAATTGTATACAAAATAAAATTTTAAACTAAACTAATAAAAGACTTAAATTAAATTAACTATATAAATTAATTAAAGGATAGCAACAAATAGAAATAAAAAGCCTCGGTGACCGCCAGTGCTCATCTACCTTACCGATAGACTAAAACAAAATAAAAATGAATTAAAACCCAATCTGCATACATAAAATAATATAATTGCTGTTTAAAAACTATTAATTAATTATTTAATTAACTAATTGAACTAATAAATTAAAAGAAAACCCCTTAATTAAATTAAAAACACATATTATTTACTTAAATGACTAGCAGGTGATTAAACACATAAAATAATAAAATTAACCTATTTTAACATAACTTAATTGAAAGAATAATTAATAAAATAAAGTCTAGATTAGTTAATTAGAATTATGTTAATTAAATAATTGTTTAAATAGAACACCATTGTTAATAAAATTGAAGGGCTCACTGGTAGAAATCAAAGTCTACCGATAAGATATATAAAAGAGCTACCGGTACGAAAGAGTATCAGTGACAATGGTCACCGATAAACCGCACCGGTAACCTGCCTACCGATAGAGAAAAAGGACCCCTGCTATTGGTAGCTTAGCTACCGGTAGTCTGGCAAGCCGCGACTAAATTATATAAACATAAAAATTTAAAAGTAAATTAATTATCAAACACAATAATTATTAACAATGACAAATTAAATAAAATAAACAAAAAAAAGATTAAATAAACAAATTGAAAATTAATTACATTAAAAATAAAGAAGGTATAAATCAACTATTTATTGTTCAAAAATTAAATAAAATGTTATAAAAAGTGAATAATTGACAAATTTATTTATAAAAATACAAAAGTGCATTTATTTATTAAAAAGTGTTAAAATAGTTAAATAAATTGTATAAAATATAATAAAAAGATGTGGCAAACTGAGTAAAAAATAAGGCCACATCAAATTCCCCCACACTTAAACATTGTTTGTCCTCAAAAAATCCCATGTTTTATAATCTTTGAAAAAAAAGTGAATTATACAAATCAGCTATGTTTAGAGAAGTTTCAACAGAGGACTCAAAAAGTGTGCTTAGGCTATTGAAAACGTAGCCTCAAATAATGTCTCTCCTAGAACCACTACTCAAAGAGAACTCAAGTAAACCACGAATCATCCATAAATGAAGGTTTCCTGCTTCATATATGACTCTTCCTAGTGACTCACTTCAATTCAAGCTCAATTTCTAAATTCAAGAGTGATAATAGGATAAAAAAATGTGGAATTAAAATCTTAATAAAAGGAACTTTGTACTTTGACTCATCACCTTGGTACCAGAAAATACATAAAAATATATAATTTTTAGCCACTTTATTGAGTCAGCCCAAATGACTCCCATACAAACCCATTGTCCCCTTCTTCATCTGGAGTTCATCATTCCCCTCACCTTAATGAATTCATTTTTGACCCTAGAAACTTTATTTATTTTTCCCAAGCCATGTAATTTGTGCCAAGAACTGTGCAATGCACTTATTCAGAGTGTACAGAGGGCTTATAGTAAACAGAAACGCACCCAGCATCTAAGGTCTCAGAGATTCACCGTGGGATCCCAGATGCCCAGTATTACTCCAGTTACAAAGGATTTATATAAAAAACATTTACATTGACTCAATAAAAAATGATCATTTTTATAAATTAAAAAAAAATGAAAAAGCTCCTCGGATAAAAGTCAAACTTCCAGTACCTAAAATTATGATCCTAAATCCACTAAAAGGTTTCCCATATCACTCTCAAAAGAAGTTCCTAAACAAAATTCATTAAACCACTAAACAGTTCCACTCAGTAATCATCCACTAACACTCATTTCAGACTCAAAGCAAGACTCAACTTCCAATCAAGCACCATCCTAAGGCAAGACTCATTTGAGTGCAGTGTAAAGCCTAAAATTATGAAGAACTTTTTTTGAAAATTTTTGACCATTTTTTTGACAAAAATTTTAAAAAGCAGTGGGAATTGATGGGAATTATAGTTAAACACAGTTTAGCACAGTCAAGAATTGACCCCCTCCCCCGCACTTAAAACCCAACTTTGTCCCCAAAGTTGACTTCTAAATATGGAGAAGAACAGTTAATCAATTATGGTTCAAAACAGATTTTCAAATTAGTAGATATATGACATGTATAAAGGGTCTCAATGAAGTTCAAAAATAGTTTTTTCCACAATGAATAAATAACCAGCAGGTTCAAATCCAAGTACGTGCATTAACATTTATGTCCAGTAATAAAAAAATTCAATGTAGTTCAAACAATTTCATGTTGCTCTTGTGGGTGAAAAATGACAAGGATGTAGCAAGTTAACAGATTGGGTTCAAATGGGTTTTAAATAAAGTAGAATGATGCATGCTACACACCCATCAGCCAAAACAATTCCAATGAAACTAAATTTTCACTCTACATGTACCCCCCCCCCCCCACACACTTAAATTCAAACAGTGGAAAGATTTTATCAATGAGCTACATATTCTAAAAATGAGGTACAAGCAGATTTTTTTTCTCCCTTTAACACAGTGACATGCAACATAATTTTTTAAAACAAACAAAATTTATTAAATCACACAGAAGCAGAAAATAAGTGCAGAAAGTGAAAACTTCCCTTAAATGAAGTGTCTTCATTAAACCTCCAGCATGGGAATTCCACTCTTTAGATGACACAAGCAGCAGCATCCTGAAAAACAGAGAATGTAAGCCAATAACAAACTTCCAGCAGATATAGAGCATAAGGAAGACAATCAAAGCAGCACTTTATTCAACACTAAAGAGTATATAAAAAAAATGAAAACAAAGAAGAAGCATGGGTTGACTCCCATGAAGCACGGATTTTAAAGTCTTCAGTTATACTTTATTTAATTACAAATTTTTATTTATTAACAAAACAAGACCATGGGTCGCCTCCCATGCAGCGCTAGGTTTAAAGTCCCCAGCCAGACTTCATTCAAGAACAGTGAAAACAGCCAAACCCTTTGGCTGCCCCTCAAAATAGAGTTTCAGTCTTTGCCCATTTACCAACATGGGTTTATTCTCTTCACCAACTATTTCCACAGCTCCATTTTTCAGAACTCTCACAATAGTAAATGGTCCAGACCACTTGGACTTCAGCTTCCCAGGAAAAAGTTTAAGTCTAGAATTAAAGAGGAGAACCTTCTGTCCAGATTTGAACTCTTTAGTTTGAATGATAGAATCATGAAAACTTTTAGTCCTTTCTTTGTAAATCCTTGAATTATCATAACTCTCTCTCCTAATCTCATCAAGTTCACTCAACTCAAGCAATCTCCTCTCACCAGCACTCTTAAATTCAAAGTTCAGAGCCTTAACTGCCCAATATGACTTATGTTGTAACTCCACAGGTAAATGACAGCATTTCCCAAACAACAGCATGTAAGGAGACATACCTATTGGGGTCTTGAAAGCAGTTCTATATGCCCATAAAGCTTCATCCAGTTTAAGAGACCAGTCTTTCCTAAAGTTTGACACAATTTTCTCAAGAATTTGTTTTAGTTCTCTGTTAGAAATTTCTACTTGTCCACTGAACTGTGGATGATATGGAGTACCAGTTTTGTGAACACAACCATATTTTTCCATCAACGTTTTAAACTTGTAATTCTTAAAATGTGTTCCATTATCAGCAATAAAAGCTTTTGGGACTCCAAATCTTGTAAAGATATTTTTTTTTACAAATTTTATCACACTATTTTCTTGATTGTTGGGCAGATCTACTTCCTCAACCCACTTTGATACATAATCCACAGCAACAAGAATATACTCATTCCCATGAGATGATGGAAATGGACCCATGAAATCTAATCCCCAAACATCAAAAATTTCTACCTCCAAAATACCCTTCTGGGGTAACTCCTGTTTCCTACCCACATTACCCAGCCTCGGACACCTATCACACCCGACCACAAAACTCCTAGAATCCTTAAAGAGGGTAGGCCAATAGAAACCAGATTTCAGGACTTTTTGAGCGGTCCTCTCACCCCCATGGTGACCTCACCAAGGTGAAGAGTGACAACTTTCAAGAATAGACAACATCTCTTCCTTAGGTACACATCTCCTAAGAATACCATCAGCACACCTCCTAAACAGTAAGGGATCATCCCACAGATAATATTTAAGCTCACAAATGAATTTCTTTCTTTGATTATTAGACAAATTTTTGGGAATGACACCTACTGCCAAGAAGTTGGCAAAATCTTCAAACCAAGCAGATTGCCTGACTGAGACAGTGAATAGTCTTTCATCAGGGAAGTAAGAGTTAATCTCCCTATGATTTTCAGATTCAAGTTGAGAAACAGGAAGCCTAGATAAATGATCAGCAACTAAGTTTTCAGCTCCCTGCTTATCCCTAATCTCTAAGTCAAACTCTTGTAATAATAAGATCCATCTAATCAGCCTGGGTTTTGTTTCTTTTTTAGACAGAAAGTATTTTAAAGCAGAATGATCAGTGAAAATTATGACTTTTGAACCTAACAGATATTGTCTAAACTTTTCCAGATCAAAAACAACAGCTAACAACTCTTTCTCAGTGGTAGTATAATTCTTTTGAGCATCAACTAGCAGTCTACTAGAATAGTATACCACATGAAATCTCTTATCCCTCCTCTGTCCAAGGACAGCACCAACAGCCATGTCACTAGCATCACACATAAGTTCGAATGGTAGTTTCCAATCAGGTGCAGTGATGATAGGTGATGTAGTGAGTTTCTCCTTAAGCAGATTAAATGATTTCAAGCAGTTTTCATCAAAATTGAAAGGCGCATACTTTACCAACAAAGAACACAAGGGCTTAGTGATTTTAGAAAAATCCTTTATGAATCTTCGGTAGAAACCAGCATGCCCTAGAAAACTTCTAACACCCTTAACATTAACAGGAGGCGGCAGTTTTTGAATAACTTCTATCTTAGAAGTATCAACTTCTAAACCTCTCTTAGAAACCTTATGACCTAGCACAATACCTTCAGTAACCATGAATTGGCATTTCTCCCAATTTAGCACAAGATTGGTTTCAATACATCTCTCTAAGACTAACTCAAGATTTCTTAAGCAAGTATCAAAAGTACTCCCCACTATAGAAAAGTCATCCATAAAAACTTCAATGATTCTCTCGATCATATCAGAGAATATAGCCATCATACACCTTTGAAAGGTGGCTGGAGCTCCACACAACCCAAAGGGCATCCGCCGATAGGCAAATGTTCCAAAGGGGCATGTGAAAGTAGTCTTCTCCTGATCCTCTGGATCAACAGGAATCTGGTTGTAACTAGAATACCCATCCAGAAAACAGAAAAATTCTTTTCCAGCAAGCCTCTCAAGCATCTGATCAAGGAAGGGCATAGGAAAATGGTCCTTCCTAGTGGTTTCATTAAGCTTCCTATAATCAATACAGACTCTCCATTTTGTGGCTTTCCTAACTTGGACTTCTTCATTTTTTTCATTCTTTACTACAGTGAAACCTCCCTTCTTGGGGACAACCTGGACAGGGCTGACCCAAGCACTATCTGAGATGGGATATATCATTCTAGTATCTAACAGATTGATTACTTCCTCTCTCACAACTTCTTTCATGTTTGGATTTAATCTTCTTTGACATTCTACCCTAGGATTATGATCAGGTTCCATAGGAATTTTGTGCATACAGAATGAAGGACTAATTCCCTTGATATCAGCTATGGTCCAGCCTATGGTAGATCTAAACTTTTTCAAAACATTCAACAGTTTTTCTTCTTGGGTTGCATTTAGTTCAGCAGAGATTATTACAGGCAAAGTAGAGTTCTCACCTAAAAATGAATATTTAAGATGGGCAGGGATGGGCTTCAGTTCAAGATCAGGTGGTACTACACTCGAAGGAAGACTCTTAGGCCTGGGAGGTCCAAGATCTTAAACATATTTCTTGTAAGGAGTATTAAAAGATGAAATATTTTCAATTTCCAGTTTAGATTCAGAGATAACAGTGCTACTGTCCAATGTAGGCAGTACACTGTCCAGATTTTCCAAATTTGAATTCAGCAGGTTAATCAAAGAAGAATCATCTAATTGTCTTAATAGTTCTCCCTCAGTATCATCAAAGTATTCAGAAGTGTTGGTGTTAACAGAAACACCCTCAATTTCACTAAGAAAACTCCTAAGTTCAGAAACATAAGACTCTCCTATAACAGAAACTGGACTGTTGTCCAGTTCTGGAAGATTTTCCAGTTTGGCTGTTACAACAGAATTTTCAGCTTCTAGAACAGATTCACAAAGATTTTCAGCTTCACAAATTATTTCTTCAACATAAGAATGATTTTCAGATTTTTCAATGAGTTCAAGTTGATTCTTATAAGAACATTCAGCTTCAAAAGACTCAATTTTTGAACAGTTTTCAGAGTAAGTTGGTTCCTTAATATTTTTAAAAACATTGAACTCTTCTTCTTGTTCACCAATTTTGAAGATCAGTTGACCCTTAGACACATCAATGACAGCTCCACCTGTGGCCAAGAAGGGCCTACCCAAGATGATAGGTACCTCTTGATCACACTCCATATCTAGAACAAGAAAATCAGCAGGTAAGAACAATTTCCCAACACCAACTAGTAAGTCATCTACTCGACCTATAGGATGAGTAAAGGATCTATCAGCTAACTGTAGTATGACCGTGGTAGGTTGAAGATCACCCAACCTCAACTGTCGAAACAGTGAGTATGGGAGAAGATTAATACTGGCACCTAGATCACACAAACAGTTCAGCTGACGTGAATTACCTAGAGTACAGGGGATGACAAAGCTACCTGGGTCTTTCAATTTTGGTGGGATTTTCTTTTGAAGCACAGCACTGCACTCCTTAGTGAGGTTGTAGGTAGCAAATTCTTCAAGGGTCTTTTTATTTGAAACAATTTTATTTAAAGATTTCAGATAGGATGGGATTTGAATTAAGGCTTGGATAAAAGGGATGTTCACTTGAAGCTTAGAAAGAAGACCAAGGAACTGAAGAAGTTCAGCCTTGGTATTACTTTGAGGTTTCAGTTTTTCAGGGAAAGGGATGGGTGGAGCAAAATTTTTCAGAACAGTAGGCATGTCCCTCACCTCTTCAACAACCTTTTCTTTTCCTTTATTTTTTTATTTTTAAAACAATATTCATCTTGATTTCTAGGTGAAAGGTTCAGATTCTCATCATTTTCGAGATCTTTCTGTGAATTTCCAGATTGTGAACAAAGCAGATTTTCATTTTCAGATTCAAACAGTTTCTCATTTTGAGCATTTTTTACAGTTTTTTCAGCAACATTTTGAGTATTCATCCCACACCTAGTAACAACAGCCATGATATTCTCCCTAGGATTTAGTTCAGTGGTACTAGGCAACCTACCTTTATCCCTAGAAGTCAAATCTCTAGCTAATTGGCCAAGCTGTGTTTCCATATTCTGCATTCTCACATCAGTTTGCATCTTGTCTGACTCATATTGACTTTTCTGTTTATTAAGTTGAGACATGTACCTTTCCTCTTGTGAGTTTATTTTATTCAAGATCTGATCCAATTTAGAAGACATTTGATTATCATTACTTCCTTTAACATTTGAAGACTCTCCCCTTTGTTGACTTTGAAAATTTGGTCTTGGTTGGTTCTGATAATTAGGGGCAGTTTGTTGCTTAATAATACCTTGGTCCTTCCACGATAGATTTGGATAGTTCCTATAGTCTTGATTGTAATTATTAGAAAATGGATCTTCTTTTTGAGGCATCCTAGGACCGTAATTAACAAAGTTTGAGGTTTAAGATTGTTGGGCAGTTAGATCAAAATTAGGACAAAAACATTCAGAGTGCCCAAACATACCACATTGAGTGCATTGTTGCCTAAGAGATTGATACTGATTCTGGTTTTCAACTTGGTTAACAGATTGTTTTGAATTCTGGTTCATTAATGTTTGAAGTTGGTTAGTGATTTCAGCTAGTTGAGCTTGAGTTTCATTCATTGAACCAGTATTTGAATTGACAGTTCTATTAACTCTTTTTCTTCTTGAATTCTTATGTTGAGAATTAAGGGCCAGATTATTGAAAATTTGTCTCAACTCTTCATCAGTCTTATCATTGTAATTACCCCCAGCAACTTGATCCACTAAATTCTGACCAGAGGAGGAAATCCCTTCATAGATGGTGTCCATAAGGAGATGTGAAGGGAGTTGATGATGGGGACACTGCCTAAGTAGATCCTTGAATCTATCCCAAGATTCATGGAAGGCTTCTCCATCCTCTTGATAAAAACTAGTGATTTTAGTTCTAAGTTCTCCTTTTAATCTTTGGGGATAAAATTTCATAATGAATGAGTTATACACTTGATCCCAATTCTCAAAAATATTTTCATCTAGACTTAAAAACCAATTTCTCGCATTCCCTTTAAGGCAAAAGGAAAAAACTCTCATCCTTAGTTCATTTTCTGTAAGTCCTAAAAGTGGAAGTTGCTGCACAGTATTGTAGAAGTCTCTAATGAAGGCCAGAGAGTCCTCATTAGAGAGCCCATTGAATGCAGGCAGCAGAGAAATGTGTGATTGTTTCAGCTCATAATTTCTGGCTCTAGGACTTAATCTAATGGATGATGGGTTGCTTGAAACTTGAGGGAGTTGAAACTCCCTCATCCTAGGCCTTTCGTGTTCATCTAAAATTTCTGGATGGTTATTTCGAAAGTTATTATTCTCAGGGATTCTATTTTCTGGATTTTCCATTTCAATTTTGTTTTTCCTTCTTAGAGCAGCTAAGTGTTTATCGAGTTCAGGGTTTAGAGGTTCTAATATAACAGCAGATGTTCTCGTGCTCATACAAACAGTGGTAGACAGTTTCTAACAGTAACAACGCAGAAAGAAAAGTAATTTTTTTTTACAGTTTTTCAAAATTTTCAATTTTTTTAAGGATTTTTTTTTATAAATGTGTTTTTTTAAGAGTTTTTTTTTTGAAATGGCTCGTGCCTTCCCCAGCAACGGCGCCAAAAACTTGACCTAAACCGTCGTTGAAGTCGGTCAAAGTTTAAAATTTATATTCCTACTAACTACTGTATATGTGGAAAGCAGGGTCGAACCCACAGGGAAGGTAAAATTGGCCACAAATAACTAAAAAAAAATTGGAAAGCTCCACTGTTGTCAGCAGCGGAGTGCTTTTCTTTTCTAATTTTCACTTTTTAAATTTTTATATCTTTTGATTTCCTTATGGTTTTATGTACTGTGAAACTACACTTCTATAGTAAAATTTTTTGATCACTACTAAAACAGAGTACAGCTGGGAACAAGGTGCAACAACGGAGATAAAATGATGATAAAAGACAACAGTAAAGAATGCTCGGGGTTCATTCTAGTCTACTGGTTTGAATTGATTTTCCTTTTCATGTAATGTACTGATTCATACCACTGGATTAAAGAGATGACTTCCTTCCCTCGCCAGGAGTTAAGTCGTGGATATTGTACAACTAGAGTTCGCCACTCCGAGAAGTACAATTCCAGGAAGATGTCTTAAGATGAACAACAGTACAAACTCGCCATAAGTACTGAAGTTTTCATTATGATTTGTTTACTAAAAGATAACTCTATAACCAAACTCACCCAATGATTATAGAATCTAGAATATTTCAGTGCTTGTGGTACAAAGCAGATAAATGAAATTAGATTTGATCTCGCCGATCAATTCTAATCACAGAAGAATTGGTTAATGAGAAGGATGAAAAAGATGCCAGTAGAGCTAGAACTCTCCCCGAACTAAGAGACTTAGCTAACTATACTATTCATTATTATAGCAGTAATAGAAAACATTACAGAAACAGAGTACAAAATTTTAAATCGTGAGGGAGAAGGAACTCCCTAAAAATGCTCTGCTCCTAAGTTCCTGGACTGCACTGCTCAGCATCCTCTCCTGATCGTCTCCCCTCGGGTAAATTTATGAATGTCTCCGTCAATCAATGTGTCGCCCCCTAAAAAACGCTTCTTGTTCTTCTTAATTACTCTATGTCATCCACTACACATCACCGCTCAATCTCCGCCGACTTCAAAAGTTCTTTACCCACGCACTGCAAAATGTGAATTTTTTCGCGACCGGCACATCGCGCAATCTTTTCTCACGTAACTAACTTTGGTAAAGTTAGTTGTAAGTACCTGGACGTGTCTAAAACTTTGGTATGAACCTGCACAAATAGATAAATAAATAAAAAGGGTAAATAAATAAGGACCCAAAGAAAGAAAATGTGGTTATTTTTAAAGTCAAGTGTTATATCACTCTTTGAAAGTTAGTCATAAGTTAATTGTTAATTATTATTTACTTTTAATTCATTTATAAAATTATCCATTAAATAATACTATGGTAAAACATAATTTATTTAAAAGTTATTAATTTAACTAAGTTTATAAAATATTTACTAAGTTATTAATTTTATCCATTTTTAAACTAAGTTATTAAATAATAAGAACATAAATAAATTAATTAATTAATTAATATTTTAAGATTGTTTCATTAATTTAATTATTACAATTAAATAAATTAAATTGTTAGGTTAATTAATTAAATAGTTAATTTTAATTGAGTAATTAAAATTATTACTTAAGTTATAAATATAATTAAATTAAAAAGTATGTTTTATAAATTATTTATAATTGTTATTAATTAAATAATTTATAATTTTAATTTAATATTTACATGTATTATTAATTTAGTTTTATAATTTAATTAATAATTTATCTATGTATTGTTTTAAAATTTATAACTTTTGAACATAACTTTACAACTTTTGACTTTTGTAAAGTTTATTTTTTTAACTTTAACTTTTCCATTTGTCTTTTTCTCCTTTTTCTTTTTTTTACTTTACTTTAATTATTATATTATTTATCTATTATCTTTTTTTTATTATTATTTTTGTATCTTCTTCTTCCCTCCCCCAATTCGGCGCACAGGGGGGATGGGTTTTCTTCCTCCTGAAAACCGACGACTTCTCCATCTTGCAATGCGACGCACAGAAACTTCAGCTTCCAATGGATGGCGTGACTCCCCTTCGCACATCAGTGGCGCCTTCTACACAACA
Source organism: Viscum album (assembly GCA_963277665.1). Taxonomy (NCBI): domain Eukaryota; kingdom Viridiplantae; phylum Streptophyta; class Magnoliopsida; order Santalales; family Viscaceae; genus Viscum; species Viscum album. The sequence continues at coordinate 1,904,696,796 of OY728152.1, read as the reverse complement.
ATAGGGGCAGTATTTTTCCTTCAGGAGAGTGGCGCGGAGATACAGTCTCGGCTTTCCCTCCTCTTGTAGCAGGTGTTGCGGTGCGGTGTCTCAACTTTACTCCAGCAGCAGCGGACTTGTGGAAACCCTGCGGACCTCCTCTGCAACTAGCAGCACGGAAGCGGCTCGACGGCGGACCTCCCTGCACCTCCCCTTCACACAGAAGCACGGCGCGGTGCCCTTGATCTAGCAGCATAGCGTGGCAGATCTCAAAATGGTGGACAACAGCGGCGGTTCAAAATTTCAGACGGCGCAACGAAGTCTCGACTGGATTTGATTAGCTCCAAGCATCACGTACATCCCTCCTCAGTTCGCGAAGCAACAAATCCAGGCCATGAGGGCAGCTGTTGATTAAGGCGGGCAGCTACTGGTAAAGGGATTCTGTTCATCAGTACCTAGGTAGCAGCTGTATCCGTGAGGATAAGTGGAGTGTATCGGTGAGGAGGGGTATTGGTAGCTCCAGCTACCGATAGAAAAAAAATGAACAAATATCGGTGAGGGCAGCTACTGATAAAAGGAGAAAAAGGGAGGTAACAGTGAGAACATGGGTAGAAAAAGAGCTACCGATAGAGGGTATCGGTAGCTGGAGGTGTATGAGGGGTATCGGTAGCTGAAGCTACCGATAGAAGAAAAAATATATATATCGGTGAGGATAATAAAACGCATCGGTAGCTGAAGCTACCGATAGAGAAAAAAAATAAATAAATAAAAGTCCACCATAAGTACATAAAATAATAGTTTGCTGAAATAAAATAGAATTAAAACTAAAATAAATTAAATGAAAAGACTTGAAATAATTAATTAATGTAATGATAAATACCATTAATTCATAACAAAATTATTATTCAACCTTAAACACATTAAAATAATTAATTAGAAACACTAAAATTGTACACAAAATAAAATTTTAAACTAAACTAATAAAAGACTTAAATTAAATTAACTATATAAATTAATTAAAGGATAGAAACAAATAGAAATAAAAAGCCTCGGTGACCGCAAGTGCTTGTCTACCTTACCGATAGACTAAAACAAAATAAAAATGACTTAAAACACAATCTGCATACATAAAATAATATAATTTCTATTTAAAAACTATTAATTAATTATTTTATTAACTAATTGAACTAATAAATTAAAAGCAAACCCCTTAATTAAATTAAAAACACATATTATTTACTTAAATGACTAGCAGGTGATTAAACACATAAAATAATAAAATTAACCTATTTTAACATAACTTAATTGAAAGAATAATTAATAAAATAAAGTCTAGATTAGTTAATTAGAATTATGTTAATTAAATAATTGTTTAAATAGAACACCGTTGTTAATAAAATTGAAGGGCTCACTGGTAGAAATCAAAGTCTACCGATAAGATATATAAAAGAGCTACCGGTAGGAAAGAGTATCGGTGACAATGGTCACCGATAAACAGCACCGGTAACCTACCTACCGGTAGAGAAAAAGGACCCCTGCTATCGGTAGCTTAGCTACCGGTAGTCTGGAAAGCCGCGAATAAATTATATAAACATAAAAATTTAAAAGTAAATTAATTATCAAACACAATAATTATTAACAATGACAAATTAAATAAAATAAACAAAAAAAAAGATTAAATAAACAAATTGAAAATTAATTACATTAAAGATAAAGAAGGTATAAATTTACTATTTATTGTTCAAAAATTAAATAAAATGTTATAAAAAGTGAATAATTGACAAATTTATTTACAAAAATACAAAAGTGCATTTAATTTTTAAAAAGTGTTAAAATAGTTAAATAAATTGTATAAAATATAATAAAAAGATGTGGCAAACTGAGTAAAAATAAGGCCACATCACCATCACCAGTGTGTAATCATCGAGTCTACTCCTATAGAAGTCTCTAGCCATAAGGATCGAGCCAACGGCTCTGTCAGAATCTCCAAGCTCCGAACGAGGGCAGTGGAAATAAAACAATGACTCTCACCTGTGTCTATAAGTACTGTAGCAAGGGTGGAGTAGACACAGATAGTACCTCGAATCATCTCAGGTGTGCCATGGTCGTAGGCCTTGACTTCCTGGACCTGAGCCCACCTCTATCCGCCAACTCCCTGTGGTTAGGGTGGACCTCCTGGTGGTGGTGGTGGTGGTGGTAGAGCCTCAAAACGTCCTCCACCACCCGCAGCTCAGCCAACTCCTCTGTCACGTCTTCCTTCTCCCGGAAGACCTCCATGGTCAAACCTCTGCCTCTACTTGGGAGGTCCCTCTACTGTTTGTTTCTCATCTGCATGGAGAGTCTGACAGTCTTGATCCATGTGGCCCTACCCGCCGCATGCATAGCACTTCATGCTCCTCGTATAGCTGACTCTGTGTCGTGTGCCCCGTATAGCTGAACCTGTATCCTAGGGTCTCCCACCTGATGGCCTGGTCTACTTGGACCTCTACGACATCTATCTACTGCTGGCTGCAGAAGTCTCCATTGCGTGTCTCCCTATGGTGGGTCTCGCTGTTGGTGACTGTTCTGCGAGAAAACTCTCTACTAGAAGGGCTCTCTCCAGCACCTCCGCCTACGTCGGGATACTGAGAAGAATCATCGAATCCCTGATCTCATTCCTGAGTCCTTGCTTGAAGGTCTAGGCCCTGAAGAATGGGTCATGTACCATATCCGTGGAGTAGCGTGAGAAGTCGGTGAACCTCACTGAGTACTGAGATACTATCATGTTGCCCTGCTCCAGAGTAATGATGCCTCATCATGCACCTGAAGCATCAGGCTCCACTATATGCTTGCTGCTGCATGTAGGACACTCACGGCAAGGATCACCATGAGGTCGACTGGTGTCCCTACCATTATGAAAACTCTCACGATAGCCTCCAGCCAATCCTCAGCTATCTCTAGGTCCGTCTCTCCCCAGAACCTGGGCAGCCTTTGAAGATGGAACTCATGTAGCACACACAGACGGCGTTCACTCTCTACTGCTGGAGCTGGTGGTATCGTTGGCCCAGACAGTAGTGGTACCGCTGGTACCTCCGCTGTGATGGGGCCCTGCACCAAGGCCTCGTCGCTTGGTGCGCTACCATATCGTACATAACTCGCAACCCTAGTTGGATACCTTCGTGGGGCCATCCTGAAAAGAAACAGGTGCACCACGGTTAAAACAGTATTCCTGGTGAGCTGACACAAAGTAATCATGAAGAAAACTTTTTCAAAGGAAACACACACACAATCAGTGCTTTCGTGCACTGAGTCAGATATCAGAATTCAGAGTCCTGGTGTATGGATACGTTGGCCATCGCACAAACACCGGTTTCCCTAAACTGATAACCATACCCAAAATACATAATACTATTTCCGTTAAAAGAATCAGAGTCTAAGTTTTGCGGTTGAAACGTCTCCTCGGATACCAATTTTTCACGACCCATCCTCAGCCCGTGTCATGACTACCCCAAGCCCACCTTCCATAGTCCAGGGGCTGGCGACTAGCACCAAAGGCATAAACCCGATAAAAGGGAAGGAATTTCATTTAAACCTATAATACACACATAGTACAAGTGGAAGAAAACACTAAGTAAAAACTGTATACAAAAGAAGGTGCTAAAACTAAAGGGGCTGAAAATACAAGCCCAACAGTGAAGTACAAACTACGGAAAATCTAGTAAAACTACAATAAGGTAAAACAACAACTACTGAGTCATCCACCGGGATTCCCACCTGAAGGGTGGGTACAGATGTCCTCCTCAGCACCCCAAGTCCGTCTGTCCACTCCGTGTACGTCTCACCAAGTGGCCCACCTCTGGGTACCGTCCATCTCTACAACTCTCTACCTCGGTCAATGTTGTCTGTCGTCTGCAACAAACACAACGAAGCGCAGGAATAGCCCATGCAGGGGTGAGTAGAACGATACTAAGTAGGGACCTTGAGACCCTCAAGGTCTCACAATATCCAAAAAGGATAACCCACAAAAAAAGATACAATCACGAAGTATCAACCAACCTTACTTAGGTATATGCCCATACATATACCTAAGTTACCAATCACAGTTTGGCTCTAACTCTCGAGCCCAAGCACAACCCAATCCACAAATGAAATAAATTAAATCACCACGATGATAGTGGTTGAAAGAAAAGACTCAACTCACACAGGTATATATCTTTTGCAGAAAGATAGAGATGATCAGAAGTAGTCACTAATTTATCTAAGCTGTCGGACCCGCACAGGATACAGGATCAGCTAAGCTGTCGGACCCACACAAGATATAGGACCAGCTATTCTATCAGACCCACATAGGATCCAGGAACAGAAGTCAGAACTGTTGGACCCATGTAGGATCCTGGTATAGTAGTCATCATTATCGAACCCACGGAGGATTATGGTACAATTGCATCACAGCCAGCCCTAGGGTTCCCACACACAGCACGCTCGATTCCGGGAGGGTCCGCTCCTCGATCCAAGTATTAATACATTAACTATCACAAAGTATTGAGTTTATGTATCTTGTAGTTACATATCATAATAAGGAACCCAACGCGACAGACGGTGCGTCAATCGGACGCCCGGTCAGAGAGATATTGGCATTTCTGTTCCAGGGGCCCGGTTGGATTTACGCTCAATCCAAACCCGGCCGTTTTATAAACTTGTTCAAAACTCACTTATCATATCCCAAAAGAACCACCTCATCGCGGGGGTCCCAGTTCCTCATACGGCATGTCAATCGGATTCACGATCTAGGATATATTTGCATTTAAGCGAAGACGGGCTCAGCCCGTCAAGCCTAGTGAGCTGGCGGGTCGGCCCGGCCCGGTGGGGAGCTGCCCACCCGCGGACCCAGCCCGCACTACGGGCATGTCCGGTTTTCTTGGAGGTGCCACGTGGTGCTACCTCCTCTTCTGCCCGGCCGTCCGTAGCCAGCCGGTTCGTTCCACCGCACGAGGCCCACGAACGCGGGTCGCGGTTCTCTTCACGTGGCGCCTACGGGCGTTGTGGTTCTCCAGCCTGGCTAGCACGTGGTCGGCCAGTTCGCCCAGCCAAGTGTCCCATGGACGCGGGCCGCGTCCTCCTCTACGCGGCACCTTATGCATCGCGTTCCTCTAGTGGGCCAACCATATCGTCTGGTCGGTCGTCCTGCAAACCGGGCGGCCCGAGTGGTCGCCGGTCCCTCCACGCGGTTGGCGTCACGACGCCACGACCCAGCCTAGCCCCAGCTCTGCATCCTCGGCACGGCGCGACGACTCCTTTATTTTTTCGCTACGGCCCACCCTGGCCTCGGCCCTCATCCAGCGCAGTGTGACGGCACTGCGCCCTTCCGGCTCCTCCGCGGCCCACTTGGTCGTGGATTTTATTTGTGTGTTGCAACGATGACCATTGTGCTGCTAGCCTCTTCTGTGATCTGCCTCCGTCGTTAACACAATGAGAACAATAACAAGGGGAGCGAGGGTCGGACCATGTTCATGCGGTATGATCCCTCCTCGTTACGTTGTTAACATTCATCATCAATATCACAACACACGATGAGGAAAGGAGAGTATAATTCATACATAAAAAATAATCCAATCTCCCCTACCTCGTATTTGTCATTGTGCGTTGATGTGTCATGGAATATGGCCATCGTTCCGTCAATGTCGGAGGAGGTAGAGCTCGGTGAAGATGAGTCAAGACAACTCCCTAGGTGTACTTCATGGGCGGCGGTGCTTCCCTTCCTTTCTCCAGTTGAAGAAGGAATAAGATGATGCTTCATGTTCTTTGGAGATGAGGAGCGTTCTTCGTTGGGTGGATGACATTCTACCGAGAGTTCTCTCAAGCTCCACCAAAGAATAATCGCTAAGAAAAAATAAAATAATAGCCTCCCTATTATTTTAATGTTTCCATGCATTTCAAAAGAATTCAAAAGAATTCATATCACTACAAATTAATTAATTAAGGCATTCATTAATCCTTGTGTTGGCACCATTATGAGGGAAGGTGAAAGGCTCCACCATAAATTGGGAGTTCAAGAGTTAAGGGGGGTTAAGAGGAGTTAAAGGTTTCAAGTGGGCCCCACCCGAAAACATCCTCCTTTGGGTGGTTAGGGTGTAGTGGGCCCCACCACTAACCTCCACTTGGTGGTTTTAACCACCATTAAAATAAAAATGTGTTACACTCATTTTTATTTAATTTTAATTAAAACCCCAAGAAATTAACTCCCAATCACAATAAAACGCAACTGCGGTAAAGGTCTCCTTAAGCGAATACCGGTGCTGTGAGTTCAACGGTACCCTCAGATTTCAATTCTTAGAACCGCTTTAAAAGATATAAAATACTGTATGTACATTTACTTAATTTACCTGAACAAAACTTCAGAAATTGATTCTAGGCACACCGGGCCTCAGAATCAGGCGCCGTCAGAAACTGCGGACTCGTAAAATTCTCATGTATTTAAAAAAAATTGCACGGAATTTTCGGGTCTTTACATATACCCAAATAATATCATAAAAATTCTTATACATGACTTTTATATATTTATCTTCCCCAAATACCCATCCAATAAGCCTTAAGGTGTTTTTCAAAGGAGGATACTCGAAGAATATGTATACGTTCTTACCGATATTCTTCATGTTTCTTTCTTCTTAAACCTATTAGAAATATTATAAGACCAACATATAATGATATAATAAGTATATTTAATATAATTAGATTTTTTTTATTTTAATGTTATATCCATTTTATATACCCTTCACATCTATTGGAAAATAATAACATTGTTCATGTGTATGTGTAGACTACCACCTCCATGAAGCGATACGATTCATTTTTCATTTCATTTTTACATGGATGGTCATATTGAGGTATTTAATAAATATATATTATATTTATGATATAATTATTATTATATAAATATGAATTATTATTTACCTTTCTTTCATTCATCCATTGAAAAGTGGAAACATAACTTGTGCACGTATACAGACTACTGTCTCTATGAAATGATGTAATTAATTTTTCATCACCACTTTATATGAATTGTTATAAAAGTGTATATGATAAATAAATATGATTCTTATGAAATTTATCATATTCTTTAGATTATTTAAACATTATAAATATATAAGTTCCAAAAACATTGAACTAAAACTTGCATATAAAACGCGATAATTTTCACCTGAATGTTCATTTTAATGAAGAATTGTAAATAAAAGAATTCTTATGAATTATAAATGAATGATAAATATTAATTTGTGTTTGAATATATTTATATAATATTTTCATAATAAATCTATAAATATTTTACAATGGGTTTGAACATGTATGAAGAAAGACAGGACTTGAGGTACGGCTTTATGTAATAATTTAATTTATTTTTGGAATTGTCTATGTTAAATTTACATTGAGAAAAATTATACAATCCTTATCATTAAAAAACCATAAATTTCCTTCAGATCTGGTTATTTTTGAAATTTTTAAGTATTAGTGTTATTCTCCGTTATTTTTTACTTAAAAAGTTTGAGAAAATATTTTTATGAAAAAATGACCTTATTTCCGCTTTGGTCGATAAATTTTTTCTCCCATGCCCATGTTCTTTAAAAAAGTTCAAGAATGTTATTTTATATTATGAAATGATTATTTAAAGTAATTTTAAAACATATTTTTTTTCCTCTCAAAGTTAAAAACTACTTTTTAAAATATTTCTAAAATAATTTATTTATGACATTTTACAAAAAAGTGTGAAAGGATTATGTGTTTTAATGTTTACAACACCTACATATTTTCCCACCATCATGGATATTATTTTATTATAAATATTATTTATTTATTTTCATAGTTATTTTAAAATAAATTAATTTTCACAATATTATAGGAATTTTTATTTAAAATGTTATCAAAAGAAAATTATATTTTTCTCATGTTTATAAAGAAAGGTTTGAATGTTCTTTTAAATGTATTTTTCATGTATGTTAATATCATTTATAGATTTTTATACTTCAATGGGGATATAATCTTATGATACCATATGCTATATTTTATTTGGTGGATTATTAATATGATGATCTATGGATTATTCTATGAAACTCGTTTCTTTCCCATAGGTGAATTATATTATGATGAAATGTTTATAAAACTAATTTCCTTTCCATGAGTTATTCTAGGATGAAATGATGAATTTTTTTAGGATATTATGGAACACATATGTATGGTTTTCATTATTTGATTGGTGGGATCAAAATTATATATCCCTCCAATTGATTGGGTAAATAATTATATCTCATGGGATAATATTGACTGAAATGGGGATTGAACTCATTTCAGTAAGGGGATCTATACATTATGATAGTATTGGGAGTGAACCTTGACTAAAGAAATGATGTAATGGGGAGTGTAACTAATCAACTCTGAAATTCTTGGTAGTGATACATGATTAATGAAATATTTTTTTATTCTTATGTGTATGCCACAAAACTATGTCTTATGATTATGATAAGTTCTTATAGCTCAGGATTGATTATTGATTATTCCACACTCTTATGAATTTTGTATTTTGTTATTACATGGCCTTATGACATGAATTGTGATTAATTATCTTTGAATAATTAACTGTAAATTGCGTAAGTTATGATCATGTTTTCAGACCCTTATTCTTATCTTATACTCCCTTATGATCACTGATTGATATCTCCTATGTTTACCCTTATTAAGCATTAGAGATGACCCTTTCTTATTTTTGATTTCCCCATGTTATGAATAAATGTTTTAAGTATGGTATGTCTAAGAAGTATACTATGTGAGAAGAACTTGATGATAGATGTTGAATATATTTCATGAAAAATAAGTATTATGTATCTAATACCCACAAACACTAAACCTTTATAGTTTTGGGTAATGTATTGTTATGGAAAATCATTTTTTTTCATTTTCAAAAAGCTGCTTTAAGGGAAGCGGGAAACCTTACATGGGTCACGACTGCCACAAAGTTCAAATTCAAATTACAAAATTCAAAGACATCAATATCATTTCAGATCTGGAGAATCACAACCCACATGCCTATCATGGGTCTTCGCCTCCCCAACATCACCATCCTGAAGATACCTGCCGGAATTCCCCTCGGTGGCAGCATCATCCTCAGAGATACAGATCATCCAACCATCATGATGGTAGCCCCAACATCAAACAGCCACGATATGACCAAGAATCATCAACAAAAAAACCAAAACCAGAAGCGAGAAACCTTCAATCGATCGCATCCCAATAGACCAAATGCATCGCGAACCAAAATCAACCAGCAATCACCAATAAAGTTGGTGTACACATACTAACATATATAAAATAACTACATAATAATAATTCATGATTGGACCAAGATATATATGTCATGGAAGATTCATTGGATAAACATGTTAGTAAATCCAACACTCTCTCAATATTAATTAAAGTAAAGGATGAATTGGTTACACTTTAAATGAAACAGTGCCTTTAAAAAATGGAGTATTACAAATAGTATATTGTGAGAAATACTTCATTGAAGAAGTGGTCTCAACATGAGATATCATCCATAGAACTTTAATGGATATCAAAGAATCCCAACTGAATGTGAAACCCAAAAGTGTAAAAGAGTTAGATAGTTTATTGGTGGAATCAATTAAATATTATAAAGACAATATTAAAAATATGAAGAGTTAATGGGAAGATTTATTTAATTCATTTGATACTAAAAAATATTCCCTCAACATAAAATGTTTGGAGATATAAATCAAACTAAAAAATCTAGAATCCAGTAAAACTGGATCTTCACAAAGAACTGACAATAAATCTACCACCACTCATGTTTTATATATGGAATTTCCCTAAAAAGATACTCATAATTTTCGTAAAAAAATATTGATATAATATAAATAATATAACACCTCATTCCATTGAAAAAGGTATCCCACAACCTATTTCATTCAGATAATGCTAAATATGGATTCTATAAATGTTCATAACAAAACCGGAATTATGTAAAAATATAGAAGATAAAAAAAACTTGGACAATCAGTAGCATTTAAATGAATTATATAAGTATTTACAATAAAATTATCCACTAAAACAGAGCTAAAAAATTTGTGGTTCTAACCCAAAATCAACAAGAATGAAAATCTAGATAGATTTCATGCACTAGAAAAAGATCAAGATTATTTGGAAGGTTCTAGTGTTTCTAGAAGTTTGGGAATAGGAAAAATTGACTAATTTCCTAACAGGTTTGTATGTATAAGTGTTGTAAATCCATAAGTTAGGGGTATTAGAATTAAATATACAAAGAAATATGTTGTTAAAAATATATAAGCATATAAAAGGGAGAATCTATCTTTGGAAAACAAATTTGAATTTTTATAGAATTTTTTTCACTATTGTAACTTATATGTGCATTAATATAAGGTATATTGGTATGTCCCATCACAAAAAAAAAAGTCTTTATGGATTTAAATAAAATTACTCAATATAATATAAATATGGTGAAGAAATACGATTAAACCTTTAGGAGAGAAAAAACAATAAATATAAATAAACTCCTAAGAAGTTGGCTAACCAAGATGAAAAACCTATAGTAAAAATATGCTTATATTGTGGTAAGAGAAGCCACGCCATGAAATTTTTTTAATAAATCCATGGAAATTAATTATATAATTAGAAACATATAATATAACTAGGATCTAATCAAGAATATTCATAGAAATATTAGCATGGTGGAAAACATATCTGATGAATAGTATGAGAGGATACCTAAGAATGGTAAGTTAAAGAATAAAAAATCATGTGTGGAAGGTGAAACATTATTATAAACACACCCAACAAGTGTATGAAGTCCTACCTGGTCAAAAGGAGTTGGAAATTGATAAAGTAAAACCACCATTAGTCTTTAGTGACAAATCTATTACTATAAAAATGTAGTCCTCACCAAAGAAGAATAAACTTCATGAACCAAATGATATTTTGATCATATGACCTGATCATCTAAAATAAATAAATATTTAGGAGAAATCATAAAATATTGAAACTAATTTACTTAATCATGAAAATAATCACATTCCAAGTAAGGAACCAAATCAAATTGACAAGAAGTTTATGCTACCTCAAGATGTGAAAATTTGGAAAGTGAAAGAGGATGAAAACATGAAGAAGTCTAAAAGTTTCAGAGCTTCAAATAAAAATAAATTTTGGGTGAGAAACTTTTCTCAAACCATATACTAAAATTGAATAACATTGGAAAGTATAAATTATTCCCAAATTAATAGTGCTTGTGTTTCAATAATAGGTATTGAAGGTGAATTCTAAAGTAGGGGTTTGATACTTATAAAACCATGAAGGATGACCATCATGGTGAGCTTAAATTTCAATTGGTACAAGTTACCAAATTGTATCAAATACTTAGATATTGTTTCTAGAAGAAGCTAACCACGGTGATGAAGTATAGAGAACACCCATTGAGGGTAGACACTAAACAATTTAAGGACATCAAATAATTCTGATGTTCTTAAAATCTAAAAAATATACATCCCTAACATTACTGAAGTATGGGGTATGATATTCACTGTCCTTTACTATTTATTATGTATACTTGTTATATTTATCATGGGGGAGTGTTTTTTAAACAAAAAGAATGAATCTGTTTAATTATGCTTAAACTTTCTGAGGTGTTTTGTGAAGATAAGTGTGGGTTTAAAAAATATTGTTGAAAATCAGGTTATACTTTCCTAAATAAAATGTTATATGAGTTAGACTCACAAGTAGATATTTTATTGATCGATTTTATGTCTAATTTATAATTCTTGTTTTTTACTATGGTTTCACCCAAGTATACTTAGAGTTAATAATTGATGACTTGGGGATAGAAACTTGTGGTATCAATCCACTCTCTATATTGATTCGAACTGTATCAATGAACTAAAGGGGAAGAATAACATTTATTAGATGTGTCAAATATTAAATTAAGGGGGGATATATTTTTTCTACCTTTTTATTTATTTTCATTAAGGATGATAGGAAAACCGAATGTGTACTAGTAATTTACATGCATCAAATTTGTTTAGAAGTTCAAATTATTGAAAAGAAATCAAATGAGAAGATTGAATCTCTATTTGGATTAATGATTATGTTTTTTGTCTATGTGAATGTCAATACATGTCATAGAGGAATGGTTGTGCATGTCAATACATGTATGGGAGGAATGGGTGATGGATTAAGGTATCCATCCAAAACATGGAAAATAGTTTTCCCATACATCATGGTTGAAGAAGATTATAGTTGGCTGCCATTTTAATTTACAATACTATTCAAATACAAGAAAGGGAATAAGATAAGATTTGTTGTTTCTTAAATACCTGTCTAGAAATATTAAAGTAGTGGTATAAGTATCTATCAATTTAATGAGGTGGATATCATTGAATGACATGTATTGTAGTATGAAGTATTGTCTATAAAATTTTGGAATAGCAAGAATGTTGACTATAGTAAACAAATTAAAAATCTGTTATTATCAATGCTCAAAATGCTAAGAGATTGGAGCTTGAAGTCCTAAGGAATTAAAATAAACCCTTCCTAGTGTTCTTCTATATATGGTTGCTAAAATTGATGCTAAAATACACATGTATGAATGAAGAAATAAAGTCCTAGGTTGACTGAAATTAGAAGAGCAGTGTGCGATATTGATGAACTAAAATAGGTGAGTTTTAATATGCTATTAAATTTATTGGGAATCATTTTTAAGTGTTTAAGATGATTTATATATTACCAAAAGTGTTTTGAGATGTTTATGAGTTGTAATAATGTTTGTAGATGGACTTTAGGAGGCTTGGTTCGAAATGGAAGGACTTTGGAAAAATCTCCTAAGTCTAGATTCCACGTACGTGAATTTAGGGGATGGATTTACAAAGATGAAAATTTCACATACATAAGGGGTCTACATAGATAAAGTTTCAATGTACGCAAATATTTAATTATGTGGAGATCAATGTACATGAATTTAGTGAAATCATTGGGATTTTTCCAGTTAATGTGTTGAATATTGAGAGAGTCTAGGGGGAGGTGCATGATTGGATCAAGGTTATAGTAAATAATGTGAATTTTCCTAGAAATCATGCAATATGGGAAAGAGGAATTTCACACAATTAGTGCACTGGTTATTAAATTTTGTGACCAAAGTGTAAATGTCACGACCCCCCTTCCCTAATGATACCCATCCTAGTATGGAAATGAAGAAATAGAGATAATAACCCCTGAGACCCACCTCTAATAGGCCCTGGGTTGGTGACTAACACTAAGGGTGTACAAATATCGCAATATAAGAGGAATTACCTTTTTTAATAAAACCAGATTAGGATATATGATGTATATTCCACAACGAAACTCCAATACACAATATAAAAGAAATCCAAAACCATTTCACATGAATGTTTAAAATAGAATAGTTACAATACAAAATTCTCTAAAGTAAAATACCAAAAACAAAGCTAAGCAGCGACACAGAAACTTTCAAGATCCAAGCTAGTAGGGTCCATCACGGTCCATGAAATCCTACCAGAAACCTGAAAGTGGTTTATATACATATGTTGATCATACAAGTATACTTAGTAGAAAAGTCAAAGTATCTCATGTGCAAGTGAAAGAGGCATACTAATGCACCTGTGAGAAAACATAAAAACCAAACAGCACCTAATCAGGTATACTAACTATCCCAACCGCACCAAGGCACACTCACCAAATAACACAAGTCAATTAATATGGTATAAAGCACCTAAATTATAGGTTAACCCACACTAATTTCCCACTGATTATCCACTCTTACACCCTAATTTCAAATGAAATGGTTCTCCCACCTCTTCCAAATATACCATATCACAACTCTCTTGTACACACCCAGGATTCACAACCACATCTCATCCATAGACACCTAGGCCACAAACTACATCACATCCCACCCACAGACACCTTGGAAACAAACCACATCACATAACATCTTGTCTGAAAACTCTTGTGCCATAACCATATCACATCCCACCCACAGACACATGGGCCTAAAACCACACCTCATCCTGAATACACCTTGTAAATTATAACACATCACATCTCGAAGACACCTTGGAAAGCACATCACATCTCATCCCAAATACACCTGGGAATGAAAAACTCACCCACACACACCTGGGACTCACAAACCACAACCTACTTGAATAATCTGGGGTTATCACCACCTAAAAGGAATAAGGAAGTGCGGGTGTCCATCCATCCATCCTCACATCAGGATTTTTGTAAAATACACCCTCCCCCGTGATGATGGGGGTGTTCGGAATAGAGTTATCAACTAGGGTGGGTTATATATAGAAATCACAAGGAAAATACAATTATATACATATAAGATACCAAAAACTCAGTCCAACCTATAAGTTTCCAAATAAATATCCAACTCACAATGTTACCATCTTTTTTGGTAACTCTATATGTACAACACTATACAACAATCCACAAACCCAATTCATATTCCCAAACAATTTAATTAACCATTTTTGTTTCATTAATCCAAAAAACCCACGCCAGTCCAAGCTCAATTAAACAATTATTTATTCATTCATTCATTTATTCCATCACTATCTAGGCAACTACCAAGAACAGAACACAACAAGAAACACAAGAAAAGTCATTCATAGAGAAAATCCGAGTGAATTGCATGTACCAACCATCACCATCCTTCTTCAAAGTCATCTACCTAACTCCATACATGCACAACCACATCTGATAACATATAAACTCACAACTAGTTTCGTATCCATTATACACAACACTTCTCATCCATCCCATGATCAATCAATCTCTCAACCTGAAATTCCATTACACCACCCATTTCATTCTGCAGCACACAATTGTGCCAAAAATTGCACCATAACACAACCCAGAACAAACCCACACACACATCACATCACCATATGTACCAAGCTCGAACAAAAATTCTAAATTTAATAAGGCATTCCTTATTTATTTTTACCTGTTAATTTAGAGGTTATCATAGAAACAATACGATCCTAGGGAATCCATTCATTAACCAAATATATGTGATTAACCAATTCTCATTTAGGGTGATACCACAACAATCAAAACAAATGTATAAACCAAAAAATATATAACCATCAAAAATAAAGTCCCACAATGGCCTTAATTTTCAGCAGGATGTTTATCCCGTATAATCACAAGATTACAAAAATATAAATGTTGTAAAATCATGTGAAAAACCCCATTTATCCCTCAATTTCAATTAACATATTCTTTATCTTAAATTATGCCATCACAACCATGATTCATAGGTAAATATAAATAAAACCCCTCTCTAATTATCCAAAACAAGCAGAAACAGCAGAAATCTTACCTCAAAGGGGTGTCAATGTTCTTCGCATGAGAACAAATCCCATAACGGACCTCTGATCACCTCCCCTTCAAGATCTGCATCCATATGAGGATGTTTCGACACCACCAAATCAATAAAATTTGAAGAGAACTCCATTAGAACCAAGGGAGAACATATTCCATGACATGGAAAGAAGAATGAGAGGAAAATTTATTTCAATTCGGAAGAACCACAAGAATGGGGGAATAAAGCACCTTAGATCAAAGATGTATCACTACGGATCAAAAGATAGAAGCTAGGAATCGATCCTTGATGAAGGAATACTCAAAACACAGAAGAGGGGTCACTAGGTCAAATGGGGTTGAGAGAGAATTGTTGTAGCCGTAGGATTTGAAAATCCAAGTGGCTAGAAAATAACTTAAAACATTACAGTAATGGGGTATTACATGATGTGTAATACTTTTTCACATCGTGTAATGACTTGAGGTTGGTTTCCTCTGAAAATCTCATGGACTCCTTATTTATTTTATTTTTCTAACCCTAAAACATTACACATTGTGAACCACTCATGAAATTTTTTTAAATTGATGCTCGCATCATGTAATCCTGTTACACAATGGGTAATCCCCCTTATAACGACCCACACTTTACATACATTGTTAATACTTCAAAATTGAAGCACACTTATTACAACATATGACAAAACCACAAAGGACCGTATAGGTATAGTGTCTTTAGAAACTGGGAAACATAAACAACTGGTTCATAAATCTTCTACAGTGTCTCCCATTTATTTCATCATATCTAGGGTCCCTTTTAGCATATTCTACTTAATATCCATCTTCCTGACCTGGGGAAAAGAAAACATAAAAGGGTGAGCTCAAATGCTCAGCAAGGGCAAATAAAGGAAATAAAAATCATATCATATCTTTATGAAAATCAAAACCTGCAAAAGAGATCATAATATCTTAACATGGAATAAATCATAGAAGTGAAAATGAGATCCCCAAAATCATAACATAAAACTTGAAACTTTGTGGCATGCACACATAATCATGGAGATCATTTCTTGTTAGTCATGACTCATTGCCAAGACTATCTTAGTGGACAAAGTCCCTTTCTGAACCGAGTTCACTCCTCGTTTCAGTCCTGTATCACTGAACCGAAATAACCTTCCGTTCCAGCCATGTCTATCTCATGAGATATAAAATCTTTACCCAATGCATTGGAGGGAGATATAGGTCCCACCCATCTTATAATGAATCCTTTCTTATGTGTGCCACATAATCATACATCATCGCATAACACATGTAACAAAAATGGGATTCTTGAAACATCATGACATCATAAATCAATTCATATATGATAAAGGAATTCATAAACATAATTCCATCACAACATAGTCAAACCAATGTAAAAATATGGATAGAAACAGAACCCTTTATTATCTTAGATGGAAAATAATTTTGATAAAACACTTGAATTGAATTCTTGAGGAAAATATCCTTTCTTCTTCAAAAACATTTTTCCTTTCATAACATGTCATACAACTTTAAAATAAAAGAAGTTGATTAAAAATAAACTTGAAAACTTGTAAAGGAAGCTTCTTTGAAGTAATGTTTTAAAAATCCATTCATGCCGTATAAGTTAAAAAAAACATTCTTCGTACTTTTGTCGGAAAAGTCAAAAAGTACCTCGTACGAAAAACGAAAAAAGATTCCTTTCATATTCTTTACTAAAAACTCACCTAAGGGTAAAATTCGATTTAAACTATTTCAAGTGGATGGAAACAATATTACATATTGAGGGAACATGGATGTGGATGATAAAATACACCCCAGTAAATACTTACGAATAAACAATCTCGGATAAAAATGAGATTGTGATATTTCCCTTACCTTAGGTCCGATTAGCTTTGTACGTGTCCGAAGCTCCTGTATAATGGTTTAAATAATGTTATTGACTTATTCCAGAATCATACATATTGATATGAGATCATATATGGTCATATTATTAGCTTCTTGTTAGTAATATTTCATTGTTACTTGTTACTCGGGTCTTTATAACTTTTTGTTCTTATGCGTGTTTTGTCGAATAAATTCTTATTCTTATATTTAGGTTATAGATAATTCATTTCCAGAATGGTATTAGTGTAGTATATACCATATTCATTCATTCAATTCATTTATACAATCATTATGAAATGAAGATCATGTAGAACGAGTCGCATCACATCGTGGAGACGGTATTCCGTACGTACGCACGAGTGATGATATCGTTCCTATGATCGTGGAATTGTATTGGAGTTTATATATATATTATTTCAGTATCAATATTACTTAATAATAATCATATATAGTTACTCATTACACCATTATACCCATCCTTGTAAGGTGATGGTGGAAAATAGATTACACCACGGCGTGGAGACGGTATTCCGTACGTACGCACGCGCGGTGATTTCATTTTTTCCGTAGGATGGATAGAAGGTGAATTAGGGTTGTTTCATATTTATAATAACATATCAGTATGTAAGTAATACTGATGTTATTACTTTATCATGAAACAACTAAAGAAGAAGAAGTTGAAGAAGAAAGAAATTGAAAAGATCGGTAATGGATATTACCTCTTCTTTGGAACGCCTTTTTGAATCCTCCACTTAAGGAACTAAGATTGGTCTTTGGAGAAGACCAGGACCTCTAGGATTATTCTAGGGAAGTGGAGAATGGAAAATGGCAGGGGTTGGCCGAGCTTGAGTGCTCAAATTGGTGTGAGGAGGAGGGGGAGGAGGTGCCCTTTTATAAGGGAGGAGAGGGGCACCTTAGGAATATCTCAAAATATTATTTTATATTAAAGTCAAAATCGGTTTATAATGGTTCCAAAGGGTCTTATTTCGAAGCTAAAGTGGGTATGGGTCGAAATCCTATCAACCAATAGAATTTAGACAAGTTTAGGATATTATTTTAACCTTATCAATTAAATTTAACTCTAAGTTAAATAATTTAACTTTTACCATGTCTTTTTGTTTTCTTTCACTATATGGTTAATACACTTACTATAACATTCCAAACGAACCCCAAATTGTTTATTATTAATATATATATCCTTATCTAAGTCATTTGGCCGAACATTAGATTTTTAGGAATAAAATAACAATTAATAATATAATATTTGATTTAAAAACTATTTTGTGTCAATTTTGACACTATTTGATATATGATTTGTTTGAAAGTCATAACAGAATTATATGTTCGAACCAAGTTGATTAAATCAATACTAATATATCATGGTAACCTAGAAAATTAGTGGAATTCATAAAAAGTCTCAAATTATATTTATTTTGGTGTTTATAACATCAATTATGTCAATATTTCATTAATAAGATAATTACTGCATCATCATTATGTCATAAATAAATTAAATTATTTAATGTCTAAAAATTACAAATAAAATATCATCATGTAGGAAATCTTTTTAGCTTTCTAATTAATATTTACAATTGAATTTATCTTATGTATAACCCCATATTAAAAATGATTTACTTATTAAACATTGATTTTAACTATTTTAACCCTTCTTTAAATAAATTAATAATAAATGTCCTAATCTAATCCAAGTGGGCCTAAATGGTCATATTTTATTCCTAAGTTTGTTTTTGGTCGAATTACACTTGTCCAATAGAATTAGGACATGTGTTAGGGTAATATTAATATCATATTTACCCTTAGTTACCCTATTTACTATTAACCGCGGTAAAATAGTAAAAAGTTACTATTCACCAAAAAATTATTTTCATCTCATTGAACCACATTTTAGTCCTTGATATTAACCGTGTCTCTCGGATTTTTGAAATTCCATTCACAGAAGCGGTAAAATTAAGTTTTATGCAAAATTCAGTTTTTAACCTACCACTTAGTGGTTTCACTATTCATCAAAAATTGAAAGTTTTCAGAAAAATACCAAAATTTCACCCTAGGCTAATTTCGATATTCTGAGTCAGAAAATGAAGTCCATTTTGAAAAATAAAATTTATAAAATTTCAAAAAGTGGTTATTACTATTCATAACGACTAGTTTTAATAGCATATTGTTGTTTAGTGAAACTCGGTATTGCGTACGACGCAAGCTATCGAGGAAGGTTGCGATTGCGTGTAAAGCAAGCCAAGCAAGTGTTGTGTAGAAAAAGATTCCTTTGATGATTTATATAACATAAAAGTCTCGGGTGTTACATTCTACCCCCCTTAAAAAGAATTTCGCCCTCGAAATTCGTCACTTTGCAACAAACAAATGAGGATACTTCTCCCTCATCATATCCTCAAGCTCCCATGTAGCTTCTTCAAGTTGGTGGTTTCTCCATAAAACTTTCACCAAGAGAGTGGTCTTGTTTCGTAGGACTTTTTCGCTACGATCCAGAATCTCTATCGGCTGTTCTTCATAAGAAAGATCTTGCTCCAGCGGTACAACTTCTGAGCTGAGTACATGTGAAGGATCTGGTATGTACTTTCTCAGGAGAGATACATGGAACACATCGTGAACTTGAGAGAGATTCGGTGGAAGCGCCAATCAGTAAGCTACCTTCCCAACACGATCCAGTATTTCAAAAGGACCGATATATCTAGGGCTCAACTTCCCCTTCTTTCCAAATCTCATAACCCTCTTCCAGGGAGATATTCGTAAGAACACTTTATCACCCACTTCAAACTCTAGGTCTCTTCTTCGATTGTCGGCATAACTTTTCTGTCGACTCTGAGCTGCTCTTATGTGTTGTTGAATAGATCTGACCTTTTCTGCCATTTCATCAACGAGATCAGGTCCTAATATCTTTCTTTCCCCAACTTCATCCCAGCAAGTTGGAGTCCTGCATTTCTTTCCATAGAGAGCTTCATAAGGAGCCATTTGAATACTGGAGTGAAAGCTATTATTATAAGAAAATTCCACCAAAGGTAGGTGTTGATCCCAACCTCCTTTGAAATCCATAGAGCAAGCTCTCAACATATCTTCTAGGGTTTGAATTGTTCTCTCAGACTGACCGTCTGTCTGGGGATGATAAGCAGTGCTGAAACTCAACTCTGTATCCAGAGTATGCTGAAGACTTCGCCAGAACTTCGAGGTAAATCTCGGATCCCGATCAGATATAATAGAAAGTGGTACTCCATGCAATCTTACCACTTCCTTTACATATATCCTGTCAAGCTGATCTAGAGAGAAATCCTCTCTAATAGCAATGAAGTGTGCAGACTTTGTAAGACGATCAACTATGACCCAGATAGCATTATTGCCTTTGGATGTTTTAGGAAGTCCTGTGACAAAGTCCATAGTGATGTTTTCCCATTTCCATTCGGGTATGGGTAATGGTTGTAACATCCCCTTAGACTTCTGTCTCTCAGCTTTAACTTGTTGACAAACCAAGCATCGAGAGACATATTCAGCAACATCTCTTTTCATGCCATCCCACCAGAAGTACTCTTTCAGGTCCCTATACATCTTCGTGCTTCCAGGATGAATAGAGAATGAAGAACTATGAGCCTCATCCAGCAGCTCTTTCTTTAATTCGGGGATGGGAGGAACACAAACCCGATTCCTGAACTTTATTATCCCATCACAATCAAGGTTGAATTCAGGAACATTTCTCACCTTCTTTTGTAACTCGACATCTTCTTTCTGTGCCTCTTTAATCTTCACATGTATAGATGGTTGAACATTCATTTGAGAAAGATAAGATTTTTCCCCTTCCATTATAATTCCAAGATCCATCCTTTGTAAATCCATAAATATTGGATCTTTTTTGATCCTCATCATGGATAAACTAGCATGGTCTTGTCGACTTAATGCATCTGCCACCTTGTTTGCTTTCCCAGGGTGGTAATGGATTGAGCAGTCATAATCCTTAATCAGCTCCAACCATCTTCTTTGACGCATATTCAACTCCTTTTGTGTGAAAATATACTTTAAACTTTTATGATCAGTATAAATATCACACCTTTCACCATAAAGGTAATGCCTCCAAATCTTTAATGCAAAGATTACCGCAGCCAACTCCAAATCATGTGTTGGGTAATTTTGCTCATGGATTTTCAACTGTCGTGAGGCATAAGCTATCACCATATCATTTTGCATAAGAACACACCCCAATCCCTTCTTGGATGCATCACTGTAGATCACAAACCTTTCTCCACTACAAGGCAGTGTGAGCACAGGTGCACTGGATAACCTTCTTTTCAACTCCTTGAAATTCTCTTCACATTCCTCTGTCCAGACAAACTTAACTCCTTTCCGAGTCAACTTGGTGAGTGGATTAGATAATCGTGAAAAATCTTTTACAAAACTTCGATAATATCCAGCCAAACCAAGAAAACTTCGGATCTCAGTTACTGTGGTTGGTCTCGACCATCTTTCGATAACCTCTGTTTTTGCTGGATCCACAGATATCCCCTCTTTTGAGATTATATGACCCAAAAATGCAACTTTTTGAAGCCAAAATTCACACTTGGTAAATTTGGCATAAAGCTTCTCTTTTCTCAGGGTCTTCAATATAATTCTCAAGTGATCTTCATGCTCTTCCTTTCTCTTTGAATAGACAAGAATATCGTCTATAAAGACTACCACAAATTGATCAAGATAGTCTCTAAAGACTCTATTCATTAGATCCATGAAGATAGCAGGGGCATTAGTAAGACCAAATGGCATCACTATAAATTCATAGTGTCCATACCTTGTACGGAAAGCCGTCTTTGGTATATCCTCCCTTTTGACCCTTAATTGATGATACCCTGAACGAAGATCAATCTTGGAAAAGTATTGAGCTCCGCGTAGTTGGTCAAATAAGTCATCAATGCGTGGGAGAGGATATTTGTTCTTGATAGTGATCTTGTTAAGTTCTCGATAATCAATGCAGAGTCTCATTGATCCATCTTTCTTCTTAACAAATAGAACAGGTGCTCCCCAAGGTGACGCACTAGGGCGTATGAATCCCTTATCAAGATTCTCTTGGAGTTGCTTCTTCAATTCCTGCAACTCAATTGGGGCCATTCTATAAGGTGTCTTTGAAATAGGCAAAGCACCCGGTACAAGTTCTATTGAAAACTCAACTTCACGATTTGGTGGAAGACCCGGCAATTCCTCCGGAAAGACATCATCAAACTCCCGTACAATGGGCATATTCTTAATCGTGAGTTTCTCACCAACCATTTGAGATAAATAACCTTCATTTAGTGGAATCAATACCCATAAGATGGAAGAAATTTCCACTGGAAGGTTATGTTCATCCTTGCATTGATAGACGATCGTAGATTGATCTGGAATATGAAATGTGACTTCCCTTCTTTGGCAATTGATATGAGCTCTATGTAGAGAAAGCCAATCCATGCCAAGAATCACATCAAATTCCACTAAAGGAAGGATCACAAGATTTGCAGGAAGCACTTTCCCACAAACTTCGATCGGAGAAGAATTATAAACTTTTGATGCGATTGATGTGCCATTAGGTGTTGTCACGGCTAACTCAACATCTAATTGTTGAGGTAATACGGTGATACCCTTAGAAAAGTCTTCAGAAATAAAAGAGTGGGTGGATCCAGAATCAAATAAAACATTTGCTACTTTAGAATGGATGGTAAGTGTACCTTTCACCACATCGTTATCGTACTCCACATCGCTGATAGAAATTGCATGTGACTTTCCTTTGTCTTTAGCCTTAAGATTTTGTTGACGTCGACCATCATCATCAACCCTTGGATTTGGGCATTGATTGGCATAATGCCCCATCTCCTTGCACTTGAAACATTGAAGTGTAGTAGGTTCATTCTGTGTATCCCTTCCTTTGTTTGCATCATTAGACATCTTCTTCCCATTATCACGGCATTCAAATGCCCGATGACCTTCCTTTCCACATTTAAAACATTTACTTGTCCCTTTAAGACAACTCCCTCCATGTTTCTTTCCACACTTTGAGCATAAGGGAAAGTTCATCTTCTTTTCCGTGTGCTCTTTAGATTTTTCTTTGAATTCCATCTTCCTCTTCTTATCAAACCCATGTGACTGATGGGTTACTCCAATCTCCATCTCGACTTTGAGAGCACATCGAACGATTTCCTCGTAGCTATTGAAGTCCCTTATGGCTAACGCCCTTCGAAGACTTGGTTTTAAGCCACTAAAGAATCGATCGATCTTACTCTCAGGTTGGATAATAATACCAGAAGCGTACCTTGCAAGTCTTGTAAAATTTGCTTCATAGGTACTAACAGATTCATCATCCCTTTGCTTCAGTTCAAGGAACTCTTTCTCCATCTTTGTTTGGAGAATACGAGGGAAGTACTTATTGAAAAATAAGTTCTTGAACTCGTCCCATTCCATAGACTCAATTTCATCCCTTTGCCTCGTATTCTTAACAAGATTCCACCATTGATCCGCATCTCCTTCCAAACGATACACTGCTAGGATGACTTTATCATGCTCAGAACATTGAAGAACTGAAAATATCTTTTCAGTAGTACTAATCCATTGTTCAGCAACTAATGGATCAGTAGACCCGCTGAAAGATGGTGGACGCTGCCTCATGAAGGATTCAACAGAATGTTGCTCCCTCCTTTGTTCGTTTGGAAATCCTGCATGATTCATAGCTTGAGAAAGTTGCGTGAGCATGGCTACAAGATTTTGCATTCCAGCTCCCATATCGTTTGGTTGCTCAGGGGGACAATCATTGCATTGCCCATCGCATTCCGCATTAACACGGTTCCTTCGGGTTCCATCCATTGACTAAAACCAAGAAGAATAGTGTGAGCAACACTAATTATAATAGGAAACCACATAATTCAAGAATAAAATTTTCATGCTTATGGTCTTATCCTAGGTTATTCATGGCCATTTCTAAGATTGTGTTCTATGCTTAGACTTATTCTTAGGGTTCTTACTAAGGCTTTCACATCCTAGTTTCCAAAGGTTGACTATACCTTTCCTCTGATACCAACTATAACGGTCTGGAATTACTTCCAGTGGACTATAGTTGATACCTATCAGGGCACTCCATGGGCGGCTACACCCCCTGGGCGGGACACACCACCATCCCCAGTGGCAGCCATTTCCTCATGAAGCCCTTGGGCGGAGAGCCATGCTTCGTCCAACGCTCACATGTGAGAGTTCCCAAGGATCGGATACATTCCTACCTCCTTTGCCTCTGATACCAACTATAACGACCCACACTTTACATACATTGTTAATACTTCAAAATTGAAGCACACTTATTACAACATATGACAAAACCACAAAGGACCGTATAGGTATAGTGTCTTTAGAAACTGGGAAACATAAACAACTGGTTCATAAATCTTCTACAGTGTCTCCCATTTATTTCATCATATCTAGGGTCCCTTTTAGCATATTCTACTTAATATCCATCTTCCTGACCTGGGGAAAAGAAAACATAAAAGGGTGAGCTCAAATGCTCAGCAAGGGCAAATAAAGGAAATAAAAATCATATCATATCTTTATGAAAATCAAAACCTGCAAAAGAGATCATAATATCTTAACATGGAATAAATCATAGAAGTGAAAATGAGATCCCCAAAATCATAACATAAAACTTGAAACTTTGTGGCATGCACACATAATCATGGAGATCATTTCTTGTTAGTCATGACTCATTGCCAAGACTATCTTAGTGGACAAAGTCCCTTTCTGAACCGAGTTCACTCCTCGTTTCAGTCCTGTATCACTGAACCGAAATAACCTTCCGTTCCAGCCATGTCTATCTCATGAGATATAAAATCTTTACCCAATGCATTGGAGGGAGATATAGGTCCCACCCATCTTATAATGAATCCTTTCTTATGTGTGCCACATAATCATACATCATCGCATAACACATGTAACAAAAATGGGATTCTTGAAACATCATGACATCATAAATCAATTCATATATGATAAAGGAATTCATAAACATAATTCCATCACAACATAGTCAAACCAATGTAAAAATATGGATAGAAACAGAACCCTTTATTATCTTAGATGGAAAATAATTTTGATAAAACACTTGAATTGAATTCTTGAGGAAAATATCCTTTCTTCTTCAAAAACATTTTTCCTTTCATAACATGTCATACAACTTTAAAATAAAAGAAGTTGATTAAAAATAAACTTGAAAACTTGTAAAGGAAGCTTCTTTGAAGTAATGTTTTAAAAATCCATTCATGCCGTATAAGTTAAAAAAAACATTCTTCGTACTTTTGTCGGAAAAGTCAAAAAGTACCTCATACGAAAAACGAAAAAAGATTCCTTTCATATTCTTTACTAAA
This sequence comes from Viscum album, assembly GCA_963277665.1. NCBI lineage: Eukaryota > Viridiplantae > Streptophyta > Magnoliopsida > Santalales > Viscaceae > Viscum > Viscum album. The sequence goes on along the minus strand of OY728152.1, from coordinate 1,904,671,144 downwards.
AACTCACCTAAGGGTAAAATTCGATTTAAACTATTTCAAGTGGATGGAAACAATATTACATATTGAGGGAACATGGATGTGGATGATAAAATACACCCCAGTAAATACTTACGAATAAACAATCTCGGATAAAAATGAGATTGTGATATTTCCCTTACCTTAGGTCCGATTAGCTTTGTACGTGTCCGAAGCTCCTGTATAATGGTTTAAATAATGTTATTGACTTATTCCAGATTCATACATATTGATATGAGATCATATATGGTCATATTATTAGCTTCTTGTTAGTAATATTTCATTGTTACTTGTTACTCGGGTCTTTATAACTTTTTGTTCTTATGCGTGTTTTGTCGAATAAATTCTTATTCTTATATTTAGGTTATAGATAATTCATTTCCAGAATGGTATTAGTGTAGTATATACCATATTCATTCATTCAATTCATTTATACAATCATTATGAAATGAAGATCATGTAGAACGAGTCGCATCACATCGTGGAGACGGTATTCCGTACGTACGCACGAGTGATGATATCGTTCCTATGATCGTGGAATTGTATTGGAGTTTATATATATATTATTTCAGTATCAATATTACTTAATAATAATCATATATAGTTACTCATTACACCATTATACCCATCCTTGTAAGGTGATGGTGGAAAATAGATTACACCACGGCGTGGAGACGGTATTCCGTACGTACGCACGCGCGGTGATTTCATTTTTTCCGTAGGATGGATAGAAGGTGAATTAGGGTTGTTTAATATTTATAATAACATATCAGTATGTAAGTAATACTGATGTTATTATTTTATCATGAAACAACTAAAGAAGAAGAAGTTGAAGAAGAAAGAAATTGAAAAGATCGGTAATGGATATTACCTCTTCTTTGGAATGCCTTTTTGAATCCTCCACTTAAGGAACTAAGATTGGTCTTTGGAGAAGAGCAGGACCTCTAGGATTATTCTAGGGAAGTGGAGAATGGAAAATGGCAGGGGTTGGCCGAGCTTGAGTGCTCAAATTGGTGTGAGGAGGAGGGGGAGGAGGTGCCCTTTTATAAGGGAGGAGAGGGGCACCTTAGGAATATCTCAAAATATTATTTTATATTAAAGTCAAAATCGGTTTATAATGGTTCCAAAGGGTCTTATTTCGAAGCTAAAGTGGGGATGGGTCAAAATCCTATCAACCAATAGAATTTAGACAAGTTTAGGATATTATTTTAACCTTATCAATTAAATTTAACTCTAAGTTAAATAATTTAACTTTTACCATGTCTTTTTGTTTTCTTTCACTATATGGTTAATACACTTACTATAACATGCCAAACGAACCCCAAATTGTTTATTATTAATATATATATCTTTATCTAAGTCATTTGGCCGAACCTTAGATTTTTAGGAATAAAATAACAATTAATAATATAATATTTGATTTAAAAACTATTTTGTGTCAATTTTGACACTATTTGATATATGAATTGTTTGAAAGTCATAACAGAATTATATGTTCGAACCAAGTTGATTAAATCAATACTAATATATCATAGTAACCTAGAAAATTAGTGGAATTCATAAAAAGTCTCAAATTATATTTATTTTGGTGTTTATAACATCAATTATGTCAATATTTCATTAATAAGATAATTACTGCATCATCATTATGTCATAAATAAATTAAATTATTTAATGTCTAAAAATTACAAATAAAATATCATCATGTAGGAAATCTTTTTAGCTTTCTAATGAATATTTACAATTGAATTTATCTTATGTATAACCCCATATTAAAAATGATTTACTTATTAAACTTTGATTTTAACTATTTTAACCCTTCTTTAAATAAATTAATAATAAATGTCCTAATCTAATCCAAGTGGGCCTAAATGGTCATATTTTATTCCTAAGTTTGTTTTTGGTAGAATTACACTTGTCCAATAGAATTAGGACATGTGTTAGGGTAATATTAATATCATATTTACCCTTAGTTACCCTATTTACTATTAACCGCGGTAAAATAGTAAAAAGTTACTATTCACCAAAAAATTATTTTCATCTCATTGAACCACATTTTAGTCCTTGATATTAACCGTGTCTCTCGGATTTTTGAAATTCCATTCACAGAAGCGGTAAAATTAAGTTTTATGCAAAATTCAGTTTTTAACCTACCACTTAGTGGTTTCACTATTCATCAAAAATTGAAAGTTTTCAGAAAAATACCAAAATTTCACCCTAGGCTAATTTCGATATTCTGAGTCCGAAAATGAAGTCCATTTTGAAAAATAAAATTTATAAAATTTCAAAAAGTGGTTATTACTATTCATAACGACTAGTTTTAATAGCATATTGTTGTTTAGTGAAACTCGGTATTGCGTACGACGCAAGCTATCGAGGAAGGTTGCGATTGCGTGTAAAGCAAGCCAAGCAAGTGTTGTGTAGAAAAAGATTCCTTTGATGATTTATATAACATAAAAGTCTCGGGTGTTACACCCCTTTTTCATCCTTTATAAAATAAACCTCTCAAACAACTAAAAATTGGAAAATTAATGGACTGGGAGTACATGGACCATTACATCAGATATCACTCAAATGATTATCACCCTCGAGAATCTAAAATAAATCCCATAAAAAAAATAAGGGTCCAAATAACCACCTCATGAGATACCTCTCAAGAGTCTCTCTGCACTTGAAACACTACTAAGAACCAAACATATCAACATTTAATGATAAACCACCCTTTGTTGTTCAAAAGCTGGAGTGGGAACCTCCAAACCCAAGAACACCTCTTCTGAAATCTGAAAACCATGCATCACCATGTCAACCCAAACAACCATGAAACGTGCCACACGAGCACAAAAAACACACTACTTCAAACTTAAGAATCTGGGAATCCCATCCTCCATGTCAATATATTATTCGCTCTGGGTAGCACGGACTCACCCACATAGATTTAATCGCATCACAGTTAATGCATCTTGATTAGTAATCGGGTCCTCTCCTTTTCATATGTCAAGACTTTATCACACATGACACTATACACACACAATGTAAGAAAATAGATCATCTCAAAAAAAAGGTTCAAACATCACATTATAAGGCAAAGAAAAACAAATAAAAACCTAATAAAATCTTAGGTAATGGGTAGGAATCTATGTCTCTCACTCCCAATTACTCTCCTTCTAGACACCATGCCTCCACAACACATGAACCAAGGGAATGGTCCATCCATGAAGCACCTTCTCTCAATGATCCTGAATCTCTACTGGATGCTCCACAAAAATCACATCATCCTCGATATCCAACTCTCCCCAATAAATGACATGGGATTCATCATGAAGATATTGATGAACCTAAAATATGTGAAATACATTGTAGATACTCTCAAACTGTGGTGTAAATACCAACTTTTATGCCACCTCACCAACTCACCCCAACACATCAAACGGTCCAAAGAAGCTGGTCGAAAGCTTACTCCCCTACCAAAACTATATTGCCCATGTCGAGGGGAGACCTTCGAGATCATGTGGTACCCAACCTCAAACTCCAAGGGCATCCTCCTCCAGTCAGTGTAAGACTTATTTCGTTCATTCACTACTTTCATCCTCTCACAAAAAATTAGAATTTTTATTGTTGTTCTCTATAACACATCTAGACCAAGAACAGTTGTCTCCCCAACCTCCATACAGCGCAACAGAGAACAACATAGTCTTCTGTAAAAATCCTAAAACATATTAATTCTAATGGAAGAGTTATATCTATTATTATAAGAAAACTCTACCAAATTAAGGTATCATTCCCAAGATCCACCAAAGTCCAAGACGCATGCCTGTAACAAATTCTAGATCGTTTGGATAGTCTACTTTGTATGTCCATCCGTTTGAGGGTGGAAAGCAGTGTTGAGGCATAACCGGGTGCCAAAAGAATGTTGTAATCCCCTCCAGACTTGTGATATAAATAACATGACCTAATCTGAGACAATGGTCCTTGGAATTCCATGCAACCATACCACTTCATCTATATACTTCCCTAGTAGGGAAACCACTATGCCCGACTCCTTGATCACTAAGAAGTGGGATGATTTCGTCAACCAGTCCACTATCACCTAGATAGAATCACAGCCTCCCTAAGATCTAGGTAAACCTATAATGAAATCCATTGAAATTACATCCCATTTACAGTCTGGAATATCCAAGGGTCATAATAAACCACCAGGAACATGGTGTGGTGCTTGGCCTTTACCTTCTTGCAAACCAAGAACTTCTCCACAAACTCTTCCACCACCCCTTTCATCCCAAGCCACCAAAACTACATACTTTTACCATGGTACATACTAGAAACTCTTGGATGTAACACTAAGGGTGATCTATGAAACTCATGAAGGAATTCACTATGAATTTCTACCAAAACAAATAGCATTCCATGGAGCAACATCTGGTTCTAACCATCCTCCGACCATCCCTCCAAAAAATCACTATAGACAAAATGATCATGCATCACTTCTACCTCTGAGCCTCCCCACTGATATTCCTCCACCTACAGTATTAGAGAAGACTAAACCATCACTTGAAACAAACAAGCTATACCACAATCCACCCTTTCATATAATTGAAAGGTTTTCAAGTCCTCCATTTCTCTCCAAGCATCTAAAGACTCCCAAACAACCACATTTTGGTAATTCCTACTCAAAGAATCAGTTGTGACATTTCCCTTCCCTGAGTTTTAGGATATATCAAAATCATAGTCCTAAAGAAATTCCATCCACCTCCATTGAAATAGATTCAAATCATGATGGGAAAAGATATACCTCAAACTCTTATGATCTGTAAAGACCAAAAAGTGCTCTCCAATGAGGTAATGCCACCATAACATCAGAACAAACACAACTGCTGCTAACTCCAGATCATGGGTAGTATAGTTAAATTAATGAGGATGTAATTTCCTAGACCTATAAGATATCAATTCTCACTACTGCATCATCACGCATCCCAACCCCATATGGGAAGCATCACAAAACACCTCAAAAATCATCCCTTCCACTAGAAAATGGAGCACTAGAGCACTTACTAGCTTCCCCTTTAGGTATAATACCTGGAACTTCTCAATCCAAACAAAATCTTGGTCTATCCTAGTCAATTTCATCAATGATGTTGAAACTCAATAGAAATCAGGTACGAATCTCCAATAATAACCTAAGAGACCAAGGAAACTGTGAACTTCTACCACATTCTTGGGTAATCTCTAATAAAAACTGCTTTAACCTTAGATGGGTCTACTTCCACACCCTATTGGGACATCATATGGCCAAGGAAATGCACTTATCGTGTCCAGAACTTTCACTTAGAAAACCTTCCATAGAGCTAGTTGCGTCAAAGAACCTGCAAGACAGTTTTGAGATGCTCAGCATGCTCCTCCATTATCTTTGAGTAAACCAAGATTTCATCGATTACTACGATGACAAAACGATTTAGGAACTCACAAAATATGGAGTTCTTAAGTCCGATGAACATGACTGATGTGTTCGTAACACCAAAGGTCATGACTATGAACTCAAAGTGCCCATACTTGAATCTGAAGGGAGTCTTCAGAATATCACCCTCCTTCACCCTCAACTGGTTATATCTGGACCGCAGATTGATCATAAAAAACCAACTCTCCCCTATCATCTGGTTGAAAAAATCATCTATTCTCAAGAGAGAGTAACGGTTCTTAACCGTAACCTCATTCAACCACTGTTAGTCCTTGCACAACCTCATAACACCATACGCCTTATTTGAAAACAACACTAGAGAACCCCAAGGAGACACACTACGCCGAATAAATCCGTTCTTCATCAGATCATCAATCTAAATCCTCAAATCTCACAACTCAGAAGGTGGAATCTGATAAGGATCCATAGAAATCAGAGAAGCATTGGGATATAAGTCTATCCCAAACTCAACATCACATTGAGGGGTTAGCATCACAATATCCTTGGGGAAAACATCCAAGAACTCCATAACAACCTTGGAAACCTCCACCATCTCAACATAAATTGATTCCACTAAAAATAATCAAATATGGAAAGAAGAGTCTCCATACACCAACTTCTCACCTAGAAACCTCAGTCTCCAATGAAAACCACATGTCGACTATCCAAATCCGAAAACAAAACTCTCCTCCTAAATTAGTTTAAAAAAGCATGTATGGAATAAATCCATTCAATACTAAGGATCACAGTGTATGGTTTCATCTATAACAAGAAGATATCCCCACTAGATTGATGCAATCCCATCATCAGTCTACACCCCCAGCACACATTAAACAAGTCGGTTTGGCCTCTGATTAGCATAATCAACATGAGGGGCACCTAAAACCTCTCTATGTCTAGTCCTAGAGTAGGGGCTGGAGCAGGTGAAATAAGGGATTGTGAAGCTCATGAATCAAAAAATCATAAGAAAGGGTACTGAACAAGTTGATCGTACCTCTAATGATCTCTAAAACTGCTAAAACTTCAGCCTATACTGCATGCAACTGACCACACCCAGCTCTTATACCTTTCTACTGACGACCACCTCCATGACCATGCTTCAGTCACAGTCCCTGAGTATAAGGAACATCTTGAGGTCAGCCTCTACCTACTCCATCTCCCCTAGGCTGAGAAAAATCTGGTTACCCCTACTGCTAAAATGATATCACTAGAAACTACTGTTGAGGTTGGTGCTGAACTTATCCACCTCTACCAAACTGATCTTAGTAAACCACTAGGCACTGGATCTAATGATGACCACAAACCCCACATCCAAAACAGACTGGCATGAAGCACCTAGGAAAAGCACAAAAACCACCAGTGCTAAGAGGCCATAAAGGAAACTACTGAGGATGACTCCTTGTTGGTCTAAATGTCGAAGGTCCTAGTGCATGTGACCTACCATTGAAAGTTATGCTCCTCTAAGAACTATGATGGATCCCCTATCATGGTAGGCCTCCTTGTGATTGCATCTTCTCGATCACCTCCTCCTTCTTTTAAACCTTTAGATATGTTGGCAAAGTTAAAGGAGAAATAGCATACTAGATATAAGGATGAATTTCCTCCACCAAAAATATTGCATGAGACTCCTCATCTAGAAAGAGATATAGGGGAAAATGAAGAAGATCCTTGAACTTGGTCACAATCTCTAGAACTGGCATACTATCCAGTTGAAGTGAGATTAGCTCCTGCCTTTTCTTTACCTTCATGGTTGATGAAAGTAACTCTTCTAGGAACTCTTTATAGAATTTGACCCACAATAATTTTTCCTCCTTCCGCTCCCCAGGAAACAGCATCCACCACTGACACGCAACTCCCCGCATCTAACTGAGCACCAAAGGTACCCAATATCCCATTGGGGACCATATCAAACTAAAGTCAATCTCAATCTCATCTAACCATCACTCTATCTCCACATCTGAAACACTACCCTAATGCTTTCTTAAATCCTTCCACTGTAAATCATGCAGCATACTTTTCCACTGATCATCCTCTTTAGTTGAATCAACCCTACATTGATCAAATGGATCAGCCTTCTAAACCTCTACTTCATGAGCCACATGCAGACAACGACCAAGAGACATAGATGAAAGGTAAACAAAGATTTTATAATCCCAAATTGAATGAACTTTTATTAAGGTTTATTTCAATTTATCTCATTTATTTATTTTAAAATTCCCAAAACAACCAAATTCAAACAATAAAACAAGTCATTATAATGCATGTACCTTCTCTAGGTCCCTGCCCTTCAAGCAGGTCCATCTTATTTGGTCATTCAATGATCTTAGAGTTCATGCACTAGATCATGGGGGTCTAAAATCATAGGTCTTAGCCGGTCTCTCTAGCCTATGTCATGCACCAAGGTCAAATGGAACCATTTCTATACCATCCCCTGAAATCCTCATTGTTCCTAAATCCAAACTTTGTCCTATCTCTCAACCATCAGCTCTGATACCACACTTTCACGACCCTTCTTTCCCTAAAGATACCTCTCCTAGGTTGGAAATGAATAAAGGGAGATAATAACCCCTGATTCCTGCCTCTAGTAGGTCTCGAGTTGGCTACTAGCACTAAGGGTGTACAAATATCACAATATGAGAGGTATTACCCTTTTCAATAAAACAATATCAGATGATATGATGGATCATCCAAAAATAAACTCTAAGAAACAATATAAAATAAATCCAAAATAATCCCACATGCATTTTTAAAATATAATAGTTACAATAAAAAAGACTCCAAGGTAAAATACAAAAAGCAAAGCTAAGCAGTGACACAGAAACTGTCAAGATCTGAGCTAGTAGGGTTCAACATGGTCCACAAAATCCTACTAAAAACCTGAAATCAATTTATATATATAGGGTGAAAATATATGTAAATCAATATGAAAATCAAATTCCATAATGCACAAGTGAAAGAGGTGTACTAATGCACCCGTGAGAAAATAGAAGAACCAAACAGCACCTAAGAAGCTATACTAACCATCCCAACCTCACCAACGCACACTCACCAAATAACACAAGTCAAGTAATATAGTATAAATAACATCAATGATAGGGTACCTCATACCACTTTCCCAATAATTAGCAACTATCACACACTAATAGAAAACATCCTCGCGCTCCCACCACTTCTGAATATACCACATCACAACCCACCCACACACACTTGGGCCTCACAACCACATCTCATGTAACACCCCAAGATTTCATAGTATGCTATTTCTTCAAAGTAATTCAATAACTTTCACAACACGCAACACTGAGTTCAAGCGCACCACGACTTACCATACTAGCCGTTCAAAAGCGGTTATGAATAGTATTAACTAAATTTTGAACTATATATAATCCTTATAATTTTAGAATCCATATTATGAGTTTTTTATACATAATGTAAGAACTAATTCCTTTTTTTGCAGATAAAAGAAGTATTTTTCAAAAAATGCACTTTTACCGCCTTTTAATGGTGAACCATTTTTAAATCCAATATTTGAAAATTTTATATATTAAATTTGACAAAAATAAACTTCTTATTTATAATCAAGACATAAGAATTTAGTTTCAATAAATTTTTGGTGTTTTTATGATAACTTTCATATTTGGGTGCATAGTGAAAAATACTATATTTTAACTAAATACAACTTTTTTAATCAAAATAATGTATAGTGTTAAATTATAAATTTTAATGGTTTGGAAGTATAAATAGATTATATTCTTACCATTTAATCCAATTCAGGTAATTTTAAGTAATTTCACTTTGATATTGGACATAAACAAGTGTCAATCTTTTGATAGTTATTGTTTCTTAAAAATACGCCTTTTGGTTTTGACAACGGGAATTAATTTTAAATTAAAGAATGAAACTTATATGTTTTTAATTTGGTAAAATAGACTTCATTTTTGAATTTAGAATATCAAAATTATCTTAGGATTAATTTTTGGTATTTTTCTGAAAACTTTCAATTTTTGATGAATAGTGAAAAACACTGAGTTATTATTTAAAACTGACTTTTTATTTAAATAATTATTTATTTTATTTAAATTTATTTTAGGTCAAAATAGATACATAATACCTATATATGTTCAATGTAATTCATTGGAGTCATTTTGTAATAATATTAGATATACAAAATTTTATTGAACTTTTCACCGTCTTTTTCCCACCTCCTAGGAGAATTTGTAAATTCACATAAAACATAATTTTACCGCTTCTTTGAGTGGAATTTCAAAAATACAAGAGACTCGATTGATATCAGTAAGAAAAATTTGGTTCAATAAGATAAAAATAATTATTTTGTGAATAGTAACTTTTTACTTTTATTTACCACTGTTAAAAGTAAAAAGGGTAATTAAGGGTAAAAATGAAATTATTATTACCCTAACATATGTCCTAATTCTATTGGTTAAGTGTAATTCGACCAAAAACAACCTTATGAATAAAATATGAACCTCTTTGGTCCACTTGGATTAGATTAGGACATTTATTATTATTTAATTCAAAGAAGAGTTAAAAGTGTTAAATTCAAAGTCTAATAACTAAAACATTTTTAATATAGGTTTAAACATAAGATAAATTCGACTTTAAATATTCATTAGAAAGATAAAAATATTTCCTACATAATTTTATTTTATTTATATTTTTTATACATTAAATAATTAAATTTATTTATGAAACAATGATGATGCAGTAATTACCGTATTAATGAATGATTAAAAAAAATATTATAAATATCCAAATAAATGCTATTTGAGACTTTTTATGAATTAAACTAATTTTTTAGGTTAATATGAAATATTAGTGTTGATTAGATGAATTTTTTTTTTGAAGTAATAATTCTGTTATGAACTTAGAAAAAACAAAATACCAAATAGTGTCAAAATTGACATAAAAGAGTTTTTAAAACAAATATTATATTATTAATATATATAATAGTCCTAAAAATGTAAGGTTCGGCCAAAAGACTTATATAATAATATATATGATATTAATTAACCAATTGGGTTTCTATTGTCATTTTATAGTAAGTTTATTAACCATATAATATAAAAATACAAAGAGACGTGGTAAATGTCAAACTATTTAACTAAGAGTTAAATCTAAAAGTTAAGGTTAATATGGTGACACAAACCTGTCTAAAACCTATTGTTTGAGTAGTTTTCGACCCATACCCACCTTATACTTTAAATAATACATTTTGGATCCATTATAAACCAAAAATTATTTTATTATAAAATAATATTTTAAGTTTTTTCTAAGGTGCCCCTCACCCCTCGTATAAAAGGGCACTCTCCCTTCACTCTAATTCACACCTTCAAAGCCATTTGGCTTGGCCAAACCTGGACCAAATATCTTCCCAACTATACTACCATCTTCCTAAATGCCTTCCTTTGGTCAAAAATCCAACCTAAGGATCCCTTTTGAACAAATCAAAAGGAAGAACCCGAAGAAGAGGTAATGATTTCACCACCCTCTTTCAAGTTATCTTATTATTCCACTTACTCTTTCTTTGTTGTTTATATTCTAAAATAATAACTATAATATCTTCTATATAATGTGATGTTATTATAAATATTGCACAACTATATTCATTATTCTATCCATCTTATGAATGATAATGTCACCATGTGTGCGTACGTACAGCTTACCGTCTCCACGCTGTGGTGTAATTTGTTATTTAACACTATGTTATTTGGATGGATATAATGATGAGTAATATGTATATAAATAATAAAAATAAAATGATAATGTCTCTGTAAAATTAATATACCATCCAATTCCACACCTTTCATGAAATGATATTTCCGCTCATGTGTACATACGGATTACCATCTCCACGACGCGATGAGATTCATTTCCACGTTCACCATTCATCGACTATTATAAAAATATATATTACTAATAAGTATGTAATATATGAAATAATAATTATACTAGATATATATATATATATATATATTTACTTACATATATCTTATTCACTTAGTTCCATTCAATACGATATGAAAACAGAAACAACGTTTATGCGTATGTACGGACTACCGTCTCCATAAATCGTGTTTTTCATTCCATATATATGTCTATTATACATATTTATATTCTAAATATATATGATATATAAATCATGTTTTATATTTTTTAAGTATTTAAATCTTTATCTTAGTGATACAATCAAGATTAACAAGTTAAAAGATGTACGATAAAGAAAGTGATTATTACCTGAAATGTTAGTTTAACATTGAAATTATTATTAAATGGGTTTAATAAAGTCATAAATGAATCATTTAGGGTATAATAAATATTAATATGGTTATGGTATAATTTAATAACATACTAATATCTTCATATAGTAGGTTAAACGTATCCTTGACTAGAGGAAAGTGCAAGGTAAGGGTTAATTCCTCAATCTCATTATTATCCAAGATTGTTTGTGTGTAAGTATTTACTGGAACATTTTTATCATCCATGTCCATTTTTCATAAAAATGATTTCAAAATGAATATTTTAAGGATTTTTGAAAGTTTCTCATTATCAAGATCAGAATTTTAAATGTTTTAAATATTTATCCTTCTAAATGTTTTTAATTAATGTCTATGTTTTCAAAATGATTTTAAGGATTTATTTATATGGACATGAATGTTTTGAAATGATAATTCTTTTAAAAAGTTTCAAAGTGGTATGGGACACTTTGATTCAAAAATATCTTTTAAATTAATTCCTTTATAAATGTGTGACTTTTAAATGATTTTAAAAAAATGATATTTCTCTCAAAATGTTTTACTCGTTATTTTCAACTATGTCAGCATCCTTTACTGGATATTATTTTTGATTGAGGTTGATTTATTATAATACAATATTACATATTGTATTGAATGAGTTATGATATTTTTGACTATGGATGTTCTATTTTTATACCATTCATGGTTTTTGGTTAATGTATTGACATTTTGTATGCATGTTTTAATACGAATGTTTATGTTATGTTTCAAGTTTTTTATATGAGGAATGTAGTGGACTTAGTAAGTGACGGGTGGAGCCCACTATAGCTCCTTGAAGCATCGGTAGGTCTCATGAGACAAACTAGTGTCTTGGAACAAGTCCTTGAAAAAAAAAATATTTGTAATCTTGTCACAAGGCCTTGACTATGTGGTAATGGTGTTCGGCGTTAGGCATTTCCTCATTATGAAATTAGTTATTACATGTGATTATTCGACTAGTATAATATACATGTGTGTGTTTATATGGTAATGTTTGATTTATTTTTTCCAAATTATGTTCATGTTTATGTTTAAAAAGGCTTTTGTTTTTATCACACATCTTTCCTTAAAATTTTATAGCTTCCGCTAAATTATTTACCCTTACTGGGCATCTGAGCTCACCCCTTTCTTATGTTTTATTTTCCCAGGATTCCAAGAAGTGTATTATGATTAATATGTAGGGTTAAGATAAAGGGAATAATGGCGTTCTCAAAGAACTATATATGCTCTTTTTTCTATTTGAAAATGTAATGTAAAGTTAATGTATGTAATCTATTTTCCAAGACTGCTAAACAGTTCTGTCCTTCGGGACTTGATTCCTTAAAATCGTGCCAATGTATTAAAATAATGCACCAGCTCTGGGTAACTGGGGTCAGGGAATTACATCTCATCCATAGACACCTAGGCTACAAACCACATCACATTCTGCCCACAGACACCTCATCCACAAACCAAATCACATCCTACCCGTAGACAACTAGGCCACAACCACATCTCATCTTTCTGAAGACACCTGCGCCAAAAATCACACCTCATCCCAAAGACACTTGGGAAATCACAACATAACTCATCCCAAAGACACCTAGGAAAGCACATCACATCTCATCCCAAACACACCTGATAAAGAAAAACTCTCCTGCACACACCTGGGACTCACAAACCACAACTGTCCTGAATAATCTTGGGATATCACTGCTTAGAAGGAGTAGGTAAGATCAGGTGGCCAACTATCCATCCTCCTACTAGGATGTTTGTGAAAGACACCCTCCCCCGTGATGATGGGGATTTTTAACACATAGTTCTCAACTATGGTGGTGTAAATATATAAATAAAAAGGAAAATGCAAGTATATACATATAAGATACCAAACACTCATCCCAACCTATGGGTTTCCAAACAAATATCCAACTCAAAATTCTTCTATCTTTACTACTATCTCTATATGAACAACACCACAAAACAAGCCACAAACCCAATTCATATTCCCAAACAATTTAATTAACCATTTCTATTCTGTTAATCCAACCAAACCAAACTAGTACAAGATTCATTAAACATTTATTTATTCATTCATTCATTTATTCCATCACTATCTTGGAAACTGGCAAGGACATCACAAAATAAGAAACACAAAAAAATCATTCCAAGAGATCCAAGAAAATTTCCTGTAACAACCATCACCATCCTTCTTCAAATTCATCCCTCCAAATCAATCCATGGACAACCACATCCAGCAACATATCAAACTAAAAATAGTTTTACAACCCTACTACACAACACTTTTCATCCATCCCACAATCAATCAATCTCTCAACCTGAGATTCCATTACACCACCCAATCCATTCAACAATATAGAAATTTTCCCACAACCGCACCACAACACAACCCAGAACAAACCCACATCACCACACATACAAAAAATTCTAGATTTAATAAGTCATACCTTATTTATTTTCACTTGTTAATTCAGAGGTTATCATTGAAATAGTATGATCTTTGGGAATCTATTCATTAGCCGAATATATGTGATTAACAAATTCTCATTTAGGGAGATACCACAACAATAAAAATTAAAGAAGCAACCAAAATAGATATAACCAGTGCAAACAAATCCCCCAAATGGATAGAATTTTCCATGGGGTGCTTAACTCGTATAATCACAAGATCACAACAATATCATGGTTTTAAAATCATGAGATCAAACCCCATTTACCCCTCAATTTCAATTAACTGATTATTTATCTTTAATTAGGCTTACACAATCATTATTCATATGTAAATAAAAGTAAAACCCCTCCCTCATTATGAATAATAAGGAGAAACATAGGAAATTATAACTAAAAGGGGTGTCAACGTTCTTCTCATGATAAAAAATAATGTAACGGACCTCTGATCACCTCCCCCCTCCCCCCCCCCCCCCCCCGCAAGTTCTGCATCCATTTGATGATTTTTTGGAACCACCACCTTAATAATAACCAAAGAGAACCCCATTAGAACCAAGGGAGAACATCTTCCATGACATGGAAAGAATAACGAGAGTAAAAAGGTGTTCAATCCAGAAGAAACCACAAGAGTGGGGGAAGAACACGCCTTAGAACAAAGATGGATCACTACGGATTGAAATAGAAAATATAGGGATCAATACTTGATGAATAAATCCTCAAAATGCTGAAGAGGGGTCATTAGGTCACTTGGGGTTGAGAGTCAATAACTACAACCATAGGGTTTGACAACCCGAGTGGCTGTAAAATAACTTAAAACATTATAGTAGTGGGGTATTACATGATGTGTAATACTTTTTCACATCGTGTAATACCTCATGATTGGTTTCTACTAAAAAATGCATCGTCTCTTGATTTATTTTATTTTTCTAACCCCAAAACATTACATGATATGAACCACCTAGGACAAGTTGTGAAAAAAATGTTTACATTGTGTAATTTCATTACATGACGTGTAATCCCCCTTTTCTCATCCTTTAGTAATCGAACCTCTCCAACAACCAAAATCTAGAAAAGTAATAGATCAAGACTAAATGGACCATTACAGTACTACTTAGGGGGTTTGAGATATTGGTACTAGCACAATTGTTTTATAGTTTGGTAAACTATATACTCTAATATATTGATGTCATTAATTGAATCTTAAAAATGATTTTAACATTGATACCTTCATAAAAGATATAATTCTTTTTTTACCTAGTATCATGAACCAATTAACTCCTCTAGGTTATTTTTGAAAATATTCTCCATTCAAAACCCAATTTCAATAGATCTAAGTGTTTTAGATCTAGAAGATTGATGGTAAGAGCCTTATTTTATATTCTTTCTTCTTTTTATTCTATATCCATTTGTTTTCTATTGAATGAAACCTTAAATCGGGGTTGTTATGACTAGATCTATTAGATTATACTCATTTTGAAAAATTATTTTTGGGAATTGTTGAAGGAATGAGAAATGGATTCGTGGTTGGCTAGATCATGTCTGGATTCTTTATGTTTTACGTGACCCATTGTGAGGTTGGTGGATTATCTCTTATCTCCACTTATTATATAACTTCAAAGACTATTTTTCTCAAATTATTTTCCAAAATTTTCAAGGATACTTTAGATTATTTCTTTCTAGAAAACCCTTTTATTTTATGGATTGGAAACTTTATATTTTGAAATATTTTCATAAAACCCCTTTTTAACAAGGTTTTAAATTGTTGTTTTGGTTTAACTCATGAAAGATGTTTGATTTAGTGTTTTAACAGATTAATTTATTTGAATAAATGAATAGGTTTGAGACATTGACATTCACATGTAATTTCCTGAGTTTATACTAAATTAGAAGATTCCTTGTTGGGTTTAATCATGGGGTTGGTATCGTTGGGATACCTTGAAATAACTACCATGTGCTGACTTGATAAGTAAGAAAAGATTCTACTCATGAGTTAGTAATTCTCCTAGTTGGATACATGTATGTGTATATGTGTGTTTTTTATTTGTAATTGAGTATTCCAAGTGGAAGTAATTAATGATTTTTCTATTTAAATTAATCGTATTTATTTATTAAATAACTTTTATTTTATCTCATCTATTTTACATTTATCTTGAATTATTAACTAAATATTATTGTCTTAGTGGAATGTGTTGGGAAGTATTTGGGGATATCCTACTAGGTCATATACTCATCCCCTTGAATATTCATCTTGATTCATATTAAAAAAACTTAATCATGAAACAGGTAAAGGGAAAGTCTCTTACTTCTCTAGTGGAGCATCATGATTTCATTTTCTCAGGATGGAAGTTAGAGCTTGGAGATGTTCATGTGTTGTGTTTAGAGTGATTACACTTTGGTGTTGATGCATTAGGATGTATTTTAGTTTTTATTGGGAGTCTTATTCCACCTTTTTTTTGCTACTCTAATATTTTTTATTTTTGGGTTTTTGAGTTGAATTGTTTACATTTCATGCATCATAGAGTATTGGTTTGTTTGTTTTATTATTTTTGGTATAGGTTGAGTATGTTTAAAAGGGAAAATCACCCCCAATGATTATTAATCCCTTGTAATTTATTTTTATCCTTTGGTTTATGAGGTATGTAGATGAAATTTTGTTTTATTATTGAACTTGAAAATACTATAAATAACATTTAGATGTTGCGTTGATAACCTTGAAAGATCACTAATTTTATGAACAAAAATACTAAATGTGATTTATAGAGATAATAAGTTTACTTCCTTGGACATGTCATTTCTAATAATGGAATATCAATAGACCCAAAAAAATTGAAGTCAGCGTATCTTGGAAACTATTAAATAACATCTTTGAGATACATATCATTATAGGCTTAGAAAGTTATAATTATTTCTTTGTTTATGATTTCTCACATCATACATCTCCTATAAAAATGATAATGAGAAAGGTAACTCCATTATAGTGGAGGGATTATTGTCAACAATACTTTTTGGAGATTAAGTACCAGATTACATTGGCACCAATTATTATATTACTAGAACTAGGTAAATGTTATGTGGTCTATAGTGACATTTTTGGGTCTAGAATCGGTTGTGTTCTTATGTAAGGAAATAATGTTGTAGCTTATGGATCATGATAGTTGAAAATTCATGAAGGGAATTATCTAACCCATGACTTGGAATTGGATACAGTCGTTCAATCTTTGAAAACATGGCGGTATTATCTCTTTGGTGAGAAGTTCTTTATGTTAACATATAATAAAATCATTAAATACATATTATCAAAAGGGGATTTAAACCTAGAAGGTGGATAGATTACCTCAAGATGTTTGACTTTGACTTGGTTTAGAAACTTAGAAAATGAAATTTTATAGATGAATATTTAAGTAAAAAGTTGTATAACTAACTATCCAGAGAAGCTCTTCATTAGTGGATAATAAGGAGTATTATTACAAATATGCATTTGTACTTCACTAAGAAAAATAAAGTCATGATATTATTTTTTATGATTCTTATTCTAGATTTAGTTGATAAAGTCAATGATGATCAAAGATCAGATCTTGATTGCCTTACCACTATAAAAAAACTACCTAATTAGAGGGGTTATAAACCCTTCTAAACACATTAGCAATGGTTATGAGGAACCATTATTAATGTGTCTGACTACTCTTCTTAGAGGCGGTTTTGAGGAATCTCTGGTAAAGTAATGTAAAATTTATTGGCGGTTCATTTAGAGATGGTTAAAACCCACTCTAATTTCACTATAAAATATCAATTTATAAGGGGTTTTAACCCCCTTTAAATTATGGATCAAACTAGAGGTGGTTGGAAACTGCTGCTAGGTGAGTTGGATGAGCCACATTAGAGGCGGATCTTAGAACTACCTATATTTCACACTCATTTATAGGGGGTTAAAACCACCCTCTAAATAAACTATAGTAGAGGAAATTTCTATAACAACCTCTAAATAAATGTGTTTTTTGTTTTTTATTGAACCCCATTCACCGCCCCACCATATTTGTCCCCTCCAATTCACAAGAAGTGGTGCCCCTCCCATTCGGAACTGTGCCCTACTCCCTCTAGTGCCACATGATCCCTCTAGTTTCACACAACCACGCCATGCTCCCTCCATTCCACACAATGTAGGACCCCCCCCCCCCCCCACACACACACACCCATCCCTTTAATTCTCTCATTCAAACATGAACCAACGGCCCTCCCGCAAATTTTAAAATCATGGACTGGTGGGGATTCGAACAACGGACCGCCTCAATATGCCCCAAGCACCTATACCACTACAAAAATAGATTTTTGATGATATATTAACAATAGTAATTGTATTTATATATATTATGAAACTAATTAAAATAAATATTATTTTAATAAATATTTAAATACATATATAATTATTTAAATTAATATATACATTTTTATACTATAATTTTATGTATTTATATTATAATACATTTATATTATATTAAATTTATACATTTATATAAACTATATCTTGTATATGTGTATTTACATACATTTGACTATATATTTTATAATTCTATTCATGTTATGTATATACACATATATTTATATAATTGTAAATATATTAATGTAAATTATTTATATACTTACATATATTTATATATTTATAAATATAATTATATAAATTATTTATAAATATATTTTTCTAAATTATTTATAAATATATTTTTCTAAATTATTTATATATTTATGTAAATTGTTTATATATTTGTGAAAATTATTTATATATTATGTACATGTTTAATTCTAAAATGAGAATAGAACTCCTTTGAGCGGCATCTCTCTCTCACTTCCCCGCCGCTAGGGTTCCTCAGTGGTTTTGCGGTGGGGGAGGCTGGCGCGTCGTTCTTTGGCCTCACCTCCCCCCTCCTTCTTCCCCTTTCTTCCTCGGACCCTGCCTCCTTTGGGGCTTTCTTCTTGCTGGTGGATTTTTTTTTTCTATTTTTGTTTCAGGTGGGGCTTCTACTCGGCGGTGGATTCGCCGGAAGGGGTAGGCGGGTCAGTCGAGGTCGTACTTCTCATGCGGTTTCCTGGACAGATTTTACTGCTTCTCTAGCCTTCGGACCCTGCGCGGCTCTCCTAGTTGGTTAGCAGCGATAGTTTTCTCAGAGGCTTTGGGAAGTGCGGTTGGTCTGGTCATTTTTGCTTTAGGAGGTTGGTGTTTCATTTGGTTTCCTCTCAGTTGAAGCCTTGCCCGAACCCTTCGTTTCCCTAGCTTCACGCTCCTTTCACTGCTCTCCTAGTCGGTCAGCTGTGCAGGTGCAGGTAAGCTTTATGAGGTGTGTTCATTTGGTCAGGGTGTCCCAGAAGGTGCCCTCAGTTCTCCCTCGATGTCGATGTGGTTGTTTTCGTTGGGAGATCTTTGTTGCAGTTGGTTTTGGATGAAAGGTGGTGTTTGTACCTGTTGTTTTTTGCTACATGATGGTGATGCTCGAATGGTTGTGATGTTGGCGAAGGTGAATTGATGGCACTGTTTCGTGGCCCCTTCAGCCTTTCATCCTGCCTCTACCATCTCGTTTCTTTGCTCTGGTTGCAAGTTACCTCTGATCTCTCTTAGGTGGAGCAGCGCGGTGGTCTCCACGGTCCTTTGGGTCATGAGTTCAAGCAGCTGGATTCTGGGTGATTGTCGTTGGTGTTGGGTTCAGAGTGGCTGGCGACGATGAGGCACAAAGGTTGATGTCTTTGGTGGTGGTGTTCTGATGCGCATACGATAACGGAGCCTGGACGGCGACGTTGGGATGGCGCTTCCGACGGCCGATGATGATGACGGTAAAGGATTCTCCGGTGATGACAACAGTTTCAATGAAGGTGGTAGTTCCGAGGAGCTTTGATGGCGGAGGTGACTGGAGGATTTCTGTCGGCTCAAATCGAGGCAGGTGAGTGTTTCGCAAATCGAGGTGGCTCTTGGTGCAACCCAAAATGATGCGGTTGGCACGTGATCTGAAAGAAATATTTATGACTTTGAAATTTGAATTTGAAGTTCATGGTGCGACACTTTAGAGTGCGACGTGATGGTTTTTCTCTTGTTAGGGGAATGCGGTGTGTCTTTGTATTCTGGTATAGTATTTTGATTTGTGATGTACGGTTACCACTTACCCATAAAGTGGCTTTAGAAAATACAAAAAAAGGATTTGGATGTACATGTTTATTTATATAATATATATATATAATCTCTTTAAAAATATATTTATATAATGTATTTAAATACATATATTTATTATTATGTAAATTAATATATATTTATTTCTATAAATTGTATTATAATATATATAATTAATATTAAATGAAATAAAATTTAGAAAAATATTATATATGAAACAAAATTTATACCAATATTTATATAATGTTATATGAAATACAATTTATACAAATATATAATTAGTATTATATGAAATAAAATTTATACAAATATTTATATAATGTGTTTCAATACATGTATTTATTATTATTCACATTAATATATATGTATTTCAATAAATATAATTTTATAATATTATGTACATTAATATATATGTATTTCAATAAATATAGTTGTATAATATAGTGTACATTAATATATATTTATTTGTATAAATTGTATATCATATAATAATAATTATATATAATATAAAATCATAAACATATTATTAAAAAATATATTTAGTATTATTGTAATATAAATTATAAAAACATCAAGCATGGGTTTTTATATGATTTTATTTTTTAAAATAAATTATATTTATGTATATATTTATATAATATGTTTATGATTTTATGTTATATATAATTAATATTATATGAAATACAATTTACACAAATAAATATATATTAAAGTACATAAAATTATACAATTATATCTATATATACATATAAATACAATTAAATATAACCATATAATTTGAAATATATAATATAATTAAATGATATATATATATATATACTAAATCAAATTATAATTAATATGGTATACTGAAATATATATAAAATAATTATATAATAAATATAAATTTATATAAAATATGATATTTATAATATAATATATATAATATTTATATATAATATTTATATTTATATTTATATTTAATTTTTTCTATATTATATTTAATTGTGTACAAAATATAATATAAATGTATTTATACATAAATATACAATAAAAATGTATTTAATATAGTATATGTAATATAAATGTATGGTACTTATAAAACCATATATAAATTTTATATATTTGAATAAATATATTTATAATTACATTTATATTATATTTATCAATATTTATATATGAATACATTTTTGTTTATATGTATTGGTATTTATTTAATTTATATATATATATATAGTGCATTTAAATACATTTATATACTATTTTTATGTAATGTGTGTGTGGGGGATGTGTGCGTACACACATGTGCACCCACACATATATATTATAAAATTTGAATTTATATGAGATTTATTTTCAAAAAGAAATACAAATTAAGAGGGGGTTAAAACCCCATCTAATCAAAGGGATTAGTGGGGGTTCATGAACCCCCTCTATTTTCTTGAATTAGTGGGGGTTGAAAACCACCTCTAATGTGATAAATTATAGGGGGTTTACAACCCCCCCCCCTCAATATCATAAATTGTAGGGGGTTTACAACCCCCTCTAATTTCATAAATTAGAACGGGTTCAAACCCCCCTCTAATATAAGGGATTAATGACAGTTCATGAACCCCCTCTAATTTAAGAGATTATAGGGGTTTGTGAACCCTCACTATTTCTTTTTAAAAATAATTTCCATGTTATATATATATATACCCTCTAATATATATCCAAATAAATAATATATAGAAAGAGAGAGAGAGAGAGAACCTCTAAATTCCAACCGAACATATAGAGCCACTGATTATTAAATTTTTAGTGGTTTTGACACAACTTCCTCTAAAATCCAACCAAATATTACAAAGAAAAAATGCAAAAAAATGTATAGGGGGTTATGAACCTACTCCAAATTTGATTATTAGAGAGGTTTGTATAGGACCCCTTCTAAAATGAATTTAGAGGGGGTTGTGCATAACCCCTTCTAAAAAAATGCTACTAATATTCTATTTTTTTTTGTAGTGTACCCATTTGTCAAAACTCAATGGAAGGGATACCATTAATAGTTTGAAACAATATGGTAATTTAGTGTTTCTTTTTCAAGATTGGATATTCATTTCACCTTCTTTTCAAGAATAACCTTTTTCTATTTATCAACATTTTAAGATTTGGATTCACCTAGGCATCCAAAATATTTTTAAGGCTCTAAGGACCAATATATGTTGGTCATGTATGTAAAAAAAGTGGTTTATTATGTTATTAAGTTCTTCACTTGTAAACGGTGTAAGGTTAGGCATCAATAACCAACTGGTATATTATAATATTTATATATACTAGTATGGACACAAGAACAATTCTCTATATACTTTTTCATGGGTTTACCAATAAATATTTGAAATCATGATTTGATCTGGGTGATTTTGTACTGACTCAAAAAATCAGTCCAATTCATTCTGTTATGTGAATTCAACATGGTAGATGAATTGGAAAACATTTATACTCAAGAAGTAGTAAAATTTCATGGAATACCCATTTTGATCATATTTGACTAAGATCCTTGATTTTCATTTTATATTTAGTTATTTATTTAGAACTTTTTGGGTACCCATTTGATCATGAGTACAATTTATTGTCCTTAAATAGATGGATAGTTAGAATAAATGATTCAAACACTATAAGAAATGCTCAGAGATTTTATTATGGATTTGCGTGGCTCATGTAAGGATCATTTTCCCTTAGTGAAATATTTGTATAACGATGGTTATCATACCATAATACATATGGATATGTTCAATGCATTGTATGTCCATCCATGTCGTTCTCCATTATGATGGATAGAAATTAAGGAAACTCTACTTCTTGGACCTATCATTGTTCATGAAATGATTGATAAGATTCATATGATTAGGAAATTGATGGTTTCTGGCCAAATCCCTTAAAAATATTATGTGGATCATCATTGATGACCAAAATCCTTTTCATTGAGAGATAATGTATTCTTGAATGTCTCTCCAATAACGGGTCATTATCGATTGGGTAAGAAAGGAAAGTTGTCTCCTTAGTATGTTTAACCTTTTGAGATATTAAATGAATTGGTGGTGTTTCTTATCGGTTGAATTTACCACCACAATTTATTTTGTTTCATAATGTCTTTCATGTATCTCAAATAAAAAAAACCAACCTAATCCTAGCCTTGTGATTTGATGGGATCATATTGATCTTGAACAAGAATCTACATTTTTCATGCACTAATTCATATCATGGAAAAATAAAATAAATTATTGTCCATAAAATGTATTCCTTTGGTTTGATTATTGTGGAAACATGGTGAACTTCAAGAGAATACATGGGAATGTGAGAAAAATATACTGGAGGAATGGCCATAACTCTTCCAAAACACTGTCAATATCTAGATTTTTAGGGATATAAATCCTAATGGTGGAAAGAATCTAACACCCCTAGATTTATGGTATGTATTTATCTTTGTTATATTTTTTATCTGTGGTTTGTCTGGGATTAATCTGAGGAGGTTTTTGGGAGTTTTTAGTGCGTTTTTAATGTGTTTATAAGGGTTCACAATTGGTACTTGTTTAAGGGAAACTATACGGATTTCCCCGGGTAACTATGTGAAATCTTGTGAGAGTCCAAGGGGAGGGATAGTATTGATTCATGGTTAAATTAAACTGTGTGAATTTTCTTATAAACTGTGCAACATGGGACATATGTGTTTCACATGTTTGGTGTATGGTTTTTCAAATTGTGCAACCAAACCATGTGAATTGAAGGTTTTAAGATAGTGATACTTTCATAGTTAGCATATATTTTGGTAAACCATGTGGCCTAACCATGAAACATCTTTAATTAAATCTAAAGAATTTATTTAATCATTATACCCACCCAAAAACTCTCATTTTTTCCTTTGAACTAGGATATTGAACTAGAGGACTCCTTTATGTGATTATGGAAACTCTTCTTCCTCTAGAACCTAATTTCAATAGATTAAAGTGTGTTGGATATAGGATATTAAAGGTAAGAGCCTCATTCTCTATTTTTTATTCTTTATCTTCTAGATCGGTTCATTTTGATTTTAATTGAACCTTATATAGGGTTTCTTATGTTCGAATCTACTGGATTGAACATGTTTTGAAAATTTTGATTTGGGAATTATTGAAAAATGATATATTGAGTCAAGGTCATATAGATTATGTCTTCATTATTCATGTTCTATGAGACCTATTGTGAGGTAGTTGGATTCTCTCTTCTCTCAAAAAATTCTAGAACTTGAAGGCTTAGTTATTCTTAAAAAAATTATTGGATTTTCAATGAAACTTTGAATGATTTCTTTCTAGAATACCCTTTCGTTTTATGAATTGGAAACATTGGATTTTGAATGATTTTCATAAAAACCCATTTTGGTTACATGGTTTTAAATTATGGTTTTGGTTTAATGAATGAAATATATTGATTAAATGTTTTTAAATATTAATATATTAGAATAAACTAATGGGTGTAAGACCTTGGAATTCACATGAAATTATGTGAGTACATATTACATTAGAAGATGTATTGTTGGGTTTGGAAAAGGGGTCGGTGTTTTTGGGGTACCTTTGATTCATATCCAATTGAAGACTTGACTGGTAGGACAGAATTCTACTCATGAGTTAGAATTTCTCCTAGTTGGATGCATGTGTCATTCCCTGCCTAGGTTACTATGAACAATAACTATTTTGAGTTTTCGCATGGCCTCAAGTGAACCTCCCTATATGTCATAGGATACTAATTAGGAGCAAGGGCCTAGGGTGTGTCCATGGGGAGACTATGACCTCATATCATAGTAATAAATATAGTTGAAATAACTAAACCTGAGAAAGAATAATAATAATATAAAAGTGAAATAAAAGGTTAAAATACATCATGTTGTAAACAAGGAAATATAGTAATCAAAATAAAGACATAAAGTAATTCATGAATACCTTTTACCAATCTCCTAATATCATATGATCTAACCTGATCACATAATAAAATAATACCCCATGCCTCATCCCATCCCAAACCTGCAAAAAAGTGAGGGTTTCTTGGGTACTCAAGTGCAATGGAGGTCTCAATAGGGTATGCGTACAAAACTCAGAATGCCACCACCAATGCACTCTTGTACATAGCCATAAAAAGTAGTATATGTGTATGTGAACTACTCAATATAATAAAAAAAATAATAATAATAATAATAATTAACTACTAAAACAAAATAAATAACTAATTGTTTACCATGGGACTCGTGACTGTCTGAGTCTAACCATGCCTTCTTCGTTTAGCTCCAGGGATATCTCTAGGAAAGATACTTTGACACAGGGTGATACAAGTCTTAGAACTTAGATCAACCATACTCGAATCCACTAAATATAAGTTAGGATTAAATGTATCAATTTTATATCTTATAAGTTTTTCATTGTGTGGGATACAAGGCATCCTAGGCATACCTCTAAATTTGTGAGTATCTAATGAAAATCAGATGATATCTGGACATTATTTATTCCAGACCAATGTTATATTCCTAGTTCATAGTCCATAGGTGATAAAGGTTTATATATTGGAATTAATTCATAAGGTTTGTCCCTTGGAAATATATAAGGAATGTTCTCTTGATCTAAGATGATAACTCAACATCCATCAATAATCAGTTCTATAGCCTATTCCTAGACATCTCTAAGAAATGAAATGATAGTTCATCCACCCAATCATAGGGATTATCCTAGGAATCAATCGATTTGATCATCATCATCCTTGGGGTTTTAAAAAATATCTAGTGCTTAGGGGAAATGCAGCCACCCATAAACCTTTATCATCATTTGGATCCTAGCATGCTTGGATTCCAGGGTGATATGATACTAAGAGGGGCTTCCCCCCCTAAATTAATTTTTTTATTAATAACCATTTTAAGGAGAAATGGGAAAACATTTTTTACCAAAAATATACCACTACGTGATGAAATATATCACAAAATGATTAAACACTGGACTAAGATTACTTGACTCAGCTACTCTATAACATTCCCAATGCAACGTACTAACCTAGGTTTCCGGATCCTCTCTGATGAGCTCTTCAAAGTGAGTGATCATCCTTTCCATTGTCAGAATAAATTCATCTGTGTTGATTTTGATCTGATTGAATCCCCATGCCAATATTCGGTCTTGTTTGTCTATCCACACTTCTTTATCCTCATTGGCATCAACTTGAAACCTACATTCATAAATTCTTTTTATCTCCTCCTCTAAGACATTAGGTCGGAGAGTTTTTTCAAGAATTTATTCCTTAGAGTGCAAGATGAGTATCAACCACTCCCTATCCTCTTCTTCACTTTCCCCTTTATGCACTGCTTTACCTTCCTTATTTCTAACCTTCTTTTCTAACCAAGTTTCCATTGGTTTTGTCAAGAATGAGTAGTCCTTGCATCCCTTTGGTTTTTTTCCCTGAACCACAACACATTTCCCTGAGTCATGCATGCCTTTTTCCCTTTATTCCTTCTAGGGTTGTGAGGACCTTTCCCTTGAAATTAGTCCATGCTATCCATTAACGGGTGACTATAACTTTCATCATCAGAATAATCCTCTTCTTGAGGCAGTGGTGGATCTTGGGAGTCTAGGCCATCAAAGTGGTTCCCCATATTTATTGTTGCTCCACCTTTGAGGGCTATCTACTTACACTGAGACTCCTTATCCATTTTATTCTCCAAACCAAACTTATTCCCCCTCCCCTACCTTCCCAAGGCCATCAGAGTTGGCTCTGAGTGTGTTCGGGTCTAGGGGGGCCAAGATAATTACTTCATCCAGCCTTCCCTATCTGCTTTGAGAGACTATAGCAGCCAATAGGAAGGATTTCCACTTCATGTACAAGGTTTTGGGATTCTCATATCCTCATCCCATAAACTGGGGTTGCATGTTTGTATCCTTCTATCCCCAATCATGAGATCCAACAGGCCTTTGGGCATCACTCACTGTCAAGCTCACTGCTAAGGGAACATCCTTAGCTACTTCATTTAGTCTCAAGTACTTCTTTAAATGGGAGAAGCCAAGGTAGAACACTACTGGTGATCCTCCTGTGTAATGGCCTCCACATCTAGACTGGTTTGATCCAACCCCTATAGATAAACCCCATGCCCCTTGATTTTCTCATTCATACCATCAAAAACCTTCACATTCCGATTCACAATAGTATCAACTTGCATCACATGCCCCTCGGTTGCACTGATCTCAGAGTGCAAAACCTTGTTCCCATGAAAACAGATTGAGACCGGATGTCCAAATATATGACACCCCAGGAAGAATGCAGGCCACATTTCAAAGACAGCCCTTTCTCTCCAGCGAAACTCTTCTCCGATCGAAATCCATATCCATTCCATGAGAGCCTTTGAAACATCCTTCTCAACTCATACATGAGGGGAGATTGGGTGATAGACCACTGAAGTCTAACTATCAGAACACAGGTATCTACTGACCATATTGCCTAATATTCGGATAATTTAAGGGTTCTGAAAAGGGAGAGGAAGATCAGAAAATTTTACCCAACCTACAGATGAAG
This sequence comes from Viscum album, assembly GCA_963277665.1. Classification (NCBI taxonomy): domain Eukaryota; kingdom Viridiplantae; phylum Streptophyta; class Magnoliopsida; order Santalales; family Viscaceae; genus Viscum; species Viscum album. Next base: position 1,904,643,255 of record OY728152.1, on the reverse strand, counting down.
GCTCATTGTGATTCATGTTGAATTCAAAAGACCATCGTAGAATAAAGAAGCTACATTCATTGATTGCACGTGGGGATCTGGACCAGGCGGAAATCAGATCTTCCTTCGAGGTGAAATGAATCATCAGTTGATGTTGATCGAGGAGACCCACCACCATGCGTTCTTGGATATCCTATGAGTCAAAGACGAACCGATCAAAGGTGTTGACAGAGGGACAGTTACCCATGAATCGGGCTATGAGCATCAACTGATGAATATCTGATACCTCATTTAAATCTTTTTTATATATTGCAAGATGTGGCGAGCCATTGTAGAGATCAGGAACCTTAGGGTAGAGCGACATCGAGGGAAAGTGGAGAAGTAAATCCGGGTTCATGAAAGAGATGAAGGTTCGAGCCAACAAGGAGAAAGGGAGGGCATTCCCCCTCCCCCCACCTGGGAGGAGGGGTCCAAATCTACAGCCATCACCGCTAGGGAATTTCCACCAAGGTCATGCTCCACAAGACTTTGCTCCCTTTTTTCCTCTTAAGAGGGGCTTTCAATATGCACTCAACAACCTCTTATGTTTCCTAGTGCAAGGAGGATTCCGGGTGATAATAGGAATTTTGGTAATGATATTATTGAATATTGGATCTTGATTTCATTATGAATCCAAGTCTTTACAAGTGTTCATTCACTTTTATTTCAATCATCAAATTATAGTAATTTACCTTCTTTGTTAATTAAGAGTTGGATACCAATATTTTGGGAATCCAATTTGGTTTTTACTTTATTTCATACATCCGAAAACACAAGTATAATTATACATGTGTTTATAACCATATACATAATACTGATTTGTGACATCCAAAATCTGGGTGGAACCAACATCCAATGTAAAATATTGGTAGGATTTGCTCCTAGGTACCCTTAGAACCTAGACATAAAAGTAAGTAAGGGAATCATGTCCCTCAAGAACTACCAATTCATTTATAATTATCTAATTCTAGTAAAATTAAGTTTAACTAATAAATGAAATAATTATTATCTTGAAACTGAAGGGTTGGTCAAACACCCAAACCTAACTTATCAGGTCGTTGGCCTCTGTGTTCATACTAGTTAATTCATGATTTTGAGAGATACCCTTGGTTATCACTTCCTATTATCAATGATCCCTTATTGGGGTCTTAATGTGATTAGGGAACCCTATATAGGGTCCCCTATAAGTCTTGATTCAAGGCTCATACTATATCAAGAGTAAGAGAAGCCCTAAGACGTACCATACAACACAATAAGACCTTTAAGGACTTAATGAAATTAGGTGTTTGGTCTTTAGGTCATAAATGAATCACAAGTCCAACTATACTAATCAAAGCACCATCCTCTTAAAGGAGGTCATAGGGTGACTTTAGACTAGTTCTAGCATGTCTCTCTTAGCCATTCCCAAATCAGGTTTCCCCATCGAGGTCAATTCTAATCTAAGGTAATGGTTTATGATATGGTCATGATCCACAACTACAGAGGAACTGAGCCGGTACCCAAGGGACCAAAGTGTCCCTTATCACTTCTCTCTCTATATATATATATATATATATATAGGTTAAGTACCTAGCTTAATTAAAACATTTCAAATTAGTTAATTAAGATTTTTAATGAATGTAACTAAAAAATACAATCAATTATGGGTCCCTTTCCATCAGTGGTGGGACTTGAAAACATCACACTACACATATGCATGAGAAATTTACTTAAAGGTAAATTAGGATAGACCAGATACCTTTTACCTAATCTTTTCCATATATTCCAATTTGCTGGTAACAACTTTCAAGGCTGGTCTAAGCCTATCAAAGACATCTACGGTCGTGCCTCACAACCAAACCACTAAAATTAATTAATTATAATCACATTATAATTAATTAATTAATTTCAATAATTTATAAACAATTAAAAAATACTAAAATAATAATAACACAAAACTATGATAAAAATCGGATGGATTACCACTGATTTTTTCATCAAAACATGATATTCTCACCAGTCAGAAATAACACCCAACTTCTCATCAGTTGATCTTGTTGTGTCTAAACCATGACAAAAAACCCACCAATAACTATGGAATACTCTTGGACTTGAACCTAGAAAAATAACTAATAAACATCATCAAAAAAATACCAATTTATTTAATTTAAGATAAAATTTTAGAAAACCCACCTTGATAAAATACCTTAATGAAACAACATGCGTATAGAATATTAGGAAAAACTCTTCCTGGGAAGAATATAATCCCCATAATTTGTGTTTTATTCCACCATTATATGGTGGAATTATAATTAAAAACCATAACTAAAAAATGTAAAATTAGAATAATAGAAGAAGAAATACAATGGAGATGAATGGAGGGTGTTACTTACCTAAATTTGGTGTTTAAAATCGCCAAAATCACTACACTCAAGAAGATTGAGGAGGATAGGGAGAGGGATGGAGAGGAGGGTCACATGAGAGGAAGAAATAATGGATAAAGGAGGATTTCCATTCTTAACATTTCAGGGGGGGTTCATTTACCACCCTTAAAAATCCCAATGGCTATCTAGTGTTTCCTATCGGTTAGTCGATGGCTCTGCTATAGCTTTGGCTATAGCAGCCACTCGACCTCTCTTGAGGCCCCTCTGACCCCTTAGGATGACTCTTAAAAATCATTTCAAGTGTAAAAATCCTTTATTGAGGTGTTCTAAACCTTATAACTCATTTTGGAATCTAGATTCTCAATTAACCTGGCCACTTACTTGAAAACTCTAAATACTTCTTAAATTTTAAAAGCCCACCCAAACATGGGATGTTACAACCTCCTCACATTAACACTTCTCACAACTAAGAAGTCTTAGTGGGCATCCAAAATAACATCCCAACCTACTTTAGTTGGTAATTTATTCTCAAATGGTTGTGTTCCATCTATGAAATCCCAATGCACTTCCATGGTTCCACTTTGAACATATGATGCTTAAACCACCAAAAATTTATCCAATTATTATAACCACTATCGGAACATCAATTCAACACTTAACCAATCCCACTAATAAATTCTCATGTCATCATCTGGTTCATTTCCCAACCTATGGTACTCCCACCATAGGTTCTTTCTTTCAATGGTTAATTTTGAGGCATGGTGCCTCCATCATCAGAATTGCCTTTCAAAACACACCCATAGTTCCCTAACAATGCTCCCGACATGGTTATTAACATAATCCACATGATCTTATTTGATAGCATTGCTCTATATCCTTGATTTAGATGTTAATTGTTGAATTCCAATTGAACATGGTCAAACCTGATCACACTATCTTTTCCATGAAAATCCATGGTCAGACATACATGTCGCATCCCATATTATATGATTGATGTGGTTATCATCTCAATATACCCCATATTACAAAATATATCATCCAAACCTTATCTATATTAATCCTTCTAGAAACAATCATCTCCCACTATCGACACATTCCCAAATACCCTACCTTGGCACTCCTACTCTAAGAGACACCCCTTGGTCATCCAAGCATGCTCATCAGAGTCCACATCTGACTCTTGATGAAACTAAAAAACTAGATCACAAATATAATGATCCCAAATCATGATTATCATGATCACTGACATGTTCCTAATCCAAAACCTCTAAAATGAAACGAACCAACCCAACCCTAGTTCCTACACTTGTACTCCACACGGTATTGTATTTGAACATGCACTTGGAATTCATCATGGAATATAGTATAACTCGAGTCTATTTATCCATAAGTATATAAAATCGATAACAAACATCCAATGACTAGTCCTACTCCCACAAACCTTATCATATGAGGGTTATACTCTCATGGTTGACATCCTACTCCCCACCTTTGGAGAAGCCTTGTCGTCAAACCATCAAAATAGGCCTCTAATTACTAGGGACCATGATCCATCCATCACCGGACATAACTATGGGAATATTCAACCCTATCATTCCCAGGAATCAATTAAAACATCATTGATCACCCATTATTAACCCATGTAAAAGAGATCTATGACATTCAATGAATTCCAATTTATAATAGGGTCACTGCCCTTGATTTCCCCCTTGGAAGACACTACTATTACACATGTATTGCTCCTTTTGAGCCACTCTCGACTTAAAATGGACATCACTTTCCTCTAACCAACCCCTAACACTATGTCACCGTGATATTTCATGTTAAGGTTCACCCTCATTTCAACCTTTTCATGGAACTATATTTGTTTCTAAAACAACCTCCATCATGGGGAACTTCCTTTATTCCACCAGAACTTTGGGTCACCACACCCGTAGGAATCTTATTCAAAATCATCAATCCTTAGACCACACCCAGACATACACCGATGTTCAATTTAATCATCTACCACATGTAATCAATATATACCGAACTCACACTACATAGCAGGTGTACAATCTCGTACCACCTGATCCATCACCTGACTCACACTACCGTGAGTTGTATGATACCAAGGATAATCTAACCAAGATCTATAGCACATCAATCTCAACACACCAGGATCTCCCTAGGGACTCATATTTAAGAACATAGACCTCTGTTTTTAAATGATTCATACCATTTACATTAATATCATAGCATTTATCTATCATCATAGGTGCTCATTCTTGGTCTAGAGAGTGTCAACCTCATCCACACACTTATCCTCCACTTGGTTCCATTCTAGTCATGATCACCTACCCATGCTCCAACTACACTACTAAAAATTCACCTACTAGTAAACTAGATCAGGTGCCTAAATGATCCTTCCTATTAAAACCAGAATTGATTCCCAAGTACATAAGGTGCTTCCTAAGAAATGAAAGGAATTTTCATTCTTATTTAATGAACCTAGATCACCTCCCATGCATCATCCCTAACATGAGAATAACTATGCTCACTACCTATAAGTCACCACAAATCCAAGATAAACCCCTCTCTTTGGTTTCCCTTAGTTAAACCAAATGTAGTTCATATCCTATTTTAATTATAATGCATGGGAAACATCCCTATTCAAACCTTGATTGTTACTCTTCATTTAACATGCCTCAAAACCCACTCAAAATGATATTATTACAAATGTAGGGAATAATAATATTTACCTTTAAGGGTCAAATAATAATTATATGGGTTTATTTATACAGGTTTTCAATTCCAAGTTATAGAAAAAAATTCCCTATAAATTGTATTTATCACCCCATTTAAGTAAAACCCGTTAATAATCCATTAATTTAAGGGAATATTCTAATTCATTAATCATTTAAGGAATCACATACCAAGATTTTTTCCGCTAGTAAATGATCCTCTTTGATCTCCCTCTTACTAAATACCCCTTAGAGGTTCATGATGTCAATATAGAAAAGATATTGAACTAACCCTCACTAGTAATATGTATATTGCAATACCCCCTTGAGGTTCTAGTTCACCAAAAAACACTCAGGTTCCTAGAATAATTGCATTGGATGGTCTATATAGATAATCATAAATAAAGGTTAGTTAAGTAAAATATCATAGAAAGTTAGTTGAAAAAACATCATATAGGTTGTTATGAATTTTTAGTTATCTGCACATGAAAAAGAATACACCCATGAAATATATACTCTAAAAAGAACCAACTACCCTCATCAACCTACATGGTTCATCATAAAGATATTGAACTAACCAAGTCCAGCCTACTAGGATCAGGACAAGAGCATTGAGTTCCCAAATGGTTCTCCTAATAGCCCCTCTCTTAGGAATCTCATGCCCCTAGAATCCTAAAAAAGTTACTAAAGAGGTATTGAGTACTTGTTTCAACTTACTAAGGGTGGTTTCACCTCTTGTGAATAAGGTACTATATCGGAGCCACCATTTCCGCATTGGGTCTCCACATGGACTAATTTTAGGTAATATAAATCACACATAAACAAATATATTTTGGGTGAACCTATGTGCCAAATATGATGCATGAGAAAATGCCTCTAGCCTCTACATGCCAAGTGTCAAAATAAATCATTGGCCTCTCACCAATGGTCTGAGAGCTAGATTTCCATAGTAAATAATAAAATACAAACCACAACTGCATCACTTGAAGAAAATTTCATACACAATAGTAACATCACAAACCAAAACAGTAATCATCGATCCCTAAAAACTTATACTTCCTACCATAATTGGGTTTCTTGACGCACCAACCTAGTATTCATAACAAGATCTAACAAATTCTTAATACTCATATCTACCATATCCCAAAATATTAAGATAATAAAAATTTAACTCCTCTATTACAAATTTATCATGCCTTTCTTGGGTTACTATGAATAATATCTAATTCGGGTCTCCAAATGGCCTCAAACACACCACCCTGTATGTTAGAGGTTTCTGACTAGTGGTGGGGGCCTAGGGTGTATCCATGGAAAGAATATAACCTTGTATCAGAATAAAAAAGAAATAAAAATAACTAAATATGATATAGAATAATAATAATAAACTAAAAGTGAAATGGAAGCTAAAAATATACAGTGTTGTAATAAGGAATGTGGTGATCAAACCTTCCCACTCAAGAAAAGAATACCTCAAGAATAATCCCATCCCAAACCTACAAACAAGTTAAGGACGCTCGAGTTCCCAAGTGCAATGGTGGCCCGAGCAGGGTGTGAGTAAAAAACTTAGTTGGAAACCACCAACTTGGTCCTATACATAGCTAGAAAAGGTAGTGTATGTGTATGTGAACTATTAAATATAATAATAAAACATTTAACTACTAAAAAATTTAAATATAAATTAATGTACCATGGGCCTCATGGCTACTTGGGTCCAACCATACCTATTTCATCCGACCTTGGAGATGTATTTAGGCAAGCTACATCACTAAAGGGGGAAACAATTCCTAGCATTGGGATCATCCATACTCACCCCTACTAAATATAAATAGGTTTATATGTATCATTTGAACATACCATAAGTAAGGAATATGGTAGGATCCTAGGCATCCTAGGCATACCACTTATTCCATGAGTAACCAATGAAACCTAGATGATGTATTGGCATTACCTATTCATTTATGATGTAAAATTACTAGGATATAGTCTATAGGAAATAAATACTTGGGAACTATAATGAATTTATAATGGGATTATTCTTAGGAAATATATAAGTAATACTCTCCTGGTATGATATAATAACTCAACATCCTTCAATCATACTCCCTACAACATATTCACATACATCTCTAACCAATATAATAATGGCGTATCCACCCAATCCTTTGTATTTTCCTAGGTATCAATAGAGGTGATCATCATTGGCCTCGGGGATGTCACAAACATCTAGTGCTCAGTGGAAAGGTGGTCACCCATCAACCTCTAGCATCATCTGGATCCTAGAATGTTTTTCATCCTGGGTGATATGCTATGAAGAGGGGTTTCTGAGATGCACTCAGAAGCCTCCTCTATTTCCTAGTTCAAGGAGTAATATTGAATAAAATAAACATTTTGGTAATGGAAGCATCAAATATTGGATCTTGAGCTCATCATGCATCTAAATCTTTACAAGTGTTCATTCACTTTTATCTCAATCATTAAATTATAATAATTAACCATCTTTGTTAAATATTCTATGGATCCCAATTTTTTGGGCATCAAACTTAGTATTTTATGTCATGAATCTAGAAACATGGTTATAATTATAAATATTATTTTAACCATATACATCATATTTATTTTTCACATTCAGGATTCAGGAGGAGCAAACATTCGATGTAATAAATATGTAGGACCGGGTCTTGTGTTCCCTTAGCACTTGGCTATAAAAGTGGCTGAGGGTGGAATGTACCTTAGGCACTACTAATTAATTTATAGTTATATAAGTCTAGTAAAATTCAATTTAACTGATAAATGAAATAATAATTATCATGAATCTGGAGGTTTTTCTGAATGCTCGAACCCATATTATCATGTCACTGCATTAGTGGTCATGCTAGTTAATTCATGATTTTAAGGGATACCCTTTTTTGTTACTACCCATTCCCAAGGATCCCTTTCCAGGTTATTAACATGATTGTGGAACCCTACATGAGGTCCCATCCAAATCCTAACTCAAGGATAAGACCATCATAAGAGGAATAACACCACTAAGACATACCATCTAACACATCAGGACCTTTAAGGCCTTGATGAAATCAGGAGGTTAGTCTTCAAGTCATGAATGAATCACAAGGACAGTTATACCACTCAAAGCACCATCCTATTAAATGATTTCATGGGGTCACTTTGGTTAAGGTCTATTAGGTCTCTCTCACCCATTCCCAAATTAGGGATCTCCATCAGGGTCCATCTAATCTAAGGAAATGGTTTATAATATGGTCAAGGCCTATAATAGCCACGGAATTGAGCCAGTGCCCAAGGGACCAAAGTGGCCTTTATAATTTCTCTCTCTCTCTCTATATATATATATATATAGATCAATAACTTTACTTATTTAAAATGTTTTAATTTGGTCAATTATGCAGTTTAATGAATTTAATAGAAAAATACATTTAATTACGGGTCCCTTTTAATCATTGTTGGGACCTGAACACATCACACTACACATATTAATGGTCTATTTTTCTTAAAGGATAAGTAAAATAGACCACCTACCTTTTATCAAAGTTTTTCCATATATTATAAGGTCCAATAGTAACTTTTAAGGCCCATCCAAGCTCATCCAAGACATCTGATACCCTTCTTTATAACCAAACTACCATAAATAATTAATTATAATCAAATTATAATTAATTTATTGATTTTAAAAAATCATAACCAATTAAACTATTTTGTTCAAATAGGCATAATTTCTAACTTCTCACCAGTTGATTCCATCATGTTGGAACTGAGACCAATGACCCGCCAATAACCCATGACATACACCCAACCTTGAAGCAAAAAAATCCCTAACACATGGAATAAAAACAATTTCCAATTTAAATTAATTTAATATAAAAATATTATAAAAATAATCATGGTAACATACCTCAACAAAATAAAACATGGTGACATGTGTACAGTATCTTGGAACACCCTCTTCCCAGGCAGAGTGGAATCCCCATCATCAGTGTCCAATTTCACCATGCTCTAGTGGAATCAAAATTGAAAAGCCTAATCTAAGAAAAAACTAGAATGAGGGGAGAAGGAAGACAATGAAGATGAATATAGGGTGATACTTACCTATATTCTATGTTTAAATACATCAAAATCACCACAATTAAGAATATTTAAGAAGATAGGTAGAGGGATGGATATTAGGGACACATGAGGGGAAGAAATAATGGAGAAAGGGGATACCCATCTTAACATTTGAGGGGGTAAAATTGTCACCCCCTACCCTTAAAATACACACTAGTTAGTTGGTGGATTTGATACATTTTTTGATATAATAGCCACTTGACCTCTATAAATGATCCTATGAACCCCTGGGATAACTCCTAATACTTCTTTAAAGTGTAAAACACCTCAATTGATGTGTTTTAAATCTCATAAGTTAGTTCTGAATCCTAATTCTCAAATTGACTTGGCCACTTACTTGAAAAATCAAATACTTATTGAATTTAAAAATCCCTCTTAGTAATGGGATCGTATACATTCATGTGTCTCTATGTGTGAAATGTGGAATTTTGTATTCCAAGTGAAATTATTTAATGGTTCTACTATTTAAATTAATTTCATTTACTTAGTAAACTACATTGGTTGTTATATCTTATATTTTACATATATATTGGATTGTAAACGAACTTGTTTTTTGTCATAGTGGCGAGTTTTGGGAATTATTTGGGGATATCTTACTGATTTGTATGCTGGTCCCCCAACATATGAACCATGGTGTGTATGCATATGTTGTTCATCATGAAATGGGTAAAGGTAAACTCTCTTACTTCTCTATTGGAGCATCATGATTCCATTTTATTGATAGAGCATTTGGTTCTTGGATATGTTAATTTTTGTGGTTAGAGTGATTCCAATTTTGTTTTAATACATTGGGATGTCTTTTTTTGTAGTCTTTTTCAAAAAAATTACTGCTCTACTATTTTTTAGTTTTGGGGTTTTGAGTTGTATTATTTACATTTCATGCATCACATATTATTGGTTTTTTTTATTTTATTATTGTATTAATAATTTGAGTGTGTTTAAAAGGTAAAATCATCCCCCAATGATTAGTAATCCCTCTATACTTATTTTAAGCCTTTGGTGTCTGGGGGATGTTACCTAAGTTTAGTGACACATAAGATATTTCAAATCTAATTGATAAGATCAGGATATTACATCATTTAAGCCATGATTTGATCTTATTTTAAGGAGGAATAAAAGTGAGGAACCATTGCATATGTCCTTGGAATATTAATTAATTATATTGGTTTTTTTATAATAATATATGTAGAGAACCATCAAAATTTTAGTTGTTTTGTCTTCATTGCACGCATAAATTGATCTGAGGCTAGCTGAGTGTTCGATAGGAATTGAGATGGAAGTATTCAAATTTTCCCAAGACTGGAAGATGAGAGTATATCATGAGTTACTATTTCTTATTGATAATATATATTTTATGATATGAGATGATTTATTTTAAAAAATATTATAGTTTCAAGCTAAATTTATTCATGAATAATCTATAGATATTAAATATTGAATATAATTGTGACGATGTGGTGTTTCTCTAAAGTTAGAAAACACCCACATCTAATTATGTTGTGTTTCTTATTGAGTTCTAAAGGGGTAAAGATTTTAGTTATTAATTTACCCTCTAATATTTTTATATCGTGAGATACGGTTGAAGATAATAGAAGAGGAATAAAATTAAGAGGAAGATCTTGAGCCTACTATAAGACACCAAAATATATGTTGTTTTCTAAGAGGTAAATGAGAAATAAAAATAGAGGGTGATCCAATAAAAAATAAGAGATAATGATTGAGAAACAAAATTAATATCAAGATTGTGGCTTTTTCCCATGTATGATAAAGGTGAGAAATTAAATAGAGGATCCTGAGAACCAATTTTATAAGGATTTTATATATTTTAAATATGGAAAATATTTTTTTTTGACCAATGTATAAAACAAAAAAGATATAGTGAGATAAAAAATTTACTAGTTGGAGATTCGGAGAGTTGTATTGAAGTGTTTTAAAAAAACTATCTCTCAAAGAAAAATAAGAAGGATCTGATCATATGTAGATTATAAAGACCATCTAAGTATCAAAGATGATGGAAGAAGAAGGGATTCCTAGAATATTAATGGTTATATAATTTTTTGAATAAGAAAATAGAGTGTAAATTCATCCTTCTATGCATGTTTACAAATATTTTCATCGAGATTTCAGATTAATGAGAAACTATTGGATTTAAAGAATAAATAATCTTAGTGAGTAAAGAAGCTAGTGATGTTGAGTTTCAATTAGTGACCAAGTTGTAAAGTATTCTTGAAGATCATATAACTTTTTAAGAAGCTACTATGATTTGAAAGAGATCTATCTTATTAATGTTGAATCATCTCATGTAGTGATGTTGGTCTACTTGAAAGAAGATATTAAAATTAACCACTTTTATATATGTGGTTAAAATTCATAAAACCTATGTGAATTAGGATATATAGGAATATCATAGTAAAAATCTATGAAAATTGTGTGATACGATACAAGGAAATCTTGTGTGAGATAGGTATTTGTAATTCTGGTGATACTCTGGTAGTGTAGGTGTGGGAAACACCAAACCAATTATAGCCATATTATATATAGTGGAGAATCCTTGATTGGGGAAAACCAATAAAGGAAAGGATAAGGTGTTTATACTAAACCTTGTAAAAATATCATGTACCTTTTATCTGTATTACTTTCATGCATGTGGTAGATATATTTTTGGTAAAATATGACAAAGATCTAATTGAACTAACCAAAAATAATTATTGAATTACAAAGGGGTAAAAATTTTAAATAAGAATTTGGAATTGGTAAAAATTAGTCAACATCTGATTCACCCCCCACCCCCTCAAGTTTCTATACCAGTTCATTGGGTATATAGATATTTTCTTGGTCTAACAGTCCATCCATTGGGTAATATTACCTAATTAGACACTCAAATGGATAATTTTACACAAACACCTTTTTGAGTTCCATGTAGATTCTGAATTAATTATAGATTTTGTGAAAATAATATTGTTCTTAGGTTCACCACTCTAAATCTGGACTAAGTTATTAAATGATATGGTTACTAAAATGTAGCTCAATGGTGGATGTTTAGAGCATGTTGGTTATTGTTAAGGTTTCTAAAATGAGTATCATATCTTTCCATTTCTATAGACCATGTTTGGTCACTATAGAACTATAATTTTTTAGTTTTTATTTTCTCAATCAGGTTCATAATTGAAAAGTTTTTCTATAATAGAAGTATACCTTTACTGATTTGGGGATACTTAGACACTATTACCTACTTGGGATGTTGGAAATTGATGTCTTGAGATAGGAAATTATGTCTCACTAGATGATCCAAGGTGTCTCAGACAACCATCTCATTGAAATGTTGAGTGGGTCTATTCTTGTTAATCATTGTCAATTCACGTGTGTTTATTTCCCATTAAAATAAATGATGGATAGATTATAGGGATTGTTAAATCATGATATTATTAAGATAAGGGGAATGGAATCCATTATAATTTTGGTTAAATGTTACTAGTTTGGTTTTCTGGTCTGCTACAAGTTGGTAACTATGGTTTAAAGATTCAGCAAGATAAATTGGTTTATATTGATGATCACTACGTGTTCAGGGTTTGAGGTCTATGTTTCCTAATGAATTTTTGTTCAAATATGATTCTATTAGGGGATGACTCACTATCTGGAATAATTTGAGGTGAATAACGATACAAGACCATATTTTTCATGTCAATGGTTTGTGGACTATGAGGATATTGGTGTATAGTGTTGGGGATATAAGTGGGTAATGGTGTAGACATTCCTTGTATGGTAGTAGATGGTGCCTCTTGAGGAACGTTATAATGCCACTCTTCTTAAGATTATATTTCCCCCCACCAAATTGGTAATACAATGGGTTGAAAGTGAACCATATTTAGGATAAAATTATTGATCATTACTCTACAATTATACTTAGTGTAGAGTAACCCTTGAAGATGCATTGGAATTAAGAGAATACTGGAAGAGTCTTTATTTTTGTGTACCAACTAAGTCTCATTGATTATTACAGAATACAAGGAGAGAAATCTCAAATTTATAGAATGATTTAGAGTGATTGGGAATTTATTTAATTGATTTTTCTTTCCAAATAAGGCACTATTTTATAGGCATGAAAATACCCATTTAGATAAGTCTTTATACCTCTTAGAATTTGGTATACAACTATTCTAGAAAGGTAATACTTTTAGAAATTTAATTATGTATATCGGATCTCACCCAATTAAATATGTGGTCTAAATTGGTAACACTCTGAGGATTTAGTATGTGTTTTCCATTAAATAAAATAAAATATTTAATATCTTGTATCACATTAAACACTAAACTAAAAAAAACTGTGTTATAATTTATAATTAAATATAAACATCAATACATCATGATAATAAAATGTGATACATCATTAAGAAAAATTAGAATAAGAGTAAAGCCTCAACTAAAAAAATATAGTTAAAATGGCGTATTTTAATTCCATCCATATTGTTTTTTTTGTTTTATAGAATAATTTGTTTTTTAATACTAATTAATTGAAAATAAATAGTAGTTAGAATATACATATTTTAAATTCACTAATATGTGATTGAAATCATTTATTGTTAAAAATTACTATTTTTTAAGGAATTGTATATTTCTATATATTATGTATTATTATCCTAATAAATTAAATTGAACAATTATAGAATAATACTCTAATAAAAATTTTCAATATAAAAATAAATATTTTAACACAAATTTAATTGATAATTGAAATGAAATAAGATTAATAACACTTTATGTTTTAAAAAATTAATTTTCCAATACATACGTTTCCATTATATTTTATATTTAAATTTAAAATTTAAATTCCAAAATTTAATTATTTTAATTTCAAATAATGAACTTCATTTTTGGATTCATTTTGTAAAAATTAGGTTATAGTAAATTCTTGGTATTTTTCTTATAAAGTTGATTTATAGTGAATAGAAAAAATATTTTTTTATTGTGTTTTACACACTTATATTAAAGTTAATTTTTATCACCTTTAGAAATTAAATTCAATAAAAAATAATTAATATTTGTAATCATTATAATAAATATTAGGTAATGAGTTAAATTTAGTTTTAGTGCATAAAAATAAGTTACCAAGGTAAAAATTATCAACCATGGTAAAGGGTAAAAAGTGGCCAAAATCTAGAGAAAATGTATCAAAATATCCTAAAACCAAATATATAAATGTGTAGATGAGTGTTTTATCTACCATAAATTTTTTCCACTATAATAATAAATTTTTGATACACTTTCCTTGAATAATGCATCTTTTTAATATTAATAAATTGATTTTTATAAAAATGTCACCCTTGCCACCAATAAAAGGACCCATCCACCACCCCATTTATCCTCTCACATAAAGACTCCTATCTTAAAAAAATATACCAAAACACATAACCAACAATTTTATCCATGTAATATAGGTTTTTTTCTTATCAAATTCCACATTTTAATACATTAATTAAATTAGTGTAGGAGTCATCTCAAGAAGTAAGATAAGAACTCAAAATCATTAATTTTTCATTTTTATTAATGTTATTATTATTATACCTCCAAAAAATATATTATAACCATTATGATATAATTAAATTGGTATGATTATTATGCTAAAATTTTATTATATTGATGTAATAAACATTATCTACTTTCTCTATTTCATTAGAAAATTAAAATAGTTCCTGTGTTATGATCGGACTACCATCTCTATAGATGACGTATTTCATTTTTCATATCTACCATACATGGTTGGTTATAATTAATAAATACTAGTAGAAAAAGTGTTTTAAACATCATATTTATCATTTTTTTTATAATAACTTCTTTGATTAATGAGTTTTTACATTGGTTAAAAATTACCTAATACTAAATCTCATGTCGGTGGCTTTTCTATATTGTTTATTTAATAACTGATACTAAAAACCATATTTTATACTTTGGTTATTTCATAACTGACATAGAAACCCTTGATTATAAATTGGATATTAAATAACTAACATAAAAATCCTTTTTAAAAAATGGTAAAGTATCGATGTTATTTTATGTTCTGAGTCGCGCATTCGATTTCACCCACAACAGACCCTGATTTTCTTCCTAAAACTCTCTTAGACATCATTCTCTCTCATTATTCACTACCATCACCCATATTTTTTTTACCCTTACGCATTTATCTCACATTAATTTCCAATTTCTCATCTATATTTGTCCTCTACCGCTGCTTCTCTTCGATATTTCTTCACGGTTTGTATTATTACTTTGGATTTTTCATGCATCTAAGGTTTTTATAATTTGATGAATATTTTTTTTCATTTGATTTAATGATTATTATTTTTTATTTTTTTTATAAATCATGTTAATTTACTTATTAATGGGTGTTTAAGGTATGTTTAATGGGTGTCCAAATGAATATAATATATTTCTTATGAGGATTGATTTTTGTTGTGTACAATTAATGGATAGGGTTCAATTATTCATTTTATTCTTTGATATATCTCTTAATTTCAATGATTATTCATTAATTTAGAGTTATTATATAGGATTTTGAAATTTAATTATATAGAATAGAGGATTGGTTTTATATGTTTTTGGATTGAAGGATTGATTCTCACTAGTGTATTTTTTATCTCGATGAATTTCACAATGTCATAATTATATGTGATTTGAAAAGTGGCTCTTATCACTTATAATATTTAGTTACTTTTTATATGTTATTAATTGAGTGTGATCTATCGGAATCATCACCAAATAAAATAATTGGAAATTATAAATTTATAAAAAATGGTGATTTTGGCATAATTGATTTTGATGGGAAATTTGGGGGTTTTATAACCATTGGGTTTGGAATAAATTTTGGAATTTAAAAATAGTGATGTTAATTTATATGAATTTAACTTACATTAAATTTTGAAAAATTATTATTTCAAAGAGTGTAAATTAGTGTGATCATTGAATATTGAATTGGGATTTTAAATATTGAAAAATTGGGTTTATTTTGAAAAAATATATTTTTTCATATATGAATTCTTCTTTTGTAAAGTAGACTGCTTACATAAAAAGGTTATAATTTTGTATTAAATAACTTTTATTATTTTATTTGAATTGATTTAATTGTGGTATATTTATTTAAACTTGGATTTTGGATAAATCATAATAAGTGTGTGGAATATTTTTTTTACTTTTTGCATTTTCAAATAATAAAGGACACTATAGAACTATTTCACTTAGTGTATGTCATTATCCTTGTCTTATTTTATATTTTATTATATTTTCAATTATACATAGAACATTTTTCGAAAACTATTATATTTAAATTTAAAAAAAATTCATGGATTCTCAATGTATATGTTAAATCTATAAAAAAATCTTTACATTCAAAAATCATTCAGCCACTTATATTATGATATTCCTTTTTTTGTATAGTAATTTATAAAATTAAATATGAAATTAAATTGTAATATATAGAAAATTATATTATATACTTGAAATTTTTATTAGGTGATAATGAGTCATAGTTGGATTAATGTAAGGAAAACCAATGATGACTATGAAGAAGGATTTTATGCAATTTTTGTATTTTCTAAACAAAACCTTCCAAACAATAGACTATTTTTCTACCCATGTTTGAAATTTTTATGTAAAAACCCAATGTTTTATCAATGAAATTACCTTATTATAATTATTTCTTATATTATAATCATATAATATTATATATAGAACAAAATAAAAACCTTATAAATGAATAATGAGTGAAACAAAAGGTGTCTATGGAAGTTAAGGAACGTATACCGATAAAATAGTATCTTGAACTTTAGAATAGTAATGTGACTCTTATGAATAGTAAACCAGACAATTGAATAGTAACCTCACTGATGGAAGTATAAATAAAATTTATTCATATTATAAGTGACAATATGTTATAATTATATGTACTTGGGGTTTGGCTTAGTGGTAAGCACCCCTTAATTCTACATGAAAAATAGGGGTTCAAAACCCATTGGGCGTAGGTACTGTAGCAGTACTTTAGAGTATTGTAGCAGTGCTGGCACTATAGCAATGGCGGGTACTGTAGCAGCGGCAGGGTACTATAGCAGCGCGGGTACTGTAGCATTACTATTCATAGAATGGGGCTTAGGCCAAAAAAATTGGCCTACGGGCCATATAATGGGCTAATTGCCCACTGGGCCTTTGGGCTATGTAATGGGTCTCCCTCTACCCAGTTAAAGATGCCTTTTCTTTGCTTTAATAATAAATGAGGCTTCAGCCCCAACCTTTTAAAAAAATGATATAATTATATCATAATATAAGTAAGTAAATATTTTAATAATTATTAATTAAGTGTTGGTATTTTTGTAAGTCATGTATATTTAATTACAATTTTAGGATTAATTTAATAATTAAAAAAATTATTTTCATAAAATGTATTCATAAATAATTATTTTGATGACTTATGATTATAAAATAATTTTGAGAGGCCATAGTTAATTTTTTAAAGTGTTAGAAAAACGGTTTTAATTTAAAAAATTGTTTATTTCAAGTAAATTATGATTTTAATTGAAAATTAAATTTCACATATTTATAAAATTGTTTTCATAAAATGGAGTTAATTTTAAAATTATGAACATCAAAAAGAATTGGGGTAAATTTTTGGGTTTTTTCTAAAATACTTGAATTTTTTGTAAATAGTAACAATTGATAATTTACGATAAATGATAAATAAATGAATTTATGCATCATGATTAACTTGTGGACGATGTAAATGGCCATTGGTTAGAAATAACATTCTATATTTACTATTTTTGGTCACATGAATCAATACTATTCATATTCTTGGGAAATAATATTAAACTAATGATTAGAATAATGGGAAACCCCTCCTCTCCTCCACTATAAATACCACTCCTCTTTACCTCCTCTCCTCACACCTCTCAAGCCTTGTTTATAGTAAAAATTCTACTAAAATATCTTTCTAATCACCTATCCCATGTCCATAATCCCTTGATCTCTTAAAAATACCAAATCCTCTACCCTAAATAGGTTCTCAAGTAAGATATATCCAAGAGGTAAATTCCTCTTTCCATTTATTTTATTTTCTTTCTAGTTCCTTTCATTATTTTTATTTACTCACCTACTTTAATACAAATGTTATGATAACTCCAGTACCTTACATGTACTATAATTTTATTATGATAATGGAATAATTCATCATCATCTCTCCTTTCTCTTCCTTTTATAATAGAAATTAAAACACCATCTGAGATGTGTTAATTTATCACATTCAAGGATAACAGGTTTTCAATTTCTATTACCGTCTTAAATGTTGGTCATAAAACCATTTTTATGGTTGAAACAGAATATAATATATGTATTATAACTTATTTAAGGTTATGAAACCTTTTTTAACACTTGATATAAATTTATAAACCAAAATGTGTTCGATGTGAACAAAAACTACCAATTAACCAAAATGGTTATCATTAAAGTTTTATATAATGATTCATCTTCACTTAAAATAACCAAATGAATTTTATAAACATGTAATATTCAGGATGTTCAAAACTAACATACAACTTCAATTCTAGATAGACATTTTCATCTTACATGTGTATCCTTACATGTATATAAGTAAACCAATCATGAAAACCAAGGAAACAAATGCTCCCAAACAATGAAATTGAACCTCTTAACCCATCAAAAAGCTCATGAATGAACTTAATAAGGTTATAATAAATCAATTACATGAATAATAGGATCTGTAAATATTAATTAATTAATGTAATTTTTTTATCTATGACATTAATATCAATTGAAGGACACCATCGGACTTAAGTTAAGGGATTCTACACAAACCTCCATTATTCCTTCGGGTTGCCCTATCTTTCTTTTTACCCAAAAGATGTTGTCTTTTATTTTTATTTTCATATTATAAATTTTTTGAATATGTTCCAAAATAATGTATCATTGTACATTAATTATTCTCTTTTGGTTAGATACATGTTTTTAAGTGGTTCCATCCTCAATACTTCTTAATAAGCAAACCCGTTTAAGAGAAATTCCAAAATTCTTACCCAACATAAAGTGCGTGATATAGTCTTTTTAAAGCCACCATTATTTTATAAAATCAAAATTTTTATTATCAAAACCTTCTTGGTTCACCTATGGTTTTATATAAAATAATGTGCCCTCTTCTATTTTAAGTGATCTTTGATAACTGCATTAAAAAATTTTAATTCTAAAGTTTCTTAAATGATATTTTTTCATGTTATCATTTCAAGTTGACATTAATTTTCCTGATATATTCCTATTCTAGCTGATGAATGTCCATTCATGATCTAATTCCCTTTATTCATGGACACGTTTATTATACGCCCATTTTTTATGCTTTATGACATGAATATGATACCAAATTATTTCCACATGTAACCCTTTTGTTTATGTATGATTGATTATGTATGATTCTGTTTGTGGGAATAATATTCATGAACATGTTATGATGGGTGCACCTAGATATAACTCTAATTCATTGGTTAAATTTTAGTCTCATGAGACGTTATGTGCAATGGTCTTGGTAGTTAGCCTTGACTCGTGATACCATGTGCAATAGTCTTGGTGGTTAACCTTTACTTGTGCTCCTCTATGTGAAATTTGACTTGAAATATGATAAATTCATGTTTTATGTTGCTTTCACATTACTATGAATCTGTGTTTATATGATATCATGTTTATATGTTATGATTCCATATGTTCCATGTCTTTTTATATCGTTATGTCATGCCTTCTAACACATGTGCTAAAGCATTATTATTATGTTTATTCCCTTACTAGGATTTTTAGATCATCCCTTTGTTAATGTTATCCCTAGGTTATCTTATGAAGATGTATGAGAACAAGGGAAGTTAGGAGCTCTTTATGAATATTAAATGAATAAATGTTTTATTTAATCCCATGTTTTCAGTTTTATGTACCTAGTATTCCAATACCCTAGAATTTATAATCCTTGGCTTGTAATATGATGTTTTATTATGATTAAAATCATGTAATGATATGTGAAAAAGGATAGGGTATCTATAGTTGGTATCATAGGTAGTTCTAGTTATTTCTGGAGATTAGGAATAGATCAATTTAGTAAGAACTTTACGGATTAGACTAAGTATAAGAAAAAATCCCTAAATTTTGGTAATTATAGATCAATTGGTTTATCAAGAAAAAACATCCCTATCTAGATATAAAAACGTGGATGTGGATCTTGTATAGATGTATCTAGGGTAAAACCTAAAAACACTACTTTGATCTAGAATCAAATGGGAACTGATGCATGACAACTGATCTTGCTACACTCTTGGTTTGACATGCCCAGGGGACATGCTTTGGTAAATTCATAAGCTTAGTACAAACTATTATTAAGGGGGGGAAATCCCATAAGAATATATGTTAGGAAATAGACCATGGAAAACCAATATTTAAACCTAGGGAATAACAAGTTAGGATATAATTTTCCCTTAAGAGTTTATCCTTTTATTTTTAAAGTTTTCTTTTTATTCTTATTAGATAAGTATTAAAGCCCCCTAATTGTATATTCTTTTTCCTAGTTAATGGTGGTAAATAAAAGAACAAATTCCAACAATAAATGTTATATGAAATGTGATGATTTCCCTAATGATATGCCTGATATGATGAGAACGGGTTCTCAAAACTTTATGATAGTACTAGCCCAATTGGCTCATGTTATGAATAATAACTTCAATCATGTGGAACACCCTCCTCCTCCAAGAAAATAGAAAGTTGTTTTCAAATCCTTTATATAGAAAATGTATCCCATGTTTAATGGATCTTCTAATCCCCACCTCGCGGAACAGTGGATTAACTCCATTGAAATGATATTCTCTTTCCTCCAATGCTCAGAAGAAGAGAAATTTTTACTGGCGGTATATTGTTTTGATGTGGAAGATGATCTTTGGTCGATACTGATCAAGAATATAAAGTTCAATGTGGAAATTTATTCCATGTATTTATAGGAATTCAATAAAAAAATCAATAAATATTTTCTCCAAAACCTCCATCTCAAGATGGAAAGAGAGTTCCTCAAACTTAAGTAGAAGGAAGATGAGTCCATTGGGGCGTATGAAGAAAACTTCACAAGGCTTAAAAGATAGGCCTCTGAATTTATCATGAACACCAAAATAAAGGTAGTTCGCTTATTTAAAGGACTAAATCCAAGTCTACGAAAGTGTTGGTGATTCGAGACATTGACAGTAATGAGGATATTGTTCGATGTACCCTCAAGGAAGAAATAGAGATTGGAGACTATCAATAGTCTCATGGTCCCAGTGACAAAAATTGGAAAATAGAGTTTAATATGGGTTGTTTAGAAAATAAATCCCATGATTGAAAGAATATTGAACATCCCACGTGTCAAAATTGTGGGAAGAAACATCCTGGTAACTATCTAAAGGGAACCAAGAATTGCTTCAAATGTGGAAGAATGATACATCTAGATAAATATTGAAAAAGGGATATGAAGAATCCAACTAATGTAGAAGAATAAAGTAAGGTTTAGATCAATGCTCAACTACTATTGAAATGTTACAACTATAAGGAAAATTGGAATTATGCAAACAATTTCCCTAATACAAGGGTTTTCAGAGGAAATCAACAACAACCATCAAGGAAACAAGAAAGGGTTTATGTTATCCCTACTATAGAGGTGGAGTCAAAAAAATTATGTGGTTATAGGTATGCTAGTTATTCATTCAAGAATAGTGAACATACTATTTGATCATGGTCCTATGAATTCTTTCATATCATTCAAGTTTAGTAGACCCATTCAAACACAACCTCAAAATTTTGAGATAGAGTTATCTATGAGAATATAAAATGGGGAAATTATTTCATCCAAAAAATATAACTACTCCTCGGATAATGTTTGTGAACTAAACCTCCTAAAAAATCTTATCATACTTCCATTGGAGGAGTTTGATTCTATTTTGGGCATGGATTGGCTATATTTATACAAAGACAACATTTACTTTTGGGAAAGGTAGATCGCTCTTCACATCCTAGAGTATTCTCTAATCCTGTACAAGTGTAAGGAGGAAGATGAATCTCTTTAAAAATAATCATCTCAAGTGTGGATAATGTTTCCTTTTGATCAATTATATCTTTCTTAAATGATTTAGACAAATTATATGATACTTCTCAAAGAAATTCCCATCATGAGGGATTGCACTGATGTATTCCCTAAATAATTGTCTGGTCTTCCTCCTGATTGAGGGGTTGAGTTCTAAATTGAACTTATTACTGTATCCCTAGCTATATCAAATACACCTTATATAATTGACACTATTGAGCTGGAAGAGCTGAAGAATCCATTACAGGAGAATCTAGAGAAAGGTTTTATATGCCCGAGTGCTTCACCATGGGGTGCACCAGTCCTCTTTGTTAATAATAATGATGGATCAATAAACCTATGCATTGATTATCGTGAGCTCAATAAAATCATGATAAAGAACAAGTATCCCTTTCCATAGATAGATGACTTGTTCAATCAGCTATGTGGGGCCAGTTATTTCTCTAAGGTGGACCTTCGGTCGGGATTTCACAAATTAAAGGTAAGTAAGATATTCCCAAAACTGCCTTTTGAATTCTATATGGACACTATGAGTTCATAGTGATGCCATTAAAACACACTAATTCTATAGGAATATTTATGGATTTAATGAATAAAGTCTTTATATATTACCTCTAAAAAATTGGTAGTCTTTATCAATGATATTCTGATATACTCCAAGAGCAAGGAGGAAGATGGGGAGTATTTGAATATTATGTTGATGACTTTGAAAAGGGAGAAACTTTATGAAAAGTATCATAAATGTGAGTTCTGGATAGAGTAAGTATCATTCTTGGGGCATGTTATCACTACCAAAGGAATATTTTTGGACCCTTCCAAGACAAAGGTAATTGAAGAGTGTCCAAGGTCAATATCTGTAATAGAGATTCATATATTTTTGGGTCAAGATGGATATTATTGATGATTTGTGAATAACTTATAATAATTTTTAAACCCAATGACCAAGATGACATAGAAGGGAGTGATGTTCTTCCGAAATCAAGAATGTGAGGAAAGATTTAAAGAGCTCAAAAAGAGGCTTATCTCTATACTAGTACTCACACTCTCGATAAGTGGAGAATTATTTGTGGTGTACAGTGATGATTAAACGAAGGGATTATTTTGTGTGTCATTGAAAAATGATAAAGTGATAGCCTACACCTCAAGGTAGCTGAAAATCCATGAGAAAAACTATCCCATGCATCATCTAGAGTTTGTGGTTGTGATCTTTGCATTGAAAATGTGGTGAAATTATCTCTATGGGGAGAAGTGTGAGACATATACTGATAAAAAAATTCAAAAATATATACTCACATATAAATAGATTAATATGTTCTAGAAATTTGGTTATAGATCATCAATTATTATGATGTATCAATCTAATACCATCCTAGTAAGGCAAATAAGGTAGCATATGCTCTAAGTAGAAAGGATCCCTCATCTTTATCAATGATGAGAATTGAAAAAGATCCAATCTTCTTAGATTTGTTGATGATGGATATGGGAATCATTAAGGGAGTAAAATCATCAATCCTTTCTCAAATGATTTCTCAACCATCCGTCATAGAGAAAATGAAGGATTCTCAAAGAAATGATGTTGAAATTCAAAAAAGGGTGAAAGCTATCAGAAATGGGAAATCCTATGAGTTCAAGATTGATAAGGATGGGGTCATAATTTTTGGGTCATGATTATGTGTACCATATGATCTAGATATAAAGATGGATCTTCTGAATGATGCACATATCTCAACCTTATCTATTCACCCAGGGAGCACAAATATGTATTAAGATCTCTGGGAAAATTATTGGTGGGATAATATAAAGAATTAGATTGTTGAGTATACATCAAAGTGTCTGGTATGTTAGTAATTGAAGGATGGAAGGAAAAAGTATAAGGGTATGATGCAACCACTACCCATACAAACATATAAGTGGAATAACATCACCATGAAATTTTTCACTGGACATCCAAGGACATCCAGAGGAAACAATTTTTTATGGGTCATTTTGGATCATCTTACAAAGAAAACTCACTTTATCACAATTCAAGAGGACTTATCATTAGATCAATATACACGGATATATATTAAAGAGGTGGTAACGCTGTATGGATTACCACTACCTATTGTATCTGACAGAGATTCGAGATTCACCTCGAAGTTCTGAAAAAGTCTCTAGCATTCTCTAAGCACTGAGTTTAACTTCAGAACATCCTATCATCCTCAAACTGATGGTCAATCTGAGAAAACTATTCATACATTGGAATATATGTTGAGAGCATGTTCTATAGACTGCAAAAGAGGGTGGGACCAACATCTTTCACTAGTTGAATTCTCTTACAACAATAGTTTCCTCTCCAGCATTTGAATGGAACTATATGAAGCCATTTATGGGAAAAGGTGTAGAACACTTGCATGTTGGGATGAAGTCAGTTAGCGTAAGCTTTTAGGACCTAAAATGGTCAAAGAAATGGTGGAAAATGTTGAAACCATTCAGCAGCACATCAAGGCATCCCAAATTAAATAGAATATTTATGCAAACATTCATCGACAGGACCTTGAGTTCAATGTTAGAGACATGTTATTCCTTTACATATCTCTATGGAATAAGGACATGAGGTTTGGGAAGAAAGAAAAGTAAAGTCTCAGGTACATTAACCCCTTCAATATTCTTGATCGTGTTGGAGTCATGGCATATCGACTAGCACTTCCACTTACCATGTCTAAAGTACAAGATGTATTCCATGTATCCCTCTTAAATAAGTACATATCATACCCTTCACATGTACTCTTTCAGAGGTGTTACAATTGGAGAATGTTCTTTCTTACGGGGACTATCTAGTGAAGATCTTGGATCGTAGAGATAAATTTCTACGTAACAATACTACTCACTTGGTCAAAGTACTATAGAGGAACCATAAGTATGAAGAGGAAACATGGGAATTGGAGGAGGTAATGAAGGAGAAGTACCCACACCTGTTTATGGCTTAGAATGTAAAATAAAATTTCAAGGGTGAAATTTTATAAGGGGGGGAGAATGTAATGAGCCAATGTTTTATCAATGAAACTCCATTCTTATAATTATTCCTTTTAGTATAATCATATAAGATTACATATGGAACACAATACAAACCTTATAAATGAAGAATGAATTAAATAAAAGGTATCTCTATAAGTTAAAGAATGTATACTGATGAAATAGTAACTTTACCTTTAGAATAGTAATGTGACCCTTATGAACAGTAAACCAGCCAATTGAATAGTAACCTCACTAATGAAATTATAAATAAAATTCATCCATCTTATAAGTGATAATATGATATAGTTATATCATAGTATAAGTAAGTAAATATTTTAAATATTATTAATTAATTGTTGGTATTTTTTTAAGTCAAGTATATTTAATTAAAATTTTATGATTAATTTAATAATATAAAAGAAAATTTATTTTTCATAAAATGTGTCATAAATAACTATTTTAATGACTTATGATTATAAGATAATTTTAAGAGACCCTAATTAATTTTTTAAAGTATTAGAAAAAAAAATTAATTCTAAAATCTGTTTTTTTTTTCAGTAAATTATGATTTTAATTAAAAATTAAATTTTAGATATTTATAAAAAAAATCATAAAATGTATTTCATTTATTAATTCTACAAGTTGAAAATTTTTTGGGGTGATTTTTTTGTGATTTTTCTAAAATATTTGAATTTTTAGTGAATAGTAAAATATGATAATTTAAAATAAATGCTAAATAAATGAATTTTTGCATCATGATTAAGTCAAGGATGATGTAAATAGTCATTGGTTCAAAATCACATGCTAAATTAACTATTTTTTTCACATTAATCAAGACTATTCATAGTCTTGAGAATAAAATATTAAACTAATGATTTGAATAATGGGAAACTCTTCATCTCCTCCACTATAAATATCACTCCTTTATACCTTCCCTCCTCACACCACTAAAGAATTTTTCCTAGTCCAAATTCTACTCAAATATCTCCCTAAGACCCTCTCCAACGTCCATAATCTCTTGGCCTCTTTAAAAGACCAAATCCTCTCCCCTAAATAGGTTCTCAAGGATGATATATTCAAGAGGTAAATTCCTCTTTTCATTTCTTTTATTTTCTTTCAAGTTCATTTCTTCCTTTTTATTTTCTCACCTAATTTCATAAAAATGTTATGATAACTCTAGTAACATAAATTTATTGGAATTTTTTTATGATAATGTAATAATTCATCATCATCTTTCATTTCCCCTCCTTTGATACAAGAATTGAAAACACCATCTGAGATGTGTTAATTTATCACATTCAAGGATGATGGGTTTTCAATTTATATTATCATCTTCAATTATAGTAATTAAACCATTTTTATGGTTTAACCAAACTATAATATATTTATTATAACTTATTTAAGGTTCTTAAATCTTTTTTAACACATGATATCAATTTATAAAGAAAAATGTGTTCGATGTGATCAAAAAATTCCAATTAACAAAAATGGTTATCATTAAAGTTTTATATAATGATCCATCTTCACTCAAAATAAACAAATGAACTTTATAACCATTTAATCTTATTTATGTTCACTAATAACATACAAATTCAATTCTGTACATCCATTCTCTTCTTACATGTTTATCCTTGCATGTATATAAGTAAACCAATCATGAAAACCAAGGAAACAAATACTCCCAAACAATGAAATTGAACCTCTTAACCCATAAAAAAGGACATGAATGAAATTAATGAGGTTAGAATAAATAAATTACATAAATAATAGGTTATTTAAATATTAATTAATTAATTTAATTTGGTTATCCAAGACTTTAATATCAAGTTAATGACACCATTATAATTGTACAGGATTCTAACCAAACCTCCATTATTCCTTTGGGTTGCTCTATATTTCTTTTTAACCAAATGATGTTATCTTTTATTTTTATGTTAATATTATAAATCCTGTTTATATGTCCCAAACTCATGTATCAAGATCCATTCATCATTCTCTTTCAGGTATATATATGTTTTTAAGTGGTTCCCTCCTTAATACTTCCTGATATGCAAACCCGTTTAAGGGGACTTCCTGAATTATTACCCAATTTCAAGTGCACTCAATAATACATTTTAATCCATCATTATTTTTATAAAACTTATCTTTTATTATGAAAAACTTATTGTTTCAATTTTTTTATATATATAAAATATCATTCCCTCTTCTTTTTTAAGTGATCTTTGATAATCATACTAAAATGTTTAAATTCTGAAGTTTCTTAAATGCTCTTTTTGAATGGTATCACTTCAATTTGACATAAATTTTCATGATATATTCCTATTATACCTTATTAATGTCCATGAATGATCTAATTACTTTCCTTAATGGACACTTTTTTGATAGGACTATTTGTTATTCTTTTTGACATGAATATGATACCCAATTCTTTCCACAGGTAACCCTTATGTTTATGTGTGATTGATTATGTATGATTTTGTATGTGGAAATAATATTCATGAAAATTTTATTATGTGTGTTCCTAAATAGAACTCCAATTCATTGGGTAAAATATATTCTCATGAGAAGTTATGTGCAATGGTTTTTGGAGTTATCCTTGACTCATGCTACCATGTGAAATGGTCTTGGTGGTTAACCTTGACTTGTGCTTCTCTATGTTCAACGAGCCTTGAGACATGCTAAAGTCATTTTTTATGTTACTAAAACATTACTATGAATTCATGTTTATATTATACCATTTTTATATGTTATTATTTCATATGTTCAATGCCTTTTTATATTATTATGTCATGCCTTCAAACCAATGTGCTAAATCTTTATTCTTATGTTTACTCCCTTACTGGGCTTTTTAGCTGACCCATTTGTTCATGTTACCCCCAGGTTATCCTATGAATATGTATGATCACAATGGAAGTTATGATATATTTATGAATATTAAATAAAAAATGTTTTATTTATTCCCATGTTTTCAGTATTATGTACCTAGTATTCCAAGATTCTAGACTTTACGATCCTTAGCTTGTAATATGATGTTTTATTATGATTAAAATCATGTAATGATATGTTTAAAAGGATAGGGTCTCTATAGTTTAAATATTTAAAAGTTGAAAATAAGATAAATAAAACATCATTTAATTTATTATGGTTTTTATCTAGGTTTCAGTCCTTGTATTCGGCATGGTGAAATTGGGTAGAATTTATAATAAATTGATGAAGAATATTTTGAAGATGATAAGTCTTATAAAATTAAATAAATGATTCATGATATTAGAGTATAGAAAATTGATAATTCATCAATGATAGAGCACCTATATGGGGATGATAGAAAAAAATTATATCCAGGTTTTATGAAATTTATGTTTTTATCAATATTGTCAAAACTAATTAACTTGAAGGCCATAAATAGATAGAGTAGAAATATTTTTATAGAGTTTCTTCAGTTGTAAAAAAACATAATTTATAAAGACAGTGATCTTCCAAAATCACATTATAATGTGAATAAAATATTATGTCTAATGGTTTTGCGGTATAATAAGATACATGTCTTCCTAAATTATTGTGTTCTATAAAGGAAGGGATATAAAAGTATATTAGAGTGTCCTAAATGTGGGACATCACAATATAAGTTTAAAGAACAATCACATATTGATTTAGAAATTACTAATAATCCTGCTAAGGAAATTTTTTAACTTCATATAGTTTATCATTTAAAGTTTTTATATTCAAATTAAAGTGATGAAAAATTTTTAAGATATCATGCAAATTATAAAATGTTTAATCGAAAGTTATTTCTTCCAGCTGGCATTCTATGGTAGAATAAAATCAATCAATAGTTTCCTACTTTCAAAAATGAAGTTAGAAATATCAAACTTGGAATATGAATAGATGGAAGGAATCCATATGGAATAATTAGTATAAAATATATTTCATGTCCTATTTTATTAGAAATTTATAACTTACCTCCATAATTTTGGATGAAGAAGAAAGATATCATGTTGAGTTTAATGATTTTTGAACCAAAATAGCCTAAAAATTATATTGATGTTTTCTTGTCACCATTAATTGATGATTTGAAAATTATATGGGAGTAAGGTATCATATTGTATGATTCATATAAAATAGAACATTTTAAACTGAATTCAATAATTGTGTTCACTATAAATTACTTCTTAGTATATGTTAATTTTTTTGGATATAGTGTTAAGGGGAATAAATCTTGTCTAATTTATGATGAAAATACTTAATATTATCAACTACAAGATGGTATCAAAATTTTATGCATGGGTCATAGAAGAATTTTTTATATAGATAAATATTATATAAGATTAAAAAAATGCATTCAACAACTCCCATAAATTTTACATTACCCCAAAACCTTTTCCAACCAATTAGTACTTTGAGAGGGTGAAAAATATTAATGTCACATTTGTTGAGACACAAAAATATAGTAATGATAAAAATATTTGGAAGATATAATCAATATTTTTTGAGAGTCTATATTGAAGATATTATGAGGTCAAACATAACATAGATTTCATGCATGTAGATAAGAATATATTTGATAGTTTTATTGGAACATTATTTTATATTAAAGGAAAGACTAAGAAAGGGTTAAATAAAATATTAGACTTACTATCAATAAGAATAAGTTTATATTTAACTCCCAATCTTAATATAATATGATCATACCTAGATTTGGATTATCATAAATTATCTAAGAGTGAGAAAATTAGATTTTTCTGATTTCTCTATGGTATCAAAGTGTTGTAAGGTTATTCTTCAAATGTAAAATAATTATCACTAAAAGATTTGAAGTTAATAGTAATGAAATATCATAATTTTAATGTCATGATACAATAGATCCTACCAATTTCATGTCATTTAATACTATCCATACATATTACAATAACGATTATAAAGTTGTGTTGTTTTTTCAATTCAATTTGTAACCAAATTATTGATCTTAATTCGTTGAACAATTTGGAGAATTATGAAGTTTCTATACTTTTTCAACTGGAGATATATTTTCCTCCACCCTTTTTGATATCATGGTGTATTTAATGGTTCATTTGGTTTGATAAATAATGTTTTTATGGCCTATATATACACATTAGATGTATCCTTTTGAAAGTTATGTGAATATGTTGGAGGGATTTTTTAAGAATCCATATCAACTAGAATCCTTAATTTTTTGAGAAGTATATTTCTAAGGAGGTTGAATAGTTTTGTAAAAACTATTTATTTTCAATGGAGGACATTAGTTTTCCTATATCACTCCATGAATGAGTTAGTTTTGGGGGAAAGGATATTTGTGTCTTGAAAGTAAAATTGTTGATAGGTGAATATATAAAGTACCTACATTTATACATCTTTAATAGCATAGATGATGCTAAACCATACATAAAACTGAATATTAGTGTGTTAAAAAATGATATCCAAAGAATACATATGTGTGGATATTGAATGATCATAACAAGACTTATTCATATGGTTTAAAGAGACTGTATATAGTAGATCATATGCATCAAGAACACTGAGATGGTTATCAATAGGCCCAAGTTTATATTTTAAAACATGGTCTAGGTATGAACATAATGGCTATACATTTTATACCAAATATCAGGACAATATAAGTGTATTTAAAAATAGTAGTATATTGGTGTTCACAGATGTAATGCATTTTTCAAATGCCAAAGACAAAAATCTAATCTATGTGTCATGTGTATATTATAGAGTTATTGAATAAATATTGGAGGTTGATTTCATTAAATTTTGAGTTAAAATATTTAATAGTAACTATTATATCAATTACAACAATATTAGACATGATGAATTTCGTATGATACTAGTTAATCAGAATAGAATAGAATACACAAATAATCATTTTATCATGGAAACACATTCTAGATCCATAAAATGTACAGTGGTCTATCATTTTATAAGGAAAAAGAGTATTTTGGTGATGAAAAACTTGATGATCATATTAATTTATGTAAGGTACCTACTTTGATGGAAATATTATCAGATAATATTGATAACTTTATCATAGACCAAGTTTTTTCCATACAGAATGATCAATATGAAGGAATATAAGAAAATAATTATTTAGTAATTTTCTAATATTACGGGTAACATATATTTATTTATTTTTTACCTTTTAAAATTTCATAAAATTTCTGATATATTAGTTTTAATTTTTTTTAATTATATCATATATTTTAAAAAATATATTATAAACTATTTTTTTAGATTAGTTTAGTTTTATTTGTATAATTTTTCAATTTTTAAAATTTATATAGAACTGTTGGATTTGAATAAATTTTTACTTAATCTTTATTTTGTTTTGTCTATATAAATTTATGTTTTAAAAATATTATTATTATTCTTTTAACATTGTTCACTACTAATAAATAATATAAATAATATTTTCCTTAATTTTTTTACATTTTTGTTAACTTCTCTAATTAATATAATAAAAAGTTTCTTTTTTTTATTGTTTTGTTTTGTTTGTATCATTTTAAAAATATATATATTCTTATTTTTATTTAATGTATGGATTTTTATAATATTTTACTTAATTTTCTCTTTTGTTTATATCATTTCATCTCTCATTAATGTTATTAGCATTTTAGTCAACTACTTTTATAAATATGAATAAAAATGTTCTTAGTTTATTTTACTTTTTATTGGATCATTTTTTATTTTTTACATAATTTTATATTTAATAGTTTGATTTTTATATTTGTGTAGTATTTTTTTAATTTTAATGATAGGATAATTCTATATCAAATGGCCGAGTCACCTCAAACTTTTGGGGAGGATCGTACACATACTTCTGCTAAGGAGCATCCTCATTATTCTACATATGAGCCTTACACTTCTATAGGGGAAGAGAAGTATTCCAGGGTTGGTAAATGTGGTAGAACACATTTAAAAAAATTATCATTTTCCTATAGCTAGGACTAGATTATAAATTTTGAGTTTAATGATAATTATAATCCTAAGAGGGAAATTCAAAACAATTTTAGACTTTTATTACAATAAAAGCTCAGGTGAAAGTAAGAATTTGGATTTTCTATTAGAAAATTGTTGACATAGTGATAATATCTCAATTATGGGAGACAATTTGGGTAATATTATTTATTATTATTTTACTTATCATGGAATATTTTTACTAATATAGGGTTTTTCTCTTCTTATCAGATGACATTTTATATACTTGAAAAAGAGAATTTGGGAAGAAATTTTTATTTTGGCTACTTGGAGAAGGAGGGATTTTAAATCAATCCTCACGTTAAATTTCTTTTTTGGGGAAAGAAAAAATAAAAAAAATGTAATATATATCATTTTATATATGAAGATACATGTAAGAGGTTTATTGAAAGTAGAAAACAAGAATAATTTTTTCTAGGTGTAATGCCATCTTTTAGAAGTTTTTTTTATAATATTGATCATATTAATGGTTTTTTATCCTTAATTTATAGTATCTAAGGAGATCTCATTATGATATCCAATCCCAAAACATATACCCTTGTACTTTATCTCATGGATGGTTAAAATTATTGGAAGAAAAAATCAGGGCCACAATTTTTTTAAAAAAAATGAGAGTTGAGTCTTCAGGATATACAAAGCCCCCCCCATATAGACATGAAAAATGGATGAGGGACTTAATGAGAAAAAATGGAAGATATCTTATAGAATATTCAAGGACTATATTTAAGATTATTATAAGGAGTTATTTGTGTTATTTGTGTTATTTAATATATTTAAAACATTATATATTTTGATTCACTAATGAATTTTCTAAATATTATATACAAGAATCTATTGTGGATTAGAGAACATAAGGGACCTTCATACTTAAGGGTGGGGAAAATATTTTAGCCACTGCATTGTGAAAACTTGAGCACCTAGGTCACGTACAAGGATATGAGGTGGGTGTATTGGTCAAAAATGTGTTTGGTTATTTTGGAGATTCTTAAATGGAGGATGTACATAAAAGAAAAAATATAAGATTTAGAAGCTAAAGTTTAGGAGATATATAAGATGATATATGAGAGAATTATATATTTGGTATAATCGAGACATGCAAATATTGTTTCAATTTGTAGATCCCACTCCACCATCGATTACATATCCCACTCCTCAACCACTTCTTGTATATCCAACTCTTATACCTCCACCTTTAAATCTACTCATATATTATGAGTTATATGTTGAGTATCCCTAGGATCATATTATTTCATATGGGATTATATATTATATTCAGGTTACCATTCATCATCAACATATGGAGATGGATAATCTTAGGGTCACAGTGTAGGATATTATAGATAAATCAAGAAGATTACCATTTCCTATAGATGAGGTCACTATAGTTAGACAATTTATCATCCATTTTTTAGTTTGTACATCTAAAATTTTCCGAAAAAAATCTATTGAGGTATGTATAAATTATATCCTTTATTTAATATTGTTGTTAAATTAGTTTTAAAATTTTATAATTTAAATATTTAACTATATTTTTTTACATAAATAATTTAAAAATAAAGACATAGTGTATAGACATAAACATTTATAGACCATTATGAATTCAAATAATACTTCTTATGGAATTTATAAATTATAAAAATATTCATATTTATTATATGGATTTTATGAAATTTCAATGGATACTAACATTTGTGAGTATGAAATGACTGTGATTATTTTATATAGAAATATCATGAAGCTTCTAACTGGATATTTTTTTGGCATCAATGTGATTAAAGTATTTACCATATAATTAAATTATCATATTTATTTCAATTATTTTAATTTAATAAAACTTAATACTTATGTTAGTTTTATATTAGGTATCTTTATACAATTTGTATTCAATATGATAAAACATAATTATATAGATTTTTTGACCCACATTTTATTTCAAGAATATCAATGATAATGAAAGATATAGAAATAAAAGTATATATTTCTAAAATATTTCAAAATAATACAATTCAATGTTGGATTCTTCCTTATCTTAAAGAGTATATAACATATATTTCTTAAAGTGTTACTCTATTAACCAAATAACCACTCACATTATATTTTTTATATAAATTTTTTCATTTGATGTTTTTTTGTCCAAAAGAGAATACATCTTACTTGTTATGCTCTATAAATGATGACGTGTGAGAAAATTTTCACAACATATTGGGAACATGCATATGATTATGTGAATACTTGTATATTATTATTAATTTTAATTTTATTTCATATATATCATTTTCAAATGAGTTGTGGGGTTACTTTAGAGATACAACAGGAAAGGGGGAAACAAATATCAAATATATGTGTGAAAAGGTGACTTCTGGTTTAAAATTATTATATTTTGGTTGTAAGTACTAAATTTTTTATTTTTAATTGAAAATTTATTTTTAAATTGAATTTTCATCATCATCAAGGAGTAAAGAAATGTGGATATTATTATATAATATTTATGTTGGAAATAATTTCAACTCAAACAGTTATAAAATTTCACAATATTTAATTTTATCATAACCTTTCCTTTAATTTATCTTATAATTATATTGAGAATAAATGTTTAATTATTTACTTTTTTTTTTTAGATTTTTATAACTCTTTCCCTTAATCTAAAAATGATCTAAATCACTATTAAGGAGCATGGTTGGATTATTTCACGATTTTGATTGGGTTTTAGTGTCTTTTTAATATATATTTTAAATTTTAAATTTCATATTGTAAAGTTTAAATGATTTGAATTTTTGTTGTTTTTTCGGGTTTTTTTGTGATACTTTTTTCTAGTTTTGTTAGTTTCATTGTACTTCTGGTCTATTATATTTAAAATTTATTTAAAAAAATATATCTTTCGTGTAATTTATACAATAATAAATGTAAAATATTGAAAAAGTAAATCTATTTTCAAGTTGGTTATTATATAACCAGTATGAAATATATTGTATCCCATTAGTTATTTTAAATAACCAATGTGGTAAAGGATTTTTTCACATTAGTTATATAATAACCAATGATAAAAACCCTTCCCATTTTTAAATTTTTGACTGGTTTCTATACTGTTTTAATTAATATCCAATGTGAAATATAATTTTTCACATCGTTTATTGTTAACTGATGTGAAAAATATATTTAAAACATCTCTTATAATAACGTCGCTAGGTAACCAATGTTAAAAACCAAAAAAAGACATGGAAAAACCTTTTTTCAAAAAGTGAAATATGGTATTTATGACATAATTAAGATTCTAGAAAGATAAATTATGCATTCTATTAAAAATATTGACAATAAATAGTCAAATTAAATTTAACAACTTAAAAAGAGCATATTAATAAGATATTATTAATTTGAATCTGCTTAGGACAACCTGGTAAACTTTATAAATTTTATGCTACTATAATGGTAAGTAATATATATCTCTATAATTATAGAGATGATGAAACTATTTTATTACTCCTTTGACCATGGTCAATGTACCAAAGTAGTTTTTGAGGAATTGACCAAACAACAATAAGAGTATGATGTGATAAAAAACTATATAATTAATGAATTCAGTGTGACAATAAATAGACCTTAGAAAATAAATATACATGAAAAAAATTGTAGAAATTATTTAATAAACTTGATTTGGTTATTTAGGAGGTTATACATACTCACCAAGTGAGTCGGGGCTTGAGGTAAGGGTTTTTATCTCAATTTCAATTACTTATGATATGTTTCTTATTATGCACCAATTTACTTTTATATATTATAAATACTACCCTATTGAATTATAATATCGTAAATCATTTTTTATTCATAGGAGTTTCACTTTAATTAAAATCTCCATATTCCTTATCCTTTGATTCATACATTACCTAAGTTGTAAGGGTTGTTGTTAAGTTGGTTTACTTTCATTGAGTTATAACCTTAATTCTTGAAATTAATCCTTTTGAGTATGGATTATTATTTCTTAAGATTTTATTATATGGTATACCTTATTTATTTTATTGGGTTTATAAGACTTATTTACATATCACTTCCCTTTGGCTCATAATTCAACTAATGGTTTCTTGTACGAGGACTCGACCTTATATCTTGTTTACAATCGATAATATTTTTCCTTCATTTTGATATTATTTATATAATTTTAATAATTTTATTATATATAATTAAAATATTTCTTAAGTTCATTTTATACTATCTCTAACCTTATTTAAAAAAAATTTAAAAGTAATCTTTTTAATATTTTCTATACTGGTCATTTTTTACTTTCTTTACTGAAGTGTGAAAGAATATTTTTTAACATCTTCCATGTGAATTTATTTTCCCACCATAATGATCATTATTCATTATTAATATTTCTATAAAAGTTTCCCTGGTTTTTAGAAAAAATTATATTAAAATTATTCTATGAATTTTTTATTTTAAAAATAAAGGTTAATGTTGTATAATAATAAATAATGGAATATCATTCTACTTATGTATATTTTTATCTTTTACTCCAAATTATCTATTTTTAGGTTTATTTCTTTTCAGGGTTTTGAATATTTATAATTATTTTAAAAATAATTTTATCAATGTCCAGTTTTCACCCCTTGAAATAGATTTTTGAAAGTGACTTAAAAGATTTCTTTACAATCATTTTACAAAAGCTTTATAAAAAATTATTTTTATAATTTTACTTCCATTTCCCTATAAAACTTTAAAATATATATCTCCTTTAGAGTTATGTTTCATGTAAAACCCTATAAATTCAATTATGAATTTTTAGTTCATACCCCCACCCTGTTCAAAAATATTATGTTCTCTATCACTCTTTATCTCTCTCTTGACATTATTTTTATCCTTTATGTCTATATTCTTCATTTTCATGGATATATTCTATATCACTTCCAATATTTATATTTTTTTATTTATAGTATTTAATTAACTGTATACCAATTACTCTATATGGTGTTAGTTTTAATGATTCTTACTAAGAAATATATTACATTTATTAACTAAAGAAAAATAGGCAATCTGTATACTTTTTATTTTAATAGGAATGTCAATTGATTACTAAGTCATGTTGTTTATGTATTGTATTAGTTTTAAATTAGTTCTTATAATGGATACATTGGAAATAAATAGTGATTTATGGGGATAATAATTATATATCCCCTTGATGCATCAATAGGTTTCATGAGATAGACTAGTTGGGTAATTTAGTGCATGTATTACCCATTTTTGAAAGATGTATTACCATGAGGTCTTGAATGTAGGTTTATAATGTTCAACATTAGGAATTTCATCGCTATAAAATCAGTTATTTTTATCCATGTGATTATTTAAGTTATTATGGTATTCATTAATATATTACATACTCATGTTATTAGTTATATGTAATTATTTGTTTATTATTTATTCCAAACATATTATTCATTCCTTGTTTATTCCATGATAGTTTTTGTTATACACTACCCCTTACTTAGAATTTTATGACACCCTTACTGTTCTTTCCTTTCCCCCAGGTTATAAAGAAGATTATTAAGTATGATATTTCTATATGGGTATCATGTGTGGATAATTTTATTGGATATTTTTAATAATTTTTATAAAATAAATAATCCTTGGTTTAGTAGGAAAAATTTCTATTTGATGGGAAAGATATATATTCTTTAGTTAAAGTAATTCTTAACTCTCTAAAACTATAAACCTAAAGGATATTGGGTATGTAACTAACTCAATATTTTCTGTTAACATTGTAATTATGGAAGGTTAAGTTTGGGTTGCTTCAGTTGGTTTCAAATCCAGTATTTAAATAATATGTTTTTATCACCATATTTGGAAGTATGGGTATGGGCCATCACAAGATCATATCCACCAAGTGAATGGATTTTCCTATCATATTCTAACCAAACATATCAAAAATCAATATCATACTCATTTTGTGAACTGATTTGACCCATCATACATACTCATTCGATCCTGATCTTGAACTGATATGACCAACTGATATATCATAAAACTAAAGGCATTGTTAAGAACCTCACTCTAACCCAACATGTGAAGTGAAATATGCACCATCAAAGCCCTACATTGTGCAATAACACATTTTTGAGCACATATACATTAAGGATCATCATCCCCATATTATTATTCATTTACTTTATCAATTTTTAAGTAAAAAAGTTGTTTACCCCTTATAAGTGGGACTCTAATCTATTCCATTTTCTAATATGGGATTCCAACCATCAAACTTCCCCTTTAAAAACAAAAAAAATAAATATTTTTAAAAATAATTAAAATCCAACAATCCCCTGCCATTTTAAAATATTTAAATTTATATTTTAAAATTAGGTATAATTCTATCTTGGAACAAATATTCATAAATAAAGGAATCTCTCGATTTAAAAATTTATATAATAGAGACAAATCAAATATGAATAAATAAATAGGTGAACGTCATCTTGAACATGTAACTCTAATTATCATCCATATTATCCATACATAATCCCTATAAAATTACACAATTCTTCATCTAATCCTTGACACTATTATGGTTATGTGTCTCTTATCCTCACATGAATTTTTGAGATCCAAAGTTATAAGCACTTTGGATAAACCCTATTCATATATCCACATAAGTGAACCAAAAAGTGTTCCCATGTTTCAAAACATGTTTTATATCCTTGGCTCATTAATTTATTTATCTCATCCTTCATTTCTCATGGGTACCAAACACTATTTACCTACTATGTAACTTTTTTTGTTTTTTCCTTTACACATATGATATAATTTCTTACATTGAAATTATACATGTGAAGTTATAACATGTTAATTTCAGTTCCCATCATTGTTAAATTTTCAATAAGTACTTAAAACTCATCCCTAAGGATTTTTTTACACTAACTCCATTAAAATTATCGTTATTGGTGGATTTTCCAAATTTTGGCATGATCTAAAAAAGTCTACAATTATGATACTACCTTGTATCAACTAACTCATATAGATATGTCTAATAACAATATGGAAATCTTCCATTAGATGTGTTGGTATATTCCCTAGCCAGCATTGTATGTCCATCAAAATTTATAGCAATTAAAGACACTGATATATCCCATAGTTGTAAATCTGATAAGATATATCTAAGCCATTCTTCTTATTTTCCCCCAACTACTAAAGAAAAAAACTCAGAATCCATTATTGATTCTATTTTATATATATTTATCTTTGATTCACAATATAATAATCCACTTATAAGTGTAAAAACACCACCACTCATAGAATATTGGTCCTCTATATTATTAATCCATCTTGTATTGGAAAATCTATATAACACCCTTGGGTTTCCACTATAAAATAAACAATAATCCATAGTGGAATTTAGATACTTGAGCACAATTTTAATCACATCCTATTGTTTATGACCAGGATTACTTGTATACCTACTCAAATTTACAACAACATATGCAATATTGGGTCGTGTGATATTTATGGAATGCATGAGACACCAAATTACACTTGTATATTCTATTTAAACAGCTACCCTACAAAGATTTGGTATCAACATACTCTCATAAGAATAAAGGGTATAAACTAGTGAACAATAAAATTATTCAAACAACCTTAATACCATTTCAATATAATGAATATAATAAATAAAAATAGAATACTTTTTCCTAATAATTTTGATTCCCAATATAAAATTTTCTTCACCCAAGTCTTTCATATAAAAATTTCTAGATAAAATTAACTTAGACTCATTAAATTTATTCATATATGTTTCAAATATAAATATTTCTTCAATATATAAACAAATAAAAATACCTTGGTTGTTATTAAACCTACTAAATACACTTTTATTAGTTTAGTTAACTATAAATAAAATTTCAAAAATTAATTCAATAAATTTCCCATGCCACTATTTTATATCTTTTTTTAAAGAATGTAGAGACCATACCAATTTTCATAGGTATTTAAATAATCAATTAATTAATTTTATGTAAACGCCTTGGCTAAAAAATCTATATTTATATTTTTCAACTATGCTTTCATCTTTTGATTTCCTTATAAATACCCACATACAACCTATCAGTTGTGAACCTTAAGGAAAATCACTAATATCCAAGTATTGTTGTGAGTTAGAAAGTTTAGATCATAATTTAAAAATTACTTCCACATAGATGGATCAAAATATGACATATATTATTTAAACAAAGTTGTATTAGAAACTATATTAAGAAAAACTAGAGTTTTATAATAATACTATTATTATCCCCTTCCAACAAGTACATATAGAAAGTAGATATACAAACCTCATTGATTGTATCTTATAGAGATAATATTTTATTTGAGTTGGATTCCTTAATTTAAAATTTCTTAGGTAAATATTTAAATCTAAATTTATCAAATATAGAATCTCTTGATTCAATTACTATGTCATCAGCTACTAAATCATTAGATTATCTAACCATGAATCTATAATATTTTTAATGTTCCACATATCTGAGAAATATTATATCAATACCTATTTTACTAAACTTTTACATTTTAGGTTTGGGTACTCTTAAAATTGTGTGACAACACCAAGCCTTTATATAATTGAGGTTTGGTTTTCTTTGGTTCCATAATTCATATAGATTTATGGCCTTCCTTTTTATAATAACACTATTTAGGATGTGACACACGGTTAATAATGTTTATCCCCAAAAAAATTGATATAATTGATATAGGCATCTTGGAGTTAACCATTTATATTAATTTTATATTCTTTCTCTTAGGTACACCATTTTTTAGGTGTATAGGGAGTTATAACTCCTTGTAACTTAAAAACCCCATAAATAAAATATTTATAAAAAAAGTTTAACTTTCTTACATTTTGAGGATATTTTAATTTTATGGTGTTAAATAATTAATAAAAACTCTTAAATATCAAACCCTTACAATAAAAAGAGGACACTTTTACTCAATATCTATCTTTTCCCATAAAAATGGATTTTTAAATTCAAACTCTTGTTTTATTCAAAACACATTCACTTATTTAAAGATGGATCCCTGGAGTATAAATTTACACCTTTTTATAGTTATTACTCATCCTTGGGCCTTTGAAAAAAAATTTAAAACATTGTATGAGAAAAAAAAATATTAGTAAGGGATATAAAAATAAAGAAACCCATTATTCCATATTGAAAATCATGAAATTCCATAAGAAAATTTCCCCTTTTTGCATAATAAACATTGAGCTCAAATATTCATTTTATTACTCATTAAATAAGTGCCATTACCTAAATATTTTCATAAGATATATCATGAAAAATCTTAAAGGAAAAATCATAATCATGAGGGTTTCTTTTAAAATATGGGTACTCATGAAAACATTTTCTTTAAAAACGTTATTTTCACCCTTAAAGGTCATAAACTTTCCTTTAAACATAAGCTAATTATATTACCATATAAAATAAAAATACTTCCATGAAAACTCATTTTCAATAATAGAATATCCAAGTAGTTACCTTGGTACATCATCTTCATATCACTATTACAATCACTCTTACAATCACTCTTTTGATCACTATTTAAAATGGAATAACCTACTTGGTTAATTCAAACATATATTCCTTAAAGAAAAAAAAATCATTACCCAATACATTGGAGAGATATATCAGGATCACCCATAATCATGAACAATGTCTAAGGACCATATATATAATACCTAGATATTTTTTCAAAACACTATATTAGATGGTGTATACAACACACAACACCAATCTTAAACAAACCACGAAATAATATTATTATAAATATGATTATTATAACCTAGTAGTTGAATTGGAAGGCATGAATTGGAGTAACCAAATTATCAAATATATATTAAATTGACCTGATCAATACATATTTATTGATTAATGATTATGAAATAATCCCACAAATTTTTAGTAACATGATTTTATTCTTTAAAAATATTTTTTCTTCAAAAAGGGTTTTTATTGCTTTTTGTGAACAAATATTGTAATTAATTACTAACACTTTTATAAATATTATTTTATAAAAAATATATTATCATTGAAATCATAAACTCAAAAATACCTTAGGTTTATATTTTTAGATTTTTCAATAGTCCTTTTTAATTAAAAAATACAATTATGTTCATTATAATTGACATTATTCTTAATTTTAGTGTAAAATATTTTTATACTTAAAAATTCATTTTTTTGGAAAATTGTTTTTCATCACAATTTACGAGTTTATTTTAAAAGTCATTTATATCAATTATAGTAATTTAATTTGATTGAATGGACTTAATTTTTGGATTCATGAATTCAAATTTATCATATGCTGAATTTTTAATAATTTTCTGAAGAAGTTATATTTTTTGTGAATAATAAAAAAAAAAATTGTTTTTATGAAATACAATATCTTTAATGATATATCCAAGACATAAATATGATATAAAATTTTATGAAACTTATAGAAAGAATAGTGTAAGATAATAAAATATAAATATCATATAATAATAATTCATAGCATATAATTTATAATTTATTTCATGATAAATATAAAATCCTTCTCAGTGTTGATGTAGTGCATGCACAACACTGAAAATGTCAAATTTGGTGTCCTAAAGATGTTATTTGAGAAAGAATAATTATTTTCTCCACTTTATTAATTAATATGATTTATATTTGATGATATTTATTGATATTTATAAATTTTGGAGTTATATAACAAAAAAATTATCCAAATTCATGTGTGGTGCTTGCGCAAGGTGAGAAAAAGTAAAAATAACATATTAAATAAATTTTCATGACATATATATGTCACGACCCCCCTTCCCCAAAGATACCTCTCCTGGGATGGCAATGAAGAAAGAGAGATAATGACCCCCGATTCCTACCTCCAATAGGCCCTGGGTTAGTTGTTAGCACCAAGGGTGTACAAATCTCACTATATAGGAGGCATTACCCTTTTTAATAAAACAAGATCTGGAGATATGATGGATCATCCAAAAATCAACCCCAAGAAATATATATAAAATAAAACTAAAACCATCCCACATTCATGTTTAAAATATAACTAACATAATACAAAAGTCCTCAAAGTAAAATACCAAAAGTAAAGCTAATCAGCAACATGACAACTGTCAAGATTCAAGCTAGTAGGGTCTAGAACAGTCCACAAAATCCTTCAGAAACCTGAAAATAGTTTATATAAGTAGGGAGAGAATACAAGTATACTCATTAGTAAAAACCAAAGTCTCTCATGCACAAGTGACAGAGTTATACTACTAGACCCATGAGAATACATCAGAACCAAACAGCACAAAAATATATATACTAACCATTCCAACCTCACCAGGGTACGATCACCAAATAACACAAGTCAAGTAATATAATATAAAGAACATCTATGATATGGTACCCTGCACCACTTTCCCACTGATTATCCACTCTCACACCCTAACTGTAAACATCCTAGCACTCCCACCTCTTCTAAACACACCACATCACATACCGTGCACACACACCTAGGCCTCATAACCACATCACATATCTCACGTACACACCTAGGCCTCACAACCACATCAAATCCCACCCACAAACACATGGGATAGAAACCAAACATCACATCCTGCCTGCAGACACCTGGGCCACAAACCACACATCACATCCCACCCGTAAACACCTAGGCCACAAACCACACATCACATACCACCCACAAACATCTAGGCCACAAACCACACCTCAACCCGAAGACACCTAGGAAAGAAAAACATATCTCATCCTAAAG
Organism: Viscum album; assembly: GCA_963277665.1. NCBI lineage: Eukaryota > Viridiplantae > Streptophyta > Magnoliopsida > Santalales > Viscaceae > Viscum > Viscum album. The sequence goes on along the minus strand of OY728152.1, from coordinate 1,904,599,135 downwards.
AAACTTGGGAAAGCACACTCACCCACACACACATGATCCTCACAAACCACAACTTGTCTGAAGAATCCTGGGCTATCACCACCTAGAAGAAGGATCAGGGAAGAGTAGGTGTCCATCCATCCTCCCATTAGGATGTTTGGTAAAAACACTCTCCTTCATAATGATGGGGGTGTTCAGCACATAGTTATCAACTAGGGTGGGCTGCATATATAAATCATAATGAAAGTATAATTATATACATATATGATACTAAGAACTCAAGCCCAACCTATGGGTTATCAAACAAGAAATTGTCTCACAAAACTATCTCCTTTTCTTCCACATCTAAATACACAACACCACACAATTCACCAAAAAAATCATTCCACAATCCCAACCAATTTAATTAACCATTTACATTATTTATTAAAAAACTATTTATTAATTTATTTAACCAAAACAACCCAATCCATTCCAATCATCATTTACAATTATTTAATCATTCCATCACTATCTGGGAAACTACCAAACAAAGAACACAAAAATCAACATAGAAAAAGTAATTCATAGAAAACTCTGGGTGAATTACCCATACCAACCATCACCATCCTTCTTCAAAGTCATCCCTTCCAATACATACATGAAAAACCACATACAACAACATATCAACCCATAACCAACTTGCAGCCATACTACTCTACACTTCTCAACTACCCCCACAATCAATCAACCTCTCAACCAGAGATTCTATTACATATCCTAAGCTATCCCACAACACACAATTGTGTGTACAACCACACTACAACACAAAACAGAACAATCCCACACACACATAACATCACCAGACACATAATAAGAAAAAACAAAAAACCATATTGAATAATACATCCATTATTATATTTCACTCATTAATTATGAGGATATCACATAAATTGTATAATCTTGGGGCATCCATTCATTATCTAGGTGTACGTAATTAACCAATTTTAATTTAGGGTGATACCATAGAAGTTAAAACAAAGCATAAACACAAAAAATATAACCATCAAAAGAAAATCCCCCAATACCCACAATTTTTAGTGGTGCATTATGCTCGAACAATCACAAGACCATAACAATATCAAAGTTGTAAAAATCATGTGAACAAACCCAATTGCCCCTAAATTTCAATTAATCAATTATTTATCTTCAATTAGGTTGATACAACCATGATCCATAAAGAAGTAAAAACCCATCATGTATGATTCATAATAAGAAGAAACGAAGGAAATACTACCTCAAAGAGGTTTAAACATTCTTCGCATGAGAATGGATCATGTAACAGACCTCTGGTCACTTCTCCCATAAGATCTTCATCTATCTGAGGATGTCGTGGCACCACTACACTAACAAAAATTGAAAATAACCCCATTAGTAACATGGGTAACAAAACACCATAGCATTAAAAGAATATTTGGAAGAAAATTATATCACACCAAGAGAAATTACAAGAAAATTAAGGGATAACACACTTTCGATCACCATAGATCACTAACGATCAATCACCAAGATTAACAGATCAAAGAGGGAGGAAGAGGGCTCTAAGAACTCCTTGGGGAGACTAGGGTTCATCTGGAATGATAATAATGAGAGATCATGGCTGAATGAATGAAATTTCAGCTGAAAATAATTTAAAAAAACTGGATCAGGGTATTACACGATGTGTAATCACCTTTCACATCATGTAGTACTCAGGGTTTGGTTCCATTGAAAAAAATGTATCCTCTCGATTTATTTTATTTTTCAAACTCCAAAATATTACACATTGTAAAACCACTAGGATAAGTCATGAAATAGGGATTCACATCATGTATTATAGTTACATAGCATGTAATCCCCATTTTTCCAACCTTTAACAACTGAAATCCTCTGAACTCCCTCTGATTCTCCCCCGAACATCTCCAATAATCAAAAACTAGAAAAGTAACAGACTAGTAGAAAATATACCATTGCATAAAATACCTCTCAAACAATTCTTGTCCTTGAGAATCCAAAACCAAGCTCATAAGGAAAAGGGGTCCAAAAAACAACCTCACAAGATACATCTCAAGGATATTTCTGTACTTGAAACATCACTAACAACAAAACACACCATGGTTCAATGATAAAAAACCTTGTGTTGATGGAAAACTAGAGTGGAAACCTCCACATTCAAGAACAAATCCTCTAACATCTACAACCAAGCCTCGCCACATCAACCCAATGACCACAAAACACACCACATGAGAACAACAACCATGTTTTCCGAACATACAAATTAGGGAATTCCTTCCTCTGTGTTAATATATTATCCGCTCTAGGTGGAACTAACTCTCCCACACAGGTTTAATCACATCACAGTTAATTCATATCGATTAAGAATTAGGTTCTATCATTTTTATATGTCAATACTTTATCATACGTCACACTACACACATCATAACCCAAGGTAAATGTCTCATATTATAAAACAAAAAGGTTCGAATATCTTATTACAAAGAAAAATATAGAAAAACAAAACTCCAAACAACTTCAGGTATTAGGAACACACTTGTGTCTCTCATTCCCAAGTACTTTCTTCCTGGGAATCGTGCCTCCACAACACATGAACTAAAGGAATGGTCCATCCACACAACACCTTCTTTCAACAATACTAGATCTCTAATGGTCTCTCCATGAAGGTTGTATCACCCTTAATATCTAAATTTCCCCAGTCAATGACATGGAAGTCATCGTGAAGATACCAAAAAATCTAAAATACGTGAAAGACATTGTGGATTCTCTTCAACTGTGGCAGTAATGCCAACTAGTATGCCACCTCACTAAATCTCGCCAACACCACAAAGGGTCCAACGAACCTGGGATAAAGTGTACTCCCTCTTCCAAACCTCCACTGAACATTTAGAGGGGAAACCTTCATGAACACATGGTCCCCAACCTCAAAGTATAAGAGCCTCCTCCTGTGATCGACATAAGACTTTTTTCGGTCATGCGCTGTTTTCATCCTCCCGTGAGGAAGTTGAACCTTCTCAGTCATGCTCTACACGGCATCCAGACCAAGAACATCTGTCTCCATAACATCTATCCAATACAAAAGATAAATACACAGCCTCCTGTACAATACCTCAAATGGAGCCACGCTAATGGAATAGTGATAGTTATTATTATAATCTAACTCCACCAAGGGAAGGTGTTGTTACCAAGATCCACCAAAGTCTAAGATGCATTCCCCTAACATATCCTCTAATATATGGATAGTTCACTCTATATTACCATATGTCTAAAGGTGAAAAGCAGTGTTGATGCGTAACTCGGTTCCAAAAGCATACTGAAATCCCCTCCAGACTCATGAGGTAAACCGTGAATCCTGATCTGAGACAATGGACCTCAGAACCACATGCAACCGCAAAACCTTGTCCACATACCTCCTATCCAAGGAATCCACTATACCGGACTCCTTGGTCACTAAGAAGTGGTCTGATTTAATCAACTGATCCATTATCACCCAGATAATCATAACCTCCTTGATCTCTAGGTAACCCTATGAAAATTTTATCTATAATTCAACCCACTTCCACTTGGGTACATCCAAAGGTTGAAATAAACCACTATTAACACGATGCTTAACCATCACCTACTGGAATACCAAGCACTTCTCCCCAAACTATTCCACTTTTCATTTCATCCTAGGACACCAAAAATATATCCTCAAGCCATGGTACATCTTGGAAACTCTAGGATATACCTTTGAAGGTGATATATGAAACTTATGAAGGAATCCACCATGCATCACCACCATAACAAACAACTTCCCTCAAAACAACATCCAGTTCTGACCATCCTACGTCCTTCCCTCTAGAGCATCACCATGGCCAACACGATCAGGCATCACTTATGCCTCTAAGTCTCCCCAATGAGACTCCTCCACCTACTTCATCATTGAAGACTACACCATCATTTGAAACAAATATCCTTCACCACCATCCACCCATGAATATAAGTGAAAGGATGGAAACTCCTCCATCGCTCTCCAATAATCCGTAGACTCTCGAAAAACATCCTTCTATGACTTCCTTCTCAAATAATCAGCCACAAAAATACCCTTTCATGAGGTGTAGAATATTTCAAAATCATAATCCCAAATAAAATCCATCCACCGTTGTTGCCATATATTTAGATCACGCTGGAAAAAGATATACCTCAATATCTTGTGATTCGTGAAGACCATAAAGTGCTCACCAATGTGGTAATGTCTCCATAAATTTAGTTTGAAGACAACTACTACCAACTCTAAATTGTGGGTGGCATGGTTACATTAATGGGGACGTAACTACCTAGACCCATAAGAGATCACTTCTCACCGCTGTATCAGAACACATCCCAAACCCAGAAGGGAAGCATCACAAAATACCTCGAGCATCACCCCTTCCTTTAGAAACTAGAGTACTGGATAACTAACCATCTTCCCTTTCAGGTATCCAAAAATTACTTATAATTTCTTACCCCACACAAAATCTTGGTCCTTTCTAGTCAAAGATGTCAATGGAGCTGCTACTCGAGAGAAATCAGGCACAAACCTGTGATAATAGCCTATAAGACTAATAAATTTGTGAACCTATGCCATGTTCTTGGTTTCTACCAAATAAAAAACTACTTCAACCTTCTACGGGTCTACTATCACACCCTAATAAGACACCACATGCCCGAAAAAATGTACCTCTCATGTTCAGGACTTTCACTTGGAAAACTTTCTATAGAGCTAGTTGTGTCGAAGAACCTACAAGATGATTATGAGATTCATGGCACAGTCCTCCTCTAACCTTGAGTAGATCAATATATCATCGATGAATATGATGATGAACTGGTCCATGAACTCATGAAACACAGATTTCATAATCCCCATAAACATGGTTGGGGCATTCCTAACACAGAATGGCATGACCACAAACTCAAATTGCGTATACATGAATTTGAAGGAAGTATTCACAATATCACCCTCCTTCACCCTTAACTGGTAATATCCATACCGCAGATCGGTCCTAGAAAACCAACTCACCCCACTCAGTTGGTAAACAAGATCATCTATTCTCAGGAGAGGGTAACGTTTCTTGACCATCACCTGATTCAACCTCTGGTAGTATATGTACAACCTCATACCACCATCCTCCTTCTTTACGAACAATACTGGAGAACTCCATAGTGTCACACTGGTCCAGATAAATCTCTTCTTCATTAGATCATCAATTTTAATCTTCAACTCCCTCAACTCAGAAGGTGTCATATGATAAGGATTCATTGAAATCGGAGAAGCACAGGTTTGTAAGTCTATCTCTGTAACACCCCGAACCCTCTAGGGTGGAGCTGGTGCATTAATTGTGATATTGGCATGGTTATAAGGAATGAAAATCATGAAATAAATATCATTTTATTAGTCTTTAAGAAACTAGATACATAGATTTTACTCAAATTACATTGGAAAAGTTTACAAAATACAATACATAATGAAAACTAAAACTGTATCCACAAGAACTCAATAAATGATCTCCTCTTTGTCACATGTTGAAAGTAAATAATGAAAGGGGTGAGCTAAAACGCTTAGTAATGGTTACAAATAGAGTAATCATTAATACAACAATAAGTGAATCGTAATCAGTCTGACATAATCAATATGTCATGGTGAATAGATGAAAAACTCACACCATTAATAAATTGAGAATGAAACTACATCCATAGATTTTTTCATAGTGAAAACCTCATGGATAGTAATAACTGATAATTAATAAAAAAATGATTATTATTTGGACGTCATGTATCTGGCACATGAAACCATTATACCGTTAAAATAGTTTAGTTCTATGGGTAGAAACCCGTCTGATTTTTTGGGAACAAACTCGAAGGGTTTGTTTCCAACTGATTTGTCTCATGAGACCTACTGATGCATCGAGGGGATATAGCGGGCCCCACCCTCCACATCATGTCCAAATTATTCTTTATACATTGATTAAATACAATAGAAATATTCCTTTTCAATATCCGTATAGAGTGGAGTATATGGATTCATCAATATTTCCATAATTAAAATAACTTTCCAAATAAACACCGTATGTAAAATAGTATACAATTTAGAAAAAAAACATATCCATGATATGAGATTATGGAAATTTAATATAAATATAATTTCAAATGAAAATCGGTCTCAAATGGTCAGTAGGTACACCACGTAAGGATTATTAGGTGCACAATACAAAGTTAGTCACAATAAAATAGTAGTTGAGACAAAGTCTTTTACCCCAATGTAATCGGTCGAATCATATGACCAGAACTTAATAACCCTAAAATGAATCATTGAATAACATGAATATAAATATAATCATGTTATTATATATCATATGTCAGTACACATATACCATATATAAGAAATAAGTGGTGAACAATGAAAATCTCACTGAAATGAAAGAGAGATGAGAAACCCCTTACAAACATTTCGGCATGGCAATGAGTGTTATTGCAAGGGATTAATGAGAGGTAAAGGAGTATTCAATTATTTATATGTCACAAGGGTAGTATGGGGGAGGTTCAAAAACATACCCCATCATTATAAATTAAAAATAAAATGGCACAACATAGGGGAGATTCATGAACAAAACTGAGAGAGAGGATCCCTTACCTTATGCTTGAAGGTGTTGTTGACTTGTTATTTAAGACATGAATAAACAAATTAGGCTTATTAATTAATAATTCCAGAACCTATTATATATTTAAATGATTTATTATAACCCATTTTAGTTCATTCAAGGCCTTTTTGATTAGTTGTAAGGTTCAATTTCATTGTTTGGGCTCGTTTGTTTACTTGGTTTTAAATGATCAGTTCACTTATATTCAAGTTTGGATAAATATATAAGATGGATGTGGTTGTAAAGAAATGAAGTTATATTCTATTATTGAACATCCATAAGATTACATGGTTTTAAATTTAATTTGGTTACTTAGAGTGAAGTAGAATTATTGTATATATAACCTTAGTGACAACCATTTTGGCTAAACGGTGGGTTTGATTACAATGAACATGTTTTACTTTATAACTTAATACCATTTTTACAAAATAATTACAGAACTAAAAATAGGATATATTAAATATATAATAATCTGGTTAAACCATAACACAAATGGTTTCATGACCAGAATTAAATATTATAATAGAAATTGATAAACTGTTGTCCTTGAATGTGCTAAATTAGCACAACTCAAACGGTGCTTTAATTTCTTTCAAATAAATGGTGGGAAAAGAAGATAAGGTAATGAAATATACCATTATCATGAAAAAATTATAGTAAATTTATGTTACTGTATTTATCATACTATTATGGTGAGGAAAGAAACAAAAAGAAAAGAACTTAAAATAATTGAAGGAATTGGAAAGAGGAATTTACCTCTTGAGACTTCCTCCTTTGAGAACCTCTTAAGGGGAGAGGTTTTGGTATTTTGAAGAGGCTAGGAGATTTTGGACATGGGGGAGGATCTTTGGGAGAGTCTTGGATAGAATATTGGAAAGGCACAAGGCTTTAGTGGTGTGAGAGGAAGAGGGGGTGGGGGTGCTTTATATATTGGAGGGGAGAGGAGTTTTCTTAATATTATAATCATTAGTTTATAATTTCCTCTCAAGACAACCAATAGTGAGTATTCCATGACCAAGAACCATAATATATTCATGTTACTTCAAACCAATTGATATTACATCAGCAGATCATCATCAATGACTCAATTAATCCATTATTTAGCATTTATTGTGAATTATCGAAATTTACTATTCATCAAAAATTTAAGTATTTCAGAAAAATCCCAAAACTTCACCCTAACCATTTTTCGATGTGTAGAATCCAAAAATGAAGTCCATTTTTTCAAAAATAATTTTATAAATATTATTAATTAAATATTTAATTAAAATAATTATTTAATCAAAAAATATAAACACTTAAAATTTCCATCTTCATTTTTAAGGTGCCTAAATTCATTTATACACTCAATGTTATGGATACCATTCATAAGATTCATATTACTATTCATAAGGGTATGTTACAATTCATAAGGTTAGGTTACTATTAATAAGGGTAGGTTACTATTCACTGAAAATTAAGTTAATTCTATCAGACTCTGAATATCATCTTAAACACAACTCAATATGTCAGATTTTTAAAATTCAAATCGCAGAGTTGGAAAATTTATGTTTAATGGATAGGTTATGGATATCTCCTATAATTAACCATGTTTTGTTCGATATAGGCTCATTGATTCATGAAATATAGGCTATAACTATAATTTATTTAAGAGAAACATGCCATGAAGTGTTTGGGGTGCTACATTATTCCCTCCTTCAGAAATTTCATCCTTGAAATTTTATGTATAAAGCCCACCAAAAAGATGTGGGTGGTTCTTTTTCATGAAATCCTCTGGTTCCCATGTTGATTTTTTCATATTCTTGTTCCTCCAAAGAACCTTTACTAGACGAGTTGTTCGATTTCTCAATACTTGTTACCTTGTGTCAAGAATCCAGATAGGCTTTTCACAGTATGACAAATCAAGTTCCAGTTCAATTTCTTCATATGTGGGTACATGAGTTGGGTCTGGAGTGTATTTATTTAATAATGACACATGAAACACATCATGAACTCTGGAGATATTTGACAGAATCGCTAAACGGTAAGCTATAGCTCTGATTCTTTCCAGAATTTCAAATGGTCTGATGTACCTGGGGCTCGGTTTCCCTTTCTTACCGAACCTTATGAAACCCTTCCATGGAGATACTTTCAGAAATACATGATCTCCCACTTGTAATTCCATGTCCTTTCTCCGATTGTCAGAATAACTCTTATGCCTACTTTGATCTGCTTTAATATGGGATTGTATTTTCTTCACCTTTATCATGGTCTCTTCAACAAGTTTTGGGCCTATAAGTTTCCTCTCACCAACTTTGTCCCAACAAGTTGGAGTTCGACATCTATTTCCATATAATGCTTCATATGGGGCCATTTGAATATTAGAATGGAAACTATTGTTGTAGGAAAATTCCACCAAAGGAAAGTATTGATCCCACATACCTTGGAAGTCAAGAGATCATGACCTCAGCATGTCTTCTAATGTTTGAATAGTCCTTTCAGATTGTCCATCAGTTTTGGGGTGATAAGAAGTACTCATATGAAGCTCAGTATTCAAATCCTTCTGGAGACTTTTCCAAAAAAATTATGTAAACTGAGGATCTTGATTGGACACAATCGATAGAGATACACCATGTAGTCTTACAACTTCATTAATATAAAGTCTTTCCAAGTTCTCAAGTGTAAAATCCTCTCTTATAAGAAGGAAATGTGATGATTTTGTGATATGATCAATAATTACCCATATTTCATCATTCCTTCTAGGTTTCCTTGGTATTCCAGTGAAAAAATACATTGTAGTGTTATCCCACTTCCACATAGGAATAAGTAGAGATTGCATTTCTCTTTTAGGATGTTGTCTCTCTGCCTTCACTTGTTGAAAAACTAGACATCTTGACACGTAGTCAGCAATTTCCCTCTTCATATTATCCCACCAAAAATATTCCTTCAGATCTCTATACATCTTGGTGCTACCTGGGTGTATAGATAAATTCGATCTATGAGCATCGTCTAATAGTTCCCTTTTTAGCTCAGGTACTGATGAAACACATAACCTCTTCCCAAATTTCAGAACTCCTTCTTCATGCACGAAGTCAGCCAGTCTCCCATCCTTAACTGCATTAATTTTCTTGTGCAGATTCTCATCATCAGATTGAGAGGTTTTTATGTTCTCTAGTAAAGATGGTTTAGTAATCATTTGAAAGAGGAGCGATGTTTCCCCTTCTTTAAAAATTCCCATATCCATCTTTATTAGATCCATGAATATAGGATCTCTTTAAATCCTCATTTGAGTAATAAGGCCATGATCTTTCCTTCTTAATGCATCTTCACCTTATTCATCTTTCCTGGGTGGTATTGTATCGAACAATTGTAATCTTTGAGTAACTCGATCCATCTTCTTTGCCTCATGTTGAGTTATTTTTGTGGGAAAATGTATTTCAAACTCTTTTGGTTCATATAAATCCCGCATCTCTCTCCGTAGAGATAATGCATCCATATTTTTAGAGAAAAGATTACGGCTGTTAACTCAAGATCATGAGTTGGATAATTTTTCTCATGAGTTTTTAACTTTCTTGATACATAAGCGATAACTTTATCATTTTGCATAAGGACGCAACCCGGTCTATTCTTTGATGCATCGCTGTATATTACAAATCCATCACTTCCAGATGGTAGAGTCAAAATTTGAGCATTGACCAATCTTATTTTCAATTCCTCGAAGCATTCTATACATTCTTTTGTCCACACAAACTTAACTCCTTTACGTGTGATCTTGGTTAGCAGGTTAGACAGTCAGGAAAAATTCTAAAAGAAACGTCGATAGTAACCTGCTAAGCTAATAAAACTACGTACCTCAGTTATGTTTGTTGGTGTGGGCCAATATTGGATTGTCTTTGTCTTCGTATGATCAACTAGGATTCCATCATTATAGATAATATGGCCTGGAAAATAAACTGATTGAAGCCAGAATTTGCATTTGTTAAACTTCCCATATAATTTATTGTTTCTAAGAGTTTGCAGAATGACCCGCAAGTGATTCTCATGGTCTTCATAGATTTTTGAGTACATGAGGATATCATCGATGAATACCACAAAAAAGTTATTAAGATATTCCTTGAAAACTCTATTCATTAAATCCATGAAAACAGAGGGTGCATTTGTCATTCCAAAAGGCATTACTGTAAACTCGTAATGCCCATACCTGGTCTGAAGTGTTTTCTTAGAAATATCTTCCTTCCTTACATGCAACTGATGATATCCAGATCGAAGGTCAATCTTCAAATATTATTGATCTCTATGAAGTTGATCAAATAAATCATCAATCCAAGGTAGAGGATACTTATTATTTATTTTAATAGCATTGATTTCCCTATAATCAACGCAAAGCCTCATGGATCTATCTTTCTTCTTGACAAAGAGGGCAGGGGATCCCTATGGAGAAACACTAGGTCATATAAATCATTTTTCACTCAAATCCTCTAGTTATTTATTTAGATCTACTAATTCCACAGTAGTCATTCTATAGGGAGTCTTTGATATAGGTCTTGCATCAGGAATTAAATCAATAGAGAACTCAACTTCCTGCTCTGGAGGATGTCTAGGTAAATCCTCTGGAAATACATCAATGTACTCTTTCACTATGTTCACATATTCAATTTGAATATTTCTTTCCTCACCCATAGATATTGTTTTATCTTCCTCTCCAAGTATTTCATTCATTAGAGCTACTGAGGGTGGTTCTAGATAAGAATCAGGTGGTGAAGTTTCTACCCTAAAGACAAGGGATTCTACACCATTTTTAAAAATTGTAACTTCCATTTTCTTACAATAAATATTCACATCATAATTTGACATCCAATCCATACCTAGAATTATATCAAATTTAGTCATTGTTATAATGATAAGGTTATCAACTAAAGCACATATTGGTGTCTGTAGGGGGACTAGTCGACATGCCTTTGTTGAAATGATACATCCCCTGGGAGTTTTGACTAAAAAATCCTTTATTAAATCAAATTGGGCATATCTAATTTTCATGGATAACTGAGAAGATATAAATGATTGTGATGATCCAAAAATCAAATAAAGTGTTGGCTAAGTTTGAGGAAACAATTAAAGTGCCTGTGACCACGTCATTAAGAACTTCAACCTCTATGGTTGTAATCGCATAGGCTCTCCCTTGTTCTCTTAGATTTTTCTGAGGCATGTTTCCTTGGCGCTTAGGACACTCATTTTAATAGTGTCCCATCTCTCTAAAATTGTATAATTGAATATCATTGAATTATTTATTCACCTTTCATTCATCAGATCAATGACCCTTTTCTCCGCAGTTATAGCATACTCCCATGCCTTTCAAGCATTTCCCAAGATGATTCTTTCCACAGTTCTTACATAATAAGAATAGCTTTGTTCCCTTGATCTTATTTGGTGATTCTCCTTTTCCTTTGATATCATAGTACCTCTTCTTATCTTGGTTTCCTTTAAAAATATTTGATTTGGAAAATTCCCTCTCTGTTTTGATGGCACTTGATACAATTTCGTCATATGATGAAAATGATTAAGAATCCAGTGCCCTTCGAAGACTTGGCTTAAGACCTTCAAAGAAATGATCAATCTTGTCTGCTGATACATGTACATAATCTATGGTATACCTAGCCAGCCTTGTGAAAGTAGCCTCATACTCTGCAACACTGTATTATTCCCATTGTTTTAAGCTAAGAAATTTCCTCTTCATTTCAGTTCGTTGCTCACGAGGGAAATATTTATCAAATAATATTTCCTTAAAATTCCTCCATTCCATATCTTCTATATCTTTTTCCTCCATGGTATTTTGAATCAAGGACCACTATTGATCAGGGTTTCCCTTGAGACAATATACTGCTAGTACTACCTTTTCATTTTCATTGCATCTTAATGCCATGAAAATCTTTTCAAGGAACTTGATCCATTACTCAGCAACTACTGGGTTAGTAGTCCCACTAAAAGATGGGGTCTTCTGCTGTATGTAACGGTCCAATACAGGTGTGGAATGGTTATTCGTTACAACCTGAGTAAGTTGTCCCAATATGGTCATGATCTGGTATGCTCCAACATTGATTTTGTTGACTTTCTCAGTAGGGAGATCCCTACCTTTCCCACGAGTATTGATCTTCCTTCTTCTGTTATATGTCATTTCTAAATAATGGGATACACTAGATTAGTTTATGAATCTCAAATATAAAATCACTCAACATAGATTGAAATTATATGCATACCTAATCTTATAAAATGATTTCTCTGAGGAAAATTTTACATTAAACTCCTTCATAATGGCTTGTAAAGAAAATTTAAATTATCCTAAGAATATCCCCTAGGAGTGTCGTAACCAAGAGTGAAACAAGTCTTGTTTTTGTACTCCATTTCCCATTTGATTCTAGCTCAAAGTATTATTTTCAGGTTTTACCCCTAGATACATCTGTGACAGAATCTCCTCTACCTGTTCATATCCATACAGGGACATATTTCTTAAAAGATCCACATAATCTATTCTTTACCAAAATACCAGGACGTTGTTGTACGTTTATCCTCAAATACTACCTTAGGGCTTTGTTCCCTACTATACATTTCCTACTCTAGTTTCCAAGTTTTCTACTAAACTTCCTATGATACCAACTGTAACACCCCAACCCCTCTAGGCTGGAGTCGGTGCATTACTTGTGATATTAGCATGGTTAGAAGGAATGAAAATCACGAAGGAATGATTAGTTTAGTTGCCTTAAAGAAACTAGATATATATATGTTACTCAAATTACATTGGAAAAGTTTACAAAATAAAATACATAACGAAAACTAAAACTGCATCCATAAGAACTCAATAAATGATCTCCTCTTTGTCACCTGTTAAAAGTAAATAATGAAAGGGGTGAGCTCAAATGCTCAGTAAGGTTTAAAAATAGCAGAAGCATGAATACAATAATAAGTGAATCATAATCAATCTCACATAATCAATATGGCATGGTGAATAGATGAAAAACTCGCACCATTAAAAAACTGAGAATGAAACTGCATCCATAGATTTTTTCATAGTGAAAACCTCATGGATAGTAATAACTGATAATGAATAAAGAAAATTATTATTATTTGGACATCATGTATCTGGCATATGAAACCATAATACCGTTAAAACGGTTTAGTTTTATGGGTAGAAACCTGTCTGATTTTTGGGAACAAACTGGAAGGGTTTGTTTCCAACTGATTTCTCTCATGAGAACTACCAATGAATCAAGGGGCTATAGCAAGACCCACTCACCATTTCATTTCCAAAGAATTATTTATACATTGATTCAATATAAGAGCAATATTCATTTTTTAAAGGTTGGGGTTGAAGCCTCATTTTATTATTTAAAGAAAAGACCTCTTTAGACTAAGTAGAGGGAGACCCATTACATAGCCCGAAGGCCCAAGTCCAAGTGGCTTGAATACAAGGCTTGAAAGCCCATATTTTTGGCCCAAAGAGTATGCGGATTCATCAATATTTCCATAATTAAAATAAGTTTCCAAATAAACACCGTATGTAAAATGGTATACGGTTTAGACAACAAACAAATCCATGATATGAGATTATAGATATTTAATAGAAATATAATTTCAAATGAAAATTTATCTCAAATGGGCAGTAGGTACCCCACATAAGGATTATTATGTGCATAATACAAAGTTAGTCACAATAAAATAGTAGTTGAGACAAATCTCTTACCCCAATGTAATCGGTCGAATCATATGACCAGAACTTAATAACCCTCAAATGAATCATTGAATAACATGAATATAAATATAATAATGTTATTATATATCAAATTTAAGTACACATATACCACATATAAGAAATAAGTGGCGAACAATGAAAATCTCACAGAAATGAAAGTGAGATGAGAAACCACTTACAAACATTTCAGCAGGGTAAAGAGTGTTATTATGAGGGCTTAATAAGAGTTACAGGGGTATTACATTATTTATATGTCACAAATATAGTATGGGGGAGGTTCGAAAACACACCCCATCATTAGGAATTAAAAATAAAAGGGCACAACATAGGGGATATTCTTGAACAAAAGTGAAAGAGATGATCCCTTACCTTATGCTTGAAGGTGTTCTTGACTTGTTATTTAAGACCTGAATAAACAAATTAGGCTTATTAATTCAAAAGTCCAGAACCTATTATATATGTAAATGATTTATTATAACCCTTTTTAGTTCATTCAAGGCCTTTTTGATTAGTTATAAGGTTCAAATTCATTGTTCGGGCTCGTTTGTTTACTTGGTTTTAAATGATCGGTTCAGTTATATTCAAGTTTGGATAAATATATAAGATGGATGTGGTTTTATAGAAATAAATTTTTATTCTATTATTGAACATCCATAAGATTAAGTGGTTTTAAATTTAATTTGGTTACTTAGAGTGAAGTAGAATTATTATATATATAACCTTAGTGACAACTGTTTTGGCTAAACGGTGGGTTTGATTACAATGAACATGTTTTACTTTATAACTTAATAACATTTGTACAAAAGGAATACAGAACTAAAAATAGGATATATAACATATATAATAATCTGGTTCAACCATAACACAAATTTTTTCATGGCCATAATTAAATATTATGATAGAAATTGATAAACCGTTGTCCTTGAATGTGCTAAATTAGCACATCTCAAACGGTGCTTTCATTTATTTCAAATAAATGGTGGGGAAAGGAGAGAAGGTAATGAAATATACCATTAGCATGAAAACATTCCATTAAATGTATGTTACTGTATTTATTATACTATTATGGTGAGGAAAGAAACAAAAAGAAAAGAACTTAAAAGAATTGAAGGAATTGGAAAGAGGAATTTACCTCTTGAGACTTCCTCCCTTGGGAACCTCTTAAGGGGAGAGGTTTTAGTATTTTTAAGGGGCTAGGAGATTTTTTAAATGGGGGAGGATCTTGGGGAGATACTTGGTCAGAATATTGGCAAGGTACAAGGCTTGAGTGATGTGAGAGGAAGAGGGGGTGAGGGGTGCTTTATATAGTGGAGGGGAGAGGAGTTTTCTTAATATTATAATCATTAGTTTATTATTTCCTCTCAGGACAACCAATAGTGAGTATTCTATGACCAAGAATAGTAATATATGCCTGTTACTTCGAACCAATTGAGATTACATCATTATATCATCATCAATGACTCAATTAATCCATTATTTAGCATTTATTGTGAACTATCGGATTTTACTATTCATCAAAAATTTAAGTATTTCAGAAAAATCCCAAAAATTCACCCTAACCATTTTTTTATGTGTAGAATCCAAAACTGAAGTTCATTTTTCAAAAATAATTTTATAAATATGATTAATTAAATATTTAATTAAAATAATTATTTAATCGAAAAATATAAACACTTAAAATTTTCATCTTCATTTTTAAGGTGACTAAATTAATTTATACACTCAATGGTATAGATACCATTCATAAGAGTCATATTACTATTCATAAGGGTAAGTTAATATTCATAAGGGTAGGTTACTATTCATAAGGGTAGGTTACTATTCACCGAAAATTAAGTTAATTCTATCAGACTCTAAATATCATCTTGAACACAACAGTGTATGTCATATTTTTAAAATTCAAATCACAGAGTTGGAAAATTTAAGTTTAATGGCTAGGTTATGGATATCTCCTATAAGTAACCATGTTTTGTTCCATATAGGCTAAGTGATTAATGAAATATAGGCTATAACTAGAATTTATTTAAGAGAAACATACCATGAAGTGTTTGGGGTGCTACAATCTCGAACTCAACGTCACGTCGAGGGGGTGACATTACAACCTCCTCAGGGAAAACATTTAGGAACTCCCTGATGACTCTAGGAACCTCCACTATATTAGCACCCATTGATTACACTAACAGCTTAGCCAATAAATAAAGAAGAGGCTCCACACATTGACTTCCCACCTGACAACCTAACTTATCAACAAAATCCACACATTGGTCATCCACATCTGAAAACATGACTCTTCTCCGGAAGCATTTGATAATGGAATACATGGAATAAAACATTTTTATGTTAATAATGGCATCGTATTGCTTCATCTATAGAAAGAAGAGATCACCATGAGACTGATGTGGTCCCATCATTAGTCTACACCCCTGGAACACATCAAACAAACTGGTTTGGCCTCTGACTGGCATACTCAACACTAAGGGAACAAGAAGCCTCTCTATGTTTATTCCACAAGCATGGGATAGAGTGGGTGTAACAATGGAGTATGAAGATTATGAATCAAAAAAGTTCAAGAAAGGGTAATGAACAAACTGATCATACCTCTGACGATCCTTAGCCCTGTTGGAACTGCTGCCTCTACAGTATGCAGCTGACCATGCCTGGCTTCTCTACCTCTAAGCTATCGAACACCTCCATGGACACACTTGGGTCACAGTACCTAAAAAAAGAAGCTTCCTGATGTCATCATCAACCTACTCGATCTCCCCTTTGCGGAGAAAAATCTTTGTCCCTACTGTTGAAACTGTCTTGTTAGCAAATTTTGTTGACACTGACACTGATCCTGTCCACCTCCACCAAACTGATCATGATTATCCATTGGGCACTGGTTCTAAAGATAGTAATTAACTCCATATAATAAACATGTCATCCCCAATCCCACAAGAAAATTCATAGAGGCCACTACCACTAGAAGGATAGTAAGGAAGCTGCTGAGGTCATCTCCTAGCCAGTTGAAACCTTGAAGGTCCTAGTGCCTAAGATCTACCTCTGATAACTCTACCTCTTAAATAACTCTATTGACTCCTCCCTTATGGTAGACCTCCTCATGAGTGCATCCTCTTGATCATCTCCACCTTCTTCTGAACCTTCAAATATTTTTTCAGTGTGAAAGGAGTAATGACATACTAGATATAAGGGTGCAGTGCCACCTCGAGATGTCTCACACAAGACTCCTCATCTAGAAAAAGTTCAAGGTAAAAGTGAACAAGATCCTTGAACTTGATCCAAAGTTCTCACACTGATATACTCACATGTCAAAGGGAGAGTATCTCTTACTTATTCTCATCCTTCATAGTTGATGAAAGTAACTCTACTCGAAACTACCTCTGGAAGTCAACCCACAAGACATTTACCTACTTTCACTCCTCTAGATATAGTTCCCACCACTGATGCACAACACCCCACATCTAACTAACTACCAAAGGAAACCTGTGCTCTATTGGGGACCAAATCAAACCAAAGTCAATCTCTAAATCCTCCATCCAACCCTCTGTCTCTATGTTAGAAACACTTCCATCATACTTTACCAAATCTTTCCGCTAGAAAGAAAGCAGCACCATCTTCCACTGAACATCCTCTTCTGCAGAATCAACCCTATGGTGATCAAACAGATCAGCCTATCAAATCTATACTGCCTGTTCCACACATGGTTGACACCTAAGATCCATAGAAAAAAGGTAAAAAAAGATCTCCTAAGCTTGAATAGTATGTAATTATATTAAGGTTCATTTAATTCATTTTATTTATTATATCCATTTTGACCTTCCAAAAAAACCCAATTCAAATAAGAACACAAGTCCTTATGATGCATATAACTTTCCTTGGTCTCTACCCTTCAAGCTGGTCCGTCTCACTTAGACATTAGATAAACTCAAATTCCATGTGTTGGATCACAGGGGGCTTAAAATCACCTATCCTAGCCAGTCTCCCTAGCCTATTCCATGCACCAAGGTCAACTGGAACTATTTTCATACTACCCCGTGAAATCCTCATTATGCACACACTAATACAAAATGCGCCTTTATCAATGCTAGAATTAGACTTTATCAACTCTAGAAAAGTGTTGAATACCTTAGTGCAATTAAAATTCCATGGATTTTATCAGTGCAAAAAAGGTGATAATAAAGGGTAGATTTATCAGTGCTGATAAATCACACTTTAATCATAACTTTTAAAAGCTTTGATAAAATATCCCATTTATCAGAACTTTTATTTAGTGTTGAAAAATATAATCTTTATCAATTCTTTAAAAATCACTGATAAATGGTCTTTTATTAGTGCTTTTTAAAGAACTGATAAAATTTTGATTTATCAGTGCTTTTAAAAGTGCTAATAAATATGGACTTTATCAGTACTTGTATAAGAACTGATGAAGGGTATCATTATAAGTGCCTCTAAAAGTGATGATAAATCTTACTTTTATCAGCACATTTATTAGTGCTGATAAAGGTGAAAACTATAGTGTGATGTCGTAGCACACCGCATCACTAGAAATAGGTGCAGTGTGCTGTAACAAAACACTACATCAATAGAAACAACAACAAAAATTACCAAAATAAGATAAATACACAAAATTTAATTGAAATAAAATTTCTAACACAAATACAAGAAAAATAAAACACTATTTTATAGTATGTAAGTTTTTTTTTTACTAAAATTAATGTAAATTTGAAATAAAAATTTGCACTTGGAGTCATATTGGTCACACTGCGAGTTGAATTGAGGTGGGACTGGTTCCTGCACATCAAAAATGAATTATGGATCATTTTCCTAAAGTAACAAAACAATTGGAATTAATTTTCTCAGTTTTAAGTATGTTAGTTGTTTTCATGATTAAAATTTATGTCAGTTTTGAATAAAAAGAGGCACTTGGATTCATAATAGTAACATCGTGCATCAGATTGAGGTGAGTCTGATCCATACACGTCACAAGTGACGTATGGATCATTTTCCTAAAGTACCAAAATAATCCAAATGTATTTGCTCAGTTTTGAGTATGTGAGTTAGTTTTTTCACAAAAAATAATGTCAATTTTGAATAAAAAGATGCACTTAGAGTCATACCGGTCACACCATATGTCGGATTGAGGCATGGATGAATGATACATGTCCCAAATGACCCATGGATCATTTTACTAAAGTATAAAAACAATCATAATGCGTTTCCTTGGTTTTGAGTATGCCACATGTGTTTTTTACTAAAATTTCATTTTAAACTATAAAAAAGCACTTTGATCTATATAGGTGGAATCGTGTGTGTGTTCAACATGAGAGTTATTCATACATCTCATAAATGAATTATGAATCATTTTACAAAATTATCAAGATAATATGATCATATTTTCTCAGTTTTTTGTGAGTGACACTTTTTTATATTAAAATTTCAATTTTAAACTAATAACGGACACATGGAGTCATACTGGTCACACCGTGCATTGGATTGAGGTTTGACCGATCCCTACACACCAAAAATTATGTATGGATCATTTTAATAAAGTAAAAAAACCTTTGGAATGTGTTTTCTTGATTTTGAGTATGTTGGTTGTTTTTTTTATTAAAATTAATGTCATTTTTGAATAAAAAGATGCACTTAGATTCATACTGGTCATATTGTACATCAATTTGAGGTGAATATTATCCTTACACATAACAAGTGACATGCGGATCATTTTCCCAAAGTACCAAAACAATATTAAAACATTTTCTTGGTTTTGAGTATGTGATTATTCTTTCACTAAAATTAATGTAAATTTCAAATAAAAAGATGCACTTGCACTCATACCGGTCACACCGTGTATCGAATTTAGGTGCAGTTGAATGTTACACGTCCAAAATGACTCATGGATCATTTTAATAAAGTATAAAAACAATCAGAATACATTTTCTCTATGTTGATAACACCACATGTGTTTTTATTAAAATTTCATTTTAAACTAGAAATACGCACTTTGAGCCATATAGGTGGCATCATGTGTGAGTTTGAAATGAGACCAATTCATACACATAAAAATGAATTTTGAATCATTTTATAAAATAATCAAGACAATACAAGTGTGTTTTCTTATTTTTCAACAAGTGGCACTTTTTGTATTAAAATGTCAATTTTAAACTGATAACGGACACCTGGAGTCATATCAGTCACACTATGTGTCAGATTGAGGTGAAGCTGATCCACACACATCAAAAATGATCTATGGATCATTTTTATAAAGTACCAAAATAATAAGAATGTGTTTTATCAGTTTTTAGTATGTTATTTATTTTTTGATTAAAATTAATGTATGTTTTGAATAAAAAGATTCACTTGGAGTCATACCGGTCACACCGTGAATTATATTCAGGTGTAGTTGATCCCTACACATCACAAGTTATGTATGGATTGTTTTCCTAAAGTAAAAAAATAATACAAATGTGTTTGCTTAGTTTGAAGTATGTGGGTTGTTTTTTCAGTAAAATTAATGTCAATTTTGAATAAAAAGACACAATTTGAGTCATATCGGTCACACCGTGTGTCAAACTGAGGAGAGGATGAATGATACATGTCCCAAATTACTCATGGATAATTTTCCTAAAGTATCGAAACAATAGAAATAAATCTCCTCATTTTTGAGTACGCCACATGTGTTTTTTACTAAAATGTCATTTTAAACTGGAAACACGCACTTTGAGTCATACAAGTGGCATTATGTGTGGGTTTGACATGAGACTGATTCTTAAACATAAAAAATGAATTGTGAATCATTGTACCAAATTATCAATACAATCCTAGTGTTTTTTCTTTTTTTTTAGTGAGTGACACTTTTTTGTAATAAAATATCAATTTTAAACTGATAACAGACACTTTGAGTAATACCGATCACACCGTGAGTCAGATTAAAGTGTGGATGATCCATACACATCATAAATGACGTATGGATTATTTTCTTAAAGTTACAAAATAAATGGAATGATTTTTATTGGTTTTGAGTATGTCAGTTGTATTTTTATTAAAATTAATGTCAGTTTTAAATAAAAAGACACACTTGGAGTCGTACCGGTCACACTGTATCGGATTGAGGTGAAGATGATGCCTAAACATCACAAGTGACATTTTTATCATTTTCCTAAAGTTACTAAAACAATATGAATGTGTTTTCTCAGTTTTTTTATTTGTTTTTTTCACAAAAATTAACGTCAATTTTGAATAAAAAGATAGACTAGGATTCATACCTATCACATCATGTGTCAGATTGTGATTCAGCTGAATGATACAAATCCCAAATTACTCATCGATCATTTTCCTAAAGTATAAAAATAATAATAATTTTTTTCTTTGATTTTGATTATGCCATGTTTGTTTTATACTAAAATGTCATTTTAAACTAGAAACACACACTTTGATCTATAAAGGTCGCATCGTGTGTGGGTTTAGCATGAGACTAATTCATACATGTCCAAAATTAATTATGAATCATTATCTTAAATTATCAATATAATACGATTTTTTTTCTTGTTTTTCATTGGGTGACACTTTTTTGTATTAAAATTTCAATTTTAAACTAATAACAGACAATTGGAGTCATACCGGTCACACCGTGCATCATATTGAGGTCAGGTTGATCCTTATATGTCACAAATTATGTATGGATCATTTTCTTAAAGTATCAAAACAATCAGAATGTTTTTTCTCATTTTGAGTACTCCATGTTTGTTCTTTACTAAAATATAATTTTAAATTGAAAAGATGCACAATGGATCTTATCTTAAGTGAAAAAAATTTTGTGTACTTTTAAACAATTATTCTCAAAAAAATAATGGTATTATCCTTATTCTACTTCATTGACCAAAAAAATTAGTATTTTCAATCCATCGCTTCTTATCCTCCTCCACCTCAGTCTACACCTCAGTCTTCACCTCTACCACTTCCTCCACATCAGTCTCTAACTTCAAATATGCCTCTGCCTTCTCCTCCACATCCACCTCCACCTAAGAATACACCTTTGTCTCCATGTTTTCCCTACAATTTTATTATTTGTAGGTCATTTATTCTAAACAAATTGAATTCCTCTATTACTATTCTCCTTGAAAAAGAGATCAAAAATAATATATAATTATTATGAAACTAATGCTTCACACCCCAAATATATTTTTAAGGTCATAACTGGTACTAGATCACAAATATAACAGGTAATCACCTAAATTTGTTGTCAATATACATTCTAACAAAAAGTATGTTTCCCACGCATCTCTAAAAAAATTGATTTCTTCTTTTGAGTAACTCTTTTGTTGGTAATCTTGATAGTTCTGATAAAATATAGATAAAAAATGATTATGAAATATATTTAATGAAATTATAATTACCTTCAGAAATTACCTATTGGGGAATGTTGGTCTTTTCATTTTTTATGATTTTTCTCATAAATTTTCAAACATAATGTCCAAAATCAATTGAATTATCTTGTTTCAGACATTGCAGAAAAAATTAACCAAAATAAGTAAAATTTTTTAAATGTTTTGATAATTAAATATTTATATATATTTTTTAATTTGTTTCTAGTTTTATTAATCCACAGGCTTTAGTTTTTTAGACACTAACTTCATACCCCGATCTAGCCTGTATTTAGTGACCTCCCTATCATAGAAAAATTCTCATTAAAACATAGACCGAACATATAATTCAAATTTTATATATATAGTTTTGATTTTAGTGTATTAAATATTCACAATACACATCATCTGTGGTCATTTGATTGTAAATCCATGCATTGAATCCAAAAAATAAATATTTGGGGTGTCTATGTTGACTGCTATCAGCATCCAGTGCTTCCTAAAAAACAAATACAATTAAGCAATTCAAAAATTAAAAATATATTTTATGTCATTAGATTATAGATTTTTACCTTTTCATTGTAGGTATCAAAAAGAGTCTGTCATCTGAGGCTTTTTTATTAAACACTTTGAGTAACTCATGTTTTTTTTCTCTATTTCTTCCTTATTCAATGTAATTTCTAGAATAGAAATGATACCGGTATTAATGAATCCAAATCGTGCTTCGTATGATATTCCCTTTATATATTTGTAATATAAATTCCTGTACAAAATATGAATAGTTATTAACTTTAATAAAAAAATTACCTCACTATTTGGATAAACATATTATGAAAATGTACCATATGTATATATTCATAACTGAGACGCCCAGCCATTCATGCTTGAGAATCTCAGTTAGAGTCTTAAGACCAATTACATCTATGAAGGAAACTCCATATATGTATTCTTCATATTAAATGTAAGGAATAAATTTATCTTTAAATATGGTCTCTGCATGAAGTTTTAATGATAATAAATATTGATCTAGAACTTGTGGGGATAAGGTACTCTCGGAAGTTCATTTTGTTTTCTTGGTCCATTCACTAGATTTTCTTGATTCAACATTTCATTTCTCCACTAATTTATTCATATGTAATATCATACCTCACTTCAGACCTTTTATCATCAATTGTTACATGTTTTTCATATGAAAAAATTTGTTAATGTCATACCTCATGTATCTTTACAAGATTATATGACCATGTTATGAAAGCTCCAATAGCATCTTCAACCATTTTAATATCCAAACCATTAAGTGTAATAGGCAACTCAGTAGTTGGTGCATAAGCTACCTCAATCCCCACTCTCATGTGATTTTTGGGAGGGGTTTATTGTGTAGCTGGTCACCTAAGATATTATACATTGTAACCATTGAAGCACGACAATACATTGGTGTTGACAGATAAAAATCACATACAACTATATCCTGAATAATTTTAGTAATATAAAGTAATCATAATTTTTTTGATTCAAATTTAAGAGAAAGATTAATGAAAACATCTATTACCTCATGTAAGGTATGCGGTTGTGGGGAATGACTAGACTCAAATATGGTGCGATCATTTCGTTCATGTGTGGATCTTTTCACCGCCGCTAGTTCTCATTGATCCTTTCTTATATATTGGTTTACCAAACCGGGCCGAAAAATAATATCTTGTAGTGATTTTATTTGTGCATGTATTCATATCACCATATTATATGTATATTCATGTGGTTTTATCTTCTTGAAATGTGTTTGAATAGAGAATCCAAAACCTAATCCTCTGACGCAACCATATTGTTCAGACCACTTCAAAACTACTGAAACTTTCTTTTCTTCTGGTATGACCATTTTCAATTATTGTGTCTGAACCATATAAAAATATATAAACATATTTATTTTTATCTAATATTATTATAAATCATAATGAATTACAATCATGTAATACTTACACATGCTTACCATAATACTTTTTTGTTTTCATCAACTAATATACCATCCTTATTTACACGAGCCTCCTTTTATAGCACATGACATGGGATGGAAGTGGATTCATATTTTTATTCATAAATTTGTATATAAACAAAGGAAAATATGTTGTTTCATATCACATATTTAAAAATTTATTGTTGATTTAAAATACATACCAATTTATTCTCTAATGAAGCACACCACATCCTTCCTTTGAGATAGGGGTATGTTGGTTTTGATGCATGTTCCTTATTTTTAGCACTGTTTTTCTATTTCATAAATTAACAATTTTGAATCAATTTAGATAAAATAAATAATGTCAAATAATATATTATCAACCACAATGCACCTAAAATGATTTCTCATTGTGACGATTATAGAAAATATGCCATGTTTCCTAATTTATAATGTGTGCATAACTAATTGGTGGGTGGGACTTTATTTTCCCCTCAACATCCCTAAGATGTAACTTCATCAAAATAGTTTATAATCCTCTATGGGATTTTCCAGTGGCCATTAAGAAAAAATTCTTATGGAAATCTTCTAAAATAAACAAAGTCTACAAGCAATAATTAAAGATAAATCAATTTTTTATTATATAATTTTTCATTAAAGTAGAGAAATTATGTTGTAATGTTACTATTATATCATTTCAAAGGATTTTCTTCATTACACGTTGGACATGGTGACATGATTTAATATCAATCAGAACATTCATCCTCATTGTGACCCCAAGATAAATAATGAATGTTGAAATGTTGGGGTTTGTAAGTTGTCCATTTTGATTGCAACCAAACTCAACTTTTATACCTTAACATCTTTCCTTGATAATTTTATTTAGAACTGTGATGTTGTGTCATTATTTTTTTTCATTTTTTTCACCAACATGTTGTTGATCCCAAAATAATTATATAGTTTCATCAATAATAGTATATTCTTGCTTGGGACTAGAAATATCATCATGTTCCAAATACATTGTCAGCATGAGTAGAAAAACATTTAATGTGCCTTGAATAACAATAATATAATACACTTCATGAATAAAAGTCCACAATTGCATCCATATTTCATGAAAATTGTTACTGTCTTAAACAGAGATATAATACCTCAATACTATAGTACGACTAACCATCACTGCCTTTATTTAATCCATCGTCAGATTCTTGATTTCCTTCCATATCTTTATAATGGGATGAACACTAGTTTAAAATAGGGAGTCCAATCCATCATCAAGAGAGGGAATACAATCAAGAGTCTAAGGATTAAAGTGTCCTAGGAACCTACACTAATGGAATCACTCAAAAAGTCTCCTCAATTGAAGTGGAATTAGAATACCCCCACTCTAATGATCTTGAATAAATTACTCTCCCCCACCTACATTATACATCACTTCTATCTTAATCACCTTCAAATTTTGGATATTTTTTAATCCACCATAAGATCCATCAAATAACATACATCCCTTTAAAGGGTGATTTTTTCAACTTATGCTCAGTATTGATCTAAAAAATTTTTACTCTTATATATGAAATGAATTTGTTCAATGAAATCCTAAATTTATTATTATGATATATTACCATAAAATCTTAGAGGAACCATAGATACTTCACGTCAATGAAAATTATACCACACTTCTTGAAGTAGATCTATAATCACCACGAGGAATGTCTTGTTTTACGACTGATAATGATATTATCAGTTGTAAAATATAATATTGCAGAGAGGTATCCCCAAAAATAAATCATATTCTATGATTAAATTTTAATCATACGCCATGACTTCTCTCACCAAATATGATAGAAGATATCATATTTATTTTATCATATTTAACAATAGAGGTGATATTTTATTTGTTCTGTGATCCTCTACTTTCACACAAACCATGGATAGAGTCATATTTTATGACATCATAAATTATATGATAAAACATAGTTCAAATCCTTATATTTTATATATTTCATACCATATGATATATAATATCTATATGTTATGGTTGAACAAATAAATCCTTCATATCAAAATATATGATATTGACATAATAAAATATGAAATTTATTTATTAACAAAAATAATAGATTAATACATTGTGTCCTGGAATAATAAGTCTCTGATACCACTTATGAGTTTTAGGGTATCATCCTATGATCATTAGAGGGATAAAAAGACTAAACAATGGCTGATTTATCTCAAGGATAAATGTGAATGGAAACAAAGAGATCAACGCATATAGAATACTTGTAATATAGTATTAGTGGAATCCATATTTAATATTCAATGTAATATGTTTGATTCATAACACTTAAGTAGAAAAAAAAATTATTATAGCCTTTGAGGAGATTACACTAGCCTTCAATCGTAGAAATATTCTTGAGAACCCTCAATCACTGAAGGAGTGCTAGTGCCTTAACCTAGTGATAAATAGTGATCAAAGAAGAAGATAGGTTTGGATATGGAATGAAACAAAGGTTAAATTACAATAGGGGGATCATATCTCTATTCTATGCATTTTGGACATGGATAACAAATTAAATGACTTATAGGACATAAATATCCAAACCATCAAAAGTATATTTTAATCAATTTTTGTTCTCTCTACGGTTATTCACCATGTTAGATGGATTTTCAAATTATATTTTAATCTTATAAATTAATTATCTCTATAATTTGATTAGTAAATGTATTAATAAATCACATCTCATAGTTTTCTTGATAAACTATCCAACCATGGAAAACTCACTAACTTTTGGAAAATACACCATTTATATGTTTTTGTGTATTTCTAAGTCCATTTACCCAATGATTTCTCAACTCTATCCAATCAAGGAAATTCTAAAAAAAATGAGCATACTTTTCCCACCAAAGAAATTATCCATCACTCTTTGAAACCCATGGTTAAATCTTAATAATAATCTTGAATTAATTAAAAAAACAAAACTTACACAACATGCATCACTAAAATAATTTTTGAAACGTGACTAATTTTTCAATATTTTTTTGAATTCAATAAAAACTTATTCACCAAATCATAAATCTAAATAACCCATTTCATGGTTTAATAATTTAAATGAATAACCAAAATCAACAAAAACATGTTTTAATGATTTTTAAACTTACCTTAGTCCTTATATGTCCATCAGCCCTAAATGAGGGCCACAACTTGGTATCCCCTAATCTTTAAAAACCCTCATAATTAAGCCTTTGGAATCTATAATATATTATATAATATGAATTAAATTTGAGAAAATACCTAGATTTTTTAACCCTATATTATTCAAATTAAGAGAAAACTAAGTGGGGTGATAGGTCTACTTGTTACTGTCGAGAGTAGAGTAAATCATCTATGTGTGTCTCTAGGGAAAAATGGGTCAGACACTCAAATACATATGAAAGGAGAAGAAGACATAGAACCACACTCATTGTATTTCAGCAGTTATGCGAAGAGATGTAGGGTTCTTCATGTTTAAGAACAACACAAAAACACAAAATGTGGAACCCAAAACATCAAACAACGATAGAGGAAGAGTATAAAATAACATAAATTGGATTCTAGCCTTGATTAATCCAAGGGAACGTAGTGGAGTCGCACCAGAAGAAGAGGAGTTCTGTGAGAGCTTGAGAATCGCGAGCAACTAAGTCATGGTTAGGTATTTTTTAAATAGATCAGGAACACTTTTAATAGTACTTTTAGAAAAGCACTGATAAAGATCCATTTTATCAACATTAAATTTATAAGCACTTATAAAAGGAGTATTTATCAACGCTTTTTTAGCGCTGATAAATCTAGAGCTTTATCAGCGCTAAAAAAACATTGATACATGACATATTATAAGCACTAGCATTTTAGCACTAATAAATATATCTTTTAACAATGCTCTTCTAGCATTGATAAAGCTCGAGATTTATCAGAACTAAAAAAGTGCTGATAAAAGTTTTATAATTATAATAATTAAAATAAATTTACTATAATTTTATAATTATTTAAATAAATTTATTATAAATTTATAATTATTTAAATATATATAATTATTTATTTATAATTATATAAATTCTTATTTAAAAAGTAATAATTATTTATTTATAATAATTATATATTTATAATAATTATATATATAGTGAATATGCATTTATTGATATATTTATTTATAAATATTTATTTATAAATATTTATTTATAAATATTTATTTACAAATATATTTTTAACATTATTAACGGATATATAATCTTAAATACATGCATTTTAAAAAGAAGTGAAATTGAATAATTCAAAATGAGTACACTTTAAAAATATTAAAAGATGGATAAGTTTTATTAATAAAATATAAGTTATTAAAAAATATGGATATATATTTATTTATTTAAGTGGATGAATACATATTGAAAATACTAAAACATATTAAATAAATATATATAAATAAATAAAAGAAAATGATCAAATTCAAAAATAAAGTAAAAAATAAAAAACATTATAAATTAAATTTTAGTATTGAAAACAAATAAATAAAATTGACTGATTAAAAACATAATATATATTAAATGTATCATGTTATAATGAAATACAAAAATATACTAAAATTTGAATCAATTACAGAAATATTAGGTAAATTTGTTTCTATATATTGTGTAAATATATTTTTTTGTGAGTTTATATAAAAATAAATTAACATGTGTGTGTGTGTGTGTGAAATAAATGCAACACATGACGTTTGATATAGGTTGAATTGAAAAATTAAACAACATTAAAAATGAATAATACATTAATATGTTTTTAATTAACATTTTATATTATACTTATTCTTTTTATATATCTATATTTAATATATAATATTTATTAATAGTTATAATCTATATATATTTATATTAAATTTATTCAATTTTATCAAATAACTATTTAATTAATAAAATGTTTCATATTTTTCTTAATTTACTCATTTTATTTTTATTTTTTATTTTTTCATTTTAGTCTGGACCTTTATCAGTGCTAAAAATGAATTGATAAATAGAAACTTTTATTAACGCTAAAAACAAGCTGATAAAGGACACCTTTTATTAGCCCTAAAAATAAAAAGCTGATAAAAGTTTCCTTTATCAATACTAAAATAAAGCATTGATAAAGGTTACTATTTATCAGTGCTAAAAAAGTGTCGATAAAGGGTTCCCTTTATAAATTTTTTTTTAGCACTGATAAAGGGCTTCCTTTATCAGGGCTTATTTTAGCGCTGATAAAGATGGACTTTATCAGTGAATTTTTCTAATGCTGATAAATTCCAGTGTTATTAAAGGCGCATTTTGTAGTAGTGCTAACTCCAAACTTCATCATATCTCTCAACCATCAGCTCTGATAACACTCTGTCATGACCCCCCTTCTCCAAAGATACCCCTCCTAGGCTAGAAATGAAGAAAGGGAGATGATGACCCCCCCCCCTTGAGTCCCACTTATAGTAGGCCTTGGGTTGGTGACTAGCACCAAGGGTGTATAAACTATGGGAGGCATTACCCTTTTTAAGAAAAATGAAATTCAGGAGATATTATGGATCATCCAAAAAGAAACCCCAAGATATATATATATATAAAAAAAATAAAACCAAAACAATTCCACATGTATTTTTAAAATAGAATTGACATAATACAAAAGTCCTCAAAGTAAAATACCAAAATCAAATCTAAGCAGCAACATAAAAACTGTCAAGAACCAATCTAGTAGGGTCCAACACGGTCCACAAAATCCTCCTGGAAACTTGAAAATAGTTTCTATACATAGGGTGAGCATACAAGTATACTCAGTAGGAAAAACCAAAGTCTCTCATGCACAAGTTAAAAAGGCGTACTAATGCACCCATGAAAAAAAAAGAACCAAACAACACCTAAAAATGTATACTAACCATCCCAACCTCGCCAGGGAACACTCAAAAAATAACGCAATTCAAG
The DNA here is from genome assembly GCA_963277665.1 of Viscum album. NCBI lineage: Eukaryota > Viridiplantae > Streptophyta > Magnoliopsida > Santalales > Viscaceae > Viscum > Viscum album. The sequence continues at coordinate 1,904,568,460 of OY728152.1, read as the reverse complement.
TAATATAATATAAATCACATCAATGATAGGGTACAGCACCCCACTTTCCCACTAATTAGCTGATATCACACCCTAACGGAAAAGGTCTTGGCACTCCCACATCTTCTGAACTTACAACATCACATCCCACCCACACACACCTGGGCTTCACAACCACATCACATCCCACTCGCACACACATGGACCTCAAAACCACAACACATCCCATCCACACACACCTAGGACACAAACCACACATCAAATCCCACCCGAAGAAACCTAGGCCACAAACCCCACATCACATCTCGACCGCAGACACCTGGGCTACAAACCACACCTCACATACTTCCCGCAAATACCTAGGCCACAAACCACACCTTATCCCAAAGACACCTGGGAAAGAACACTCACCCAAACACACCTGGGTCTCACAAACCACGACCTGACCAAAGAATATTGGTCTATCACTTCCTGGAAGAAGGAGCAGGGAAGAGCAGGTGGCCATCCATCCATCCTCTCACTGGGATTTTTGGTTAAAAAACCTCCCCCATGACGATGGGGGTGTTCAGAACATAGTTCTCAAATAGGGTGGGGTGCTCATAGAAATCAAAAGGAAAGTACAAGTATATACATATATGATACCAAGAACTTAATCCCAACTTATGGGTTCTAAAAAAAGAAACTATCTCAAAAAACCATCACCTTTACTACCACCTCTAAATGCACAACACCACATAATTCACCACAAAACCCATTCCATATTCCCAACAAATTTAATTAACCATTTACATTATTTATTAAATAATTAATTTATTCATTCCATTAACCAAACCAACCCATCCATTCCAAACTTCATTTACAATTATTTAATTATTCTATCACTATCTAGGAAACTACCAAACACAGAAAAACTCATTCATGGAAAAAATTTGGGTGAATTACCCATATCAACCATCACCATCCTTCTTCAAAGTCATACCTTCCAATCCATCCATGCACAACCACATCTGAAAACATATCAACCCACAACTAGCTCGCAACCCTACTTCTCAACACTTATCATCCACCCCAAAATCAATCAATATCGCAACCTGAGATTCCATTACACCACCTAATCCATCCCACAACACAAAACTATGCATACAACTACACTACAACACAAACCAGAACAATCCCACACATGCATCACATCACCACACGTACTAAGGAAAAACACCGATCTAAATTTAATATGACATCACTTATTAGATTCCACTTGTTAATTCAATGGTTATCACATAAATTGTATAATCCTAGGGAATATATTCATTAGTTGGGTGTATGTAATTAACCAATTTTCATTTTGGTGATACCGCATCAATCACAACTAAGCATAAAAGTAACAGATATAACCATCATAAGAAAATCCCCCAATGGCCACAATTTTCCATTGGGCATCAAGCCTGAACAATCACAAGACTATAAAAATATCATGTTTGTAAAAAGATGTGAACAAACCCAATTTCCTCTAAATTTCAATTAAACAATTATTTATATTCAATTATGTTGGCACAACCATGACCCACATGAAAACAGAAGTAAAAACCCTCTCGCATGATGTACAACAAGGATAAATTAAGGAAATCTTACCTCAAAGGGGTGTTAATGTTCTCTGCATGAGAATGGATCACATGATAGACCTCTGATCTCTTTTATCACAAGATATACATCTATCTGAGGATATCGCAGCACCACCAAACCAACAACAACTGATGAGAACCCCATTAAGAACATGGGTAAGAAAACTCTATAGTATAGTGAGAATATTTGGAAGAAAATGAGATCAGGTCGAGGTAAATTACTAAAATATGAAGGGATAATGTACCTTGGATCACTATGGATCACCAATAAGCAATCACCAAGATTAACAGATCGAAGAGGGAGGAAGATGGCTCAAAGAACTCCTTAGGGTACCTAGGGTACATCTGAAATGAGAGAAAGAAGAGAGACAGCCAGATGAATGAAGGTTTGGTTGAAATGAATTTTGAAAAAAAAATGGATTAGGGTATTACACAATGTGTAATCCCCTTTCACGTCGTGTAGTACCCGGGGTTCAGTTTCCACCAAAAAATGCATCGCCTCTCAATTTATTTTATTTTTCAAACCCTGAAATATTACATGCTATGAAACTCCAAAGACAAGTAGTGAAATAGATATTCACGTCATGTATTACATTTACACAACATGAAATCCACCTTTTTCCATCCTTTAGCAACTGAACTCCTCCAAACTCCCTCTAAGTCTCCCCTTAACATCTCCAACAACCAAAAATTGGAAAGGTAATTGATCAGGAGGACACCAGTTGTTACAATATAGGAGTAAATGTACGTATTTAATTAATATAAAAGTTTATTTTAAAATTAATTAATTAATTTATATGATTTTAATTTATTTTTAATTTTTATTTATTGTATAATTACCTTAAGTACTTACATAACATTGACATAGTGTTTGTAAAAATAGTAGAAAAATCAAAGTAAATGATTTTAAAAACATCAAAAGTATTATTTTGTAGATTAATTATGGTGTAACACAAATTTTATGGTTAATAATAATGTATAATTGATTTTTAAAGAGTTTATATTCAGATTCCATACCTATATTGATGTATTTACAGTGAAAATATGTGAATAGTTATTAAAATGACTTTAATGGTATTTTATTTTAAATAATATAATATTAAATAATTTAAAAGTCATAAAAATGTTGAAAGTGGACATGAGGGGTGTTATATAGTCTAAAACTTCATCCCTTGACACTTTTGAACCAATTTTTACCTTATAGGTAAATTTATAACCCTTTAGTATTGAAAAAGTTATTACCATGGTTTAGGTTAAATTGGTTAATGAAGGGGTTAAACACAAATATAATTTTTCAAATTCCACATAAACCTATCCAAGTTTTATTGGTTGAAATTATTTCAACCTTAAAATATCTTATATTTTATTGTTTTTACACTTGGTTCCACTTATTATTTTTAAATGTTATAAGTAATTCCAAGTGTTCCATTTCCTTCACTATAAAAGGATACCACCTCCCTTCTATTCTTTACACCACCTTGAGCTGCTTAAATTGACCAAAACATGAAAAAATAACTTATAAAATTCCTTATATACATTCTAAAGTTTTTTTATTCTTAAAATACCATCCCTAAGGTCCTTAAGAGGAAATCCAAATGTGGTTCTTTAAAGGGAAGGTAATCATCTTAACCAATCATTTTAATTTTACTTATTCTTCTACCTCCTTAAATTCTAGAAATGAAAAACGGGCTCTCATCCTACGGTATTTTCATATATGGGGTAGATATGGGGTGGGGCGGGCCAAAAAAAATTGATTGTTTATAGTGTGGTCCTATGAGAGCTAAGCCCATGCGGGTGTGGGATTAGGTGGGTGAGCCCGAGTGGGTGCAGGTTAGTCCACAAGCCCATTTTTTAAGTAAAATATTTTACAAGATATTATTTTTTAGATATTAATTAACTTAAATAAAATTTATTATTTATTTTAAAATAACATGTCCATCAAACTATTTTAAATTTAAATAAAAACATATGATGTAAATTATTTTCTCACCGCATGCAACTAAAATTTCGAGCCATTGATTCCACATGCCTACTCCATAGACCCGATGTGCTAAAATTTCAGGTTCCAATGCAGCGACGGACCACCCACCTCCCTACTCCATAGACTTTCGCCTCAACTCCCTCACCACTCTATACCAGATGTAGTGACTATCCGACCATCCAGTCTCGATGTGTTGACTTACCTCCCTCCATTCTCGATGCGTTGATCGTCCGACCTCCCACTACCCGATGTGCTGACCGCCCACCTCCCTCTAGACCTGATTCGTTAAAAGGCCCTCCACCTCTTTTCTTCCCTTTCACTAGTCCACTGGTTCATCGTCGACTCCACCCTCCCAACTCTCCATTGACATCAGACTCCCCCCTGTCTATCCCCTGCATCAACCTTCATCATCCCTCTATCTCCTTGTGTCACCTCCCCCCACCTCATCGTCTCGACCCCGGCTCCTCCTCCCCCACTCTGTCTCATCGACCCCGCCTCCTCCTCCCCCACTCTGTCACCCTGTGCCGCCTCCCACCACCTCGCCACCCCAGCCTTGCCACCTCCTCCCCCCCTCTGTCACCCACCTCCACCTCACCCCACTCCGTCGCCCGCTTCCACCTCCCCACACCTCGTCACCCCGACCTCACCTCCTCCTCCCCCACTCTGCCGCCCTGTGCCGCCTCCCCCCACCTTGTCACCCTGACCCCACCGCCTCCTCCCCAACTTTGTCACCCACCTCCAACTCACCCCACTCTACTGCCTGCTTCCGCCTCCCCCCACCTCGTCGCCCGACCCACCTCTCCCCACCACCATCGCCTCCCCCCCCCCCCACCACGCTGTCGGCTACCCCCCCCCCCACCCACCCACCCGGACATAGATTTTTTATTTTTTTATTTTTCTTAGATTTTATATATATATATATACACGCTTTTAGTTAGATTTTATAATTTATTTATTATTTTTATTATATATTTATCATATATATATATGTATTAATTTATCATAAATTTTTAATTATATTAATAATTAAAAATATAATAATAATAATAAATGATAATATGGGTTGCCCGCAGGCTTACCCGCATCCGCTATGGGGCGGGGCGGGCTTGATGAATCTTCCCGTTTAATATGCGGGCTTTTTGCGATCTCAAGCCCGCACAATCCAAAGCCCGCATGGGTTTGGCTCGCCCCGCCCCAACCCATCTGTTTCGCATTGCTATTCAATTCTATACTAGCCATTCCAATATAATAAAATAATTATATCAAATATAATTATATGTTATTATATTAATTGCATAACCTTATTCATCTCATTTTCCATCCTATGGTTGATAACTCTAATTTGTATATATATTTTGATGTGTTTTAATATATGAATTCATTTCATATTAATGGATTTAATATAATATATGTGCCTGATATTAATGTTTTACAAATTCTTATGTATGGTTTATATTTAGAGAAATACAAATAAAAAATGGAAATTGATGAAGAAAATGAAACTTCATGCGACGATCGAAGAGAAGAGGCACAACTCCAGATTTTGAGAATGATCATAGAGCACTTTTGGAGGCACAAAACTAAAGAATCAGAATGAAATAGAGACTATGGTTCTGAAATCACATTTTACATGTCGTGTAACATCATTATGAGATTCACACGAGATACGTATAGATGAAAAATCAGAGAAGAAAATCTTGGATCGACATTACATGATGTGAATACCCATTAAACATCATGTAATTCCCCGATATATTAAAAATGATGATTTCCAGCATATCTTCCAATGAGAATTTATGAAATCTTTTGACCCAGGGGAGCCATTGAATTCCATAATTGACCCAGTGGAACCCTATGGACAACCATGAGTCTTATAAAAGGGATATTACAACCAATAGAAAATTATTCCACTCCATTAGATATTGGGGGTGTGACCACTAGGAAGATGTCGTAGATAGGTCTTTGTTTCAATTTTGTTTTCATTTATTTGATGTAATTTTTTAATTCTTATTATTTTAATTCTAGTCTATATTTTCATTCCTTATCCTTTTCCTTCAATATTTTCTAATATTTCCAATATGGGTATTGGTTTATTCATGGTCAACAACCACCCGACGATGATTTCCTAAACCCCATAGGGGAGAGCGGAATCAGTCAAGGGGGTGTGTACCATTATAGTTCAATTTACCTTTGATCATAATTAAAATATTATATGATAGTATCATGTTTTTCCTCTATGTATATTTTATTAATCATTGATTTTTTGACCAAATGATTTCAATAATAAATGAACCCCAACATGATTAAGATAATTTGTTCATGAACATTGAATTGAATTAATATTATTATTTTGTAAATATGAACTAAATCCACTTTAGATATTTTGTTTCATCTAACCATGATGAATTAGTATTCTATGGTAGTTTTATAGGAAATGAACATTTCTTCTATCGATGAAACTATTTGGTTACGCAGCTATTTAATATAATTATTTTGCAAGTAAAGTTGAAATAATTTATTTAGAAAAACCACCCCTATAAAATAATTCCCCTCTCTTTTGTTTATCTATTTTAATTCATTTATTTTATATTCATAATTATTTTAATAAAAGCAAACATAAATTAGAACGACCTAAACTTTAGTCTAGAATTTTCATTACTGCATTCCCCACTCTTTGTGGGTTTGACCCCTCACTTCTACTATAATACGCCTTTGTAGTTAGTATGGTTCAGGTTAATATAAATTTATAATGTGATCCACACCTAGAGGAATTAACAACTACTTTTAGGAACTTCAATGGTAAATTAAAAACATCACTTGTGTGTACGTGTTGATTACCACCACCACGAAGTGATTTGTTTAGTTTTCCATTACCACCTCACAAGGATAGTAATTATAATAGATTTAATATAATATATATATATAATATTCATGAAATTATTATAATTCTATAAATATAATGTATCATCTATTTTCTTACCATTCCATGCATTGAAAAATGATAATTCTGTTCATGTGTACATGTGGACTACCACCTCCACTAAGAGATGTAATTTATTTTTCATGTATACCTTTAATGAATGGTTATAAAATTGTATTTTATGTAGAAAAATGATAAAAATTTCATGATTAATATTTTGGAGATAATATAACAATTAACCCTTTGACCATGGTCAAACTATCAAAGATGTTTTGGGATTAGGAACCGAATGTCCACAAAACACATGACGTAGACTTAATTGATTAGGTGTTTAAATATATCACTGAAATAAATGAAGTAAATGGTTTAGTAATAATATAATAAATATATATAAAATTTAAACAGGTAAATAATTAATATAATTTCATTATACAAGAGTTAAAGAGTGTATGTAGCGAGTTAGGACTTGAGGTGAGGGGTTTCTTCACTCAATTCTAATTCATTGGGTTATACTTCTACTTATTAACTATGGTATACCAATTTTATGTGTGAAATGAACTATGATTTTATTATGTTGTATTTACACTTTTTTGGTTTTATAATTGTTACACATAATCACTACATTGATTAAATTCTAACTTTAATGAAATGATATTTGTAAGGATTATTCATCTAAATAATGTTTATTTAATACATATATTGAATTATGCACATACTTATTTTTATAATGTGTATATTCTACCTATTGAGATATTATATCATGAATGACTCTTTTATCACGATATTTAAAGTTTCTTTGAAGTTTCATCCTTCATGATATATTGATTCAAATGTTATAAAAATTACAAAATTTTTCATTGTCTCAATTTCAATTCTTAGAGATATAATTCATGTTATGCACCATGATTTATTTTATATGTTGTACTAATTTCCCATGAATGTGTTTTAAAATAATATTTCATGTAAATTATGTATTTTTTAGAATCATGTTTTTTTCCTTTATTCAATGTATTTTTATTCAATCATTACTCAAGTTTCAAGAGTTTCTCATCACAAACTTCATTATTTAATACATGTTTTTGATTGATGCACCTATATTCATTTATATGGTGTATATATTGAATCTTGAAATATAATATCATGACACTTTTTATACTCATACAATTTTTTTATTATTCTTATTTTCTTTATTTCAAAGGGTTTTTGGTTTTAAAATGTCATAAATGATTTTTATTTAAAAAAAGTTATTTTAAAGGTTTTAAATACTTTTAACCAAACTTTTACTATATGTTCTTTATCATATTTAAAGGATGTAATTTTATAAAAATAAATGATTTAATAAAGTTATTTTTCATGATATTTATCCTTATTTTAAATTTTTTTAAAAGTAAATTTATTAACATATTTTTCATAGGTTACTTTTGAATCCCTTTATAAAATCTTAAAAAGAATGTTTTTTAACATTTATGACATGAATAAATTTTCACACTATCATGAAAATTATTTTATTTAAAAGATTAATTTATATGATTACATGGTTCTTTTCATAGTAAATTCTTTTCCCAATGTTTTGTGAATTTTTAGTTTTTAAATTTTTCAAAAGAAAAGGGTATTTTTCCATGTTTTCAAAGAAATTTTTCAAATGTTCTTTCAAAGGTATTTTCTTGTATGTCAAAATCATTTAATAATTTCTATGTTTCACTAGAAATATGATCTTATAGTACCATCCATATTACTTATTTATATCTATTATGATGATTATTTTTAATATATTTTCATGAAATTCATTTCTTTTCTAGGGGTAAATAATGTTATAAAGGAATGTAGGTTGTTGTTAAAAAGTTGGTGATGAAAATATAAGATTCTATGTGTTATATTAATGTATGGTAATTGGAAATTATTAATGATGACTTGTGAGTATGATATAGTTATAAAACAGGTGATCCTAATACAAATTATATAATGACTGATCCTGATACAGATTATAAGATGGGTGATCCTGATATAGATCTATAGTGAATTTGGTAATGTTCCTTGTATTTAAAGGCAGGAAAGAGGGAATTAACTAGGGATTTTTCTCCTATTGATTTAGTTGGTATCCATTTATTTCTACCTCTAGTTAACTCTAGTTATAAAGATAATGTTCCAAGATACAAACATGTTTTATCTATGTTTTCTATGAGTTTTTAATGGTTACATTGATCAAGATTGAAATAACATGGTTTGTGATGATTGATTCTTATGAATCTTGACTTTATTAAATCATAATGTCATTCTAGGTATTTAATGATCTAGGTTCTTATGGGTATGAATTCTATTATTTTATTCCCATTCACATTGATTATGTAATTGTTCCCTTATGATCATCTCATGTTCAATGATGAAATTCAATTATTAATGCTTATGTTTACCCTTATTAAGCATTTCATCTCACCCTTCTTAAGTTTTTCATTTACCTAGGTTATAAAGAGTGATGTTAAATTAATTATATATGGAAATGTTTCATGTGTGAAGAATTTAATGGGATATGGTGAAGACTTATTATGAAATAATAAAATTTGTGTATAGTAAGGAAAAATACTCACTTGAGGACATGGGTATTATTATGTAAGAGTTTTTTATAATTCTCTAAAACTCTAAACATAAAAGGTCCTTGGGTATATAAGTGATCATGTTAGAATTTTCATGTGTTAATATTGTTTTAATGATCACAAATTCTATAAATTCTATAAAGATTGTTAATTATGTTTAATCTATCTCAAATCATGTGTACAGATGGTTGGTTTCTTTATGATTTAAATAAACCTATCCAAGATCTTAATTGCTATAAATTAAGTTTGATTATTATAAACTGTATTTACCTTTGGTCTATAATGATTTTTTGATGAATGATTAAGTCTAATTCATTCAGGGAATATCACTACTCAAGTTTATATACATATATTTGACTAAGTCTAAGAAATCGTGAGTCTGCCACCAGTTCTGTTTTTCTGGAAAAGGACCCAAACACCATGACCAGACACCGTAAACCAGACATCATAAACAAACACCGTGACCTAGACACTGTGACCCAGACACTGTGACCCATAAATTGTGACCCAAAAACCATGACCCAAACACTGTGACCCAGACACTGTAACTAGTTTCAGATCTGTTTAAGTCTGTGACACCAGTTCCTTGCTAAGATATCATTCCAAGTATGGAAAAAGATCAGACACTATGATCATAACACCGCATCTGTTCTACCAGTTCTTGATCTCTATAAAACCATGCCATCATAACTATATCTCCACTCAAAGTTAAAGGAGACACTATTTTGTGGTGACATCGTTTCCAAGTGACACCTTTCCAGACAGATTGTGACAACATTCTTTAATCTGCTTTTTCATTTTCAATTTAATTTCCAACGGTCATATTTGAGTCTTTTAAATGCACTGACATAATTAATATTTCATTGTAGACATGTCACCTAATAGTATGAGGTATGAGGTGCAGAATACATGCATCATGTCAGCTCCAACTCATGAACTCCAAGAATAAAAATAAAATCGTGGACCAAAAACAAAGTGGTGTGAAATAGTAAAGAAGAGTTAACTGACACACGAAACAAGATACATCTAAAGAACACATAAATAATTCACAAATCCAAAAGATGAGAGACCATAGATTAGATTCAAGAATATATTTGCAATACCAACTCCACAAAGCACATGATCTAGATCTAACTGGAAACCAGAGCATCGGACTTACGATACTCTGTTTCTCACAAGAGGACTCGATTCTTACATCTTCTTCATTCGAGAAGTCTAGAGCTGCATAGAATAACACTCATAGCACTTATAATCATATATCATCATCTTTTCTATATTATATATTGTTTTTATCTTTTGAGAAGTGTGTGTGTCTATATTAAAACACACATTGTATTCTACACTAAACTAAAGGATACAAGATATCCTTCCTCTCATATATTTTTACACTTGTTTACTCCAATAGATAAGTGTGGAAGATTTCCCTATGTGACCTGTTAGTTTATACCCATGAAGAACTGTTGAAGATGTGGTGTGACCTGGACAGTTCTGTGCACTGTTGTTTACCCCGATCCAGGGTGTGGATCAAATTTATTAATATAAACTGCTTGGTGGTCGTTGATCACCAAGTGGAGTGGATTAGGTCTCGTCTTGAAACCAAACCACTTGTTTTATATCAACTGTGTTTTTTAATTTAGTTTTCTCTATTTTATTGTATAATTCAGAAATCACTAGATTTACTTTGATAGTAAATCTTGGAAAGAAGTTATAATTGTTTTGCCTTATTAGAATCACTTCAAAAGTAATATTAATAACTTATATCAAGATTATTGAGAATTAATCAATCTTCTGAGAAGTTATTTAAATTTTCAAACTTTCATAACCATATTACTTTGATTAACTGGGCTGTATTTATTTTTACTCAGGAACATTTTAAGAATACTTTTCAAACAGAAATTTTTATAGATACTCAATTCACTCCCCTCTTTATTACTCTACTTTGACCAACATTTGGTATCATAGGAGTTTGTTATTCCTACTAAGCCTCTGTTTTTGAAGCTATTCAACTATGATTTTAGTTGAACTTTAAAGATATGTAAATTTTTGTTAATTCTAAATTTCTAGATCTTTAAAATTATTTCCTTGTTATGGATAATAGACAAGAAGGTGCTGCAACAAATAGACCACCATTCTTTAATGAAACCAATTATTCCCAATGGAAAATCAAAATGAAAATGCATTTAGAAAGTATTGGTTTTGAAATTTGGTCTTCAATGATAGATGAGTATAAGATTCCTGCTACTAATAGAATCACTTAGGATGATCCAACAAATACTACCTATAATCACAATTGTAAAGCCATAAATGTTTTATATTTCTCCTGAGAAGATGAAGAATTTAACAAAAAAAATTGCATGTAAAACTGCCAATGAAATTTGGGATACTTTTTCTATTTCACATGAAGGAACTTCTAGTGTGAAAGAAATGAGACTTAATACTTATAATATTAAATATGATAACTTTAAAATGAAAATTGATGATCCTTATGAAGAGGCGATGAAATTCAACAAGGAAGAGGATGAAAAACCCAAAAGAAAATTTGTTACATTTAAGACCACTACCTCTAAACACAAAGAAAAAGGGAAATTTTAAGCCTCTATAGAAAGTTATAGCAATGAAAAATCATCACCTGATAGAGATGAGTAGATGGATCAATTATCCAGAATGTTTATGAGATTTTAAAAGAAGAAGAAATTTTTTAGAAAGCCTAAATTCAAAGGAATATATGATCAAAAAGGAAGCTGGAAGAAAGATTGGAAAATAAGTGACAAGTATGATGAGATAGTATGCTATGAATGTAAGAAAAAGGGACATGTAAAGATTGACTATCCCAATCGCAAGTACAAAAATAAATATGAGTACAAAGATAGAAAGTATAAAAAGTAAATTAAAGAAATGTGGAGTGCTTCTAACGATAGTTCAAGTGACTCGGAATCTTCACATGATGAATAGGATATCAAACCCAATATGTGTTTTATGACAAACACATATGAGGTAACACTGAAATCTCTTTTACACAATTCCTATTATTCTAGAGATGAAATTGATTCTAAAAATATGTCTAATAAAGAAATATTTGAGTACTATAATATGCTTGAAGAGACATGTATTGAACTAAAAGATAAATACAAGTCTTTAAATAAACAGCATGCTCTTACCTCAACTATTAAATCTGAACTTACTATAGAAAGGGGGAAAATGTTCAATTACTCAAAGAAAACAATGCACTAAAGCTATCTAATGAGAAATTGAAAAAGGACCTTGAAAGGTTTACTAATGGTAAAGATACTTTGGTACAAATTCTAGGTAAATATATTGCTCTTAAATATACTACTAGTATTAGATATCAACCTGGTAAAAGAAATTTTGGAAGAACTAATTTTGTTTCTAAATCTAGGATATACAACTTTACTTCTAGTTTTAGAAAACTTTCAGCTAGTTCAAATTATGATGCACTCTCTACTGTCTAAAGATTTTATAGAAAAAATAAAGTTTATTTTTCAAGAAATTTACATAATGGTTATAGGAAACATATGAGGAAATTGTGGGTTCCTAAAGTACTAGTCACTAATATTACTGGACCCAAACAAATATGGGTACCAAAGTCTGTTTTTATTTTACTAATTTTTAGGAAATTTTCTTAAAGATCTTCTATAAAATATTATCCTACATGGACATTTGGTGTTCAAGACACATGATAGGGGTATATTCATGCTTCAAGAACATAATAAAAATTGATGGTGTACATTTCACCTTTGGTGAAAATGCCAAAGAAAAAATCAATGTCTTTGGCCAAATCGGTAACTATAACTCAATTTTAATTTCCAAAGTACTTTTTGTTGATGGATTGAAATAAAATATTCTTAGTATTTCATAACTATGTGATGATGGATTTCATGTTAAATTTGAAAATAATTCTTTCAATGTTTTTAATTCTAAAAATGAATTAGTGTTTTCTTCATTGAGAAATTAAAATGTATACTATACTAACTTAGAACCTTTAGTTTCTCAAAATGCTTCATGTTTAAGTTTATTTCACAAAGAATCTTAGGTTTGGAATAGGATACTATGAAATTGTAATATTCACTCTCTTAGAAAACTAAATATAAAGATTTTAGTCAAAGACCTACCCAAACTTGATTTTCCAAATGATAAAGTGTGCAATCCTTGTCAAAAGGGAAAGCAACATAAAATTTCCTTCAAACCAGAGAAAGAAGTGTTATCTTCTCAACCCCTCAATTCACATAGATTTTTTTGGACTATATAGGGTTTTTAGTTTAAATGGGAAGTAATATGTTTATGTTCTTGTAGATAACTTTTCTAGATATACTTGGACTTTCTTTTTGGCTCACAAAAGTGAAGCCTGCTCTCACTTCACCAAATATGATAAAACTGTAGAAAATCTTAGTGTACTTAGAATTAAATCCTAAATAAGTGATCATGGCCGTAAGTTTGAAAATCAAGAGTTTGAATCCTTTTATTTACAAAATGGATATAGTAATAATTTCTCTGCCCCTAGAACACCTCAATAGAATAAAGTTTTAGAAAGAAGAAATAGAACCTTACAAGAGATTGCTAGAACCATGCTTAGTGAATATGACTTACCTATTTATTTTTTAGATGAAGTTGTAAATACATCATTCTATATTATTAACAGAGTTTTTATTAGACCCATTTTTAAAATAACTCCATATGAGTTATGGAACAATAGAAAACCCAAAGTAAGATACTTCAAATTTTTAGGTTGCAAAGTCTATATCCTTAATACTAAGGAAAATCTTGATAAATTAGCATCCAATGGTGATGAAGGAATATTTCTAGGATATTAAATATCTAGTAAATTCTATAGAGTTTTTAACAAAAGAACTAAATGTGTGGAAGAATATGTCCATGTCAAATTTGATGAAATAGATCCACATGAGCCTAAGACCACTCTAGATAACCTGGAGGATGATGTGTAAAATTTGGACATCAATTCAAAATCTTCTAACCATTCTATAATAAAATATTTGAAAACTTTTAGTTCTGTAAATGTTTCATTTATAAGTCATAATGAACTGGAACCTGCTGATGTACCTGAAATCACCAGTCCCTCTTTTTCTAGAGTTTTTATAACTCTTAAGAACCATCCTTTAGATGTTGTTGTAAGAGATTTAGATAAAGGAACTCAAACTAGATCTTCTCTTAGAAATCAGATTGAACATCAAGTCTTCTTGTCACAACATGAACCTAAAAACATTAATGATGCTATCTATGATGAATTTTGGGTGATGGCTATGCAAGAAGAAATTAGTCATTTTGAAAGGAACAAAGTTTGGAAACTTTTTGAAAAACCTAAAGACACATTTACCATAGGCACTAAGTGGGTGTTTAGAAATAAAGTAGATGAAGATGGTAACATAGTTAGAAACAAGGCTAGATTGGTTTCACAAGGCTGTAGTCAAGAAGAAGGAATTTATTATAAGGAAACCTTTTCACCAGTAGCTAGACTTGAATCCATCAGAATTCTTCTTTCTTATACTGCACATCTAAATTTTAAACTATATAAAATGGATGTTAAAAGTGAATTACTAAATGGGTATATTGTTGAGGATGTCTTTTTTTAGCAACCCCCTGGTTTTACAAATCCTCATTTTCCAAATCATGTTTTTAAATTATCAAAAGCTTTATATGGTTTGAAACAGTCTCCAAGATCTTGGTATAATAGATTAAGTACTTTTCTTATTTCAAAAGGTTTTACAAAAGGAATAGTTGATCCTACCCTTTTTATAAAACAAATTTCCAATTATTTTTTAGTATTTCAAATTTATGTAGATGATATTATTTTTGGATCTTCAAAAAATTCTTTATGTATTAAATTTTCTAAAATGATTCAAAAAGAATTTGAAATGATTTTTATGGGTGAACTAAAATTCTTTCTTGGGTTTCAAATATTTCAAAATAATGATGGTATTATTTTAAATCAAATCTAATATACTAGAGATATTCTAAAATGTTTTGTCCTGGATAGCACTAAAAGTGGTGAAACTCTAATGAGTACTACTTGTAAGTTGGATCATAATGAAGATGGAAAATCTATTGATCAAACCACTTACAGAGGAATGATTGGAAGCCTACTCTACTTAATTTCAAGCCGACCTAACATTATGTTTAGTGTTTTCATGTGTGATCATTTTCAAGAAAACCCTAAGGAATATCATTTAAATGTTCTTAAAAGGATTTTCAAATACCTCAAGAATACACCCAATCTAGGATTGTTCTATCCTAGAAGACAATAATTTTAGTTAGTTAGTTTTTATGATGCTGATTTCAGTGGTTGTAAGTTATATGGAAAAAAGCATCTCTGGAACATGTCCCTTTTTAGGAAAGTTATGAGTATCATGGTGTATTAAGAAACAAAACTTTGTTGCATTATCTACTATTGAAGCTAAGTACATAGTTACTAGTAGTTTTTGTGCAAAAATTTTGTGTATGAAACACACATTACTAGATTATGGATATCAATTCAGGAATGTACCCATAAATTGTGACAATACAAGTGATATTAACATCTCAAAAAATATTTTTTCACACTCTAGGAAAAAACATATTGATGTAATAAATCACTTTTTAAGAGACCATTATCAAAAAGGTTATATAACTTTGGAATTAATTTGATCTAAATATCAGTTTGATGATATATTCACCAAACCATTAAATTATGAAAGAATAGATTACATCATACATGAATTGGGAATGATAAATATTAAGTAGTATGTGTATTGTTTTACAGTTTATGGTCTCATAGTTACTATCTCTCAGTTACTGTCTAGCACAATACTATTTCAAACAATACGGTCGCACTGTTTAGAAGTCACACAGTAAATATTACATTGTGAAAACCTATTACGGTCTCATCGTGAAAACATGTTACGGTCTCACTGTGAAAACCTATTACGGTATCGCCATGAAAGTTTGTTCTGGTCTCACTGTAAGGACACTTTATCATTTTATTTACATATTATAACTCGTATCATTGAACTTAATTATTTTATTCTTTTACTTTCCCTCTCTTTTTAATTTTCGATTCTTGATATCCCTAAATGATAAAAATGAAAGAAGTTTCACTCCTTTCTTCACCCGAGCTCTCTTCTTTCAAACTGTAACCCCTCCTTAAACCTTTCTCTCTCTCAAACCTTTGTTGAATTCCCAGAATGAAACTTCTATCCTCATCAAATCCTAAGAAGCGCAGATAAAAGAAGAGGATGAAAATGGCACCAAAAATAGTGCCCTAAGGACCTTTGAATTCGAACATGGTGAACAGAATAGTGGTACCGGAAAAGGAAATCCACCCTAAGTTGCTTCTGTCAAGTAAGTCTTTAGTATTGAAAGTACTAAAAGATAAAGGATGGCTGGATTAGTTCAAAAAATTGGAAAGATCGATATACCGAAAGCTAGTTTCTCAGTTTTATCAGTTCGTTCAATTCTCTTTTGATACAGAATATAGTTTTGTTGTGAGAAGGCATATCAATGGCCAAAGATGTTCCTTTTATTTAAGGTTATGGGTTGTTTGCCTAAGGATACCCCATGAGGGTATTTTTGAGGACTACCAGAGAGGTCCTCCTCCTCCAAGTGAGATCTTTGTTTCAGAAGAATCCTTAAGAAGCTTGACTGGAAATGAGACAAAGAGAAGAGCTACAGCTGCTAAGCTAGATGGTGAAACCATACTTTTGTTTAAGTTTGTTCATAATCTGATCAGTCCAAGAAAAATATATTTTTCTACACTCAAGTATCATGATTTATTTTTGATACATCTTATGAAGAATGGACACAAGATTAACCTATGAAAGTATGTTATAATTCATATGTGTGAGTTGATAAAGACAACCTCAAAGTCAACCTCCCTATTCTAGTCAAGGTTAATCTCTGTTATGCTTCATGCTAAAGGGTTGGTTGGACCAGATGAAAAGGTCATTAAGGACTATGAATTCTGTATCTCAAAAGTTACTATCAAAATAATGAAAATTAGTTGGAATCCATGGAGAAAAGCATGGGTAGAGGATAATGATAGGTTCTATGAAAAGTTCATCCTATTTGAGCATTATTCAATAGATAAGGACATTTCTGATCCTGGTTTGGAGCCAAATGAAATCATTGATTGTCCTGTTGAGGAAGAAAATAGGAGGTTGTTTCACCTATAGGGTAAACTGTCCTGGATAAAGAAGGCAGTGAACATGTTCATCAAGTATTAATTGAGAAGGAAGTACATGTTCCTGAAGAAATTTGTTAATATGGAATAGAACCTGATTCTAAAGAAAAATCTATTGTTGTTGAAAGGGAAAAGGTTGTTTTGGAATAACATCTAGAAGAAGATATTCCTTTTGAGAAAGAAGCTGCTTCTAAGGAACACCTAGAGGAACAAGTTGTTCCTGAGTTTATCCCATCTACTAAAGAAATAATGGAGAAATCCTTTAAGTTGGAAAGAAAAGAAATGGGTGAGTCTATTAGGAATGAAATTTTAGAAACATATCAAATAACTGAATCTCTTAGTGCTGTAAGAGATACACCTGTTGAGGGGGAGCAGAACCCCAATATGGAAAGTGTTGATGTAATGTCCCAAATTTTTTTCCATGTATTATTTTAATATTATATGGAAATTATTTTGAGACCAGGCTTTGAGACGGCGTGCAGTTTCAAGGCCCGATGAGCCCGAAACAAATGTTTGAATTTAATTAAATAATTAAATTATGCGCGCATGTGGTTTTCCTGAAAAAATTGAATAACTCTTGAATGGGTGCTCGGATTGGAAATCTGAGGTCACTGTTGCGTCCAGAGTAGCAGTTTTACCCTAGGAGAGACCTAACATCGGTTGGCGCAAGTCGGTGGTGAAATCTAGTTTTTGGACATAACCGTAATAAAATATTTAATAAAATTATTTTATTAAATTTTGTTACAACGATATCTTTTTATCCTTTTAAATAAAGGTTTGTGTAGTGGTCTAGGGTTACAGACCTCATAACCCTGAAACCCTTGGAGGATCTGGAGGCTCTGGAGGAAACCCCAACAAGGAGACGACATTCTTGACGGGTTTCACCAGCAATGACGACACGACGATCAGATCTTCTCCAACAAATGCTGAAGATCCAGGTAGGATGTTTGATTTTTATTTTTCCTTTCCCTGTTCTTGATTCCTACGATGAACGTGGACTAATCCATGAACAGTTTAGCCTGCGGATCAATCGTAATTGCGGGATGGGATTTTGCGGGGATTTTGCGGAAAATCTTCATCCTTGTGATTATAATCTGTTGGTTATTTTGGTTTTGATCTAACGGCGATGAACCCAAATCGTCACGAACAATGATCGAGGTTCGCCCCTCTTGTTCTTTTTTGAGATTCAATTCCCCGTTCTTCATGGAGACTCTTCGTTCTTCCCCATGTTTGACGTTCTTGGAGGAAATATATCGTTTCACATTCTTTTGTTTTCATGATGATCTAACATTATAGATCCAACCTCAGGATGATGCTATGGAGGTGTGATTGCGGTGGCGATGGATGGATTGAAGTGGATCGGAAGATATCATTCTTTAAAATATTCCCGCGCGGGTGACCGGAATCGGATTTCGGAGCCGATCGAAGGCTTGGAACCCAAGTATTCAGCATCATGATGATGAGGCAACCTGAAATCTTGAGTTTCGTGGCAAACAAACAAGAGAAACAAGATCTGTAAGATCAGTCGAGGCGTGGGGAGGAAGACGACGCTTCTGGAAAAATCTTGACTACACGGCGTGTAGTATGGGCTACAAGGCGTGTGTTCATCAACAGACTACCTGAAGTGTACTCCGGGAGTACATGGACATGGGTTGAGTACACGGCCAAGGACACGGCGTGTATACCCTTCCCCATC
The DNA here is from genome assembly GCA_963277665.1 of Viscum album. NCBI lineage: Eukaryota > Viridiplantae > Streptophyta > Magnoliopsida > Santalales > Viscaceae > Viscum > Viscum album. The sequence continues at coordinate 1,904,549,486 of OY728152.1, read as the reverse complement.
CAGACCCGGCCAGACACACGAGACACCCCGTGTACTGGTACACGGGCAGGGTGACACAGGTTGAGGCCGTGTATGGGCACATAGCCAGGGTACACAGAGTGAACCCCGAACACTTGGACATGGCGGGTAATCCTGCTACATGCCATGTATATTCTTTTTACATGACAAGCCTTAAGACACGGGCCGTTTTACACGGGCAGTACCCATAGTCAAGGAACACAGCATGTAACCATACTACACACCATGTAACCTATTTACATAGCTTGATCTTTTCGTCTTCTGTGACTTGGACTAGCTTTCTTAGGGTTTGTACCCTTGGTCTTTCCCCTAAAGGTTTCTAGTATCATTTCCTACAAGAGTATGATCCCTTCAGATGGACTTCCTGAATAGAGTTGTTGGAATCCCATCTATGAGACTTAGATCTGTATCCTCTATTCCTTCCTAGTAACCTAAGTAGAGTTCTTGGTATCGACGTGACCTACTTTACCCGGGCGTCGATCCTCTGCTTAGCGGATTAGTTCATACTGAGTTTTTGGAATCACCCCATGGCTATTGGTTGTGATCCTCCTCTGAGCATCATATTCTAAAGTACTTGTGGAGTGTGATTACTTCGTATCTCTCTCTTCAGACCTAGGAGTGTGTTCTCCTTGTTACGTGCTTAGTGGAATCTTTGAGCTGGATCTTAGTGGTGGTTTTGCGATAGTCGACCGTGTATGAGTATATCTGGATATTCTTGTTATATGTTCTCTAGAAATATACTGTGTAGAGCTGACTGTATCATTCCTTTGTGGTATTTCCTTTGTTGTATTCCTTTGTGGGTTTTGGGGTGTCCTACTGGGTACTGTTATACTCACCCCTACATAGTCTTTTCCCGCATGTGTCGTGTCTTGTGTAGACGAGTGAGCCTTTGACAGGATTCTAGGTGGACCAGGACCGGACAGTGCTCAGTGAGATCAGGCAGGCCGAGGTGCGTTCCTATGGCTATAGATTGCAGTCCCAGTACCTTTCTTTATAGGTTGTACTTTGTTGGAGACTTTCTTTTGGTGGACTTGTACTTTTGGCCCAGGGTTTTACTTTACTGAACTTTACTTTCCTGTCGTACTCTGTTGGTTGGGATTTTAGTGTATGCATGCATTTCCATTTTTAGTAGTTTTTACTTTTTAGATTTTTGGTCTTGGAGATGTGTGTGTGTGTGTGTGTATAGGTTTATAGGCAATGCCTCCCATGTTAGTGACATGCCTACTCGGTGCTAGTCACCAGCCCCTAGTCTATTGGAGGCGGGCTTGGGGAGTTGTGCCACGGGCCCCACTGGGACGGGTCGTGATAGAGTGGTATCAGAGGTGGTCGGTTCTACCTTAGGACCAAGATTCTGTGAGTTGGTTTGGGGCAATAGTGTTAAGTGTTTTGAGTTCTTCTTTTAGGACAGGGACCCCAGTGTTGGTGCGGGCGGCTGACGTATCCATACACCAGGACTCTGATAACTTTCTTTTTGACTCGGAACATGAGAACAATATTTGAAGGGGAAAATAATGGTACATGCATCATATAATAATGGGTTTTGGTTTCCATTTCCTTCTTGTGTCAGCTCTCCAGATATACTCACTGACTGTGATACATCTTGTTTCTTTACAGGATGCCTCTGTGATGTGCACCTGCTATAATCCAACAGATCGATCATGAGGATGACCCCCTTAGTGATGAAGCTTTGATACAGGGACCAGATCCCCCAGTTTTACCTTCGGGTGGTGTGCCAGTTATTCCACCACCTTTGGAGAAGTGTTTAGTGCCTGCTGTACTAGTAGAGGAGGAGCGCAGGCTGAGAACACTCCACGACTTTGAGAGATAGAGACCCCTCAGGTTTTGTGGTGATCCTGACCCTCAGGCAGCTGAGGACTGGCTTGAGGCAGTGAATAGAGTCTTTTGTTTGGTTAGGACACCAGCAGACCAGATGGTGATCCTGGAAGCGAGCCTTCTACAAGGCTCGATAGGGCGATGGTGTAGTTTGGTTATCTAGACTCACGACGAGGCGACTCTTGCATAGTCAGAGTTTCAGCATCTCTTCAGAGAAGAGTTTTCACTGGTTACCCTAAGAGCAGTACGTATACGGGAGCTTCTTCAGCTCCAGCAGGGAACCATGATGGTGGATGACTATTCATCGAGTTTTACCGACCTATCACGGTACTCTATGGATATAGTCAGGGATCAGTACTTCAGAGCTCGGACTTTTGAGCGGGGCTTGTGCAGAGACATCCAAGGTAGATTTATCCCTAAGAGCATTCCTACTTATAATGGGGTACTCAAGTGGGATTTGGTGGTCAAGATCTTCTTGGAAGAGAAAATAAATCCATCAGTTGTTAGTAGTGAGTGAGATGAAGTAGAGACATCGGCAGTAGGGACCGATGTCAAGGAACTAGGTGTGGAAGACGTTTTCAGAGGAGATCCCAGGATAAAGGACCTATCATACAGGGTTCGCAGGGCACATCCATCCATCCCTGAGAGAGGCGATGCTACTCATGTGATGGAAGGGGACATCTCGCTCAAGATTGTCCAACCTGTCCTATTACTGACATGGAAGCAGTGGATGGACCACCGAGGCAGAGGCAACGTGTGGAGCAGACAAATTCGCGGGGCGGCAAACGTGGTAGAGGAGCTGGGAGAGAAGCTGGAGGTGGTCGTCGTTTTGACCCTTTACCACCACCACCCCCAGGAGGTCCACCCTAGGATCAGAGAGCTGGTGGACAGAGGCAGGGACAACTGCAGGCAGTGGAGTCTTATGACCCAGGTACTCCTGGAATGATTAGAGGTACAATCTTTGTCTTTTATACTTTGGTTTCCATACTGATAGACATAGGTTCTAGTCATTATTTTATGGCTTCTTATCTTTTTCGAGACCTTGAGATTCCATTTGATCTGTTGACACGAACCTCACACTTAGAAACACCTACTGGATAAGATTCATAGATCACACACCTTTGCAGATAGTGTGACCTGACCCTTGGAGGTGAGAGTTTCGGTTGGAACCTCTTGGTGGTAGCATCAAGGCCTTATGATGTCATTCTATCTATGGATAGGCTATCCATAGTTCATGCCCATATTGAATGTTTTAGTTGAAGGGTGCAATGTGTCCATAGTGATGGAACGAGTTTCTCCTTCGTCGTTGAAAAGGAGACCCAGGCAGCGCAGGATGGACTCGTGCGTAGGAAGGTACAACCGATTTCACATCAGTTGGCTAGCCTAGCCCTTGGCACAGTAGATGTTATGAGTTTTCAGTTTCCATCAGTAGTGGATGATTACGAGGATTTCTTTTCGGAGGATGTCCCCGGACGACCTCCTCATCGGGAGATAGATTTATGCATTGAGTTGCAACCCGGGACAACACCGATATCCACATCAGCATATCGGATGGCTCCTGCAGAGCTTCGTGAGCTGAGAGTGCAGCTGGAATACTTGCAGAGGAAGGGCTTCATGAGACCCAGTGTTTCACCCTGGTTGGCCCCAGTGTTGTTTTCCAAGAATGCAAACAAGAGCTTAAGGCTTTGTGTGGATTACTGACACTTGAATTAGGTGACCGTGAAGAACCGGTATCCACTACCCAGGATCGATGACCTCTTCGACCAGTTAAGAGGGACACGATGGTTATCGAAGGTTGATCTATGATCAAGATATCACCAGTTGCGAGTACGTGATGAGGATATACCGAAGATGTATTTCAAATGTTGTTATGGTCACTATGAGTACTTGGTGATGCTCTTCGGCATGACGAATTCCCTGGCAGTTTTTATGGGACTCATGAACCGGATCTTTCAGCCCTATCTAGATTGGTTCGTAGTGGTCTTCATCGATGATATCCTTGTATACTCTGTGTCTGAGGAGGAGCACGCGAGGCACCTAAGGATGGTTCTGGAAACACTCTAAGAGCACCAGTTGTACAGGAAACTCTCTAAGTGTCAATTCTGGATACAGGAGGTCCACTTTTTGGGACACGTTATCTCAACAGATGATGTAGTAGTGGACCCAGCCAAGGTAGAGGCAGTGTTATCATGGGAGCCACCCCGAAGCGTAATGGAGGTGTGGAGTTTCCTTTGGTTGGAAGGCTACTATCGGAGATTCATTCCTGATTTCTCCAGGATTTCAGCACCCATGATAGCTTTGAACCAAATGGGGAAGCCTTTCGTGTGGACCGAGAGATGCCAGCAGGCTTTTCAGCAGTTGAGACAGAGTCTGACGAGTGCCCCGATCTTGAGACTACCAGAAGAGGGTGTCGAGTACGTGGTGTTCTGCGATGCATCAGGAACCGGGCTTGGTTGTGTCCTGATGCAGAGTCAAGTGGTGATTACCTATGGCTCACATTAGTTGAGGCCACACGATCAGAACTACACGACCCATGATCTTGAGTTGGCAGCGATAGTCTTCGTGTTGGATATGTGGTGGAACTACCTGATGGGAGAGCGGTTTATCATCTACTCTGATCATAAGAGCCTCAGATATATCTTTTCTCAGAAGGATCTGAATTTGAGATAGAGGTGGTGGCTTGAGTTCCTCCAAGATTATGACTTTGAGATCGTTTCTACACCTGGGAAGGGGAACGTTGTGGCAGATGCTCTTAGTAGGAAATCTAGTTCGCAGTTGCTGGATGAGGCAACGAGTCAGTTGGCCTCTTTTCAGTTATCCTTTGTTGATAGAGATGAGGGAGCATGACTTCAATTGATGGTTGTTACCTCTCCACTCTTACAGGGATTCAAGGAGGCACATCTTGAGGATGCTAGTTGTGAGACTTTACGTGCTCAGATATTCACAGGCGATACTGCTGATGGATATTCAAAGTGTAGGGAGCACATTGTTCTTTTCAGAGGGCGCACAGTAGTACCAGTGATGTTGTAGGAGGATTTTCTAAGGGAGTTTCATACATCTCCTTTAGCGGTGCATCCAAGCGTGGTAAAGATGTACCAGGACCTCCGACGTCAGTTCTGGTGTCCAGGAATGAAGAAGAGTGTGGTAGAGTTTGTTTCTCGGCGCCTTACTTGTTAGCAAGTAAAGTCTAAGCACCAGGTGCTAGCAGGTTTGACTCAGCCCCTTGAGGTGCTAGAGTGGAGGTGGTATGGGATATCCATGGACTTCGTGACGGGTTTACCACGTACGTCCATGGGACACGATGCCATCTGGGTGATCGTTGACCGACTCACCAAGTCGGACCACTTCCTATCCATACGGGAGAAGAGTTCAGTAGAGATCTTGGGACGCCTCTAGGTGCAAGAGATAGTTAGACTTAATGGAGTTACATCCACGATCATCTCAAATCGTGATGTTCATTTCACATCCCGGTTGTGGAAGGGGTTGTAGGAAGCTTTTGGGACTCAGTTACGCTTGAGCACAGCGGTTCATCCTCAGACTGATGGTCAGACGGAGTGAACCATCCAAGTTCTGGAGGATATACTATGATATTGCATGCTTGACTTCGGTCATAGTTATGAGTATCACCTACCACTGGTGGAAATTTCTTATAACAACAGTTATCATTCCACTATTGGTATGGCACCATCTGAGGCTTTGTACGGGTGACCTTGCAGGTCACCACCTTGTTGGACTGACCTAGGAGAGTCAGCACTCATGGGCCCAGAGATGGTGTGAGCTACTACAGAGAAGGTGCAGGTTATCCAGGAGTAGATGAAGACTGCATAGAGTTTGAAAAAGTCTTATGCCGATAGGAGATGGAGGCCCTTGGAGTTTGAGGAGGGAGACCATGTGTTCCTTCGGGTCTCACCTCGACAGGGATTGCGGAGATTTGGCCGAGGCGACAAGCTATCTATGAGGTTTATCATCCCTTTTTAGATTCTGAGTAGAGTTGGTGAGGTGGTGTACCGCTTAGCTCTACCTCCTCAGATGGATCGGGTGCACAACGTCTTCCATGTGTCACAGATGCAGAGGTACATGCATGACCCATCACACGTTATCGACTGGGGCGAGCTGGACATTGATGATGGAGTGACCTTTGCTGACTACCCAGTGGAGATCAAGGATTGGCAGGAGAGTATCCTTAGTGGGCAAGTGTGTGTTCGGTGGTAGCATGAGAATCTCCAGGAGAGCACGTGGGAATGGGAGGCTCAGATTCATGTGCAGTACCCACATCTTTTTGTGTAACCTTTATTTTGGCTATTCGGGGACGTAAAGCCCTAATATGGGGAGGATGTAATGTCCAGATTTTTTTTCCATGTATTGTTTTAATATTATATTGGAATTATTTTGAGACCAAGATTTGATACGGCATGTAGTTCCGAGGCCCGGTGAGCCCGGAAAAAATGTTAGAATTCAATTAAATAATTAAATTACGCACACATGTGGTTTTCCTGAAAAATTTGAATAACTCCTGAATGGGTGCTCAGATTGTAAATATGAGGGCACCGTTGCATCCAAAGCATCGGATTTATCCTATGAGAGACCTAACATAGGCTGGCGCAGGTCGGTGGTGAAATCTAGTTTTTGGACGTAACCATAATAAAATATTTAATAAAAATATTTTATTAAATTTTGTTACAACGAGATATTTTTATCCTTTTAAATAAAGGTTTGCACAGGGGTCCAGGGTTACAGACCTCATAACCCTGAAACCCTTGGAGGCTCTGGAGGCTCTGGAGGAAACCCCAACGAGGAGACGGCGTTCTTGACGGGTTTCGCCGGTGACGATGACGCGGCGACCAGATCTTCACCAACGAACACCGCGGATCTAGGTAGGATGTTTGATTTGGATTTTTCCTTTCCTCGTTCTTGATTCCTACAACGAACGCAGACTAATCCATAAACATATTAGACTGCGGATCGATCGTAATTGTGGGATGGGCTTTTGCGGGGATTTTGGGGAAAATATTCATCCTTGTGATTATAATCTGTTGGTTATTTTGGTTTTGATCTAATGGAGATGAACCTGGATCTTCACGAACAACAATCGAGGTTCGTCCCTCTTGTTCTTTTTTTTCAATTCAATTCCACGTTCTTCGTGAAGACTCCCCGGTCTTCCCCGCGTTTGACATTCTTGGAAGAAATTGATCATTGCGCATTATTTTGTTGGCGCGATGATCTAATATTGTAGATCCAAACTCAGGATGATGCTATGAAGGTGAGACTGCAGTGTTGATGGACGAATCTAAGCGGATTGGAAGATATCGTTATTCGAATTATTCCTTCGCAGGTGACCGTAATCGGATTCCGGAGTCAATAGAAGGTCCGGAACCCAAGGATCCGGCATCACGACGATGAGGCAACCTAAAATTTTGAGTTTCACGGCAAACGGACAAGATAAATGAGATATGGAAGATCAGACGATGCGCGAGGAGGAAGACGACTCTTCTGGAAAAATCCCGACTACACGGCGTGTAGTATGGGCTACATGACATGTGTTCGTCGGTGGACTACCTGGAATATACTCTAGGAGTACACGAACATGGGTTGGGTACACTGCCAATGAAACGGCGTGTATACCCTTCCCCGGCCAGACCTGGCCAGGCACACGGGACACCCCGTGTACTGGTACACGGGCAGGGCGACACGGGTTGAGGCCATGTACGGGCACATGGCCAGCGTACACGGAGTGAACCCTGAACACTTGGACACGGTGTGTAATCCTACTACATGTTGTGTATATTCTTTTTACATGAAAATCCTTAAGACACTGTCCATTTTACATGGGCAGTACCTGGAGTCAAGGAACACGGCGTGTAACCATACTACACGTCATGTAACCTGTTTACATAGCTTGATCCTTTCATCTTCTGTGACTTGGACTAGCTTTCTTAGGGTCCGTACCCTTGGTCTTTCCCCTGAAGGTTTCTGGTATCATTTCCTATAGGAGTATGATCCCTTTAGTAGTACTTCCTGAATAGAGTTGTTGGAATCCCCTCTATGAGTCTTAGAGTCGGATCCTTTATTCATTCCAGGTACCCTAAGTAGAGTTCTTGGTATCGACATGACCTACTTTACTCGGGCACCGATCTTCTGCTTAAAGGATTTGTTCAGACTGAGTTGTTGGAATCATCCCATGGATATTGGTTGTGATCCTCATCTGAGCATCATATTCTCAAGTACTTGTGGAGTGTGAGTACTTCGTATCTCTCTCTTCAGACCTAGGAGTGTGTTCTCCTTGTTATGTGCTTAGTAGAATCTTCGAGCTGGATCTTAGTGGTGGTTTAACTATAGTAGACCGTGTATGAGTATATCTGGATATTATTGTTATAAGTTCTATAGACATATACTGTGTAGAGCTGACTGTATCATTCCTTTTTGGTATTTCCATGGTTGTATTCCTTTGTGGTTTTTGGGGTGTCCTACTGGGTATTGTTATACTCACCCCTACACAGGCTTTGTCCGCACGTGTCGTGTCATTTTCAGAAGAGCAATCCTTTGACAAGATTCTAGGTGGACCAGGACCAGACGGTGCTCAGTGAGATCAAGTAGGCCGAGGTGTGTTCGTATGGATATGGATTGCAGTCCCAGTACCTTTCTTTACAGGTTGGACTTTGTTGCAGACTTTCTTTGGGTGGGCTTGTACTTTTGGCCCAAGGTTTTACTTTACTAAACTTTACTTTCTTGTCGTACTCTGTTGGTTGGGATTTTGGTATATGAATGCATTTCCATTTTTAGTAGTTTTTACTTTTCATCTTTGTGGGCTTGGAGATGTGTGTGTGTGTGTACAGGTTTATAGGCAATGCCTCCCATGTTAGTGACATGCCTACTCGGTGCTAGACACCAGCCCCTGGCCTATTGGAGGCAGTCTTGGGGAGTTGAGGCACGGGCCCCACTGGGATGGGTCATGATAGTTGATGTGCCTAATTCAGTTGATCCAAGATCTGTGGATACTTGGTATAAATTCCCTAGCTATTTTGATGTGAATGATTCCCAACAAGTCTCAATTAAAGGTATAGACCTCTCTACTATATTTCAATTGAAATCATTCTCTGATCTTGTCTCTACAAAGGAACATGAGCCTGTCTCAGGTCCAATTCCTAAACATTCACAAGAACCTTCTACCTTAGTAAGGATGATTTTAAATCCCTTGAAGCTAATTTGTTGGCTAGATTTGAAAAGATCATGAAAACTCAACCTGCTCGAGTGACAAACTTGAGTAAAATAGATTTTTCCCTATTGTTATAGAATATCATTTGGCAGATTCAGCCAAAAATGATTCATGAAATTCAAGAGATCAGAGTTGATAACAAATAGCTAAGTGATGAAGTGAAGTCTCTCAAAACTATGGTTGAAGATATGCAGAGAGTGCAGAAATCAAGACATGAATCTGTTTCTCATCTTGTTGAGGATGTTAGTAGTCAGATTCCACAAGAAGTTTCCTCCCTGATTCAACCTAACCTAGCTTCATTAGCTGACAAGGTGGTTGAAATAAACAAGAAAATAGTTCAAGAAATGCATGATCTGGTTATTGGTCTTAACATGTTGACTAATTAATATAAGGTCTATCTCTAGAAAGTTTTGAATCAACTTAAGTCTATTACTTCATCTGTTAAATCTTCTAGTGCCTCTAGACATTCATCTCAACCCTCCTTGGATAGTGATCTGCTCAGAACAGTTGTTAAGGAAGAACTTAAATCAGTGCTCAGTGGTTTTGGCAAAGATTCTCTATCTGTGGTTGTCAATAATAGTGATAGAGTTCTTGATATCGTAAGAATTAATTCCAAAATTTCCAATGATGCTCAAGAAGAAACTACAAAGAAGGTGTATTTTTACTTCAATAGGATTTTTTCTAAGAATGATATGACAAACCATTTCAAGTACCTTGTAGAGAATCTGAAAACCCATCCTGACACTCAAGATTTCAAAACTCAAGTTCAAAAGCTGAAGGATTTCACTTATTTATTAGACAAGTTCATGGAAAACAAGGATGACTTTGAGAAAGTGATGTAGTATGGTGGTGAGATTATTGATGACCTCATCAAGCTTTTTAGGCCTTGTCTTCATGTGAATAGAACTGCTATTGTGGCTCCTGCAGTTGCACCCTTGTGACCTAGTTTGTCTACCTTCTCATCTACTTCCCTTTACTCTACCTCTATGTCTCTCTCTTTGGATCTGAGTTAGATCAGACCTATTATCCTTGACCAATAATTTTCCCAATCTTCCACTGAACCTACCTTGGCCCCTTCTATTTTTGAAGGTCTCCCTCTACCTTCTTTGTTATTTGGTTCACTCCCTACTTCAAATTCTACCTCTGCTCCTTTGGCTTCTCTGTATTCTACTGCTAAGGGAAAAGAGAAGATAGCTGGTTCTAAAGAAAAGTTAACACTATTTTTGATAGGGATATTTTTGTATTTTTTGTCTACTGTTTGTAATGACACATCTATTATCTTATTTAATTTTGTACTCTTTTTGATAATCCCAAAAGGGGGAGATAGATGCACTTTAAATGCACACTAAGGGCGAGACACATCCACTAAGAACAGATATCTCACTCACATGATTTTTGATCATAAAAAGGGTTATATTGTTGGAATAATAAGGTTTTAATCATGTTTTAATGATCAAATATCCTATACATTCTATAAATATTGTTAATAATTTTTAATCTGTCTCAAATCATGTGTACAGATGGTTGGTTTCTTTATTAATTAAATAAACCTATCTAAGATCTTAATTGCTATAAATTAAGTTTGATTATTGTAAACTATATTTACCATTGGTATATAATGATTTATTTTATGAATTATCAAGTCTAATTCATTCTGGGAATATCACTGATCAAGTCTATATACAGATATTTGGCTAAATCTGAGAAACCGTGAGTCTGCCACCGATTCTATTTTTTTGGAAAAGGACCCAGACACCATGACTAGACACCATGACCCAAACACCATGGATAGACACTGTGACCCAGACACCATGACCCAAACACCATGACCCAAACACCATGACCCAAACACCATGACCCAGGCATCATGAACCAGACACCGTGACCCATACACCGTAACCAGTTTCAGATCTGTTGAAGTCTGTGACACTGATTCCTTGCTAAGACATCGTTAAAAGTTTGGAAAAAGATCAGACATCATTATCCTAATACTGCATCTGTGATACTAGTTCCTGATCTCTATATAACCATGAAATCATGATTGTATCACCGCTCAAAGGAAAAGAAGGAGACATTGTTTCATGGTGACACTGTTTCCAAGTTACACTGTTTCCAGACAGACTGTGACACAATTCTTTAATCTGTTTTGTCGTTTTCAATTTAATTTCTAATGGTCATATTTGATTCTTTTAAATGCACTGACATAATTAATATTTCTTTATAGACATGTCACTTAATAGTACGAGGCACAAGGTGTAGAATACATGCATCCTGTCAGCTCCAACACTTGCACTCCAAGAATAAAAAAAGCGTGGCCCAGAAACAAAGTGGTGTGAAATAGTGAACAAGCTCTAAATGAGACATGCAACAAGATATATCTGAAGAAAAAATGAAGCATTCATGAATCCAAAAGCGAGAGACCATATATCAGATTCAAGAACATCTTCGTAATACCAACTCCACAAAGCACACGAGCTATATCTAACTGAAAACCAGAGCACCAAACTTGTGATACTATGTTTCTCACAAGAGGACTCAATTCTTGAATCTTCTTCATCTGATAAGTCCATATCTGTATAGAATAACACTGAGAACACTTCTAACCTTATCTCATAATATTTTCTCTATTGTGTATTGTTTTTAGCTTTCAAGCAGTGTGTTTGTGTCTGTATTAATAAACACACTATCTCCTGCACTAAACTGAAGGATACAATATATCCTTCCTCTCATATCTTTTTACACTTGTTTACTCCCATGGATAAGTGTGGAAGAGGTCCTTGTGTGGCCTGTTAGTTTATACCTACGAAGAACTGTGGAAGTGGTTGTGTGACCTGGATAGTCCCCTGCACTGTTGTTTACCCCGATCAAGGGTGTGGATCAAGTTTATTAATATAAACTACTTGGTGGAAGGTGATCACCAAGTGGAGTGGATTAGGTCTCATCTTGAGACTAAACAACTTGTTTTATATCCACTTTGTTTTTTAATTTATTTTTCTCTATTTTATTGTATAATTCATAAATCACTAGATTTTCTTTGATAGTTAATATTGGAAAGAATTTATAATTGTTTTTGCCTTATTAGAATAGCTTCAAAAGTAATATTAATAACTGATATCAAGATTACTGAGAATTAATCAATATTCTGAGAAGTTATTTAAACATTCAAACTTTCATAATTGTATTACTTTGATTAACTGGGTTGTATTTATTTTTACTGGGGAAACTTTTAAGAAAACTTTTCAAACAGAAATTTTTATAGATACTGAATTCACCCCCTATTGAGTACTCTACTCTGACCAACAGATGCAATGTTATTAGATTGATTTTGTATGTTTTTTATGGCTAGGTTTGGTCCACGTTTATTGATATAAAAGTTAGAAATGTAAATATTGTGTTTTCAGAAATAGATCTGGGAGTGTAGGTTAGGGGCTATTGTAGTTTGTATTAGAGGTCGGTTTAGATAACTTTGTAGGTTAAGATGTTTTCATGTGAGGTTAAGTTAATAATTATAGATACCATCATGATTTTATAAGTTTAGGTTTGATCATTTGTTAAAATTCATAAACACACCTTTCTAGGCTTTATGTGATGGGATTTTTAGGTGATTAATAATATTTTGGGTGACATTTTATTGGGTTGAGGTATATGTAATCCTTACATTTAACATTAAAGGTTATTTCAGAAGAATAATATTATATTTTTAAGGATGTAATAAGAAAGGTATAGGATAACCTTTGAGGTTAAAACATTCTTTAATGTTGAGATTATTGGGGTTAATTGGGATATAAGGTTATTTATTTATGAAATGATATATGTTGAACCATTTGTGTAATCATTTAATTTTAGAGATTAATGTGTTATTTATTCATATGAAGTTTTATTCATTTTGGGTATTATCTTAGCATGTGCTAAAAATTTTGGTTTTAGTAAATATAGGAATAATATATTTTCATATTTTTATATACCTCATAGTAAATTGAAATTTTATTATAATTCTTAGGTAGTTAAATATTCATACTCATAATTTAGAGTAAAATTTGAGATAAATGTGGAATATTATTGAAACCTACAATCGAAGGATGAAATTATGTTTATGGATTTGAAGAGAATAAATCAAATATATTTTGTTATGTTCTTAGTCTAGATATTAAAGGAATTCCTCAACTATAGGAAAAGGATATTTAAAAAAATTATCCTATTACCTTTATTTCTTAGGAATTGGTAGTCTTTTTTACACCTCATTGGTTTATGGTTTTAGGGCCATTGACTTTCTCATGATCATTCACTTTCTTGGGATTAATTTTATCTGTCACTCTCCATCATTATTTGGAAATAATAACTTTTCCACCATGTCTATATTTAACTTCTCACTAATGTTCTCCTATTTGGAAACTAAGTGATGTTTTATTCTAGAGTAACTTCATTTTTCCCTTCCCTGCTTTTCAAAAAAAATTATTAACCCTTTTTATGATATGGGTTTTCAACAAAGGTATTTCCAAACACTAAACCCTTTATTATCAAGCTCAATGTAAAATTGAAAGGATAAATTTTATTAAATGTTAAAAATTTAACACCCTAATATTTTAAAATAATAATATGTTCGATAGCATATATGACACACAACACAAAGCTTAAACAAACCAAAAAAATAATATTATTTTAAATCTGATTGTTATAAATTAGTTACTGAATTGGAGGGCATGAATAAGAGTAACCAAATTTTGAAATATATATATAAAATTATCCTTCTCAATTAAAATTTATTTATTAATTCTTAGGAAATAAGCACTTATATTTTAGTGAAGTGATTTTATTCTTCTAAATATGTTTTCTTCAAAAATAGTTTTTTTTAATTTTTATAAGAGAATATTATAATTAATTTATGGTACTTTTAGAAGTATTATTTGATAAAAAAATTATATTTTTTTAAATTATAATTTCAAAAATATCTTAGGATGATATTTTGGTATTTTTCAGAAAATATTGATTTTTAAGTAAATAGTGAAAATCTCAATTTTATATAAAATTATTTTTTTTCAAGTATTTACAAAGTACCATTTTGTTTTGAATTTATGTTAAAATTTAATTAGTAACTTTTTATTAAAAAATACAATTATGGTCATTATAATCAATATTATTCTTAATTTTGGTATAAAACATTTTTATACTTGAAAATGTATTTTTCTAGAAAAACTATTTTTCGTCACGTTTTGAGGGTTTATTTTAAAAGTAATTTTTTCCAAGTATATGAATTTAATTTAATTAAATGAACTTGATTTTTGAATTCATAAATTTAAATATATACTAGAATTAATTTTTTAGATTTTTTTAAAGAAGTAACATTTTTAGTAAATAGTAAAAAAATATAGTTTTGTGAAATACAGTATATTTTATAATATCACTAAGAAATAAATATGATATAATTTTTTTAACTTATAGAATTAATAATGTATTATAATATACTAAAAATATAATATCAAAATAATTCAAAACATATAAATTATAATTCATTTCATGCTAAATATGATTCTTTTTTAGTGCTGACACAAAGCTTAAGCAGCACTGGAAAGATCATATTTGGTGTCCTAAAGATAATATTTGTGTAGGAAGAAGCCTTTTATCAATTTTATTAATTAATATAATATTTAATTTATTTTATTTACTAATTATTTTTACCTTTTTAGATATATAATAAGAAACATATCAAAATTCTTCTGCAGTGTTTGAACAGGGTGAGAAAAAGTCAAAATAACATATTAAATAAGTTTTCATGACATATATGTGAGTGAATATATATATTTTATGAATATAAAATTTTATTTTTTACTTTATTTATTTATTTGTATAATGGTAATTTATTTTTAATTTTTATTGATGGTATAATTACCTTAAATGCATTCAAAACATTGACACGATGCTTATGTAAGCAGTAGAAAAATCAAAGTAAATGGTTTCAAAAATGTAAGTAATTGTTTTTGGAATAATTATAGTGTAATGATAATTTTATGGTTACTAATTATGTATAATTTATGGTTAAATGGTTTATATTATTATTATATACCTATATTTAGGTCGTTAAATTCAAAATATGTTAATAGATTTTAAAATGACTTTAATGATATTTTGTTTTAAATAATATATTACTAAATGATTTAAAATCATAAAAATATTGAAATAGGAAAATTGATATGGGATATGGTCTAAAATTTCATAAATTGACCATTTTTTATCCAATTTTTACCTTATAATTAAATTTATAACCCTTTAGTATTGAAAAATTCATTACCGCAGTTAAGGTTAAAATTGGTTAATGAAGGGGTTAAATCTAAAGATAAGGTTTAAAATTCCATAAAACATATAAAAAATTTATTGGTTAAAATAATTTAAAATTTATACTATCTTAACTTCAAAATTCCTTCCACTTGGTTCTACTTTCATATGAAAAGTAATTTATTATATTTAAATCTTTTAAGTAATTCCAAGTGTGTACTTCCCTTCACTATAAAAAGACACCACCTCTCTTTTATTCTTCACACAACCTTGAACCACTTATCTCGACCATAAACTTCCAAAAACTATTATTAACTTACTTAGATACATTATAAAGTTTTTTTTTCCTCTTAAAATACCATCTCTAAGGTCCTTAAGGATAAATCCAAAGGAGGTTCTTCAAAGAGAAGAAAATCGTCTTAACGGAGTGTTTTCATTTTAATTATTCTTATACCTAATTAAACTTTTACTAAAAATTGCAATATAATAAAATAATTATATAAAATAAACTTATATGTTATTATGTTAATTTAATAACTTTATTCATCTCCTTTTTCTATCCTATGGGAAATAAAAACATCGCTCGTACGTACGTATGGATTACCACCTCCTCAAAGCGATGTGTTTAGTTTTTCATTACCACTTCATAAAGATTGGTATTATAATATATTTAATATATATATATAATATATTAATTACATAATTAAAATTCTATAAATATAATATATCATCTATTTTCTTACAATTTCATCCATTGAAAAATGATAATGTCATTTGTGCGTACGTGTGGATTACCACCTCCATGAAGTGCTGTGATTTTTTTTTCATATACGCCTTTCATAGATGGTTATAAAATTATATTTAATGTATAAAAATGATAATAATTTCATGATTAATATTATTTATATGGTGTAATGATTACTCATTTTACCATGTACAACCTACCGAAGATGTTTTGGGATTATGAACTGAGCATCTTCAACACACATATCGTGGACTTAACTAATTAAGTAATTAAATATATCATTGAAATAAATGAATTAAATGGTTTAGTTATAATGGAATAAAATTTTAAAATTATCTTAAATAATTTAATAATTAATATAATTTTATTATATAGGATTTATAGAGCATATATACCGAGTCATGACTCAAGGTAATGGGTTTCTTAACTCAATTTGTATTCATAAGGTTATACTTTTACTTCATTGACTATGTTATGACAATATTATGTATGAATGGAAATAATATGGAATTATGTTGTATTTCCACTCATTTTTTAGGGTTTTAAAATTGTTACAGATAATAAATTCATTAATTAAATTTTAACTTCAATGGTGTGATCTTTGTAAGGATTATTCACCACAATATTGTTTCTTTGATACATGTATTAAATTATGCACCTAATTCCTTTTATAAGGTGTATATATTGAATATTTAGATATTATATCATGAGTTAATTTTTTATCATAATATTTAATGTTCCTTTTAAGTTTTACCTTTCATGATATGTTTATTTAAATGTTATGAAGTTTTAATGGTTTTCATGGTCTTAATTTCAATTATTTGAGACATAATTTGTGTTATAAACCATGATTTATTTTATATGGTGTACTTATTTACTCGTGAATTTTTTTTAAATATTATTTCATGGAAATTATAGGTTTTATAGAATCATGTTATGTTCCTTCATTCAATTTCATTTTTATTCAATCATTACCCAAGTTGTAAGGGCTTCTCATCTCAAATTTCTTCTTTAAGATATGTTTTTGATTAATGAACCTATATTTATTTATATGGTATAAATAATTACTATAAAAATATAATATCATAACTCTTTTTATAATAATATAATGTTATGTTTATTCTTATGTTCTTTTTTTCAAAGTTTTTTTTTGTTTTAAAAGGTCCTAAATGAATTTTCTTTGAAAATGTTGCTTTAGAGGTTTTAAAAACATTTAACCAAACACTTCCTATATGTTATTTATATTTTTTTGAGAATTTTACTTTCAAATAATAAAATATTTTTTAAATTTATTTTCTATGATCTTTAAAATTATTTTAAAATGTTTTAAAATAAAATTTCTTAACATTTTCCACTTGGGTTACTTTTGAATCTCTTTACAATAGTTTGAAAAGACTATTTATTTTTAACATTTATGACATGAATGGATTTTCCTACCATAAATTCCATTATTTTATTTGAATATTCATTTATAATTTTATATGGTTATTTTTAAATGAAATTTTTTTTTTTATATTTTGTGAGATTTTAGTTTTAAAGGTGCTAAAAGAAAAGGGTATTTTCCCCTGTTTTCAAAAAAAAGTTTTAAATGTTATTTTAAATGTATTTTCATTTATTTCAACATCATTTAATGATTATTATACTTCTCTATGAATATTATATTATTGTACCATCCATATTCTTTCTCAATATCTATTACGATTATTTTTTTAATAGAATTTCATGAAACATGTTTCTTTTCCATGGTTGAATCAAGTTATAAAGGAATGAAAGTTGTTAAAAGATTGATGATGAAAATTTAATCTTCCATATAATATATTAATTTTTGGTACATGAACATTATTGATGATTATTATTGATCTTGATACATATTATATGATGGGTTACTCTAATACAGATCATATGTTGGGTGAGCCCGATACAGCCTGTACAATGGGTGAACCTAATATAGCTCTATAATGAATTGGGTAATGTTCCTTTTCTTTAATGTAAAGAATGATGGAGTTAACTGGGGAAGTTTTTATTATGGATTAATGTGGGTTACAATTATTTATGATATGATTTAACATAGGTTATGAAGATAATATTCTAAGATACCAACATGTTTTCTCTATGCTTGTTATGAGTTTTTAATAATTCCTTTGATCAAGATTGATATCACATGGCTCGTGATTATTGATTATTATGAATCTTGACTTCGTTAAATATTTATACCATGTCACATTTTAAATGATCTATGTTATGATTGGTATGGTTTATCTTTTTTTATGATCATGTACATTGATTATATAATCAAACCCTTATTCTCATCTTATGCTCACTGATGGCATTTAATTGTTAGTGCTTATATTTACCCTTACTGATCGCTTGAGATGAAACTTATTATTTTTTTCATTTCCCCATGTTATGAATAATTATTTTAAATTAATTATATATATAAAAGTTTCATGTGTGAATAATTTTATGAGATGTGTTGAGGACTTATTATGAAATAACAAGATCTGGGTGTAGTAGAGAAAAAATGATCACTTGAGGACATGGGTACTGTTATATAAGAGTTTGTAATGATTCTAAAAAACTGTAAACCTAAATAGACCTTGGGTATTTATGTGATCCAACATTTTTCACTTGATGTTTTATGTTTTATATAGTTGAAATTGGGTTGTGTTTATCAATATCAAACATCAAAATATAAAGAATATGTTTTTAAAAACAAATCCAGGAGTAAAGATTTGTGGATATTATAATAACATAAATAAAAAACATATAATATTTTATTTAAATAGAAAAATATTATAAAATATTAAATTTAACACATATTCATAGCCACTTTTAGGCTTCATGTAAAAATAAAGATAAAAAACCTTTTTCTTTGAAAACTCTTTAAAAAATCCCAGAAGAATGACAAATGTGATATTATTTTTAAAAACCATAAAAAAATGTAGATAAGTATTATTAAATAATAACACTCATGATGGTGGGAAATTAAACTCATTTCGTATATGTTAAAAAATATTTCTTTCATACATGTAAAAATAATAAAAATAACTCATTTGGAAAAAGTTTAAAAGTATTCTTTTAAAACATTTATAAAAAACATTCAAACATAGTTTGAAATGAATTTGAAAATACATTTAATCATAGTAATAACTTACCAAAAACATTTTAAAATAGAATTAATATGGATGAAAAGGATAAGAAAAATCTTTAAAACTTTTAAAATAAGGTCTTAAAAAAACCCCTTACCCCAAGTCCGACTCACCATGTACGTACATTAAATACTCTATAATAAACTTATATTAATTTTATTTTTTATTAAGAAAAAATTTAATGTTATTTTAATTAATATTATCCATTTTACTTCATTTATTACCTTTCCTTTTATGGTTATTAAATCAGTTACGTTCATGTCGGATGTTTTGAGGATGTAAAGATCATAATACCAAAACAACTTTGTTGGGATGACCATGGTTAAAGGGTTAATTGTTTCATAATATCCAAAGTATTAATAATGAAATAATTATTATTATTATTTATTAAATAAAATTTTATAACCATACATTAAATGTAGAGATAAAAAAAATGAATTGCATCGCTTCATGGAGGTGGTAGTCTACCTGTACGCATGAGCGACGCCACTATTTTCCAACGAATGTAAGGGTAAGAAGGTAATTGATATATTATCTTTAAAAAATTATAATTATGTAATTTATATCATATATATTCATTAAATTCATCATAATAACATTAATTTTTAGGTCGTGATGAAAAATGAAACACATCGCTTCGTGGAGGTGGTAGTATGCACATGCGCACGAGCGATGTTTTCATTTCCCATATGATGAAAAAATAGATGAAAAAGGGTTTTAACACAATAATAATAACATTTAATTATATTTAAGATACTAGTTTTATTATTTTATAATGTTTAAAATATATTTAAAGTGGGTATAAGAAGAAATAAACATATAAAGCACTCGGTAAAGAATTATAGATCTTCTTTAGAAAACCTCCATTGGCTAACATCTTAAGCCTTCTTAGGTTGTATGTTTGGTGAAAATAGGACCTATATGATGTTAGTATGGATATTATTAAGGTATTTATCAAGGTATTGGTTGATTTAAATGGATAAAATTATGTGAATAATAGAGGACATGAGGTTCCTTTTTATATGTGAGGGGAGTGACACTCTTATAATTATTTAAAGTTTTCAAATAGTATAAATTATTATTCATGGGAAATTTCACATAAAACTATAAACTTTTGAATATAATATGATAAGGGTAAAAATAATATAATCCGATAAGATTTAAGTTGATATTTTTTGAATATATCACTTAGTTTTAACCTTAATTAATCTGTTTTACCCTTTACTGTGGTGAAATTTTTTTCCATTGTTACTATTCATTATGAACAAAAATAAAATTATCCCCATTAATAAATTTTAAACTCCTGATTTAAAATATATTATCCATTTTTTAATATTAAATTTTTATAGGTGGTAGAAATTAATTTTAATATAAGAATGCAAAATGCAATGAAAAAATATTTTTTTCAAAAAAAGTGTTTTTAAGCCTAAATATGAATTTATACCGAAATCAAGAATAATTTTGATTATTATGGAATTAATTTAATTATTTTAATTAAATAGGTACTAATTTTAATTTAAAATCAATCAAAATTTGAATGGTAAAATTTAAATACTTTAAAAGAAATGAAATTGTTTATAAAAATCGTTATTTTTCAATATTTCCCTAAAAATAAATCTTTTTAGAAAAATCCAGAAAATTAAATATAACATATATTTCATATTATGATATAAAAAAATAAATTTCATTTTATTGAATTAAATTTCTAAAATTTATAAATTTAACTTTTAAATAAAACCATATAATATATAGAAAACACTTTAGTTAGAATAAAAGTGTTTCTTTTTCGATTAAAAAATTAATTAAAATTATTATAGTGAATATGACTCCATAAATTCAAATCATAAATATTAAAAAGAAGTAAAATTTAATTATTATTAACATTAAATTGTTTTTCATAGGATCTATCACTTGTTGTGTAATCCCTTGGGATTCAAAAAAATGAAGGACTATAATATTCTCCTCCCCAGTCAAATATAAGGCTTTTAATTATAATCCTAATTTTGTTTTCAAACTCATTTTATAGATACAAAATATATATATAACTTCATATTTGTAATGAAAAATATAGACATGTAAACATCTAGAATAATCATCAATAAAATTTATAAATTTATTTTTATTACTTATGGTGGGTATAGCATGAAAATCACATACATCGTAGTGTATTAATTATAAAAAATTAATTTTACTTCTGATAGTTAGAAATGATTTCTTAAATATTTTATTTTTCATAAAACTCACATATTTATGATGATTTTTATCTATTCAAGGTAATAATTCCATTTTGGAAATTTCATTCATTTTCTTATAATTTATATTACCTAAATGATTATGTCATAAATTAAAATAATCTATCAAGTAAAAAAGAAACTGTATTTGTATTTAATTTAAATAATCTATCATATAAGTGACATTTTCTAACAAAAATACAACTATTGGATAGAAACAAGTTATATACCTTGAACACAATATTAAACCTGTGTTTGTTAAATAATATCCTTGAAGCTAAGTTTTTATAAACTTTGGGCACATACAAGACGTCATTTAGAGTAAGTGTCTTTCTAAAGGTACACTCAAGATTGAACACACCCGTCCCTTATACGTTTATACTTGAATATTTATCCATGTATAGAAAAATTCCAATATTTATTGATTACATCCACTAAAATAGAAATTTGTCATTTTTTATATGTTAATTTGCATTGGAATCAATCTACAAATAAGATTTATCTTCGAGCACATCAGTTTCGAAGATCATGGCCGCAAAAGTGCTTCTTTGGAGCATTATTTCTATTTTTCTTTTTATAGATATGCCAATATCATTTAAAGTGTCCTATATTTAAATAAAGGTATCATGATAATTTCTTATTCTTAAATTATACATTTCCTTTTAAATTATGGTTTATACATTTTTCCCATTTGAGGACCTAGATAGACCAATTCTCTACACTAAGAATTTATTGGAATCGTCATCCCTGGGTTAAATTTACCACATCATTCTTTTTATATCCCTCATAAATTTGTAGGTATTTGATAAAATACTTTAGGGAAATATCTTCTTTATTATGTTTTAGATAATTTTTAACATTTATACAATAAGGGGGAAGTCTATTGATTATGGTTGTAATAATAATTACATCATCCATGTTCATATTAGTTTACTTTTAATGTTTTAAGATGAATTTAATCTCATAAAACTACTCTAAAATAGATCTAATATCTTCTATATTGTATGAAATAAACTTTTTTACTTTAAATTTATTACATGTCTCATCCTCAATGATTTAGTTTTGTTAAAAATCATCCCAGATCTCTTTTATAGTTATAATATATTGATATATGTCAAAGTGTTCATTATCTAATGCATTGAGTATGTTTTCTCAATACATAAGATCATCATTCACCCATTCTTTTACTCATGTGAGGTAATTTTAGTGTATCATCTTCATATGTGGGGGGATTTGAAGTTGAGAGAACGTATACCACTTTGAGTGTTCCAAGAAGCAACTGAATCTGCTATTTCTGCCTCTTAAAATCCTTTCCATAAAATTGATCCACCTTCATCATGTTGTTGGGTGCCACTATATCCACATTGATTGAACCTAGTATTAATAATTATGGGTATATATGTGCCTAATGGTATAATATTTTCTTACATGAAAGTATATGGAAACTATCAAGGTATGTTATGATTTTTCTCTCCTTAAAAGTAGATTCACACCCACTAAATTGGTAGTATAATGGGTTTAGTGTGAATCCTTTTTAGGATACAATTTTGGTGTGTTACTCTAAACTTTTACTTATTTGATAGTAACACTTTAAGAAACATTGGAATTAATATAGTGTTGAAGGATTCATTATTTTTTTCACACCAACTAATTCTCTTTGTTTCTTATAGAAGACAATGAGAGGAATCTCAAATTTTTAGACTAATTTGGAGTGCTTGGGAATTCATTAAATTGATTTTTCTATACAATTGAGACTATATTTTATAGGAATGGAATAACCCATTTGAATAAATCATTAAAACCATTGGAATTGGGTATGCACCTATTCTGGAAAGGCATGACTTTTCTAGATTTAATCTTGTCTTTTATATCACGCTGGATAAAATATGTAGCCTAGATCACACCCACCTAATGTGTTTGTTAGATTATGTCTGATCAGATTAATGGTCCATATTATATCATTTTAGTGAGTTGGTTCAATCCACTGTACGTACCCATTCATGCCTGGGTCTAAACAAGTACAACTAACTGATCCATTAGAAAAATAAATGTACCCTGAAGTACCTTACACCAATGTGGTGTGTGAAGTGAAAAGTGTTTAATCAAATCACCACAGTATGTGATCATATGTGCATGCATGCGCACACATATATGGTGAACCTATGACCAACTAATCCATCAGAGAAATAAAGGAAACTCCAAGAACCTCATACTAATATAGCATGTGAAGTGAAAAGTCTTCCATCAAAATACCACATTGCATGATTAGGCATGTGCATGGATAGTGTGGTGCACCATCCCTCACATGATTATTCCCTTAATCAATTTTTAATAGTGATGAAGTGTTACCACCTTAAAAATGGTACCCCACTCTATCCCATTTTCCAATGTGGTATTCAAACCTTTAAACTTCCACTACAAAAAACAAAAGAAATTTAAATATTTTAAAAACATTTATTTATGGATATTAAGGATATTTAAAATGTTAGGGTTGGGTTTGGGTCCAAGGATATGAGATTCTTAGTATAATTTGTTAAAATTGGAGTAAACATGGAATGAAATTAAATATATAGGGATTTTGATAGATTTTTTACATGCATAATCGAACATTCCCCCCATCTACTACCACATGGAGATGCTAATAAAATATGGTATTTTATTTTCTATAATTTTAAATGAGGTGCCCAAAGCCACTTATCTTAGCTTAGTTTTTTTCATTCCCCTGTGGTGGGAGTACCCGAGGACTATCCCATATTTTTATTTCCATTCTTTTCATGTTGTTTTGAAAATTCAACTATAGTTTGAGTTTCTTTTATCTACGTTGTTTTGTCCACTCTTATTTTTCCATCCTCTTTTATATTTTTTATACTTTCCTTTTATCTATTATGGTTGTATTATTGCCTATTGAAACCTTTATTATGATTTTAATTTCTTAATTCAATGAAGAGGTTATTTTTTGTTTTTATTATCCCATGATAGTCGGTGGTATTTAGAGGCCTTTATAATGAGCATTTTATGTATTATTGAATTATTATTTTTATTATGTATCCTAATATTTATTTTCTCATGATTCGAGTAGTGACTAATTAATATTATTGAGTGTATAGGATGCCATTATTAAACTAAAATTTATCATGGATGTGAATTATGTAAGTGGAGTAGAGGTAGGATGCCACTATTTCACTTTTATCATTCAAAATATGAACTTCTTGTACCTTATTTATTTTCAATTTCCTCTTATTGAGTATTATATTCATATGTATGTTGTTGAGTGTATTTTATGGGACTATATCATGTAGCAAAAACTACATGAGGGAACACAGTAATTTCATTGTGTTATATCCATAATGCATAGTTATTCATTTAATTTTCTAAATAGTTAAATATGGTCAATATAATGGAATAAAGTTTTTATAATGAGAGATAGTTGAGAGGAACCATAAAACATTAACAATAAAAGAATTAATTAAGATTCCTCATCGATCCAAACAATTACTTGATAATTTTCCTTAACGATTTCCTTTCCTTTGAACTTCATTAAAGCATTATCTCTTGACCATGTTGTGAACTCCTTAAAAAAATTAAAATAAAAAAAAATCAATCATAAATATTAAAAAACAAAAATGAAAATAAGTGATATGAAGAATTTTCCTCAAAGTGGGGATCCTTGAGAGACAATTTAGGGTCAACCATAAGGGTACACCCTTTAATGATTTTAAAATATTATTTGACAAAGGCCTAATGAAAAATAATTAATAAAATTTTGTGTCATTGACAAGGATTACACAAAAAAATTTCACTATACTTCTTATGAATTTATAAAATTTATAATCTATGTAATGTCCCGGCCCGACTGACCATTAACCCTATAACCGGACCAGTGGGTCACATGGCCTCAAGCACATCTCCCTATATACTAGAGGCTACCGACTAGCAACGAGGGTCTCATGAGGTGATAGTTGGGAGACTATATACTCATATCAAAGTTCAAACAATAGGCAATATCAAGAATAGAATAAGTGGTAGATAAATTAAAGATATCAGCGGAAGAAAAATAACAATCATTTTATAAAAGTGGTCAACTCTAATTTATACAATGGATAAATTCATGGCATGGTAATGATACATATCTAAAATTAATAAACAATAAGTATGTTTTATAGAACAAGAAAAAATAAGGAAAATAAAGAAAATCCCCAAGGGTGATCTCTATGAGCATCCCGAGCTCCAACTCGATCTTTTTCTTTTATCTCCTGGGTACAAGCGACATAGTAAACAACCTAGGTCCTGCAAACAAGAAGATCTACCGGAGTACCCCAATGAAATGGCAGCCCAAGTAGGGTGTTAGATATAAATCTCAGTAGGCTGGAACCACCCATGTCTATCCCAATCTAGAGAGTGTAATATAAGTTAAACAATTCATAGGTATGAAGTGTTTATAACATAATTGAATAAATAAATAACAATCATCTAGGTTCCCAAATAGATACCTGATGACTATACCAGCTTCGACTCATTGTCAGGATAAGTGTTTGATCATGTAAACCCTATATATATATATAGTACCAATATGTGTGTGTGTGTGTGTGTAAGTTGGGGTGTATCGGAACATACCTCTTCCATCTAATTCTAGGGGAGCACTCATGGTCTTCCCCTAACCAAGGTCCAAGATCCCTTAGTCTCTTGGCTTGCAGCATTTGATATAACATAATCATAAGTGGTGTGGGGTAAGCATGCCTCCCACCCACAACATACATAAATGTAATGGGGTAAAACTTCCTCCCATCCATAATGAGTATATATAATCGTAATGGGGTAAGCATGCCTCCCATCCGTAAATAGAAGTTAGTTATCATGGGTTAATCATGCCTCCTGTCCATAATCATTTACATATATGGAATGGGGTATGAAATTATCCCATCCATAATCATTTACAATCATTGACATAATTATAATATAATGCATAAGGTAGTACTTATGCATTTCACATAGCCATACCATATTACATATAAACAACCTCATTCACATTTATACTTAAGGAAACTCATCTTAAGAATTTCAATCAAAATGTTAACATAGTGATAACATTCAGTTAACTACACGAGGAAAGGGCCTCTCAAGCATGAAATTAGGTGTGAGTCATCCTACTCAAAGTTATCTCACCCAATTTTCCTAAACATGGAAAATTGGTTAAAGGGGGTCAAGTGTTGAGGTCATTCCATTTAAATTGGTGGCACTAACTCATTTAAGACATCCTATAAAAAATCAATTCCACTAATCAAAACATATCACACATTAAGTATCAGAAAAACCCATTTCAAGTTTCATAAGTCCAAACACTCATGGGGTGTCTTAGGATGAATAAACTACTCAGGAGGTAAAAGGCTATTTCCTTCAAAAGTCTAGCTGTTAGCTAAAACCTTCACATTAAGTCATAATGGGCTAAGTACCAAAAAGGAGAAAATCATTTCTTAACTAAAAAATGGAAATTATCAATGTGTTATTCATTAAAAATAACATCCAAGTATAACCAGAGAACTGTGGAAAGTAGAGAAGGCATGTATAAAGAGTCTACTCACTACATTTTTAGCTTGAAGGTCGTGCACCTACATTTGGAGGAGTTTTATTACAAAACCATGACATTATTATCACACAATAAAATATGTAATATTTAATATTTCATCACCTTAATCAATGAAATAATTTAATCTAATCGCATTTCATTAGTTAAGTTCTAAGGGAAGTGCAATAATAATTTCATTAATTATTTACTCAAAATAAAAGGTCATGGAAAGAGACCCTACCACAAATTAGAACTAACTCATCCACTTAGTATCTTTGACACTTTATAAATAAAATCTTCTGCTCCCCCATTGGGTATATTCACCTTCATAGACATGTAAGGACACCTATTCCCTATGCACATACACGCATGGACATGAATATGTGTAAGGGGATCCTTATATATATGCTTATATGTATATACCCATATCCAATCACCTACGCATGCATTTCCATATATATACATAGGAAAACATATCCCCATACACATATATTCACTACCATGGATGAATATACATGTAATGAGGGAACCTATATATATATATATATATATACTTACTTATACATACGCAGGCGAGTCGCCTTAGACCCGGCTACTCGAAACCACTAAGCAGAGTCCAACACACTATACCACAAATACCAGGGACCATAAAACACACAAAATACTCAATATAAATAGATAGAAAACATGAATCAGATGAAAACCCTTATCTTGGATAGTATCGGAAACCCGAATCGAAGCGAACCGCATTTCAATCGGCATGGGTTGTTGAAAACTGCAAGAATAGGTCTCAGGAGACTATTTGCACAACCCTGGAACAAATAAAACCAAAAATATATAATCCCATAAACCCTAGGGTTTCTCCCAAACCCTACTGGTTGACGAAAAGACTAAAAAATGGCCAGAATCTTGAAGAAGAAGTAAAGAGGAGAATCACCTTTTAGGATTGAGTGAGGAATCGTGAAGAAATGGATGTGATCAGAGGTCGAAAGAGGATCCAGATGAGGGGGTAGCATCACATGTTGAAGGGGGAACCCCCCGGGGTGTGTTTCATGTATGAGGTAGAGGGGTGAGTTTTGAGTTTTTTTTGTTTTAGATTTTATTTTTATTTTAATTAAATTAAAATTGATTTTTAAAACAGGTCACAGCACACAGTTTTGGATACATGGTTTAACAAACTGTGCGCCAACAATGTGCCCCCTTCTGGATACCTAGGGAACCCCACATGGGATGGACACATGGTTTGGAAAACCATGTGTAGCCTATGAAAAATTTATATGCCTCCCTTGAATAGGGTCGCACGGTTTCCTAGAGGGGGCGTACGGTTTCAAATAAATTGTATGCCTAAAGCAGGTCCTTATAAACCCAATTTTTCTCGGTCTGATGCTCAAGAAACTTCTCAAGTCACACAGTAAACTTAAAGAGGATTAAACCATGTCAAAAAGAATTAATTTTAAGGGTTAAAACTCATGAAATTGAGTTTTGAATCTCGGTTTTAAATTTTTCCCATTTAGTAAATGAAAAAGTTCAAAAACCTTTGCATTTTAGTCCGGCTCAAAATGTGGGTCATTACAACCTTCCCACATTAGAACTTCTTATCTCAGAGAAGCCTTTGGGAACAACATAAACCTCACATGATATAAAATGGTCATGAATCTTCACTTGAATGATCACATTGCGTTTCTGCACGCCCCGCACACCCTTATTCATTTCAAAGGCAAACTGCACATAAGCCATTAAAAACTCAAGCAAATGCTCGTTTCCCAATAGAAACACCAAGACAGATCCTACCTGAGTTCATTTACCTAGATACATGATCCCATCATTATATTGTTAAGAATTTATCCAAATTTACTTCCCACATTAGGATTTAATGTTAAGTGTACAATTCCAAAGTATGTTTCAACCCACCATTGGAATTGACTTCCAAAGCATACTTGTTTTGACGATACTCTTAGTGTGATTTGAAAGCAATAAAATATTTAATTCCCTATCAAACTCTTTTAACCAAGTTGAGCTATCTTATCATGAAAAACATTGGCCAACCCAAATCGCACTCGTCCCCACCTGACGATGTTCCATAAATGGTTTTTCACTAACCATAGACATTGAATAAGAATAACCCTAAGTCAAGCCATCCCGGCTAACTATTTACAAGAATTCCCAGCTTAAACAGCCGGCGCTTTTCCCAACTAAACCGCAATGCCTTTTCCCAAGTAATCTGATATTCACAACATACCCACACACCAAAGTCCATTCCTGACCTCCAGTGACGTTTCCTAATCAAAACATGAAGCGAACCGCGCATCCATCATGCAACACCAAAAGAGAACCGCCCAAACAAGAACAACTGTTTTTAAGCATTATCATGGAATAAGACCAATGCTCTCTTAGTGCATCTAGGATAAAGATAAGATAGGGGACATTATTGTAGCTTAGTAGAGTACACTAATAATATTGAAACAGTTTCTAGTCAAACATACCCAAATATTGTAAAGGAGAACAATTGAACCACAACTTTTCAAGTTGAGAAAACTCAACTTCACCTACCGACGCGTCACTACGATCAATCACAAGTGCTCACCATACAAGGAACTACGTGATCATTCTATATTTAACCACCAAATTCATCCAAGAACAATGGTGTTTTCAAAGGTAGCATATGCATCTAATAAATCCCAAAACTGCACTTCCAAGTAAACACTGGTATCTAAAAAACACAACATCCCCAAGGGATTTTAAGCAAACAAACCATTTAAAAATTGTCTTTATTTTGTTATCCCTTATACTTGGAAGTATAGATTTACCATTACTATAAAGGAGCTCCTTCTAGCTAGGACCAGACGTCAACCATTAGACAAGGAAACCAAAATTGAACCAACCAGCGTGTCAAAATGCCCAAGTCTTCCAAAAGCCATCCCAGTCATTGGGATGAAACTGGTTCTTTAGCCCAAATTCGTATTGCTCCATACGACCTTTAATTCAAATAACAACATACCCATTCATCCATTATTGAGAATAGATAAGGTCAAGCAACCTACCAAGCATCCAACCATGCCCGAGGCATGTCTAACGAACTAAAACTGAGCATTTCCCGATACTCATACCCATAACAAGGTCAAGAAAGCATGAACACCCATCTGAACAAGGGTTTCATTGGAAAATAAAAGTCCTACAAGGAACATCTACACCCAAATGACACCAAAAGTCAGAATGCTCACAACATTAGCAATACATCAAGTTATAAGGGTGCTAACTAATAAGGGTTATCCCCTTTCAAAAGAAAAAATCATCGACCTTAATACTAGATCATGTCCAAATAAATTCAATAGGCTCAAAGCCAAACATCAATCCATTTCTAAGGAAACAATGCCTATGGAGAACACCTACGGTTCCATTCTAAGGAAACTCAAAGGGAAACTCAAAACTACCCTTACATAAGGGTTTCAACACACCACTAGTGGTTACATTTCCAAGACCTTTGAATTTATTCACATTTAACCTTTAATCATTTAAAGGTTTAAAACCAGCATCAAGTACCCATTTCAAATAAAACCACTAGGCACCTAATTTTTAACAAACAGATCAAATAAAGATAGAAGAGTTCCACAAAACTCCCAATTTAACCATTAAACGTTTATTTATTAAGAAATTTTGAAATAAATTTTTTTAATGATTAAGGTGACCTACGCAGGTCCCACTGAGCCATCTTGGGTTATCAAAAAAGACAACCCAATAGCATTTTCTCACATGTAAAAGTTGGTAATCATCAAATTGGGTCATCCCATAAAAACATTGTCTCAACCAGCCCACTTAGGTCAGATTATACATTAAGTAGTTAACCATTTGATTTTAGATCAAGACTAACAAATCATATATTTATAACCATTACAAACATTACATGTTCATTAACTTTAATATGGGTTGCAATTTCTAATTCATGAAGTTCCCATAAACTTCATGGATTGAAATCTAACTCTCATTTATCGAAACAAATTATATTCCATAATTTAACATGCTCAAATATAACATTCCAGTCATATGGGTAGACATCTACCAATATATAAAGTTCCCATACGCTTTATAGTTTGTAATTTGGCTCCAATTTAATCATAGACAATTCAATTTAGGATTACACTTTAGCATCCTTTTATATTTTAAATCAACAGTCTAAAAGTGTATTTAGATTATGCTCAAAAAAATGGTTTGAATATACAGGTTACCCTTTCCCGGTTGTAAGGTGTTCATACACCTTACAATAAAAAATTGGTTCTCATTCATTTAAAATCCATATTTAAAAAAAACAAAACATTCAATCATAAGAAGTAACTATAGAAGAAATTTATAACACATAAGCATGGCATGTCAGTAAAGTAGGATTAAAAAGTAGCATGGTAAAACTATAAATGAAACTACATGGCATGGTATATGCATGGAATGTGAATTTTATATGTGCCTATATGATACATGTAATGAAGCTTCCTTTCCATATCAGGCCAAGGGTAAAAATTCTAGAAGTTTCATAAATCATTAAGTAATGAAAAATACTCCAATCACTCAAGGTGAAATCATTTCAAATGTAACAGCGAAAAAAACGAACAAAAATCCTAGCTCGGGCCACTTGGTAATTTCTCATATGTGGGGTGATCAATCCCAAGCATGGATATTAACCAAGCACCAACACATTTCTAATATCCTATCTACCAACCCAAAAATATTAAGATAAAGGAAAAATCATACCACTTTGTAATGCCCCGGCCCAACAGAAAATTAACCCAGGAGTCAGACCGGTGGGTCACGTGGCCTCAAGCGTGTCTCCTCATACACTAGAGGCTACTGACTAGCATCAAGGGTATCAGTGGGTGATATTTGGGAGAATATACCATTATATCAGAGTTCAAACAACAGGAAATATCAAGAATAACGAAAGTAGTTGATAAATTAAAGACTGGAACAGAAGAGAAATAATAGTCATTTTATAAAAGTGGTCAATGTTAGTTTATACAATGGACGAATGCATGACACGATAATGATACATATCTAAAATTAGTAAACAAGAAGCATGCTTTACAGAATAGTACAAAAAAAAAGACAGCAAATCCCCATGGGTGATCTCCATGATAATCCTAAACTCTAGCTCAGTATTTTTCTCTTATCTCCCAGGTATAAGTGACAAAGAAAACAACCTAGGTCCTGAAAACAAGAATATCTACTTGGTTACCCCAGTGCAATGGTGGCCCAAGTAGGGTGTGAGATATAAATCTCAATAGGATAACACCACTAGTATCTATCCTAATCCAGAAAGTGTAATATAAGTTAAATAGTGTACAGTTATAAAGTGATAATAACATAATTGAATAAATAAATAACACCCATCCAGGTTTGTAAATGGACACCTGATGGCTATACCAACTTCGGCTCATTACTGGGATAAGCGTCTGATCATATCAACCCTATATATATAGTAGCAGTATATATATGTGTGTGTGTGTGAGAGAGAGAGAGAGAGAGAGTGTGTGTGTGTGTGTGTGTCAGTTGGGGTAGATTGGAACATACCTCCGCCATCAAATTCCATGGGATATCTCATGATCCTCCCCTAACTCAGGTCCAAGATCCCTTAGTCTCTTGGCATGCGGCATTTGATATAACATAATTATAAGTGGCATGGGGTAAGCATGCCTCCCACCCACAACATACATAACTGGTATAGGGTAAAATTTTCTCCCATCCATAATGATTAAATATAATCGATATGGGGTAGACATGCCTCACATTCATAAATATAAGTTAGCTGGCATGAGGTAAGCATGACTCCCATCCAAAATCATTTACATAGATGACATGGGGTATGAATTCCTCCAATCCATAATAACTTACAATAATTTTCATAATTATAATATAATGTATAAGGTAGTACTTATTTTTCATTTCACATATCCATACCATAATACATATAAACAACCTCATTCATATTTATAGTTAAGGCAACCCATCTTAATCATTTCAATCAAAACATTAACATAGTGATCACATTCAATTAACTACATGAGTAAAGGGACTCTCAAGCATGCCATTAGGTGTTAGTTATCCTAATCAAAGTCATCTCACCCAATTTTCTTAAACATGGAAAAATGGTTGAAGGGGGTAAAGTGTCGAGATCGTTCCATTTAAAGGGGTGGCACTAACTCATTTCAGACATCCTATAAAAACCCAATTACCCTAATTAAAACATATCATGCATTAAGTCTCGACAACTTCCATTTCAAGTTTCATAAGTCCAAACACACATGGGGTGTCTTGGGTTGAATAAACTACTCAGGAGGAAAATTCTATTTCATTCAAAAGCTTAGTCGTTAGCTAAAACCATCATGCAAAGGCGTAATGGGATATGTACCAGAAAGGGGAAACTCATTTCTTAACTAAAAAAGGGAAAGTATCAATGTGTTATTCATCCAACATAACATCCAAGTATAACCAGAGAACTATAGTAAGTAGAGTAAGCATGTATAAAAATTCTACTCACTATATTTTTAGCTTGAAGGTGTTGGGCGGAGAAAAGACGGGAAGGATGGCAAGAGGGGGGGTGAATTGCCTTTTAAAAAAAAGATTAACAAATTAAAATCAAAGTGAAATCAAAGTATGTGCAGCGGAAAGTAAAGAGGCAAGACACAAGAAATTGATAACGGAGTTCGGCCAAAACCCGGCCTACGTCTCCGCTCCCAACTCAACCGTTGAGAGATTCCTACCGCTTGCTTTTCAATGGTTTTAGCAAGAAACCCACTAGGCTTTGAGGTATCACTAGGACCTATTACAGCTTGCTTTTGAATTGGTTTAGCAAGAACCCACTTGCTTTTAATGGTTTAGCAAGAACCCACTATCCTTCTTACAGGTGAAGGATAGCTCACCTATGTCTCAAGCTTTTTAAAGGAAAAGCTTGTGAACCTCTTCACACCTTAGTGGTGATGTGAAACCCAAAAGAAAGAGGGGATAGAGAAAAGGTTGGGGTTTGTAGGCACAAACCCAAATTTAAAGCTCAAAATGAATATACAATAAAAACCGTATTTGAGGAAGTCTTGGGCGCCTTTGATTGATTGGAGATGTTGAAGGCCGCTTCCAAGCTTCTTTGATGGAGCTCCTTGGATGTGGAAGTTGTTGGAGCAAAGGGGGTTCCTTTGGAGGAATGCGCCGGAGGTACGCCAAAATGATCAACAAGGTGTTCGTGGGCTTCGGTATAGTTCCGGGTGGTGTCCGGGGCTTCCTTGGCCTTTATTTATAGGCATGGAACCCTTGGGGAGTCTTCGGAGCCGTTGGAGAGGCTTAAAGAGCCGTTGGAGGCCAAATGGGGGTTGACTGGTCAAAGCCAACGGCTAGTTTGACTGGGCTACCGGCTGGCCGGTACAGGTCCACCGGCTGGCCGGTGCCTTGGAATGTGGAGAGTGCTTCTGCCCAGGAGCCACCGGCTGGCCGGTGAGAAGGCCACCGGCTGGCCGGTGGTGAGACAGTAGGTCTCACTATTGAACCAGGATGCCACCGGCTGGCCGGTGACAGAGCCACCGGCTGACCGGTGGAGCCTGGCAGTGGGCAATGCCTCTGCCAGGTCCACCGGCTGGCCGATGCTATCACACCGGTTGGCCGGTGGACTGAATTTCAGTCCACTTGATGATTCTTTCTTGGGCCATTTTCTTGGCAACCTTGTGCCTATCAACACAAACACTTGAAAACAAGTTAGATAAGAAAGAGGGTGATTGTGATCATGAAAATCAAACCTCGAGGGGTTCGAGAGGTACAACAATCTCCCCCTATTTTGATGATCACAATCACCAAAACAATTAATGTAAAATACTGAAATTGAAAGGAAATGCTAAGCATGATGAAAAGGATTCTCCCCCAATCAATCAAGAAATTTCTCCCCCTTTGTGATTATCAAAATAGCACAGGGCATAAAACTTGATTGAGGGAAAAGAGATTGAAAAACAAGAAATGAGAATTGAAAGATCAATTGAGATTTTTGAAATTGAAATGAAAATTTGAATAACAGTTTGAATTGAAAGTTTTGAATCAAAAAACCAATTGAATTTTGAAATTTGAAACCAAATGAAATTTTTGAAATTGAGAGTTTTGAGACAAGGTATGAAAACAATTTAGAAAGATCTCCCCCTAAATAAAAACAATGAATCACCGGGGAAAGGAAATAAATTTTGGCCCGGAGAGACTCGCAAGAAGGGATTTTTCAATCCAAACTTGTCTCATAGCGGGTCTTCTCCTATAAAATTCGTCGGAATAGAAAATAGACTTGGGTTGACCGTAACGGGCATTTTTGCAATCGCATTCATAAATTAGGTGCCCGGATTTTTTACAATAATTGCAAAATTTATAACTAGAGCTCCCCCTTACAAAAACAGTGGGTGCATGGGAGGAGGAAGCTTGGTTGGTATATCCTAGCCCTTGGGTGGTTCTTGAAATTCGTTGGGAACCAAGCAATTTTGAAAGATTTTGTTCCCCTTGGGTGAACTTAGCTAGGGATTCTCTAAGGTCCTTGATGGTTGATTCCAAAGAATCAACATTTGGGAAATTTTGGATTTTGAGGGACATCTCCTCCTTCTCTTTGAGAAGTTGTTCTTTTTCGGAGGAGAGTTTTTTGAAAGACTTTTTTAAAGCAACAAATTTTGACGATAAAGCATGAAAACCTTTTTCTAGTTGGTCTCTAGCGTGTGAGAGTTCTTCATAAGAAAGATGATTTAAAGAATTTGAATTTGAAGAACAAGAGGAGGAGGAGTCGGAAGATGTTACCTCATGAAATGCCATTAGGCATTTTTTACCTTGGTCGCTCGAGGAGGAGGAGGAGGAGGATGATGAGGAGGTGTCACTCCATGTCGCCTTGAGGACCTTTTTCTTTCCTTTTTCCTTTTGCGTGGCCCGTTTCTTGTTGAGTGGGCAATCGGGCTTGTAATGGCCCTTTTTGCCGCATCCGTAGCATTTCACCTTGGGCTCGGATTTTTCGGTGGGTTCTTGCTTTCGCGCCTTGCGAGATTTCTTCTTCTTCTTGTGCTTCTTCATAAATTTGTGCATTTGGCGGGCGAGATTCTCCATTTCCGAGTCGCCGCTTGATGATGAAGAAGATGAAGATGATGATGAGGAGGAGGAGCTTACTTCTTTTTGTACCTTGAGGGCGATGTTCTTTGGTGTCCTGATTGGTGTGCCCTCCTTTTGAGCTTGCCTCCTCATGGTGATCTCGTAAGTCATGAGGGATCCAATGAGCTCCTCGACCGGCATGTTTTTGACATCCTTAGCTTCTTGGATTGTCGTCACTTTAGGTGCCCATGAGCTCGGAAGGACCCATAGGATCTTCTTCACCATAGTTTCTGCAGAAATGTTATCTCCAAGGGACTTTCTACCATTGCAAATGTCAGTAAAGCGAGTAAACATTTCAGAAATAGATTCATTTGGATGCATGGAGAAAGATTCAAAATCTTGTCGAAACATATCTAATCGAGTATCCTTCACTTTGTTGGTCCCCTCATGGGTAACCTCCAAAAGTTTCCAGATTTCATGTGAGGAGGTGCATGTGGACACTCGATTGAATTCATTTCGGTCAAGGCCACAATGAAGAGCGTTCATGGCTTTGCCATCAAGCTCGAAATTTCTAATATCGGCTTGGGTCCATTTGGATTCATCGGGGGAAGAGAGAGTGTAACCTTGCATGACAATTTTATAAATGGGATATCCTATGCTTCTAAGAAAGGTAGTCATGCGGGTTTTCCAATAATTATAGTCGGTCCCATCAAAAAATGGAGCCCGACCCAATGAGTAGCCCTCGGGGGCGAAAGAGGTAGATGCCATCAAAAAGGATCTTTAATTTGAAACCGGTTAGGGAATTATTCAAATTTTCCCTTTGATACCAATTGTTGGGCGGAGAAAAGACGGGAAGGATGGCAAGAGGGGGGGTGAATTGCCTTTTAAAAAAAAAGATTAACAAATTAAAATCAAAGTGAAATCAAAGTATGTGCAGCGGAAAGTAAAGAGGCAAGACACAAGAAATTGATAACGGAGTTCGGCCAAAACCCGGCCTACGTCTCCGATCCCAACTCAACCATTGAGAGATTCCTACCACTTTCTTTTCAATGGTTTTAGCAAGAAACCCACTAGGCTTTGAGGTATCACTAGGACCTATTACAGCTTGCTTTTGAATTGGTTTAGCAAGAACCCACTTGCTTTTAATGGTTTAGCAAGAACCCACTATCCTTCTTACAGGTGAAGGATAGCTCACCTATGTCTCAAGCTTTTTAAAGGAAAAGCTTGTGAACCTCTTCACACCTTAGTGGTGATGTGAAACCCAAAAGAAAGAGGGGATAGAGAAAAGGTTGGGGTTTGTAGGCACAAACCCAAATTTAAAGCTCAAAATGAATATACAATAAAAACCGTATTTGAGGAAGTCTTGGGCGCCTTTGATTGATTGGAGATGTTGAAGGCCGCTTCCAAGCTTCTTTGATGGAGCTCCTTGGATGTGGAAGTTGTTGGAGCAAAGGGGGTTCCTTTGGAGGAATGCGCCGGAGGTACGCCAAAATGATCAACAAGGTGTCCGTGGGCTTCGGTATAGTTCCGGGTGGTGTCCGGGGCTTCCTTGGCCTTTATTTATAGGCATGGAACCCTTGGGGAGTCTTCGGAGCCGTTGGAGAGGCTTAAAGAGCCGTTGGAGGCCAAATGGGGGTTGACTGGTCAAAGCCAACGGCTAGTTTGACTGGGCTACCGGCTGGTCGGTACAGGTCCACCGGCTGGCCGGTGCCTTGGAATGTGGAGAGTGCTTCTGCCCAGGAGCCACCGGCTGGCCGGTGAGAAGGCCACCGGCTGGCCGGTGGTGAGACAGTAGGTCTCACTATTGAACCAGGATGCCACCGGCTGGCCGGTGACAGAGCCACCGGCTGACCGGTGGAGCCTGGCAGTGGGCAATGACTCTGCCAGGTCCACCGGCTGGCCGGTGCTATCACACCGGTTGGCCGGTGGACTGAATTTCAGTCCACTTGATGATTCTTTCTTGGGCCATTTTCTTGGCAACCTTGTGCCTATCAACACAAACACTTGAAAACAAGTTAGATAAGAAAGAGGGTGATTGTGATCATGAAAATCAAACCTCGAGGGGTTCGAGAGGTACAACAGAAGGCAATGCACCTCCATTTAAAAGAGTTTTATTACAAATCCATGACATTATTACTGCACAATAAAATATGTCATATCTTATATTTCATCAGCTTAATCAAATGAAGTATTTAATCTAATCGTACTGCATTAGTTAATTTCTTAGGGCAGTGCAATAATAATTTCATTAATTATTTAATCAAAATAAAAGGCATGAAAAGGGACCCTACCTCAAAGTGGAACCAAGTTGTCCACTTCAGCTCTTTGAGATTTATAACTAAATGTTGATGCTCCCCCACTGGCTATATGAACCTTCACAGGCATGTAAGGACACCTAGACTCTATGTACATGCCTGAAAGTCCATGAACATGTGCAAGGGAATCCTTACATATATACTTATATACATATACATGCCTCCACTCACCTATGCATGTATTTCCATATATATACATATGAACACTTAGCCACATACACATATATTCACTGCCATGGATGAATATATGTGTAACGAGGGAACCTATATATATATATATATATATATATATATATATACTTACCTATACATACATAGGTGAGTTTCCTTAGACCTGGTGACTTGAAACCACTCAGAAGAGTCCAACACACTACACTAAAAATACCAGGGACCATAAAACTCCCAAAAAACTCAATATAAATAGATTGAAAACACACAACAGATGAAAACTCTTTCCTCGAATAGCAACAATGGCATGAATTGAAGCAAACCACTTTTACTTTGGCAGTGGTTGCCGGAACACACAAGAATAGGTCCCGAGAGACCATTTTCACAACCCTAGAACAAAGAAAACCAAAAATACATAAGCCCCCAAACCCTAGGGTTTTTTCTGATCACTACCGGGAAATAGAGAGACTATAGAACAACTGGAAATTAAAATAATAAGAAGACTCACCTTACAGGATCAAGGGAGGAATCATGAAGAAATGGACGAGATCGTAGGTTGAAAGAGGATCCAGATGAGGGGGTAGCGTCGCACGTCGAAGGGGGAACCTCCCTAGGGTGTGAGTCACATATGAGGGAGAGGGTTGAGTTGTAAGTGTTTTAGATTTAGGTTTTAATTTTTATTTTAATTTAATTAAAAACCAATTTTTAAAATAGGTATCAGTGCATGGTTTTGGCCGACCGGTTTAACAAACCATACAGGAATCGTGCGCCCCTTATGGAAACCTAGGGCACCCCACACGGGCTAGATTCATGGTTTGTAAAATCATATGTAGCCCATGAAAAACATCTCTATCTCCCTTGAACAGGTTTTCATGGTTTCCTTTAGGGTCTGCACAGTTTCAGACAAACCTTGCACCCAATGAAGGTCCTTAAAAACCTGATTTTTCCCAATCTGATGCTCCCAAAACTTCTAAATCCACCTGAGAAACTTAATGGTCCTTTACTCATATCCAAAATGATTACATTGAAGGTTTCCAACTCATGGAATTGAGTTCCAAAGCTCGGTTTTAAATTCATCCCATTCAGTAAATGAAAAAAATTCAAAAAACTTTTCATTTTAGTTCGGTTTGAAATTAATATCATTACAATCTAAGAAATCAAATATAAAAAGTTTTAACAAAATGGATTTGGTATCACCCTCTTTGAGTGAAAAAAATGGCTATTCTAGAAAAAAAATTAAGAGCTTTTATAATATTGTTTTGGAAGAGCATGTGTTTAAAAATTTCATTGATGACATTAAGAAGATATTTGATGTTGATATCATTAATCCCTTTTCCAAGGAACTCAATGATTTTTTTCATGTATTTGTCTAAATTTTATATAGATTTGAAAGTTAAATTATTATTTCTATAGCTAATTGAATATGATACTTACACGTGTGTTGAATAAAAAGATCATTAAATGGAATCCAAGTTTAAATAATTCCAACCATTATCCATTTCAATTCACTTTTAGTGGTTTTCCAAGGAGAAAATGTCAACCAAAATGAAGGATTTAAGGGAGATAGACCTACTCTGGACTCATTTCATTTTAATTTTACAAAATATTAATTGAAATATGATCTCCCTTATATTGAAGATGCATATTCAATGACTAGTTTATATACTCTAGATGAGGATGGTTAAGAAAAGGCTATATTGTATGTGGTGAGTTTTGAAGAAATTTTGAATGATCCACTACCTAAAATTCCTACTCTACCTATATTTTATTTGAAGGAACCAATAAAGGAATAGGTTGAACAATATATTCATCTACTAATAGACCTCTCTCAGCTACTAGAAGAAAAATCTTAAATCAACATACAAGATAAATATTTTGAGGGAGATAAACATTATTTTAATTCACTTTACTTTGATTTAATTAAAGTTTAATTGAAAATTGTTTCCCTTGTTTTTATATTGCTGAATCTGCTCTTAAAACTTAGACTATGGGGGAATTTAAAGTTAAGGATGACACTATTTAATCTGTTGAAATAAAATAGAAGTACATTATGCTCTTCACTAAAACAAAAAGTTTAAGGTGTCATGGTGTTATGGTGTCTTGAAGAACTCACTATTCATGGAGAAAAAAAACATATTTCCTCAAATCCACGGTCTATTTTATAAGGATAAAATGGTACCTTTAGCTAAAATTGATTAGAAAGAGGAACTAGAGTACTTATGTATCCTATCTTTACCATCCTTGGATAGAAACTATTATTGGGAGCATGTGTGGTAAGTGTAAACACTGCACTATACTAGAAATGAGGATCTTAAAAAGGAATTTTTTTTGGCTATGAAAAATAAGTAAAGTGTGGGTTTTAGAGAATAAAATAATATATAATGGTTTAAACCACACAATCCTAGCTATCCATCAGACTAGGGATAAAAAACTAACTTTATAACTATGGATAGGAAAAACACAACAATTGTATAGGGGGTTTAGCCCAAAACAACTACCCTTCTCTTTAGTTTTTAGTTTCCTTTTTTTAATATTTATTGAATAATAGTTTTTTAAATTTTTATCTATATAATTGAAGGATGTAAGACAATTTTAAAGAAATAGAAACCTGAATTGTGTTCTTGTATTGAATTAAAAATTAGTATCATGTTTATGTTTAGTAAAATAATGTGTGTGTTTTATTATTTTCCATGTGAGAATAAGAGGATAGTAACTTGTAGATAAATTAAAAAACATTTGGAACTATTAAATCGGTTTTCCTCTTCCAAATAAAACTCAAAATTGAAGGAGGATAGAAACAACATGTCATTTGGAAACCAAATTATGTCATTTCCCACTCCTAAAAATAAACATTTAAGCATGTTTTCCATGGTTCATTTCAAGTATATTAAAGATTTTTTTGTCATATTTGTTGGTGATATGAAGGGTAAAACATCTCTTGAGAAAATTTTATATTAATTAGAGAATATATAGGCTATCCACTTTATACTCAAGTCATATTTATCCTTTACATGCTAGTTTTCTATAACTGTCATATCATTTTTTGTATATCATGAACACATATATGCATTTGTTACATTGGGGATAGTATTAAAACCAAATTTGGGGGAAAGTAAACCCGTTTTTTAGGATTTTTTAGTGTGGTTATTTATTGCTTTCTTTTTATATAATTTTAGAAAACCTTTTAGATTAAATAGAATATCCAAAATAACTTTTAAAACTTGTGTCACTTATGAGGGATTTCCTTGATTTTTTTTTTAAAAATAGATTCAAATGAGTGTTGATATATAATCATTTTGTGGATTTGAATTTTCAAATAATTCTTAATATTTTGGTGAATTTTTGTAACCCATGTCTCATTATCACCTAAGTCATATTATTTTTCTCATCCCAAGAGGTGATCTAAACCAATTTTGACATACTCTTCCTAATACCCTCCATTATTGAGTGAAATCATAATTTTTTTTCATTTATAATTTGGTTTTATCCATCATCAAAACTTTTGTGAATAAAGAAATATACTAGGATGATTGAAGTATTTTTTGGAATGAACCATTACAATTTTCATGATACCTATACTTACATGTATCCATTGTTAAACCCTTTATATCAATGGAATTCTTGGTATTTTACCATAATGTAGGCCACATTACATACCTTCCCTAATTATTGAATATTTTGGATGATCATATTTCATTCGAGTGTGGGATAATTTGGCCACTTCATGTGTTATCATGAAGATGAGTTACATTATATGGGAGTGTGGAGTGGAGTTATCTTTTTTTTAGGTCTATATGTCATGTATTCCATTGTAATTAAATTTATTTATCTTGAAAAATAATATATATATATATATATATATTAATAAAATAGAAATGGGAATGAATTCTTCATCAAGATTACTTGATTGGGCATGAACCTAATCAAAAAAGGGAATGATTCATTATTTGTAACAACCTGAGTTTTTTTTAAATGATATTTTTTTCCCTGATAAAATGTGTGTTATATTATATTATACACAAAAAATCAATATCTATTTAATAATGATCAATAATTTAGTCACTAAAATGGGAAAATATGAATTGATTCAATTCATTAGAATCATTTCCCCCATGGAAAAAAAGTACATAAATAAAACAAAATATTATTAAACTAATAAAAATCTTAGAAAATTATATTAGTGAATATTTAATTAAATAATGAAGTGGTGTTTATAGAGTATAAAGGGAAATGTGACAATTAGTATTTGACCATTATAGGACCATTGGTAAAATATGACCATTAGTCAATATAATCATTGGACAATTTAACTGTTGAGAACTATACTCTTTGATAATAATTCTAACATTATAATTAGTGTTTATAAGTATTAATGAAAAAGGATAATTAATGAATAAAGGAGGATTGATGGTCTCGACCCGTAGAGTCATGCCGAATTAAGCCCATTTGTCAAAACTTGGGAGGAAGGTATAATCATTTCGGTTCTCCCTTAACCAATCCCAATCCAAGATTCAACAAGTGAATCTATAATGAAATCTCATATGGTAGAAGTTCAAGTTGGTGTAAATTACCACTCGTTCGATATTAGTCAAGATGCCCCATGAATCAATCACCATCGCACACCTTACCCTTAGGTCATACGTGGGTGTTATAAGGGATTATCTTTCCAGGACTTAGTTTCTTAAAGTGTAATTCCTTTGTATAAATAAAATTTTATTCCATGAATTCTATTTTAAGAATAGTTTTGCTTAATAAAATATATTTTTAATTGAGATGAATGTGATAAATTGATTTTTCAGACACAAATTGTAATTTTTTGAAAAGATAAAAAAATTTATAATAAACTAAGGTATTATAAAAAATATTTATTTTAATTAAATTTTATTTTAAAAACACACTTTTTTAAAATATAAATTATGAGATAATTTTATTATGTCCTAGGAAATTTTTAAGTGTCAGAAATTTGATTATGACTTACAACCCGCTATTTTTTTAATAAGAATTTTTATATTTAAAAATTAAATTTTTCATATTTAGAGAATTATTATTATAAAATAAGAATAATTTATTAAATCATATCATTGAAATTAGGTTAAGGTGAATTTATGAGAATTTTCTAAAATACTTTGATCTTTTGTGAATAGTAAAATACAGTTTTAGGTTTTCGGTGTGTTTAATGACTTTATAATTATGTCATAGTGATGTAATAATTAATTAACCACAATAAAAGACCTAAAATATGTTATTATATTAATATTAACTATTTTAATATATTTTAATCAATTTCTAAAACCTATAAATGACTTTCTAAAGTCTAAAATAGAAACTTTGACTTTAAAAACATTACTTTATGGAAAATTTTCCTTTCTATGCCAAAATAAGTATTAAAAATGATTATTGGTTATTGTGGGTTAAAATAACTTAAAATATAACCCAAATATTTAAAAACATGGGTAATCCAATGGTTTTTCATTCTCTACAACCTAGATTTTCAAGCCCTATATTTGGAAATTATTAAACAAATCCTCCATTTTTTCTATAAATACCCACCCATTTCTCCATTTCCTTTCATTTAAAATTCATTATACATGAATTTCATGTATGTTTTCCTCCAAATGAGTCCCCCCAAGGAGTCTTAAATCCCCTAAGGTTCCATTCTTCAAGATCTAGTAGTAACTCTTCAAGGCAAGGGAATTGTCATCCCTTTCTCTTTAATTCAAGAACTGCTTTTCATATATGTATTCTAAATGTTATGGTTACTCTCTTTTATTACCATTTTGATTATAATATTACTACCAAATTATGTTTTATCAATGGTAAACCCTTATCCCTACTCAATTTATCCTTTTCTAAAATAACTTTTTATACCCGTCATGCTGTCAAACTTACTTCTCAAATTTCTCTCTCTACATAAGAAATTCTCTTTTATTTTTTTGAATAACCAAACCTATTTATTTTCTAGGGTTTTTACCTAGATGTAAAAATGATTTATTTTATTTGAGTATTTACACATAATAATCTATAAGATTAATTAATACATATTAAGGGTGCACCCTGATAGTGCTCCAATGCATTGGGTAAATAATTAAATCTCTAGAGATGACATGTTTTACATTACCTTGGTGAATAACCTTGGTAATTTTCATTTATAACAACTTGGTGAAAAACCTTGGTGATATGATTATGAATGCATCATTTAAATTTTGTATCCACATCTCCATGTTATGATTCATGT
Source organism: Viscum album (assembly GCA_963277665.1). Lineage (NCBI taxonomy): Eukaryota > Viridiplantae > Streptophyta > Magnoliopsida > Santalales > Viscaceae > Viscum > Viscum album. The sequence continues at coordinate 1,904,504,674 of OY728152.1, read as the reverse complement.
TCTTTTTAATATGATACGCCTCATATTCCCTTGATCATTCCATAATGATATTCCTCATCTTCTTATTAATATTCCTCGTGATCACATGTAAATTGTTTCCCATACTTGGCCTCATGATCACCCCTTTCCTTTGATGTATTTACCCATGTTATGAGATGTGGTAAATGTACATATAATAAACCTATTAAGAATAATTTCAAGTGGATTATAAGAATGTTTTATGTTTTCATGTATTGTGTTCCTGATTTCCAAGAAACTAAATTTTAAAAGATCCTCTCTTTTGTTCCATATAATGAAAATTTTATGTGATAAAAATTCAGGATTCCATATTATCCATTCAATCCCTCCTCTTATACCATTTTATAAAAATTAAAAAAAATTAAAAAAAAATTACATATATATAAAAATAGGAAAGAAACAAGAGGAATAATCTTTCTTTATACTTAACCTATTATGACTTGTGGCCTTATTTGGAAAAGGGGTATTGAGTGGGTGGTCCATGTGTGGAAACTTTGAGTGATTAATTATCATTATTTTTTGAATGATTGATCATAAATTATATTTAAAATGAAAAACTTTTTCCTTGTAACCTTGATTTAAAAACTTTAACCAACCAACCCGAAGCCCAAACAAAAAACCTTGAAAATCCTCACAATGGAATGTACTTTGTCTCTTCTGTGGGGAGTTCAGATCTAACAAAACTATAAGATTATGGTTTTTTTTAAAGGTATGATTTCTTTAAAACTTTTTTTAAAACCAATTTTTTTATCTAAATAAATTATTCTAAGGAATTAATAGAGGTTTTGGGAGTGTTCAAGCATGGTTCAGAGCCTAGAGTTCTAGTTTTCAAAGAAATAGCCTAAGGCGCACGGTTGGAGCATGGTTAGTAGTTACTATGTGCCTCAATCGTACAACCCAATAAATAGAGGAGCATGGTTTGGGAAATTGTGTGAGAGGATTTTCACATCCATGCAAAACCTACAATAAATTATAGAGGTATTTTTAATGGTGTGTGCACAATTTGTTTAACCATGTGCATAGGTCATTTGGGGTGTGGTCTCTTATATAGTTGAGACTGCATGGTTGGAGCATAGTTTAGAAAAACTTATGCCAAACTGTGTGACCCCTTAAAATGTGTGAAATTATATTTTTTCCCTCCTTCCTCTTAAATCAAGAACCCTCTTCTCATTCTCCATTTGCATAGCGGATCGCACTTTGGGAGAGCTCATCCATTTTTCCTCCCATGCTTACTGAGATATCCTTCATCAAGAATCTAAATTGAATTTCATCAGTCATTTTTGATCACCCTCAGTAATTATACGATTCCACTTGATTATTTTCTTATTTTCTTTCATCGTCATTAATTTTATATCCATGCGAGCTCTTATACCCTATTTTTAGGGTGTTTTTCTAGTTCTTATGATTTCTCTCATTCCAGCCTGAATCAAAGGTTGATACTGGATAAGGATTAAACTATTGGTATAAGGTAGTTGGTATAATACATTTCCCTAAAATTATTTATGTCTATATCATGATTCATTATGTGTCACACTGGACCTATCGTTCATCACCACTAAAATGTGAAACTAATTAAATAAATCCCTCACACATTAAGTTATCTAGAACTTTCACTTTAAATTGAATCATTGGAAATTGTATACATCAACCCAAACCACCCCTTAGGGTGTGTGGATTATATTCCTCGACCATTAATCCTTGAAAAATATGATTAAACACACCTTTTTGGTGAGTTAATTAAATTCTGTGATTTTATTGTCTTACTTATGTAATTGAATCCCCTTTGAGGTGGGTTTGGTTTTGTCCCCTATAAATAAAATGTGTAGATTAATTGAAGTAAAAGTGAATGGTGAGGCTATGTCACTTTTCCTCTTGTTTATTATTACCTTTTACTTAAGTTATCCCACATTGATGAGATGGATAAATTGAATTAAGTGGATTGTCAAAGGGTATGGGCAATTATCTAACTTATGTCCATCATGTATCTCATGTCATGGGAGATACTTGGGTTCTGATTTAGAATTCCTTGGATGGGATCACCTGGCATATTTAATTTATTGAATTATTAATAAAATTATATCATGTCATGGGAGATACTTCGATTCCTACATATAAGACCTCAGATGGATTCACTGGAAGACATATTTATGTTATTCCATAGGCAATACTATGGTTCCTTACATGAAATTCCTTGGATGGGATCAAGGGAAAAATTAAGTTATACCATGCCTTAGGAAACACTTGGGATATGATTCAAAATTTCATGGATAGGCTCAGAGGATAGTGGGATTACATTATTCCTGGAGTGATACCTAGATTCCTTACAGATAATGCCTCAGACAGGTTTAGGACATTAACTAATTAAATGATGTGTCTTCCAAGTCAAAGAACATACTTGGTTTCGCTTGATGTTATAATTACATAATGGAATTAAATACATAAATGTGTTGGTTTACCTATGACTGATAAGTATTGAATGCCATTGGAACTCATTGATCCCTTATATACTATTCATTATGTAGGGAAGCCTTAGTGATATTCCTTGGGTTCCAACCCCATATTATAAAATAATAAATACATAGATACATTTCTACTTAGGCCGAAGAAAGTAGTATTGGGTGGGTATCCCATGAGGAACCCGATCTAATAAGGGTTTTATTTATTTTATTTTATTTTTGATATTTTATTATTACCTATACATTGTTTCATTATATATTCATATTCCAGATAGTATTAGACACCATTAGTGGTGGCCTACTGAGTTTTACTCACAACCTATTTGGGTCATCGTTTGGTACCCAGACAAACTTCATGGATACATATAGTGATAAGGAAAAGTGTTTATATATGGATGCTTTATGTTATATACTAGGATAGAGTATGGGAGCATAGTATAGATCTAGTTCTTGTGATACAATTGTAGTATAGATTGTGGTCATTTTTTATTTTTTATAACATGTATTTTGGTATGTTTGTTTCCCTGTTCCCCTTAATCCCCTATTTTTTTATAGCATCATGATGTTATATTTTTTTTATATGTCACAACTTATTGATTATTTATTGATCCTAATATATTTTTATCATTTACATTGGATTATCATTTATTTATGATGCTTTACCTTTACTTAATCTTCAGTTATATTTCATACTAATCTTGAGGGTATAACCTCTCCATTACACCAGTTTTAGACTCTCACTACGAGTTAGTAGCCTCTGGAGTGCGAGGAGGCATGCATAAGGCCATGTTCATAACACCCTAATATTTTATGAAATATTTGTTTCAAATAAATTTAATTTCACTTATAACTTGTGTTACATGCAACAGTGAGTTTTACCAAACTGCAATACACTATTAATTTTATTATTTAAACAAGATCATTAAAACCTAGCTGTTAAACTTGAAGGTATGAATAGTAATAACCAAATTATGAAAATGAAGTATAAATGTCTTATATAAACAAAATATATTAAAAAAATAACTACTTAATTTTTAGTAAATTCATTATATGCTTTGAAAATACATTTTTCTCAAAAAAATGATTTTTGTTGCATTTCGTGAACAAATAAAAAAATTACTTTTTTCCAATTTTAGAAAAATTATTTTAAAAATTGAAAATATTTTTTTTAATAAAAATTTCAAAATTATATTTGGTTGAATTTTTTAGATTAATATGAAAAGTTTATTTTTTAAATGAATAGTGTAAAATGCTAATTTTTATTAAAAAATATCTTTTCATTTAAAGAATTTACAAGTTAAATTTATTTTTAATATGGTTTTAAAAGTATAATTATTTCAATTATATGATAATTGATCCAATTTATATCATTTTAATCAAGATCATATTGAATTTTTATATTAAAACTTGTTGTACTTATGAAAGTTTTCTCTTTGGAAAACAACTTTTTCATCACGTCTGTGGGTCTAATTTTAAATTAAATTCTACCAATTATGAAAATTGAATTTAGAAAAATGGATTCCATATTTTAAATCATATTAATTAATATTATATAATAATTTCAACTTAATTTTTTATCATAATGAATAGAAAAAATAGTAAAAATTTAATTACCGCGGTTAAGGTTAAAACAGGTTTATTGGGGGTTAAATTAAAAAGATAAGGGTTAAAATAACCTAAAAACTTGATAAATTACTATTTTATGACCATATTTTGACCACATATCATATAATTTATGATAATGGGCCATTTTTGAGCCTTTTGGAATGTTTAAAACATGGGAATGACATTTTCTATTCAAAAATTTTAAGTCCTCACTTATATAAGGGAACCCCATCTTCTGTTATATTCACACTTACAAAGCCTTTTAGTTCGACCAATACCTAGAAAAAACTCTTCCTTACTAACCTACCCAAATCCTATATTCTATATTTTTATTATAAAAACCCCTAAGAAGGATTTTGGTGCTAACTTAAGGAGGTTGTCCGAAGAAGATATATTATTCTTAATCGAGCATTTTTATTTTATTTCTTATTCCACCTCCTTAAAATATTCTTCAATTATTATGATATAATATTATAAGTTTATATAATATAATTTTATTTTATTTTATTTTTAATTTTATAACCAATATCAATCTCCTCCTCCATCAAATGGTAAACGAAACTATCAATCATGTATACCGAGGACTACCACCTTGCAAACAGATGTAATTCATTTTAAATCACCGCCATTCACGGCTATATATAATTATGTATTTAACATATTTTTATGATATAAATTACATAATTATACTTAAGTTATTTTAATATCACATCTAACTTCTTACCTTACAAACCTTTGGAAAATGATAACATCGCTCATGCGTATGTGTGGATTGCCACCTCCATGAAGCGAAGTGATACATTTTTCATTTTATTTTGACATGGATGGTAATAAGAATAGATTTAATGAATATATATGACATAAATGAAATATAAATTTTACTAAAAAAATTATATATTATTTACCTTTATTTTGTTCCATTCTTCAAGAAAATGGAAACAGTGTTGATGCGTACGTATGACCTATCGTCTCCATGAACAGTGTAATTCATTTTCTATATATAACTTTAATGGATGACTCTAAATAAATATATAATGAATATATATGATATTTATATCATGTTTAAAATTATAAATATTATTGAACCATGATCAAATTAAAAGGATATAAAATACCAAACCAAAAGATACATGAAAATGAACTATTTATTACCCAAAATGTGATTTTAACAAAGAATTGTTAATAAGAAGGTATTGAAAGGTTATAAGTAATTCATATATGGTATGATATATATATATATATTAGTATTTTTATGGAATATAAGTATAAAAAACCTATATTTATTATACAGGAGGTGAAAACATGTATGAATAAAGTCGAGACTTGAGGTAATAGATTGTTGTCTCAAATTGTCTTCTTTGGGAAATATGTTATGTTATGAACATATCTTATTTTATGAGGTGTATATAAAAACCATTTGAAATTTTATATAATTAATTTATTTATTATGTTTATATTTAAAGTTTTATTTAAAGTTATTATTTCATGGGTCTTATGATTTAATGGTTACTAAAGTGGTAGAGGTTTTATGTTACAATCTCATTGTTTATGAGGATTGTTTATGATTAAGTTTTTGATGATGAAATATTATGATCTAACCCTAAATAAATTTATGATTTTTCTTCTCCTTTTTTATTTATATTGAATACATTTTTTCTCTACATCTTCTTCTCTTTAATAATTAAAGAGACCAAAAGAATTTTTTTAGTAAAAATGACTTTATTTCTCTCTTAGATTGAAAATCCTTTCTCATCCATGTTCATGTTTTATAAAAATGTTTTAAAGAAAGTTTTTACTATTATAAAAAGATTTTTTTAATCAATTTTTTCCCATTTTTGAATTTTTACAAGATGGTTTTAAAGGAATCTTCTTGTCATTTTATGAATGAGCTACTTTTGAATTTTTATTGAAATGTGAAAGGAATATATGTTTTAATGTGTATGTCATGAATAGAATTTTTCCACTAAAATAAGCACTCAATTATTTTAAGATTTATTTACACGTTTTCAAGTTTATTTTCAAAGAAATATTTTTCCTTAATATTTCAGAATTTTCTATATTTTAAAAAAGTGATTTCAAAATAGAAAGGCTATTTTTCTCAAGAATGTTTTATTCACTGAAGTACACTGATGATCATCATTGGTTATGAGTTTGGATCCAAGAAATACCATATGTATGACCCCACATACAAGAAATTCCATATAACACATGGCATTTTTTTATGAGTTGGAGCATTGGGATTGGAGTGCTCATGATGAAAAAGTTATGTTGATTTGTGAGGTGTCATTCACTATTGAGTACATTATAGTATATCTAACCAAAATCAAAGATCAACAATGTGCTAGAGACTAGGGATAATCATGCACACCCATTAATGTGAACTCTATATACACCAAAACACTATAAATAGATTAATTTATGTCCATTCCATCAGCAGTAGTGGATTTTACATCGTCGCCAACTAACTTGGCAGAAGAAAAGGACACTAATCACGATGATGCCCCCACTTAGATTATACACTCTCAACAACATCATTAGGAAAGAAACACCACCTAATTTTTTAATTTACAAGATCAACTCGGGAAAACTACATTTCACTATGGCCAATGAGAGAACCTCATCCAGAGAAGTAGAGAAAGACCCATGTTGGCGCAGGGTAATGCTTGAGGACATGAAGTTGATCGAGGAAAATGCCATGTGGGAGCTCGTTTGTCACATACATAGCTTATTTTAAATGTATTTTTATTCTAATTTCCATTAATGTTTTGTTTTGGAGGGTTTCCAAAGTTTTTGTGGAGAGTAGGTGAGTTTTCATGAATTGGGCCAAACCGTGAGCCCAATTCCTGATTTAAAAATAAATTTTGTTTCTTTTATAACTTATTCATTTTTTAATATTTTTCACTCATTCCAACTCCTGAATGTCCTCCCCAGATATATTAACACCAAAGTTAAAATTTGGATCCTTTGGAAATCCATAACCAAGGTGAATATGGGTTTTTATTTAAGGGATTGGGCATGCCCGAAAGCCCAATTCCAGTTTTAAAAATAAAATTTTATTAATTAATAACTTATTCATTTTTAAGGTTTTTCGGTTATTCAAAGCCCCAAACATGCCCCTTGAACCCAGCCATGCGTCAAATATACTCCCACCCTCTTTTCATCTCATTTGCATCGAGGTTTAGGTCGAAAGAACTCAAATTTTGGGCAGATTTATAAAGGTAATTTGTTTCCTTCATAACTCTTTCGATTCTTACTCTTTTTCCCACATTCAAATTCCTAAATGATATAACTATCCTTGTTCAAACCTCCCTTGAATGTTTCAGTATTTTTAAAATCAGATACTGGTATTTTTGGGGGCGATTTCTACAAGATATTTTAAGTAAGTTGTTCTCCTCCTTTCTTCTTTCAATTTATTTAGGGTTACATCCAATGTACTTAGGGTTTCTTCCATTATCTTTGAGGTTCCTAATGTCCAAGAAGTAGGTTATAAAAATTAGGGTTTTATCTTGTGTTTCATGGTCTGAAATTATGGTTTTAGGTCTGGTTTACCTTCCTTGAGGTGCGGCGGTGGTGCGTTTGAGTTTTCGCACAAAGGATTCAAGGGTTTCCTTGGTTTTGGTAGGTGATTCCATTGTGTATGAAATATTTGTGAATTGGATACTGTTTTTATGGTATTTTCATGCTTATTAAATTTTATTATTTCTTAAAAATATAGTTTTAGTGGTGTTTTTATTTAAAATGAATCCTAAATGCCAATTTCCTGTGAAATTGGGGGTTTTTCATAGAAATGTTTTATTAGTTTAATTGGGGATACCCTATAAGTAACTAGTTGATTTTATTGAACTATAATAGGGATAAAAATACTGTTTTTAATGATTTTACCTTGTGTTTATTGATCAAAAACCTTGTTTTAAGGGTGTTTGTGAACCACATGAAATTCTAAGAGTTGTGTTGTGTAAAAATGGAGACTTTGCAAGGATGTCATTTCTTGAACCATATGGGGCTGCCCTAAAAATGATTTTTTGTTTTCAATGAAATGTAGTAGGATTCCCTTTATGTTTTGGAAACTTAAAATGTGCACATAGTATGCAAGTGAGGTTTATAAGGAGTTTTGTGTCCGAAACACTACGATATTTTGAGGAATTGTTTTATGAAAAATATAAGTGTTTTATTGCATGTTTTAAGTGGTATAAAATGTGATAGCTACTGTATTGGTTGTTCTTGACTATTAATGGTGTTTTATATGAAAATTTATTTATGTTGCATGCTGAAATTGATTGAGCACAAAAGGGGAAGCCCGGGTACCTAGGTGGGGCGGATTTGTACTAGTACGGCTAGTGGACCGGATGGGTTTTGTCCCTGTTTCACTTAGTATTTGGATAATGAAAACTCTAAATAAACTATGTGTATGATTATTGGGGACCACTAGGTTATGGGTATATTCCCTACTAGTGGATCGTGCACGAGAAAGGATTTTGCTATGGTTACTTTACACCGAGGTACGAGGTGCATAGGGCCCAAGACAACCTAGTGCCTAGGGGTGTTCCCAATGTTGTTGCTCATTGGATTTGTAGTATTTACCCATGTCTTAGGGTGTGTTTGGAAGTAAATTACAGTATATAACATTTATATTTTAATGTGTTAATATTCTGAAAATTTTGGATTGAAAATTATTTTCAATTTGAGGTTTCATTTCTTGAAATTTTAACACTACTTTTCCTTGCGTTTGAAAACTGCTTGCTTTTTCACATTGTATTTCTTACTCTTTGGAATCATTGGGTGGTATAATACTGGGCTTAGGATCACACCCTACTTACACCCCTTGGTTGTAAGTAGACTTGGTTATTTTTTATTCAGTTAAAGTAAAAGCTAAGGGTGATGGTGGTTCATGGTGTTAGTTCCCATCTTTGGTGCGGAGTTGTGGAGATAGCTTGGGGGCAATGACCCCTAGTCGTGTGGAGTCCTTGGGGATGTCTTGATGCTATAATTATTTTTATTTGGACCACTTGTATTATCTTTAAACCAATGTACTCAGTTCTGTTTTTTACTTAAGTCTTGTTTGGCTCAAAAATTTCAGATTTATATTATGGATTGTTTTTAATGTTTTATGCTTTCATACTCGGGTAAATAATTACCAAACCTAAATTAATGATACCCAGGAACTTGTGCTAGCCCATGGGGATAGGGAATGCCCTTCGGGTCATGTCACGGGCTGGGTTTGGTGCCAGTTTTGGCGGTGAACAGATTCGGTTCATGACAAAATGGTATCAGAGGAGGTTCGCTCCTTGGGTCATGTTACTAGGGGAAGAGTCAGCATAGTCTGGAGCTAAGATTTTTGGGACTTGAAATTTCAGTCATGGGTAGTGTGCTTGGCCAGCACACCTCATGACGGGATTCAATTCACCATGGAAAGTATGGATTTATCTGAGTCCTTTGGTTTTCTTGGTTTAATGGTGACTATGGGAAATGAAAAGAGAGTTGGGCGAATAATCTCAGTGAGCTCGCAGGGCCTGGAAAGCCATGTGGAGCCATGGATATTTCCCTAGAATACTCTCTGTGACAGCGAAGTGATTGGAATATGGCTTCCAACCATATGTCCAAGTCACCCACCGAAACTAGTTTCCTCTCACATTGTCTTGTGTCTCTTTGTTTTGGAATCTTGGAGACTTGGTTTTTTTTAAGCAAAAAAATGACTTCACTTTAAGGAGAGTGAATTTTTTTGAAGTTATTTTTTAGTAAAGTGAAAATGGTTTTATTTTTTTTATGCCTATAAATAAAATTTCAGAATTATTTCAAAAGGGTAAATTATGTGTTTACACCTCTTTTGAAAGTATGAACTATGTTAATTGGGGTTTTGAAAATATGTTTCTAGTGGAATTTTTTTTAAACCATGGAAAAGTGTTTTGGATTGAATTAAGTGTTCTAGAATTTTTGTGTGGGGGTTGAAGATGGATTTTGGGTTTGGTGACTACTGAACCAAAAAAATATATGAACTTTTAGAACCTTGTCTTGAAATGAGAAGAGTTGAGTTCTTAATTAAATGGAGATTTATGAAATGGTGTTTTTCATGAAATTAGAAGTGTTTTGAAATGGGTTTAAATGTTTTGAAATGATTGTGAAAGGCATGAATATGTGCTTTTATTGAATTATGGATTCTTTTCTAAATGGTTGTGTCCTTATGAAATGTTTTGTAAGATGTGAATTGGGATTTTGATCTCATTGTTAGAAGTTTTGAGAAAAAGGTTGGGTTGGTTGACCATTTTGTTTTTGAAAAGTGGAAGGAAGTTTTGTTTTACCCTTTGGTATTTCCATGAGTGACCACATGCATGGGGTTATATGGGATGATGGATGGTTGATGGCATGACTGGATGAGTGCTGGGATGGATATGAGGAGGGTGCCCGGTGTGGCACAAAAACATGCATGTGTGAGGCCCATGGGGTACCATTGGTGGATACGCTTACTGCTAAACCGTTTGTTTTCAAAGAATTGGTTTTAAAGAAAAACATGATGTTTTGATGAATAGTTTGGTATGGTTTGTATTATGGGTTTTTGAAATTGTTGATGTTGTGGGATGTTTTGAGTTCAAGAACCCCTTCTGTTTGAACTGTGTTTTGGGTTTGTGTTTGGTCGGTAAGCTGTGTTGTAGGGACGGTTAGTGGTCTCTTTTGAAAAAAAAATTAGGATGCCTTTATGGTGGTTCCCTTCATGTGTTTGGATCTGGTTTGTGGAATGTTTTGACCAATGGACCAGCTTGGTTGGGTCCTTGGGTTCTCTCATTGGATAAGGTACGCCCCCATTAAGGGTTAATGCACAACTAAAGTGCAACCCTTTTGTTTCACCATTGGAAAATCCTCCAGTTGATCAATATAAAGAATATTTTATCAAACATTTTTTTTATTGAGTCTACACCCATTCATTTGTGGATCCTCTTGTAGTGGGATAGTGCTTGTGGAAGGTTGAAAAAGACCTTAGTTTCTTAAGTTTCCTGATTCATCAAAGGTGGGAGTGTTCTTTCGTTGTTAGTATGGATGAGTGTCTTGATGGTGTCTAAGAGGGCCTCTGGGTTCTTTATAGTTTCTTTGAAGAAAGAGTTATTATTAAACCACCAATTTTGATATTTCAGTCATGATAGGATATTGTGTTCACTTTTTGGACTTATCTGTTATTTAGGGACTTTGAATATGGTCTTGTTCCATGTATTGTTTCTATCAATCGCAAGGGTCATGTTCGGTGACGCATTGTGACGTTGTGTGCTCTTTTGACCATAAAGGTAAAGGTCACACAATCCTCTAAGGTTCTATGTTATTTTGGGATTATGTCTCCCTTGGGAAAAACATAAAATCCTCTATCTTAGAGGAAGGTGTTTATACGTGTCTTTCCCTTCTGTTGTTTCTCACCCAAAGAAACAAGGTGCGATGTGTGTGCATATTTTGATCCCTTATTTCAGTGAAATGTCTGTTTTTGGTAAAGTGGGTTATGAAGTGTGTTATGTATTGATGAACCCATCGAGGTATGAGGTGTAGTTTTTTGTGGCACCGAAAGAAGAAGTTCCACATAGGGGTTTCAACAGCCTAACTTTGTGGCCGAAGATGCTTCAATATTTTGAGCTCCAGCCATAGGTCCCGGAGAGAAGTTGGTGCGTAGTCAGGGGAAACATCAGTTTTGTTTAAACCCTTGTACAATTTCATATCCTCAGTGTTAAAGATAGAAAGTGTTTAAACCTATGGTTTCATCATCTTCCTTCTGTTGTTCTCGTTTGGTGGAAATAGGTAGAGGGCCTTGTACCCATGTCATCGCCTAATGTCCTTCCCTCCCACGTTGGTTTCCATTGAGTCATTGGAGAATGGTTGGAAATTTGGCTATAAAGTTTGAGAACACATTTTGTGCATGATTAGTAGTGACAGTGTGTTAGGAATCCACGTGGAAAGAATTATCAGCATAGTTAGTGCACGGTTTCCCAAACCGTGCGGACTGACCCTACACCCTTCCCAAATCTTAAAAAAAATGGGTCTTTCTGTGTCGGCCCATGCTGGTCAGTTAAGATGGTTGGTTCTTGTGGTGGGAAGACCCATTGTGGGTATCATGTATATTATTTTGTAAATTTCTAATTTATGTATACCCCTTGTACTAGGGAGTCTGTTTGGGCCTCCCCCTATTAGTGTCTTGATTCTGTCTCAAAAAAAATTAAGTTGTCTCTTACGGTGGGGAGCCCATTTGTGTCTCTTCATACTAGTAACTCATATTTTTCCTTGGTTTTGTATGGGAAGTAGGTATTATAATTTGGAGATATCTAACTACCTACATATTACTTTGGTAAACATTGATATTGGAGAGTGACAAATGGTTTAGTTATAGTAGGGAAAGTGTAACCTTGTTCGATGTTGTTGTTTATTTTGGTAAATTGATTGAGTATTGTTCAGATTGTGTTTGAGGAGTTTTCATTTGGGATAAAGACTAAATGTGATTGATTCTTTAAGGAAAGTGGTGTAAGTCAGGTTTGTGAGAGTATTCCTTCCTTCATTGATCACTGGAGGTGTTATGGCCTTTGGGGGAGAAACCCGGCAAGAGAGTACCTCTTGGTTTCTCAGTTGGGTTTGGTTGTTGCTTTGGCCTAACTGTGACTTTCCGGGGCGGAAATTTTTCATGGTGGGGAGAATTTTAACATACATATCTTATTTTAAATTTATTTTTATTTTAATTTCCATTAATGTTTTGTTTTGGGGGGTTTCCAAAGTTTTTGTAGAGAGTAGGTGAGCATTCATGAATTGGGCCAAACCGTGAGCCCAATTCCTGATTTAAAAATAAATTTTGTTTCTTTTATAACTTATTCATATTTTAATATTTTTCACTCATTCCAACTCATAAATGTCCTCCCCTGATATATTAACACCAAAGTTAAAATTGGGAGCCTTTGGAAATCCATAACCAAGGTGTATATGAATTTTTATTTAAGGGATTGGGCATGCCCGAAATCCCAATTCCAGTTTTAAAAATAAAATTGTATTAATTAATAACTTATTCATTGTTAAGGGTTTTTCGGTGATTCAAAGCCCCAAACACGCCCCTTGAATCTATCCGCGCGTCCAATATCCTCCCACCCTCTTTTCATCTCATTTTCATCGCGGTTTAGGTCGAAACTTCTGAAGAAATAAAATTTCGGGAAGATTTATAAAGGTAATTTGTTTCCTTCATAACTCTTTCGATTCTTACTCTTTTTCCCCAATTCAAATTACTAAATGATCTAACTATCCTTGTTCTAACCTCCCTTGAAGGTTTTAGTATTTTTAAAATCAGATACTGGTATTTTGGGGGGCTATTTCTACAAGATATTTTAAGTAAGTTGTTCTCCTCCTTTCTTCTTTCAATTTGTTTAGGGTTACATCCAATGTGCTTAGGGTTTCTTCCATTATCTTTGAGGTTCCTAATGTCCATGAAGTAGGGTATAAAAATTAGGGTTTTATATTGTGTTTCATGGTCTGAAATTATGGTTTTAGGTCTGGTTTACCTTCCTTGAGGTGCGGCGGTGGTGCGTTTGAGTTTTCGCACAAAGGATTCAAGGGTTTCCTTGGTTTTGGTAGGTGATTCCATTGTGTATGAAATCTTTGTAAATTGTCTACTATTTTTATGGTATTTTCATGCTTATTAAATTTTATTATTTCTGAAAAATATATTTTTAGTGGTGTTTGTATTTAAAATGAATCCTAAATGCCAATTTCATGTGAAATTGGGGGTTTTTCATAGAAATGTTTTATTAGTTTAATTGGGGCTACCCTATAAGTAACTAGTTGATTTTATTGAACTATAATAGGGATAAAATTACGGTTTTTAATGATTGTACCTTGTGTTTATTGATGAAAAACCTTGTTTTAATGGTGTTTGTGAACCACATGAAATTCTAAGAGTTGTGTTGTGTAAAAATGGAGACTTTGCCAGGATGTCGTTTCTTGAACCATATGGGGATGGCCTAAAAATGATTTTGTATTTTCACTGAAATGTAGTAGGATTCCATTTATGTTTTTGAAACTTAAAATGTGCACATAGTATGAAAGTGAGGTTTATAAAAAGTTTTGTGTCCGAAACACTACGATATTTTGAGGAATTGTTTTATGAAAAATATAAGTGTTTTGTTGCGTGTTTTAAGTGGTATAAAATGTGATAGCTACTGTATTGGTTTTTCTTGACCAGTAATGGTGTTTTATATGAAAATTTATTTATGTTGCATGCTGAAATTGATTTAGCACAAAAGGGGAAGCCCGGGTACCTAGGTGGGGCGGATTTGTACTAGTACGGCTAGTGGACCGGATGGGTTTTGTCCCTGTTTCACTTAGCATTTGGATAACGACAACTCTAACTAAACTATGTGGATGATTATTGGGGACCACTAGGTTATGGGTATGTTCCCTACTAGTGGATAGTGCACAAGAAAGGATTTTTCTATGGTTACTTTACACCGAGGTACGAGGTACATAGGGCCCAAGACGACCTAGTGCCTAGGGGTGTTCCCAATGTTGTTTCTCATTGGATTTGTAGTATTTACCCATGTATTAGGGTGTGTTTAGAAGTAAATTAAAGTATATAAAATTTCTATTTTAATGTGTTAATATTCTGAAAATTTTGGATTGAAAACTATTTTCAATTTGAGGTTTCATTTCTTGAAATTTTAACACTACTTTTCCTTGCGTTTGAAAACTGCTTGCTTTTTCACATTATATTTCTTACTCTTTGGAATCATTGGGTGGTATCATACTGGGCTTAGGCTCACACCCTACTTACACCCCTTGGGTGTAAGTAGACTTGGTTATGTTTTATTTAGGTAAAGTAAAAGCTAAGGGTGATGGTGGTTCATGGTGTTAGTTCCCATCCTTGGTGCGGAGTTGTGGAGATAGCTTGGGGGTGATGACCCCTAGTCATGTGGAGTCCTTGGGGATGTCTTGATGCTATAATTATTTTTATTTGGACCACTTGTATTATATTTAAACCAATGTACTCAGTTCTAGTTTTTACTTAAGTCTTGTTTGGCTCAAAAATTTTATATTTATATTATGGATTGTTTTTAATGTTTTATGCTTTCATACTCGGGTAAATCATTCCCAAACCTAAATTAATGATACCCGGGCACTTGTGCCAGCTCGTGGGGATAGGGAACGCCTTTCGGGTCATGTCACGGGCTGGGTTTGGTGCCAGTTTTAGCGGTGACCAGATTCGGTTCGTGAGATCGTTGACCTCCCCATTGGCCATCATCCAATTAGGCTCAAGTGGGTCTTCAATTTAAAGTTAAATGAGCATGGAAAGGTGGAAACCCACAAGTTGAGGCTTATTTTAAATATCTACATTCAGCAGCAGGGGATTGACTTCGAGGAGGTCTTTTCCCATGTCATATGCATGGAATCAGTGTGGCTCCTTACTATGATGGTGGTAAAAGAAGGATGGGAGGTCCATAACATGGATATAAAATCATAATTCCTTAATGTTAACCTATAACAAAAGGTTTGAATTGTGTAAAAACTATTATTCAATGTTGAAAACCATGAGCATGAGGTGCTTCGACTTCGAAAATCACTCTATGGCCTCTACAAAATACCTAGAGTGTGGAATTCCATGCTCGATGCCAGCCTTTTGATGCTAGGAGTTTTCAAAAATATCTCTAATCATGTTGTGTACCCTTTCAAAAACGGTGTGTCTCATTTAATATTCAGGTTGTATATCGACGAATTGATCATCATCATCATTGAATCTAGAACCATTAGCATACTCAAGGATAAGATGAAGAAGTTATTCAATATGAGAAACTTAGGATTACTCTCCTACTACCTTGTCATCGAATTGATCTAATGACGGAGTATCATTTCACTATTCTAATATTCCTATGTGTCTAAAATGATGGAGAATAGTGTCATGGGGTAGTGTAACCCCAATCAAATTATGATGGAGGCATGCCTGTAGTTGTTCAAGTCAAGTACCTACCCACTGGTTGATGCCACTCAGTAACAGAGCATCATTTGAATCCTCCACTAACTAGTGAACATATGATAATACATTGTATACATGGTGGGATATGAAAGTTAGTTCATGGATAAACCACATGAAAATTAGTTGGTCATATCCAAGTGTCTGCTACGCTACATCTTTGGGACATGCAACTATGATGTTTGATATAATAGGAAGGTAGAAAACTAATCGATCATGATGGTATTTGGAGATAATGACATTACTGAAGATTTTGAAAACAAAAATTGCACCACTTGTGTAAACTTATTCCTTGAAAATATAACCATCACCTAGAAATTGAAAAATAAAAAGGTAGTGGCATTATATTCATGTGAAGCAAAGTACATTGTCTTGAAGACTATGATGTGCTCAGGCATCTAGCTAGATTGGTTGCTGGGAGAATTTATATTCTGAAAGCTTAGTGCATCAGTTCTCAAGGTGGAAAATAATTACAACATTTCCTTAAGAAATAATCTCATCTTTCATGGTTGGATCAATCACATTAACACTTGATTCTATTTCATCTGGAAGTGCATTGATGGAGGAAAGATCATCCTCAAGAACACTCGCACTGAGGAGCAACACTTGGAAATTCTTACTATGTCACTTTTTTACACCAAGTTCCAGGAGATACATATAAATATCATCATCATCTATATGTGTTTAACTTGATAAAAATTAAGAGGTGGTATTGTTGACTAATTTTATCATGGTGATTAATTTCACCATTACTTTTTGTCCCCCCCCCCCATTTTTTCCCTCATCTATTTTCATTTTTTTTCAACATAGTTTGATATTTTTCCCCCATTAATTACCCTTTAATTACTTTAATGTATTTTAGTTTATCCATATGGTTCTCATGTTTTAATTCCCTTGTAATTATGCTTATATTTTTTTGTGTATATAATACAATGAAAATCCATAGAAAAGAAGCTTAGTTTTTTCTACATAAAATCACTTTTGTGTTCTTTATTTTACATTTAATTTCCATGTATTTTTGTGAATTTAATGACCATAATTCCTGAAATTATGGGTGTTTAGGTCAGGTAAGTGAATTGGGTTGGTTCAACATAGCTGGTCTGAGCTACTTTGTTCGATGGATATTAAGGGTAGATGCTATATTGGAGTTGGGTTTGAGTCTAAAGATCAAAGTTTCTCATCATAATTTTTTATAATTAAAGTACGCATGGAATTTAACTGAAGAGAGAGGGGTGGAATGGGTATGTAACATGCTTAATCGAACTTTCAACCCTATCTAATTTCTTGTGGTGATTCTAACAATATCAAGTATTTTATTTTCTCAAATTATAAAAGAGGGACCTAAGATTACTTGTTTTTAAAAGGGGATAAGGGTATCTTATTTTTAGCCATTACACTATAGTAGGAGTGATTGAGGATTTTTATATGTATATATTTCCATTCTATTCATGTTTTTTTGAAAATAAAAATGTATTTTGTGTTTCTTTTCATTATGTTGTGTTATATACTCTTTTTTATTTATCTTATTTTCTATTTTTCATGCTACCCTTTTCTCTAATCTAGTTGTATTCCTATCTGTTTAAACCTTGGTTGTGATTTTAATTTCTCAATTTAGTGAAGAGGTTAATTGATTTCATTATTCTCCCATTATGGGTAGTGTTCTTTAGAGTCTTTTACAATGATCATTTTGTTCATTTTTTAGGTTATTATTATTATTGTGTATCATACTCTTTATATTCTCATGATTTATGTAGTGATGAATTTGGATTGTATAGTGTATGGGATGTCATTATTTACTTAAAATGCATCATGAAAGTAAGTTATATAAGTGAAAAGGGTGTGGGATGCTACTCTTTCACTTTCATCATTTACACCCTGAATTACTTCCACTACTTTGATTGTTAGTTTCCCTTTATTGAGAATGATCTTCGTATGAGTGGAATTGAGTGTATTTGATGGGATTGTAACATGTTTTCATAACTATAAGAGAGAATAAAATGATAGTAGTGTGTTATATTTATAATTAACCAGCTATATCACTCATTCCTTACATGGAATTCCTCAGATTGGCTCAGGATATTAAATGATTAAATGATGTGTCTTCCAAGTCAAATAACATATATAGTTTTTATTGATTTTATAAATACATAAAGGACTTAGATACATAGATGTATCAGTTTAACTATGATTGTTAAGTCTTGAATGCAATGGGAACACACTGATCCCATATATACTTATCGTTATGTAGGGGTTCCTTTGTTATATGTCTCGGGTTCCAACCCCATCTTATAAAATAATAAATACTTAGAGACATTCTAGTTTAGACTGAAGTAGATAGTATTAGGTGGGTATCCCATAATTAACCTAGACCTAAAGGGGTGTTATTTATTTTTTTTGCTATTTTTTTATTACCTACACATTTTTTCATTATATATTCACATACTTGAAAGTATTAGACACCATTGGTGGTGTCCTACTGAGTTTTACTCACACCCTATTTGGGTCATCGTTTGGTACCCGGACAGACTTCATGGATTCATGTAGGGAAAAGGAAAAATTCCCAACTATAAATGATTGATTTTCTATACTATGATGGAGTATGGGAGTAGAGGATAGAGCTAGTTCTTGTGATGTAATTGGAGTATAGCTTGTGGTATTTTTGTGTTATTATATAACATGTATTGTTGTGTGCTTTCTAACCTATTCCCCTTACTCCCCCATTTTTTTATAGAATCATGATGTTATCATTTTTGTATATGACATTGATTATTGGTTATTTATTGATTCAGATAGATGCTTATAATTTTTTATAGCTTATAATTCATTTTGTATGATTTACCTTTACTTATGCTTCCACTATATTTTATACTGATCTAGAGGGTATAGTCTACCCACTACACTATCTTTAGACCCTCACAAGTAGTCGACAACCTATAGAGTATGGGGAGGTGCACTTATGGCCATGTGTGTGAAACCCTGAGATTTTATGAAATATTCATTTCAAATAAATTTAATTTCTTTGATAACTCACATTACACACAACACTAAATTTTGGTGAACCACAATATACTATTAATATTATTATTTAAACATGATCATAATAACAGAGCTATTAAACATGGTGTCATGAATAGGAATAACCACATTTTAAAAATTAAGTATAAAGGTTTTAGATAAAAAATATATATTGATAAATAAGTGCTTAATTTTTGGTAGTCTTTATATGCTTCAAAAACACATTTTTCTCAAAAAACAATTGTTTACTTTTTTGAAAAAAGTGAAATTAATTTTTCAAATCAACATGTAAAAATTAGATTAGGTATAATTTTTTAGATTTTCCTGAAATATTTTTATTTTTTTAATGAATAGTGAAAATACTGATTTTATTAAAAATTTCTTTTTCATTTAAAGATTTTACAGGTTCTATTTTTTTAGTATGGTTTTTAAGTAAAAATAGTTCAATTATATCATAATTAATCCAATTTATATCATTGTAATCAAGTTAATATTGAATTTTTATATTAAAACTTTTTATACTAAAAAAAATTCTCTTTGGAAAATCGCTTTTTCATCATGTCTGTGGGTTTAATTTTAAATTAAATTATTCCAATTATGTGAATTGAATTTGGAAAAAATATTAAAAAAATTAAATCATCTTAATAAATATTATATAATAATTTTAACTTAATTTTTTTTCATAATGAATAGTAAAAATAGTAAAAAAAAATTAATTACCATGGTTAGGGTTAAAATGGGTTTACCAGGGGTTAAACTATAAAGATATCGATAAAAATAACCTAAAAACTTGTTAAATTCATATTTAATGGCCATATTTTGACCTTATCTCACCTAATTTTTGATAATGGGGAATTTTGGATCCTTTTGGCATGTTTAAAATGTGGGAATGACTTTTTCTTTTCAAAAATTCCAAGTGTGTCATATCCCCCACTTATAAAAGGGAACCTCCGCTCCTATCCTCTTCACACTTACAAAGCCTTTTTTTCTGTCAATACCTACACAAAACTCTTTCTTAATCCCCTACCTATATCTTAGAGTCCTTAGTTTGAATATAAAATCCTCCTAAGAAGGATTTTGGTGCTAACCTAACAAGGTTTCCCGAGAAGTGAGGTATCATTCTTAACCGAGTGCTTTTATTTTATTTCTAATTTCATATCCTTCAAATATTCTTCAATTATTATGGTATAATAACATTAGTATCTATCATATACTAAGATTTTATTGTATTAATTTCATAACATATATCCATCTATTCCTCCATCAAATGGGAAATGAAACCGTCGATCGTGTGTATGGAGGACTATCACCTCTTAAATCGATGCAATTATTTTTCCATCAACGCCTCTCACAGATGGATATAATGATGGATTTTATATTTTTATATGATATTTATGACAATATTATACATTTTAAATTATAATATCACATATACCTTTTTACCTTCTATTGTCCCTCTCTCATTTTAATAATCACAAATCATGTTCAATCATATTCAATCATGTTCATTTATGTTAGATCATGTTTAGTTAAGTTTAAAGATAATAAATTATGATTATATATATTCAATTATAATTTTAACATATTCTTTGCATGTTTATATTATAAGATAGATAGACAAACAAATTGGCTAAGTATGAGTCACTGACAATTATAAGTTTGAGTCACCGATAGACTGACTCGCCGATAGTCTGACTCACCAACAGAACAAACAAGTCACTGAAAGAACAATTGATTCACCGATAGACTAAATCACCAATATCCTAACTCATTGACATAATAGAGGACTCGCTGATAGAACAAATGAGTCACTAACGGATCGACAGATCAAATGAGTCACCGACATACCAACTCACTCACCAATAACCCAACTCACCTACTGACACATGGACCTAACGATAACATGACTCACTTATAGAAGGAGTAACCTATGTACTAACCTACCAAAAAGAGTCACTGATAGTTTGTACTAATGATAAATGGACTCACTGATAGACTGTTCAAAAAAAATTACTCTAAAAATTCAAACTTTTTATCCAACAATCATATTGGGTTATTTAATGATACTAATTTACTTGTATAACTTTTTGTAGACATCATTAACTTGGATGTCAGAGGTACGAGGTATAGAACATGTCCTAATTATTCCTAATTTGAGACCTACACAATATAAAATGGGAATCACTCGAGCAAAAAGGGTAACACACACGAATAGCCATATCAAGAGAACCCGTGAAGAAAATCAAGAAGAAAACACCTCCTGGATGACTGAAAACAAAGAATAAATTTATTTCCATCAAATTTCCAATAAAACTTGTAGAAAAAAAACTCTATAGAGGAAAACCTTTGAATAATATCTCATTTTCCTAGAAACTATAACATAGATCTTCCACGACACTATATTTTGGTGTTTGTTTCTAGAAGAGGACTCGATCTTTACTTCTACTACATTCAATGAGTTCAAAAGCTTCAATAACAACACTCAAATAATTCTAAACCTTATCTCATTATTTCTTCTATGTTGTGTTCAATTTTTTTACTTTTATAGAAGAGTGTGTAACTATAGTATAAACACACCCTATCTCCTCTAATAAGCTAGAGGATAGAAGATATCCTCACACTACTATTCTCTTACACCATATTTCTCCCATGAAGAACTGTGGAAGAGGTCTCTGTGTGACCTGGTTGTAATCTATTTCCCATGAATAACTGTGATAGAGGTCTATCTTGATCTAGAAAACACTATATACAATTGCAAACCCAGATCTAGGGTGTGGATAAAAGTTTATTAATTTAAACTGCTTGGTGGAAAGTGATCACCAAGTGAAAAGGATTAGGTATCAGCTTGATACTAAACCTATTATTTTATTCTGTTGTACTATTTCAAATTTAGTTTACTCTATTTTCACTCATATTTCAGAAAACTAAGTTTTACTTTGATAGTTGATCTTGGATAGTATTTATAACTATTTTGGTTTAGTAAATTAGTTACAAAATTTATATCAATCTTTTAAATTGATATAACTGAGAATTAATCAATCTTTTGATAAATTAATTGAATGATCAAACTATTATAAATTTAATACTTTAATTAACTAGCCTGTTTTGATTTTAAATTGGAGTATTTTTTAACTAAGTTTTTTAATAGAAATTTTTATAGGAACTCAATTAACCCCCCCCCCCCCCCCCCTCTTGAGTGTCCTACTCCGATCAACATTTGGCATCAGAGGTGTTTTTAATATTTTAGTTTCAAAGTTTTCAAAGGTTTTTAAATCTTTTAAACTATGATTTTAGTTATGTTTTAAAGATATCTAAATTTATGTTAGCTATAAATTTTTAAATCTTTAAAAATATATATTCTTTATTCTTCAATATGGATAATAGACAGGAAGGTGCTACTTCCAACATACCTACCTACTTTAATGGTACAAATTATGCCTAATGGAAAATTAAAATTAAAATGCACTTAGAAAGTATGGGGTTTGATATTTAGATTGTAATAGAAGATAAGTATGAAATACCAAAGACTAAAAGAAATACATTGAGTGATGCTACAAAAGTTACTTACAAAAATAATTGTAAATCTATGAATGCCATATTTTGTGATTTAGGTGATGAAGAATTCAATAGAATATCTAATTGTAAATATGCCTATGAAATTTGGGATACCTTATCTATTTTACATGAAGGAACTACTAATGTTAAAGAAATGAGACTTAATACATATACCATTAAGTATGATAATTTCAAGATGAAGCATGATAAACCCATTTCTAATATGTATCTCATGTTCAATGAGATAGTTAATATAATGAGGACTCTTGGAAATCCATTGGATACCAAAGAACAAATCATATGGCTATTTAGATGTCTACCCTAAAGATAGAGAGGAACATCAGTATCAATTACATAATCCTATGATATTAGTAAGTTTTCAGTTAAGGAGCTAATAGAAAAGATAATAATGTATGAGGAATAATTAAAGGTCAACAAAGAAGAAGAGGATGAACCAAAGAGAAATTCAGTGGCTTTTAAAACCACTACATCCAAAAATAAAGAAAAGGAAAGGATACAAACTCATTCTGAAAGTACAAGTAATGAAGATTCACCATCAAACAGTGATGAGGAAATGGCTCAATTATCCAAAAGGTTTAAAAGGTTTTATAGAAAGAAGAATTTTCTCATGAATCCCAACTACAAAGGTAAATATGATAATAAGGGAAACTATAAAAAGGATTGGAAAAGGAGTGATGAATCAAATGAAATAGTTTGTTATGAATGTAAGAGAATAGGGCATGTAAATTCTAACTATACTAAGTTAAAATATAAGAATAAATATGAGTACAAAGATAAAAGATACAACAAGTAAATGAAAGCCACCTAGATTTCTTCTGAGGACAGATCCAGTGAGTCATAATCATTACATGATGAGAAAGGTGATGAGTCAAACATGTGTTTCATGAAAAACACATATGAGGTAACCCTTGAGTCTCTTGTACATAATTCTTATTATTTTGGAGATGAATTTTATTTTGAACATATTAATAATGAAGAAATGTTTGAATACATCCAAATTCTTGAAGATACATGAAATTAATTAAAATATAAATATAAAATTTTTAAGAAATGGAATGCTCTCACCTCTACTGTAAAATTTGAGCTTACTATAGAGAAATAAAAAAATACTCAATTTCTTAAAGAAAATAATGAGCTTAAGTTATCAAATGGGAAATTGAAAAAGGACTCAGAGAAGTTTACCAATGGGGAAAATACTATTACACAAATTCTTGGTAAACAAGTAGCTCCTAGGTATACTACTAGTATAGAATACCAACCTGAATAGGGGAACATAGATAAAAATTATTTTGTAACCAAATATGGAAAATTAGATTTTATGTACAGAACTGATAATTTTTCTACTAGTTCTAAAACTGGACAACCTTATACTACTTGTAGTTTTTTTGGACCAAATAAAGTTTATTTTTCAAATACTTTATAAACTGCTTATAGGAGACCCATGAAGCAAGTATGGGTTCCCAGATCACTTATTACTAATATTACTGGACCTAAACAAATCTGGGTATCAAAATCTTCTCTTGTTTGATCTTATTATAGGAAATCTATTTGAAGATGTCTTATAGAAGTCTATGGTACTTGGACAGTGTATGCTCAAGACACATGACATGAGATTATTCATACTTCAAGAATCTGATAAATATTGATGGTGTGCATGTCACTTTTAATGACAATGCTAAAGGAAAAATAATTGGCCTTGTCCAAATTGGTAACTCGAATTTAGTTTTAATTTTCAAATCACTTTTTTTTATGAATTAAAGTATAATATACTTAGTATATCTTAGTTTTGTGATGATGGTTTTAATTTTAAATTTGAAAATGATTCATGAAATGTTTTTAATTCTAAAAATAAATAAGTATCTACTACCTTTATAAATGAAAATGTGTATACTGTAAACTTATATTCCTTAGGTTCTCAAAAATTTTCCTACTTAAGTGCCTTTACCAAAGATTATTGGCTCTATCATGGGAGATTAGGACACTTTAATATTCATTCACTTAGAAATATTACTAGGAAAGGAATAATTAAGTATCTACCCAAACTTGAGTTTCCAAATGACAAGGTATGTAATCCTTGACAAAAGGGTAAACAACATAAAATGTCTTTCAAACCAAAGAAAGAATTTTCAACTTCTCAACCTCTTGAGTTAGTTCACATGGATTTTTTTGGACCATCTAGGGTTTGTAGTCTTAATGGGAATTACTAAGTGTATGTTCTAGTATATGACTTTTCTAAATACACTTGGACTTTCTTTCTTTCTCAAAAAAGTGAATATTTCTCTTACTTAATTAATTATGATAAAATAATAGAGAACTTAAGTGGACTTATAATTAAAACCTTAAGAAGTTACCATGGTCATGAGTTTAAAAAAAGAGAGTTTGAATCTTTCTACTTAGACATTGGCTATAGTCACAACTTCTCTACTCCTAAGACACCCCAACATAATGGTGTTGTAGAAAGAAGAAATAGAACCTTACAAGAGATAGCCCAGAATATGCTTAATGAATATTACATACCTATCTACTTTTGGGAAGAATATTTCTATACAGTTTCTTACATAATTAACAGAGTCTTAATCAGACCAATTCCTAAGAGAACCCCCTATGAGCTATGGAATAGTAGGAAACTCATAGTTAGTTACTTCAAAGTTTATGGTTTCAAAGTTTATATCCTCAATACAAAGTACAATCTTGAAAAAATTGCATCCAAAAGTGATGAATGAATCTTTATAGGTTATTCAATATCTAGTAAATCCTATAGAGTATTTAATAAAATAACTAAGTGTTTGGAAGAATTTTTACATGTCAAATTTGATGAAACAAACCCACATGAACCCAAGACCTCTCTAGAAAATATTGAGGATGATCTACCCAATATGAACATAAATGAAAAATCATGTGAACCTGCTATTAAGAAACCTTTTACATCATCTAATTCTATAAATTCTCTATACTCTAGTCATGATGAACCTGAACCTATTGGAGAAGCTGAAATTTCTAGCCCTTATTTTTCTATACCTACAAGAATCCTTAAGAACCATCCTTTAGATGCTATAGTTGGAGACCTAGATAAAGGGACACAGACTAGAGATTATCTAAGAAACCCAATTGATCATCAAGATTTTTTGTCACATCCTTAACCTAAAAACATCAATGATGCAATCAATGATGAATTTTGGGTAATGGATATGCAAGAATAATTAAATCGGTTTGAAAGAAATAAAGTCTGGAAACTTGTAGATATACCCAAAGGTACCTTGACTATAGGCACTAAATGGGTGTTTAGAAACAAAGTATATGATTCTGGTAATATTTTAGGAAAAAAAGATAGATTGGTTGCACAAAGTTATAGTCAAGAATAAGGGATTGACTATAAAGAAAATTTTCACCAGTTTCTTGACTTACGGCTATTAGAATATTTCTTTCATATATAGCTCATCTCAATTTCAAACTATATCAAATGGATGTTAAGAGTGTATTCCTAAATTGGTATATATTTGAGGATGTTTTTGTTAAACAACCCCCTGGTTTTACAAACCCTCATTTTCCAAATCATGTTTTTAAATTAACAAAGGATTTATATGTTTTAAAACAAGATCCAAGAGCTTGGTATGATAGGCTCAATACTTTTCTTATTTCAAAAGTTTTTACAAAAGGTATAGTTGATCCTAATCTCTTTATAAAAATAATTTCTAAAGATTTTTTAGTAGTTAAAATCTATGTTAATGATATTATTTTTGGATCTTCAATAAATTTTATATGTATTTATTTTTTTAAAAACATGCAAAGTGAATTTGAAATGAGTTTAATAAGGGAAATAAAATTCTTTATTGGATTTCAAATCTTTAAAAATAAAGAAGGTATTATTTTAAATAAAAGTAAATATAATAAATATCTTTTAAAAAGGTTTGGATTTGATGATACAAAAAGTAGTGATACTCTAATGAGTACTACATGTAAGTTGGATCTTGATGAAAATGGTAAATCTGTTGATCAAACCACTTACAGGGGAATGATTGGGAGTTTACTCTACTTCACCGCAAGTAAGCCTAACATTATGTTAAGTGTGTGTATGTGTGATCATTTTCAAGATAACCCTAATGAATATCATTTAAATATGGTTAAAAGAATTTTCAAATACCTTAAGTATACTACCAACTTAGGATTGTTCTGCCTGAGAGGACAACCTTTTGATTTAGTTAGTTATTCAGATGTTGATTTTTGTGGTTGTAAGTTATATAGAAAAAAACCTATGAAACATGTCAATTTTTGGGCAAGTCTCTAGTATCATGGTGTAGTAAAAAAGAAAAATTCTATTTCATTGTCTACTTCTGAGACTGAATACATAACATCTGGTAGTTGTTGTGCTCAGATTTTTTGGATGAAATACACATTACTAGATTATGGATATCAGTTTAGACATTTCCCTATAAATTGTGATAATAAGAGTGTTATTAACATTTAAAATAATCCTATTTCTCATTCTATAAAAAAACATATTGATGTAAAACATCACTTTTTGATATATCATTATCAAAAAGGGAATATAAATATGGAATTTATTGGCACAGAACAGTAGCTTACTGATATATTCACTAATCCATTGAAATTTGAGAGGATGAGTTACATCATACATGAATTAGGAATGATTAATTTGTAAGGAACTACTGTCAATAACCCTATGTTAAAACTTAGGGTGGATGAATCACTGATAGTATGATGAAAATTTCATGCCGACATTGATAGTGTCATGCTATGTCATGCCGACACTGATAGTGTCTCACTAATAGTTGTCTCACTAACACTGACACTGATGTCTCACTAACACCGTTGTCTTATCGACACTGACATTAATGTCTTACCATTGGCCACTCACCGATAGGGTCTGATTTTCTATATCTTTTTTAACTAAAATGGTGTAGTTTTACTTTTTCTATTTTTAATTAAACCCGTTTTACCCATTTTAGATTTCTAAATCCCTAAGTGATAAAATTGAGTCGATCCATCCTATTTCTTACTCTCAGACTTTCTATATCACACTCTTACCTTTTCTCCTTTTACCCTCATACCTTTAACCTTCCTACCCTTCAACCAAAACTTTAGAATGGTTAGAGTAAAGTGTGTCTTCAAAGGATATGAAGACAATTCACATCCAGCTAAGAGGCATAAAGAAGAGTCGGGAATATCTCATCCTGTCAATCTAACTCTTGAAAATCATGTGTTAACTGCTAAGAAGTATGTATTCATAGAATGGTTACTTTCTACTAAGTCACTTCTGTTGAGAGTTCTATAAACACAAGGTTGGCTAGATTGGTTTTCAAATAATGAAAGGCCTTATTATCCTAAGTTTGTGCAAAATTTTTATCTTCATGTAAAGTTCATTCTGGAAGGCAGTGAGATGTACTGGATGAAATCTATGGTAAATGGAAAAATAATTTATTTTTCTTTTAGGAATTAGATAGAATACATGAAATTTCTACATGAGGGAGTCTTTAATGACTACCAAGGAAGTACTCCACCTACCACAGACATCTTTTTCTATGAGACAGCATTGGAGGAGCTGACTGGAAAAAGGGAGTACAGAAATACTATAGCCTCAGATTTGGATGGGGAAAGAAGAATTTTGTTTAAATTTATTCAACATCAACTATGTCTTAGAAAATGGTACTTTTCCTCTTTTAAGTACCAAGATTTTTACTTGTTATATTTTCTGAATAAAGGGCATAAAGTGAATCTATATAGGTATCTAATAGTCTATAATAGTGAGATGATAAATCCATATTGTAAGACTAATTCTTTGTTCTATCCAAGAATGATATATGCTATGCAAAAGGCAAAAGGATGTATAGGTGAAAATGAAGAAACCATTTTTGACTATAGTGGTGAATGATTAAATAAGAAGATTTTCAAAATAATGAAGATAAGTTGGAATCCCTGGAAGAGGGAGTGGGTTGGAGAAGAGGAAAAGTTGTATGAGAATTTCAATCCAATTGAGCATCCTGTTAGGCCTAGAGATGTGGTTGATCTTGGTCTAGGGCCGGATAATGTGGTTGGATATTCTGATTATGAGGATATAGAAGATGAATTCATACCTTCTATAGAGTAAGGATATACTATAGACGATAGGAGTGAACCAGACATTGTTGAAAGCCCAAGGATAATGACCTTTGTACCACCTGGTCCACCTCTTTCTCTTCTTTCAAAAGAACCAATTTTAGGTGATGAGGAAGAAACTGAAGAATTTGGTAGTGTTGAGTATGTGAGCAGATCAAATGGATCAGAGGAGGATTCTACTTATGAAGAAGAATAAGACAGAGAATGAGAAGAAAATGGAAATGGATCTGGTAGTGTAGAAAATGATGAAGGAGAATAAGATGAGGATGGAAATGATGGAAATGATAAGAATGAAGAATAAAGTGGAGGTGATAGTGGATCTGATCATCTTGGTGATGATCAAGGTGATAATAGATATCTTTCTGATAATGTGGATAAAGAGAAGAATGTAGAACCTCCTAATTAGGTAGAATATGCTACTGAAGAATAAGAATAAAGAGTTGAAGTTAGTGAAGTAATGGGAGCTCAGATAGTCCCTGTTGGGACCAAGTTGGATGGAGAAGAAAGTAAGAAGAGTTTTCTATTACAGAGTGTTATATTTTACTATCAAAGAAGATAAATCAAATCACTTTGTAATGAACATGTAAATCAGATGATGCTTTGCTGATTTTTATGTCACAAATATTATAAGTTAGGAGAACTTGTGAAACAAGCCTTATGAAGGAAAGGGGGAGTAAATGTGTTGCTAGTCATATTCAGTTTTGATTGGAAGGAAAGATGCTAGTGGAAGACAAGGAAGGTTTAGTACTTTCTGTTGAAAATCTGACGATGCTAAAGGTGTTAGATCAAAGACTATATATCACAATAGATATGGTTCATGATGAAATCAGTTGTTTTTTGAATATGCCAGATGACAGTGAAGCAACATTGGTGTTCTTGCTGAAGCATATTTTAAGGTGGCGTTGTTTCCTAGTGTTTTCCAAATTTTAGGGCTTGAAAATCATGAGATTAAGAAATGTGTTTTGGAAAATGATGTTTCATGCAAGTTTGAATATGGCTCAATATATAGCGGGAAAGTGGTCTTCCATGATCCGAACATCAAAATCTAGAAAAGGAGAGGCATGCGTGAAAGGTTGGGGTTTTTCGCGCAATATTGGTTTTTGCGTGCAAGATTGAAGGTAGTTTGGAATATTGCGTGCAAGGCATGATTTGAGGTCCAATATTCAAAAAAGTGGAAAAGGAAGGAAGCTTGAAAAAGATTCAATAAGTGCGTGAAAGAAGAGGTTGGCGCGAAAGAGACTTACGCGCCAAAGGCGACGTCAAATGGGGTTTTTCACATGAGGCTTGATTTGAGATCCAAACTATGAAAAATGGTAAAGGCATGAAGTGCATGAAAGATTATAAGAAGTGTGTGGAAGATTAGGTTGTCGCGAAAGAGACTTACGCACTCAAGGCGATGTAAAATGGGGTTTTTCATGACGCGTTAGGATCTTGCACGACGCATCGTGGTTTTTGCGTGCAGGGGTCAATGGGGTCTATAAATAAGAGTTGACCCCATCCCATAGGGAATGCTCGACACTTAGAGGAGTTCTGAGCTCTGAGGTGTGGAAAAATATTAAGAAAAGGAGAGTGCATGAAATAAATATAGTTGCACGCAAGAAGGATAATTTGCGCACAAGAAGAGAGTTGCGTACAAGAAGAGGGTTGCACGCAAGAAGAGGGTTGTGCATAAGATTGTAGTTGTTCGCAAGAGGTGTTTCGCGACAAATGTTGAATCTTGCATGCGTGGCATAGAAGTTGTGAGCAAGACACCTAAAAGGGTGCGCAAAATATTTTGGGTCTTCGCATGTATTCGTTTGTGCGTAAGATAGTTCTTACTGGCTTCTGGGTAAGAAAATGAAGATTTTTACTTCAAATAATACACCTGTTCAATTGTAAATAAGCACTGAAATACTGTAATTCCCTATTTGTGCTAAGAGGGTGCACACGCACTTGTAGATTGTTTTCCAAGTGCTACAAGAGTGTAAGGGTATATCCTACTCATTTTATTTCACATCAAAGGATTGTTTTCTAGTGGATTATGTGGTACTGGATTATTTACGTACCATACCAAGGATGTAGTTACTCTTGTTGAGTAGTGAACCTTGTAAATCTTGTGTTCCTGTGGTTGTGTGTGTTTAGCAAGAAGAAACTCTTTAATAGGAGGTGAGGGTTGTTTCAAAAATAAGGAAACATAAAAAGAAAAATATATCACTGATTCACCCCCTCCCCCTCTCAGTGATACTTGGATCCAAACTGGGAACATCAGTCCATGTACCACAGTTGGTTTATGCTAGAATAAGATCTCAAGATAAGGGGGAACAAAAAGTAAGAGAAGATCCAGTTTAGGGGGAGCTTCAAGATAAAAGATCTCAAATTTAGGGGGAGCCTCAATATGGAAGAGTGAAAGTTAACACACTCACTCTTTTGGAATCCTCTATATTGTCTGAAAGGAAAAGGCATCCTGGATATGTTGTCCTTTGCTTGGAATATTCTGATTCTGATGCTAAATATGATAGAGTAGTTCCAAAGACACCAGTGGTGGAGGATCTTATACAGTATGAGACACTTCTTTCAGGTGCATATGCTTCTTCTCCTACACCTTTAGTAGTTCGAATTCCATGTGACTATTTCACTAGAGCAGATTTTGATAGTTTTAAATAAGAACATTTCTCCACTGTTATAAATTTTTCCTTACCTATTCCCATGTTGATATTTAGTGAAAGTGATGAAAATATACTCTTTATCATTGTTATTTATCAAGTAGAACCCAGACTGATTGAACTCATTAAATCTATTGTGAAAGATAATCAGAAGCTGAGAAATGAGTTGACTAAATTGGTTTCCACTGTCAACATTTTAACCTCTTAGTATAGGTCAGCCATGTACATAATTATGAAAGGCCTTGAGGATATTATTTCCTAATTTCAAGTTATTGATTTTACTCAGTTGATATAGGATGTTAGAAACATTTTCCAATGTGCTTTAACCTTGGATACTCCTGTATCTCATTCCTCAGACATTGAGGCTGTCAGAAATGAAATTAGAGAAGAACTTAGCACTTTGATGGGTGGAATAGACCAAGAGAGTCTTTCAAAACTCAGGAATAATAGTGATCATGTCCATGACATGGTCAAGTTCTATTATAATAAGGCTACTGCTACTCAAGAGGAGATGAGTCAAAATGTAGATTATTATTTCAATAGAATTTACTCTAAGCATGAGTTGGATAAGTATTTAAAGTATTTGGTTGAGAACCTAAGAATCTATCCTATGACCCAAGCCTTCAGGGATCAAGTAAAGAAGATCAAGGAGTTTAATCCAATAATTGAAAATTTTATTGAGAATAAGGAAGATTTTGATAAGGCTATACAGTATGGTGGGGAGATAATTATGGATTTCATCAATTTTCTAAATCAATATTTTCATGTTCAAAGTATTGCAATTGTTGTTCCACAAGTTTCACCTATTCAAACATCTCTGGAACCTTTTACCTCTATCTATCTGGAAATTACTCCTACTGATTCCCTCACACAAATTTGACCTATCATATTTTGAACTCCTTCATCCACTCTTCCAATCCTATAACCTTTAGTGTTTACTAGAACTCCTCAACCCACTCTCACAATTTGTTCTGAACCTTCAATATCCACTACTTCTACCTCTCCTTCTCCTACCGTTGATCCTTCTACCAAAGAAAAGGAAGTGCATGATCCTTCATTAAAAAACAATAATTAGTGTGGATCACTCTTTGATAGGGTTAATTTTATGTAACTTTTTTGTACTCCAATGTAATTTTGTTATCCCCTATACCTTACATTGATTATGGAATTCATAGTTATTTCATTTCTCTCTTTCTGTTTTGCTTATTTTATTAATATCTTTATTATTTTTGATAATCCCAAAAGGGGGAGAATGAAAAGGCATTATTTATTTTCCCTATTATTAACTCTGATTAATTATGGGAAAATATAAGGCCTTATTTCTATGGTAATATTCAAAGGGAAATTTTATTTTAAGAAAATTAGTAATAGGGAGATAGTAGGCAGAATGACTAATTTGATCATCAATTGATTGTACTTTATAATTTCATGATTTTTTATCTTCAAAAATGGGAATATTTTTGGACTTCACTAGTTTTAATAATCACAAATCATGTTCAATCATGTTAATTTATGCCAGATTATGTTTAGTTAAGTTTAAAGATAATTAATTATAATTATATACATTCAATTATAAGTTTAACATATTCTGTACATGTTTATATTATAAGATAGATAGACAAAAAATCTTCTAAGTATGAGTCACTGATATTTATAAGTTTGAGTCACCGATAGACTGAATCACCAATAGACTGAATCACCGATAGTCTTACTCACCGACAGAACAAACGATTCATTGAAAAAACAATTTAATCACCAATAGAGTGACTCACCGATAAAACAGGGGACTCACTGATAGAACAAATGAGTCAATGATAGACCGATAGATCAAATGAGTCACTGACATATAAACTAACTCACTGAAATGCCAACTCACCTACCAATGCATGGACATACTGACAGAATGACTCATCGATTGAAGGAGTCACTGATGCACTAACCTATCAACAGAAGGATTCACCGACAGTGTGACCTACTGACAGAAGGACTCATCTATAGACTATTCAAAATTTATTTTCTGTATAAATTCATAAAAAATATCCAATGGTCATATTGGGTTA
The DNA here is from genome assembly GCA_963277665.1 of Viscum album. NCBI lineage: Eukaryota > Viridiplantae > Streptophyta > Magnoliopsida > Santalales > Viscaceae > Viscum > Viscum album. The sequence continues at coordinate 1,904,471,220 of OY728152.1, read as the reverse complement.
TTTAGTGCTACTAATTCACTTGTATAACTTTTTTTAGACATCATTAACTTGGAAGCCAGAGATACGAGGTACAGAACATGTCCTAATCATGCCTAATGTTGGACCTGCACAATATAAAAAAAGAATCACTTGAGAAAAAAGGGTATCACACACACAAAAAAAACATATCAAGAGAAATCATAAAGAAAATAAAGAAGAACACACCTCCTAGATGACTGAAATCAAAGAAGAAATTTACGTGTGTCAAAGTTCCAATCAACCTTGCAAAAAACATACTCTAGAGAGGAAAACCTTTAAAGAATATCTCATTTTCCTGGAAACCAGAACACAGAACTTCCACAACACTCTGTTTTGGTGTCTTTTTCTAGAAGATGAATCAATATTTACTTCTACTACATTCATGGAGTCCAAAAGTTTCAAGCACAACATTCAGAGCATTATAAACCTTCTCTCATTATTTCTTCTCTATTGTGTTCAATTTTATTACTTTTTGAGAAGAGTGTGTATTTGTAGTATAAACACACCATGTCTCTTGTTCTAATATGGAGGATGTAAGATATCTTCACACTAACATTCTCTTACACATTTTTCTCCTACAAAGAACTATGGAAGAGGTCTTTGTGTGACCTGGTTGTAATCTGTTTCCAACGAATAACTTTGGTATCAGTCTAGATTGACCTAGACAATACTTTATGCTGTTGTAAACCCAGATCCAGGGTGTGGATCAAAGTTTATTAATTTCAATTTATTGGTGTAAGGTGATCACCAAGTGGAGAGTATTAGGTCTTAGATTGAAACTGAACCTCTTGTTTTATTCTGATGTGCTATTTCAAATTTAGTTTAATCTATTTTCAATCATATTTCAGAAAACTAATTTTTACTTTGATAGTTGATATTGGATATTATTTATAACTATTTTTGTTTGTTAAATTAGTTTTAAAAGTTATATCAATATTTCAAATTGTTATAAATGATGATTAATCAATCTTTTGAGAAATTAATTGAACAATCAAACTATTATAAATTTACTACATTGATTAACTGACCTATTTTGATTTTAAAGTGGGGGTTTTTTTAATTAATTTTTTAATAGAAACTTTTATAGGAACTAAATTCACTCCCCCCCCTCTTGACTGTCCTACTCCAACCAAAACCTTCCAATCCATTGAAAAACAATAAGATCGCTTATGCGTGCATGTGGAATACTACCTCCACGAAGCGATGTGATATGTGTTTCATTTTATTTTGAAATGGATGCTAATAAGGATAGATTTAATGAATATATATTATTTCTATGAAATATAAATGATTCTATAAATGTGATATATTATTTACCTTTCTTTCATTCCATTTTTCCAAAAAATGGAAAAAATGTTCATGTATACGTATAGTTTGTCGTCTCCATGAACAGTGTAATTCATTTTCTATTTCTAACTTTAAGGGATTACTCCAAATATGTATAATTAATATATATTTATATTATGGTTAAAATTATAAATATTATGGAACCATGATCAAAGTAAAATAGCTGAAAATACCAAACCAAAACATACATGAAAAATGAAACAGTTATTACTCAAAACATGATTTTAACAAAGAATTATTAATAAGTAGGTGATGAAAGGTTATAAATAAATAATATATGTTATGATATATATGATTATTTTTATGTAATATATGTATAATAAACTTTTATTTATTATATAGGATGTGTGAACATGTATGAATAAATTCTAGACTTGAGGTAAGGGTTTATTGTCTCAATTTGTCTTCTTTGGGATATACGTTATGTTATGCACTTATATTATTTTATGAGGTGTGTATGTAGACCCTTTGACATGTTATATCATAAAATTATTTATTCTCATGATATTTAAAGTTTCATTTAAATTTATTCTTTCATGGGTCTTATGATTTAAAAGTTATCAAAGTGGTAATGGTTATATATTACAATCTCATTATTTATCAGGCTTGTTTATGATTAATATTCTGATGATGAAATGTTATGATATACATCTAAATAACTTTAAGATTTTTCTTATCCTTTTTTTATTTCTATAGAATACATTTTTTCTTTTCATTTTCCTCTCTTTAAGAACTAAATATACTAAAATAATGTTTTAAGGAAAAATGAATTTATTTCTCTCTTCGGTTAAAAATCTGTTATCTTCCATGTACATATTTTCTAAAAATGTTTTTAAAAAAGTTTTTATTATTATCCAGATATTTTTTTTAAAATCAATTTTTCCCTTGTTTGAATTTTTAAAAAATGGTTTTTAAGGAATCTTCTTATCATTTTATGAATGAGTTACTTTTGAATTTTTATTGAAATGTTAAAGTAATCTTTGTTTTAACATGTATGACATGAACATAATTTTCCACCACCATTAATACTCAATTATTTGAAGATTACTTTACAATTATTCGTGGTTTTCTTCAAAGAAAATTTTTTCCTAAATATTTTGTAAATTTATATATTTAAAAAAAGTTATTTCAAAATGGAAATGATATTTTCCTCAAGAATGTTTTAATGACCAGAGTACATTGATGATCATCATCATGTACGAGTCTAGATCTGAGGAATATCTTTTGTATGACCTAACCATTAAGAGCTTCAACATAACACATGGAATTATCTTCATTGAGGTGAAGCAGTGGGATTTGAGTGCTCATGATGAATGAGGTATGTTGATTTCTGAGGATCTATTCATTGTCGAGTACACTACGATATATATACCTGATATGGTGCAGATCAACAATGCTGTTAATGACTATGGATTATCATTCCCACCAATTAGTGTGCACTTTATAGACATCACAACATTAGGCATGGATGATTTAATTCCCATTCCATCAGCAACTGTGGAGTTCACATCTTTTCCAACTAACAATGCGAAAGAGGACATTGATCACGATGATACCTCACTTCAATTATACACCACCAACAACATAATTAGGATGGCAATGACACCTGGGTTTTTTATGTGTGAGATCAATTCTAGAGAACTACATTTCACTATGGTTTATGAGCTAACCTCATTCGGTGAAGCATAGTAGCACCCATATGAGTTCAAGGAAATTCTTGAGGACATGAATTCTGATCGAGGATAATTACACATGGGAGCTCATCGACCTCCCCATTGGCCATCATCAAATTTCTATTAAGTGGCTCATGAAGTTAAAGCACAATGAGAATGGAAATTTGGAAAATCAAAAGGTGAGGATCATTTTAAAGGGTTATTTCCAGCAACAGGGGATTGACTTTGAGGAGGACTTTTCCCATGTTGCATGCATGCAATTGGTTTGGATCCATATTATAGCAACGAAAAAAGAAGAATGGGAGTTCCATCACATGGATATAAAATCATAATTCCTCAATGGTAACTTCTAGGAGGAGTTTTACATTGTGGAGACACCTAGATTCAACATTGATAACCACAATCACAATGTGCTTCGGCTTTGACAAGTGCTCTATATCCTCTACCAAACACCCAAAGTGTAGAATTCTAAGCTCGATGACAGCCTTATGATGCTGGGATTTTGAAAAAATGGATCTAATCATGTTGTGTAAACTCACAGAAATGGAGTGTCTCATTCTATATTTAGGGTGTATGTCGACTACTTGATCATCATAATCATTATTAAAGATACCACCATCAGTTCATTCAAGGATTAGATGAAGAATCTATATCAGATGTGTGACTTAGGATTACTCTTCCACTACCTTGACATCGAATTAAGCCAATAATCGAGCATCATTTCACTGTGCTAATCCTTATTTACATCTAAAATTATGGAGAAGAGTGTAATGGGGGACTGTAACCCCTATCAAGTGTTAGTGGAGGTCCACCTATAGTTTTTCAAGTCAAGAACCTTCCCATTAGTCAATTCCACTCAGTACTGGAGCATCATCGGTGGCCTCTACTACCTAGTTCACATGCAACAAGAGATTGAATTCACGGTGGTATATGTAAGTTAGTTCATGGAGAAACCACATGAAAATCACTTGTCTGCACTCAATCACTTGCTACACTACATCTCTAGGACACACAAATACGACATATTTTATACAAGGAAGGTAAAAAAAATGATCGATCCTGATGGGATTCAGTGATAATGACATGACTGATGATGTTGAAGATCATAAGAGTACCACTTGGGTAAACTTATTCCTTTTAAATAGCCCCATCGCCTAGAAATATCAAAATAAAAATGTGGTGTCACTGTCTTCATATGAAGCAAAGTACATTTCCATGATGACTGTGGTGTAATTGAGCATCTTTCTAGCTCATTTGTTGAGAGAATTTCTCTATTAAAAGATTAGTGCATCAGTGCTCAAGTTGGAAAACAATCCCAAAATTGAATTAAGAAATAATATCATCTTACATGACTGGATCAAGCACATTGAAACTCTATTCCATTTCATCTGATATTGCATTGATGGTTAAAATATCATCCTCGAGCACACTCGCACTTAGGAGTAGCACGTGGACATTCTCACGATGTCACTTTGGCATTCCAAGTTCCAGGAGATGCATATAAATATTAATGTCATCTAGATCTGGTAAATGTGATAGAAATTAGGGGTGATATTGTTGACTAATTTCATTATGGTGATTAATTTCACCATTACTTCCCCCCCCCCACCACCCCATCTTTCCCCTCATTTTCTATCATTTTTTTCCAATGCGGTTTGATAGTGCGCCCCCCATTAATTCCCCTTTAATTAGTTTAATTTGTTTTAACTTTTTGTAATAGTGGGTTCCCTAGACCCAACTATACGGTACTTTTTGATTACCATATCATGTATACAGTTAGTTATACATGATGTTTTCTTACCATTATAGTGTAGAAATTTTTTTATTCACTATTTAGTGGTAATATCCATAGATTAATTATCATATCAAAAGGTTATAGAATATATCCATCCATCCAAAAATAAATTTTTATTACAAATCCACTTTAAGGACAAGTGGGAAACCATCGTTCGTGAAACAAAAACCACTACGTGCTAAAGGAGCTCACAAAGTTATTAAACAATAGACTAAGGTTATTTAAATCATCCAATCTATATAATTTTCAGTGCAAAGTACTAACCTATGTGTTTGGATTCTCCCTGAGAAGTTATTTGAGATGAGAAATAATCTTTTCCATTGTCTAAATGAATTCTTCCAGAGATATATTTCCTTGATTGAAATCTCGAGCAATTATTCGGTCTTGCTTGTAGATCCACATTTTCTTCTCCTTGGCGGCCTCAAATTACAACCTTCTTTCATAAATTCTTGCAGTTTCCTCAATTGAGGCATTGGGTCGCATGTCTTTTTAAATAATTTCTTCCTTGGAGTGAAATATGAGCTTCAAACACTACCCTACCTCTTATTCTATTACCTTTGGTTTTCTGCTTGGATCACCATTATCCCTGTCTTGCATGAATTTTCTTTCCTTACTTCCACTTTTCTTGACTGACCTGGTTTCCATTGGTTTTGGAAAGTAAGAATAGTCCTTACATCCCTTTTTCCTCTATACCACAATGCATTTCCCAGATTCATGCTTTCCTTTTAGCCCCTTCTTCCTTCTAGGGATATGAGGACCTTTCTCTTGGAAATGATTCCAACTGTCTACTGAGAGTTGGTTATATATTTCAGCACCTGAATCATCCACCTCATGTGACATTACTTGATCTTGATTCACCAAACTATCAAAACAGTTCCTTATCTCAACCCTCGGGCCTTCAGTGGGGGGCTTCAGCCCAAACTGCTTGCTCATATCACTAGGGAATTGCCTTTTCTTCCCTACAGACGCAGGCTTTAGATAAGATGAGGGATAGAGAATGTTTGGGTCCAAGGGACCCAAGACACTCCCCTCCTGAATCCCTATACTATGATGTGGAACTACATCAGCAAATTGGGGAGCCTCCTATATTCTAGGGAACTCGGCCACCCTTCCCTTCTCAGGCCTCCCTTTGTCTGGGGGAGGCACTGTAGTATACAACAGAGGAACCTCCTGCATTGATTTCATAGGAGGTTCGGCCTCCTCATGGTTACCATCCCCTATTGCAGCACATTCATGAGAAACTTGAGTGAGTTTCTTCATCTCCACTGTAGACCTAGTATTGACTATCTTATTGGAACCAGTGCAATCTTGTTGTTCATCATTGGCTCTCGACTCCTTCAATAGTATGCCCAGGTTCTGTTTTAGCTGATTAAACACATCAGCTACCTTTGGATTTTCAGTCAACCTCCTTTCCTTATGTTGTATAGAAGCTGAAGTATTAGAGATCCCCTGATTCTCCCTAATACAACTCGGGTCCACAACATCCTCACCCTTCTCTGATAGGGTTCTGATAGGGGAATTTCATACTTCAACTATGCCATCCTTCATAATATTGGGAGGACCATACCAGAATCGACTGGAGAGTCACCGACACCTAGAGACATCGTGGCCTATGCAGGAACAACCCTTGAAAAAGAGAATACAAGAGTAGTAGCATACCTTATGAAGCCAGTGGATATCTCCCTCAATTTTGATAACAATGGACTCCAGAGGGCCTTTCGATAAATAAACTTCGACATAGATCCTTGGCTCAACTGGGTGACTGATGGACTTGGTGCGGGAATCAGAGAAAAGGTAGAGACCAACCAGATTGCCTATCAACCAGAGGATTGTCGGGTTCTGAAATGGCAATGGAATACTAGAAAGGGTATCGAGAGAGCTGAGGTCGGAGGATCGTGCCTCAGGTGAAAATCAAATGTCCAACGGAATAGATAGAACCTGAACCCCTTCATAGAACATGGAGAAAAGGCCCAATAAAACATGAGGTCATCTTCATTAGAGAATCTAAGTTGTAAATTTCTCTCGTCTAAAAGACCTACAGTTACACAGTCCTTAAACTTCCAAAAGGAGAATAAAAACCGATCAAACGCATCGGCCGAGGGACGATCCCTCCCGAATCGGGCTACCAACATGAGATCCAGTAACGCTGAAGCTTTTGTGAACTCCATAGGGGAAATATTAACCGAAGGAACTCCATTAACAAAGGATTGGACCTTAGGGATTATATCGATCAGAGGGAAAGGAAGAAGGGATGATGGATCTATGAAAGGCGAGAAAGATGGTAAACAAGGGGGAATCGAACGGGACGGAGAAGCAGGATCTCCCCTCCCCAGTCGAAGTGGGAGTAGGGATGTGGAAGCGCGACCATTCCATACGCCATAATGGAGGAAGGGTGAGATAGAGATCCGACTTCCGAATATAGCATATCTCATTCTATAATGAGAACCTCAAGATACTATGACATTAATCTTAAACAAAGGTCAAATGGTCTAGATACATCATACTGACTGGACATAGTTGATGTATGACTATCAGGTGTTGGGGGATCATAATAATTGAGACTTATTCTCATGAAGTTTGCACTTGGTGATCTTTGGTAGTTTAGATCATGAGGAAAGACTCTCCAATAAGAACACCACATGTTTTGGGTGTCATTGGTTGTTCATATGTACAAACATGTGTATTGGTCTCCTGACTTGAGATATTTATCAATGTGTTCCATTTGACCGTGTACTTTGATGGAAGGCAAAAACAATGATAATGAAACTGTTCTGATGTATCTTGTGTTGGGTGTGTCATTAGTGGTATCACATTGGTTGAATGATCAAGATAGAATTTATCGCTTCTGATTTTAGGAAGTAATATATATCGGGAATGGTTGATCAGGATGGTAGTACCTTCATAAGTCCTTAGTCAAGGTAGTCGAGGGGAAATCCATCCATTTAGATCAACAAACAATAAATCAAGAAAGTATGATGACATAAGTGTGTGTCATGTTTTATGATATATTTAAAGACAAAGAGATTATATTACACAGTGTGTGTTCGTAGGTTTATTGTCTTTTCTATGACTATTTCTTATCTATTTAGGGGCCATGATAGGTTGATAGACTCCGATCCTGGTCTATGAATACTATTCACTTATATCGAGATAAGTCCTTAGAGGGTCACACAAAATAACGTATTCAAGGATCCACCATATTCAGTTGAATGGGTATATCAGACATGGTGGGCCCCACCATGGCGTTCGAGAGTTGTCCAGTTTTATCAATCAATGATAAGTAAATAAATTCATTATTATTCAAGTAAATAATAATTGGTTTGAATTAATTTATTAAAAATGTTTACAAGTGTTTAAGTAAACACAAGGAATAATATTATTCAAACAAATATTATTTTAATATTCTAGGTTGGTTTAATATTACCAAGAATTATGAGCTGAGTTAAATGGCTCAGTTTTATCACATAATATATTTAATATATATTACAAGTATGTGATAAAATATAAATAATATTTATGATGTAGTTTAGTATGTCATAATTATTTATTGCTTATTTAGTGGGATTTTTAATTTTCAGGGGTTGGGGAACCCCTCTCAGTATTTTTCTTTATCCACTATATAATCAGGATAGTAGAAGCTCAGCTTGGCACTATTCATTCCAACAGATTAGATATTACCTCTCCTCTTTCTTTCTAGAGAGAGAAAGTCTCTCCATGAGTGTCTGGTCCAAGTTCACCTTCTTCAGATCGAATTTAAGGGATCATGGTGATCACTATGTCACCAAAGGATTCTTCAAATCTTCACGCTAGCACATGGATTTCTACAAACTATGAGCGCATGGATTCTTAGATCATGTGTTGATGATCTAGAAGGGTTCGTCTTTGGATCCTTCATGCAATGATCGTCAGCGACTTATTGTAGTTGAATGGACCACCAAATTGAACAAGGTACATGTTCATTTTATTTATGTTCTATGTTTAATTCATATGAGATACTCGGATCTTTCCAAAGCTTGGATCTCCATAGACGACAAGTTTCATCATCCTGACGATGAATAATTTTAAAATCTCTATCCCACCATCTTCTGCTACAACCCCAATACCTACAATTTGTATAAGATAGATCACGTAAATTATCTATGCTATGAAAAATCAAATTTCTTAATTTTAAGTAGAGAGCTTTAATTCAGTCTCAATGGGAAAAACTGTGTGTTGATCTAATATCGTATGACCAAGTTATGGTCATCTGAAAAAATTTAATACAGATTGAACACAATTTTGAATGTATGTTTATTTTTACCTAAAGGTGAATCTCGTTCATCTTCAGTCAAGGTGATTTGGTTGGAATTCATTTTTTTGAAAATAGCCATTATTCCGGTCAATAAGCCTGGTCAGAATAAATTTTTTCGGGTTAACACATTTTTCTACCAGTAGAGATGAGTTTAATTATTATAATGCGTTTTATTTTTACTGGAAAGGCTAATTAATTAGCCTTTGGAATTGTTTTGGGGGATTAGTGTGGAATTATCCATCCATGAGGAATTATACTAACAAGAATAAAACACAAAAAAAATAAAATAAAAGGTGGGCTTTGTGGGGGCAGCTAGATGAAACCAAAAAAAAGAGGTCTTCTCCAAGCGCACACAAGTGGTAGCCCTAACCTTTCAGTCAACTTATTTGGTGCCTCCCCTCAAAATCATAACCCTGGTTGATGGAGCCCTCCTCTCACCAACCTGTAGCAGCAAGCCGCCCTCCTCCATCGTCATAGGTAAGTCAGACCCTGCAGACCTACCTCATCATCCGCCTCTAGGAGCTCCTGCACGACCGTCTTACCAGCTTGAACGTCACTACTACACTGCCTCCTTGGAGTACCAAAGATGAACATATCCCGGTGAGTGACCCATAATCCATGCCAAGACATGCACCCCTACCCAAGTATCGGGATCCACCCGAGCATGCCGCCATACACCACCGCCGCACCAGGAATCCACTGAATAATCATCCCAAGGTCACCATTATTGGTCGTCGGTGTTGTGTGATCCCTCCATGAACTAACTTGATTGTCATGGCCAAATTGGCCAAGACAACTCCTTCTACGATGACTTGAGACCAATTCCAAGTTACACTATCACCTTCCCCCTATCTAAGTTTCCAAAAACTATCATAGGGTCCCCATTCGGTGCCCCTTTTCTACTCTGACCAGACTCGAATGATCTTTGTTGCTCCTGTCCAACCTCGCCAGATCTGCAGGTGTCAAAACTCTACCGAGGTAACTCCCCGCTAGACCAAATATGCCCTGAAACGGGCCTGAGTGGGTCTTCCTGACTCGGTATGGGTATGGGCAGACCGACAAGGCCCAGAACGGCCCTGCATGGGCTTTTCACAACCTGAAATGGTTCTGCGCAACCCGCATTGGGCCTACGTGGGGTTTCAAAACCAGAGTTAATCAAAATTAATATAATTAATTAATTTATGTTTAAAAAATATATAATTTTTTTATTAAGTGAAATATTAATTTAACTTTGGGATTAAATTAAATTAATTAGTTAATTTACTTTTTTGGAATACAATTAAATTAACAGCGGACCAAATATAATTAATTTATTTTAATTTAAATAATTCATTTAATTTAATAAATGTCCTTATACTTTAATTTATTGTAATTTCATTTTATCACACTTATAATTATATCGACCGATCTTGAGCATCAACTCAACCTGTGTATGTCTATTTTATATATTAAATTAATTATTTATAATTGGGTGTGATGATTATAAATAATTCAGACGGTATGTGCATCATCATTTTTTTAATATGTAAAAGGGTCTATGTGTCCATCATTATTTGTATGTACATTGCACTCCTGATCCCCCCTCACCTACGTACGAGTACACTTATACTTTAGATAGATATGATGTATAACGTGGACCCCTCCATGATGAGTACAGTGTCAGATGCAGATAATTTCAAGTCCAAGTGAAATCCAGACAAGTAGTGGACATGTTGGATGGGGGACATGATGCATCATGAGTCAATATATGACTCAGGTATGTTACCCATTGGTCATGGTTAGTCCCTTGAGTTAAAATGGATAAACCAGTTTTATATTCTCAAGACCATTTGGGTAGTTTATTTCCTTTATGCATGTATTTATTATTTTATGAATTATTTGAAAGTTGGAAAATACATATAATAATAAATAGTAAAATTCATAAAGAAGTGATGGATGTTTTTATATTAATGTTATATTGAAATAAAAAAACATAGAATGAACAGTATTAATATAAATTGATTACATTTTTCAAGAAAAATGTAAAAACTCTAAAAGAAATATTAAGTCGAAAAACACCTACCATCATTTCAATTTGAGCAAAAAAAGGTGTTTGGGGTGCTCTTCATCCAAATTTGAGGGTGTATCTTACTACCGGGAAGTTCTTATAAGAGTGGTGGGTTGACTTAACTAAAGTTTCAGCAAATAAGTAGACAAATCTTTCTTGCTACAACTTTAGATGCAAGAATTGAGTAAATAAAGTTGTTGATTTTAGAAGTTGGGACTTCACTCAACAGACCAAAGAGCTATGAGTTAATGTGGTTGGTTAGTCAAATGACTACACTTTAACTCTCCAAGTAGTGGTGTAACTAAATCTTGTAGACTATAAGGGGAAGTTCATGGATCCTTTCCACTAGAATACTTAAGAAACAGAATATTCTAATTCTAGTACAGAGAGTTCCTATAATTTGATAAAATAATGGGAGAAATTTAATAATTTAATTAATTAGTAATGTTTAAATCTATAATCAAGAAAAATTATAATCTTCTAGATTTTATTTTTGTAGAAAATGGAAAGTAATACCATAAGGAATGTAGTGATAATTATTATAAGAAGATAATTTCCAAACTTTCATGAATTTCCAAGTATGGTATAGGTGCTTACACACTATAGTATGATATTAGAAATTCAAGGTGATGGTGTCTCCAATACCTATTATTCTACCTCAAGAAGCGAGGGTGTAAAAATTATTATAAGAGACTCATGTATGAAACATATGATTTCATAATGTTATCATCGATTTTTGTTGTTAGTTATGGTTACAACATCAGTACTTGGATGATTTAACATGTTGTCTCATATCCAAGAAGCTTATAAGGAGAAAGTGAAGCAAGATATGAATGAGGTGATTATTACACCAAACAAGGGTAAATATGAAAGGCATACCACAATTATATCTTCTTCACCCAATTACTCCAGTTTTTTTTCAGATTACAAAATGAACAGTATTGAGTAAACACTTCATTACCTTTTAGGTAAGGTTCACCAAGTAAATAAAAAATTAAAGAAAGTATAATATTTAATTCTTACAGTGAACAAGTTTAAAGAGAAGGGAAAAAGGATGATGGAAAGAGTGGCGCTAAAGGAACCTTTGCAAATTCCTTCAAAGAAATAGGTATTAAACAAGAGGTTATTTTCTTCGCATAACATGAAATAAATTTTATGGAAGATAAATGTAATTAACTAGATTGAATAAGAAAGTAATTGTGTCTTCTTCAGTGAATATTCATCAATTATAAGTATTGTTTTTTACATACATCTTGGGTATTAAATACAATATGTTTATCACATATGTTTATAAAAATATAGTAACCAAGTAAGTATATAAAATTTACAATAAGTAAGGTGTATTCTCCAAGTGGCTGAGAATGGGTGATTCCTAAGTCAACAGTGAGAAACACATAACTTTTAATTGTTTATTTAATGATTCAATTCAAACTATTATTGAGTATAAACACAAAATTTATCTCACACTTACTTTGGACACAAGGATACATTATTCCAAGTTCAGGAATGAATGTTGTTTGTGGTGTTTTATACTCAACCAATAGTTCAGTGATACATGAATCATAGGCAATACGTGATGAATATAAAATGTAATAATTATATACCCAGTTGTGGAAAGATAATTCTTTTTCAATTAAAAAATAAAAGTGTACATTAAGGATATACCTAGTATGGTATTTAGACTTATTGGAGCTAAACACCTTAGGTATTATAAATATATATACATATTTAGTTTTGTACAAAGAAACCTTTAGAAATAAAGCTATTACATGAAAATTTCAGAGTTATTTTAGTAAGAGAGTGTGGACTATTCCAAGGGTAAGATAGTGATAAATATAATTTATAATATTTCTTTAAGTAATTAAGTAATATTAAAGTAAAGTATGATATATGCATGGTCAGAATATATGAGTTGCTTCAGGATGACATGTCGAAGTATATCTTGACCAAGCATTCATCGATCAATATAATGTAGCATGGAATAATTTTTAAGCACACATTACCTTATCCACATCACAAAAATTACGTTAATAAGGAGGATCGATGATGATTTTTTCATGTAACATTGATCAATAAAATATAGCATGGAGAAATTCCTAAATGAACCTTTCCTTATACACATCAAAGACATGATGTTATTATAATGAGCATCAATATTTATATATATTGTGGAAGCTTCCATTATATTTCAAGACATTCTTCACAAATAACAGCGATATCCCATAACCATATGTCAACTATAATGACAAATAGATATCAGATAAGTTATAGTATGATGGAAATCCATTATGACATAAGAACATGTGTTTAAGATACAAAGTGTTTGTTGAGGATATAAAAAAACATGCATCAAGATAAACACAATGTACATCTAAAGTAATTGTCTTAAAAGTTTCTTAGGATATTATAGAAATCCATATAATTAAAAGAAAATTGTAGTCAAGTGATAAACTACATTTCTATAAAAGGGTGAAAATCTCTACTTGAGATAGTGGGAGAAATATTGACTTGGGTTTAGTCAATGCTAGAGATGCACACATATTTGTCATAGGAACAAATTTCACATGAGCATATTGAAAAGGAATGTTCTGAAGACACATACTACATAGGAAGGATAAAACCAAGGTGATGGTTTTATATTCACCATAGTTGGTAAAATATTATTCATTGAGAATAATAGTTCCTACAATTAATCAATATATGGAAATATTTTAATATTAACATGGTCAATTAAAATTCATTGATGGATTAAATGTATAAAAGAACAAGGTCTTATTATTTGAATATTGTGGTGGGTATTCAACTGACATGATACATTGATAGTACAAGCTTCATACCAATAAGGATTGATTGGTAACACCAAGTAATTATGCTTAAATCCATTAGAATTTTACTTTTCGTAGCAAAGTTATATGATAATTTTATTGTGCATTGGATGTCAAGACCACCACTCATGGAAGGCACCTATATGATGCAACCAGAAAGGGATGGTGACATCACATAATTCCAATAAAGGGTGCAAGTAAGCAACAAGATCATATAATATTTATTTAGAATGAATCTTTTCCATATGTCTACCATAGGTTAGTGGGAGAACCATTGTTTTTCAAGTGAAATATGTTTTGTAACATATGGAAAACATATATCGGTCTTACAGTTAGGTAAGACTATGATGAAAGTAACACTCCAGTGATTGACTTAAAGTAGCAACCTAAGTTCTAGGGAATAGGATCTGCTGAAGTAGATCTAATGGCTGTTTGGACCTAGTCAATCGTACATATAGTGACATGGTATTGAAAAATACAATATGGAACAATTAAAGAGATAATTGTTACTAATTTCACATGGCATAAATCCCTCCAAGTAGGCATGCATGGTCATATGAAGAGATTAATATAATGAGTTGAATTTCATATGCTTCTTTGATGGATCAATCACATAGGACATGATATGTAAAAGAAATGATGTTCGCAACATATACTTTATGGTGCTCAAATATCAGTTATATCTGGGAGAACTATAAGGGAACCAATCAGAACTATCCAACATTAATAGAGCAAGTACAAAGGAATATATACATGGTATATGGAGAAGATAGGATACTAGTTTTTAGGGGACACAAACTAGTCTTCCTTAGATCAATGTGATATAATATCATGGTCAGGATAAGAGAATGAGCAAGATGATATCATAAAATCTAGTAATAGTCATATCTATAAATACCAAGTATGTTGCGTCTTCTAAGGTAGATAAAGAAGTAGTGTAAAATACGCAATGATTTGTTCTAGTTCTTGGAATCACGCATAGTAAGTAATGTTTTATCATGGTGATAAACCTTTTACCGGTACTAGCCAAGATGTCAAGTTTTAATAGAGGATAAAAGGGATATACTCAGGGATAACATATCCTGAGAATTTTTACTCAAATAGGTGAGGTCTCATGTAGTATAATATCCACACAGTAGAAATGTGGCAGACCCAGCGACTAAAGTCGTGACTTATCATAAACAAGATCTTAATCATGTGAGAGTTAAAAAGGATGGTTAGTAAGTTGGCTCTAGTGAAAGTGGGATTGTTGTAATAGTGGGTTTCCTATACCCAATTATACATTACTTTTTTATTAGCATATCATGTATACAGTTAGTTATGCATGATGTTCTCTTATCATTATAGTGTAGACATTTTTACATCCACTATTTAATGGTAATGTTCATAGATTAATAGTCACATCATAAGGTTATAGTAGATCCCAAGATATAATGAGAACCTCGAGATACTATGAAATTAATCTTAATCAAAGGTCTTATGGTCTAGATACAAAATACTAACTAGACATAGTTGATGTCTAACTATCAGGTGTTGGGGGGTCATAAGAATTGAGACTTCTTCTCATGAAGATCACACTTGGTGATCTTTAGTAATTTAGATCATGAGGAAAGACTCGCCAATAGGTACACTATATGTTTTGGGTGTCATTAGTTGTTCCTATCTACGGACATGTGTATTGGTCTCCTAACTTGAGATCTTTGTCAATGTGTGTCCTTTGATCATCTACTTTGATGCAAAAAAAACCATGATAATAAAATCATGGTGAGGTAGCTTGTGTTGGGTGAGTAATTAGTGGTATGACATTGGTTGAATTATCATGATATAATTTTTCACTTCTAAGTTGAGGAAGTAATATATCGCGAGCCTAGTTGATCAGGTTAGTAATACATTCATAAGTCCTTGACCAAGGAAGTCGAGCGTAAGTTTGTTCAGTTAAATCAACAAATAATAAAAGCATTAAAGTACTATGATACAAGTGTGCATCTTACTTTATGAGATATTTAAAGACAAATAGATTATATTACACAATACACATTCATAGGTTGGTTTTCATTATTGTGACTATTTATTATCTCTTTAGGGACCTTGATGGGTTGCTAGACTCCACTCTTGGTCTGTGGATACTATTCACTGCTATCAAGATAAAGTTTTATAGGGTCACACATAATAGCATATTCAAGGATCCACTTTATTTAGTTGAATAGGTATACTGGACATGGTGGGACCCACCACGGGGTCTGGGAGCTGTCCAATTTTATCAATCACTAATAAATAAATAAATTTATTATTATTCAAGTAAAAAATAATTGGGTTGAATTTATTTATTAAAAATATTTACAAGTGTTTAAGTAAATATGAGGAATAATATTATTCTAACAAATATTATTTTAATATCCTAGGTCTATTTAATATTACCGTTAATTATGAGTCGAGTTAAATAGATTGATTTAATCACTTAATATATTTAATATATATTACATATATGTGATAAAATATAAATAATATTTATGAAATGGTTTAGTTCTTCATAATTATTTATTGCTTATTTAGTTGGTGTTTTAATTTTCGGGGGTCGAGGAACCCTTTCAGGTATTTTGCTTCACCCTCTATATAAACAGTAGAGGAGAACCTCATCTTCGCATTGTTAATTTCAATGGATGAGGGATTCTCTCTCCTCTCACTTTCTAAAGAGATAAAGTTTCTCCCCAAGTTTCTAATCCAAGTTCGCCTTCATCGGATCAAAGGTAAAGGATCATGGTGATCACTACATCGTTGAAGGATTCATCAGATCTCCGCGCTAGCACCTGGATATTGATGAACAACAAGTGCGAAGATTCTTGGATCATGCATGGATGATCTAGAGGGTTTCGGCTTCGGATCATTTGTACAACAATCACTGATGACTTACTGTATTTTAATGTGTCACTGAATCAAACGAGTTACATGTTTGTTTTTATTTTAATGCTCTATTTAATTCACGTGAGATCTTTAGAATGTGCTGAGACTCGGATCGCCATAGACAACAAGTTCCATTTTCCCAACGACGAAAAATTTTAAGATCATTAGCCACCGACTTTCACTATTACCCCAGTAGCTACATAACTGAGACAAATGGATCTCATGTTTTAATTACATCTTAATTATGTTTATCTTTTTGTGTGTATAATGAAATGAAACTCCATAAAATAATATCAATTTTTTCTACATAAAATCACTTTTATATTCTTTCTATGCCCTTAAAGTTCCAGGTGTTCATGTGAATTTGTTGGATTTGGTGTCCTAGGACCAACTATTTGTACTTTGATTGCATGAATATTTAATCTATTTAAATATTAAACATATTATTACATATTGTTCCTTGTTTTTCATGACTATAATTTAATAATTTCTTAGAGTATTTTTTGCATTAATAAGGTTATAGAAATTCCCCACTATGATGAGAACCTTGAAGTGCTATGACAATATTCTTAAATATAGTTCTATGGTTGGATGACATACTATTATGGGACACATAGTATAAAAACCATCAGGTGAGAGTACTCGTAAGTTTATGATACATCTTCTCACGAAGTTCTCACTTGGTAATCTCTAAGATGAGAGATTATGAGAACATACCAGACAATAGGAATTCCACATGTTTTGGTGTCATCGGGTATTCCTATATACAAGCGTGTAATGGTCCTTAGACTTTAAGATTATTATTAATATGTGTCATGATTCACGCTCTTTGATTTATTAACGAAAACTGTCACACCATATGTTGGTGGGAAGTAGGGTATGTTGGGTACATCACGAATGACATGTTATTAATGGATAAATCGAGGAAGGATTTTTCCCTTCCATTTATGAAAGTTGATATCTCAACCCTTTGATTGAAATAGAACTGCCACCCTAAATTCCATAATCATGGTGTCATGAAAATTTTATTTCAGGTATTCAATGAATGATGTATCAATCATATAGGTTGATGACACTATCATGAAACCTACTTTATGAGATATTGTGACAAAAGGATTATATTACACAGTGAGCATTCGTATGTAGATGTCATGATTTGACTTTAAGTTATTTCTCTTGGGTTCATTAACCCATTTCAAGATAGTAATCTTGGAATTTAGGCAAGCCTACCTAATGACAATGAGAAAGAATCCTGGAGTATCATACACTAAGTGTTTCCGGTGGTCTCGATTAAATTTTATTTGAATTTAATTAATGAATAAAATATTATTCTCAAGACCGAGGAATAATTTTATTTGAGTTAAAATGATCACATAAATTAAATAAATATTTATTCACCAGATTGTGAATAAAATATATTTATTTATATTATTGAACATTCAATAAATATTTATTAACCAGTTTGTAAATAAAAATATTTATTTAAGAGAATAAAATATTTTATTCAGTTGTTCACTAAATGAAAGAGGAGTTTGAATGGACCAAACTGTGCTCGTTGATAAATTAATTATTTACAAGTCAGTGAATAATGTTTATCTAATTGGCACAAGAAATAATAATAATGTTTTTATCATTATGTGGAACACGATTTAATTTTTGGTTTTGTTTTGTGCAAGTTGGCACACCACAAATAATGGTGTTGTTATTGTTATTATGTGGCATGAGTTTTCTCTAATAGTTATAATTGCATTTAATCATTATTTCATAATTAAATATTATAACTGAAACCCCATGTTGATTAATAGGTAGGTACGTCACTTGTGCCAAACCCTGGTGAATTAAGAATTATTGAGCCAAGAATTTTCTCTCTCAACTCCTCTCCTCTCTTCCTATCAAGAATGAGATAAGTTCTTCAAGACCGAAGAAACAACGATCAAGAATGATTGATGCAAGAAATTCACTTCATTGCGCTAACACTTGGAGAATGAGTGATGTTGATCAAATACCATTGGAGCATGTGTGGATCACCACTAGAGGGATTCTACTTTGGATCCTCGCAGGCGTAATGAAGGAAATCTGAATGGTTCATTTTGGACGATCAACAATCATCAACGAAGAAAGTACCAAAGACCCAAGTATTTAATTTCTTTAGAGATTAATAAATTAATTATAAACATGATGTGAAAGATCCTCTTTCTTTGATTCGGTGATTTTCTTCTCTTTTTCCAAATATCTGATTTAAATCCATGGATACTGGTGTTCATCATCGTATTGATCCCGGATTGGTCATCGATTACTAAAAAATCAAATTTGGGCCCTCCCAACTGTCACGCTTCCACTACGTCTGGATCCTACAAGTGGTATCAGAGTGGGATCATCATTTTTTATAATTATTTAAATAATTCGTTGATTATTTACGCTTTAATAATTTAGTTTTTCAATTCATGTTTAATCATTCTTGTTATCTGAATTTTGAGATTTTTTCTTCCTCCTTTTTTCATTTCTCATAGATCAAATAGAAATGAATAATTTTTTGATTAAAATTAAATCAAGAATCTCATCAGGAGGCACCGACGATTTTGTCCAGGTAACATGATAGTACACACCATGTATTTAGATTTACACACTGTGTAATCTACCATACATGTCGTGTAATCTGGATTACTCATCGTGTAGTTGTGTTCAGTGCATCGAGAGTAATTTGAAAATTACTCAATCTGTGTACATTAATGATACACGGTGTAGTTAATTCTTACATTGTGTGTTGACTAGGATAAACTAGTGCATGGTCAGCCAGATTACACGTTGTGTGGCCCAATGGACATGGCTTGTAGTCCCTTCGGGTCAAGGGATAAACCGTGTATTCCATACACGACCAAGATGATCAGTAACCATGTAACCCGAAGACAAAACGGCATGTGACCCACTGGAAATTCCATGTACTCCGAGATTTCTGAAGTACGCCTCACACACCGAGTCCCTAGGCGTGTACTTCGGATAAGACAGTGAAGGTAGTACATGTCGTGTAGTCGAAACTACACACTGTGTACTTTACCAAATTACATATGATTAAAAATTTAATGTTTGTGTAATGTTCAAAATTACATATCATGTATATTCGAATAGGTGTTCACTGTGTTACCTCTAAGGTTATGGATGAGAATCTCAGGGAAATTTAGAAAAGGATTAAGATAAAAGGAGTGATTAATTAAAGATAATAATTAATATATTTGAGCATGATTTATCTTAATAAGAATGATTAAATAATTTAATTCTAGTTTTATTAAATGCATAATTAATTGCATGTATATGGTTGATTGCGAGATATACTAGACCTTTGTATGTGATTGGTTTCTTTTTAATTTATTTTAAATTAAATTATTAGTCGGTGTACAATCTATCCTCATTAATATGTAGGGCATGAATTCTCATGGTTTCTTTTATGTAAACCCCCTTTTTACCCCTCACCTGTGTGTGAGTTAAAAAGAATATGTAATGGATGAAGCTCCCAATCTTGTGGAGGCGGTTCAAGTAAGGATACAAAGTGAAACCAATCTAAGAAGATATAAAGGTGGATAGGTGGAAAGCTGTAAACACAAACCATAAATGGTTTAAGGTGTTTCTCCCTTAGGTCAGTGGTTAGTTTATCAACCGCTAGATAAACTAACCATTATAAAATCTCATGATCATTCCCTTTACTTTATTTTATTTATGTTAGTTACATGGTTTTTCATTATGTATGTATTTTCACGACTACATAATTAATGAATTAACAATCATGAAAGATGGAACTAAAATAAACCTAGCTTATGCATAAATATTATCTAAGACATGGTTAATCGCTTAAGTAAGATCCACTTAATATTAATAAGCATGTGATAAAGATAATAAGGAAATTTATGCATAAAAGATAAAAAAATCCCTCAATAAAATATTAATTCAGACTAAGCCTTTTGTTACTTGATTAAAGGAAAAACTCAGTGAAACTATTTGTTTGACCAGCCCATTTTGGGACACTTACTTTTATACAAGAATCTCTTACAAAAGGTTTTGGGTTGACTTAACCATTTTACATCAAGAGGAGTATCCATTTTTATACTTGGTGTAAAATTGGAGGCAAGTGTTGAGGAAATCCAAGTCAGGATTTCAGGATTGGGGATTCCACTCAACAGATCAAGAAGTTGCAAAACCGCAGTTTGCAAAGACCTACCTACCTAAATACCTTCAACTAGCTTGACCAACCCTTTTTGGGGTTATGTGAAGGGTAATATGGATCCTTTCCACTAGAATGTCTTAGAAACTAGACATTTTGAGTTCAATAGTGAAGGCTATTGGGACTTAATAAAATAGTGGGAGACTTAATAAAAATAATTTATTATTTCTCAAAAAATTGTAATCAATAAAGTACTAATTATATTCTCTTTTAATTTTAGAATAAAAATGAAAAGATCATCAACCACACTATCCCTATGATCAATATTGGATAAAGGCAACATCCTCATCGATAGTAACTTTCAGGAATGGTTTAGACCCCTTTGGGTTATTCTACGGCATGAACGGAAATTTTATGTGCTGGAGTCCTCATTACCTGGTCCTGCTACCCAAGAGGCAAGTGATGAAGAGTACCTAGTCTACTAGAAACATATAAATGGCTTGGTTGATGTTCAATGTGTGATGCTTTCATCAATGTCTAGTGACTCATGAATTCTCATGAAAACATGGATGCCAATAGCATGTTTGAGGACCTCTATGGTCTTTACCAGGAGAGATCTAGAAAAGAATAGTTTGAGATCTCCAGGGCACTCTTTCAGAGTAAGATTGGAGAGAGTGCCCCAGTTGGGCCTCACATAGTCAAGCTCATTGGCTACATTGAGCGCCTAAAGGTTCTAGGGTTTAAAATTCCCAAATAATTGGGTACTGATCTCATTCTTGCATCACTCTCTCAGAGATTCTCTAGTTTCGTTGTAAATTTTAATATGAACAACATTGAGAAGTATCTACTAGATATTATTATCCTACTTTTCCAAGTAGATAAAGATATGAAGTGTGATCATCCTTATGTCCTTATGATGAACAAAAGGAAAGGGAATACAAAGAGAATTAAGCCTAAAGCTTCTTCACACCCTTCCAAGAAAAAGAAGATCAAAGGAGAGGCAAGGGGATTGTAAGATATGTGTTTCACATATGAGAATCGACAACAAAGTTACTTCACATGACTCATACCACACCCAACTTTGGCATCACTAGCTAGGTCATATAAATGAGAAATGATTAACAAAAGTACATCACTATGGATATTTATATTCTTTCGAACTAAAACCACTTGGTGTATGTCACGCATGTTTACAAGGCAAAATGACCAAATCCCCATTTAGTGGGAAAGGTGAAAGGGACAAGGAGATTCTTAAATTGGTTCATATTGATGTGTGTGGGCCATTTATAGTTGAAGAAAGGGGTGGGTACTCATACTTCATAACTTTTACTGATGATTTTATTAGATATGGATATATTTACGTAATGATGTATAATTCAGATTCATTTGATAAGTTGAAAGAATACAAGAATGAATTTGAGAACCAGCTTGGTAATAAGATTAAGAAACTCTGCTCAGACTAAGCTGGAGAATATCTTAATCAAGACTTTATTGATTACTTATGGGAGTTTGAGATCCTATCCCAAATCACTCCTCCTTACACACCCCAGTGGAATGGTTTAAGAAAAAGGGGAAACCGCACCTTGTTGGACATGGTGAGATCAATGACGATTCATGCAAGTCTTCAATTATCCTTTTGGGGAAATGTGTTACAAATAGCAGAACACGTGCTAAACCAAGTACTAACTAAATTGATAAATGGTATTCTATATGAGTTTTGGAGTGGAAGAAAATCCATGTTATCGAATTTACATGTGTGGGGAAGCGAAGCATTTTTTAAGGCATCTTCAGGTAACAAACTCGCACCCAAAGGCACAAAGTGTACCTTTATAGGATACCCCAAGGAAACAAGAGGACATTACCCATACAACCCCTTAGACAAAAAGGTTATAGTGGCAAGACACACCATATTCCTTGAGAGGGAGCACATGTCCAAAAGATATAGTGGGAGCGAGATATGCTTCGATGAAGTCTAAGCTTAAGGCACACAAGAGTTGGTACATGAGCATATTCCACAAAGCTATGTCGAAGAAGAATTTGTTCCAGAGACACAAGTAATGCATAGCAGTATATTAGAGGTTAGATAACTAGAATGGTATGTTTTTCTAGTTACCGAGGATGGTGACTCATTATTAGTTGATAATAATGATCCTCTAACCTACAAGGAAGCAGTAAGTGGAACAAACGTTGCCAAGTGGAAAGAAGCCATGAATTCTAAAATGGATTCCATGTACCAAAACCAAGTCTAGATTTTCATAGATCCTCTAGTAGATGCAAAGCCTGTTGGTTTCAAATGGGTATTAAAGAAGAAACTAGACATGGAAGGACAAGTCAGTACCTATAAGGTGTGACTATTTGTAAAAGGGTTTAAACAGTGTTAGGTCATTGACTATGATGAAACCTTTTCAGCAGTTACAATGCTAAAATCTATCAGAATTCTATGGGCTATTTTCATT